>CM074718.1:165255201-166531868 GCA_037306005.1 Rhinophrynus dorsalis
GTCCAATGGGTCTGATATACTTAAAAACTCCCCGATTTAGTGTGAGTCCTGCTTTGTATCTGGAGTGTATCCATTACTGTTTAGATTGTGGCAATTCTGATTACAACATGCTGATTGTTTGTAGCTCTTTAAAATAAGATTCTGAATGTTAGTCATGAATACGAATTCCAGGTGCTTCCCTGTAATTGATGCTACTGTTACTGTACTAGAATTTCATATTCCTAAATACATTGACCTGGTTTGTGCTTATTTGTGGTAGCGTTGTACCTGCTGAAATGTAATCCTAGAAAATTAATTGAAATGGTGCAGCAATGATGCAACTAAGCTCTTTTACGAACCTATATAAAGGAAAAAAAACTGCAGTCTGAGCTTTCTAAGTATGTTCTGGACCACTTCTTTGGAAAATGCCCTAGTCAGATATTTCACAACTGTAGGAAGTGTTAATGGTTCCTTATGTATACAATGTTTCAAGTTTACTTAGACAGGACTCACAGAATTTACTGTGCAATAGGATATATATATATATATATATATATATATATATATATATATATATATATATATATATATATGTATATATATATATATCACATACACATACAGGCCCTGCAGGTTTTTACCTTTATAGGTTCTTAAAAGAGCTTAATTTCATCCTATATAGTAATTTGCTAAGGGTGTTTGTCAGAAGCCGTCATGCGCAGTAGAGACAGCTGCGTGTGCTGCATCATGTGCAGTAGAGACTGCCCGCGCCATGGCTGACAAAGAGCGGGGCACCCTGAATTCAGACTGGAGTCCTCTCTGTGCACCTTCCAGGGACCAAGCTGTCCCAGGAAGGTGTGCAGAGAGGACTCCGGTCAGAATTCAGAGCACCCCGCTCTGTATCAGCCACGGCAAGGGGCAGTCTCTACTACACATGACTGCAGCTGTGGCCCTTGTAAACAGGCTTTTCAACTAGTCATTGATAAATGATAATAAAATAATAATAAAATAAAATTGATAATAAAACGGGCAAAGCCATGCTAATATATATGTGTGTGTGCATGTGTGTGCTAGCAGGAGTGTGGACCATGTTGCAAATTATTATTATTTTTTTTAACTCTTTGAATGACAGACAGGTATCCAGTGTATTTTATTGCAGTGCATTGGATACCTCTGTGATAGTCAAAGGTTTAATTTTAAATTAAAAGTCAGACCTCTTGGTGGGACATCAGGACCCCTCCTGATCCCCACCAGCTACTGATCTCCCATTCGATTTGGCTGGGAGATCAACAGAGGCGATGCAGGGGAGCAAGTGAGCAAGAGAGCTCCCCTGCATCTATTGTACATAGTCGGGGAGAAGTGAACAGGATTTGCAAACCCTCTCACGTCAGTGATTGAAACTAGATTCACTTAGATTTTTATATATAGATATATAGAGGCAAAGCAACAGCACCAAGGGAGAACAATACAAATGTCTCCAAAATTCCCTTGATTTAAATTAGGTTTTTAATCTTTGAAATTGTAGAGAGGTCACCAACACATTACTTCGCAATGAGTAAGAGTCCTTTCTAGCATTCAAGTGGTTAAATAATCAATTTAAAATCAGTTGGAATTCTATTTGTACCATATGCTATAGTTGGTTTTCCCCAGAAATTGCTCCACCCTGGCTTTATAAACAAGTCCCAGTATATAGAATCTGCACTGAGGAAAGGAAGGCAGCAGTAGGTCTTGCAGTTATCAGACTGATAGATTGGAGGCCACATTCAGCACAGAATACATAAAGGTTTCTCTTTTTTTATTATTGTATCCACAACTTCGCGTGGCAATCAGTCTTTTTAGTATGTTGTATTTATATAAACACTTACATTGTATGTATCAATAACTGTTGTACTGCATGGCATATATATATATATATATATATATATATATATATATATATATATATATATAAATAATATAAAATGCTAGCCTGTGAAGCTCCCTGTGTACATAATCACACATGCTCAGTATAGACTGCTGGAACTATGCAGTCATGCGCAGTAGAGACTGGCTGAACGCGCTGATCCAGAGTGGGGCGCTCCGAATGGCTCACCACCTGTCTCTGCTCCCAGCTCCCAGGCAGCAACCAGAGCCACTGGGTGCAATTTAGCCCGTGTATACGGGCTTTCATACTAGTGTCCTATATAATAATTCGCTATCAATGTTTGTCAGATGATGTCATGCGCAGTAGAGACTGCATGCATTCGGGCAGTCTCTACTGCTCATGAAGCGGACGCTTAACCCTCTGAGTGCCAATGCGTTGCGTACCCCTCTGGCACTCAAAGGGTTAACATTACCCAGACCTTGGCCCATGTACACAGGCTTTTACATATATATGATATGCCATACAGTACAACAGTTGTTGAAACAATGGTACAAATATTCCGTATTTTTCATTTCTGTTGTCACTGCGGTTAAATAATTCTGTTTATTTTATGACCATTGTTAGATTTGTCGCAAAATGAACGGTGTTCGATTCACCTGCTGTAAAAGTGCCAAAGACAGGACATCCATGTCCGTGACCTTAGAGCAGTGCCAGATCCTGCGAGATGAACATGACCTACACAAAGACTACTTCATCCGAGCCCTGGACTGCATGAGAAGGTATGTGTGGACTCTCTTGTGACATAATGATTGTGTACAAGTAACCCTTCAAGTGTTCAAAAAGAAACTGGACTAATTCTGGAGAAAATCAACAGCTCTGTGTGGAAAAAAGAAAAATTCCCCAAATTCCCACTAATTTATATGGCTCTTTTAATCCTATTTATTGAATGCACTGGAAACCTTTCTAGCTTGTTACTATTGGTTTGCCACAGAATTGGGTAATAAATGTTCATCATGACCCTTTATGGACCAGACTGATGTGCAATACATTCCACGTAGCCTCCATCAGGGACCACAAACAGTCCTGCAATGAAGTACAGAGCTTTAAGCACTAGAGGGAGACTGCCTGTTAACTGTTGTGACAAAGTGGAGGCTGTGCTGGCTACAAGACAATAGTCTCCAAGCCTTAGAATAACCTTACGTTAAAAGAAATTGAAGCTGTTTTCAGTGGGCAGTCCTCCCTCCAGTGTTTATGATGCTGTGGGGCTCTGTAGAAAGCCCAGGTTGATCACTGATGTACAGTCAAAACAGCACAGGCATGCTAGGTCACAATATCTCATGACTTCAGCCACATATCTACACTAGAGCTGAAGAGAAGTGTTCTGCTGCCCTAGTCTCTGGAGTGTCCCTGAATGGTAGAAAGGAAAGGAACACAAAATGAACTGGTGATCTCTACCTTGCTGATCTCTAATTTTTAAAGTTACATATATGATTATAGTTAGGAGAGCAAAAAAATCTATGTTGTGGTTCTCATTGGAGAGAAATGTTAAGGATATGGCCCTCAGCTGTATTTGACTTTGAGATGCCTTAACATCTCGCTGTTTATTATCCCTAGTAACACTCAGGTTATATGAGTAAAAGTTAGGATCTGATGAGTAGAACCTTTCATTCATTGGTTTACTATGTAAAAGTAAATGTTATGTTCACCCAGTCCTTAAAGTGGTTCATCTTATCCTTAAAAATTGTATCTGGATTAGACAGCATGGTTGTATGTACAGATTTTTTACTGTACATAAAGGTCCATATGAATCAAACCAAAGGTAGAGTAAGTCTGATGCAAAACAGCTGCATCATATTTATCAAAAAAAATGCTACCTGAAATCAGTCACAGGTTTTATTTGATAGCTAAGGTGTCTTATATGCTAATAATAACTGGAACAAACCGATGCACTATAGGGAGCAAATACAAGTTCCCATTGATTTATGAAGGCCATTTAACCATTTGAATGTGAGAGAGGTTTTGAGTGCATTGCAAAGCATCCAATGAGTTTAAATCCCATTTTTAATCAATCGGAATTTGTATGTGTCCTTTACACTGTCTTAGTTTTTATTATCACATCAGCCTCCTGGTGAGGTAGTCATATGCCAGATTTTCCTCAGTGTGTTAAAACTGGCGTTTGATATCCTCTCCTTTGCATGTTGTGTTCTTTAATGCGATATTTAATAATGTTCAGAGTTCAATGTATACCCCAAATACATTCTGCATGTGTGGGTAGATAGCTTGTCCAGACATTCTCTCAATTACATTGGGTTTTACTTGGAGCTAGAATCCAGTGTCTCGTACCAGATAATAGATTATTTTTCCTGACCTTTTACATGTAGCAGATGCACTACATTGCTAGGGATTGTCCTCCTATCATAAGTATGTTTCTCTTTTTTCCAGTGTGGAACACAGGAACCATGGAGTAAAGTATCCTTCCACTGGAGGGCAGGGCATTTCCATGAAAAGAGTTGTTTGGTGGTGGAGCCTTCTTCCGTGCTACACTCTACCCCCACCAGACATGCATTGTTTGTTGGGGGTATGGGATTGTGCCCAGGGTGTCCACACCTGCAAAAAAAACTCCTGATGACAGACAAGTCCTCCTCTGCCTGTCTTACAGGGTTGGGTCCACTGCAGGCAACTGGTGGACATCTGTGTTTCTTTCACACTAAGTGAACTCTCTCCGTGGTGGACCAGTGGATGATACAGATAAGCTAGGAAGGGTATTGCATAGATTCAAGTCCCTTCCTCCTTGTTGGTTCTTTATGTCCAGTATCCCTCACAACCCGGTTTCGGAATCTATTATTCTAAGAT
The DNA here is from genome assembly GCA_037306005.1 of Rhinophrynus dorsalis. Lineage (NCBI taxonomy): Eukaryota > Metazoa > Chordata > Amphibia > Anura > Rhinophrynidae > Rhinophrynus > Rhinophrynus dorsalis. Next base: position 165,259,898 of record CM074718.1, read on the forward strand.
GATTTCTTCCCTGGTGGATTGGCAGATCTTGATACAGCTCCCATCTCGAGAATATTTCAGGGTCTATTCTAACCTTCTCAACATTCCCAAAATGGATGATAGCTCTTGTCCTAGTCTGGACATCCCGTTCAAGATGGCACTTTGGACTTCGTCATTGTGTCTAGGTGTCCTGGGGAGTATTTGTCTTCCTTAATCATAAAAGATGCTTATCTGCATATTCCCATTTATTCAACTCACTGGAGCTTCCTTTCTTTTGTCTTTCTAGACCATCATTTTCAGTTCACTGCCCTTCCATTTGGACTGGCATTTCTTAGAAGTTATGGCAGCCTTGGATGCACACATTTGTTCTCCAAGGCTTTTTTTTACTGTCTATCAGGGCAACCATTTGCTAAGATCTCCTTCAGGGGAGTCTTTGAACCTTCGAGTTCAGCTATGCACCTTCATACTGCAGAGACACAGCTGTGCGAGGTTTTCCCAGGTTCTAGTCTTTCTAAGCATGAGATTTGACACTTTAAAGGGATGTCTCTTTCCATCAGAAGGCAAGATACACTCTTTGTCCTGACAGGTACAGTCTACCCAGCAACAATGAGGTAGTGCATGAAGGTGCTTGGGTATCTAGTCTCTACCTAGGAGGCAGTTCTCTTTGCTCAATTCCCTGCTCGAGATCTGCAGCTGGGCCAGACAGCGGTGTCATCTTCCTGTGTCATGCCTCTCTACAACCTGACAAAGTCATTTCTGCTTTGATGGCTTCAGTTGTCCCATCTGACTTTGGGCTGACCATTGATCATTCTGAATTGGGCAATAATCATGATGGATACCAGTCTCTCTTGTTGGTGAGTCAGCTTTGGCTCTCTGATGGCACAGGACCATTGCTTCAACATGTTGCTGCAACATCAGCGGCTTATATTAACAGCCAAGAGGGATCAGGAGTTCAGACACATGGTCAGAAGTTGGATACTTTTCTTTTTCAAGGAGGCTTGTGTGCTGGCTATCTGAATGAGTACAAAGTATTGAGGCCTCTAGCTAGATTGAGGGCTAATTGAAAAAATATAAGCTCCATAGCCATTCTGAATCCTACATACTGTCTTCTGTGTTGCTTGTTCATATTCTTCCAATAAGGTATGCATTTTATTTAAGGGTCTGAGATTTATCTGGAATCACTGTGTATTGTTCTTCGTTATTCAATTGTGTATCCCTTAATTTACAGCCAATGGTTGTCTTTTGTTCATGGTGTGTATATTAAATCAGTGTATTAAAAGTGTACATAAAATTATAGCTTCATCTTTTGTCTAATGCTTTGGTAGAGTTGTTAAATATTAATTGACCCAGTTTGGAATGCACTTTTACTTATTTTAAGGCTATAGGAGCATCTTCCCCTTATGTCTCCCTATCACAACTGGTGGTAGCAGTAGGAGTAAGGAACCGGCTTGATGCTATAAATGTTAAACATGTTAGCAAACTTAAAAAACATTTGTATGAGTCTGTAAGCTTTCATGTGGTTAAGAGAGATTGTTGGCTAGTGTAATACACATGGATTAGGGATTTAAGATTAACTTTTTAGCTTGTGGGGGCTAGTATAGGAGAGCTCAGGAGGTACCAAATCCAGCATGGCAAAACAGGTAGCAGAACAGACATTGTTAGGAGGATCACTAGGTAATGGAGAGAGAATCAAGAAACAGGGGCCATGCTATTGACAGAGCCTCATTTGGGAGAGGGTCCTACTATTCAAAAGAGACACTGTCACGCCTACATTGACTGGTGGTTGGACTATCTGAACTCTGATTAGACCATGGTCCTTTATAGTCTGGCCTGCCCGTTAGTCTTTGCAGATTATTATTTTGAGTTTCTTGCTTATTGAAGCTGATCAGTTTTGTGCCTGTATTTTGGCTATTCTTTGGATTTCCTCTATTTTTTGCTTACCTGGTATTGACCTCTGCCTGGCTGTCTATTCTCTGCCTATTTTCCATATTTCACTCTCATCCTTCCTTTTAGCTTTGGTTAACTGTGGGCCCGATGGCTTCCCTGCTTTTGCTGGGTTGCTGCATGCATGGCTCTGATATTTCTGGTGCAACCTTTGTAGGTATATCTCTAGAATGCTACTTATTACTCCCATCAGTGGCTTGCCATTCATAGAAGGGTTTGGGGCATTGCCTGCCTGGCCTCTGTGCCGATTGTACACAGCTTGCTGGAGCAGCTTGTTGGCCACCTGACTCATCCTCTGTATGGCTTGTACGCCACTTGATGTAGAGGCTTTTGTGTCGCCTGACTCGGCCAAGGCTTGTATGCCACTTGGCTAGGACTCTGTGCAGCTCTTCACCGCATGGCTCCCATTGGCTTCTCTGCAGGGTTATACCTTGGATTTAACCATTGCGGCTCTCGGCATTGCTAGTATCATATTTGAGTTGGGGCTATCAGAGCCACCTGATACACTTGACTGGTACCTACCCTGTACCTTGGGCTTACTTGCTACAGCTTTCATCTCCACTAGGATTATATTTGTATTGCCCTACCAGCTGTTTTACCAGCCTCAATTGAATCGAGGTCTGAAATAGAGAAAATCACTGTCTTTTTCTGACAAAAACCAGACAAAATATAACAGACTCTCACACCTCCTCCTCCTCTGTCCAGTAACCATAAGCTACATAGTTTAAAATATCTAAGAACACTTTAGTTGCCAGATTGACTCGTCACACATAGTCATAATGTGACATATCTCTCCACTGGCATTCACAAGATAAAAGAGAAAAAAGAATGACAATCCTATCTCTTGGCAACTGAATTCTCTAAAATAAAGTAATAAATGGCTTTTCTGGTATTATATCTTCAAAACTCATGCTCACACCAATATGGTTAAATGATACTATATAACACATATTTAAAAACAAAAGACAAAAATTAAAAAAGGAATACATGGCAACAAGATGTGAATAGCTCTACTGAATAGCTCTACTCTTTTAAAATGATTTGTAGCATCGAATGATTAACTTATATGCTTTAATCAATAGAAATAGTTTCTACTTCACTTAAACAGACACAAAACAATTCACTTTAAGTGTCCATGCTGACAAAGTACCAGATGGATTAAACAAAGAATATGATGTTATGTATTGTATGTAACTTTATTTCCAGTGTATAATTCATCAATATAAATGTACTCATTTGTCAACATGGTGTCACGACCCCTATACCTTGACCTAGGGTCATGACCCCTTGGGGTTATTTTGGATTGGTTAGTTTTCCTTTTTAAGTCTGGCGCCACGATTCCTCGTGGCTTGATTATTGAGCCCCGTTCTAGTGTTCCTGCTCTACTTGCCTTGTTCCTGTTCTGCCGGCTGAAGCTTGGCTCTACTGCCTGTGCTCAGTGAGCTTTTTCTTCTTCTTCTTGCCTGAGAGTTCTCCTGTGCGTTCCGACGCTTCTTGCTGCCTTGCCGATCGGAATTCATCTGATATCGCCAGTTTACCTGGGACTGCTACACAGTTTCTCTGCAGACACTATTTCATCTGATCGCCAGCACCCTGGGACTGCTACATTGTTGCTCTACAGAAACCAGCTCATCGGATCGCCAGTTTACCTGGGACTGCTACACAGTTTCTCTGCAGACACAATTTCATCTGATCGCCAGCACCCTGGGACTGCTACATTGTTGCTCTACAGAAACCAGCTCATCGGATCGCCAGTTTACCTGGGACTGCTACACAGTTTCTCTGCAGACACAATTTCATCTGATCGCCAGCACCCTGGGACTGCTACATTGTTGCTCTACAGAAGCCAGCTCATCGGATCGCCAGTTTACCTGGGACTGCTACACAGTTTCTCTGCAGACACAATTTCATCTGATCGCCAGCACCCTGGGACTGCTACATTGTTGCTCTACAGAAACCAGCTCATCGGATCGCCAGTTTACCTGGGACTGCTACACAGTTTCTCTGCAGACACAATTTCATCTGATCGCCAGCACCCTGGGACTGCTACATTGTTGCTCTACAGAAACCAGCTCATCGGATCGCCAGTTTACCTGGGACTGCTACACAGTTTTCTCTGCAGACACAATTTCATCTGATCGCCAGTACCCTGGGACTGCTACATCGTTGCTCTACAGAGGCCAGTTCATCGGATCGCCAGTACCCTGGGACTGCTACATTGTAGCCCTTCAGAGCCAGTTCATAGGATCACTGGATCATCCTTGCCCTGGGATTGTTCTTGGAGGACTTGGTTGTTTGGACGGCTTCCCAGTACGATCCTCATGATCTTCCAGTCCTGCTGAAAAGTCTAGAGCCAGCAAGCACTACCCAGGTACTACACCCCCTACTGTATTCTGGTGGTATTACTGCTGTTCATTTAGTCCGCCTGCAGCATTCACTGCCTATTTTTCTGATAAATCCTAGCATTTTTCCTGGTGAATGCCCCGGGTGTGACAGAATAATCAAGCCTTAAAAAAAAAAATTATGGATCCTAACGAATTATCCAGACTGCACCTGCGTCAAGACCAGCAGGAGCAGGTGCTTGCCTCTCATGAGGTTCATTTACATAATCTTGAATCTAAATTGGATACTATCTTGGACCTGATAAGATCTCAATCCGCTAGCCAGTCCCAGACTTCAGAATCTTCAGGACCTCCTAGAGCCTCGGGTAACTCAGTAGGAGCTGCTGAAGTTAGACCACCCAAGATTCCTCTACCAGAGAAATTCTCCGGGTCAACTTCCCACTGCAGAGGATTTTTGAATCAGTGTTCATTACACTTCAAGACCTTTCCATTAACTTATGCTACAGATACTTCTAAAGTTACTTTTATTATTTCTCTTCTGAAAGATGAGGCATTAGCCTGGGCTTCACCCTTGGTAGAACAAGACGCACCGATTCTGGATAACTTTACAGAGTTCATAAAGACTTTTAGATTAGTTTTCGATACTCCTGGTCGAGGTGCTGCCGCTGAAGCGGCACTTTTGGAACTCCATCAAGGTACCCAGTCCTTAAGTCAGTTCGCCATTGAATTCAGGACCCTGGCATATGAAACAGACTGGAATGCTGGGGCACTGAAAGCGGCCTTTAGGAGAGGTCTGAACGATCAATTGAAAGATGCCCTCATGTGCAGATCTATTCCTGAGGACCTGGAAGGGCTGATCGCCCTATGCTTGGACCTTGATCGCAGAATCCAGGAGAGACAATTAGAGAAAGAGAAAGATCGCTCCAGACGTCATCCTACCCAGTCATGGAACGTTGTACCCAGAACCACTTCCCAGAATACGGCCGAACCGATGGAAATTGGGGGTGTTTCAAGACCTAAACTCTCCGATCAAGAGAAAAAACGAAGACGCTCCTTGGGACTCTGCCTGTATTGTGGAATAAAGGGGCATTTTGTCAATCAATGTCCATCCAGACCGGGAAACTCTCAGGCTTAAGAGACTGTGGGGAGGATCTCTTCAAGCCAACTCTCGTTTTTCCCTCCCCACCCACCCCTACTCGCATTTTGTTACCCATTCTTCTTGTTTGGCCTAATCATTCTCTTAGAGTCTCAGCATTTTTGGACTCTGGGGCGGCAGGTATCTTTATGGACAAGGATTGGGCAAGGAAACATAATATCCCTATTCAACCCAAGACCAGTCCTCTTCTGATCTCTTCCATTGATGGCTCCCCTCTGGGTGAGGGTTTAGTGAGTTTTAATTCTAGCCCCATCCAAATGGTTACGGGAGCTTTGCATAAGGAGATACTATCCTTTGACATTATTTCATCTCCTATGAATCCAGTCATTCTTGGCCTGCCTTGGCTGAGACTCCATAACCCGGTTATTGACTGGTCTTCGGGTCAGCTTGCTTCTTGGAGCCAACAGTGTTTTCAAAAATGTTTGCAGACCATCTCTAAACAAGTTTTGGCTGGAACTTCCTTTGATCTACCCTTTAATGATGAAGTCATCAATATTCCCCCCCAATACCAAGAATTCCAGGATGTGTTTTCCAAATCTAAAGCAGACATTCTACCGCCTCATCGTCCCTGGGATTGCGCTATTGAACTCATCTCAGGAGCTTCCCCCCCACGGACTAAAACTTACCTACTTTCTCCAGCTGAAAACAAGGCCCTGGCGGAGTATATAGAGGAGAACTTATCCAAAGGATTCATCAGACCATCTTCCTCTCCTGCTGGAGCAGGGTTTTTCTTTGTTAAGAAAAAAGATGGGTCCTTGCGACCCTGTATTGATTACCGCGGATTAAATAAAGTTACCATCAGAAACTACTATCCTATCCCCTTAATTACGGAATTATTTGAACTTTTGAGAGGCGCCACCATTTTTTCTAAGTTTGATTTAAGGGGAGCATACAATCTTATCAGAATCAGAGAAGGAGACGAATGGAAGACGGCATTTAACACTCGATATGGACATTATGAATACCTGGTAATGCCGTTTGGACTTTGTAACGCCCCGGCCGTCTTCCAAGCATTTATGAATGACATCTTCAGAGACCTCCTTTCGACTTGTGTTATTATCTACTTAGATGATATTCTGGTCTTCTCAGCTAATCTTCAGCTCCACAGAACTCAGGTTCGAATGGTCCTTCTAAGATTAAGAGAGTTCAATCTCTTCATCAAACCTGAAAAATGTGAATTTGAATGTAGCAGACTTACTTTTTTGGGCTACATTATTTCCAGTACCGGTTTACAGATGGATCCGGAAAAGGTGAGAGCAGTTTCTGATTGGCCTGTTCCGTCAGACGTTAAATCCATCCAGAGATTTATTGGATTTGCCAATTACTACAGAAGATTTATCAAGAACTTCTCTCAAATCATTGCTCCCATAACGGCTCTTACTAGGATAGGGGTTAACCCTAGGGAATGGTCTGTGGAGGCCAGCCAAGCATTTGACCTTCTTAAAGCATCCTTTACTTCTGCTCCCATACTTCGTTTTCCTGATCCATCCTTGCCATTTATTTTGGAGGTAGATGCTTCGGAACTGGGGGCTGGAGCTATCCTTTCTCAAAAGGATCCTATATCCGGAAGACTTCACCCATGCTCCTTCTTCTCTAAACGATTTTCACCTGCCGAGATCAACTACGATGTAGGAAATCGAGAATTACTCGCTATCAAACTAGCATTAGAAGAATGGCGTCACTTATTAGAAGGGTCTGCAATCCCAGTATTAATTCTCACGGATCATAAAAATCTACAATTCCTGGAGTCGGCAAAAAGACTGAATCCTAGACAAGCCAGGTGGGCCCTCTTCTTTACCAGATTTAATTTTTCAATTTCTTATCGCCCAGGATCAAAGAATGGAAAGGCTGACGCATTATCTAGACAATTTGAGCCGGGTCCTAGCCCAGATCCTGAACCAATCATTTCTCCTGATCATTTTTTGGCGGCATTATCGACAGAGACCATGGAGAGAATCCAGTCAGCTCAGTCCACACCTGCCCCTGGTCAACCTGTGGGCACATTGTTTGTGCCTCAACCAGACAGAGTGGAGATTTTGAAATATTTTCATCAATCTATTGCTTCGGGTCACCCGGGAGCTAAGAAGACTTTGGACCTTATTCTACGATGTTTTTGGTGGCCGTCAATTTCCACGGAGGTGAACAAATTTGTGGCAGCCTGTCCTTCATGCGCTAGGGCCAAGTCTAGCCATCTAGCTCTTCCTCCTACAGACGTTCCAGCAGCGGATAACATTGTTAACCATCGTCTCCTGATATGGAAACACATACAACAGCAGTTGAAGAAATCCTCTTCTCGTTATAAGATACAAGCTGATCGCCATCGCCGGGAGGGTCCAAAATATTCCATAGGAGATATGGTTTGGCTCTCCACAAGACATCTAAGTATTCACCAACCATCTGCTAAGTTAGGTCCCCGATTCGTAGGACCTTTCAAGATAACCAAATTGATCAATCCAGTCTCAGTCAAGCTAGAATTACCTGAGTCATGGCGCATTGCCAATTCATTTCACATATCTCTACTCAAGCCAGCCCTTGGAAATCAGACACTTTATGATCAACCCCCACCTGTCTTACGTGACGGTCAAGAAGAATTTGAGGTCCAGCGGATATTGGACTCTCGTCGAGTTCGAAATTCCCTGCAATATCTTATTCACTGGAAAGGCTACGGACCGGAAGAAAGATCATGGGTACCCGCAACCAGAGTCCATGCACCTAGACTTGTTCAAGCCTTTCATAGACGGAATCCTAGAAAACCGGGCCCCCGGAGGGTTCCCGTTTAGGAGGGGGCACTGTCACGACCCCTATACCTTGACCTAGGGTCATGACCCCTTGGGGTTATTTTGGATTGGTTAGTTTTCCTTTTTAAGTCTGGCGCCACGATTCCTCGTGGCTTGATTATTGAGCCCCGTTCTAGTGTTCCTGCTCTACTTGCCTTGTTCCTGTTCTGCCGGCTGAAGCTTGGCTCTACTGCCTGTGCTCAGTGAGCTTTTTCTTCTTCTTCTTGCCTGAGAGTTCTCCTGTGCGTTCCGACGCTTCTTGCTGCCTTGCCGATCGGAATTCATCTGATATCGCCAGTTTACCTGGGACTGCTACACAGTTTCTCTGCAGACACTATTTCATCTGATCGCCAGCACCCTGGGACTGCTACATTGTTGCTCTACAGAAACCAGCTCATCGGATCGCCAGTTTACCTGGGACTGCTACACAGTTTCTCTGCAGACACAATTTCATCTGATCGCCAGCACCCTGGGACTGCTACATTGTTGCTCTACAGAAACCAGCTCATCGGATCGCCAGTTTACCTGGGACTGCTACACAGTTTCTCTGCAGACACAATTTCATCTGATCGCCAGCACCCTGGGACTGCTACATTGTTGCTCTACAGAAGCCAGCTCATCGGATCGCCAGTTTACCTGGGACTGCTACACAGTTTCTCTGCAGACACAATTTCATCTGATCGCCAGCACCCTGGGACTGCTACATTGTTGCTCTACAGAAACCAGCTCATCGGATCGCCAGTTTACCTGGGACTGCTACACAGTTTCTCTGCAGACACAATTTCATCTGATCGCCAGCACCCTGGGACTGCTACATTGTTGCTCTACAGAAACCAGCTCATCGGATCGCCAGTTTACCTGGGACTGCTACACAGTTTTCTCTGCAGACACAATTTCATCTGATCGCCAGTACCCTGGGACTGCTACATCGTTGCTCTACAGAGGCCAGTTCATCGGATCGCCAGTACCCTGGGACTGCTACATTGTAGCCCTTCAGAGCCAGTTCATAGGATCACTGGATCATCCTTGCCCTGGGATTGTTCTTGGAGGACTTGGTTGTTTGGACGGCTTCCCAGTACGATCCTCATGATCTTCCAGTCCTGCTGAAAAGTCTCGAGCCAGCAAGCACTACCCAGGTACTACACCCCCTACTGTATTCTGGTGGTATTACTGCTGTTCATTTAGTCCGCCTGCAGCATTCACTGCCTATTTTTCTGATAAATCCTAGCATTTTTCCTGGTGAATGCCCCAGGTGTGACACATGGACTCTTTGAGTGGATTGTCTTGTATCACTTTAAGTGAAGTAGAAACTATTTAGTAGGACTGGTTATTTGTTAAAAATGGCAGTGCTTTTCTCTATTTAAATGTTTGTTTGGCAGGTATTCCAGTTTAGTCTATGATTAAACACTGTTTGTGCAAAACATGTTAGACTATAATGTCCCCAGTGTTTGTGTCTTTCTTTGTAAATCATCTCTAAAATTTTGTCTGTGGCTATATTTAGCATTCTAATGGGTGCTGAAAAAGCCTATGGTCTGGTACCACGCAGAAGACATTGTGTGGCAGTGAGTTTTCAATGTTATACGTTGTTACTGATCCACGAATGAGCTGGTGTTGCTATGTTCTTTTGTATCTATGTATATATGTAAAATTCAAAGTGGTTACTGGTTCGAGGTCCACTCCACCCTAAGTTGATACAGGGGGCAGAGACCGGTCTCATACAGCTGATCAGGAATGGTGATTTTCAAATGAGGGACTCACCTCTGCAGCGGTCTACCTGGTTCTTGATGTGCGCGGTGTGCCCATTCACATCAGTAACATTCAGCACCATTCGCTAGTTCATTTATAAAATAATAGCCTCAACTTGCAGCATTTGCTAGTTCATTTATAAAAAATAGCCTCAAAATGCTCTGGCATTTTAGATTGCAGATTAGAAGGTATGTTTCAAGGGTCTTGTTGATTGGATAGACACACTTATGCTACCCGTGCCTCCGTGTCACATTCCACTTTTAAATCCAAGGAGATATTTTTTCTTCTGTACTAGAAATGGCTTCCTCTATAATTGGACATATTTAGGAAGATAAAGAGATGCACTTTTGAGCGAATAAACTGCACCATATGGAACAAATAAAACAGTTTGCAAATTCCCTTTGATTTGTATGGGGCTTTTAATCCTTTGAGTTCCAGAGGGTTATGTAATGCATTGCAAAGTAATGCATTGCATACCCCTCTGGCACTCAAAGAGTTAATACCTTGAATGTTAGCGAGGCCTCCAGCACATTAGGAATGTAGTGGCGACTGCTCCAGCATTCAAGAGGTTAAAAGGCTGATTTAAATAATGGGAAATATTAATTTGTCCCATTTTTCAGTTGGTTTACTCTACAATTGCATTGTACATAATTGTGGTATTTAGGTTCCATGGCATAATGCAAATGGGACACCTGATTAGCTGCTCAGAGTACAAAGGGCACCTAATTAATCTTATACTGTACTATGATTTAGCTGCACAATAACACAATATTCTACTTTTCTGAGTTCATCCAATTCTATGCTGTTATTTTCAGGACATATCTACTAGTAATTATTTATTCGATATTTAGACATATTTCAATGGAAATCTATATATTAAGGTTTTATTCCAGAGTGGTTTTCTCTCCCAAAAAAACATACATACCTCCCAACATTTCAAATGGCCAAAGAGGGACCCTTTTGTTTTGCCTGGTGAGCAAGGCATTACAGATAATTTTTAGTCTATTTCAGGACCTATTGACACCTCTTTGTGTAACCTAACAAATGATTTATAACAAGACCAAAGTATTTTATTTTACACAGACTAATTTATAAACACATATACTGAAGTTTAAACAAACAACGTGAATTTTATTGCTGTAGAGCAACATTATACACTTTTATACACACCACAAAGTGTGGTCTCCTAAAAAAGAGGAACATCAGAGTGGGAATTAGGGTCTAAAAGAGGGACTGTCCCTCCTAAAGATGAACACTAGGGAGGTATGAACAAAGCTGTCATCTGACAGTAGGTATTTCTTAGCTAAAGCTTTTTTCTAGACCTCTCAGTATAAATTTAATGACAGACATTGTTGCATTCTTTTGTAAGTATTTTATGAGAGAAGTTCAATGACATTTTACTGTGAAGTGTAAAGCAAAGAAGGGTAAGTTATTAATTGATGAAAAAAGAATTTACCAATGGATAGTGTGATATCTGAATTTTGAGTTATACCAGGGATGTCCAAACTAAGGCCTTGGGGGACATTTCTAGCCTTCAGACAGATCCAACGTGGGCCATCATGCAAATTCTATGAAATAACAAGTGACCTGCTACAAAGATTAATAATGCTTAACCCTTTGAATGCCAGATGGGTAGCCAATGCATTGTAACGCAATGCGTTGGATATCTCACTGGCACTCAAAGGGTTAACTGGTCTTTAATAATGAGGCAAAATTTTAATGCTGAGTATGTAAGTTTATGAGGCAAAATATAATGTAATAAACTAGTTTTGTGCAAGTTTGTGTCTATTGCTTTGACATAATTTAGTAGTATCTGGCCCTCATTGTTCTAATCTTTTCTCAGCTTAACCCTTCATGAAAAAAGTTTGGAGACCCCTGATTTTCACCCTTGAAATCACATTGGTGGGAGTATTGTATATCCTTCTTTTTTCCACTAGATAGGGGGTTAACTAGTTTTCACACATTGCATGTTTCACTCTATTTATTAACAGATTTAAGCTTCTACAAAACACCACTTTATACATTTCTACTCACATCTTAGCCAAGCTTGTGAATCCATTATATCCTATGATTCAGTGTAGCAAAAAAACTCACAAGAGTGATATAAAGGTGATACCGTTTAATGGCTAACTGAGGACATAGCAAGTACAAGCTTTCAGGACACTAAGGCCTCTTCTTCAGGCACAGGTTAACAAATAAAGCTAGAATAGCACTGCATTTATATTTACAGAGCATGACATACATTTGAAACAAAATATATGAGTACACAGAGGGGGCAATTAACTTAGTAAACTTACAGTCTACATAGATATGAAATTATATGCATAAGGCTAGATCAAAGTCCTGGGAACAAGGAAATGTTCATTAAGAGCCTGTTAATCTGTGAGTTGCAAAGATCTGTCTCTATACAATCTGTATACCAAGATGTTCTGTCTATTATAATGAGACATGACGTCCATCCCCAGGTTCAATCCTGTTTTTAATGTGTCAAATAGAACCATTAATTTAAATTCCCAGATTTTTCTTTCCCAGTATATCCTACTAGTTGAACAGCCCGTTACATGGGTCATAGTGCCACTGCCACCCGGTCGCGGGGCAGTCACGTGCAGTAGAGACTGCCCGCGCCACGCCTGATACAGAGCTGGACGCTCCTTCAGAGCGGCGTGGGCAGTCTCTACTGCGCATGACTGCAGCACGCGCAGCAGTGTCTACTGCGCATGTCGCGGCGTTACGCACGATTTAGCAAATTATTATATAGGATGGAATACTCTGTTGAAAGACCCAACCTAAATGGATACTTTACAATCTAAAAAGTTATTTTTGTGTATGTATGGTCTCATTGAAGCGGATTCATCCATCCATATTTCCTACTCATTCGTGTAGCGGCGGAATCAACTGCACAGCTAGTGTTGCAACTTGTATAATCTGATATTGTGGTTTATATATAGGATCCAGTGCATCTAATACTGTTGGCATAAATTGAGTCCTGTTTTCTAAATTAGTCAATGGTTGTATAGAACACCACATTCCCTTTTGAAGTGCTTTTCCAGCAAGTTTTAAAAGCTGCCTTAATGACACTTCACAAATAAGCTTGTCTTCTTGCAGACCTTAATAAAGGGTTTCCTGCGTTTCTACATAATTAAAGTTTTTTTTATTTTTTACTTTTAGGTTTGATTTGAACATCAAAGTTATGTTTTTTTCTTGCAGGTCACCAAATGCTGTAATCATACACAGCCATATGCAGGATACTAATAAAAAAATAAAAATAATTTGTTAGGTCTTGTAGGGGAAATAATGATCTGTCCTGTGAATCTCAGCAGGTATGCATATTGATATAATTATAAAGAAATACCACATATTACTGTGAGAACAGGATCAGCAGTTTCTGCTTCCTGAGACGGAAGAACAGTAGGGAGTAAGCATAGCTTGAATCATGCTGATGTACTCTGCACCCCACAGCATGAAGTATTGTTTTGCCTAAGTTAATTATTTGTTCTGCCCTTACTGCCAAACGAGGAAATAGTGCAAAATCCTGATTTGATTCCTCTTGTTAGTAAGCACGTTTTAACCTCTGGCATTCTAGAAAGTTCTCCAATACATTGCAAAGCAATGTATTAGCGACCTTTCTAGCATTCAAGCATTAAACATTGGAAATCCAGCTTTCAAAACTGCAGTCTAATGCAAAACTTAGTCAGTCATGTCATTTTAAGTAGTCTACCTTCTTCAGTTTTCTTAATTATGGCTCATTTTAAACAAGACTACAGTTCTTTTTGTTTTTTCTTTCTGCTACAGCTTGTGCACAGAGACAACATTAGAGTAACAGTGCTATTGCTAAGATAATGTCATAAATCATGCCTTGTGCGATTGCAGCGTTCTTCAGCTTTCCTGTGCTCAGAATGTACACCAGATCCAAACAGCAACCTGTAGAGAGGGCATACAACTAGATCACAGAAAATGCAGTGTTGAATGCAACCTCAGCTCAGATAACTGGCCATCCAAAGGGTACATCAGGCAATCATACTGTATATGTCTAACACTATGAATACCACATCTCCCACACAATCATGAGATTGAAAGGGGGATGCAGGAGAATGTGAGTTACAAACACTGCTTGTATGGAGCCACTACACAAAGCTATTCAAGTCCCCTACCTGAACAAGTGAACTTAGTAATGTTTCACAAAAATAGCAGCTCCAATTAATCTTCATAGTATTTGAGCCATAGAGAGTGTTATTTCAGTACTGTCAGAGATGTAGTTCAAGAGTTATTGAATGATAAAGTATCCCCCTTCCACCCCTTTCATCTAGTGTAAGCCACCTCACCTCAGAAGTGAACTCTTGTCTCTTGACCAGAAAGTTCACAGCAAGGGACAATCTTTTTAATGTGGGCATTAGGAAAACCTGGACCCCTTGACAGGTTTTTCCCTTATTCTATTTGGAGGTTATCCCTCTCTGAGATCCATCTGGACAGTCTTGCTGCTCTGAGATGAGTAGTGTTACATCAGTAAAAGGGGCGGGAGGGGGATATTATCATTTAGTTATTCTTGAACTACAACTCTGGCAGTACTGAAATAACACTTTCCATGGCCCAAATACTATAAAGATTAATTGGAATTGCTTTTTTTTGTGAAACATTACTATCCCTTTAACAATAATCACACACCTTGAATAAGTGTCAAGAGTGATGCACAAATATATCACTATATTTTCATGGTCTACTTTTTGCATCAGAAGACCTGTATAGCACTGCAGAATATCCTATATAATAATTTGATAAAATGTGTGTAACACCGCGTCATGCGCATTAGACACTGCTGTGCGTGCTGCAGTCATGCTCAGTAGAGACTGCCCGCTCCGCAGCTGATACAGAGCTGGACACTCCTTTGGAGTGTCCAGCTCTGTATAAGCCGCGGCATAGGCAGTCTCTACTGCGCATGACTGCCCTGTGACCGGGTGGCAGTGGCACTGTGGCCCGTGTAACGGGCTCTTCAACTAGTATTAGCATAGAAGAAGTAAGAGCATCTGGAACCCCAGCTGGGTAGAAGCCCTACATGCAGCAGCTAGGTATATGGATGTATTACTTATTTTACATTTAAATACCTGCCCCAGCTAGTTGTTGGACTTTTTTCTTTGCATAGACTTCAGGGACCCTCATCCTCATCATTTTTTCATGTCAAATGTTCCTTAAGATACTGTGAGAGCTCTTCAGTTCCAGAAGCTGGTTCAAGTGTTGGTAGATATGCAGATCCTGATTCTGATTCCCTCTCAGGAAAGGTTCATGGAGTTCTATTCCAATATATTTGTAGTCCCCAGGAAAGATGTCTGCTGTCATCCTGTTTTGGATCTGCTGCACTTTAATAATTTTGTTCATAATCTATTGCTCAAGATGGAGTCCTTGTGCTCCATCATTGCTGCGATGTGTCAAGAAGAGCTTTTAGACACGTGCCTTCACATGCCTATTCACATACATCGTTATCAGCGATTCATTTGCTTTACCTTTCAGGATTACCATTTCTAATTCCCACCCTTCATTTTGGGATGGCATCTGCTTTGTTGGTTTTCACAAATGTTATGGCAGCTTTGTATTCAGTAGAAGCAGTATGTATTCTGTAGCATTTCCATCTAGCGTATTGTTTCCTACTGTCCCCCTGATTCCCAGTGTGTCAATAAAGTCAGGATGGACAGGTGACTGTAATTTTGATTGCTTCTCATAGGTCTCACAGACTTTGGCTCTCTGATATTATCAGTCTATCCGTAGCTGAGCTGTGGAGTCTTTCCCTTCTTCTGAACCTCTTCTCTGGGGCCTCTGTGTCATCCTAACATTGAGAGGCTATCCTTAACAGTGGGGCTGTTAAAGCCAATATCCACAGAAGAAAGTTTCCCTGAGTCGGTCACTGCAACCCTGCTTAATGCCCATAAACTGGTTTCTTCTAATGCATATCATAGGTTCTATTCACTGATCTTCAAGTGGTGTGAAAACCATGGCTTGCAGCCATGTCCTTTTCATCTATTATTAGTTTTTGGCCTTTCCCTGGGACAACCTCCAAAAGGGGCTGTGCCCTTTCTAATAGTCATGTACAGGAAATTCACTGTTTGGATGTAGTTGATGATTGAAATACTACTTTCGGCGTACTGAACCTTTTTGCATTTCAGATTCACAGGCAGCCCATGTATGGGCCAAGCAGCATCTTAAAAAGGTAACAGTGGCCTCTTTGAGCAAGTCGACCATTTGCCAGGCCTACATCATTAAGAAGAGTCCAGTACCTTTTAGTATAATGGCTGGTTCCACCAGAGTGTGAGCACTTTCTGGGACTACAAGAAGCAGGCCTCTATGGAGCAGTTGTACAAGGCAGCTATGTGGTCATCATCACTTCACCCATTTGCTAAACATTAGAGAGTCAATGTCCTGACTTTGGCTAAGGACAGTTTTGGGAGAAAGGTTCTACAGGCAGTAGTGCCTGTGTAGTTTTCTCTTTTCCTTTGTCTCTAGTAACTTTCAGCTGTTGCTTAGTTTTACTTATTTTTTTTGTTTTGTTTGTGGAAGTGTTCCATTGAAACCGGAGGTTCATGCTTGTACCTTTTTGTCTCTGTTGAGGATAATTTTATTGTTAGGAGTTTTTCTCCTCCTCTCAGGAATCCTGTTTGGCATAGCTTTGGTATATCCCCTTCTTCTAGACTATAAGCCTCACAAGCAGGGCCCTTTGATCCTTTTCTTTTCTATGTTCCATTTGTACTGTTTTAAGTTTCTGTATGTCTGTTCCCTATTGTACAGTACTGCAGAGTAAGTTGGCGTTGTTTACATATAGGGTAATAATAAAAATAATAATGGTTCCTGTGTTCCACAATAGATGAAAGAGTAAAGGGGATTATTGTGTACTTACCACTAAAACCTTTTCTCTTACAACACAGGGCAACCTTCCAAGAGAAATCATGTTATTTGAGTTCCAGGCAGGGGTCTCCATTGGGTTCTCTGATTTGATGACCACCTGCCTGACTTCTTTTTTTCTTACATCTTTGCGATACATGAAGATTTAAAGTGGACCTTCACCTTGATTTTATTATTGCATCTTTTAAAACTTAATTCAAAACTGCCTGTGTTCATAACCAAAAGTTCAGCAGATGTATAGCTTTGGAAATATTCACACTTCTATTTCTGGGAAAAGTGAAAGTCTCCAGGTGCAGCATAGTGATTTGAAGCATAACTGAAAACCTCCATTAGCATATAAAATATCACTTGAAACATTCATTAGCAATCAAACTGCACAGATACAGCAATATATTAGCATACAGTACCAAATATGAATACCTCCTTAACAGTACATTTCTGTTATTTTGACTGACAAGACACATAGACAGTTTTTAATGACGTTTTCAGATATTCTAGGTGACAGGTCTACTTTATGTCTGCCGCTGGTGCTGGGCCAGAGTAAAGTGAAGCTGAGAGGAGGTCTTCACCCCCAGAGTTTTTTTTTTTTTGCCACTGCCCCACCTCTTTGAGGTAGCAACCTAACCCCATGGTTCCTGTGTTCTACAGGGTCTAAGAGAAAATTATTAATTTATGAGTACATTATAAAAATTGCCATTTAGTCAACTGGAAAATGTTTTAAACAGCCCAATGTCAATGGAGACAGTTGTAATACGCCAGAATTGCTACTCTAACTTTCTACATTGTAATTTGGTATTAGTAGTCAACATACTCCTCTTCTATTAAATATTTCTGTGCCAAATTCATTATACCCATGTGGCATTCGTCTTATGAAGGCCAAATAGTTACATGTGCAAAATGTGTAATCAAAACAATTGTAGCATGAAACTAACTCTGTAGTAAATTATAAATATTCATGATTGCAGCATTATGATATACACTTGGATATATTAGTATTTTTAGTCACTCATTTCTCTGGATCAGTCAGCTCACACTGATAAACTGATAGCAATTTATTTTTTTCACAATGGAAATAAATAGTATGTTTAATTCAGCATTGCCCTGATAGATAGATAGATAGACAGACAGACAGACGCTCATGTTACCGATGAGTGAAAATGTTTGGAAGCCCTTGCTAGATGAACTGTATCAATAGGGGAGGGCTGGCAACTTTTGCTCTGGGGGGGGGGGGTAAATACAAATAAGTGGCCTATTTCTTCTATCACTCCAGTACAATGTTCCAACCCTCCCCCTTTTTGTTAATTTTATAGATGGAATTAATTTTATGAATTAAGGTAAGTGATACCACAGAATTTATAATTGAAATGGTGGTACACTAATAATATCACAGAGATTACAGTTGAAATGGAGCTACACTAATGATACCACAAAACGTAAAATTGAACAGTCACTACATTAGTGGTACCACAGAGCTTACAACTGAAATGGAGGTATACTAGTAGTATAATAACAGGAAATTGAGTGAGACAGTGGTCAACCAGCCTGGTGAGTTATTGCCTCCTCCCCCCCCCCACGCCAGCCCTCCCCTGTGCAATAATTATCTGCTTCTTTAGTCTCAAAATTGATGATTTTTCCATACACTTATGTATGCCCCACTTCCAGTCCTAGACTTGGTTTTTATTCTGCTGTTGTGTACCTAGAGTTCACTGACAAAGAAGTTGTGTTGATACACACATTCCAGTATATGTCCATAACTGAGAGAGCTAGGGAGAGAATCTAGAAAACTGATGATTCTGCTTAATAAATGAGCTGTTTACCAAAGCATTATGGATGTTCAGCAGAAGCTAGAGAGCCAAAGTTTGCCTAATGCTGATATATATCTTATGGGTTAAATTATAGTTAGCTCTAATAGGCTTTCCCCTTCAGATCAAATTATCATTAACTGGTACCTCTGACACTGATCACAGGATGCCCAACTTGCAGTATACTTCATAACCAATTTTAATCAAAGTGAAGTCTGTGTTATTGATTAGTACTGTGGGAGAATGCTGCTAATAAGCTCCTCATTTCAGCCTTTCAGTCTGGAGTCATTACTACTGGTGTAACCAAGAACTTAAAGTGCAAATGCAGAATTGAGCTCATATACTGTAGACTTTGTGTTTTGGATTCTGGCAATGCTTGAATTCTGTATTTAGGTGCAGTAACTACATAGTTATTGGTTTTAAAACTTGTTCATTCCTAAATAGACTCCACTCCCTGGTTTGGCTTTTCAGCAAAAATCCTCCCATTCCTGGTCAAATGTCTGTTATATGTCTGTTAGTTGGGAGAGTTTACATTACTTTCACTGCACTACTTAAAAAGAATGCCTAAAGTTTACATTTGTAATTCTCAACAAATCAAATTTGAAAGGCTTTTCTGTGACACGAAAGGTTAAAAAAACAGGAACATGTACTTTTTAAAGAGGAACTTTCATCTTACATAAAGTCGCCCTGCAATAATTAAGCAATTAGCGACTACTTTTATAAAATATCTATTACCTCTCAAAAGTAGCCAATTGTACAGTAATCCTTTATCCTAGGAGACTAGAAGCCAGACATCAGCGCATACATCTTGTCTGCACGTCTGCGATGTCAGTCCCGGTCTCCTTTGAGAAGCATTGCAGTGTGCCACATGGTAACCAGAAGGAACTGATGGCGCAGGCGCACAGACTGCACTAACCTTGCCGTGAGTCCCTGATGATAAAGGATTTCTTTGCAATCGGCTACTTTTGAGAGGTAATAGATATGTTATAAAGCTAGTCGCTACCTGCTTAATTATTGCAGGGCAACATTATATAAGATGAAAGTTCCGCTTTAAATTAGGATACTCAAGGAATTGAATGTTCATACACCAATAAAGATATGTATTGGGAATTTACAAAACCCTTCAACACAGTATAGCTGTAAGCAGCTTACCAAGCCCATATTATCTATACACTGTGGTAAATGTACAATGGCGATTCTATGCTAAATCAGGCACTAGAACAGATTTTTTTAATACTCTGTGCCTGCCTAAAGTCAATTTACAAAGCTACATATGCGACAGTTCCTCTCCTTAGTGCTGCTTGCACCAAGAGGAGAACAATCAGGCATTTTATGGGCATTTGAGGTGTTACTTTCTTATATTCTATATTTAATGTAATGCATTATATAAGGTGTAGAGGAAATGTAATTGTTTAATGCCACTTTCCTGTGCAGCTTTGTACAGAATGTGCTGGCAAGTCCTAATGATGGTGCAGATTGTCTGTGGGTATGTACTACAGCTATCATACACTCTCTAATGCAGGGATAACCAGCCCTGGTCCTCAGGTGCTACCAGCTGTGCATGTTTTCAGGATTCCCCTGAAGCATCACCGGTAGAACAATTACTGTGGCTGAGCCACTAAATGATCTACCTATACTCTAGCTGGGATGTCTTCCAAACATGCACTGTTGGCTACCCCTGCTCCAATGCAAACACAGAGGTGCAGTCACTGATGATAGAAGCCAATGCCAGTGGAGCTATGCTGGAGAATCTGTACATTTGCCTCACTGAGTCAAGGGTGCACTCATGATTTACCCATATGTGACACACACAAAACTGAAATCTCAATCCAACCGCCCCTCTATCCAGTTACCACATTCTCTAAAGCACTCTAAAAACAAGAAAGATGGACTCCATTATATATATAGGATATAGCAGAGGTTCTCAACCTGTGTCCTCAGTGGCCACTAACAGGCCAGGCCTTAGGAATTTCCCTGCTAGAACACAAGTGTGTTGAACAGAGGCTCATTCATATTGATTAATTCACCTGTGCTCTTAAAAGGAAATTTTCAAATCCTGGACTATTAGTAGCCACTGAGGGCACGGGCTGAGAACCACTGGGATATAGGCATATGTAATTGTGTGTATAATCTATTTTCTAGGTGGGCAATGACTAATTGTTTAGATTTAAAGTTGTAAGTAGAAGGAGTCATATAACGTTTATTCCTTACTCCCATGTTTGTTTAAGTAAAAATGATTTATTGTTTGACGGAGCACTCCATTCTGGTGTTAAACTTGGCATTGGTAGGCATCCACACAACGCCATGGTAAGCTTATGATGCGTATCTTAGAAGTAATATGTCTCCTGTTTGCAATCATTGGTATAAATTATGATTTTACATCAAGTTAAAGTGGCTCAATACTAGAGCAAGCCAACTGCAAAACATAGGAGAAATTAAAATGCCTCAAATTCCAGCTGACTTTCCATCACTGAATCCTGGCTTACATCATCAGACACTGCCTCTACTTCTGCACTTTCAAATGGTGGCCTACAATTCACTTACTCCCCTAGACCCAGTAACAGACATAGGCATCCTGCTGTCTCCTAACTATACATTTCAGTTAATCCCCTATGTGCCTTTCACTCCTTTCCTACCTCTGATACTCATACATTTAATCTCTTCTCCCAGCTCCCTTTGTGTGTCACTGACAGATATTATTATTATTATTATTATTATTCTTTATTTATGTAGCGCCAACTAATTCCTCAGCGCTGTACAATTGGGAATAGACATAAAGAGGTATTAAATAGTACAATCAGATGTGGAGAACAGAAGGATCAGAGGAAGGTAGGTATGACACAGATACAGATTACCTGGTCTTACTACACAGTTCCTTGACCACTTTGCTTTCTGACACCCTCATTTTATGTCCTCTGATGTCCCCACTCTCATCTTGGGGGGACTTCAGTATCGCTATAGATAACTCCAATATGCCCTGTGCCCCCAAACTCTTCTCCATAGCAACCTCTTTAGGTCTATCACGGTGGACTAGCACTCCTACACAACATTGACTATCACTCCCTTGACCTGATCTTCATAAACCTCTGCTTTGTTTCTTATTTCTCCCTTCACTCTCTTTGACCACCATCTCCTAACTGGCAATCTCATAATTTCCCACAAATCCAACTCCATGTCCATGATTAAGAGCATGTAGAGAAATCTGCAAGCCCTTGATCTCCAACAATTTTCCACATCTCTGCAACCTCTTCTTAATCCCATTTCTACACTTACTTGTCCTTAACAAAACTCTGCTCTCTCCAACAGCACACTAACAATAGTCTTTGACAGGGCTGTACCTGAATTTTACGCCACCCCGGCAGATCTCCATTACAAGTACGGCACACTTCCAAAGGTGCTCACGCACTCTGGAAAGGCACTGTAGGAAATCGCATTCCTCAGCTAACTTGTAACACTACAAATTAATTATCTGTTTTTATAGCTTTTCCCTCTCCCTGGCCAAACAGTTATATATTTTGTCACTAATTTCTAACCTTTCCTCTAACCCCAAACACCTCAAAATTTTAAATCTCTATGCCCACCAACCCAAACCCCTTCCACAACTTCTCTGACCAAGATCTTGCTACCTATTTCAAGAACAAGATGGATTCTGTCAGACACGAAATTTCATCACTTCCACCCCTCCCCCACATAGCCAACTTTGCCCTGTCACCTCTACTACATTTACACTTACCCTCTGTCACGGGTGAAAAGGAGTTAAGGTTTCCCTTCTATTTATATGCTCCCAGTCATCCTCCTGTCCTTTTGACACAGTTATATGACAGCTTATTCAAGAACTTTCTCTTCTACTAACGCAAACTCTTACTCAGTTATTCAAACTCTCTCTCTTTCAACCAGCACCATCCCATTCTTCTTCAAGCATGCACTAATCATACCTATCATAAGCGAATCTTCTCTGTACCCAAACTCACTTTCAAACTACTGGTCTATTTCTCTTCTCCTCCAAGCTTCTCAAACATCTGTATACCATATTCCTTTACTCTCTTAGATCCCCTGCAGTCTGGATCTGGCCTTCATCAATTCACTGAACTGCCCTTGCTAAAGTGGCCAGTGACTTGTTTTACAGGAAGTAAAAAAGGCCAGTAGTCCATATTCATTCTCCTGGATTGGTCAGCTGTCTTTGACACAGTGGATCACCCGCTCTCCCCTTGCTCTTTTCAATCTATACCACTTCCCTTGGTAATCTAATAAACTCCTTTGTGTTTCACTATCATCACTATGCTGATGACACCTAAATCCATCTATCTTCCCCAGACCTCTACCCTTCCCTCCTATCCTTTGTACCTAATTGTCTCTCTGCTGTGTCTTCTTGGATTTGCCCCCATAATCTAAAACGTAACAAAGTGGAACTATCACCTGAATTAAATTTGGCTTTAATGCTCATTTGCAATTCGGTATTCTTGCATTTAAGCTGCATTTAAGCTTCAGGCAGTTATGTCACTTCAGGACAGGCTGCTGGTACAGCTATGGTACCACAGCCTGTCAATCTTTGTCTGGTCCCCTCCCCAATTAGCACCTCATTCCAACCTCCTCCAATGATGGAGGATTTCTCCATGTAAGCTGGAGTGTTCTTATAGGCAAGAGAACACTCCAGCTTACATGGAGAAATCCTCCATCATCGGTGGAGGTTGGAACGAGGTGCTACGTGAAGAAAGGAGCAGACGATGCCTGACAGGCTGAGTAGCAGAATGAACTGCAGTGCTGTCCTGAAGTGACATAAGAGGCTGAAGTTTAAAAGCAAGTATCTCAGTGAATACTGAATTATATTTAAAAAATACATGGATTACAGATTCATTGCAAATGAGCATGCAGATAAAACCAGCTTTAATTCAGGTGATAGTTCCTCTTTAATCGAACTGAACTTCTCATTTTCCCCTCTCTCCAACCAGCCTTAACCAGGATATTTCCCACACTGTTAACAAGACCACCACCACATCAGCCTCCAAAGCAGGGCGGTCACCTTTGACTCTCCCTAATCCCCAAATCATAACTCATACTCTGTCTATGTAACACCTCTATTTTTACCTTTTCTCACCCAAGAGACTACCAAAATTCTAATCCAAACACTCATCATATCCTGTCTTTACTACTGTAACTCCCTCCTAATTGGCCGTCCTCTCACCAGACTAACCCCACTTAAATCCATACTGAACTCTGCCAACAGTCTAATCTACCTCACACCTCGCTCTTTAATACTGCTTCTCTTTGCCAATCCCTACACTGGCTTCCATTAGCATATATAATTAAGTTCAAAATCCTGGTGTTAACTTACTGAGCCCTTACTAACTGGATCCCGCTATATTTCATCTCTTGTTTCTAAATACACTTCCACCATCTTCACTCTGCACAGGACCGTCATCTCTTTGCATCTCTTATTAAATCCTCCCATTCCCACCAACAGAACTATTATGCCGCACCTGCGCTCTGGAATTCCCTCCCTCATCCCATCAGACTCCCCCTCAGCCTTCAGATCTTCAAACATTCCCGGAAAAGTCACTTCTGCAGGGAAGCCTGTCAACTTACTACCCATAACTGTTACGAGCAAGGACAGATTAACATCCTTTCCTACTTCTACTCACTCTCATTCCCTTCTAAAATCACTCTCCCACCTACAACCCTATCAAAACCTCATTGTTTACATAGAGTTTTGTTCACCCAAACAGACCCCCTATTTCCTCTGCATTGAAAATCACTTCTTTCTCCTGCCCATTGACCAGCAGTTTATGAGGCAGGAGGCACTTACACCACATAGTACTTACTCCTTCTGTGATTCACCTATCTTCCTCTAGACTGAAAACTCTGATGAGCAGTGCCATATAATCCTTTTGATTTCTACATTCCAGAAGTACTGTTTAATGTCTCTCTATGTCTATTCCTCATTGTACAGAGCTGCAGAATAAGTTGGTGCTATATAAAGAAAGGTGTCACGGTTTAGTAAGAACACTCAGGCAATTAGGTAAGGTTAAGATCAGCTTTATTGAGAATAATAAATAATAATAATAGAATCACCCTACTCAGGTCCAGATAAGGACAGTACCGTGGTACTTCCCAAATCTGACACAGGTCAGGATGAACAGAAATGATAGGCAAGCAAAATATGCAGTAAGAACTAAGTAGGCTTGATCCGTCGACTGGTAACTGTAACAGAGTAAACCACGGCAGTACCAAACCGCGGAAAGGCCCTTCTGATCTGGCGGGGTAACTGCAGGGCAATTCCCTAGAAGACTAGGGGTAGCAGAGGCAACACAGAACGGTCACTGGAATGTGACAGAGTCCCTAGAACGCTAGGGATAGTGGAGACAACCCAGATAGGACACTGGCAAGTGACACAGTTCCTAGAATGCTAGGGATAGCGGAGGCAACCCAGATAGGACACTGGCAAGTGACCGAGTCCCTAGAACACTAGGGATAGCGGAGGCAGCACAGATAGGACATTGGAAAGTGACCGAGTCCCTAGAATGCTAGGGATAGCGGAGGCAACACAGTTAGGACACTGGCAAGTGACCGAGTCCCTTGAACGCTAGGGATAGTAGAGGTAGCACAGCTAGGACACTGGCAAGCGACCAGAGCTACTCACAACACAGTCTCCCAGGTGACCTAGGGAGTGACAGGCCAAGCAGGCGCTGTAGCGGAAGTCACTGGGTAACGGAGCACAGGGTACGCACCCAGATGGGTCAGAAGCCAGAATGCCAGATCGGGACACACAGAGGTAGTAGCCAGTCCTAATCAGCAACGGAATCAGATACTCAACCAAAGCCAGGTCGGTACACACGGAGATAGTCAGCCAGTCCTAATCAGCAATGGAGTGGGTTCTCAGCCAAAGCACATCAGTACACACAGAGGTAGTCAGCCTGTCCTAGTCAGCAACGGAGTGGGTTCTCAGCCAAGACCAGATTGGTACACACAGAGGTAGTCAGCCAGTCCTAGTCAGCAACGGAAAGCAATAACACAGGATTGACAGGAGCGAAGTCAGGCAAGCCGGGTCATACACGGACCAGGAACAAGCAGCAACTCAAACGCTAGGTACAGGTACACCATAAAAGAGCGCTGAAAAGATTACAGGAGAGAGTTTAAAAATGCTAGCCCTGGGTGGAGCCAGAGCCAATAACCAATAAGAACCGTGCAAGGAGAAACCCGGAAGTAACAATGTCGCCCTGCCGCTAGGATCACGTGCACCGTGATAAAAGGATAATCATAATATTAATTTTACTTTCAACATTTGAATGCTTAAGGGGTCTCCAGAGCATTGTAAAGTAATGCATTAGAGATCTCCCTATTATTAAATGGGCATTTTCATTTTTCCCCTGTGGGCAGTTAGTTTGTTGTAGAACCGGTATCTTGATAAATATGGCCCATGTTTAATAATGGAAAGAATGTTGATTATCTCAGTTATTTACTATAGATCAGTGGTTCTCAACTCCTGTCCTCAGGACCTTTCCTTGTTAGAGCACAGGTGAGTTAATCAATGTGAATGAGCCTCTGATCACCACACCTGTGCTCTAGCAGAGAAATCCCTAAGTCCTGGCCTGTTAGTGGGTCCTGAGGGCAGGAGTTGAGAACCACTACTATAGATGATGTCATTTATGGACCGGTCACCTTGGCTCAAGTTTTCATATTTGGAAACTTCATTAAAAGCTGCCTCTGTGTCATGTTAGCCAAAATACCAGCACATTTACAGTAAGGATATATTCACGCTTGGTACCGTATGCTAATTGTGGTACCCATACAGTATCAGTGATGTCTCATATACTAATCAGTGATGTTTCATATGCAATCCAGCCTTTTCAATTACTTAACATTTGATAATGAAGGTTTTCAGTGATGTTAATTAACCCTTTGAGTGCCAGAGTTGTAAGCAACGCAATGCTTTGCAATGCGCTGATTACTCCTCTGGCGCTCAAAGGGTTAAGCACTATGCTGCACCAAGAGACCTTCATTTTCACTTTTCCCAGAAATAAAAGTGGGAATATTTCCAAAAGTATACATCTGCTATATGTAGGGAAAATATCAAGATGATAGGTCTACCTTAAAATCATATCAAACAGCTCTTTAGCCCATGAAGATGTACGATAAAGGCTTGTTAAAGATTAAAGGGGAACATTAACACCCCCAAAAATTTTCACCATTGCTTTTAAAATGTAAAACAATATTAGCGCTGGCTTTATTTATTTTCTCCACTGCCTAAGAGTGGAGATATTAATCGTTGAAATGTGGGACTTCCTCATTCTGGGGAACCGTGAATGAGTGGCAGGACTTCCCACCTTCCTCCCAGCAGCCCCTGGGGTGCGTGTTCACGCTTCGCTTTGGAGCTGCATTTTTCTGGGCTAACGTGACACCAAGCTCCGTTTACCATGCTACTGAGGTGGCAACAGTGGAGAAAATAAATCAGCGATAATATCGATTTACATTTTAAAAGCAATGGCGAACATTTTTGGGGATGGGAAAGTTTCCCTTTAAATTACAGTGGTTGTTAAAAAAATAAATAAATATATATCCTATATTATAATTCGCTGTTATGTTTGTCAGAAGCCATCATGCGCAGTAGAGATGGCTGCTTGTGCTGCAGTCATGTGCAGTACAGACTGCCTGTGTTGCAGCTGATATGGAGCAGGGCGCTCCAATTTCAGGCCAGAGTCTTCTCTGCACACCTTCCTGGGACCGCTTGGTCCCAGGAAGGTGCGCAGAGAGGTCTACAGCCTGAATTCGGAGCACCCCGCTCCATTTCAGCCGTGGAGCATTCGGGCAGTCAGTCCTTCGCATGACTGCAGCGCCGCCAGTGTTGGCCCGTGTACACAGGCTTTAAAACTAGTATATATATAATAACATCGGATGCTGGCATAGAGTAAGTACAGTATATTTAAAGGCATACAATTCCTTTTAGGTGTTCCGCATCTTCCTCTTTTTGTACATAAGAAGGGTGATGACACTAGTTGAGCAGGACAACGCAGGACATTTAAAACTAAGTTACTTGATAAGGGAAAATCTCCAGATTATGCTGTGAAATACTAATTGTTTGCTGCATTTGTCATCTCTTTATAACATGCCAGATGTGTTTTATTTTTTGATGATTCATTCCCTTTAAAATCTTACATCATATATGTACTTGTTGTTGTATTTACGTATACTGAGTATACAGAGTATTTTACTTAGTGTGATCTCTTAATTTTAAGAAGATGTTTAACCCATTAAGAATCAGTGAGGTGTGAAGCTCATTTCTGGTCCTCCAAGGGCTAGGCAAACTAAAATTGGACTGCTCTAGTGCAAACATTTTTTGGCCACTTAAAAAATTAAATATCAGCAGGGGTATAACTAGAACCAGTGGGCTCCCTATGTTTTCTGGGCCATGTCACAAATGTACCTTCTGCACCCCCTGTAGTTACACCACACAAGTAAATTAATAGGATTAATACATTGTAACAAGTATGTATTGAGAAAGATAAGAGATTAGTACTCTGGATAAACTACTGCCCATAGACATCAAGGTAAACAATTCAGGATTTTGTAATCTTATACAAGGTGTAGGAAATCTTTGGCCCTCCAGCGATTGTAGATTGCAACTCTCATCATCATCCCCAACTAGCTGTTGGCCGTTTGGAGATGATGGGAGTTAGTCCCCAACAGCTGGAGGTGCAAGAACTGAATATTCCCACCTTACTACACACTTGTGTGCAAGGCAAGACTCTGGAAATATGAGTAGTCCCATTCATTCAGTTATACCATCAATGTAGTCTATGTAAAGTAAATGTTCTGGTCAGAAATTTTAGAGAAGGTTTGAGAGATGCAGGAACCATGTGAATGTAGGATTGCAATCTCATCCCTTTAATACCTACCACTAGGGGCATTGCTATATGTTTGCTAAATTAGCTTAAGCCACAGGTCTCATTTTTAAATCTTCTGATACTGGTGCAGTTTTGATGCCTGTAATGCTGTAATACTCATGAACTCCCTATGAGTGCAATTGGGCTGCATTACATATTACTAATGCATTAAGTGTACCAAAGCTCCAGGCCTTTGAGAACTTGGCAACTTCCCTACCAGTCTTTTATGAAAGATGGATTCTGCAGGGACCATTACAGATGTAGAGCAGTGGTGATGATGGGATTTATAGTCAACAACAGCTGAAGAGACAAAGTCAGTCCAACCCTTCTCTAGGGCTGAGATATTTAATTTTGACCCTTGCTATATACATCTGTGGTACTAAAGGAATGAGGCTGCAATCTTATACAAGTGGTCAGGAATGAGTTCTGTGATGCGTGATTGCTTTTTCTTTTCTCTAAACACTTTGCATGTTCTCTGATTCCTGTCCTTTGCTAATGTTTGACAATGTTTTTACTTTCTTTCCTGTAATACTATTCTGTTTGTTCCTAACTTTGCCTGACTAACAGCGGACAGCCCCAGGGAGTACTGAATGAGTCGGATGATCCAGAAAAAGGCTGTGTAACAGATAACAAGCCAACTTCCCGCCACTTCTATCCTGTCGCCTTGCTTCTTGTCAGCTCTCACTTGTTGGTTGTGTGGCTTATTCTGAGTCTTGCATTGCTGTTAGCCAAATATCAATAATATGCACTTATAGTATATTTATTTATTTATTTTTTATTTTTTTTTTTTTTTACACAATGTTTTTTGAGTTCTAAAAATATCTGTTTGCTTTTCTTTATATTTTAATCTCAAAAAGCTGTCCTTAAAGGAGCAGTAAACATTTTGTATGAAAAACTATATATTTTATTAGTCTGAATAAAATAAGAGTACTTCCATTGTCTGGAGATTTTTAATTCAAAAGTATTACAACACAAACTTTTTTTCTTTTTCCATTAATCCAATTTTTCCATTGTGGTAAAAAGATGAAGCTGTTCTTATGACTTATTATATAGAGCCATAGTCTATGAATCAAGATCTCATATAGAATGCTTTATTTAAAATAAGCCTTTTTGGGCTGTAGGTGGTGGTGTTGCTTACCATTTTATCTAACCCTGTAAATGCCAAATGGGTACTCAACATGTTGAGCAGCACTCTGATAATCAAAGGGTAAAAAAAAAATCAGTTTTGTGCTGTAATACTTTTTGAATGAAATCTCTCCCTTCAGTGGGGTGTTCTTTACTAAGAAGGAAAGCCCTATAAAAAATGTTTTCGTAAACAAAGTTTACTTCTCCTTTAAACCACTGGATTCTGGACACTTCTCCAAAGCACTGCAAAGCAACTCATTGGAGGCATTTCTCTCACCCAGTGGGTTAACCCATTGAGTGCCAGATCCACTCAAAGGGTTAAATTGTTGTACCCTCTGTCACTCAAAGGGATTGTTGTTCTTGTCTAAAAAAATTCAACTTCAATTTATCACAATCTTAATTAGAGTTGTTATTGTATTTCTTTACGAGATTTGTTCATATGCCTAGTAGGAAGGCCATTTCAAATTATATGACATCAAGTTGATTAGGGGGCTGTATTGTATCCTTTGTTAATTTCATTTGTTGCCTTAGATTAAAATCTTGTCAATATAACGATTCTAGAAAATCACTTAATAAAATCCCCGGAATGTTCTGCAAGTGCTGAAGTGCAGGCTTGACTGTATTCATAGTGAAATAGATTTGTTTCTCTTAATACAAACTCCATTTAGAATAGATTCAATAGATGAAAGAATTCAGATATATATTTATTTGTTACACCTTCAAATTATGTATTAGATCCTTTTGATGCAAGCCATCAGAGCCATTGCTCTTTCAATGAAAGTGTTAGGTGTGACAGGCCTTTCCTTAAGATACTGAGATTTAACAGGGTCTTGAGTTATGAGAAGGCAACTTATTTAATATTAATACATACATGTATTTTATTTAACTCAACTAACATGTAAACATACATAAATAGTGTATGTGTGTGTGTGTTACAGTCAGCTCTACCTATAGTTAAAGTGGACCTTGTCATCTTGAATTTACAATTGTGTTCATGAAAACTTTATTCAGAACAATATTTTTTATTAGCCAATACACCAACTGAGTCACAGTTTACAAAATATTCCTACTTGTATTTACGGTGAGCTCTTGCGTGCTTCATTATATGCCAATTTGTGCAGATGATGCACAGTGTTTAATTAGCATAGGAAACTGCACTGAGAGAGACTTCCACAATTAAACAAATAGAAATATCAACATCTAATAAAGAATGCTCTTTTGGCTAACATGATACAAATCAGTTTTGAATGAAGTTTTTAAATATGCAGACTTAATTCAAGGTCACAGGTCCACTTTTGTCACTATAAATCTATGTCTGGCGTTAGTAGCATTAACTCATAGCACAGCCTAAGAAAAAGGAATACCAAGTGGGACCTGAACCCAGAGGGGTATTTAAGATTATAATGTTGCTACTTCCAGAGATAAGCTATCCACAGTTAACCATTACAACACTAGATAGTTACATGTATACATTCTTATTTTTGCCGTTTCCCTGTTACAAGTGATAAAACAGCTTCAGCTATTGGGAACAGCACCCCATCCCAACATCTCCAACCAGACTGGTGGGGGATGATGGGTGTTGTAGTCCTCAACAGCTGGGGGCCCAGCAATTGACTATCCTTCAAGTAAATATATTTCTTCCTTGCTTTAATATGTAAATTAGTTGTAGTCCCCAACCACTAGAGGTGGAACAGCTTGACTGCCCCTGACTGATGTATTTCCAGCTGTGTTCTGGGGAGCAAACACCATCCAATATATCTACACAAATACAGCAGGTTCCTATTGATTCACTCTACTCATAGAAAAATGTGTTGGAGTTGTTTTTCGCAAATAGGGACAAAGGCAAACTAAGGATTATTCCAGCTGAGGATGCAGAGTTGTAGTCCAACAACCACTGGGGGGCTGCAGATTTTCACACTTGGCAAAGACATATATACAACAGTAGCAATCATTGCACTGGGATTATAGACTCTTTACCTCTCTGAGTTCAGGAAGCAGGGGTCCTGAGCAACTGGAAACCCTTCAGTTTGCCCTTGGAGGGATTAACAGTCCTAACACTCACCCATCCTCATTTTTCCCCTCTCCCTTCCATCAACTCAACTCAACCTTTCCTCCCAAGCATGAAATATCCTTCCCCTCCAATCACATACCTTACCATCCTCCTAAGCGCTCTCCTCTCACCTCCTCCACAGATAACATCCCTACATTAGTGATCTGTAATGTGAATGTTACCCTACACCAGGGCTGTCCAAGATCACCAACAGGCCAGGGTATAAGGATTTACCTGCTTAAGCACAGGTGAGCCAGTTAAATAAATGAGCCACTGATTAACTTACCTTTGCATAATCAGGGAAATCCTTACATCCTGGTCTGTTGGTGGCCCTGGAGGACTGAACATGGACAGCCTTGCCCTACACATATAACTTAAGCTGTGCACCTTTAAATAATGTAGTGCCCAAGTGTGGTAATGAATTCCAAGATCAGACATACATATTTTCTGAGCATTTTGCAAATGTGCACTTTTTAATAGAATGGAAATTGAGACTGGTTGGGCTAATTGGTTCTTATCTGCCATCAAAATATAGTTTTCTGTTTTGAAGAGTACATTTTAACTAACTAAGAATACCTTTAAAAATGTCCTTAACTTCCTGATAATTAAATTGTGAATTATAAAGGTGATGGCAGTTGTACACGCATGAATATTATATATATATAAAGAATAGTATTTAACAGCAAATTTTAACCTTTACTAAGTAATCCCCTCAAAGAAAAAGAAACCTTCAGTTCAATGTACCATTTCTATGTCATGCTCCATCACCCAATGTTCCATCATATATGATCACTGTCTGGTTTTCGGAGACCTGTAGAACCTTGAACCCTGAAGCAATACCATGATTTAGTCCAACCCTACTGGTAATACCCAGATGCCTTTAATAAAATGTATATTTTCCACTTAATTTAAGTAACATCTTGTTTTTACACATCAATGAACCTTTGAAATGAACATAGATTTACTAGAAAATGCCTGTCTATACAATTATTGTTAGAATTTAACCCTTTGAAAACATCTCAGTGCTTTAGATACCTGTCTGACACTCAAAGGAATTTTTTATGAAATGGACCATTCACAATATGCCACTGGTGTATAGTACAATTTGAGTGTATAATAACATCACTGTTTTGATATTAAAAAAATATCATGTTTAGGACATTTTCTGCTAAGTAAAACAGATATATTCCCAACGCTTGGAGAAGTTGCTTCATTCAAAAGTTGTTGTGGCTCATATATATATATATATATATATATATATATATATATATATATATGTATGAAAACAAGAAAAAATATATTAGTGGCGCTTACCTATCACTGTGGTATCTCTAGACTATAAATAAACTAAATATGTAAATATCTGTAAGAGAGGGGAAGTCAGTCGCTACAATACCAACAGCCTGTAGAGCACCGGGCCACACAAAAAATATGGATAAAACAGACAAAACCAGGAGGGTGGTGGACTTACCCCCAATTAAATAAGAACATGAATACAAACACTAATATAAAATGTAACAAGATTTACTATCACAAATATTAGTAGAACACCCAGCTGAAAGCACAAATAACATATAAATATATTCCATAACTCAGTGATATCACTGAAAAAATGAGCTCAAGAGTAAAAAAAAAATGGTAAAAAGTAATCACTGATACATAGCAGCCTGAGCAATACCTGGTACCTGGTATGATCACATGTACATGTAGCGGGCAGGTGATTAGCCCATGCACTGTGGTATATTCCGGTCTATAATTCTGTATATGTTGAGTATAGATGTACAACAACTTCATTGATAAATAGCGGGCAGAGGTCCAACAATACACTGATAGCTAGTATGTAGCTTTTGGAACTTCCCAGTGGTGTTGCAGCCCCTCTCCCATTCGTAATCTGTATTGGTTTGCACCCGTCTCACTCAATTTGTTCCGTACCGGAATCTCTCTCGTCAAACAACTACATCTCCCGTCTATAATTAAAAGCTGGCTGTATGTTAAGAGCTAATAATGTAGCCAGCAACTGGGGTCCCCCAATCCAGCACTTTTTTTTACTCTTTTGAGCGCATTTTTTCAGTGATATCACTGGGTCATAGAATATTTTTATATGTTGTTGTGCCTTCAGCAGTGTGTTCTACTAATATTTGTGATAAAAAATATGGTTATATTTTATATTAGTGTTTGTTTTCATGTTCTTGTTTAATTGGGGGCAAGTCCAACGCTCTCCTGGTTTTGTCCATTTTCTCTCTCTCTCTCTCTCTCTCTCTCTCTCTCTCTATATATATATATATATATATATATATATATATATATAATGTACACTTTTGTTCAGTTTTTTAGAGGTGCTTTGGGGCCTTCCCCTATTAGGTTTTGTCCCCATTAAATCATGTTTTATGCTCAATGATCTACACAACCTTTTTTGACCTTCAACCCATTTTTTACCTTGTCTTTCTTATCCATAGAATGGTTCATTTGTTTATTTCCAGTTTTTCACTTCTGGATGGTATTCCTTAGTTGTTTCTATTTTATAACAACGGTGGCTAATATTTAAATTCTGTTTGTAATAGGAATATGAATCCATTGTCTGTGATCCATTATTTATCCCGTCCTCCCATCCAGTTTTATTTGGGCTGAATCCATGTGGGCAGTGGGGTCTTTATCCTGCATATTCCTCGGGTCTTATTCCAGTTATACCTGCCTCATTATCAGGACCCACTTGTGTGTTTCGTTTAGGCTGATTGTTATGTTGCTGTTTCTTCACAAAATTATTTAGTTCAAATTTCTTCCTTTGCTTACATGCTATTACATCTTTTTCAGAATTCATACCCTTTCTATCCTCTTTTGATTGCCACAATCTCATTATTGATTAATGTATTCCATCAGGCTGAAAGAGCTTTGGTCAAGTAATGACAGCCAGTGCTCATAAAACATCTTACTGTCCTTGCTAAAAATGGACTCTTTCATAAATCTGATATTTGTTGGCCATCTGTGTGGTTTTTTAAAATAACTCTTTCCCACCAATACAGCATTTCTTGTTTTGTGTAGGTACCATTACACTCAACAGAAAATTTGAGACAAAACCATTTATTCGTCTTTTTCTATTAAGGCATGTAAACATTGCAGTAATAACAGACATGATTGCTTAATCTCATTTATTCGTGTTTTGTATAATACTGTTTAAGGATGGAGAGTTTTCAGTTTATAATATGGAATTTGCCTACAATCGAGATAGTATTGCCATCTTTCTGCCTATTGGCTCAGATAGCTATATAGAAAGAAAAATATAATGTGCCCCACACCTCCTCAAGAAGAGACCTATCACTAACCTCAAAACACATAAGGAGTAGACCAGAGAGAGTCCAGATGGGGCAGAATTGCTGGCAGTACATGTTGAGGCTTATGCATTAAGGTGTGATTCCTATGTTAGTCTTTGGAGCCTATGCACTAAGATCTCTCAGACTTTAGGGATCTTAGTTCATATGCCCTGTAGAATAACATAGGAACTGGAGAAGTTATCTCTGCTTTATCAAGCACTCTTATACCTTAGTGCATCTCCCCCAAGAGTTGAGTTTATACAGGACTGGACTGGTAGAGAGATGATCCAAAATGCAACATAAAATAACTGCTGAGACCTTTCTTTGTGATATAACTATACATCTTTCAAGTAAGGGTAAATCTGTACCAGAAGTTTATTTGTCGATTTTAATATTAATTCAGAACATTCCAAATGCAAGACTGTAAGCTTATAGCGAGCTCAGTAGTCTAGTTCTCATTGGGCGTTAGGTGCTAAGGCGTGATAAAGAGGTGATAAGTTGGAGATGACTTCTCCAGTTCCTATGTTATTCTATAGAGTCTATACATGAAGATTTCAAAAGGTGCAGACATTTTAGTGCATTGGCTTCGTAGAATAAAAAAGACCTTGGAGAAGTGATATCACTGGAGAAGTCATTTCTGTTTTATCACCTCTTTGTCGCACCTTAGTGCATATTCCCCACTGTGTTCTAGTACTGCCCGAACACACTTTATGGGGTTATGTACTAAAGTGTGATAAAGAGTTGATAAAGTAGAGATGACTTTTCCAGTGATATCACTTCCCCAGTCCCTATGTTATTCTTTGGAGCCAATGTACTAATATTTCTCCAACTTTGGAAATCTTAGTGCAGAGGCTCCATAAAATAACATAGGAACTAGAGAAGTTATATCACTGGAGAAGTTATCTTTGTGTTATCATTTTCTTTATCATACCTTAGTACATAACCCCCTATATCTTTCTGCTACACATCTTTATGTAAGCCTGGTCATTTTTTTCTTCATCTTTCTTCTTTAGTCATAAGACATTCTCTCAATCCATATGCTTTTACCACTTGTTATATAGTTATACCTTTTTATTTTTGTGTTTCTTGTGTGAACTATTTTGTCTTTTTATCATTTTTTATGCTTTTTTGTGTGGATACATGTGGATTGCTCCTAATATACTGCATTTCGAGGATGCTTGCATTTTATCCTGTTTTTCTTCCTATAAGGCAGGGCTGTCCAAGTTCAGTCCTCAAGGGCTACCGACAGGCCATGTTTTAAGGATTTCGCTGATTAAGCACAGTTGAGTTAATCAGTGGCTCATTCAGTTTGATTACCTCACCTGTGCTTAATCAGGGAACTCCTTAAATCTTGTACTGTTGGTGGCCCTTGAGGACTGAACTTGGACAGCCCTGCTATAAGGCATATGGTTTGCTCCAGAATTATGCCATCTTACTTTTGAACATATGGTGCAAAGTTATATGTGTGCAGAACAGCTGAACATAAAACTGTCCCATACATGGCACTTTCTTCCTAAAAAATATAAACCCAGTAAAGACTATTTAATGGAAAATGGTAACAAAACAAAACACAGTACAGCAGTATACCCTACCAAGCATACCCCTTGAAAACTGCAGTTTATTATAAAAGAAAGTTTGAGCGCTAATAACTTTTAATAAAACTCTCCCTGTGCTGTTTTACACAGCTGGAAAAGTCCTATGCCATATGCATTGTTTGCTTTCCTTC
Organism: Rhinophrynus dorsalis; assembly: GCA_037306005.1. NCBI lineage: Eukaryota > Metazoa > Chordata > Amphibia > Anura > Rhinophrynidae > Rhinophrynus > Rhinophrynus dorsalis. Next base: position 165,296,616 of record CM074718.1, read on the forward strand.
CTTTGAAGGATTGATAATTAAGCTAAAATAGCATTTGCTTCATAGTCCAAAGAGCCAAACATTGTAATGTTACCGAAGATGTTCTGGTTAAGAAGCCATGTCTTCAGGTGATGTTGGATAAGATACATGCTCTGCATAATGATGTTAGATAAGATGCCGTTCTCTGCATAGGAATGTTAGATTAGATACCATGCTCTGTATTGCGATGATAGATACAATGTCATGCCCTGAAATAAACTCTGCCAGCTGCTCTTATCATCAAATAAACAAAGCAGAGAATTGCAACAATACAAATGCACTCTGTTGGATGAGACTAGTCATTTTTAATGTAATTAAATATGAAAATAGTCATAGGCTATAAAACCTTTGCTATTAAAAAATATCAGTATATGATATTTTGTCTCCCACCCTTTTAATGACTTTACTTTCTCTCTGCCTGCTACAGTATGCAAAATAATGTATTTAAATGCAGTGCCTTGCAGAGAAGAGACAAGACAATGCCAGTTTGAAGCCTTTAGATGTAATGTAAAGGCTATATTCAAACTTAAGACTTGAACATGATTCAAAGCTTCCAGTTTACTTAGCTACATTGTCCTTCGTAACCTGAGCAATTCTATCACAGCGGGACATGTCCAATAACCCGCCACAGCCATAATGGTTTGCAGAAACCCATGTGGACCACCACTGATTATATTACTGCAGTGGCCAGCTCGTCAATTCATTTGAAGCATAAATGCTCTGAAAGGCCTAGTTTGCATGGATGACTTTGAAGAAAATACTCTTTTGCAAGATATTGAATCAACACAATGTTGCCACCGAAAATGCTTCTAGTTATAAAAGTCACCTATGTGAATTAGTCAATGGAAAACAATTATATCCATTCTGTGAAACTTGTTATGGCAACAAAGTTGCTGTAACAAAGTCACCCATGTGAACTAGGCATAAGACAGGCCTAAAACAAGACCACAGCACTCGTGGTGATGATGAATTTGGTATGTTTATTATACCTCACTCCAAACTATAAAATAGCATCATTACCCTCCTCATATGGTGCTTTATCAAGCCATAAATACACAGACCCATGGTGTTTCTTAAAACAAAGTTTGATGTCAGGTCCTTAAACATCCTCAGGGAAGTTACCTCACTTCTGGGTTTCAAGATGAGGTTTGGCACTCAGATAAAACTTGTATGCAGTAATTCAGTTATATATCATCTTAATAGTAATGTTTTCATTATTTGAACTGCCTGATAGCCACTTATACATAATATTTTCTGTCTTCTAAAAAATGACTGGTAGATATCAATTTGCAAATTATACATTTAAATTTTGTACTGTATGACACAGTTTACACTCGGTTCATGCCACTCGACAATATGATGTTTATCCAGAACAATTCCTTTTTTCCACCAGTGTGCTGGAATTTTAAATTGGTTGCTTTGGGATTTTCGTCCTTAAATTGTTGTGGAACCGATTAATTATCTTGTCCCCATTCTTTAATAGATAGATGTTTGAGATGCTATCTTTCTCCCTTTTTGTCGTTTCTCCTGTGTATAGCAGACCATATGGGCACCTCAAAACATATATCACATAGGACGTATCACAGGTATATTGCTCCCTTATTTTTATTGTTTGTTTGATTGTGGATTTACAACCAAAGATTCTTTATTCTCCAGATCACATTGTGTATATGAGAGGCCATCAAAGTTCCTGTTGTAGGGGCTCTAAAGGTCAATTGTATTTGTTTAACTTTGGATCCTATATCTGCCCTTATTAATTTGAGCCTAAGTCTTTTCGATCCTTTATAAGCCATTATTGGTCTGTTGCTGAATTCTTCAATCTAGGGGTTAGTACACCAATTCTTGTGGACTGTCCCAATTTTGGGAAGAAATACTATCTGTAATCACAGAGGTTATTCTTTTTGATCTTTCTCTCTTTTGTCATACTCTAACAATGTCATTCTATCCTGCTGCATGACATCCACCTCTTTCTTTTCTAGAAGGTGTTAGGCGTTTCTTGAGCTTCTGTCAACCTCTGTCATCATCATAGCTGTACCGTAACTATAAAATATCTAAAAATCTTAAGAAAATGTTAGTAAGGGCAGATGAAGGGTCCAGAGGTAAACAAATACAATCAACCTTTGTAACCCTTAAGATAGGAACTTCTAATTGTGTTTCATGTGCACAAAAGTGATTCAATGAGAAAAGCATACTTTGTTGTAAATCCTCAATCCCATAGACAATACAAAATAAGAGAGCAATATACCTGCAATATGTCATATCTGATCTTTGTTTTGAGATGCTGGTGTTTCCTACTACATGTAGTAAAATTTCAAAGTGCCAAAGGTTGCATCTCAAAAAGTAGATTTACTACAGAATGGGAACAAGTTAAGTTTCCAATCTCACAGTATTTTAAGAAAGCAAATCACAAAGTCAGAGTTAATATTACAAGTCATGATGGAGTAAAAAGAAATAGAGACTTCTCAAGAGAAAGGACTTTTTCTGGATAAACTAATTAAATACCAAATGGTCTAGAGATATGAACCAAGAAAATGATATGTCTTCTTTTTTTAGGATGTCTTTAAATTGGTAAGTGCAACATTCAAATGTACAGTTTGCAAATTACATCTTTCCCAGAGGTTGAATGTCAGTTACACACTCCTTCTCGCCTTTTCAGAAACAGTAAGACATTCACCCTACTCCTTACCTCTCTCTCAGAGGCAGAAGGATTATTACACACTCCTTACCTCATTCACTGAGGCCAAAGGACTAGCACTTACTCCTTACATCTTTCAAAAAGGCTGAAGGACTATTACACACACACTCCATACCAGCTCCTCTGAGGCTGAAGGATTAGTTCATACTCCTTACCGCTTCCATAGAGGCCAGTGGTTTTGTGAAAATATGCAACAACTTTAATGCAAAATGCTTCTTCTACAGGGCCTGCCGCCTATAGGAAATCAGTCGTCTCCAGACATCAACACCACTTTTCCATTCACCTAGCTCAATCAAAACTGATCAACTCCATGCAGGAATAAATATTCCCTTCTACATTCCCTTCTACCCCACCTATGATCCCTGGTGCCCAGTCACCATATTAGACAACTTTGTTTATTACTGTCTGACTTTCCAGATTCTAGTCCCCTACCTCCCATGGCAGAAGACCCTCTTAAAACCTCCTCGTTCACAAAATACATCTGGATTTTACTCCAACGATTATTCCTTATCCCAGTTCTCTATACAGGCCATTCATTTAGAATAGGAGCAGCCTCTTCCACTTCCAAAAATGCACCCACATTATTCAAAAATTAGGATGCTGGCAGTCCTCATGTTTCACTAAATACATCCTAATCCCTCAATGGGAAATACGCCTTGCTCTCTTGTCCCTCATGCATTTTGCATTCAACCACTATTCATCCTCTTTTTTTAAAGGGATAGTAATGTCTTAATTATATAAAAAGTAATATTGTAGAGAATAAAATAAGAAATCCATTGATGCAATTTCTATCTCTCAGACCTTTATGGTTTGAGAGATACAGCGTTCTAAAGTCCCCCCTCCCTGATGTCAGCTGTAAAGTTGACAGAAGGAGATCCGTGTCAGCCAACACGAGGAGGCTCTTTAGCAGAGCCGCAATAGTGCGATTTAAAAAGAAATTCTTCTTTGGAACGGTCTATAAAGTATGCTTGCAAACCAAGCACACTTTGTAGCCCGTTCCAATGAAGTATTTCTTTTTAAATCATGCTTTTGTGGCTCTGCCGAAGAGCCGCCGGTCGGTCCCCGAACCAGGAACTTCTGCTGTCAGCTTACAGCTGAAGTCAGGAGAAGGGGAAGGAGAGGGGAACTTTAGAATGCTCTATTGCCCAAACCATAAAGGTTTGAGAAACAGGAATGTTCTACAATATTACTTTTTTATACAATTAAGACATTGCTATCCCTTTAAGTCTTTTGGCCTCTAAACTGGCCCACCATCACATGCTTGAGCCTAGGTACTCTCACTTAGGCTTCTGCCACACCTCTTCACCCCTTGCTCTGTGCACACACACTCTTCCACCTCTCTGATGAAAGTCTTGAGGGAGGGGTTGGAGGCCTATTTAAGCTCCCTAGGCCAGCTCCTCTCTGTTCACATCTGAACACTGAACCCCACGCTCCTACAACCTCCCTTTTATTATCCCCTTTGAAGTAGGCCCTCTAAACAGGCTAATTGTCACACACTCAAACCTAGGTTCTCACCTAGGCTTGTGCCATAGCTCTTCACATCTTGTTCCTTATGCTCACTGTCTTCCTCTTCTCCTTAACCGCAATTGATATCATCATTATAAACTCCTCTAAACTCCCTTCAGCAGTTGTCACTTCATGCTGAAAAGGCATTAGCCTGCATTAACTGGGGATTCAGGAAGAAAATACTTTCCCATTTTGGTATTCAGGGTGAATTCTCCTATACTGTTTCTGCCTTCTATTATACCCTCTATGCTTCTGTTATGGTTAACAGAGTAGTTTATGAACCATTCCCAGTGTATAATGACACATTCCAAAGATTCTTCTTTCACCCTTAATAGCCCTAGCTGATTTTATTAGATTCCCCCTACATATTGTGTAGTCTGGTCAATAAAAAAATTAGCTCTTTGCAGATGATGATTTCTTGGACCTTGTGTTCTCTAGTACCTTCCTTTTCCAATTATTTGAATCTCTTTCTCTATATGGCTCACAATCTGGCTACAAAATTAGCAGGTCCAAGACTGAAAACCTCCATTTTCACTTGTCCTAGCATACTCTTTTCACTCTTACTTAGTCATATAATTTTAACTGGAACATGTCCAGACTTAAATATCTGGGTGTTTCTCACCAAACTCCCTCCCTGATTATTCTCTCACAACTATAGCTAACTTGTCATCCAAATCAGATCAGATTTGGAAAATTTGTTTGGTCAAATTAATGTACTCAAGATGATCATTCTCCTCTGTTTTCCTTATTCATTTCAAACTCTCCCTATATCAGTACCCGAATCATATTTAAAATGCTTCACAAATGTGCATCTAGATTCCTCTGGGCTGGTAAGTGCCTCGGTTTGAGCAGGAGGATTCTGCAGATGTCCTTGACTAATATGAAGCTGGAAATCACAAACTTTAAAATATATTTATTTGCAGCTCAGCCCTCCTTGGTTGTAACCCCTCACATTGTTCACAAACTTCTCCTCCTCCATTCTGTCAAACATCCTTAGCGAATTATAATATAGGATGTTAACTCAGTTTGCAACCTTCCTTCCATTAGAAATGCTGTTAGATTTGAGAATCAGAGCTCGAAGGGTAGATATGTCAGAGTTTAATTTCTGATATTTATTCAGAACTGTCTGTTTCCCCTTTAAGAGGTATTCATATTCCCTTGTTTCCCTTTTTACACGATCCCTCTGTTTTGTTTGCTTTTTACCTGAAAATTGCACCCTTTTACCTCTCTCGTAAGGAGTATTTCTACTTGTGTGTTTTACACTCTCTCCTGTTGTTTTCATATGTGTTTGCTTATTAAGTATAAGTGGATATCAGCCAGTTCAAATTAACAAAAAATCTACTGTTATGATGATATTTAACTGTATTACAGCTTGACAGTTTTGATTGTGTTCCAAACTACATCTTGATACAAGGGAGCTAACTTCTGGGAGGATGTCAAAACTGATGCAAGACTTTGGTTTTTGGAAACACTGTTTCTGTATTTATGGCTTGATAAAGCTCTGTGTAAGTAGCGAAATGTAGTTATATGAAAGTTCGGTGTGGAACAAGAACATCACTTTCATCATCAGTGTGAGATACTGTGTATGCTATATGGGTTTGAGAGGATTTGTACTCACTGCATGCACTATGACACCCAGGTCCACTGGAGAAGATTGTGAGCCATTTTGGAGTTGTAATGGAGCACATTAGGCTGCTGTGCAGATCAGCTCTGCTGACGTTTCCTGTATTGAACATTTACAAGCAGTGAACTTGCAGCATACTACAATAATTTTCATCAAACATGGGGAAAATCACCAATAGTAACAGCTGGCATTGTTCTGTTTGCTGACATTGAGCTAAGTGTTGAAAACGCTGCACTATTATTGTCAGTGTGAACAGACCCATAAACCTATTTTTATGTAGATTAAAATTACGCAAACTTTTTGGCAGTTAAAGGAAAAACCTTTTTGGAGTATACTTTTCATTTGAGAGACTTCATATTTGTATTACATTCCATTTATGTACACTCACAATGAATAGGTTAGAGAAGGAGAATACAGAATACGTGCAACCTATTATTTACTTTCACACTTTGCATTTAAGAGCTGATTAAAGTAACAGTGAAATAAAACCCTTACAGAGTCACATACTGTCAATCCCTTTGATACAGAAGACATTTATTAGCATGTAGCAGCAGTGGTTTTATGCACTAATAAAAGTGCTTAATGAACTACAGATTAAGACATTAAAAAAGTCATTAAGGGCTAAGTATGTTTCTTGAGCAGATGAATAAGTTGCTGACTCATCACATTTGATATTGTACCTGACGCTCTGTAAAGGATCAAATTTATGACAAAAAAAAAGAACTGTGCACATAAAGCTAAATTCTGCATTCTTGTTAACCCCTTGGATTATAAAGATGTCTTAATGTGCAGAGGATTTTTTTTAGCATCCAAGGGATTAATGAGATAGTAATGCATTTATTTTTTTTTCTCTAATGCATTTCAAACTATTTAATTCTGAATAGTTTAAAAGAAGTAAACGTTTAATAACCCCCAGCCCTTTCTTTGATGTTATCCCATTATCCAGTGAAGGGACTTAACAGTGGGTAAACCAGTTTTCTTAGAGACCCAAACCGTGTAAGTAATTTTAATATATTGTTAGTACTAAGGATCAGTTAGATCAGTGGTTCTCAACTCTGTCCTCAGGACCCACTAATAGGCCAGGATTTGATGATTTCCTTGTTAGAGCACAGGTGAGTTAATCAATGTGAATGAGCCTCACCACACCTGTGTCCTGGCCTGTTAGTGGGTCCTGAGGACAGGAGTTGAGAACCACTGAGTTAGATAGATGTAGTGAAAGGTAGGTGGGATGCCATAAAACCTGCTCAATCAAGAGGGTTAGCCCAGAGAAGGAGCTTTGTCAGGGTAAGGGGTGAAACAAGGTATAATAAACTTTGGAGATCTTTTGTAATAGTCAGTAACTCTTTGCAGTGCATCAGAAATTACAAAATAGAGATTTTTCTATTTCAAGCCTCTTTATATCACTTAATTTTAATTGTGTATTCTTCTTGTTGTTTCTGTCCCCTTTGAATGCACCAATTTAGGAAAGTTAAAATTCTTTTTGTACATTATGCCAATATGCACTAACTCTTTGTAAAATAATAAAAAGTGAAAAATTCAGAAAAGGCTATCGAAAATATATAATTGTTTTGTCTTATTTTAAATGCAAATCTTAGAATAAATTATCAGAAATAAAATAGTGAATGAAACTTTATTTATAAATCTTTATGGCCAGATTTAATAAATGCCTTATTCTTGTGTGCAGGATGTAAATAGGTGTTGTAGGAAATTATAATTATAATGATAAAATTATAGTTATATTTGTAATATTGAATCTAAATGAATGAGTATTGTTGATGAAGAATATAAAATATAATGATATTGAGATAATATGGATACTGAAGAAACACTGATTCCAACATACAAGCTGCTGTTATATGAAAGAATATGTTGTCAGATACTGGCTGACGGAAGTATTCCTCATTTCCTGCAGAATACAGCTTCCTGGAGCGGAAGTGAGGAGTGCAAATTGAAATTACTTTCTCCAGCCTGATGAAATACATCACATGCAATGTCATATATAATAAAACTCCTAATAGTAATAACCCCCTCTTACATTATAATGGCCAGAAAATAATGATGGCCTCTATGAAGTTTGCCACCCTGCCTTTATTCAAGGGATAGAATCTTCAATCAGTCGTGGATATCATGTCAAGGTCAAAGAAGCAGACATGACTTATGAAGCAGCAATGTGTTGCACACCCATTTGGTTGTTTATGGTTTAAAATTAGCACGTGCAGTGAGCAAAGTTTGAGGTCCAGTAGTCTTTCTAGTAAATGTGATGTCCAATTACATGGACATGACATCCAGCCCTGATTGAATATGTTATCTCTTGCACAAAGGCATAGGGCCAAAATTCTCATGGGCCATTAGAATTTTCTGGCCATAGTATAGTAGCGAATGGTTATAATTAGAAGTGTCAGTTCTCCTTTACAGTATGGGACATTTACATATATGACTATGGATGGTACAATATGCTCTTTCATGTAAGAGCATCTATTATGTTAGCTTTAGTGTTCCTTAAAGTAGAACTAGCATGTTATAATGAGTTGCTTGATTTTTAATTAGCTTTCAAAATCATCTATATTTATGTTAGCCATTTTTTAATTTAGAACTATAGTAGAATTGGCTTTATTTATTTCTCCATGTATGCAAATTAGCCAATACTTCCTGGGAGGAAGTAGCAGTTGGGAAGAAGAGTGGAATGTTATTATCTGACACTGGCTACACCAGACGGTCCTACGTATGACAAATAAGTAAAGATAAATATCTTGTAAACAATAGATATAAATAAACGATGACTAACACATGTATAGATGATTTTAAAACTCTTCCAAAATCACCAAAGTTGTTTTAAGGTGTTAGTTCTACTTTAAAATGAAGATGTTTTATGGTATTTCTAAGGGCATTTACTATGCTTGCCTGGCCTTTGGATTTAAAACTGTAAGATGTATCATCACTTGAGGAAAAAAATGTATAGTTGAAACATTGTTATTTTTACTCAAAGACTGCAACACTGCAAAGAACAAATAAAGAATATTTCTGTACATCTTGTTTCATGCAGTTGTCCCTTTTTTCCCCTTTTTACCAGAGAAGGATGCCGCATAGAGAATGTTCTGAAGAATATCAATTGCAGAAAATATGCATTCAACATGATACAGCTGCTGACTTTCCCAAAGTACTACAGACCTCCCGATGGGACGTATGGAAAAGTTAACAATTAATTTAATTGAAGAGTTATTCTGAAATAGGAGTGGCTATAATGCACATTGCATATTGCCTCACAACCTAGGAATGTAATGCACATACTGAATAAGCTAAAACTTCAGAGCAGCCTTAGACCTAAAGGGCCATATCTATAAAAGTGGAATGTTGCAATTGTAGTGCAAATCAATTTTCCCACAGGGTAAAAATGAAAACTTCAGCTGATTTAAATTAAACGTATAACCCCTTGATTACTAGGTAAGTCTCTAATGCATTACGTCTCACAAGATTGTTATTTTTCTATTGCTTTCTCTAGAGAAACCTCTTTGGTGACAGTTCTCCACAGACAGCAAAAGGCATCCATTTTGTTGTCTGGTTTGAAATTTTGAATGAAGGATGTCCCAGAAGTGGGGGTGGCATAGTTTTACTCAGCAGTGTTATCCAGGATATACTTGCCCCCTAACAAGAGAACACATAGTTCACTATTGCTCAATAATTTAAATTCAGAATGGTTTGTTACTTATTTAGCATGTTGATTACTACAAAATGCCCAGATATACTTAACCATTTGGAAGCTACATTGCATTGGAGAATGGCTCTAACATTCAAGGTTAAATATATATTTTTGACAAGAAGGTCTGATGGATGTGTTTAGCCACTTTGTTCTAAAGCAACACTAGACAAGTCATCATGACATTGCAGCTCAAAATGTAGAAGGCATGATTGTTGCTCAAGTATTTAACCCTGTTAGGACCAGAGGAGTGTTCATTACATTGTGAAGCAATGCACTACACATCCTTCTGGTCCTTAAAGGATTACTCCTGCAGCCACCTACCTAGCAATGCAGACGGGAGTTATCACTTTGGGTGCCTTACTCTTCAAGTTAAAGGAGTGCAGATCTAGTGCAAAGGAAGCTGTTGGAGACCTCTCTAGTGTTCAATGGGATAATGGCACCATTTAAATCAATGGAGATATTTATTTGTCTCTTATTGTCCAGTTGCTTGGCTCCAGAATTATTCCACTTTTCTTTTGTACATATGGCCCTAGGTCTGAAGAGTTGCACTGTCATTGAGATGTTTCTCCCTTTGAGTGCCAGAAGGCACTATGCAATGCGTTGCATATCCATCTGGTACTCAAAAGGTTAAAAACGAAGGCTCAGGCTAGAGGAATCGTCCTATTACTCAGAGTTAAAAAAAAAATAATAATAATAATAATAAGCACATTTTCTCATTCATCCTTTGTGGAAAACAAGAACTGTGGGGGAAGTAGCTTTCTCTAGGAGGCAGGACATTTGTAACTAAAGTTATCTGGAGATCTCCTCCCAGCACTTTTTTTTACCCCCGCCTCAGTTTCAAACGGAGAAACTGTAGGGTTAAAACTCTTTTTTATTATCTTAACTTACTTTGCTCATCCCCTATTAGGTGGGGCCCTGTCCCCAGCCTCAGGGACCATAATATTTGGACTAGCCCTTCCCACCTCTGCATGGGGACCCACTTGCTGGTGAGCCACTGTGCCATTTCTTTTTCTTTCTAGCTTCTTACTTTTTATTCTACCCAGGTGTTCTGGGCCTTAGAAAAGGAGGGGAAGGAGTTATTTTCCTTTTCTTCACCAGGAGGTACCACTTTTTAGCTTGTTTTCCTCAGGTGGCCACTATTGACTTCCAGAGAGGGGGTAATTTTCCTTTGGGGTTCTGTTAGAAGCCACAGAGAACTATAGCGAAGCCCTAAACCCACCAGAACTACCACAGTTTTTTATGCAGTGATCAATAGTATATCTTGACAGACCAGTTTCCCTAAGCTTCACACTGGGCAATTATGTGTATCTTTTACTGAAGCCCTTACTCCAGTTTGAGTGCCCTGTTCCTCTAGGGAACCTAATGTGTGGCTAGTAACCCTGTGTCTATCCAAGGTGTATCTTCCCCCACAAAGAGGGTCTGTTCTTCTTTTGGAGAGGTGACATTTTTCCTTACGAGAAGGATTTCTCCCTGGAGGATGATGAAACTGGGGAGATGGATGGGTATAATTCTTCTTTCTCCAGGGGTTTCTCCTGAGAAGATCCAGTCTCTGGATCACAAGGTCTTTTTTCCCCAGCCTTTTCTTTATCCTTTTTTACCTAGCTGTGTGCAGTTGTTGACCATTCTACCAAGTGTCGATTTCCGTATAGATAGCCTCTTCAAGCACAAAGTTCTTCCAGTTGTGTATGCAACTGCATTCAAGGATCAGATGAACAATCATCTAGATTCTACCCTTCTAATGCATATTTTGAGCAGCAGTTCCCACAACTTAGGTAGAAAAGGCCATCGCTTTTTGGGGTGAGCAATTTTTGGAAGAAGGCCCATGCAGAGTCTTTCAAGGGTAATACTGCTAATATGATTTGATATATCACCATGGTTCCTGTGTTCTCAAAGAAATAGTGGATTTTTGTGTACATATCAATAAACCATTTTCAGTTAGTCCATGTGGAACAATGGGCATCTCTCCTGGCGAAAAACATATTGTTTGAGTTCTGGGCAGGAGAACTCAGACTGCTTTTTTTGTGTTTTTTTTTGCATATTTGCCTTCAAACTGAAACTGAGTCTGATGGGCTCAGGTAAACTGGAACTGGCAGTGGGTTTCTGCCTTCAGACACCTTTAGTTGCAATTTCTCTGCCTCCTAAAGGAAGCTAATTTAACCTATGGCTATTGTGTTGCATAAGTACTAAGAAAGAAGGATTTACTGGAAAGTACACAAAAATCCTTTATGTTCATGCATTTATGCATATAACTCATAAAGTCGGAATTCATTCATTAAAAAATAGGGGTCCTAAACATCTCCATACTTTGATAAAACATAAAAGTATAACCTGTTCACAATGGAGATTTACCAAACAAAGGAGAAAAAAGTGTATTGCTATAGTCTGTATACCACCAACATTCATTATTATTTTTGGGTGTTTATGATTGGTCCTTCAAAATCAAGGTAATCACATACTGAAATCATACTTGTGCTTACTCTTTATTCTTAAGTTCAGACCTCCATTGATTTCATAGGGAAATTTTAGCTTGTGTATGGTGCACCTCTATGGAGTAGCTTTTACAAATATGTTCGTTTCAAAATTGTAGTTTAGCGTTAGTGTTCCTTGAAAGTGTGCAACACTTTGCTTAGCTGGTCATTAAAGGCATAAAATAAGGTAGGAATGTTCATTAAAAAAGCCTTCTACAGTATATGAAAAGAACAGAAACAATTATATTTTTAATCACTGATTACTGTCTCTTACCTGAGTGCTAAAACGTAAACATTACAATCACTCAGACAGATATCTATCCAAAACATGGAGGTTAATGCAGTAAGTTGAGAGAATTTCTCCTTTGTGGTAAACTTTCCAATTACCTTTGTTCTGTGGATCTTTTTAGTAAGATTTCTCAAGATGGAAAGATCTTAGTGCATAGGGTCCATATAATAACATAGGAATTTAGCAGAACTGATATTTTATCTCTCACACTAGGCCAATCATATTCAGTTTGGTTTAAATAGGACTTTTGAACCCCTGATTGCTAGGGTGGTCTCCAAAATATTGCACAGCAATGCTTTGGAGACCTCTCTAGAATTCATGCGTTTAAGAGCCCCATTTAAATCAATGGGTATGTTTATTTTTGCCCGGTGGTGAAGATGGTGGGCCCTATAATTGTTCCTGTTCTTAGTACATTATATGCCTGATCTTCAGATGTATGAATCCTTTTACAATTTTTTTCTGAAATAGCAGACTAATAGGAGTTTACAATCATGCCCTTAATGAACAGTGCATGGAAAAATGAATGCTGTCTTACAACAATTAAATGTTAGTTAACATTTATAATATTCTTTCACATAGTGAAAATAACAGTTATGAAATCCTATAATTAAATATTTTTTTCTGAAATAGCCGATTCATAAATGTTTACCATTATATCTCAAAGAATAAAAATTACAAGATAAACTGAATGCAGTCACTTACAGAACAAATCATATTTTCCAGTAGTCCAATGCAACCTACACTTGAACTCTCGAGATTTTTTTAGAATTACTGAATGAACAAAGTACCTTTAGGTGGTATCTAAAGTGTTATTCCATAAATTTTATTTAAATTCCATAAAAATCTTACTGGACCTATTGTGGCATAAAGCACCTACTGAGACACACATACATGACATCCAGTCTTTTGTCATTGCATTCCACCTCTGTCACTTAAACACAGTACATTACTGTACTGCAGTGCTATAGATTTTCCTTTCCAATATTATTATGTGGCGTTTTAAAGAGATGGTTAAGTGAAAACCAACATCTTTTAATAATAACCCTTCATACACACACCTTACTATGGGAAACGTCTAGTGGAGTTTTGGTCTTGTGCCTTCATTCAAGATGGACATCATGTCTACATGGGTGGACATGATAGTTGATAGCAGATCTAAAGGACCTCAAACTCTACTGTAACTTCGATTTTTTTTCCAAACTGAAGCAATCAGAGTTCATAACCTGCAGAATATTACAGTGTGAAGTGGGTTGAGTTTGAGATCTAGTAATCCTACCTGCAAGAGTCATGTCCACATCTGATTGAATGTATTATCTCCCAAACCATTCAACAATTCATTGTAGCCACTAGGATTGTCTGGCCATAGTAATGTAAGGGGGTACTATTATTAAGGTGAGTTTTCTTTTAATAAAATGCTATAGTAACATGACCTTCATCTTTAAAGATGTGAATCACATCCCAGGACTAAAATGTCATTCAACACATTATTGTACCCATTTGTAAATAGTTATATAGTATTTATTTGTAAACATGTGAAGTTATAAACATAGGATGGGTTTTCTTCCTTAACCTCCTTTTTTGTTATTTGTTAGACTGTACTCTGTAAAGCACAATTATACTGAGGTCTGATGCAAGTCATAGGTGTTGAAACATCTTATTGGGCCCCGAACCATGCAGGTATTCTCCTCAAATGAACACTGGTGGATCAGTCAGTGTCTTATTCATTCTGAAAAAGAACAAAAACAACTTTCTTGATTTTGAAACGGCCTCCAAAATTGCTAATATGTTGTTTCAGCTAAAGCTAGGTTTGGGTTATTTAGATTTGTGTATTATGCTAATTTAGGCATGCCATGTAGGCTTTTAGGGCAGGGCTGGCAACCTGTGGCCTGGGGGGCAAATACAATCTACTTGTCCATATCTCCTGTAACTCACACCCACCCCTTTTTTAATTTTAAAATTGCCATTAATGTTGTGAAGTAAGTGGCACCACATAGCTTTCAGTTGAAATGGGGCTACACTAGTGATATTATAGAGCATACAATTTATGTACAGCTAAAATAGTGCTACCATAGAGTTTACAAGGGCAATGGGTTATGTTATTAGTGTAGCTTCACTTGGATTGTAGCTATGTGGTATCATTTGTGTAGCTCCATATACAGATGCAGGAAGAGACTGAATGAGGCAGTAGCGCACTGGCCCAGACATATAACTAACCCAGAAGGCAATTGCCCCCCAAGCCAGCCCTTCCCTGAATGCTCTTCCTGTCTTAGCATTTAATTAGCTCTCCGCTCAGTTAACCCTTTCAGTGGTAGGGGAGGTGTGCAGTGCATTGCTGATCAGTATCTGTGACATTCTTTAATTAGCATAATTTATAAATGTAAATAACTGCAAAACTAGTTTTCTAAATAAAAAATGGCTAATACAACATACAGATCATTAAACATCACCAGAGTTGATTTGGTGTGATAGGGTCCTGTGAAGGAGGAGGCGTGATAAACATGTGATAAAGAGGAAATGACTTCTCCAGTGATATCACTTCTCCGATTCCTATGTTCTATAAAGCCTATGCACTACGATCTACAGAGTTGGAGAAATTTTAATGCATAGGCTCTATGGAATTAATATAGGACTTTATCAAGCCTTAGTGTATAATCCCCCTCCATGAGTTGCAAACTCCAAGAGTCCTTAAAGGGTTAATGATAACCACTTGTGTTTAGTTGAGGATATCCTGAAATCCTGCAGTGATAGGGAGGAGATGTGAGGCAGGTTTGAGGTAAGCAGAGAAGTCGGAGCCAAAAACAGGATTTATTGTTGAAAGAAATACAAAATAAAGTGTCTTGTACAAATTATATTTGTTTTAGAAAGACAATTCCATAAGCATATGGTGTATATATTTACTATGGGCAAAGTGGAAAGAAATGCTTGGATTCAAAAATGCATATACATTGCCTAATTATGATTACAATGCATGACTGATGATTTTATTTACAATATAAGGGGCTAGTTAATAGAACTATGCCAGAGCTGTGTAAACTCTTTTACTCTTTATTTAATAAATGATTAGTGCTGCTGCTTATACCCTTTCCACAGAGACATTCCCACTGCCTTCAAACATTCAAACCTGAGTAGTAGCTGCTTCTTGTTTCTGCAACCAAACATTTCATTGTTTATAACACGTCTTGATGTTGTGCTGCAGAGTTAAAAAGCAGCTTCTATTTAGGTCTGAAGGAATGAGAGGCACTGGGAATGTCAAAGGGTACAAGATCTGGTACTAATCTAACCTTTGAGTGACAGATGTTTGGACACATCTCTGGCACTCTGTGTTAAATAAAGAGCAAAATATTGCACATCGCTGGAACAGCACAACATTAGTCTGTTAAATTGACCCCTACTTATATTTTATGGTGTAAATCTGCATGTCTTTTTACTTCAGTGGGTCATTTCAGTACCTCTGTATTTTCAGCCAGTGGGATTCTTCCTGAAGTTGGGACTTCACTGATATTAACACTCAGGATATGCACATTTTATCTCACTGTCTACCTTAGTGGGTTTTTTTTATGAAACTGCATGCCTTTTTCAGTAGTTTGATACTTTTCTCTGTTTTATCTATATGCAAATTTTATTTTTGTTTCAAACTGTGTTTTTCATGTCCATAAAATGCATTATTTTTCTATTTCAATGGAAGTTTGAATGTGATGATTCTGCATTTTGCTGTTTGTTTTTGGTCATTGTTCTCTGTTTGTGTAACCATATCCATTGTACACTGTGTGTATACGTTTTTTTATTTAAATAAAAGTGATTTTTATTTTTTGTTTCCACCTTATTATATAGGTTTATATATGTAAACTTCTTTATAAAAGCTATATTTATTTGTTTTTCTCCTGTTTATCTGCCAACCTTTATTTTATACATTGCATAGTGCATCTTTTTATTAATCACATAACATCCAGTTATGTACAATCTTTGTTTATAAAAGGAAATTGTGTACAAAGTTACTCACATTCAGGTGAAATATAAAAATCGTTCTTTCAAAAAATAACTTCTAGATGGAGCTTTCGGCCAGATAACTACATGTGACAATGGGGGGAGATACACTAAAGGTCGAAGAGGGCTCAAAATGTTGATCTCCTGTTAGGGCCGTGTTGTAGACTCATTGACAATATGCACTAAAGTGTCTTTGACATCACATCCCCATCAGTCTGACAAAAAGCTGACCACATAGATATACATCTGACACCAGGTTTATGAATTTTCACTCATAACATCGACAGTGGCCTATTTCATTATAAAAATTAAGCATAATGACTCCATATTCCATATGGAAATGAAGGATAATTAGCCATTATTGTATACAAGGGGGTGTGTTTATATGTTAATCTGACACTTCACCGCATGCTCTAAACTCTGATAGCTGCCTCTGCTGTCGGAGTTCACAGTCCCAAACATTGCCTATCTGAGGGTGGCGATGCTGGGATCTTCCTATAGCTCTCTATGGAGCGTGGGACATTTTGCTGTCCCTGTTATAAAGAGACAACAGCTGCCCTCATGCATGTACATAATCAGATTTTACATACAAGAATGTACAAACACAATTCTATGATATAATAGATTCAGATGACATGGTTTTCAGTCCTCCCTGTTTATTTGTTCTGTTTGAGATTTGAGGTGATCCCCAGCTATTAACCCTTTGAGTACCAGAGAGATATCCAATTCATTGCTTTGCAATTCATTCGATATCTCTCTGGCACTCAAAGGATTAAAGTGATTGTGCATGCTATTTAAAAATTATTTGCTAACTCAAGATACACTGATCATTTCTCCTTCTCCTAATCTCAAGAGAATCAAGCTACACCTGACAGAGGCCAGTGGAGTACTCCCTATGCACAACAGTGAAACATCATTAACTCTTTATAGTCCAAAAGTAGATGCTGTGCCTTTCATTCTTAACCGTTTGTGTGCCAGAGGGGTACACAATGCATTGCAAAGCAATGCACCCCTGTGTACCCCTCTGGCACTCCAAGGGTTAAACTACAATGATACTAGGCTGTGTGATCTGCAGGGGTCCATCCCCTGTGCCCCGGACACTCATTCCTTCTAATCTCATGCTCCATTTCTGCACAGATTAGTGCCTCTGTGAGGAGGTCACACACAAGTCCCATGCCCCCTTCACTCACCCTCAGGTAGACGTAAGGAGCTAGCTCAGGATCAATGGGGGAAAAGACAGGGAATTCTTACCATAAAATCTATGCCAGTCAAAGGGATACCAGTAACAGAAGATTCCACTGATATTTACTTGCTGTGAAAAAACAGTTCACCGCAGTAATAATTTATTGCTGATTTTATTTGTAGCCGTCACAGTGTATCTGGTAATGTGAGCGGATGTGACTTCGCCAAGCAACACCACTGGTGTCCTCTCACATTGCATTATAACTCAAGGTGGGCAGAGGGGTTTAACAGCTAGTTCCAAAAATGCCTAATTTACATAAGGAGTTCAGTCCCAATGTACCCCAGAAAGTGGAAAAGAACAATTAAATGGAGAGTTATAGATATACGTGAGACTATTCTATAAACCTATGTTAAATGTACACATCAAAAGACTGAACCCTGTAAGTCCTCGATCTAGAGGAGAGTGGAGCGAGAAGGGGGATGCAATGAAGTGAACACTGCACAAGAATGGGAACGGATGTGAATTCAACAAGCAGCAGCACTTGCATCTGTTCACATCAGCTCACCTCTCTAACCGAGCAGTGTGTCTATCGATGGGAGCAGATGCGAGCACTGCTGCTTGTGGAATTCACATCCGCTCCCATTCATGTGTGCAGTGTTCACTTCATGGCACCCCCCTCCTCACTCCACCCTCCTCTAGATGGAGGGTTTACAGGGTGCAGTCTTTTCAAGATATAGTTACTGCATCTGCATTGTACCTGAGTGTACCTAGAGATCTACCAGCCAGAAATGACCAATGCCCCCATCTCAAACTCCAGCCATCATTTAATTTTGAAAGCTAAAAAACAACTGGACCAGTGCTAGGGTTGCAGCTATAGTTAGACCTCAGAGTGGAGGAGGGTAATATATGCCTGTTAAAACCAGATGTCTAATATTAACCAAATGAAAAACAATGAATAAATAGTTCAGTGATAGTCATTAATACTTCTGGCCAGACAGCCCACTGAAAGTCTTGTTGGGTCCTATGTTGCAACTGATTCCCCAGATGCCTTAGATCCAATCTAAATGGCAATTGTATGTAAAAAGAAGGGAGGGGAAAGCGAAAACAGAATGGTCCCTCTGAGTGCAGTATTAACACTCTGAGTGCCAGAGAGGTATCCAACTCATTGCTTTTCATTTCTATACATTTTCCCTCCCATTATTTAATTTTGAATATACACCTGTACGTACACCTACAGCTGTTATGCTTTGCCTCTCCGATCCTTACCACATTCTATAATAAAACCAGAGAGACAAGAAAGCAGGCAGATGCATCCTCCAATCGTCCTATATAATAATTTGCTAAATCGTGTGTAACGACGCGACATGCGCAGTAGAGACTGCCCGCACAGCGGCTGATACAGAGCTGGGCGCTCCGAAGGAACGTCCAGCTCTGTATCAGCCGTGGCGCGGGCAGTCTCTACTGTGCGTGACTGCCCCGCGACCGGGTTGCAGTGGCACTGTGGCCCGTGTAACGGGCTGTTCAACTAGTATAAATATATTATTTTAAGTCCAAAATCATAACATGAGGGGAGAAGAAAAACTGCCCATACTGATAGATTAGAATGTAAATACTTTTTAAGGTTCTTCTCAACATAGCAGGGAACTCTCCAGATTTTCCCCAGAGACTCTGGTTTTAGCTTCTGTTACTGGGTCTTTCCAGTGTGTTCCTCCCACTTCTCCATGGGGTCCACAAAGCAAAGTTCCCAGGTATGCTTCTCAATACCATAACCAAATCGATCTGGAAAAAATCTAATTTTATTGGTCTCATGTAGGATGAGATATGAATCCTTGCAATTAGCAGATAATCAGATAAGATAGACAAACCTTTTGCAGAGAACTGACACCCTTTTGTTAACAAAACGGGAATATATTAATGACCATTTTGGTATAAAAATTCAGTAAAATAGGACTGTTAATCTTGTAGTTCCCAAGATAAACAGGGTAAGATGGAAAATCTTATGTAAACGTGGAAGGATGCGACACTAACCCTACTTAATGGTAAAAAAATAGTAATAGCTGGAATCCAGTCCCATAAACATAATAACTGTTCCTATACCAAAACAAGATAGTATCCTTAAAGCACTCTTTCTGTGCCATGTTAACCCTTTTGGAACTAACGCATTATAGTAAAACCATAACCAAAAACACCACACATCTCCCCATCTTTATACCACATAGGACCCTGGATTAACATATCTGGTTTGGGTGGCAGCCAAATCGGCTCACAAATGGACAGACTGACTAGTTCCACAAACCATGCACTCCTGGGCCAGAATGAAGCAATGATCAGCACCCTGTCCATTCTAATATTCTTGATCACCCTGGGGATGAGATGAATCTAGATAAATATATAAGAGAGGTGGAATCCCTATGAAATATACATTGCATCCATCGTGAAGGCTAGGGCATCTCCAGTGTGAGAACAAAATGTAGTAACCTTCCTGTTCTCCATGTTGCTATCAGGTCTTTCACTGGGACCCCCCCTCCCCCATGATGAACAATCAGGTTAAAAGTTTCTGGATGGAGTTCCTAGTTTCCTGAATCTACATTTTGGCGACTTAAAAAGTCTGTCAGTATGTTTTCCACTCCTTGAATATGAATGGCTGAGATGGCAAGAATTTGAGCTTATGGCCAGCTCAGGAGATCCTTCACCTCACTCCACACTATCTTTTGCGGCTTCCCCTTAGAGATTGATGTACACCACCACCATCCAACTACACTCTCCCTGGAGTCGCCATGAGAACCTGGTACAAAGTTTGTCCTCCACAGAGTCCCTTTCCTCAGCTCAGGAGTCCCCTGCAGGGTAAATTTACCTCTGCAATATGGCTAAGACACCCTTTGGTAAGAGAAACATAAAGTACCAGAGGACTCCCTAGGAAGACCAATCTGGCATGATGAACAAGGTTTAAGGGGAGACCCTCTAAGCCTTGGTAGCCTTGGTCTTGCCCATGCATCCCTTAGGCTTAGACAAAGCCAAGAGACCCCTTACAATAGAATACAGGACAACAAAGGTAAATGAATTTATATAAAGTTAAAGTACTTATCTGACTGAAATGGATATATTGGTATGCAAGGTGGGAGGGACCAGCCTCATGCATTGCACACTGAATTCACAAAGGAAGAGGACCAGTGTAGAATCTCCTCTTCCCATCTCCTAAAGCCCAATTAATGTAGTCTCTTGCATAACCCTTTACAAAATTGAGCTGTGGCTCTCCAGTCGCAGCACAAATGTGCTCTCAGATTTTGGTGGAAGGTGGGGGGTCTCAGGAGGCACAACTATCCTGTATATTGACAGACATTCATAAAAAGCCACTTTACATCCACTAGAATGCAACTGGTGAAACAGAGGCCTAAGTAGGGTCTGTGTCCCAAATCCACTATGGCCACCGTTCTTAAAGAAACCAAGATCCTAAAAACCAAAGGTGCATTCAGCACCAAGTAAAAAGATAGAAATGTAAGTAAACAAATAATATGAGATGAAATAAAGTCTCCTTTTAGCATGGTGAGGGATAGTTGAAACAGACAGAAAGGAGCAGAGTGTCAGTCTAGCCATTTCCTCATGTTCCTCAAACATACTCACAGGACCTATTCACATTGAATATTGGAGATCTTTTCCTCTTCAGGCTCCTATGTGTCATAGAAATGTATGCTCAGACAACTGAGTGGAGCTGAGAGGAGATAATACAAGCCATCTACTAGCAGTCCTAGTTCCCATTTAGTCTGCACTCTGATTCAAACCAAAAATGGAGTCCAGAGATGGAATTACCAAGCCCCATCCTACAGGCACAAAATAAAAAGGCTAACAAAAGTAAATATATTTGCCCATGCACTCTCTGTGAGGTTATTTATGACACTGAGCATCTCTAGTGGGAGTAAAGTGAAGCAGGAAGGAAGTCTCCAACTCTGAGAGCCTTTTAGCCCCACAATGGCAATGACATGCCAGGACTATCATCAGTGTTTATGCATTAAGGACCGGTTACCATCCTGGCACATCATGGAATTCTGGGATTGCAGTGTGGCTGCACACCACTCTGCCATCCCAAAATGCATAGCTAAAAAAAAAAAGAAGTGCTGTGGTCCTCTACAGCCTTTCACCTCCAGACTGCACAGTCCTTAAAGGGTTAAGGCAAGTATCCTGTCCTCCTGGACACAGGATACTTTTCCCCTGGTAGTTTTTGGGACAGTATTTGTACAATTCGTTGTTCCTCTGTCAGCCATAGGATGAAAAAGAAAGAAGCACATGTTTGAGCTAGAGAAGACAGTGGTGTTGAAGCTTAGTTTAGAGAGTCTTGCAGGCAGGAAATATGTTCTCTGTATTAGGGCACAGGAAGGTAGAAAGGAAGTTGATCCCAAATACCCCAAAATTTGTTGTGACTTACTGGGAAGACACAAGCAGCCATGATCCAAGTTCCTTCTCGGCCTTGCGGTTATCTCTGTGTTAGGGGAGTCTGGGGTTTAGAGCAGGGAGCAAAGGAGATTCATGACAAACACCCACCCCCTCCCGAGGAGGATGCAGTTTTGTCAAAGTCCCAACAAAAGCTCCACCACCATCACCTGTACTATTAATAAACCATCTAAAGACAATGAAGATGACAAGTCGCATTCCAGTGTTGATGGCATAGTGCCAGACTACTTCATCTGACAGTGAGATAAACAAGCACAAAACGCTCATCCTAAAATTAGTAGAGCACTTTGTGAAAGTCCCTCAAAGGGGAAAAGTAAAAAGAAATTGTTTGAGACCTCTAAATGCCTAGAAGAATATAAAATCAGTGGGGAAGAAAAGGTGGTACTGAAGATGGCTTAATTACTGATGATGATGTAGAGCTAGAATATATCCCTCCAGCATCATCCTCTTCTTCATATACAGAGAAAATTGAGAGTGAGAGAGATGATGACACAGCCAGAAAGTTAGCTGAAAGGCAAAAGCTCAATCTTCCACCACTGAAAAGGAGCACTGTGCCTGTCTATAAACTGTTTGAGAAAACAATTGACCCTGGATAAGCAAAGATGCCAAAAAATACACAATGATCTTGTCAGTCATAATCAACATCATCACCAGTGCTTCCAAGTCCAAACTCCACTCAGCCATACACTACTAGTGCTGAGTATCCAGCAACAACAAAGGTTATCTACATCCACATCCTTGCCTCTGCTGCTTTTTGGAAGTGTAGCACCTGTGGCACTTTGTAGTATTACAATTGCAGCAAAATCTCATTACTATTAAAAGCCCCTCAGGAACACCCACAGACCATGAAGTGCACAGTGTAGAGATACTTCACTCCAAATGTTAAGCATGTTGCTATCTGTTGTCTGTGTAAGAAGCATGTGAGCAGGGAGAAAGGAGGCTCACACCTAGGCACCTCCTCAATGAGATTCCACCTGACGCCTACCCACAGGTCTGAGTGGGAGACACACCATCAGCAGCATCAGAATTACTCCTAAAAGTTTTGGGGCTCATGGGTACACAATAGAAGTGCTGTTGAGGTTTCAGTAAATGTGCCAATATTTTCTGCTCCTGCTGCAGAGGAATATGGCTCTGAGTCTGTTTTTGTAGGTAACTAGCCCCCTTTACCCTACCCCCAGTTATGCCCCACCCACATTTATGTTCAGTTATTGCTTCAGGCCACTGTTACAGCTCACCCCCTTTTGCTAATTTTATAATTAATATTGTGAATTAAGGCAACTGGAGCTTGCAATTGAAATTGTGCTACAGTAGTGATACCAGAGAGCTTACAATTGAAATGGAGCTGTATTACAAGTGTAGTTACATTTGAGATGTAAGCTCTGTGTTATTACTAAGCTAGCTTCATTTCATTTGTGGTATCACTTGTGTAGGCCCATTTCAATTACAATGCCACAGAGCTTACAATTGAAATGCAGCTACATTGGTGATACCACAGGGCTTACAATTTGAATGTAGCAACACAAGTGACACCACAGAGTTTACAAGTGAAATGGACCAAAACACATGATACCTCACAGTTTGCTTTTGAAATGGAGGTATGCAAGTGCTTACCATTGAAAAGAATTACACAAGTGTTACCATGAAGCCTACTATTGAAATGAAGCTACACATGTTATACCACAGAACTTACAATTGAAATGGAGCAACACAAGTGATACTACAAGGCTTACAACTGAAATGAACCAACACTAGTGATACTCCAGAGTTTATAATTGAAAAGGAGTTACTTTAGTGATACTACAGAGCTTACTATATCTCCCCCCTCTACTTGCCTC
Organism: Rhinophrynus dorsalis; assembly: GCA_037306005.1. Taxonomy (NCBI): domain Eukaryota; kingdom Metazoa; phylum Chordata; class Amphibia; order Anura; family Rhinophrynidae; genus Rhinophrynus; species Rhinophrynus dorsalis. The sequence goes on from CM074718.1 coordinate 165,320,361, forward strand.
CCCCTACCTTCAGAGTGGGTGCTTCATTACCTGTCTTTCAGGACCTGCCAGGTACACTTGCGGAAGTCATTTTATAACTGAATGCCACGTCCAGTTGCACAACTGGAATACAGGACCTGGGGCGTCAGTATATATATGTGGGTCTCCACAGTGCTGGGGTGTCTGATAGTGTATGTGGGGTTCTGCAATTACTTGTGGACAGTGGAACAAGGCAGGAGCACCTGACAGTGTATGTGTGGTTCTCTACCAATGGAAAAAAGCTAGGGTATCAAACAACGTGTGGCTCTGTGACTACTAGTGGATACTGGAGCAAGTCTGGGGTGCCAGACAGTGAATACCTGGTTCTGTGACTAGGGGTGGGCAAAAGTTGTTGTCGTGGTCCCTTGAGATATCCAGAGTAAACAGTGTTATTGTCCACATTTTCGTGGGGAAATCCGCTTTTAAAACAGTGATTAAAATATTCACAGTTTACGTCCATTGGCCAAAATTCTCTGCCAATTTTTCAATGGCTAGAAAGTTTCCACCATTTGATTTACGTGGTTTTTGAATTTTCGCTATAAAAATGTGACTTATTGGTGGAAGCAGCTACAGAGTGAGGTAGATGTGCTGTGCTGTTCTGCTGTTATTTGTTTTGAAAACTGAGGCAGGAGAGGCTCATAGTGACTGCTACCACTATAAGCAGGTTTAAAAATAGTAAAAGGAGGAACTGGAAGGACCCTTAGTGTCCACTGAATCTGAGGAGGAGGAGGAAGAGAGCACTACTGAATCAATGCTGTCCAGTCCCCCTAAATCACCCCTAGGGATCTTGGGGAATTTAATGGGAAGGGAGGAAGAGAAGGGCAGTACTAGTAAGAGAAGACAAGGTCACCTGCTTGTGTCTGCTGCAAGATGTTCTGCCCCTGCAGCCATCATTGCTGTACCTGCTGCTAGACGCGCTGCCACTAGTGCTGTGCTTGCTGTCAGATGTGCTGCCCATGCTAGTGCTACTACCACTGCTGTGCCTGCTGTCAGATGTGCTGACCCTGCTGCCACCAGTGCTGTGCCCTCTGCCAGTGCTGCCCCTGCTGTCACCAGTACTGAACCTGCTGCCAGCAGTACTGTGCCTGCTGTCAGACGTGCTGCCCCGTTGCCATAAATGCTGTGTCTGCTGTCAGACGTGCTACCCCTGCTGCCACCAGTGCTGCGTCTGCTACCAGTGCTGAACTTGCTGCCACAAGTGCTGAAGCTGCTGCTAGTGTTTCTTGTAATACTTAGGGGGGGGGGGAGAGAAGATGATGCCAGTTGTGACAGCAAGGGGCCCTAAGTCACAATTGCCACCCCCAAGCAGTCCCACCAGTGCTAGTACTACTACTACTACTAAGAACATCTTTTTATTATTAGGAGTGAAGGAGGGAGTAATCAGTTTCATCTTATTACTAGGAACTGTGAGGAGGAAGACTCTATGGCTGAACTTGATGTGGTTGGTGTTAGTAGTGTCCAAGTGGAACATGATCCTGAAGACTAAGAGGCCAGATCTGGTTTTGGGGGAGAGCAGGCACAGAATTAATGCCAACAGCACCACCAGCAGAAGCACAGATCAGCTGACTGTGCCTGCTGCTACTACTGCCAGTCTGTCTTCTTCAGGTCATAAAGCAATATCCAAGTGTGACATTAGGGACCCTCTGTCACATTGCTCATCACCTCCTCCAAGCAGCAGTGAGATGTCTGTAATAGAGCAGCAGCAGCACGTAGTTACTTGCGGTGGTGGTGATGATGATGTTGGAGAAGATGGGGTGGAAGAGACATTGATGGCCTTTTTAGCAGAAACAGAGAAGGAATGGGAGACAGGGATGAGGATGGGCATCACCACCACCAATTTGGCAGTGAGATTTTGGAATTTGAGGAATTTGCAACTGCTCTAATTCCTACTGCTGCTGAGGAGATGCATGGGCAGCAGGATGCTGAGGAGCAAGCTAGTGTGCCACAGACCACCATGGACACAGTGGGAATGGGATCAACAAGTGATGCGGGACTAGGACAGGTTCCACTTGCCAGCGGTAACAATACTTCTGGTCCTAGCTGCAGTGCTGAATCTGAGGCAGTAGCAGCAACAGCAGCAACATTATCCGCTGCCACAGACAGTGAAGGGGAATGTGGAGGACAAGAAGAAAGAAGCCATTCTTCCCCACCTGTTCCTTATCCCTCCCCCCCGAAGTCATGGTTGTGGGACTATTTTTCTCTAGGGGCAGGCACAGTGCAGTCATCACCAACGGCACTGTGCACAATTTGTAACAAGTCAGTGAGAAGAGGAAAGAAGGAAACACACCTTGGCACAAGCGTCCTGACAAAACACATGAAACACAGACACCATGACATTTATGTCAAATATGTTAAAGCCAAACACCCACAACAAGCACCACTGTTGCTGTACCCCCTGACTCTTCAGAAAGGCAACAAGAGGCAAGGCAGAGATCAAAGAGGAGGAAGAATAGAGAAACCCAGGCAGAGACTGGAAGATCCATGACGAGTGAAACAACTAGCTCACCATCACCTTCTTCCTCTAGGGTAACTACATCTTCTGCCAATACACTTTGTTCATTGTTATTTCCCCAGCCAAATGATAGCCACTCTGTTGATGTTAGGATGTGGCAGTTCATCTCCACCCATTGCTAACTGTGTGGTGCACTGACCACACATGGCAGTGTGGTAGAGGAGGATTGCAAACAGGGCATCAAGCGACATCTGAGGAGATTCCATCCCACAGAATATGCTAAGATGCTGGCAGGGAGGGTTCATCATCACTATTAAACTGTCAGCAAGTAGTCATGTGTCCTTAGCGGGTTCTGGACAAGGGTTATAGTGACAGCGGCAGTACTTGGTTTCTGCTGTTTGAATACATTTGTGCTCCTAGATGTTATTTCCCACACACACTGTGCACATTGCAGTCGCTGATGAGATCCACAGTTCCAGCTCTCAAGGGAAAAATTAATATTCTAATAACAACACACCCATGATTTTGGAGGAGGGCGGGTGGAGAAGAATTATTGGCCAACTTCTTCTCCACATATACTGGGGGCTACTTATTGTGCTGCTACTGCCTCAGGCTCATCACTGGAGCTAGTCGTGGCAAATGGAACCGTCATCATCCATCATCCATGGTACTGTTATTGTTGATCCCATTCCCTTTAAGCAGCAGAATAATTCGGCAGCTGAAACAACTCAGCAGCATCAAGAACAGCAGTTGCAAATGCCACAATTATGGACTCAGGAGGACATTTGACAATGGCCAGTGGCTACTGGCCAACATGACTTGCTGGCACTAGGCCAGTAGGGCATTTTTTTTTCTCAGGGCTTGTGCTTTGAAAAAAAATACAAAATAAAAACATAGTCCTACAATTACAAAAAAAAAGTCCTACACATCCTTAGGGCTTGTGCCAAACAAGCTTAAGTCCTGCAATTCAATGTTTCTTCAGGGCTTGTGCCTCTAATAGGTCTAAGGCCTAGATGTTCAAAAAGTCATCATAATGAAAAACTTGTCGGATCATGAGTTGTTGGTAAAAGAAGGACAATATTTTCAGAAGTATATCTGTCACGTCTGAATATTCATCTAAAGAATTAAAAATGATGGTAAGAAGATCTAATTGAACACTGCCGTTAAAAATTCTGATCTTAAAAATTGTCTTTGATTTTGTCTTTGAAATGAAAATTTTCAAAGAAACAAGGATTTTTTTTTTGTCTTTGAAACAAAAATTTTCAAAGAAACAAAGCCTATTTTTGTCTTTGAAACGAAAAATTTCTTCTCAGTACTTTAATTTTTCTTCTCAGTGTTTAGACCATTTTTATTATGCCGGGAGTAAATGACGTGAATCATACAAAAAAAATGACATTCAAACGAATATTTTTTCTGAAAATACCTTACATTATGATGGAAGATTAAACCACACCCACTTTTAAGACGCCTTTTTGCCCTTGACGGAGATGGCGGAATTGGATGCAAAAAATGACGGACACATGTCTGAGAAGTGATGGATCATGGTGTAAGAACTTTTTTATTCTGATTACGGACAATTTCAGTTACCACCACTTTCTGAACATCTCGCCCTTAGTCCTACAAATCAATGTTTCCTCAGGGCTTAGGCCTCTAACAACAAATCTAACAAGTCATATTCTACAAAATAATCTATCAAGTCAAGTATCAGTCCTCCCCAGTGGCAGCTTATGTCAGAAGGTTCCTGTCTCTATGTCACGGTTTATTATGACTCTCAGACACAAGTTTTAGGTAAAAATCAAGTTTATTGAAATAATAAATTGATAACGTAGGATGGCAATCACATACATACAGATATATACAGAATATAACAAGACAGAAGGCAGACTCTACCGGTCCTGTCAATATACCGGACAGGACAGTCTGAAGTAATAGAATGTTAGGCTCTACCGGCCTTGCCAATACCGGGTAAGGCAACCTGCAGATGGAATCGCATAACGGTTCTACCGGCCTTACCAAATTACCGGGCAAGGCAGCCCCAATAGATTCATAATGTAGGCTCTACCGGCCCTGCCAATACCGGGTAAGGCAACCTCAGGTGGAATGTGGCAAAAGGTTCTACCGGCCTTACCAATACCGGGCAGGGCAGCCCAGAGATAGTAGCAGCAGTCAGATGGTAATGGCAAATTCACAGGATCGTAAGCAACCCAGTGTACACACACTGAGACTAACAGGGGAATCGTAAAGCCGCAAGGCTTTGGAGCAAACCAGCGTCCGCACGCTGGGACCAACACAGAATTGTATAGCCGATAGGCTTAGGAACAAACCAGTGACCGCACACTGGTGTAACAAGCGAGTTAGTATAGCCGTAAGGCTTAGGAGCAAGCCAGCGTCCGCACGCTGGGACCAACACAGAATTGTATAGCTGATAGGCTTTGGAGCAAACCAGTGACCGCACACTGGTGTAACAAGCGAGTTTGTATAGCCGCAAGGCTTTGGAGCAAACCAGCGTCCGCACGCTGGGACCAACACAGAAATGTATAGCTGATAGGCTTTGGAGCAAACCAGTGACCGCACACTGGTGTAACAAGCGAGTTTGTATAGCCGCAAGGCTTTGGAGCAAACCAGCGACCGCACACTGGTGTAACAAGCAAGTTTGTATAGCCGCAAGGCTTTGGAGCAAACCAGCGTCCGCACGCTGGGACCAACACAGAATTGTATAGCTGATAGGCTTTGGAGCAAACCAGTGACCGCACACTGGTGTAACAAGCGAGTTTGTATAGCCGCAAGGCTTTGGAGCAAACCAGCGACCGCACACTGGTGTAACAAGCAAGTTTGTATAGCCGCAAGGCTTTGGAGCAAACCAGCGTCCGCACGCTGGGACCAACACAGAATTGTATAGCTGATAGGCTTTGGAGCAAACCAGTGACCGCACACTGGTGTAACAAGCGAGTTTGTATAGCCGCAAGGCTTTGGAGCAAACCAGCGACCGCACACTGGTGTAACAAGCAAGTTTGTATAGCCGCAAGGCTTTGGAGCAAACCAGCGTCCGCACGCTGGGACCAACACAGAATTGTATAGCTGATAGGCTTTGGAGCAAACCAGTGACCGCACACTGGTGTAACAAGCGAGTTTGTATAGCCGCAAGGCTTTGGAGCAAACCAGCGACCGCACACTGGTGTAACAAGCAAGTTTGTATAGCCGCAAGGCTTTGGAGCAAACCAGCGTCCGCACGCTGGGACCAACACAGAATTGTATAGCTGATAGGCTTTGGAGCAAACCAGTGACCGCACACTGGTGTAACAAGCGAGTATGTATAGCCGCAAGGCTTTGGAGCAAACCAGCATCCGCACGCTGGGACCAACACAGGATTGTATAGCCGATAGGCTTTGGAGCAAACCAGTGACCGCACACTGGTGTAACAAGCGAGTTTGTATAGCTGCAAGGCTTTGGAGCAAACCAGCGTCCGCACGCTGGGACCAACACAGGATAGTACAGCTGATAGGCTGTGGAGCAAACCAGTGACCGCACACTGGAGTAACAAGCAGTGTCGCCGATGCGACCAGGCAGGAGGTCGCCAGGATACAGGAGACAGGCGATGCTATGACAGGAACCAGCAACGATCAGTCAGGTCAGGAAACAGCAGAGAAGAAGTTCAGCAGGAACAGCAACACCAGAGACTAGGCCGGAACCAGGACTGGAAGTACTTCATCATGCAGGAAACACTGGAACAGTAGAGATCAGGAACTCAGGAACACATGAGATCAGGAACTCAGGAACACTGGAACAGAGGCCCAGCTATCACTGGCATAGTGATAGCAAGAAGGTCAGAAACAACACGAAAGGGCACTCAAAGGGTGCCCAATCCAGGTTTAAATAGTCAATAAGAGGCGGGCTATCTGCAGACAGCCAATAGAAGCCCCCTACTGGTGACAGACAAGTAACTGCAGCAAATCACGGGCACCGTGATAGTACCCCCCTTTCAAAGACCCCTCTCCTAGAATAGGGTTTAGGTTTCTGTGGGTAATTGGCATGAAAGGCCCTAGTTAACCTAGGTGCATGAAGGTCTGTACTATCCACCCATGATCGATCCTCAGGACCATACCCTTTCCAATGTACCAGGTACTGTACCCTTCCTCTAAGCCTACGGGAATCAATAATGCTCTGAACCTCGTACTCCTCTTGGCCCTCGACCTCAACAGGTCCTGGCACCACAGGTGTGGTAGTATAGCGATTGCAAACCAGAGGCTTAAGAAGGGACACATGGAACACATTATGGATACGCATGGATGCAGGTAGGTCTAGTGCATAGGAGACAGGGTTAATTTTGCGAATAACTCTGTATGGACCAATAAACCGAGGAGCCAACTTATTAGACGGAACCTGCAGCTTGAGATTTCTGGAGGAAAGCCATACTCTATCCCCAACCTGAAAGGAAACCGCTGGAAGCCTTCTGCGATTAGCATGGCGCTGATGACGCTGAAATGACTGACCAAGTGCCCTCTGAACTTGTGCCCATGTGGAACGGAGTTGCTCGATATGCTCATCCAGAGCTGGAATCTGTTGCGTCTGAAATGAGTCTGGAAGCAAACAGGGCTGGAACCCATAATTAATCAGAAACGGAGAGCTCCCAGATGAAGAATTGACCGCACAGTTCCTGGCGAACTCTGCCCAAGGCAACAAGTCGGACCAATTATCATGATGGTCAGTAACGAAACAATGGAGAAATTGTTCCAAGCCCTGATTAGCTCGATCAGCGGCTCCATTGGTCTGGGGATGGTAGGCAGAGGAGAAGGACAGCTGTATGCCCATCTGTTGGCAAAATGCCCTCCAAAATCTAGACACAAACTGGCTCCCCCTGTCAGACACCAGTACCCTAGGCACTCCATGCAACCGGAATACTTCTCTGGCGAACACCATTGCCAATTCCTTCGCTGAAGGAAGACCACGGAGGGGCACGAAATGAGCCATTTTAGAAAACCTGTCCACCACCATGAATATAAAGGAGTACCCCTTGGACATAGGCAACTCTCCCATAAAATCAATGGAAACATGAGACCAGGGGCGTTCGCCATTAGGCACCGGTTGAAGCAAGCCCACAGGGAGATGTCTTGGGGTCTTAGCGAGGGCACAGGTGGCACAGGCATTCGTAAATTCGGCACAATCGTTTCTCATGGAGGGCCACCAAAATAACTGAGAAAGGGACCATAACAATTGGTCTCTACCAATATGTCCCGCAGCCTTAGAGGAATGGTAGGTTTCAAGCAGCCTAGTACGAAATGGTTCATCGACAAAACATTTGCCCACTGGAGTTTCATGGGGAGCGGACCCCTGAGAGGCCAGGATCTCCTCCCCTAAAGGAGAAGTGATACTCGTGCGTATAGTAGCCAGTATTCTATCAGGTTGGATGATGGGTGCTGGTGCTTCCACTCTGTCACTGTCGGCCTCAAATTGTCTTGACAGTGCATCCGCCCTGATATTCTTTGACCCCGGTAAGTATGATACAATGAAATTAAATCGAGACAGGAACAGTGCCCACCTGGCCTGACGGGAGGACAATCTCTTGGCCTCCGAGAGATAAGTCAGATTTTTATGATCTGTTAGGATTAATACGGGAGTCTTGGTACCTTCAAGCAAATGATGCCACTCCTTAAGAGCGAGGATAATGGCCAATAATTCTTTGTCACCTATCTCATAGTGGCCTTGAGTGACAGTCAACTTCTTAGAGAAAAACCCACAAGGTCTGAGAGTACCACCTTTCTCGTGTCGTTGCGAAAGTACTGCCCCAACCCCAATATCTGAGGCATCCACCTCTAACGTAAATGGAAGTAGAGGATTGGGGTGGGATAACACAGGAGCCGCAGCAAATGCCAGCTTCAAATTCTGAAAGGCATTCTCAGCAGATACCGGCCAGCAAGAAGGATTAGCGCCCTTGTGCGTAAGATCGGACAAAGGTTTAACAATGGAAGAAAAGTTCTTAATAAACCGCCTATAATAATTAGCGAAACCCAGGAAACGCTGTATGGCTTTAAGCCCCTTGGGTTTTGGCCATTGTAAGACAGCTGACAACTTATCCTTGTCCATGGCAATGCCATCATTGCCAATTATGAACCCCAAGAATGGCACACTGGTTCTATGAAAGTCACATTTTTCCAGTTTACAAAATAATTTGTTCTCACGGAGTCGTAGCAATACTGCGGATACATCTTTGATGTGCTGTGCCATGTCTTGAGAGTAAATCAATATATCGTCCAGATAAACCACAACACATGTCTGTAACATATCTCTCAGAACATCGTTTATCAGATCCTGGAAATCTGCGGGGGCATTACATAGCCCAAATGGCATTACAAGATACTCGTAGTGCCCAGCTCGAGTATTAAAGGCAGTTTTCCACTCATCACCTGCTCGAATGCGCACCAGATTGTAAGCGGCCCGTAGGTCCAATTTGGTAAAAATCGAAGCGCCCTTAAGCCTGTCAAAAAGCTCGGTGATGAGTGGTATTGGGTATGCGTTTTTTGCCATTAGTTTATTCAAGCCCTGGTAGTCAATGCATGGTCTTAATTCGCCATTTTTCTTTTTTACAAAAAAGAACCCAGCCCCAGCTGGAGAGGTAGATTTTCGTATGATCCCTCTAGCAAGGGCATCAGAAATGTAATCCTCCATAGCCTTATTTTCATCACAAGATAATGGATAAGTGCGTCCTTTCGGAGGTACTGCCCCAGGCTGCAATTCGATGCAACAATCATAAGGTCTATGCTGAGGTAGCAAACTGGCCTCTCCTTTGCTAAAAACATCGCCAAACTGTTGGTACACCTCCGGTATAGCCGAGGAGGTGCACAGGACTTTAACAGGCTGGATGACGCACTTGTCCATACAAAACTGGGACCAAGCAGCAATTTCACACTTTTTCCAATCAAATTGTGGGTTATGTAACTGTAACCACGGAAAGCCCAATATTACCGCATGGTGCGGAGAATTAATCAGTTGAAACTGCTGCTCTTCTCTGTGAAGTGCCCCAATAGTCATAGACAGAGGCATAGTTTCAAATATAACCTGAGGCGGTTCTAAGGGTCTGCCATCAATCGCTTCAATAGTCAAGGGATTTTCTTTTTCAATGCGTGGAACTCCGTGCAATTCAGCAAAGGTATTATCCATAAAATACCCTGCTGCACCAGAGTCAACCAAGGCCAAAACCTCCATAGAGCGTTGTGCCCAAGATAATACCACCTGTATGGTGGGTTTCATTGTGCCCGACACTGGGGACGATTGTACACCACCTAGGGCCTGTCCCCCAAGGTACCCTAGGTGTGTGCGTTTCCCGGACGTACCGGACAGGAATTTAGCAAATGCCCTTTTTTACCGCAGTATAAACACAACCCTTGTCTTCTGCGATAAAGTCTCTCAGCCTTGGTTAGTCTAGTGAAGCCTATTTGCATAGGTTCACTTGTCTCCCGTACAGGTTCACTAGACTTCAATGCCAAGGGAGGGATGGGTGGGCAAAACATGCCACTAGGCTCATTATTCTTTGACCGTAACTTACGATCTCTGGCAATTGATCTCTCACGTATTCTGGAGTCAATTATCATAACATATTCAATGTAGTCATCTAGATCAATAGGTAGATCTTTAGCAGCGATTTCGTCCTTAATGTGGTCATTCAGGCCTTGAGAAAAAGCTGCCAATAATGCCTCGTTATTCCAACCTACCTCTGCTGCCAATGTGCGGAATTCGATGGCGTAGTCGCCTACTGTACGCCTGCCCTGATGTATCTCCATAAGGCGTTTGGCAGCAGAGGTGGTTCTACCAGGAGGCTCAAACACTCTTCGAAAGGATTGCACAAATTCTCTAAAGTTTTTAGTACAAGGTTTAGCATTCTCCCACAAGGGGTTAGCCCAAGCCAAAGCTCTACCAGTGAGCAAAGATATTGTAAACCCCACCTTACTACGATCATTGGGAAATGCGTGTGCCGTCAATTCCATAAAAATCTCGATTTGGTTGATGAACCCTCTGCAGAGACTAGGGTCACCATCGTATCTTAGCGGCAAGGGTGCAGAAGCCGTTAACCCTTTAACAGTGCCCCCTAGGGGTCTGGTATCACTCTCCGGTGTCTGACTTGGCGAGACCACCGGGCTAGAGCTAGATTTGTCAGCAAGTACCGTGCGTTCAAGGATCGTTTGAATTGCAACTGCCAACTGATCCAAACGTTGCTCGTGCACATCCATCCTCCAATGGATATTCTGTGCATTACCTTCACCTTTGCTGTCTGAGGTCATGGCCCTTTCGTACTGTCACGGTTTATTATGACTCTCAGACACAAGTTTTAGGTAAAAATCTATTTTATTGAAATAATAAATTGATAACGTAGGATGGCAATCACATACATACAGATATATACAGAATATAACAAGACAGAAGGCAGACTCTACCGGTCCTGTCAATATACCGGACAGGACAGTCTGAAGTAATAGAATGTTAGGCTCTACCGGCCTTGCCAATACCGGGTAAGGCAACCTGCAGATGGAATCGCATAACGGTTCTACCGGCCTTACCAAATTACCGGGCAAGGCAGCCCCAATAGATTCATAATGTAGGCTCTACCGGCCCTGCCAATACCGGGTAAGGCAATCTCAGGTGGAATGTGGCAAAAGGTTCTACCGGCCTTACCAATACCGGGCAGGGCAGCCCAGAGATAGTAGCAGCAGTCAGATGGTAATGGCAAATTGACAGGATCGTAAGCAACCCAGTGTACACACACTGAGACTAACAGGGGAATCGTAAAGCCGCAAAGCTTTGGAGCAAACCAGCGTCCGCACGCTGGGACCAACACAGAATTGTATAGCCGATAGGCTTAGGAGCAAACCAGTGACCGCACACTGGTGTAACAAGCGAGTTAGTATAGCCGTAAGGCTTAGGAGCAAGCCAGCGTCCGCACGCTGGGACCAACACAGAATTGTATAGCTGATAGGCTTTGGAGCAAACCAGTGACCGCACACTGGTGTAACAAGCGAGTTTGTATAGCCACAAGGCTTTGGAGCAAACCAGCGTCCGCACGCTGGGACCAACACAGAAATGTATAGCTGATAGGCTTTGGAGCAAACCAGTGACCGCACACTGGTGTAACAAGCGAGTTTGTATAGCCGCAAGGCTTTGGAGCAAACCAGCGACCGCACACTGGTGTAACAAGCAAGTTTGTATAGCTGCAAGGCTTTGGAGCAAACCAGCGTCCGCACGCTGGGACCAACACAGAATTGTATAGCTGATAGGCTTTGGAGCAAACCAGTGACCGCACACTGGTGTAACAAGCGAGTATGTATAGCCGCAAGGCTTTGGAGCAAACCAGTGACCGCACACTGGTGTAACAAGCGAGTTTGTATAGCCGCAAGGCTTTGGAGCAAACCAGCGTCCGCACGCTGGGACCAACACAGAATTGTATAGCTGATAGGCTTTGGAGCAAACCAGTGACCGCACACTGGTGTAACAAGCGAGTATGTATAGCCGCAAGGCTTTGGAGCAAACCAGCGTCCGCACGCTGGGACCAACACAGGATTGTATAGCCGATAGGCTTTGGAGCAAACCAGTGACCGCACACTGGTGTAACAAGCGAGTTTGTATAGCTGCAAGGCTTTGGAGCAAACCAGCGTCCGCACGCTGGGACCAACACAGGATAGTACAGCTGATAGGCTGTGGAGCAAACCAGTGACCGCACACTGGAGTAACAAGCAGTGTCGCCGATGCGACCAGGCAGGAGGTCGCCAGGATACAGGAGACAGGCGATGCTATGACAGGAACCAGCAACGATCAGTCAGGTCAGGAAACAGCAGAGAAGAAGTTCAGCAGGAACAGCAACACCAGAGACTAGGCCGGAACCAGGACTGGAAGTACTTCATCATGCAGGAAACACTGGAACAGTAGAGATCAGGAACTCAGGAACACATGAGATCAGGAACTCAGGAACACTGGAACAGAGGCCCAGCTATCACTGGCATAGTGATAGCAAGAAGGTCAGAAACAACACGAAAGGGCACTCAAAGGGTGCCCAATCCAGGTTTAAATAGTCAATAAGAGGCGGGCTATCTGCAGACAGCCAATAGAAGCCCCCTACTGGTGACAGACAAGTAACTGCAGCAAATCACGGGCACCGTGATACTCTATCACTTTATATACAAATTTCTTATTTTATTGATTTATTTGTTTACTAGTTGAAGAGCATGTTACACGGGCCACAGTGCCACTGCCAGCCGGTCGCTGGGCAGTCATGCACAGTAGAGACTGCCCACACCACGGTTGATACAGTGGCAGCCGGTCTCAGTGCACTCATGCTCAGTAGATACTGCCCACGCCTCGGCTGATACAGAGCGCCCCGCTGTGTATCAGCCTCGTCACGGCCAGTCTCTACTGCGCATGACTGTAGCACACGCAGCAGTCTCTACTGCGCATGACTGCGTCATTACACACGTTTTAGCGAATTATTATATAAGATTAGCTGTCCCCCCAATACCAGTCAAGAACCCCCCCAAAACAAATTCCCTGTTCAACTGATTCATTCCTCAGGGTCTCACCCACCAACACCAGCACCCTCCTCAGACCCCTTTTATACCATGTCTTTTGGGTTTTTTTTTTTTTATTAAATGCCTCCCCCAATCCCAGTAAACACCCCCCCTGTTCACCTGATTCTTTCTTCATACCCCCACCAACACAGACAACCTCATGCCCATTTTTTACTATGCCTTTGGGAAATAAAATAATATTTATTATGTGTTGTGTGTAAATTCAATGTTCTCATTGATGTCAGTGGAATGAGGTATGCGAAAAAAGTGGAAAATCTGCATTTTCACGGGAAATTATATATAAAGCGGGAAGTGCCATTATTCACCAATTTCAGTTTGAAGCAAAATTTTTCTCCCATCTGTACCTGTGACTACCCATAGAACACAGCTAGGGTAGCAGGCACCCAGATCCTCCATTTGAGGGACATGAGGCTCCCTCAACAGTGTTTGCAGGGGGTACCAGAAGTTTTTGTTATGCAACTGGCCACACCCCCAGAATGACACTTGGTTAAAGCCTTGAGATTTTTCTGCTGCTTGGGATGAAGATATAATGCAAAGAAAGAGAGAAGGCACTCATGAAATGGTAGAAAATCTCCAGTGCTTTATTCAGGATAGCATACAATGCGGTTTCATACAGGCAGAAATTCTCTCAGGCCATAGACGTTTCAGGGGAATCCCCATTCCTCAGCTCGGCCACTATACACAAGAACCTTTGGAAACAGCCACCTTTAAGTACCCTCCCCTTCTCTAATGCCTCCAGCGTGCGATGTCCACTCCAACGCGCCCAGGCCGACACAGCCATGATGTTATTGGAGCATGACGCCTCACAGCGGTTGCCATAGAGTTACATACAAAACAAAATACGCACAAGATCACATGGAAATCCTTGGGACACATGCATCTATCTCTATTCTGGATGAGCATACAATACTGGCTGAACACTTGTTTCACGGCATGCAATCCCATAGTCGGCAATCTAAAAGAAAAAAGTCATAAAGTAAGAAGTGAAAACTAATTACACATCCTGTAAAGTGTCTGCAACACAAAACATTTTGTAAATATGTATGAATACGGCTCCACTAAATCCAAAAACACCAGTACCTTTATCACTGCATACATACATGGCCAAAAGTTTTGGAACACCTCAATTTATATGGCAATAACTAAAAGTAGCAAAAACTGAGGTGTCCCAAAACTTTTGGCCACGTATGTACAGAAAAATAATCACAAAAACCACCTATATTCTATACGTTCATTAAGGCTTCGTGGGGCTACTGTATTCAATCTATAAGCCCATCTGGATGCTCTCTGGAGTAAGACCTTCTCCCTGTTTCCTCCTCTCTTCAAAGGCATCACTTGCTCCAATACCTGATACCTCATCTGAGATATATTATGGCCCATTTGGTTAATGTCTCGCCAGGGGCTTATCTTTATTTGTCCTAATATCCGATTTATTCTGGACTATCCTTTATTTTAGTGTCTTGGTGGTCTTCCCCACGTACCCCAGCCCACACAGGCACTTAATTAAGTAGACCACAAATGAGCTGAGACATGTGAAGAAACCCTTTACCCTAAACATTTTGCTTGTATGTGGATGTCTAATCTCATCTCATTTAATACCCCATTGCAATGTAAGCATCAGTGACAAGGGTAGGTACCATGAACTTTAGTGGATAGAAAGGTTTGTTTTTTCTGTTTCAAGCTTTCTGCATGTACTAGTCTGTCCCTCACATTCCTCGGTCTCCTATAAGCCATACAAGGTTTGTCTTTAAAGAGGTGACGCACTGTAGGATCACTCTGCAAGATGTGCCAATTCCTTAAGATTGTGTTCTGAATTGCTTTAGAATGAATGTTGTATGTATAAAGAAGAAACTTAATCCTGTTGTATTTTTTTTAGGCTGCCTAACTAAAAGGCTTTCCCTAGTTATAACCCTCACATGATCCTTTGCCTTTACCAGGGTCTTATGATCATAGCCTCTTGCTCTGAATTTTTTTGAAACATTATCAATGGCATCCTCCACTTTATTAGCACAACTACTAATTCTTTTGGCCCTTATCATCTGGCTATAGCGTAAACCCATCTTCAAATGTCTGGGATGAAAGGTACATGCATGTAACAACATATTCTTGTCCATTAGCTTACTGTACAGCAAAGTGTTATAGCCATTCTAACCTTTCCAAACCCTCACATCAATGAAATCTATGGCCACATAATCCACCGCACAGGGAAACGCAATATTTTCATGATGTGAATTAAGAAACACAATGAATTCTTCAAAATCATTCTCTGCCCCCACCTCCATGACATGAAACAATCACCAATGTACCTCCACCAAGTAGAGATACATTGAGAAAAAGGGTTGTCATTAAACACATATTTGTGGAATACGCAGAAGGTATGTTGTTACTAGGTGAAATAATTGTTGATATAGTTCTCGCTTTCATAGAGACAAATTTAAATCCAGTGGACACAACCTTCCGTAAACCCTCATCTGCATTGAGAACCGGTAAGTGCTTCTTCACAATTTTTTTAATATCATCAAATTCAGCACTTTATGATGTAGAGAAGATCACTTCCTGTCCTGTAACCAATGCAGTGTTAGATGTCCTGTTTCTGCGTTGTTCCTTCCCAGCATAATTGTATTCAAGCAAATGAGATCGGTTCTTATTTTGAGCTATGTTAAGAGCCCTGTCAAGCATCCATCTCGGATACCCTCTCTGCAAACAACATTAAAAAAAAAAAAAAAAAGATTGTGAAGAAGCACTTACTGGTTCTCAGTGCAGATGAGGTTTTACAGAAGGTTGTATCCACTGCATTTAAATTTGTCTCTAAGAAAGCACCAACTATATCAACACTAATTTCACCTAGCTTGTTCACTATTAATGAAAATACTAAGAGGTCCTGGTTTTCCACAGTAGGCACCTTTGGTTGTGATAGCACACAATATGGATGCTGCAAATTCGTAAGGATGGGGAACACTTTTACCTCTAGCACTACTGGCAGAAACTTTGAAATGAGGACTTATGTAAATTGCACTAAAAGAGGAGTGATCTACCTCCTGACCTGTAATAAATGCAACATACAGTATGTGGGTAAACCACAAGGAGCCTTAGGGAATGCGTGAATGAGCATTTGATATATATAAGAAGTGATCAGTTTAGATCTAACTTTGCAATGCACTTCAAATCTAATGAATGTACAATACAAAATGTTACTGTTCAAGGGATAGAGCATGTTAGACTTGGAGTTGGAGGAGGTAGCTTGGATGACAAATTATCCAAGAGTGAGGTATTTTGGATGTTTACTCTGAAAACTCAACATCTTAGGTTTAAACAAGGAATATGATGTGACTTGCTCCGTTTGATCTATTAATTGTTCATATTGTTTCTCTCTGTGTAATTCATGTTGTTTTGGGACAGCTGGGACATAGATGCTTTTTTGTGGATCATTTTGTTGATAATCATGGGTATTCAGTCTTGCACTGGAGAGACTTTTTGTATCTATAGATCTTGTGTTGGTTATATATGTATTATATGTCAACTGTTTTTTATATATACTTTTTTTTTTTTTTTTAAGTCTATGCTTTGTATCTGTGTACTTTTGGAACGGATGGCCAGACAAGAAAGTGTGAGCATTATATATTGGTTGATCTATTGAGTGAAGCTAACTATATATGAATTACATGTATGCATTATTAGAAGGCATGTAGCTTCCTCACATGGACAAGAATGGTCTGTGTTTGAGCTGGTGAATGTGTATTACCATTGTGTTATCTATGTCAGTTTAGCCCTGTGAAGGGTTAACTGGATGTAGTGAGCTTTCACCTACAATTAAGTTTTTTGATCTGTGTCGGATCCCTTCGAATAGTTATATAACTATCTAGCTTGGAGGTTTTCCGCTTTGCTTTGATATTATTGGATTGACTTCCGTTCAGATTACAAGCATCTCAAGGCTTTCCATGTTATCTTGTGTATATTTTATTTTGCATGTAACGATATGGCAACCACTGTGGGACGACGCTCTCCGATGACGTCACAGCCGTGTCAGCCTGGGGGGGCGTTGGAGCAGACATCGCTCACTGGAGGCATTAGGGAAGGGAAGGGTACTTAAAGGTATAGTAATGTTTCATAATAAAAGCAACTCTAATTAATCATCTTAGTATTTGGGCCTTGGAGAGTGTTATTTCAATTCTGTCAGAGTTGTAGTTCAAGAGTAATTGAATGATAAAGTATCCCCCTCCTGCTCCTTCTACTGATATAACACTGCTCAGCTCAGAGCAGCAGGGAGTGTCCAGGTAGATTGCAGAGAGGGACAATCTTCAATTAAGATAAGGGAAAAAGCTGTCAAGGGGGCAGGGTTTTCATTGTTCTCACAGTAGAATATTGACCCATGATGTGAGATGTCTGGTCTATGGACTGAATTCCACATCTGAGGAGTGGGGGCTTACACTAGGTAAAAGGGGCGGGAGGGGGAAACTTTATCGTTCAATTACTCTTAGACTACAACTCTCATAGTATTGAAATAACACTCTCTATGGCTCAATTGCTATGAAGATTCATTGTTTTCTGTTTTTGTGAAACATTACTATCACTTTAAAGGTGGCTGTTTCCAAAGGTTCATATGTATAGTGGCCAAGCTGAGGAAGGGGGATTCCTCCGAAATGTCTATGGTATGAGAGCATTTCTGCGTGTATGAAATCGCATAGTATGCTATCCTGAATAAAGCATTGGAGATTTTCTGCCGTTTGGTGAGTGCCTTCTCTCTTTCATTGCATTGTATGTTCAGGCTCTGGTTATAAGCTACGGAGCTGAGAAAAGAGCACCCGGTGAAAGACTATGTATATTGACTTTATTATTGGTGTTAGTGTGCAGCTACAGCTCCTTTGGGATGGAGAGATACAAACACTGAATGGTACTTTTATTTGGTATTTTTCTGTATGATATTAATTAAGAAGTTTTTTTTTATATAGGAAAACAAATGTTTACCTGATTAAACCCAGTTAATTTATTCTTTCCAGTTAGTACAACTTTATTTATGATTCCTGTAACAATCAATTTAGCACCCAGTCTGATAATGCATTTTAGTATTTTTATTATATTCAAAATTAGTTCTAATGCACAAAATAAATCACAATGTCATACAATATTGAGGAAAGTAATTACACATGTAGGTCATATACAATGAGTAATTACATTAGAGATACAGTGCGAAGGAGAGAATTTGCAATCTATATGAGTTTGTTGCACAGGTGAAGAAAATTCTCGGCATATGAGTACATTCAGATATTTGGGTATGTTGTATTTATGTGGTGAGATGGCAATTTAGGAATTATAAGCAGTATGTTTAACCCCTTAGTGACGCGGCTCTCACCTTAACGCCCGTGGTACATTTTTTTTTTACAACAATTCTGGAGTCTCCAAACAGAGTGCAGCCGCACGGAGACCCGGACTTCCGGGACTTACATGGTACATTTTTGCGGGACATACCTGGTAAGTCAATTGTCACGATGGGGTTAAAGGAGAACAAACCATATGGACCACAGGGGAGAAATAAAAATTCCTAAAATTCTCATTAAATGGAGTTTTAGCTCATTGAATGGTATAGGAGACCTCTAGTATTCAAGAGTTTAAAAGTCCCATTTAAGAATGGGCAGCAGAGTGACTGAGAGTGAGTGACAGTGGTGGTGTGTCCTGACTGCTTCACATACCAAACATATTAACTGAAAAAGGTGCAGGCAAAATCAGTTAATGTCCATTAAAAAGAAAGGATTACCTGCACAGGAGTTGTTTGGATTATTCTGCAAGGAAAGCCCACCACACACAGGATTCCATTTCCCTGACGCTGCACTACAGAGGTGGGAGACTCCCTTTGTGGGGACTTGACTATTGGCTGTGAGAGACTCAGATTTCTGACCCTCTCTTCAACTGCTCCTTCCCCGTCTGGCTGCACTGGGAATACAGCACTCTCAGGGCCAAGACAGAGGCCTCTCCAACACTAGCAGCTGGCGGGCCCTGTCCTGGAGGTCCTCGGCAGGACTGCCACGCACAGGAGGGGAGGGAGGATTACTGCCACCAATTCTAGGACCCACAGATGTACAGGTACCTGCAACTCAACTATCCTGCTATGGTGAAATGATTCCTGGGGTCGTTCCTCTTAATATGGGTGTGAGCCTGTCTGCTTCTGCTATACCTCAATAAGCAATATGATAGAGTCTGAGTTTTTAGAGACTTTAGATATCCCTACATCGACAACAGACCCATAAGATGCCTTAAACTCCCCTATCTCTCTGCTGGGGACGATACACTCCCTCAGAAATTATAAATCACCAGGGTCTGATGGCCTTCACTCTAAATATTACACATCTCTCTTGGATTAGATATCCCAGCCCCTCACAGATATATTTAACCACATTTTAGATACTGGTTCACTCCCACGGCACTTTGGCGCAGCCAGAATTATAGTCCCTCTAGTCTCCAGGTAAATTCTCCCTATATTCCTTTTAAAATCTTAGACAATAGATTGAGTGAGTTTCTCCCATCCTTCATTTCACTGGGGTAGACAGGGTTTATGTAGGGTAGATATTTGGTCGCTGACTTACACAAGGCCATCACAGTGGTCTATAGGGAAGATGTGGAGAAGGATTTTGATTCCATCTCATGGTTGCTGGAACGTGAACGTTTTGTTTGCATGTTTATAACTTACATTAAGTCCATTTATACTACACCCCGGACCATGATCATGACCAGTGTTGTTAACGCCTTGCTCTTTTTCCTCCAACGGGGAACCAGGAAGGGATGCCTGCTTTCCCTGTTGCTATTTAACCTAACACTAGATCTCCTATTTTGAAAATTCATGCAGTTGGGATCGGACTTTCTGTCAACACAGACTGTTGAGGAGTGGGGTGGATGTTGCGGTGTGTATGCAGACGACATGCTCCTGCACTTAACTCATCTTGACCTATTGCTCCCCTAGGTTTTAGATATACTGGAGAGATGTGGGAGCTGTTCGAGGTTAAAAATCAATCTGGAGAAGTAGGAGGCACTCTGGCTATTGGATGATCTGGTGCCCAGGCCCTTCCGATAGTTGCCATTTAAGTGGGTGGGGGATTTCTTAAACATTTATGAGTCTATATTACCAAAAACTTGTCTGGGTTATGCACTGCATACATTCACTCAGCTCTGGAGAGAGTGTCCACAGACTTCAGGCATTTGGGGAGGCTAACTATTTCTTTTAGGGGGTGGGGTGCATACATTTTATTAAAATGGCTACTTTTCCAAGACTTCTATATTTCTTAAAGCTGTTCCCACTATATTTACATCAAAAAGATATAGATTTTATCCATAGAAAGTTTCAAACCCTTATATGGAGGGCAAAACAACCTAAGATAAGCCTGAAAAAACTACAACAGCCCAAAATATCAGTGGATATGGCCTTCCCGATCTTAGATCGTACTAGATTGTAGCTAGTTTAGTGAGGATAGTGAAAGATTGGGCGCCCTGGACGCACACTTACACTGACTGGACTAGAGTAAAATAAGGGTACTCCTACTGTTGGGAGGTATTTCATTCAAACTATTAGCCACAGCACCAACTAGTGTCAAAAAATCAATTTGTTTTATAATGCACTCTGTGACAGAGCTTGAGTCTTATACTATTGCTCTCCACAGTAAATGATAGGGTGGTGAACACAATAGAAAATTCAGTTTAATGTTTAAAAAAATCAAACCGCTTTAATAACTTTGGAATGAGAGATCTCTGAAGGAAAATCCCAGTAATATGCATAAAAAAAGTTACCAATCCTCTATTCCTTTGAGTGCCAGAGGATTGGGGAATTGCCTTCTAGTTGAAAAAAAAACAATGTTCTTAATAAATAAACCACTGAGAAGCCTATTCCTGACCCTAATCCACCTCAAAAACATTTTATATTATACAGAAATGATGTTTAGATTATGTTTACCCATCTTACTTTAACCTCCCACTGATGATCAAAAGAAAATCCCAGTGAAAGAAATATAAAGGATCAGCATGTGCCAAGGTGGGTGAGTGGGATCTGAGCCATTGACCTCTCCAGAGCAGAAAAAATTAAAAGCACTGACTAGCCACATTGCCATGGCAACTGAAGATGCTTGTTAAACTGCTTTTCATTTTAACTTTATAATGATGTTTAACCTATTGGCTAATAGGGCATATCCTAAGATCCCGCTAATAGTGATGAGGAATAGCTGAGCCTAATATTCTGGTGCTACTTACACCTATGGTAGGTGATGTTCTGGCCCTATAATCCCTCACACATAAATGACTCTCAATATAGTAATACAGAATATTTATATTGAATTCTATAAAATGAAGCAATATAATGGCAATACACGCAAACGATATCACATATTCAGTTTTCAGCAGTTCAGAGTCAATATCCAGGAATCCCTTCCACTGGTGAAACATAAAAGCTCACCCAGATTTCAGTTTGATCTGTGTAGGTGTTACCACTGCAGTTGGGGCCCTGATAGCTACCAATCCTTCGAAATACAAATCTACTGTTTCTAGTAGATTTTCCTTTTTGGGTTTCATGGATCACCTAACACAAGTTGTCTTCTGGTCACCTGGATCATTCAAACACCCTACACACCCTTATGGGCACATTATATATTCCCAATCTAACACTCAACACAGACTGTGAGTCTAATCAGCTACGTAACTTAACCACCAATCATTTATTAATCTCTTCCTAAATGACATCCACTGACATTCTAACTTCTCTTGACAGCTTCTTATGAAGACAGGCCCCTCTAGTCACTAACACTTTCCTAATCTGCAAACTATCTGGCCTACCTATCACTTGCTAGTATACGGTGAATAGTTTACCAGTCTCCAAACAGCTTGCTTGGGCCTGCTACTCTTCATGAAGCCTCTGCATTGGACTCTCTATTTCCCAACCAGCACCGCTCTTACCTAGTCAAAAGAGTGGAGTCTTATTGGAAAGCAATACCAACATCATGAGGCATGTGACCATGCAAAGCATGAAGCTGCCCAAAGATGGTGGTCCCACCAGTAACTAAACTAAAGGAATCTATCCTTATTAAAAACCCCTTCCAGAAGACCACCTGAGGTCCCAGGAGGTATGTGAAAGCAGAGAACAGCATCCTGTTACTCAAGATTTAAAATATTTGTCAGATTCATACATTCCCCTGGGTATGTCTGTCCTTAGATAACAGTGTCACAGTGTTGAGAGGGTTATAAGCAAGCTTGTCTCGTGTGAACCATCACCATATCTACCATATTTACCTGCATATAGGATGACCATAGAAGTAAGGTGAACTCCTCAACAGTGGCGTCACCGCGGGGTGGGGGGGCAGGGCCCCCCCCTACATTCTACTGTGCCCAGTGCCCACCATGTGTTTCCCCAATTTTTTCACCTCACCATCCTGTCGTCCTAGCTAAGTGCTCCCTGCCTCCCTTGCAACATTTTTTAGAGCAGCCTGATTGAACACAGCCACAGAGCCCAATCCGAATGAATAAGTGCAGAGGGAGCTCTGAGTAAGTGCACAATTCCTTCATTTTTAACTTTAGCTGGTGCCTGGTGACGTCAGACGCAGTGTAACATCTTCAGAACACTGCATCTGCGCACCAGCCACCAAAGGAGTCACAGCCGCACCCAGAGGAGGACGTGGACAACGGCCACAGAGCGGAGTGCAGCAGGCCAGAGGAGGGGCAGTGGGGCAGCAGCCACAGCATAGCAATTTGTTGTTGTACTGTGCACTGAGTCATCTCACGGGTGAGCCTCTTAGTCTTCTTTGACTTTAAATGAGAATAAGATTATTTTCTTTGCTAGCCTACTATTCAACATCGACACAGTATTATTTGTTTTCCAGTGAGGTGTGTTTCTTTTGGTTAAAAACATAAGATACCACTTTAGCAACTAAAGTTGTATCTTATGTTTTTTAACAGGAGGTATCCGTTTTGAAAGTCTTTCATTTCACCAGTGTTGCACCGTGTGGTCGCCTGGGCTGATTTAAAATAGCGACATGATGATGATTATTATTACCTAGTAGCCCCACTACCCTGGTCAGCCGGTGAGTCGCTTCCCCTATCCTCTCCATTCATGAGGACGAGGTAGGAGTCTGCAGTGCCTGCCTGCTCGTTAACGTTTTTTTTTGCTTTCTGCCAGGGCAGCCTCCTTACACATCCTGCACATGGCACAGTTACATGTTCTGCCCAGAGAAGAGACTGCAGCACGGGGGAGCACAGTCCTAGAAGCACACACACCATAGCCTTCTATATCATGCACAGGAGTCACAAAATACAAGGAAATGGTGTGTGCTTCTCCCCCCGTGCTGCCATCCCCCATCAATTTTTTTGTACAAGAGGCATTTTTTTACCACCCGTTAAGCCCCGTCCCCACTTGGGATTAAGCCGTTCCCCTTTTTGAGTCCAATTGTGGCATTTCACCCCCAGCAGCACCACAGGACACCAGCTAAACTTCCCAGGTATTGTCATATATATATTTCAAGCGCACATGGAATAACATTTCTAATGCAGCCTATCTGTTTATCCCTTTCAGTGGCAGAGGAGTATGTGCCCCTTTGGCACTCAAAGGGTTAAGACAACAGGACAGGTTCTTCTTTATTTTCTTTATAATCCGCATTCTCTGCACAATGCAGTATACCTTTCTCTGCTACTTTAAGAGTTCAACTGTAACACTATTTTCTACTGCATCCTTAATACTAAACTCTTACACTGTTTTATCCCCAAACATAAAAACTAACCCTAAGCCAGGGATACTTAAATGAAGCTTCTCATTATACACCCTCATAAAATAAAATACATATAAAATAATATAGCATATCTTTCACGTTAGCCATCCACACATGCATAATATCCACATTACACACATCATTCTCACATTACCCACAATTCTCACATTACCCACGACTTATACATAGACTACCAAAAGGGCCACGTTGTTGTCTCTGGGCATTAAGTTCTTTAACTGCTTGAGGGGGTATTCAACACCATGGTTTGCCAACTTTTGCACCACAGAAACATTTCACTGTTTCACAGCCAAAGAGGTATCCATGCAATTTGAATGTGTTACATAACTCTTTAGCACTCAAGGGGCTTAAAAAAAACTAACAAAATGTTCAATGTCTCGGGTTCCTTCCGTGACAGAGGCAGCACCTTCCACTGCATGGATACATCTTTGCCTTCCAAACACTTAACCCTTTCACTGCTGCAAACATACCCAAACTGCTGTCAATCAATGCATTCAGTACCCATAAAAGGACTTAATCCCCACAGGCAACACTGTGTCCCTTTTGCTAATATATATATATATATATATATATATATATATATATATATATATATATATATATATATTGTATATTTTTATTTATATAGCGCCAACCGGTGTACTTGGCACTTTACAGATTACATTTAATATAGAAGGACTAATATGCTTATATAGGCAGTCATAAGGGGAACAACAGTTGAGTACACATTAGGATAAGGGGTCCCTGCCCCGTAGAGTTACATATAGATACAAGATGGTAGAGGAGGAAGTGCAGTGTTTGACTTACGATGATCATGTTTGATAATGATAATGTTTCCATATTACGCTGTTGCTAGAGATAAAAGGTGCTCTTTTATTTTGGATTTAAAGTTGTTGAGGGTTGAGACTTGGCGAATACTGAGTGGTAGGGAGTTCCAGAGGTACGGAGCAGCAAGTGAGAAAGCTTTCAATTGTGAAACAGCGATAGTGGTTAAAGGGGCAGAGAGTCGTCCACCATGTGTGCTGCGTAGTGGATGTGCAGAAATATGGCGGGATGTCAAAGATGAAATATAAGGTGGGGACAAGTGATGGAGAGCAATGCAGGTAATGAGGAGGATTTTAAATGTGATACGCTGCTTTATGGGAAGCCATGACAGTGGTTTTAAGAGTGGTGGGGTGAGTACTGTTTATATATTGTTTTATAATTGCCCTCCTACTTTTGTCTCTGGCCCCCCATGTGCCCCTCCCCCCCTTAAATATGAATGCTGGAGACACCACTGCTCCTCAGCTTTTTGCCTTTATTTATTTAAACGACAAGGGCTTGAATATAAGGCAACCCTTATTCATCCTCTCTCTCTCCCTTTCTCTTTCTCCATCAGTCTTTCTCATCATCCCTCCCTCTACCACTTATTATAGATCCAGGAGGCAGGTATAGAATATCTGCCTAGCAGGAAACATGTTTCATTTACTCACCTGCTTCCTTCCCATTTTCCTTTCAGTTCCTTGCTACCTGAATTTCAGATCCTGCCAGAGGTCAATATGCAGACTGTCACGGTTTGTTAAGACTCTCAGACGCAGAGTTAGGTAAAAACTCAACTTTATTGAAAAGTTAATGCAGCCCCGTAGGGTAATATACACGTACACACATATATCTTTATTAGACAGGAATACAATGCAAATAAGAGTAATATTGGCTCTACCGGCCCTGCCAATATACCGGGCAAGGCAGCCAGGGAATCGGAACTGGTGAGGTGAGGCTCTACCGGCCTTGCCAATACCGGGTAAGGCAACCCAAGGCAGCAGGACAGGTTCTACCGGCCTTACCATATACTGGGCAAGGCAGCCCGTAGATAGGAGATAAGATCAACCACACACTAAAGTGACTGACTGGTGGAAAAACAGTCACTATGATGGTAAAGAGGCTGAGTCAGTAAGTCGCCAGCAGCAGAGATAGAGAAGGGTGTGGAGCTCAGTAATGCTCTTCACAGATTTAACGCCATATCACTATAGAGCAATCAGGTGTGCATGGAGCGAACCAGTACCCAGTACGTGGAACACAATATATACTGAGGCAGCCGGGTGGCTTGAGGAGCGAACCAGTACCCAGTACGTGGAACGCAATATATACTGAGGCAGCCGGGTGGCTTGAGGACGAGGGAGCCACCGTGATAGTACCCCCCTCTCAAAGAACCCCTCTCCCAGAGGAGGGTCTAGTTTTCTGAGGGTATTTGGAATGAAAAAATTGCAGTAATTTGGGAGCATGAAGGTCCTTACTGTCCACCCAAGATCGTTCTTCAGGACCATAGCCCTTCCAATGCACCAAATACTGCACCTTTCCTCTAACCCTGCGGGAATCAATGATACTCTGAACTTCGTACTCCTCCTGACCCTCCACTTCAATAGGCCCTGGCACCACAGGGTTAGTTGTATAGCGGTTGCATACGAGAGGTTTAAGGAGAGATACATGGAAGACATTATGAATACGCATGGACGCTGGGATGTCCAATGCGTACGATACTGGATTGATTCTGTGACTGATTCTGTAAGGACCAATGAATCGGGGAGCCAACTTGTTAGATGGGACTTGCAGCTTAAGGTTCATGGAGGACAGCCACACTCTATCCCCGACCTGAAAGGAAACTTCTGGCAACCTCCTGCGATTAGCATGACGTTGATGTCGAGCGGAGCTGCTCGACATGCTCATCCAGAGCTGGAATTTGTTGTGCCTGAAAGGAGTCCGGGAGCAAACAGGGTTGAAACCCATAATTGATCAAAAATGGAGAGCTCCCTACTGACGAGTTAACTGCACAATTCCTGGTGAACTCTGCCCAGGGCAACATGTCGGCCCAATTGTCATGATGGTCAGTAATAAAACAGCGCAAGAACTGTTCCAAGCCTTGATTGGCATGCTCAGCGGCCCCATTGGTAGGGATGGTAGGCAGAGGAGAAAGAGAACTGTATGCCCATCTGTTCACAAAATGCCCTCCAAAACCTGGATATGAACTGGCTCCCCCGGTCGGATACCAGCACTCTGGGAACACCATGCAACCGGAATACCTCTTTAGCAAATACCACCGCCAATTCTTTAGCAGAGGGAAGGCCACGGAAGGGCATGAAATGAGCCATTTTAGAGAACCTGTCCACTATCATAAGTATAAAGGAATACCCTCTAGACACTGGTAATTCTCCCATAAAATCGATGGAAACATGAGACCAAGGCCGTTCACCATTAGGTACCGGGTACCCTGTACGTGGGACGCTATAGCACAGAGACAGCCGGATGGCTTAAGGAGCGAACCAGTACCCTGTACATGGGACGCTATGGCACAGAGACAGCCGGATGGCTTGAGGAGCGAACCAGTACCCTGTACGTGGAACGCTAGAACACAGAGGCAGCCGGATGGCTTGGGGAGCGAACCAGTACCCTGTACGTAGAACGCTATAACACTGAGGCAGCCGGATGGCTTGGGCAGCGAACCAGTACCCTGTACGTGGAACGCTATAGCACTGAGCCAGACGGATGGCTTGGGGAGCGAACCAGTACTCTGTACGTGGAACGCTATAGCACTGAGACAGCCGGATGGCTTGGGGAGCGAACCAGTACCCTGTACGTGGAACGCTATAGCACTGAGACAGCCGGATGGCTTGGGGAGCGAACCAGTACCCTGTATGTGGAACACTATAGCACTGAGACAGCCGGATGGCTTAAGGAGCGAACCCGTACCCTGTACATGGGACGCTATAGCACAGAGACAGCCGGATGGCTTAAGGAGCGAACCAGTACCCTGTACGTGGAACGCTATAGCACTGAGACAGCCGGATGGCTTGGGGAGCAAACCAGTACCCTGTACGTGGAACGCTATAGCACTGAGACAGCCGGATGGCTTAAGGAGCGAACCCGTACCCTGTACGTGGGACGCTATAGCACAGAGACAGCCGGATGGCTTAAGGAGCGAACCAGTACCCTGTACGTGGGACGCTATGGCACAGAGACAGCCGGATGGCTTGAGGAGCGAACCTGTACCCTGTACGTGGAACGGTATAACACTGAGGCAGCTGGATGGCTTGGGGAGCGAACCAGTACCCTGTACAATAACCGGCAAGGTAACAATGTCGCCAAGGCAACAGAAGAACGTCTGAGGACAGGAAACGACTGGACAGGAGTCAGCGAATGGAAGCAGGAACCAGCAGGCAGGCGGTCAACCGGAGCATCGGAGGAGACTGGCAGCAGGAAGCGGAGATTCGACCGGATCAACGAAGGCAGGAACTCAGCAAATGGAAGCACTGGAACAGGTAGAATACAGGTTGCAGGAACACAGCAGAGGCCCAGGATACTCAGGAACAGTGTCATATGCAACAGCATAGAGACAACACGAAAGGGCAACCAAAGAGTGCCCAGGCTAGGTTTAAATAGGCAATACAGGGTGGGCTGAAGGCAGCCAGCCAATGGAGAGCCACCTACTGGTGATAGACAAGAATAGAGAGCAATCACGGGCACCGTGATACAGACTCACAGATGGATGTTATGTGTCACTTCTGCACTCCCATTTGGTACTGAGTCTGCTCAGTAAGACAGGTCATGGTCATATTTTCTATAGAGCATACGACAAAAAGCTAGTAATGCCCATTGTGTACGACACAACTCCAGAATTGACGGGCAAAGGGACAGGGAAAAGGCATGGCTAAACTATTCTCCAGTGTCGTATAGAGGAAAAGAAAATTTGTCGTAACTAACGACAAAAAAATGTCTTACAAAAGACAAAATTTGTATGTTAAGAAAAAAGTAGAGGGAATGTGTTCTGAATGTGAGAATTTTTGTCTTTAGTTAAGACATTTTTGTCCTTAGTTAAGACATTTTTAAAGACATTTTTGTCGTTAGTTAAGACATTTTTTGTTGTTCCATATGACAATTTCAGTCAGGACAAATGACATATTTTCAGTCACAACCAACACTCTGAAAATATTAATGATCCCAACTTTGAAAAGTCGTTACAAACAACAGAAGCTATTTCGCTACTTCTTTGAACATATGGTCCAATATCTGCATTATACACTGTGCCAACAATCATGAGTGTCCCTGCTCTATTATTCTCAATTTAGTGACATCATATGTTCAAAATGTGATCTCCTAGAATGCAAGATACAAACATCTTTTTTAAATAAGGGTAAATTAAATATATATAACACGTTTCAATCACATATGAGCCCACATATAGCTAAGACCAACCTGATAAAAATGTAATTTTATACATAGATACATATACGTACCAAATATTTACATAATCCAGGATTGCCGACCAGGTCTGTATTTGAGAAGGCTCCAAAATATCACCAATTTTGAAATAATACTTACAAGCCATTAATGTCTTAAAGGAAGAGTAATCCTTTATTTTATCTTTACATATTCTGCAAATATGTAAACTGTGCAGTCATATTGCCTGTACTTTTTATTTATTTTTTTTCATCTTCACCAATTTTTTTACAGTATTATGCCCATGACGGAAAGTTCCCTGGATCTGTTTCCACAGAGTTTCTGGACAATAAGCCATCAAAGTAGGATATTATACAATGTTATTTTTACCCTGCAATACTCAATGCTCTTTATACTGCCTTGATTACATTGTATCTCTAAACTTGCTTTTATGTTTCATGACAGAAAACTCACTGCAAACAGATTCATGAAGCTCAATGTTAGAGACATAAAAGAGTAAACAGTAAGTGAAGATAAAAAAGTATAGGAAATTTTAATTTACATACTATGTGCTTGCAGAGAATGTAAAGTCAAATAAAGGGTTACTATTCTTTTAAGTATATTAAACATTTAGTGACAAATAAATAGTTCCAGGCACTGATGTTGTAACAGTGAATGCTCTTATAAACTATTTACATTACTGATTTCCTCTATCATCATCAGAACTAGCACTGTATTCATCACTTAACCCTAATGTACTCTGTATGTCTCCCATTACCACTTTAGATTGTAAGCTTTCGGGCAGGGACCTCGCACCCAGTGTTTGAACCTACAAAGCACTTGTAACCCTGTATTGTTTAAACCCTGAAATTGTAAAGCACTGCGTACACTTGTGGCGCTATATAAATAAACATATTCATTCAAAAGCAGATCTATAAATGTACATAAGGAACAACACTGTTATGCCTACAATACTATCCTATAATCCAATTCCATATACTGTCTATAGTAAATGGTAGTAGTAGTAAGTAGGTTACACAAATAAATCTGTGTGGATATTTATATTAACAATATTCATTGTGAAAAACAAAAAAGCTGACTCGGTAATAGTCCACTGACATATAAGAAAAAATCAGACAGTACCAGAGATGTTATCTATTTATATTTACCTGGGATCTTATATCAGAGCCAGAAGATTAATATATCATCAATGTATTGTTTCAAACGTAAACCGTAAGTCATAAATATTTTATTTTGAAAATCCATTTTCAAACCAAACCATGAAAATGCCCACATACACGTGTGCAATGCTGGACCCCATGGCAATACAACACAGCTGTTTAGAGTATTTAAATTTGGTGCCAAAGTAATTCTCTTGCAAAATGATTCTCAAACATGTCATTTAATAGAATCATTTATGGATCTCTATGGACTCACCAACACATTAGTAATTTTTCAACAAGATTAGAAAATCCTTCAAATTCTTAGTAAAGGATTTACAATTTTTCACATAACGTCTCAGGATAACATGCAGGAATGCCGACACTGGTTGAAACACCAGATTAATGCTGTTGGCCTTCTCATGCAGAATTTTATGGATATGGGATAAGATATAGAATACTGGTTACTTTGTGAAGTCAATGCGATATTTACAATGAGATATTTTAAAAGTGATCCATCAATCTCTAAGTTTAAAGGGATAGTAATGTTTCACAAAAACAGCAGCTCCAATTAATCTTCATAGTATTTGAGCCATATAGAGTGTTGTTTTAATACTGTCAGAGCTATAGTTCAAGAGTAATTGAATGATAACGTTTCCCCCTCCTGCCCCTTTTACCTCACAACAAGGGGTAATAGTTCAAGAGTAATTGAATGATAACGTTTCCCCCTCCTGCCCCTTTTACCTCACAACAAGGGACAATCTTCTTACTGTGAGAATAAGGAAAGCCTTGCAGCCCTGGACAGATTGTCCCTCTCTGCAATCCACTTGGACACCACCCTGCTGATCTGAGCTGAGCAGTGTTACATCAGTAAAAGTGGCAGAAGAGTGATACTTTATCATTCAATTACTCTTGAACTACAACTCTAACAGTACTGAAATAACATTCTCCAAGGCCCAAATACTATGAGGATTCATTGCAGCTGCTTATATTATGAAACATTACTATCCCTTTAAGCTGTATCAAACCATCTAATACAGTACTGCCCTATACTTTCCTTAGTCCATTATAACCAGAGCTGATTTGAATACCACGCTATTGTCCTCTCATATTTTTTGAGAATCACTGTCTCTTTATTACTGAAGTTACAATTGTGAGCCACCTTGTTCCACTTGTAACGCCTTTGCCAATTTTATATTGAGAATTAAAATCCTCTTCCATAAAATCCATAACAGAGAATCTGCACAGAGTGATAAAAAATTAAAATAGTTATAATTACAAACCTTTTTGTCCCATTTATAATTTTTCAAATATCTCTTAACCAAATTTTCAAAACATGTCAACGGTGCTAATTTGAACTTTGAGTGAATGCTGAAGACAGATGTCTCTGACTGCAATGATTATGGTACATTCTACCCTGAAGTGTGCACAGCTGCCTGTTTAGTTTTGCCTGAAAAAGCCAACTTCAGTGTATTCAACCTACTAAATTTCAACAGTTCAACTCAGTTTCAGAGACTCGCTTTTTTATATAAAAGAGACCTTATTCTAAAACTTTTGTCTGTATATGACTTTGAGAATTGTCTATTGGTAAATGACAACCTCTTCCATAAAAATCCATAACAGAGAAGCTCAGAGAGTGGTAAAAATTTAAATAAAAAAGGTATTATAATAACTGACTTGTCTAAATACTTTCTAACTTACACATTATTTACAGTATTTACTGTCGAGATATTAAGATATGGAGACAATTAGAATAGGGAGAGCCAAACAAAAAGCACTGGGATTTGGTCTTTCCATCCCACCATGCAAATTTAAATTTAAATGTACCCAGCTGCCTTGTTTAATTCTTTTAATAATGAGCAAAACTTTTAATTCTGTATATAAGTTTATGGAGCAAAATCATTAGTACTGACTTACAATTTGTTGCTTCTCAGTCTGGCCTCAGAGGAAAAATGTTCAGACACCCCTTTCATACATAAATACCCCTGAATATTACAGCTGGCTTTTTCATAAAACAGCAAGTTGCATTTTAGCATTAGTGTTCCTTTGGCCCTTTTGCACACTAAATATATCTCAAACACACTGAGAAGGAGTGAACAGGATTGTATTCCCATTAGGTAGAGTAGACAACTGCATAGAGTGACAAATTTTGAGCAGCGCCTTAGATATGCAGGCCACAGCCACATTCTGAATAGTGGGTGTGGCCAGGCCAATCTCCATGTCCCTGTACCAGTTGTACAACACTTATTTTTAAAGCGGAACTTTCAGATAATTGCAAGTCGCCATGCATTCGTTAAATGCATGGCGACTAGCTTGAAAATGTATGCTTACCAAAAGGTCTAAAGGAATTCTAAAGGAATCCGTCCCGTTTGGGGACCGGAACTGAGGCTAGAGCACAGACATCTTGTCTGTGCGCATGCGCTTTCAGTCCTGGTCTCCATAGAGTAGACTGCTTTGCACCATATGTTCACCGGAAGGGATTGGCGGCGCAGGCTCAGAGACCGCACTAACCTGCCCGTCAGTCCCGAAACTGGAAGGATTCCTTTAGACACAAGTATTTTTTTTTTTTGGTAAGACATATATTTTCAAGCTAGTCGCCATGCATTTAATGAATGCATGGTGACAAGCTATTATCTGACAGTTCCACTTTAAGCCAGAAAGATTGCCAATGCATTGTGGAAGAATAACTTTGTGATCTCTCTAGCAACCAAGGGGTGCATTTTTTATTTTATTTTTTCTTTCTTGCTTTTTATAGGCCAAGGATATTTTCTGTGCCAGGAAATATTGAATAGGATGAGGAGGGTGGGGCCAAGGGAGCCTGGAATGTAAATCTGGCCCTTGGAGTAAACAATAATTGTTATGCTGACAAGTTATGGCTGCATTATGTTTCATGTTTGGTACTATATTGAATCACCTTTTTCAAGAAGGGAAAAAAATATAATTTTGCAAGTTCATTCTGTCATCTTTTTAAAACGTAACCCTTTGAGGTCTGGTGGGTGTAAATGTGGCACTCTGAATATTAAATGGGTATTAAACTCATTGTACCCCAAGAGAATATAGTATGTAGAAGCAAGTATTAAGCATTTTTTTATTGTTATTATTGGAAATCCCATGACTGCATTGTCTATAGTTCTTTGGCTGCTGTTTTAAACCCCTACCAGCAGGTGGCTATCGCTAGGCTCTCAGACATAGTAACTGTACTTGGTATCATGTGCACACCTCAGTGGCTCAGAAATCCTGAGGCAAGCACTAAATGCAGTTAAGAGACAGAGTCCTAGAATGCCCAGAGTAAAACAGTATCATTTATCTGTTTCAGATGAAGACAACAAAATAAATGTGTTGCACCAGAATAAGCTCCGTCACTTTATTCTAAAAATGTAACATAAAAATCATTGCTTCAGAATGCATTCAAACTCTCTGGTCCTAAAAGGTTAAAGGACAACTATCATTTCCACAGTGCCTCCTCACTAGGTCTCCTCACCTGCAGATAAAGCTGGAGCTCAGAGTCCTAGCAGATCAGGGGTCTGAAAAGAAACCCACTACCATGGTCCCTTTTTGGTCCAGCAAGAGAGTGAACTGCTGTGTGCATATCTGCAATAGATGCTAGAAGAGGGCTTTCAAGCCAGGCACTATCAATCTACTGAGGATGTACACTAAAGCTGCAAAGCATGTTGCTATGAGTAACAGACTTCTGGGTTTCATTACAGCCAACTGCCAGCAAAGAGGGTCAATTTTCAGACCTCCCTTCCCCCAAATGGCTGATATTATTGTCTTGTGGCTGCTTAGAGTAGCCCCAGGCTTTTTACTAAAGGCCGTATTTTCAAAAGAAAAGTGGAGTAATTCTGGAGCAAACCAGCTGCATGGTAGGGAAGAACTATGCATTGTAGACCACTCTAGTATTAACCCCTTAAGGACCAGTGATCCTAGTTGTGGATTCTGCTCAAGGACCACTTAGACAATGTTTGGAGTGGTGGGACACGTGACTGGCGCTAGCACACCGAACGGGGGTCTGATAGTGACCGCTCCAGTGCTGGAGCACTCATTGTCAGACCCAGGTAGTGCTCACAGCTCTCCCTCTGGATCACTGTAAGCACAAGATTCAGGAAATGCCAGGACCGTCACTGGCCCTTTAGGCAAGGAAACTGGTGACGGTCCTGACACATCACTAGTCCTTAAGGGGGTTAAAGAAGTTAAAATCTCCATTTAAATCAATGAGAATTTTGGGATTCTTCTTTTGGTGCACTTAGTTTGATTGACCCTTGGCTTATCCACAAAGAAAAAGGAACAAGTCTGGAAAAAACAATTTCACCAGAAGGGAGAAATGTTTCACAAAAACAGCAGCTCCAGTTAATCTTCATAGTATTTGGGCCATGGACCGTGTAATTTCATTACTATCAGAGTTGTAGTTCAAGAGTAGTTGAGTGATAAAGTATCCCCCTCCAGCCACTTTTACCTAGTGTAAGCCATCTTCCCTCAGATGTGGAATCTGGTCACTTGACCGGACAGGTTGCAGCAAGAGACAATCTTCTTACTGTGAGCATATGGAAAACCCTGCCCCCCTTGACAGGTTTTTCCTTATATTCATTGAAGATTGTCCCTATGTGCTATGCATCCGGACAGTCTTGCTGCTTTGAGGTGAGCAGTGTTACATCAGTAGAAGGGGCGAGAGGGGGATATTTTATCATTCAATTATTCTTGAACTACAACTCTGACAGTATTGAAACAACACTCTCCATGGCCCAAATACTATGAAGATTAATTGGAGCAGCTTTTATTGTGAAACATTACTATCTCTTTAACCACTTGAATATAAGGGAGGTCTCCAGTGCATTGTGAAGCAATTAGCTTAACCCTTTGAGTGCCAAAGGAGTACGGAAATCATTGCAAAGCAATGTGTTCCGTACCCCTCTGGCTCTCAAAGGGTTAAAACCTCTCTAGCTTTTCAATCAGTTAAAACCCCCTTTTAAATAATTTTTTTATTTAGCCCCTATGGTGCAGTTGATATGTTCCAAAACGCCTCTTCTTTTCTTTTGTGAGCAGACTTAGTAAAACATGATAATTGCTATATAAAGTACTCATACACGTTGTATTTACTCAGCTGTGGGATGTGTGACTGTATTTTCATGATGAGAGCATCATTTACGGGACCTGGAATTCACTCTCTAAATGATGCACAATTCCCTCGTGCAATACGTGATCTTCTGCTCCTATCGCCAGCTCCTTATCCATTTACACTTCCCAGAAGTTATTAATGCTCTGAGACCTAACAAAAATCATTGTGATATTTATTTTGGTGAGTTAGACATTTTTATTGTATGTTTTACCATTTGCATTATTTCCTCTGAAATTGCTATCATTACCTTTTCAGGTGCTGCTGACATTTTTCTTGGCTTTAGAGATCTATACATCACTGGGAGCATTACAAAGCTTTGCCAAGGTAGTGAATGGCACATGATTAATGCTTACTTCCACACTTCACAAATGAAAATGGAAGCTCCCCAAAGAGTCTGGTGTCTTATTTGTTTAACTTCATGCCAGACTGGGAATAAGTTAGATTAGTCTCACTTCTACCCGTCTTTGGCTAGATCCATCGTCATATCTTCTCTCTATCATTCTCTTAAGTAGAATTTATTTTACATTAAATTGCTTGTCACTTCAGTTTAATTGCCTTAGCAATAAATTAAACACATCTATTTTGTTTTGCATCACTTATAATGCAAAGTAATAGGCCAATTTAGTTTTCCTACATCCAGCGTTTCATTTGAAGCGATGAATACTTGAATTAATTCTGTTGAGTATTCTTTAAAATAAACAACACTGCTCACTGCCAGGAGAAAATGATTTATTATCTATGGTGCAGCTAAATGTAATGCACTGATATTCTGTGAGTATATTCCCTGCTCGCTTAGCACTATCACCATGGCACACATTGAGGCTGATTTAATAAGGTGGACTGGAGCAGTTCTGGAGCAAATACATTGCCCCATAGTGACCAAATAAAACATCCCCCAAATCTACATAGATTTATATGGGGTATTAAATCCTGGAATGAAAACCTCTAACACTCAAGTGGTTCAAAGCCCATATAAACCAATGCGGATCTTTATTTGTTCCTTATGGTGGAATTGTTTTGCTCCAAAAATGCTGCAGTACTAATGAAATTAGACTTGCTTGAGAATGGCAGCTAGCACTTATTAGGGCTGTTTACTTATTCCCAGCTTGGAGACATGCTGTAGTCAGCATGTAAGGAGCTAAAACACTGAAGTTTTTTGCTAATGTCATGATTAACCCCTTAGATGCTAGAAAGGTCACCAACTCATTGCATATGCAAGAATTCAGGAAAGGAGTGAATCACTGAAATATCTAGCAGTTAAGAGGTTATTTGAAAAATCACCACACATACACAGACATACACACACTCACACAGATATATGCAAGCACACATAGAAACAACTACACACACACACCCATAGACACACATACACACAGACAATCATGTACAAATACACACAAAGAGATGCACATAAGAACATACTTATTTGCCCTTATAATGCAGTTGCCTCTTTGCCCCAGGGTTTCTTGTTTTCTTTATGTTCTGTGACTCAAAAAGTGCCAATAATGTACATACTTATGTATAATTGTATGTATATGTCACCACATAATGTACTCAGTGCATTACCATACAATGATATATTTATATACTCTATATGGATCACTTTTAAAAAGTCATCTATGAAATGTTGTGTGGCTGCACACCGCATTACAAATGTCGAGTTATTTAAAACGGCTAATAAAGAATCTCGCGCTGCTTATAAGCACGAGGTTCTCATGTCGCCTGTGCAAAGGTCGCAATTACGGTCGCCCAGTGCGCAATTATGTATAAAACTGCGTATAACAACCTATGCTACCACTTACTCTTCCTGGTGCATGTCTCTCTCGCGAGAGCAAATATTGGCCAGTGCTATCGCTGTCTCTCTCTCTCCCAGTGTCCCACTTAAAATTAATGTAGAACATTTTTTGTCTGAAAAAAACCCTACTTTTCGGTACCCTCCCTTGGCTGGCTATTTTTTAAATGTACTACAGTGATGCCCGTCTCTCTCCCCCTCCGCAAATGGATGACGCCCAGTCTGGTTACCGTGGCAACCTGCGAACCAGGATTGAAGGAGTGGAGGGGGAGACAGAAATGGGCATCGCTGTTTTAAATTAAAAAAACAGCCAGCCAAGGGAGGGCACCAAAACATACTTTTTTTACACAACAAATGCTCAACATGTATTTTAACCCTTTGAGTGCCTTGAACAAACAGACACATGGAGGTGCTGTGAATGCAGGTATAACATGAATATAATTGATGTAAAGTTAATGCGAATGAAGGAAGGTGTGGCTACTGCTGAAATCACTCCATCCCCAAACCATGGGAGCAATCCAGCACATGGGAAGTCTTAACATGGAGCCATTGAGGGATGCAGCTGGGAACACCGGACAGTGGCATATGAGTCCACCACCGTAGCCTCAGCCTGACCACTGTACAATTGACATGACAAGGTGTTTCAGTGTCAGGCCCAGTGCCCAACCGCCCACCACCAGCTGAGTGCACAATACGTTCAAGCAAACAAATCAGCATAATCATGCAGACAATACTAACTAATTGGGATGGGCGAAAAATTATACCTCTAACTGAGATCAGCGAATAATGGCACTTTCCGCTTTGCAAATAATTTCCCGTGAAAAGTGCAGATTTTCCACTTTTTTCACCTAGCTTATTCCATTGAAATCAAAGGGAACATTGAATTTACACACAATACATAGCAAATATTATTTTATTTCCCAAAGGCATAGTATAAAAGGGGCATAAGGGTGCCTGTGTTGGTGGAGTGTGGGGAAAGAATCAGTTGAGCAGAGAATGTTTTTTTGGGGGGTTGATTACTGGGATTGGGGGGGGCAGTTAATAAAAAATAAATCCTAAATACAATTCAAAAAACCAATAAGACATGGTATTAAAGGGGTCTGAAGAGGGTACCTGTGTTGGAGGGGTGGAGTCTGGGGAATTAATCAGTTGAACATGTAATTTGTTTTGGGGGTTTGTTGACTGGTATTGGGGGGGACATTTAATAAAAAAATAAATGAAGAAAATAAAATATTTTTATGTAAAGTGATAGAAACAGGAACCCCCTGACATAAGCTGCCACTGGGGTGGACTGATAATTGACTTGATAGAATATTTTGTAGAGGATGATTTGTTAGATTTGCTGTTAGCAGCCCAAGCCCAGAGGAAACATTGATTTGTGGGACTTAGACTTATTAGAGGCACAACCCATGAAGAAACATTGATTTGTAGGACTTAAGCTTGTTTGGTAGAAGCTTAAAGAAAACACTGATTTGTAGGGCTTAGGCGTGTTTATTTTTTTTTCAGGACTGTTTTTTTATTATTATTATTATTATTATTTATGTATTTACTTTTTTAAAGCACAAGCCCTGAGATAAAAAATGCTGTATTGGCCTAGTGCCAGTAGGTCATGTTGACCAGTGGCCACTGGCCATTGTCAAATGTCCTCCTGAGTCCATAATTGCGGAATTTGCAACTGCTGTTCTTACTGCTGCTGTGTTGTTTAAGCAGCAGTATGATTAGGCAGCTGAAAGGGAATGGGATCAACAACAGCAGTAACATGGGTGATGGAAGATGAAGATTCCACTAGCTCACAGTATATGTGGAGAAAACAAGAAGTTGGACAATCATTTTTCTCCACCTGCCCCTCCTCCAAACTCATGGGTGTGTTGTTATTAGAATAGAAATTTTTCCCTGAGAGCAGGAGCTGTGCCTCTCATCAGCAACTGCAAAGTGCACAGTGTGTGTGGTAAATAACATCTGGGGTCAGAACTGTATCCAAAAAACATGACACCACAACCCAAGTACTGCCGCTGTCACTATACTCCTTGTCCAGACCCATTTCCCTGCCACCATCTTAGCATATTCTGTGGGATGGAATCTCCTCAGATGCCGCTTGATGCTCTGGTCGCGATTCTCCTCCACCACACTACCATGTGTGGTCAGTGCACCACACAGTGTGCGATGGGTGGAGACGAACTGCCACATCCTAAAATCAACAGAGTGGTTATCATTTGGCAGGGGAGGTAAATATGAACGAGGTGGATTGGCAGAAGATGTAGTTACCCTAGAGGAAGAAAGTGATGGTGATGGCAAGCTAGTTGTTTCACTCGTCATAGAACTTCCAGACTCTGCCTGGGTTTCTCTACTCTTCCTCCTCTTTGACCTCTGCTTTACCTCTTGTTTCTTTTCTGGAGAGTCAGGGGGTACAGTAACAGCGGTGCTTGATTTCTGTGGTGGGCATATGGCTTTAACATGTTTGACATAAATATCATAGTGTCTGTGTTTCATGCGTGATATCAGGGCGCTTGTGCCAAGGTGTGTTCCCTCCTTTCCTCTTCTCACTGACTTGTCACAAATTGTGCACATTGCCATTGCTGATGACTATACTGTGCCTGCCCAAAGACAAAAATAGTCCCACACCCAGGTTCAGAAGAATGGCCTCTTTCTTCTTGTCCTCCACACTCCGCTTTACTGTCTGTGGCAGTGGATAATGTGGCTTCTGTTGCTGCTACTGCCTCGGATTCAGGACTATAACTAGGACCAGGAGTATTGCTGCGGCTAGCAAGTGGAACCTGTCCTAGTCCTACATCACTTATTGATCCCATTACCACAGTGTCCACGGTGGTCTGTGGCACACTAGCTTGCTCCTCAGCATCCTGCTGCCCTTGCATCTCAGCAGCAGCACTAATTTGAGCAGTTGCAAATTCCAAAAGCTCACTGCTAGTGGTGGTGGTGAAACCCATCCTCATCCCTGTCTCCCATTCCTTCTCAGTTTCTGTTAAAAAGGCCATCAATGTCTCTTCCAACCCAACTTCTCTATCATTATCACCACCACCACTAGCCCCTATGTGCTGCTGCTGCTCTGTTACATACATCTCACTGCTGCTTGGAGGAGGTGAAGAGCAATGTGACAGAGTCCCCTAATGTCACACTTGGTATTTCTTGGTGACGTGAAGAAGGTACCTGCTCTCCCTTAACAATTCTGGCCTCTTCAGGATCATGTTCCACTTGGACACTGTAGTGAAATGAAGGGGACTCCCAGGGCCATAGGAATGGTGTGGATGCCCTTGACCGCTAGTCTGGACACTCTCAAATGTTTCCCCTACCACTCCCCTAACACTAGTCCCAACAGCTGCTTCGCCATTACTGCTACTACTACTAAAACTAACCACATCAAGTTCAGCCACAGAATCTTCCCCCTCACAGTCACTAGTAATATGAGGATATTGATTACCCTCTCCTTCACTTCTAACACTAAAAATCTGCTGGACCTTCTTAGTAGTAGTAGTAGTAGTAGTAGTAGTAGTAGTACTAGCAATGGAGAGACTGCTTGGGGATGGAAAGTGAGACTTAGGGTCCCCTGATGTCACACTTGGCATCATCTTCTCCTCCCCCCCCTCCTGAGTAATACAAGACATACTAGCAGCAGCTTCAGCACTGGGGGCAGCAGGTGCAGCACATCTGACAGCAGGCGCAGTATTGGTGGCAGCAGGTTCAGCACTGGCAGCAGGTACAGCACTGGTGTCAACAGGGGAAGCACATCTGACAGTAGGCACAGTACTAGTGTCAGCAGATTCTGCACTGGCAGCAGGCACAGCACTAGTGGCAGCAGAGACAGCACGTCTGGCAGCAGGTACAGCAATAGTTGCAGCAGGGACAACACATCTTGCAGCAGCCACAAGCAGTTGTCTTGCTCTCACTATTACTACCCTTCTCTTCGTCCCTTCCCATTAAATTCCCCAAGATCCCTAGGGATGATTTAAGGGGAATGGACAGCATTGGTTCAGTAGTTCTGTCTTCCTCCTCCTCCTCCTTGGACTAAGTGGACACAAAAGGGTCCTTCCAGTTACTCCTTTTACTAGTTTTAAACTTTCTCATAGTGATAGCAGTCACTATGAGCCTCTCCTGCCTCAATTTTCCAAACAAATAACAGCAAAACAGTACAGCACGTCTATCTCGCTCTGTAGCTGCTTCTGTTTTGTTCTACTTCCACAAATATGTCACGTTTTTATAGTGAAAAGGTGAAAACCACGTAAATTAATGGGCGGAAACTTTCTAGCCATTGAAAATTTGTCAAAGAATTTTGGCCAATGGGTGAAAACTGCAAAGATTTTAATTGCTGTTTTAAAAGCAGATTTTCCCACAAAAAAGTGGATAATAACGTGGTTTTTGTGGGATTACTTTCAGGAACATGGCGACAAGTTTTGCCCACCCCTACTAACTAAAATAAGATAAAGTTCCCAGCTCAGAAGCCCCCCATCCCCCAGTTCACTATTGTAATGTTGCCCACTATTGGGCGACCAACAAAACAGTGCATTAAAAATGTTGCCTCCATGAAAAAGGCAACATCGGACTGTCCCACATCAAAATAGCGACATTCAGATGTCGCAGATTTAAGAGTCTCACATTTCAATAGTGAACCTATTATTGATGCTGTATTGTATTGATGCTGTTTCTAAGCTTCAGAGAGCACCTCATCACTGGAGTGATTATGACCCCAGTTTTAGTATTTCATCAGTGCTAATATGTATTTATGCACATAAAAAAGTACATCAATCAATATATAAAAAAGGCATTATAAATAAGCAGTAATGATACATGGTGGATCACATCATAGTCTTATTATGTGCCTTAATCCTTGGAGTGCCAGAGAGGTCTACAATGCATTGTTTTGTGGACCCCTCTGGCACTCAAAGGGTTAAGAGGGAGGTTATGCATCTTAACCCTTAGTTTGCTGAATAATTAGAATTGTACCTGTATAACAGTAACGTGACTAGTGTGAGTTGGAGACTACAGTATGGAACTGGCAAGTGGTCTGGCTTACGTGTAGAGATTCATGCATTTTGCACATATATAGTTCTTACTCCTGATCAAAAGGCTGGTCATTGCACACTACTTTATCAGACAGACATCAAGTTGATCTCCTGGCAATATTCATATCTAATAAAAACATGTTATATATACCCAGGGCTGCTTTATCAGAGAATACATGCACAGGCATACATGTAGGAATCACACATAAAACCACTGCTAGTGCTTATATCCATGTATGTTAACCCTTTGAGCCCGAGAGGGATACATTGTGTAGCCCTCTCATGCTCAAAGAGTTAACATAAATGGATATAAGCACTAGCAGTGGTTTCATATGTGATTCCTACACCCACTCCCAGAAAACTAGCTTGTGTTAGTCTATGTTTATGCAGAAAGGGTTCTCTCAGTCACACTAGAAACAGCATCAATATAATACAGAATCAATAAGAGGTTCACTATTGAAATGTGCAACGCTTAAGCCTGCAACATCAGAATGTCATCCTTTTGATTCTGGTGACATTCTGGTGTTGCCCTTTTCATGCTGGCAACTTTTTTAATGCACTGTTTTGTTGGTCGCCCAATAGTGGCAGACATTTCAATAGGATAACCCCCCCCAGGATCCCACCCTAAAAAATGTACACAAAAGCATGTAAGCATCCCAACCCATGAATGCACACATGCGCTTCCCACCTTAGTGATCGTTATTGGTCCCTGTTGCAAGCTCAATGGTGGCCATCGAGGCAGTGAATTGGAAGCTTGTGGAATACAGCTTCTGAAGCTCTCCAGGGAGTAAAAGGGACTTTTAACCCCTTCAGTATCAGAGAAGTAATTAGTAGAGTCCCACAAAACCCCAGACCTGTGGGGAGCTCTTGTGTCAAACGGAACTGCTCATGGCCCAAACTTTGTTTTCTTGTAGGTATTGCTGGTGATGGGACCTCACTCTGTACTCATTTTCATATACTGTGGAGCCATCAGCTCCAAACTGCCTCCGCTGGTACATCTGGGTGTAATGTATGAAACTGAAGCTAGCACAGGGCCCAGTTACATCACTACTTAATAGTTAAACTGAGATAAATTAAGGGGTGCATTTGGGGGTCAATCTCCTCCTTGCAAAAGGCTTTAATTGATCTGCTGCCCTCTCTCCTCCATCACAGAAGGTAAAGGAGTGTGATGTTTGATTTTCTGACAACTGAGATGAAGTGCACATGAAGGTGTTAGAGTTTCAGGTGTCTTTATCTGTATTTGGTGACCACTCCAGTCAGTACATCTCAGTAAGGCATCACACACTTTTACAAACTGTGATGGAGGAGAGATAGTGGTATATCAATTTAAGCCTCTCACAACCAGGGGGCAGATCATTCTATAGGGGGATAAATGATTCCCCAGCAGGCTTCACAGTTATGGACTGGTTGGGGAGATCAAAGGATATTCACTGAATGGCCCCATAGCCAGTTATACTTAACTCCTTATGAACCGGAGCGCACGCAATACCGGCACTTGAGGACCACGGGGCATTTTTTTTCTCTGATCCAATTCAGGGCTCCCCGAGCGACGTGCAGCCATGCGGGGAGCCCTGAATTCCATGAAATG
This sequence comes from Rhinophrynus dorsalis, assembly GCA_037306005.1. Lineage (NCBI taxonomy): Eukaryota > Metazoa > Chordata > Amphibia > Anura > Rhinophrynidae > Rhinophrynus > Rhinophrynus dorsalis. Next base: position 165,364,005 of record CM074718.1, read on the forward strand.
CCAGGACCATCACTGGTCCTTAAGTGCCGGACAACCATGACAGTCCTGGCACTGCAGTGGACGCTAAGGGGTTAAAGCTACTATAGCAGCAGAGCAAAATTATTTATTTATATTTTTACTCCCTCCTGGCGCAGCATTAGCCCTCCCCTCCCTCCTGGCAAGTGTATTATGAGCCTGCCCTCCTTCCCACCCAGAGCACTACTGGCCATGTCTCATCTCCCAAGTTCTCACTCAGGCAGGAATAGCCCCGCCCTCTCATTCACCTGACATCCCCCTTTTTCACCAGCTTATCACAGCATTAGCTGAGTCACCTAACTCCTGCACGGAGGAAAGGTTTAGCCACTCCTTGTCCTATACAACATATGAAAAACAAAAAGGTGATGGCTCCAAAACTATGTATAGCACATATAGCATCTAGACTCAGCAAATACAAAAATATATGACAATAATCCATTATAATATGGAATGGAAATCAACATGCAAGCAAGAGTATCTCTCAATCCTCTATGAATATAAACAATTCTGGACATGGAAAGTTCGCATTGAAGAGCCACATAACTCTTTAAATGATGTGCAGCTTTAAACCGTTGCAATAAAAAAGAAAGACTTTTATTAAAGTTATCTTAAAAACACATGTAGTTAAACTGCACAAAAACGGAGATATGGGAGTCAATAACAACGAAGTGTGGAATAGCCATAGACACATATCAATCCATATGATCAACGCGTTTCATGGTATCAAAGAGCTTACTCATGATCCTGGAACACTCTACATGTGTTTTTAAGATAAGTTTAATTATTTTTTATTGCAATGGTTTAAAGCTGCACATCATTTAAGGTGTTATGTGGCACTTCAGCACGAACTTTCCACTCCTTGTGCTACCCAGTGAGTAATTATCTCACGTATCAAAAAAATAACCTTTCTCCTGCCTGGCCAGTCCGTTTTTCTCATCTCCCTCTTTCCAAAGGAGTAATATCTGAAACGGGTGCACAAGAGGGTTAATGGTATTGAGCCCAAAGAGCCCACTCTCCTTTTGGGGTGTCTGCTTTTATCAACTCATCCTTTCTCCTATCTCTTCCTCTTAGTATTTTCACCTGCTGTCTAACCCTCCACATCCTTTTAGGACACACATCCTCCCTCTGTCTCAGTTCCCTCATTCTTTTTGTATCTCTGAGCATCCCATGTGCTAACCTTAAAGGGACAGTAATGTTCCATAAAAACTTTTTAAAATTTTGTAGAGGAGAAGAAAATAAGCTGAATGGCAAAAACCCTATCTCTCAAACCTCTATGGTTTGAAAGGGATAGACATTGAAAGTTCCCCCCTCCTTCCCCTTCTCCTGACATCAGCGTCTAGCTGACAGCAGGAGATCCCGGTCCAGGGATCAGCCTGAGGTTCTGCAGCAGAGCCAAAATCACATTATTGCAAAAGAATTACTTAATTGGAAAGGTCTACAAAGTGTGCCTGGTTTGCAAGCACACTTTGTAGACCTTTCCAATGAAGTAATTCTTTTGCAATAACACAATTTTGTCTCTGCTGCAGACCCTCCTCGAGTCGTATGACTCAAATCTCCTGCTGTCAGCTGGCATCAGGAGAAGAGGAGGGAGGGGGGAACTTTCAATGCCTATATCTCTCAAACCATAGTGAGAGTGAGAGATAGGGTTTGTGCCATTCAGCTTATTTTCTTCTTGTCTACAAAACTATAAAAAGTTTTTTTATGGGACATTACTGTCCCTTTAAATACAAACTCTAAAAAACATAATCATATTCTTAATTCAATCTTTTTAGCAGAGAAGGATTAAGGCTCCATGGGGCCCTAGGCAAGGTACCAATTTGGGGCTCCACATCTCTTCATCCTGTGCTTCTAACCCAGACTGCTGCTAGTATGTACTGACATTGTGTCTCTAGTGGTACTGGGAGCACCTGTATGGTATTGGTCTCTTTCAATAAAAAGGACACAGCAGCAACAGGGACTATGTTAGAGACCCATCACTTGCAGCAAGGGCCCCTCATATTACCATGGGCCCTAGGCAGTAGCCTAGCTTGCCATAATGGATGATCCAGCTCTGCCTTTTAGTGCTAGCGGGTGCTCACCACACATAAAAGCTCTGCTACTCAAAGTATTAAAATGCTTTATATTTTCTGAATAGAAAAGGTACTCCCAATGCATATTTCCTCAATAATTACAGTTTAATCTTGTTTGTTTGTTTTTTACATTAGCAGTGGCCTCTTGTGGTCAGATTCCAAATAGGAGAGGTAAGTCAGATCTCCAGAGAATGTGAAAGAAACCCCTGAGTCATGCTGTCAGTTAGTACTTTCAGGAAGAAAACACACACTAAATTCATTTCCTGATGACTTGAGCTGTTATAACTTTTACAAAAAAAAGCCAACAGGAGTAGGAGTACCATTTTTACTTAGCTAGAAAAGCTCTTTAACCTATAGGTTTTAATAAAAGAAAGTTTACTGCTCCTTTGAAATGCAATTCATAAAGCTAACCTACTGCACTATATGGTTGATTTAAATGGAACATTTAACCCCTGAATTCTAGAGAGGTTTTGTGTTGGAGACCTCTCTCACATTCAGATGTTTAAAAGCCCCATTTAAATCAATGGGAATTTGAATTTCTTCCCTGTGGTGCAACTGGATTGCTCCAGAATTGCAACTAAAATGAAAATGTTCATTGATTTAATTGGGGGTTTTAATTCCTTGAATGCTAAGAATTTCTCAAACACATTGCAAACACCTTGGTGTTATAAGCCCCATTTAGATTGTTGGGAATTTTAGGAATGTTTATTTGTCCCCTATGATGCAGTTGGTTTGCTCAAAAATTGCAGTACTAGAGGGGTGTCCAGTGAATTGCTTTGCAGTGCTCAGTTCCCCCAGGTTGATTCAGTTATGAATTACTCTCGTTTGATACTCATTGCCTGGTGTCGAGTACCAAGTGACAGTTTGTGGTCCAAGTGAAATGAGCTGCCATTGCATGCCAGTTTTTGTTTTTTTTACATCTGTCAGGCCAGTATTTGCCCACAATCTGCCCTTGCTCACAATGCATGCAAGCCTCCTTCACCACTGCAGTGCCACCATCCTCTACTCCCCCAGTTTCTCCCTTTTTACTTCTCCCCAGAATCTGTTTCCTTCAGCCCTGAAAAGCTTCTATCCTTCAACCCAATACCTTCCTCTTTCTCCCACATTCAAACCCCAGTGTCTTCCTCATTCACCCACAATGCTTCTCTCCTTCACTGCTTACCAGAGCCACTTTCCATCAACCCTCTCTAAAGCCTTCTGCCCATCAACCCTCTCTAAAGCCTTCTCCCCATCAACTCTCTCTAGAGCCTTCTCCCCATCAACCTTCTCTCCATCAACCTTCTCTAGAGCCTTTCTCCTTCACCCCTCCTCAGATCCTATTACCAATGACTTGGTGAAGGATCCTGCAGTTCCATCCATCCATCTATCCACACATTTTTTTCCTCCATCCACCCTTCCATCTTCCTTGTATACTCTCTTTCTCCATATTTGCATATTCTTCCTACTGCTATTCTTTCCTCTACCACTCTCACTTCTGTCCTCCTCTATGCTCTTCTTCTTCTCTATCTACAACTTCTTTCTCCCTCCATCTCTCCCTCTAGAGGGTTGTTTTAATACAGGGACTCTGAGGTGCTATGATACGGTATATTTTATTATAGGCATGTGCGATTCTGTTGGACAGTGGGTTACCGTGGAATCATGTTTTATTATTGTTGCTGTTATTGTGAAAGAGGGGTGTAAAAGTAGGAAAGGGGCAATAATTACAGATAAATACAGTGGAGGGGAATGATGGTCGCATTTGTGCTAGAGAGGTCTTCATCCAATGCGTCAGAGACACAGTACTGTGCAAAAGTTTTAGGCAGGTGTGAAAAAATGCTGTAAAGTAAGAATGCTTTCAAAAATATCAATGTCAATAGTTTATTTTTATCAATTAACAAATGCATAGTGAGTAAAGAGAAGAAAAATCTAAATCAGATCAATATTTCATGTGACTACCCTTTGCCTCCAAAACAGCATACATTTTTCTAGGTACACCTGCATACAGTTTTTTTAAGGAACTCGGCAGGTAGATTGTTCCAAACATCTTGGATAACTAACCACAGTTCTTCTGTGGATTTAGGCATCCTCAGTTGCTTCTCTCTCTTCATGTAATCCCAGGCAGACTCAATGTTGTTGAGTTCAGGGATCTGTGGTGTCCATACCATCACTTCCAGGACTCTTTGTTCTTCTGTACTATACTTAATGACTTTGGCTGCATGTTTGGGGTCATTGTCATGCTGCAGAATAAATTTGGGGCCAATCAGATGCCTCCCTGATGGTATTGCATGATTGATAAGTTTCTGCCTGTTCTTCTCAGCATTGAGCAGACCATTAATTATGACCAAATCTCCAACTCCATTTGCAGAAATGCAGCCCCAAACTTGCAAGGAACCTCCACTATGTTTCACAGTTGCCCGCAGACACTCATTCTTGTACCGCTCTCCAGCCCTTCAGGGAACAAACTGCCTTGTGCTACAGCCAAATATTTCAAATTTTGGCTCATCAGTCCAGAGCCCCTGCTGCCATTTTTCTGCACCCAGTTTCCTGTGTTTTTGTTCATTGTTGAGTAGCTTGGCCTTGTTTCCACTTTGGAAGTATGGCTTTTTGGCCACAAGTTTTCCATGAAGACCACTTCTGACCAGACTTCTCCAGACAGTAGATGTGTTTAGCAGGGTCCCACTATTTTCTCCAAATTCTGAGCTGAATGCACTACTGGACATCTTATCATTGATAAGGGAAGAAAGTATGATGTGTCTTTCATCTCCTGCATTAACTTTCGTTGGCCAACCACTGTGTCTACGGTCCTCAATGTTGCCTGTTTCTTTGTTCTTCTTCAAAAGAGCTTGGACAGCACATCTGGAAACCCCTGTCTACCTTGAAATTTCTGCCTGGGAGAGACCTTGTTGATTTAGTATAGCTACATTGTGTCTTGTTGATGTGCTCAGTCTTGCCATGGTGTATGAATTTTAACATTAAACTGTCTTTAGCATCCTCACCTTATTAGCTGAGTTTGGCTGTTCCTCACCCAGTTTTATTCCTCCTATACAGCTGTTTCTGTTTTAGTTAATTATTGTGTTGCAACCTACATATTAAATTAATGATCATTAGCACCTGTTTGGTATAATTTTTAATCATACACATGACTATATGCCTACAAAATCCCTGACTTTGTGTAAGTGTACCTAGACAAATTGATGCTGTTTTGAAGGTAAAGGGTGGTCACACCAAATATTGATTTGATTTAGATTTTTCTTCTGTTCACTGACTATGCATTTGTTAATTGATAAAAATAAACTGGTCAAATGTCTATTTTTGAAAGCATTCTTACCTTACAGCATTTTTTCACACCTGCCTACAAATGTAGCACAGTACTGTATCTCTTGCATTCAAGGTGTTAAAAGACACATCAACATCATTTTTTATTTGTCCCACTGAGCACAGTTAACGTTCTCCAGAAATACTCCATTTATACTTAATGTATCAACCTAGCTTTGTTCAAGCAGGGACATCTTCGGTTCCTGGGGGAATATGCACTAAGACACAATAAAGGTGTAATAAACTCTCTAGGGAGACACATTCTCCAATTCCTATGTGTTTCTGTGAAGCTTATGCACAAAGGGCCATATTTAATAAGTTAAAAAGGTACATTTCTGTAGCATACTACCTTCACCATAGGGTAGAAATTAAAATGATCATTCATTTTAACAGGACTTTTAAACACAAATGACAGAGAAGTATTTAATAGAGCATTTTAAATGCAGCCTTGTGCCCCTGCTTGCTTCCTCTTACTATGATGCAAGATTACCTTCTTAACGGAAAATAAACATTAAGGAAGATGTTAGCTCTGCTTCAACTTATCCTGCATGATTTGAAGGTATGTGTAGAACTGTGAGCAGACATCTACCTTGTCAGTGTTTTATTTCAGTTTAACTGTTATCCTGTGCTGAAATTAACAAACACATGATTTGTTTGAGGCTGCATTACTAAGGCTAAAAGTTATAATGCTATGAAATCCAGCCTCCATGTGTACTCATTCTCCAGCTTGTCCTTCTTCCCTACTGTGCTTATTACACTTATTGAGAGCTTGACTGCATTACACGTGAGAATTGTGGCATGGAGACACACAGTAGTGTACTGGAGCTGAGCAAGACAAAAACAAACCATTTTGCACTGCTTCAGTTCACTACTTACTATTTTTAGGGGTAAACAAACCAGGGGTGTAAACAGACAGCACTAGTCACAGCCACCTCATTAAACTACATTACATTGCTGAGGAACTGAGGACATAAAGGTGAGCTGGTGAGAGCTAATTTTATTGATTCCTCTGAACAGTGGATGGGCTGCTTTCATTTCTCACTCCCTTATGAACCTTTGAATGCCAGACTGTTGTGCAACACTATGAATAATATAATTTCACGCCCCCTCTGACACTCAAAAGGGTTAAATTCCATAGCTGAAGGAGTGGAAGATGAGAAAAAGGGTACCAGCAGGCAACCTTATACTTCTTCAGCAATATAAAGTAATCCAGTGAGGGAATGGGTAGTAGAAAGGTGTGGTAGGAGAGAGGGAATTATTAATCCTTTATAATGTGCTGGATACCTCTCTGGCATTCAAAGGGTTAAAGAAGACCCCAGCTGCAAGCTTAGGTTTTTTTTAACCATTATGCTTCCAGAGGTTTCCTTTGCTATATTTTCCCATGTCCTCTCATCGCCTTATTTCTCCCTCATTTTTTAATTTTCTCTTTTCCCTTCTTCTTTCTTGTCTTATTTCTGTATTTTTTTAGCCTGACCACACATACAGGACTGGTGATCAATAGTTATAGCCCTTATCCATCTCCAACCCCTTAACCCAGTTGGCTTTCCACCTTGCATTCTTGTAGTCCTGGGAATGTTTTGTTGAGGTCTGTGGTGCCTCTGGGGGAGAAAAATTACTCGATTTGCTTCAAAGGGATGAAGCTTACTCACAAGTAGGGGCGGAGCTTATAAATTGAAGAAAAACTATATGCTGGGAAAGGAGGAGAAGAGGGCAGGGAATGGGAGGAACACACTGGGAACTAGCAGAATCCTCACATCCAGAGACCCGATGATACAGAGTCAAAACCGGAATCTCCGGGGAAAGTTCGGGGAGTTTCCAGCTGTGCTTCTAGTTTATTCACTTCCCTCTCCTGTCTCTCACCAGATCTCATCTCCCACACTTTAAAGGGGAACTTTCACCCCAATTAAACTTCATCTGTATAGAATCCTCAGTTGCTGTGTTTTAACGCAGCTTTTTTTTCCTCAAGTTCATATGCTATATCCAGAAATCGGTAATTGAGACATTACAGGAAGCTAGGTCCATGTGGTACATCTGTACCTCATGCTTCTAATTTCTTCCTTTCTCAAACAAAATCCAGCCCATGGCGGTATAGCTTGCACTATGATAGACAGGAAACAAAAAGGGGCAATGTTTTCAATGACCATTAAAATGGATGCTGACAACCACATCAGCAACATGGCCATGCTCAGTCTACATCACTTGATGGAAACGGAGGTATGAATGCTACACTGACCATGTTTATTAAACATTAACCTGTTATGCCTTATTTATTAAACATTAACCTGTTATGCCTTTACAATGTGTGTTTGATGTGAGTTATTGATTGGGAGGTAAATGTGTGTATGTGACTTTTTTAATCATACCCATCTCGATTACTTTTCTTTTCTATCATCTCCCTCTTCATTTTTCTGTTTACTCCTTATCAATCCTCTCCTTTCCACCATTACAAACACCCTTGCTAATTGTTTTGACTTTTTCCTCCCACTTCTCCTACTTTAGAAACAAACAGCATAAACATAGACACTTTGACCTTGAGTTAGGGTTTCGTGCAGCTGATCCTCCTGACCCAACCAGAGTGTGGCTTGAGAATGAAAAATATGGAGGCAGGCCCTACCAGTTAAACTTGTCCTGGGCTGCATGATGATTTCTAATGGTGGCACTGCTTCGCATGAATGTATCCCTCCCATTTCGTCAAGGTATTTCATCCATTCTTTTATCCTCACTTCCATTCATTCTCTGTTTGAACCCTCTGCCTTTTTTTCCATCATCCTGCTTCTCGTTTCCTATCCTCCAATTTCATTGTTTTCTCAGTACCTTCTCAATGAGAGGAATGTACAAATGTGTCAGTGCAGCACAGTTTCTCTGCTTATGTAGAAAATAAATTGCTTGAAGAAAAGTAAGCATGTGCAATGCATTGTGCACCCGTCTGGTCCTCAACAGATTTAAATTTCTGCTCCTGTACCTTTTCTTGTGTATAAACACTTTAGTGCATGGCGGCATAAAAAAATGTTGACTGGTAATATAAGTAATTGATATGGCCCTCTTTAGGGTACAGTGCTGAAAATGTGGCACATGAGTCTCATTGTCTATTAAGTATGGTTCCAATTAAAAATCAAAATGAGAGAGGAACCAGAGTTGTAGTTGTTCCACTGGGAGCTTTCTCACAGTCAAAAAGATCTGGCTTGGGCCTGTGTTCATGAATATTACCCATCAGATTTTTCCAGCACTGGAGGGCATAGTTGCTGTAGCAAAATGTCCAAGGACAAACTGTATGATGGATGAGACTGTTTTACATATTTTCTGGAACTGCCCATATTCACAGCAGCTATGGATTACTGGGAACTCTCTTGTCAACATTTGGGAAATTTAAGAACTCTGGATTATTAGGTAATTGTTTACGGATACATTAAATTTATGTCAAATGCCCTATTTATAATTTTACGGATAATAGAAAATGTTTGGCTGTTTTAAGGAATTCCTGAGGAAATCTCAAAATATCCTCCTTTTACACAATGAGGAGAATAAGGGTGACTATTGTATATCTTTGGAATTTAGAGAAATATTCTGAAGTTTTATGTTGTTTAAATGTATACATTTTGCAAGCTCTGAATTTGATTATTGTATGCTTTCTGAAAAATAAAAAAGTACATCTGGGGTTAGTCTTTCTCATTCAGAGAGAAGTTGCCTCATCTGGGAAGGATCAGTATGATATAATTCAGAATATTTATTCTCTGTGTATGGCGTTTATGAGCTAAACTATATTGCACACAGGATAGGATAAGTTCCTATAGAGCAGTGTTTCTCAACTCCTGTCCTCAGGACCCACTAACAGGCCAGGACATAGGGATATCTCTGCTAAAGCACAGATGTGGTGATCAGAGGCTCATTCACATTGATTAACTCACCTGTGCTCTTACAAGGAAATCATCAAATCCTGGCCTGTTAGTGGGTCCTGAGAACAGGAGTTGAGAAACACTGCTATAGAGCCACAACGGAAAAGGGAGTCAGAGAGTCAATGTAAGATTGGTTTCCTGTGACCCATTATGGAGCTTAGGGTGTCCAGTACCTTAGTCAGAAGAAAGTATTACGGTCACTGGGGGGACTGTCAGTTTTACACAGAAAGTTTTGGCTAAGGATAACATATTTTAGTCAACCACTATACACAGTTCTGAGATACTTCATCGGGGAGTCTGTGATGAAGCAGGGTACAGTTACACAACAGGTGCAGTCCTAGCGCAAACCAACTGAATTCTGGAGATAAATGTAAATTCCAATTGATTTACATTGGTATTTTATCCTGCTGAATCCTAGAGCAGTCTCCAAGTGCTGTGCTACCACAAGTAATATTGCATTGGTAGCTTGGCTAGACACAAATATTGGCAGGCAATTTAATATCCATAAGTGATCAAGTAGGACTCACTTGGAGGACATTACATCTTCCACTGGATGACAGATCCGGGTCAAAAGGGACAAAGTATTGTGGTAACCAAATGCTGGGGCATTTGAGTTGCAGTGAGCATAGAGTTCATAGAAATATATGTATGTTTGTGATTTGTTTTCTTAAATTAAATGTATTAAATTCAATTAGAACTCTCTGAGTGTTGGTGTGCATCCTGTTTTGTGCAATATTCTGAACTCTATTGCAGTCTATAGCTATATGTATATATACAGTATCTCACATAAGTGAGTATACCCCTCACATTTTTGTAAATATTTTTATTTTATCTGTCAAGTGACAACACTGAAGAAATGACACTCGGCTACAATGTAAAGTAGTAGTAGTAGTAGAGTGTACAGCCTGTATAACAGTGTAAATTTTCTGTCCCCCTCAAAATAACTCAACACACAACCATTAATGTCTAAACCTTGGCAACAAAAGTGAGTACACCCCTAAGTGGAAATGTCCAAATTGGGCCCAAAGTGTCAATATTTTGTGTGGCCACCATTATTTTCCAGCACTGCCTTAACCCTCTTGGACATGGAGTTCACCAGAGCTTCACAGGTTGCCACTGGAGTCCTTTTCCACTCCTCCATGACAACATCACGGAGCTGGTGGATGTTAGAGACCTTGCATTCCCCCACCTTCCATTTGAGGATGATCCACAGATGCTCAATAGGGTTTAGGTCTGGAGACATGCTTGGCCAACAAATTTACACTGTTATACAGGCTGTGCACTCACTACTTTACAGATTTATTCAGGCCCAGTTAGGGGTGGCATTTGCCTGGGGTGGCATTTGCCAGGGGTAGCAGTTGGCACCTTTCTCAAAGTACATCTTTATCTAAGTACTGAGAGTTAGGCAAGAGAAATAATATGTTAATATCTATCCAGTATGCTGCATTGTATGCTCTATGAAGACAGTCTTCTAACAACTTTCTCATCTTCCTTACAGGTATGTGTTTCCCATCCAGTCTGCTTAAAAATCTTGTGCTGTAACCCAACTGTTTATTAATTATACAGTCTCCTGGTATGTGTTTCCCATCCAGTCTGCTTAAAAATCTTGTGCTGTAACCCAACTGTTTATTAATTATACAGTCTCCTGGTATGTGTTTCCCATCCAGTCTGCTTAAAAATCTTGTGCTGTAACCCAACTGTTTATTAATTATACAGTCTCCTGGTATGTGTTTCCCATCCAGTCTGCTTAAAAATCTTGTGCTGTAACCCAACTGTTTATTAATTATACAGTCTCCTGGTATGTGTTTCCCATCCAGTCTGCTTAAAAATCTTGTGCTGTAACCCAACTGTTTATTAATTATACAGTCTCCTGGTATGTGTTTCCCATCCAGTCTGCTTAAAAATCTTGTGCTGTAACCCAACTGTTTATTAATTATACAGTCTCCTGGTATGTGTTTCCCATCCAGTCTGCTTAAAAATCTTGTGCTGTAACCCAACTGTTTATTAATTATACAGTCTCCTGGTATGTGTTTCCCATCCAGTCTGCTTAAAAATCTTGTGCTGTAACCCAACTGTTTATTAATTATACAGTCTCCTGGTATGTGTTTCCCATCCAGTCTGCTTAAAAATCTTGTGCTGTAACCCAACTGTTTATTAATTATACAGTCTCCTGGTATGTACTAATCTACCCTTCACCTGGAACTCCAATCTCATCCAGTCTCCCTCTACCATTTAACCCCTTGTTGTATGTACTAATCTAAATTAGCCATTTTGACCCCCTGTTCCAGTCTCCATATTGCCTTCCTCCCCCATTCCTCTCCTATATCTCTCTGTGTCTGTTTCTTATCAGAGATTTAATGGTGTCACACCTGAACGCACTCATAGCTCTTCCATCCCAAAACAATTTGTAATTTGGAAATCCCTCAGTCAGTCATTCAGTGTTCTTAGGGACTCCAGTTACTATATATTCAGGCCCAGTTAGGGGTGGCATTTGCCAGGGGTGGCAGTTGGCACCTTTATCCAAGTACATCTTTATCTAAGTACTGAGAGTTAGGCAAGAGAGTTGGACAGGAGAGAGACAGCTGCTGCAGCCACCTAAAGACAAGAGGCAAGTAAACAGGCTGAATTCAGAGTGAAGAAACAGTCATTTCCACCAAGCACTGACATTTGCTTCCTCTACTGAAACTACTGACCACCTGATGCAAGAAACCAGGATTTCCAGCCACCATTAACCATTACACCTTCTGCCTCTCCTGATCATCATTGGACTACTTCATTTAACCCTGCACTGATTCCTACCCTCACCAAGTACTTTGCAGTTCTGCTACTGACTCTCCTCACCATCCCTGGCACCTATACCCTCTGCTCCGTGGATTGACCCTTGACTGCCAAGTCATCTGTACTCTCCTGGATTACTGACTGTTGCACATCTCTACTGCCCCATTCATTAACCCAACTATGGGCAAATTAACTCCTTGTTTTGTCATCACCATTCTCACCTGCATAAGACTCTCCTCCTCCTGTGTCCACATTAAGTGTCACGCCATTCACATTGCACCCTCAATTCTTCACTCACCACTTCTCTGCTCCCATGAACTTTTTTCATTCCTCCGCTCCCTATCACCACCATCTCCTTCTACCCCTGCAAAAAAGACCTATTGCTTCAAATCTCACTTTCACCTTATGTCCCTGTCCCTTCTCCTCCTACTTGCTGCAGGTGACATCTCACCTAACCCAGGCCCCCCTTCCATTCTCTCTTGGACCACAGAACCCACTCACACACGCAACACTCACAATCTAATAACCGTACCCCGTCACCTAACCTCCTCCCCCCCCTTTCGTTTTGGTCTCTGGAACGCCCGCTCTGTGTGTAACAAACTAACAGCTGTTCATGATCTGTTCATTTCTCATTCCCTAAACCTCCTTGCCATCACTGAAACTTGGCTCACATCATCAGACACTGCCTCCACTGCCGCACTCTCATATGGAGGCCTTCAATTCACACACACACCGAGGCCTGGCAACAGGCAGGGAGGGGGAGTAGGCATCCTGCTGCCCCCTAACCATATATTTCAGGTACTCCCCACTGTTCCCTCTCTTTCCTTCCCTACATTTGAAGCTCACACACTTCGCCTCTTCTCTCCCCTCCCCCTGCGTGTCGCTGTCATATACAGGCCACCTGGTCCCACTGCACAATTCCTTGATCACTTCACCTCCTGGCTCCCTCACTTCATGTCCTCTGATGTCCCTACTCTCATCACGGGTGACTTCAACATCCCTATAGATAATCACAACACCCCCCCTGCCCTCAAACTCCTCTCCTTAACAACCTCCTTAGGCTTATAGCAGTGGACCAGCTCTCCCACACACAGTGATGGTCACTCCCTCGACTTGATCTTCACTAACCTCTGCTCGGTCTCCAACTTCTCTAATGTCCCTTTTCCCCTCTCTGACCACCACCTCCTCACCGGTAACCTCATCATACCACGCAAACCCATCACCCCCGCCACAATCAAGCGCATGCGGAGAAATCTACATTCTCTTGATAAGCAACAATTTTCCACCTCCCTGCAGCCTATCCTCAACCCCATCCTCACACTTACTTGCCCAGACAAAACTACTGCTCTCTACAACAGCACTCTCACTTCAGCCCTTGACATCGCTGCACCTGCAACTCCACGCCACCCACGCACAACCCCACTACAACCCTGGCACACAAGACTAACGCGATACCTCCAAAGGTGCTCACGCACTGCTGAAAGGCACTGGAGGAAATCGCGCTCCACAGCCGACTTCACACACTACAAATTCATTCTCCGTTCGTATAGCTCTGCCCTCTCCCTGGCTAAACAGTCATTCTTCTCCTCTCTAATTTCTAATCTTTCCTCCAACCCCAAACGCCTTTTCTCAACCTTCACATCTCTTCTAAACCCACCAACACAAACACCTTCCACTAACTTCTCTGCCCAAGATCTCGCCAACCACTTCAAGAACAAGATTGAATCTATCAGACATGATATTTCATCACTACCACCCCCACCCAGCCAGCCCAGCCCTGTCGCCTCTCCCACATACACACTAAGCTCCTTCCCACCTGTCACTGAGGATGAAGTCTCCCTTCTCCTCACTCGCTCAAACCTAACCACATGCCCTCTCGACCCAATCCCATCTCAGCTCACCCAAGAACTCTCCCCTGTACTAACTCCAATCCTTACTCACTTATTCAACCTCTCTTTGTCAACCGGCACCTTCCCATCCTCTTTCAAACATGCACTAATCACTCCCATCCTAAAAAAACCCTCCCTGGACCCAAACTCATTGTCAAATTACCGGCCAATTTCCCTACTCCCGTTTGCCTCCAAGCTTCTCGAGCGCCTTGCATATAACCGGCTCACTAAATTCCTCTGCTCCCATTCCCTGCTAGATCCCTTGCAATCCGGATTCCGCCCTCATCACTCCACTGAGACTGCCCTCACTAAAGTGGCCAATGACTTGCTCTCAGCCAAGTCTAAAGGCCACTACTCCCTACTCATTCTTTTGGACCTGTCAGCCGCATTTGACACAGTCGATCACCCACTCCTCCTCCAAGCCCTCCACTCCCTAGGCCTCTGCGACACTGCACTCTCCTGGTTTTCATCTTATCTCTGCAACCGCTCCTTCAGTGTTTCATACTCCGGCTCCACTTCCCCACCCCTCCCACTGTCTGTTGGTGTGCCCCAAGGATCAGTACTGGGACCCTTGCTCTTCTCAATCTACACTGCTTCCCTTGGAAAACTAATAAACTCCTTTGGGTTTCACCATCATCTCTATGCTGATGACACCCAAATATATCTTTCCTCCCCAGACCTCTCTCCTTCCCTCCTGTCCCGAGTGTCTGACTGTCTGTCTGCTGTGTCTTCCTGGATGTCCTCCCATCAACTCAAACTTAACCTTAGCAAAACTGAACTAATTCTCTTCCCTCCATCTACAACCAGCCTTATCCCAAACATTACCCTCACCGTTAACAACACTTCCATCACACCAACCCCTACAGCACGCTGCCTGGGGGTCACATTTGACTCTGCCCTATCCTTCATTCCTCACATCCAGTCAATCTCCAACTCATGCCGCCTCCACCTCCGCAACATCTCTAGAATCCGACCCTTTCTCACAGAAGACACTACCAAAATTCTAATCCAAACACTCATCATGTCCCGTCTTGACTACTGTAACTCTTTACTAATTGGCCTGCCTCTCACCCGGCTAACCCCGCTACAGTCCATAATGAACTCTGCTGCAAGACTAATCTACCTCACTCATCGCTTCTCTAACACCACACCCCTCTGTCAGTCCCTACACTGGCTCCCGTTAGCATACAGAGTAAAATTCAAAACTCTGGTGCTAACTTATAGAGCCCTCACTAACACTGCACCCCCCTATATTTCATCTCTCATTTCCAAATATACTCCCGCCCGCCATCTTCGCTCTGCACATGACCTTCTGCTCTCCACAGCTCTTATCACATCCTCCCACTCCCGCCTACAGGACTTCTCCCGTGCTGCACCTGAGCTGTGGAATTCCCTCCCCCGCCCCATCAGACTCTCCCCCAGCCTTCAAATCTTCAGACGCTCCCTGAAGACTCACCTCTTCAGGGAGGCCTATCAACTGCCTCCATAAACATCATCACCAAGATTCACCCTGCACGGACTACTGCACTCAATGGCACTTCTCACTCCCACCCACTGACTGGCAGTTCATGTGGCAGGAGGCACTTAAACACAATAGCACTTACTCCTTTTGTATCAAACCTACCTTCCTCTAGACTGTAAGCTCTCACGAGCAGGGCCCTCTGATCCTCCTGTTCTACACATCTGATTGTACTATTTAATACCTCTGTATGTCTATTCCCCAATTGTACAGCGCTGCGGAATTAGTTGGCGCTATATAAATAAAGAATAATAATAATAATAATAATAATTTGCAGCAAAGCACCAAATTAATCCTTTGATAAGAATGAAGAGAGGCTGTCCTGGGTGCACAACATACCCACAAGTATAAACGTTAACTAACCACCCCCACTTACCTTACTATGACCAGAAAATCCTCATGATTCTTATGTGTTTTGCCATTGTATGTATTCAGAAATAACATCTTTGATTAGTCCTGGATAAAATGTCAATGGAGGAAGACTTTGTCAGCCTTTTTAAACTGAAGCACAAAGAGTACTTAAGACTACGTAACCCTTTTAGGTAAGGACTGGAAAGGAAAGATATTTCCAAAGAAAGAAAACATGATCTGTTCTTTGGGAATCTCTTTCCTTCCCAGTCCTTACATATAATGTTTTCCCATAGGCAACACTGATTTAGGCTCTATACTAATATTGTAGCCCCAATACTGTTTGTACAGGCTATCCATGTTTTCTGTGTAGTATAACCCTTTTAGGACCAGAGGAGTGTGCAATACATTGCAAAGCAATATGTTGCACATTTCTCTGGTCCTTAAAGGGTTAAGAATACCATGTTCAATGAGCAGGGCTTGAGGTCCTGTGGATATACTAACTGTCATGTCTGCCTCCATGGGCATGATATCCTGGATGGATTGAAGATGTTACCTTTTGAACAAAGGCACAAGAGCAAAACTCATAATGGTCATTAGTATTTTAGGACATTACCAGATAAGTGGGGGGCGTTGCCAGATAAGTATAGGGTTATTATTAGGGCTGTTAGTTCTCCTATAATGGACAAAAGGGAAGCAAACACAGGGATTTAAGAAATCTTAAAACGTATTCCCTATATTTGGGTCTCCGTTCACAATATCTCAAAGGGTCTCAAATGTTCTTAGAACTCCCCTGGTGTCTAGTAGGCAAAAGGTTAATTGTACATTCCCTTTAACTAATGCAGATTATATGTTGGTATATTTATGAGGTGTCTTTACTATAGATATAAGTAAGGTGTGTTATTATTTACCCTCTGCAGTTTAATTAGTATATGCCTGAATGGGAGAGATAAAGGATTAGTTCAGGTCTTCAGGATGGTTTACAATAGCTGAGGGAACAGAAAGCATGAGTGAGAAATATATGATTGATTTAATGGTTTTACTGTTCCATAAAGCAGGGTTTCAAACTTATTTTCTCACAGTTCACTTAGTAACATAAATCATCTAGATGACCTTAATAATTACTTGGCTCTTCTTCAGTCTCTTGCAATAAAATGTTCAGTGAAATACTGTATATGGATCAAGAAAGTTATTCCAATCCTCACAGTAATCTTTAGCTACATCATTTAAGTAGTCACAGAAAATCTGGGGATTGCAGAAAGAAGGTCTTTTTTTATAGGCCTTTGCTAGCAGAATATGATGATAAAAAATGTGTGGTCTTCTGATATTATTAAGAATCCTAACACCCTTTAAAAACAAGACCCTTTGTTTCTTATAGTCAGAAAATCCTGATGGCCACTCTGAGCTTTCACTGTATCCACAGGCAGTGGTGTATTTAGGTTTTGTGCTGCCTTAAGCCTGACTAAACTCATGCATCCCCCAATCATCATTTGCCTCACCACTTCCTGTCCAGGTCACACCTCTTCCTGCTTGTGATCCACCCCTATCTTTGTAAACCCCACCCCTTCCTCTTTTGGTCCCACCAGTTCCTCTTTAGGCTCCATCCGGCATATCAGAGAGACAGAAAATGTCCTTAACACTGCCTTCTTCATCGAATGAGTTCATCAAGGGAAGTATATGACCAATGCCTCAAATGAGGTTGACAGGCTAATCTTGCTCTGCAACCTCTCCATGAACATGCCCGGAGCAACCACTGGATCTGATGGGGGCTTGGGCAGCTTTGCTGCAGAGCTGTATTATAACTCCACAGGGCCCTAGGCAAGTTATACCCTCTAATAACTAACACACTTCAAAACAGTAAGACTTATTTACTAAGGAAAAGCAGTTGAGGCAAACCAACAGCATCATAGGGAACAAATAAAAAGACCCATATATTTGAAAGGGCCTTTTAACCTCTTTAACACTAGGGAGGTCTCCAGGGACGGATTTACATCTCAGGAGCCTGTAGGCACAGAAATCTGAAGCGCCCCCCCCCCCCGGGCCATCTGCACTGGACACCTCAACAATGCTCCTAATCTCCATGTTGCCCCCCATCATCTCCATATTGCCCTCACATTGCCCCCCATCATCGCCACATTGCCTCCCATTAGCTCCAACTTGCCACCATCAGCTCCACGTTGCCCCAATCAGCTCCATATTGCCCTCACATTGCCCCCCATCAGCTCCACATTACCCCCATCAGCTCCACATTGCCCTCACATTGCCCCCCATCAGCTCCACATTGCCCCATCAGCTCCATATTGCCCTCACATTGCCCCATTGCCACATTATGCATGACGGAAGCAGAGCATCTGGTACACATATGCATGGAAGATGTGCGAACCTGACAATTAAGGAGTGGTCTGGAAGTACCAAACTGGAAGCAAGGTGTGCGACACAACTGTGTCCTCCCTTGAAACAAGACCAGGGCTTGGCAGTTCCCCCTCCAAGGTGCAACCTTTGGGATTGACCAGGAGCTGGCTGGAGCAGATGAGCACAGTGGAAAGCCTTAAAACATGCAGGAACATGTATGTTAGAGGTCGGCTTCCAGAAGCATCCCTCAGGACTGTAACCCTTCCAGTGCACAACCTATTCTAAATGGCCCCTACACAAACGAGAACAAAGCAATTTTTGAACCTCAAATTCCTCTTCACCATGGACCATCACAGGAGAAAGAGGTGAGGCAATCCAGTCATCGAGATAGCAGTCCAGGGCTTAAGCAGAGAGATGTGGAACAGAGGATGGAGATGGGAAGAAGCAGGAAGGCCCAGCTGAAAAGCAGAGGGATTGATTACTTTAGTCACCGTGTTTGGACCAATAAATTTAGGTAGAAGCTTCTTAGAGGGACAGTTCAAATGTAGATTGGACTTGGAGAGCCATATCTTTCCCTAATCTTGTAGAAAGGAGCAATGGTACAATGTCAATCTGCATAGTGTTTGTAAGTCTGTGCAGCAGTAAGGGTTCTCTGGAAGAGTTTAAATTGTTGTGTTGGGTTGTGTAGGTGGTCTGAGACCTCTGGAACAGAAGATCAGGAGATAAGGTCAGGTTGCGTAGAAGGATGGTAACCATAGTTAGCATGACATGTTGATGGCCTCTGTAATTGGTTGTTATATGTGAACTTGGTAGTAGGCAACAGCTCGATCCAGTAATCCTGTAAATAAGCTGAATAACATCTTAGATACTGCCCCAATATCTGGTTCAAGAGTTCAGTCTGACCTTGAGTTTTTAGGTGGAAGGCAGTGGAGAGCATTTGTTGGATCTTAAGTGATTGTCAGAAAACCATCCAGAAGTGGGACATAAACTGAGTGCCCTATCAGTGGTTATCATCTTGGGTATTCCATGCAGACAGACCAACTCCTTAAGGAACAAAATGGCTTTTTCAGGGGCTCTTGGGAGACCAATGACAGCAATGAAGAGTGCCATCTTCGTGAATCGGTCTACTACCACCATAATCATGTTATGTCCCCTTGCGGGAGGCAACTCCAAAATAAGTTCATAGAAATGTTCTCCCATGGTAGAGTGGGAACAGAGAGAGGTCACAGAATCTGGTATGGAACAGAGCTCCTTGGATCTAATAGTTGCATCACTTGACATGATGAAAGAACATACATCTTGATGCATTGCAGACCACCAGAAAAACTGTTGCAGCATATCGTAAGTCTACCTGATACCCCCATGACCGGAAAGTAGAGAATCATAACACAGTTGGAAAACCCTAAATGAGCAGTGGAGGGGACAGAAATTTTTACTGTAAAACAGGTAATATACTTGAGATGGTGTCAGTGGCAATGAAGTGGGCAGGGCAGAATTATTAGTAGAAAAGATATGGATATGGTCCAGAATCGATTTTCTAGTATCCAGAAAATAACCTGGTTGGAGTACACTATCAGGAAGAGTAGGAGTCGTGGTATTTGGTGGATATAGCCGGGTAAGAGCATCCACCTCCTGATTTTGTGATACTGGCCAGTGGGTAATGTGATGATAGAAGCACGTGAAAAAGAAAGTCCACCTGTCCTGTCTGGGTCTTTGATGTCGGTATCCTTTTGATATGTCGCACGCATAAGAACGTGCAACATGACGGTGCATTAACTAGGTTGCTGGCTATAAAAGCGTCTTATCTGAACCTCGCCCGTGAGATTCTTATGGTGCCTCGTAAAACATCGCCTCCAAGCTGAATGAATTAAAGTACTCCTCTCTTCCGTACTTCCTGTTCTATACATGTATTCTTTACAATATTCCCTGTTCCATCAAAACGGCCCATCAGTCCATCTTACACATGTAATATTGAATATGAACCTATCACATTGCAGCACACTTTGATACCCATTAAGATACATTTGTATCTATGAGGAAGAGGGAAGTCAGGGAAGGTGGTTGGGGGGTAGGTGGAGAGCCTATGTTGGAGGAGACTGGTGCTGTCCCTAGGGGTTAAAATGTTATAAATTGATTGAGGCTGTTTGGGGAAGGTAGGGTAATGATGTATTCAACTGTAGTTAGGGAAGTGATGAAAAAGGAGATCTTTCGATGGGATGGAAAGCGCAACTCCGGAGGGAGTTAAGTATTTGATATTTAGAACAAGAGGGTGGTTAATAAGAGAGATGACCCTAGTTCTTGTTTTAAGGGTGAATGAGTGGAGTGAGTGTGAACCTCGGCAAAAATGGATGGTAGAAGGAATCCAGGATTATGGTTGAACTGGATGAAAATTTACAGTAAAGGGATCTGGGAGATAGTGATTTGGTGGATGGTTAAGTTTGGTACATTAAATGCACAGGGTTTGAACTCTCCATACAAGAGGAAAATGTTAATAGAAACACTTATTCAGGAGGGGATTGAGATTGCGTTGGTGCAAGAGACACATTGGGTGAAGAGACAAAAAAGGTTAATATATGATAAAAGATTTTCATACCAGTTGTCATCAGAATTTCACAGGAAAAGAAAAAGTAAGGGAGTGTTAATTTTGATTAGGGACACGATAGCATTAGAAATTATATTTGAAAAGGTAGATAAAAATGGGAGATATCTCATTTTGGTTTGTAAACTTAATAATAGGGTATACACGATAGTGAATGTTTATGCACCAAATGAGAATGCGGTTCAATTTTTGGAGATAGTTATGGTACAGGTAGAGGATTTGATACAGGGGGATTTAGTTATGGGAGGGGATTTAAATAGTATTAGTAATGTGATTTTAGATAAAAAGAAGGCACAAGGAAAAATGGTTAATGTAGGGCAGAAAATAACGGCAAAAAAATTTGATGCCTTCCTGAATAAGTATCAGCTTTACGATGTATGGAGAGTATTAAATCCTGGTGCAAGAGATTATACACATTATTCAGCGGCACATAAATCATATTCTTGAATTGATTTGTTCCTGGTGAAGAATGGTCTGTTTATAAATGATATTAAGTGTGAGATTTTATTGGCAACTTGGTCAGATCATTCACCTGTGTGTTTAACACTTATGAATGGGGAAAAGGTGATGTTTAATAAATGGAGATTAAATGAAACACTTTTGAAACAAGAGGAAACAATAAAAATGTTAAAAAGGCAGATACAAAATTATTTTGAGGAGAATAATAATGCGGGGGTGTCTAAACCAGTGCTTTAGTGTGCTTTTAAGGTGGTAATGAGGGGACATTTAGTAAAGATAGGTGCCATTGAGAAGAAGAAAAGGGGATTAACATACCAGCAATTGTATGCTAAATTGGTAAATTTAGGAAGGATGAATAAAGAAGATCCTCAAGTTCAAATTAGTGAGAATATTAGGGAGGTTAGAAATAAATTGAAGGAAAGGAATTTGTAAATGATAAATAGAAATCTTTTATATTTTAAACAAAAGTGGTAAGTAAAAGGGAATAGAGCAGATAAGATGCTTTCAGTTAGATTGAGGAAACAAAAGAGTAAACAAATTATTAGTAAGATTATTGAGCAGGGAGATATATTATTGGAACCTGGTAAAATTGGAGAGGCTTTTTCAAATTTTTATTGAAATTTGAATGAGGGGGACAAAAAAAAGAGAGGAAAGAAGAAGAAGGAGAGGAGGTAAAAGGTACTTAAAGAGGGTGAAATTGCCCAGGGTGACTGAAGTGGAAAGTGAGAAGTTGAATGGCCCCTTTTTAATAGGAGAACTGAAAAAAGCGATAAATAGACTAAAGGGAAACAAAGTGCCAGGACCTGATGGATTTTCGAATGCCTTTTATAAGGTTTTTGAGGAGTCATTGGTTAGTCATATGGTAGTGTTTAATGATTTGAGAGGGGAGAAGAGAATACCAGGGGTGATGTTAAAGCAAATATTAGTCCAATCTTAAAAGAAGGAAAAGATAAAACACATTTAAAAATTACAGGCCAATTTCCCTAATAAATATTGATACAAAATTGTATTCTTCTATCTTGGCTGAAAGATTAAAATTAGTTATTCCAAAGCTAATATGTGGAGATCAAACGGGTTTTATTCCGGGAAGATCAGCAGGGGATAATATCAGGAAAATATTGAATATTATTTGTACAGCTAAAGAATGTGGAGAACCCATGTTGGTCCTGTTGTTAGATGCTGAAAAGGCTTTTGACAGGGTCAAATTGGTATATTTAGAGGAAGTTCTAAGACACTTTGGAATTACAGGGAGCTTTTTGACGGCGGTATGGAATTTATATAATCACCCACAAGCAAGGGTTATAGGTTCTGGTATTGTTTCTCCATGGTTTAAGATATGAAACGGTACAAGACAGGGGTGTCCTTTAGCGCCGTTATTATATGTCCTCTCATTGGAACCTTTGGCTCAAAAAATTAGGGAAAGTGAGAGGATAGAAGGAATAAAAGTTGGGGATGAGACATTTAAGATCTCCCATTTTGCAGATGACATAATTCTTACTGTGAGTAGCCCAGTAGTATCATCACAGGAGTTAATGGAGGAAATTAAAAAATTTGGAGAAATATCAAATTATAAAATTAATGTGGGGAAAAGTCAAATGTTGAGAAATGGGATGGAGGAAGAAGAGTGGAAGAACTTGGAGGATAGATATGTTTTTCAGTGGAAGAAAGATTTTATGACCTATTTATGACCTATTTATTTATTATTTAAAATATCCTTTGAGTTAGAAAATCTAATAAAATTAAATTATCTTCCATTGCTAAAAGATACTTTGAGAAAATTTACTGAATGGAAAGATCTTTTTGTTTCTTGGATTGGGAGGATTAACATAGTAAAGTACTACGTCCTTCCTAAATTACAGTTTCTATTTAGATCAATTCCTTTGAAAGTGGACGGGCTGGTTTTGACTCAGTTTCAGAAGTGTTTCAATAACTATATATGGAAGGAGAAACGGCCGAGACTGTCATTTGCCTTATTGACAAGGAGGGTAGGAAAAGGTGGTTTAGCAATCCCGGATGTTATAAAACTACATGATGTGGCTATGCTGACGCATATAGGGAAGTGGTTGAGTAGGAACAAGAGTAATATCTCCTGGATTGCATTGGAACAGAATAGTTTGGAAAGTAAAAACGTTAATACAATCATTTGGGCAATAGAACGAGATAGAGGAGTAAAAACTTGATTGTTAAGGAGTTAAGTGAGATGTGGTATAGAATAAGGAGTAAATATTTGATAGAGTATAACATTGACCGTTGGTTGCCTGTAGATATAATGCAAAGAAGGATGGGAAATGTAAATTTAATAGGGTGGAAGGAAAAAGGAATAAACAATATAGATCAGTTATTAGTGGGTGAGACGTTAATACCATTCGTAGGGTTGGTAATAAAATATGAATTAGATCAGAGGGAAGAATTTAATTACTTGCGAGTCAGAAGTTTTCTGGAGAAAGAGATTGTTAAAAAAAAATCTAGATGATGAAGGAATTGAAGCTTTGTTTTAGGCAGATGGGAAAATAAACTTGAGAGTAGAGTGGCTAAATTATTGAGTAGTAAAGAGGAGTTAAGATCACAAGAACTAATTAAAAAATGGGAGTTTGATTTACTAAGGGAGTTTGAGGAGATGGATTGGATGAAAGGGTACAAACTAACCCTACGGACGGTACATTCCCTAAATCTATTGGAGATCTACTATAAGGTTTTATTTAGGTGGTATTTGACCCCAGATAGATTGAGGAGAATGTATCCGAATGGTGGAATCGGCTGTTGGAGATGTGGTAAGATAGAGAGTCATATGAAGCATATGTGGTGGGATTGTGAGGAAATTAGTAGGGGATGGAAAAAAATATCCACGCTTATATCGCTATTAATTGGAGAAAAAATTGAGTTAAAACCAGAAATGGCAATGTTGCATCTTGAGTTATTAAAATTTACATTAGGAAATCGATGCTTGTTAATCCATGTTTGTTTAGCTTATAAAATTATCATTGCAAGAACATGGAAAAATGGGGGTAGTAATTGACCAGACTGATTATCAAGCCTCGATGGAAAAAGGATATTATATAAATCAGAGTGGGTCAATGGAGGTATATAATAAAATATGGTCCCCTTGGAATGAAAAAAGGAATAGGATTATCAAAATGAAAGAAAGCGCCGAGGAATGGTAGTATGAATGGGGAATGTAAGTATATGATTGGGTAAAGAAAATAAAAGTGGGGAAGTATTATTGGTAAATATTTTTATGGTAAAATTGTATTTATGTTGATTGTGAATGTTTTTATATGAAGGAAAATTAATAAAGAATTTAAAAAAAAAGGAAATAGGAGGAAACCAGGGAATGCAATGCTAGAGGTTTCTAATGCATATTTTTCAAGTTTGGCCATGAGGCCATGGGTACAGAGGCAAGTGAGAACCTGTCTCATATGTTCTCTATGTTCATACAATGTAGTGAAAATTACTAGTATATCATCTAGATACACTATGAGAAAACTGCCTTGGAATACATTTAGGAAATAGTAAAATTGTTGTTTGCTCAAAGATGAAAAATATACGTAAGATTCCAAAAGCAGCTTAAAGAAATGGGACTAATCCCCCAAACATGAAATGTAAGAAAAATGGATATTCCAAGTGCAAATAGAATCTAGTGAAGATGTATTTTCAAAAAAATGATACTAAGTAACTGGTGTCAATTAAGAACGGAGAACAAGTGTCTATATATATATATATATATATATATATATATATATATATATATATATATATATAAAAGAATAAGCCTAATTGCATAATTTATGGTACCTCACACACAGAACATAATTTATGTCTCCTCAGAAAACAAACACACATTGAACAGAATGCCTCATTACATAATTTATGTCTCATTAGGAGACACAACTCCCATTGGGTGATTCAATGGGGACATTACTGCTCCCATTGGGTGATTCAAAGGGGGTGTGTTTATCATACAGGGAGTTGGCCCGCCCCCTCCAGCCCACCCACCACTATCCAACTGACAAAAAAAATATAGCTGCCACTCGCTGCTGAAGTAGGGGATATCAATAACTTCTCCTGGTCCACGCACACTCTCATTCAGGATCATGACCCCACAAACACACTGTTTCACCTCCCACAGATAATTGTAACCCTCCTTACACTCTGTGTCACCTGCCACAGATAATTGTAACCCTCTATTCAGTACGAGAGTGTAATGTTTCCAGAAAATACAAACTCAGGGATAAACTTAATAGCAACTCTTTTATTTAACTCTTTTAATCTCTTCAGTCACCTCACTGTCTGTTTTCAACTGTCACTCCTCCACTTCCTGCTTCCTGATTCCTGCCCTTTCTCCTTAGAGGGAGAGAGATGCTTTGCTGTATGTTACAGAGGGCAAGCCTCAAACACCACTTTCTATTTGATCCCTCAGCATATTGCTAGGTTGCCTCAACTGAAGAGCCACTGTGTGTTATATTGCTATGTTACCTCAGCTTAAGTAAGGAGTTACTGTTCCCATTGGGTGATTCAATGGAGGAGTGATTTAAATCATTCAGGGAGTTGGCCTGCCCCCACTATCCAGCCCACCCACCACTATCCAAGTGACTGAAAAAACAAAATGGCTGCAACTCGCTCCTACACCACAGACTCACACACAAGCCACACACACACACACACAAGCCACACACACACACACACACACACACAAGCCACACACACACAAAAGCCACACACACACAAAAGCCACACACACACACACACACACACACAGAGTCCCCAGGGGTCCCTCCACCAACCTGAGGCACACAATGAGCCGATCCAACAAAGAGAGGGCGGGATAGGCTCCAGTGTACCTTCATTTCTGGTATCCACAACACAACAATGCTTTCAGCTCCTGGTGCACAATGTGCTTCTGCTGCAGGAAGCCCAGCTGCTTCATGTAGCTCGGAGGCAGGCAAGCCCAGTACCAAATCCTTCATGTTCCCCCTTCATGAAGCACAAAAATCCACCCTGCAACAGCCCGGTCATGTGGCCCTTCAAGGAGCTCTCTACAAGCAGCAGCTGGATGTGGCTACTACCAGTGGCTGAGGGGCTGGAGACAGACCATGCTGGGGCCACTCTGTAGTACACACTCTTACACACAAGCTTTTTCACCGCAGCTCTCTGCCCGCTGTCACACACCTGCATTGTGTAAGCACCCTGGCACAAAAAATATACATGCCGCACTATAGCTGCTCCAACAACACACACCATCCCTGCTCCAACCACACACACCATCCCTCCTCAGTTCCCACTCTCGGTGCCCGGGCTGCGTCCCTAGTAACGCTCTTGGCCAAGGCCTGGGGCAGGAGGTGTCATCTTGGCCAGGGAGCCGGGCCAGCGGTTGTCTGGCAGCCTCTGAGTGTGCATGTACAGAGTCCACTTCAGGGACTGTGGACTCCATGACTCTCGCTACATACTGGGACAGCTGGTTAACCCTTTCAGTGCCAGAGGATTAAGCAACACAATGAGCAATGCCTTGCCTACCCCTCTGGCACTTACAGGACCATAATAATATCTGTATGTGTGTGTGTGTACGCATGTATGTACGTATGTATGTATGATCAATGTCTGTATATGTCATTGTATCTGTGTGTGTCTATGTATGTGTGCAATATGATTCTTTCTGCTTCACACAGTACACAAAAAAAACATCATCAGTCAATACAGCTAAATGAAATGTACAATACAAACAAACACAAAAAATTCTTACAAAATACCTTCAACATGCCACCTACAACATTTCAATCAAAAAATGCTACATAACACATACCCGACTACAATGACGGGTAATGCCATCACATACTGCTAGTGTATATATATATATATATATATATATATATATATATATATATATATATATATATATATGTTAAAGTATGTGCTACCTAGCCTCTGCAATACACATGTGCACTTACACTAGTCATCCAAAACAGACAGATTACAACACACACTAGCCTGCACAACATGCAGTATCTGCAGAGATGAAAAAATGCCCCAGACCATCATGTGGCAAAGCATTTTTGAGGATTGCTAAGTCCAAAATTGGAGTCAGTTAAGCCAAATTGCTGTTGTATGCTGAATTGCCTGCACAGAGTACATATAGCTATAGAGCAACAGCATAATTACAAAACACCTGTGTTAATATGCACGTGAACACAACAAGAGTTAACACACGTTCCAAGATAATTCAGCCAAACAATGATAGTCCCATTTAAAAGGATAGTAATGTTTCAAAATAAAAGCATTTCCAATTAATCTTCATAGTATTTGGCCATGGAGAGTGTTATTTCAATACTGTCAGAGTTGTAGTTCAAGGGTAATTGAATGATAAATTATCCTCTTCCCTCCCCTTTTACCTAGTGTAAGCCACCTCCCTCAGATGTAGAATTTGGTCTTAAGACCAGGCAGCTCACAGCAAGGGACAATCCTCTTACTGTGAGAACAATGAAAACCCTGCCCTTCCTTGACAGTTTTTTCAAAGCCATCTGGACACCACCTTTCTTTTCTGAGGTGAGCAATGTTACATGAGTAAAAGGGGCAGGAGGGGGATACTTTATCATTCAATTACTCTTGAACTACAACTCTGACAGTATTGAAATAACACTCTGCCTGGCCCAAATACTATGAAGATTAATTGGAGCTACTTTTATTTTGAAACATTACTATCCCTTTAACAGAGGATTAAATGGCAACAGAAAGAAAAAAATAATAATAAAAATAAAAAATAAAATAATCAAAAAAGGAAAAAACAAAAAAAATAAAATATAGAAGAATATATATCCTATAATAGTCGAAAAGTCACAATCAACATCCAATTTTCTAAATATAATGTCCTGAAAGATACAAAGAAGTGTACACTTCAAATGATGACCAGGGAATGATGACCTCCAAAATCGTATAAAAATTAGATTCACCATTAGAACATACTGGATTAGTGTGGGGGCAGTGTGTTGTAATATGAACAGCAACAACTTCAAATGTCAGAAGAAAATTAAAGAGACATGACTATGTGGACTCATGGTCTCATCACAGTAAAAAAGCGAATATAATTGTGGTTACTTGCATTTATTCAGCTTGTGTCTCCATGTTATGGCATTCATATGCTTGTTTTCTGCCAGTTCTTTCCCAGACACGTGTACCAAGTATCTGATGAGCTGATTAGAGGTAATGAAAAATTTAAAATTCTCAGTAATGCTCTGCCCATCAGACGCTTCCCCAGCAACACCCCCTAAAAAACAAAAGTGTCCATTTGAAAAGCTGGGAGGTATGTTACCGTGCTAGGGAAATCTGGATGACAAGCAGAATGGGGAGGGGCTACATGAGGGTTTAAATAGCCCTCCAGCCCCTCCTACAAATGCAGGCAATGCCTTCAACTTGTGAATTTTAATTAGACAGCAAAATTAGGAGACTGGGTGGCTCAGCTGGTTCTTATCTAGTCAAAATATATGTCTGATACATATATTTTAAGAATATTTAGTAGGCGTAAGCTTGTGATTCTGCAGTTATACATTCAGTGTAAAGCTGAAAATCTCACATATAGCAGGAATCCTAGTCCCATATATCTTTCATTTATAACTTAGTACTTTGGGGTTTCACATCTCTGAGATGTCAGAGTTATCTCCTGCTTCACATGATTCCTTCCTACTTCTTAGCTTAACGTATTTTAATTTTAAGTAGTTTTCCACAAGGCAGTAACTGATACTGCATATTTGATATATTTGATTAAAATGTGCCACTTGTTTACTGTATACCCATCCATTGTAATAACACTTGTATTAAAAAAATCTATATAACAGCAGACAATTTTTACTAATTATTTTAACAACTCATTCGGAAAGCTAACTGGTGAAAAAAAAAGATAAAATAGAATCCTATGGACTATTATCAATAGTAAGCAAGCTCAGCTGTGTGTTAAGCCTCTGCAGTGTTATCTGTTCATTATGACTGCATGACAGTCAGCTTCTGATCTGAATGCCTGTGGGATTCAGATAGCGTTGAATCCTCTTTGCCATCCTCACGGTTCTAATGATTTGAAGAAAGTATGTTTTTTCTTTTTCTTGAAAGTGATGAATGTTTTTTTCTAGAGCAAGCAAAAACAATGTCTAACCTGCAATGGTCATAGTAAATAAAACATGGATAGGCAATTAAAAAAGTAATAAAAAAAAAAAATAGAAAATCAACATATTATTCAAATCGTTGGTCAATTAAAAAAAAAAATGTTAAAAAAATAATTGTAGTCAATTTTACTTGATTTATTCTGTTTTAGCATACTGTGCAGAGAATATGACTAAAGGACATATTATGACACAAAGCCATGAAGGTTATTTTCTCAAAAACTGTTAGAACAGAGCAAACTGAGTGAATCTGGTTCACTGTCAGGGTGTGTGACTGGAAGGTGCTGCACTCTGTTTAGAAAACAAAAAACCTTATCCAGGGGCTTGATCTGTCTGCTGAGTTTCATTTCTAATAGCAGACCCAAACAGTTACCTGTTGGAGGTGACTGTGTCTATCCGTCCCATAGAGTTCCAGCTAAAGAGAAGCCGGAAGAGAGTTACACACGCTCCCTACAAGCTAAGTTTGTTTTCACCTCTGTCAGCTACATGCATCAATATACAGTGGACTTTTAGCCATCATAGACTGGAGAGACAAACTTCTCTGCTTGCTACAATTCTACGGACAGAAGAGGAATTACTGTGGCTCACTCTCTCTACTTCTGCCCACTATATATTACTACACAAAACGGATAGTACACTATCAAAGATGATGAAGATGGACTTTTCTGCCCTTTATAGTCCACACAGGAGAGGTGTCTTTACCAACCTAAGTTTGGTGGCTATTTATTGAACAAAAGGGGACTGCTACCGTATAGATGTGAGATCAGCATAGCTGGGAACTCTCCGGATTTACCCTGGAGACTCCAGTTTGACTCTGCATTACCGGGTCTCCAGGGCAAAAGATGATTCTCCGGATGTGGGAAGTTTCTAATGAAACTGTGCCCACTTTGCTGCTTCCCAGTGTATTTCTCCCACTCCCAGCCCTCTTCTCCTCCTTCCCCAGCCTATTAATTATACATTTTCTTAATTTTGTAAGCTAAGCCCCCACTCAAAATTAATCCCCGCCCCTTTTGACGAGAATCATGTAATTTTTCCTCTCCGGGGAGTCCACAAAAAAAATTTCCCAGGTATGGAGATCGGTTTATTACTCATTTAACATTGACATTTATATATTTACACTCACGTGTTATTTGTAGCTATTGACTTTTCATATACAATCTTTGGGGGTGTATCTGCATTTACTCAGTATCATATTAATGTATTTTTAATAATTAATAATTATTTTAAGCTGTTGTCATTCCTATTAGATGACTATAGGGTTAAAGGGATAGTAATGTTTCATAATAAAGTCAGCTCCAATAAGTCATAATAGTATTTGGGCCATGGAGGGTGTTATCCTCCTCCCACCTCTTTTACTGATTGTAACAATGTTCACCTCAGAGCAGCAGGGCGGTTTCCATATGGCTTGCAGAGAGGGACAATGTTCAATTAGCTTAAGAGAGGGGTGCAGGGTTTTCATTGTTCTCACAGTAAGAAGATTATCCCTTGCTGCGAGCTGTCTGGTCTTAAGACTAGATTCCACAGCTGAGGGGAGATGGCTTACACTAGGTAAATGGGGCAGGAGGGGATACTTTATCATTCAAGTACTCTTGAAGTACAACTCTGATAGCATTGAAATAACACTCTCATGGCCCAAACACTATGAAGATTAATTGGAGCTGCGTTTTTTGTGAAACATTACTATCCCTTTAAAGGGATAGTAATACTTTGCTTTATCTTTATTTTATTTTGCAGGCATTAAAAAACGTTATGGTTTGAGAGATATTCACAAGTAAAGTTTCCCCTCCTGCCCCTTTTACCTAGTGTAAGCCATCTCTTCTCAGATGTGGAATCCAGTCCATAGACCAGACAGATAAAAGCAGGGGACAATCTTCTTCCTATAAGAACAATGAAAGCCCTGCCCCCCTTGAAAGTTTTTCAGGTTTTCCCTTAATTGAAGATTGTCCCTCTCTGCAATCTACCTGGGCACCTCCCAAGCAGTGCTATATCAGTAAAAGGGGCGGGAGGGTTATTCTTTGTCATTGAATTACTCTTGAACTACAACTCTGACAGAACTGAAATAACACTCCCCAAAGTCCAAATACTATGATGATTAATTAGAGCTGCTTTTATTATGAAACATTACTATCCCTTTAAGTTCCTTTTAGACTCATATAATATATTAGAGGTTTTTCATATATCTGCATAGCACTCTCCATTATCTTTTTTTCTGTATTTAGCATTTTTTAGACTTTACACATAGTCTTTCTTTTTGGATAGAGGCAGTTTTACAAATATACATACAGATAAACACATGTAAACATTGTACATTTTTTAAATGAAAGTGCTGTGGATAGAGCGCTAAATACTACCTTTATAGGGTTTTTGTTTCTCTATTACAATAAAATGTAACTGGCCACAGATGGGACAGAATGACTGAAATTGTTGGTACTGGGGACATTAATAATGTAAGTCACTGTATGACCTACTGACACCTCTTTGTTGAACCAAATAAATGATTTAGAGCAAACCCAACGTATTTTATTTACACAACCTAATTTATAAACATATATACAGAAGTTTAAACAAATATTAATACGAGTTTTATTGTTGTGGAGCAATGTAATACCCTTATATACAAACACAATGTCTAATCTCCAAAAAAGTGGAACACCAGTGTGGGAAAGAAGGACATGGGGATTTTTGCCCCAGAGGGATGGTACCCCCTAAAACTGGACATTTGGCAGGTATGAATGACCATTCATACCTTTCATCCAGTCTCCATAAAAAAGTAACCAACTAAGCACAAATTATCACAGGAGAACTGATAAAATGTGTCTTTTTTATTTTCTTTGTTAATAACAAATAAAAGAGTGTTTTGTTCATATAATTTGGTATTAAAAAAAGCCTTACTTGTGCTTAAAAATGCAGTATTTAATTTGTGTGGGTGTACTAAAGGAATTAGAGGGAAAATATGGCTGAACAGAGACATACTCATATAGGTCAAAATTGCTCTGGTCCTTAAAGCGGAACTACCACCTCCACTAAAGTCACCCTGCAATACTTATGCAGGTGGCAACTAGCTTTGTAATCATTATTTTAACTCTCAAAAGTTATCCTTAAGATTCTGAGACTGACGGCCAGGTTACTGCAGCCTGTGCGCCTGCGCCGTCAGTCTCTTTCGGAGCCGTCCGGGCCAGTGCAGTGCCTGTGAAGGGTGAAGAGGACTGACAGCACATTCAAGATGTCTGCAGTGCTGCCTGGCTTCCGGTCTCAGAAGCTTAAGGATAACTTTATTTGTGGGCACTTTTGAGAGGTAAAATAATAATTACAAAGCTAGTCGCCACCTGCATAAGTATCGCAGGGCGACTTTAGTGGAGGTGGTAGTTCCGCTTTAAGTGCAAACTACTCCTGATTCACCTTATCATTAAGGGGTTAATGAGTAGTTAAAAATTAGTTGCATCTTCTCTGACAGCTTAGAGGTTAAGTAACCATTGAACATGAAAATGGTGTGTGTCCATTGCAAAGCAGTGACGCTTGGAAAGTGCAGTATAAGACAAGTGCCTTTCATTCTGTGCAGAATGAGAATAGTACCCTCATAAGCAATAAAATGTATTGGACCTCCCCAGAGAGAACAGTATATAACAGTGCCCCAAACAATGGTTAATGAGAGCAGGCCCCCCAGTCCCTTACATTGCAGTGCAAAAGTAGTGCTCACCTCCAACAGCACCTTCTTCACAAACTCACACACATGGATGTACTAAGGAAAAGTGCTGTGATTCTGGGAAAAGCCAGCTGCACCATATTGATCAAATGACAATTCTCCTCTTAAATGGGGGTCACCCACTGAGTGCTAGATTGCTTCACAATATGTTGAAGAACTCTCTAAGAATCAAAAGGTTAAAACCCCATTTAGGTCAATGCGAATATTAGGAATTTGAATGTCTTCTTTAGGTGACCATGGTTTATTCCTGAAGTACACAACTTTTCTCAGTTCATCAGCCTGACGGTGCTACAGGAAAGCAGTTCCCATATCTCCCCTCCCCTTAGCAGTACAGTATAAGAGTAATTCCTTTCCTTTCCCAGACTGTATAATATAAGAACAGCGCCTCCACAGACAGCACTGAATTACAGACATGCCCCCCTAACCACTTACACTGTGGTGTAGTAGTACTGTAGTTACGCATGCAGTGAGCCAGGTGTCTCAAACGTCCCTGGGTCCAGCTCTGTTCCCTCAAACAAAGTAAGATCCCCAGGAGGAGGCGTAAGTAAAGAAGCCACAAGATTAAAGGCAATGGGATCTGCTGGGGGCATTTATATGTCTATCATAACCATTCACTGCACTGAAGTTGGATAAAGGAGCAATAAACTGTTTTTATAACTAATATATGTAAGGGCACTTCCAATACTGCCAAGCATATTTCCAGAGTTATTACAATTTAAACTCTTGTTTTCTTACATTAACAGTACCCTTAATTTGTTATTCTGTTGCATTCCAGAGAGGTGATTTACTGACAAATAAACACAGCATGTGATAGTAACTGCTGAGTCATTTCTGACAGTTTGAACTTTCAGGAAGTAATAACTATGTCACTCACTTCCTGACAATTTGAACTGTTATAACATTTGAAAAAAACAACTGCCAGCAGTGTCAGTACCCTTGTTTTACTCAGCAAGAAAACATAGAGTTTCATTAAAAATACTTTATTACTGCTTTAAACTCACTCTCCGCTTACAGTACAAGTTCTTTAGCCCGTTGGATGCTGTAGAGGTATCCAATGCATTTGGAGAACTCTTTAGCATCCAAGTGGTTAAAATACCCAGGTAGCAGTTTATAACACTGCATGCTTATTTAATAGTATTCCACTGGATGGTAGCATCTGAAGGTACAAAGGTAGTGTACAAAGGTAGCAGTTTTAATTTTTATTCTCTAGTAATCCACTGGAAAATATAATCCAAGTGGTTAAAACATCCAGGTAACTTTTTTAATGTTTTCATTCCTTAGTAATCCCTTCACTGCTAGAGAATGGAGTTGGATTAGAGTTAGATCTCAGCTGTTGCCAAACAGTGGTTTTAACCCTTAACGCTTGTCACATGCATTTGCTATTGAGTATAATAAGACACCACACAACATTTCTTCAACCTTATGCCAGACTCTCCCTTGCCAGCTGTAGGGCAACAACTAACACAACATTCTTTCAACCTTATGCCAGACTCTCCCTTGCCAGCTGTAGGGCAACAACTAAGAAACCAACTTTTTATGTCCTAGCCTGGACTCTCCAATTTCTAAAAACAATTTTCCCAGTACCCATCGGCCGGATACACACCTAAGCCCAATGTTAACCAGCCAAGTTAACCTGCTGCAAAGCCCAGTGTGTGCACCTCCCATAAGGCCATTGACCTGTACCTTTTCCTCCTGTATCAACATCCCTTAGATTACCCTTGCTTGGCAAGGACTCATCGCTTAAGCTGTAACAACAAAGGTATTTAACACAACCCACAAACAAAACAGAGGGAGGGAGGGTGGGGATGCTTACAGGCATGCTGCATAGGACTGGCAGCTGCCTCTTCTCCTCTGGCAATGAATTTCCCCCCTCCTCACCTTCCCCTTACTCCCACCCCCTTTTTCATCCAATCAGTGCTGCTTAACAGAATCACGTGCCCTCACTGAGCCTTGACAGGCTTCCCCACCACTCACACTCTGGGGAAGTTCTATACGGCCGTGCAACCATTGTTTTGCACTGCATTATGAACACCTCAGGCACTGAAATGGTAAAGAGATGGAGATATGGAAAAACAATGTGGGCCACAACAAATTGAAAACCAATAGTGCTCTGGGGGGGTGAAACTCAATAACTATTACCAGCTATAGTCTTGATTCTATTTGCTGCAAAAAAATATCTTTACCCTGCCTTATTTCATAATGACTGACACTTCTACTGAAAAACACCACTTAGATCAGATTGGAGTTTGGTGAAAAATAATGTATTTGCTACCTCAAATGTAAGTATTTAAGTGATTTTACTGCTTTATTCAATGTCAAGGTTATCTTAACAATGCATCCTTAGTACTTCCTGCATCTCTACCCCAACACAGGTAACTCCCAGATTTTCAGAGCTCTCTCAAGCATGAGGTGGTAAGTACAGGTCAACCCAGTGGCTCTTTTCTGGGTATTGGACCTGGGTATGGGTCACTTATCTGACCTGGGTCTCCAGTCCTGACCATCCACTTAATCCCCATCATCTTGCCTTATGTATATAGGTAGACTTAAATAAATTATATAAGTATTTGTTGGATCCCACTAGTCACAAACTCTGGCCAAAGTGTTTGGGGCAAAAAAAATTACACATTGGAGGTCATCTTATCTCTTTTTCTTCTACCCCTCACACAGTATTCTGTGGGGATAATAAAAATTGTATGGGGTCCATAGGACCATATTCAACTATATTGTCCAATGGAGGAGTCAAGCGATCTAACCTTTCCTCCACCTGTTATAAGGAACCCTGAACACAAATTTAATATATTTTGTTCCCTTATAACACCCTATATATTTTATTGTCCATCGCCTTAAACCATAAGGGGTAGTGGTCTAGGTAGGAAGCCCCTCAGCTCAGCCCCTTAAGCAAAGGTGTAGGGTAATTTCCTTTTTCATAAGCTTTACACGGTTGGGTGTCTAGAAGTTGAGAAAACTCTTTATTGTTAATTGTAAAACAGACATCCATCCTTGGAGAATAGAGTGGGATCCATATACCCCCATTTTAACAATCTGAACCACATTATAGTGTCTTAGGACTTACTCCACCAATTGTAGTGAGAGGAAGGGGGAGCACTTAAAGGTGTTTACAGTTAAATGATTTAAAGGGAACTATGAAATGTATGGCTTGATGTTTTTAGTAATAATTGCATTCAATTTTGATTCTTGAACTTACATATTAGGCATCAAAATTCCACCAGATTAAATATTAGGAGAGGATTATTACTTTTTTGCAATAGGTTGTATTATTACTATTTTACATTATTTGCAGGAAATGGCCTTAGTTTAGACATTCTAAACATTGTCTACTGTAATGGAATTGCTTACTGTTGATTTCCTCTTCATAAAGTTGTTAAACATGGGTAAGTAAACACTTTAAGACCCATTAGGAAATAAATCCCATTATATTATTATGTCTATATGAACACAATATACAACATCTCTATGTGTATTAGCAATCCCTTTCCATCAGACTTCATTAATTTATGACTCAGCCCCCCTTTTTGTCAGTCCTAAAATCCTAAATCCAGTTGGTTTCTTTAGAAGGGTTTTATGAAATAAAAACAGTGTGCACCTTATTTCAGCATCATATCCTTCACTGTAGGCCTTGTTTGTTTTCTGTACAGAGCCAGCTTGTCTTGTTTCACTGAATGAAGGCAAGTCAGCATTTCACTTAGTGTGCTAGGCATTTATAGGGACAGATTTTATGAAATAAACCTACTAGAAAAGAAGTCTGAACTAAGACCAGAGTACTTCACTTAAATTAGCCTATTTATAAGTAATAGCATTTTTATACAGCTCCACACAATCAATTATTCTATAAATTAACAAACATACACCTAAGATAACCTTAAAGTGTAGTATTAAGTCCCCTAAACATATAAGAATATGTTTGGTGCAGCCTATATAATTTGTAAAGCATTTATTTTAAAGGGATAGTAATGTTTCATAATAAAAGCAGCTCTAATTAATTAGAATAGTATTTGGGCCTTGGAGAGTGTTATTTCAATTCTGTCAGAGTTGTAGTTCAAGAGTAATTGAATGATAAAATATCCCCCTCCTGCCCCTTTAATAATATAACATTGCTCAGCTCAGAGCAGCAGGGAGGTATCCAGGTAGATTGCAGAGAGGGACAATCTTCAATTAAGATAAGGGAAAAAGCTGAAAAAGCTGTCAAAGGGGGCAGGGTTTTCATTGTTCTTACATTAAGAAGATTGTCCCTTGCTGTTATCTGTCTGGTCAAGCAACCAGATTCCACATCTGAGGTGAGCAGTGTTACAATAGGTAAAAGGGGCGGGAGGGGGATACTTTATCATTCAGTTACTCTTGAACTACAACTCTGACATGATTGAAATAACACTCTACATGACCCAAATACTATGAAGATTAATTTGAGCTGCTGTTTTGTGAAACATTACTATCCATTTAAGTTACAATACTACTGCTTTTACAATATTTAGCAGAATGGATAAAGAGTTTTTTTACAAGGACTTTTTACTAGTGTGTTAAAGGGTTAGTAATACTTTGTTTTATCTTTATTTTATTTTGTAGGCATTAAAAAAAACATGAAGAACGATATAAGTCTTATTACTCAAACCCCTCCCTCTCCTTTTACCTAGTGTAAGCCATCTCTTCTCACATGTGGAATGCAGTCCATAAACCAGAGAGATAACAGAAGTAACAATGTAACGATGTCTTTTATACTATGTATAGTAGGAGAAGGTAGTGTACAGTTTATTAACCTCTTTATGAATCTATTAAGATTAGTTCCGATGGATTAGCGCGATCATGGTTGACGTTAAGATGATGTCGGTTGAAGTCCGGCCCCACGATGGGTGGGCTTGAGTATTAGCGTCTATAAAAAGGTAAATTGAAGGGGTCGCTGGTTCTTAAGCCCCTGACGAAGCTGCTAGTGATAGCGGCGAAACGCGTTGGGTTGTGCCTACCTGTGGGCATAAGCAGCTGTGTATAAGAATAAAGAGACTTGATTTAGTTTTAGAGGTTCGGCAATATGGTCGCAATGATAAGGGTAGGGTTAGTCTGTGGAAAGCTCTTGTAGCTTTCCATGAGGTTTAGGTTGAGGGAGCCACCATTTTGCTGTTCCTACTGTATTGATTAGAGCATTATAAAGCATTGTGCTTGATCATTTGGAAGATTGATGTGATTATTGACTTCACTGCCCCTATACCTTACCAATGGTGCCGCTTTGCTTCCTGAATTTGAGCCCGGGATGTTGTTACTGGGAGACACGGGGTTAATATAGCAAGTAAACGGCTACACTGTTTGCATTGTATTAGCGGATTGTGGTAAATAGAACTTTGAGTAACATTTTTTCCACCACTTAGAGGATTATAGATTAAAAGTGTCGATTTTTCTACCTTTGTAAGTGAAGATTGATATTTAATAGCTTAGTGTTTACTAGCACATCTAAATAGGTGGAGTGTAGTGAGCCACGAAGAAATTGTTACCTATTTGTTACTTAGTTGTTCTAAGTGTGCTTCCGTTGGTCCGCACCTCTAATAGTTACAGCGCTTTGAACTTACCTACAGGAGGTTTATTTATTTTATGGGTCACCTGTATTAGTAAAGGGTTAAATTACGGATATGTAGTTTTATTGGATCTTGTATTTTTTATTAAAAGTTAAGTTTTAGCGACTCATGAATAGATGTTATGTAATCATGTGTGAATAAGATTTCGAACTGGTCACCTTTGGACAGAGAGAGGGTTAACGGGTCATGGTAGTGTACCCGTGCCCTGGCTCTGTTTATCTTTTTTTAGGTTTATTAGATAACAGAAGTTGACAATCTTCTTCCTATGAGAACAATGAAAGCCCTGCCCCCACTGACAAGTTTTTCCGGTTTTTCACTTATCTTAAGTGAAGATTGTCCCTCTCTGCAGTCTACCTGGGCACCTCCCTTCTGATCTGGCTGAACAGTGTTACACCAGTAAAAGGGGTGGGAGGGGGATACTTTGTCATTGAATTACTCTTGAACTGCAACTCTGACAGAATTGAAATAACACTCTCCAAAGTCCAAATAATATGATGATTAATTAGTGCTGCTTTTATTATGAAACATTACTATCCCTTTAATGCTTATTTTCTGTTCTGGGGAGGTGTGAATTAAGCGCAGTAAATTGCTTGTAAATACACACAGCTGTAGTCATAATATAACAATCATATATAAATTAGAATAAAAGGACCCAGGCAATGCCTTTGTTTTAAAATACATGTTTTTGTCACTAGCTCTAAAGGGTACATACACTCTGTATGTGAGTGTATGTGCTATCTGTGTATATGATGTCATACGGGGTTGTTACTAAGCAACGGGAACCAGACTGACAGGCGGAATGTATTGGATGCTGCCAGCTGAAGGCAGACATCATGGATAGAAACACACATTGATAAAAAGGAGGCACATAATACAAAACATAAAAACTATGTGCAAATCAAATATATATTATGGTGATGCTCGCATATAAAATAACCAAAAGAAAGAAAAAAAACAGAAAAAAAGGGAAAAAATAAAAATAGAAGCACATATCTGATCCTATTTGCTGGCTAGTCATCATGATGCTGTAGCCAGCTGTGGGGGACACTGAAACCAAAATCAGGGTAGTGTCAAAGATAAAAAGCAAATAAACAGTAGATAGACAAATAAATATACATATAGAGCTATGCAAAGCAGGTATGAAATCCAGTCTCATTACACCTGCAGTTACTGTACGACAGGTATGGTTTCATATCTTTGAAGGAATTATTAAGTGTCACATTTTGGAGCCAGATGCAGTACAAAATAGTTCATGGTACCCGTAGATAAAGGACAAAATTCCTGAATCAATTTCCACTGTATTGATGACCCATATCCATGGACTTTCCACAAGAAGTGCCAATGTATGTCCAATGTGGTGTAGTCCAATATCCCAGTGGTTAAATTCAAGTTTGTTAATAACCTATGGTCCCATCACAAGAAGTCATTAGTGATGATCAGTGATACAGACTCATGGTTACTGTGTCCAAGTCTATTGATGGCCCGTTCCTGTGGTCTATCCACAAGGAGTCCCTATATATCACAATGAAGACACACACATTCAGATATCCTATAGTTTTATGGAACAAAAATCCAAGGGCCCATTCCTGTGGTCTGTCTACAAGGAGTGCCCAAAATGACATATATACATTTGTTCCATTGGGTGCCAACTTGGTATACAGTTCCGTGTTGGGTTGGCACTAGAGTGTCTCCAAGAAATGGATGTATATAGCACGACAAACTGCTTCATTCTCATAAGAAGCTGGAGAAGGATAATTCATGATTAAGGCACTTGGGGCTAGCGTTTCAAAGTAAAACATGTACTTGGTTTGTTGCTGTAGCAGTATCTGGTGTCTATCTCCACCTCTTCTTGGTTTGGGCACCATATAAAGTGGCATGAAACGAAAGTCTGAGTAATGGCCCAACTCAAAGTGTCTGGCAAAAGGTTGGCACTTATAATCTTTAGCATCGATATGACTCTCCGGGGCTTTTTGTATGGCTGATCAATGTTTATTAATCCACTCTTTTAACATTGTAGTCATCTTGCCAACATAAATCAGATTGCAGGGGCAACAGATGTACCATGTACTAGCTCTCACAATTCTTATAGTCCATGATCTTTACCAATCTCTTAGTTCTCGGGGGTGTGTGTGTACTCTTTGCCAGTAATTATAAATCCTCAGTTGGAACACCCCTTACATCTATTTATCCCTTGAGAGGATCCCCTATATTTAATATGTCACCCAGATTCCTCCCCCTCCTAAAACAAAAAGGTGGCAAGTGCCCATGTTTGTTGTCCCCACTGAGTATATGCCAATGTTTTCGTATGTCCTGTTTAATGCTAGTAGTTGCTGTAGTGTACTGCATTTGGACACAAAATCTCTTTTCTTTGTTCTCATTGTTATCTTTGGGTTGTAACACAGTTTCTATGAAGTACAAGTGCCTTTTTCATGGCATTATTTACTTCTTGGGTGTTATACCCTCTTTGCATAAACTTTTCTTTCATTATAACCAAGGCTAATCTGCGCTCCTTATGGTCAGTTGTAATACGGACTACCCGTACCATCTGGGAGTAAGGTAATCCCCTTTTGAGTGGTATAGGGTGGTGACTGGTGGCGTGTAATAGGGTATTCCTATCTGTACCTTTCAGATATATCTATAAAGATCCTGCCATTCTCTCTGAAAAATGGACATGTTTTAAAAGTGTATACATTTGTAATCAAATGTTTGCATAAACCTGATAGTACATTCAATACTATTGAGGTGATCAATGAACTCTCTTAATAGTTCTGATCCTAAGAAGTAAAATGTAATCTATAAAGTGCTTAAAAAACAAGATATACTGGGCATATCGGTTGACAAAGAAAATATGCAATTGTTCGTAGTATTGCATGAAGATTGAGGCGTACAAGGGAGCTATGTTGGAACCCATGGCTGTTCCCTGTAGAAACTGTTTTAAAATTTAAACTAGCTCTTTTTAAGTATGACATCTATTAACAGAAGCAGAAACTCCAATGGGGACCCTCGTATGCGTCATCGCCTCCTATCACCACAGCCATATGTAAATGTTCCATGGTGTTGGGCTGCTCTCTCTGTATAAGTATACAAATGACCTGGGTGCTTGTCAAACAAAGTAAAAGATACATACAGTTCTGTAGTAGGATAAACAGCACTTTCGTGGACATTTTTGTAGGTGAAATAGAAGCTACATTTGTTAAACTGAAGTTTCAGCCATTGCTGGCCAAAATGTCACTTTAATAAATTTAACTTCTATTTCATCTACAAAAAAGACCCTGTGGGTGCCATTTGTCCTACTACAGAACTGTATACATCTCCAGATCCAGGTGTTGGTAAACAAACAGTTTCTCACTGGGTATTAGTGCACATCTATTTAATTAATTAATAATTCTGTATACTACTTTACATTGCCTGCTTAGAATAAGAAACATTGAGGTTTAAGACACATAATATGACTATAGGTTGCTAAGCTTGCCCCATATCAAGGACCCTAATATGAGCAAGTTCTAACCTTCCTTCCTTGGTCTTGTGAGCTAATTTTCTCCTGCTTCCCTGTTTTTAATAAAGGGAAACTCTCTGACTAGTATAGTATTTAAAACATCAATAAGCTCTACCTAAAAGAGGGATTTAAATGAGAAGAAAAACCCGCTAATAATAACCACCCCCTTGCCTT
Organism: Rhinophrynus dorsalis; assembly: GCA_037306005.1. NCBI lineage: Eukaryota > Metazoa > Chordata > Amphibia > Anura > Rhinophrynidae > Rhinophrynus > Rhinophrynus dorsalis. The sequence continues at coordinate 165,406,313 of CM074718.1, forward strand.
ATTATGGCCATAAAATCCTAATGGCACTCATGAATTTTGCCCTTATGCTTTTGTTCAAGAGATAAAATTTTCAATTAGTCTTGAATGTGATGCTTATGGAGGTGGACATAATATTTGCTGGTAGTTTTTTTTTTTTTTCAAACTGAAGCAGGCAGAGTACATAAGCCTGCTTAACCCCTTAAATGGATAGTAATGTTTCAGAAAACCAGCAGCTCCAATTAATCTTCATAGTATTTGGCCCATGGAGAGTGTTATTTCAATACTGTCAGAGATGTAGTTCAAGAACAAATGACTGATAAAGTTTCCCCCTCCCACCCCTTTTACCTAGTGTAAGTCACCTCCCCTCAGATGTGGAACTGGAGCGGACAGGTCACAGCAAGGGAACTCTTCTTACTGTGAGCATAAGGAAAGCCCTGCCCCCTTTAAAGTTTTTTCCCTTATGCTAATTGAAGACTATCCCTCTCTGAGATCCATCTGGACAGTCTTGCTGCTCTGAGTTGAGCAGTGTTACAGTAAAAGGGGAGGGAGGGGGATATTTTATCATTCAATTACTCTGGAACTACAACTATGACAGTACTGAAATAACACTCTCCATGGCTCTTAAACTATGAAGATTAATTGGAGCTGCTTTTATTTTGAAACATTACTTTCCCTTTAAGGACCGGGAAAATCTGGGTTGGTTTGTATTTAAGGACCGGAGCAGTTTTGACTTTTTTAACTATGTCTTTGCTCAGCCATATTTACCTCTAATTCCTTTAGTACACCAACACAAATTATATACCATTTTTTAAGCAGGGCATTCTTTTTTTATATCACATTTATATGGATACCCCATCTTTTAATACCCCACAAAAGTATATGTTTATGAAAATTAGACAAAATAGGATAATTCATCAGTGGTATTTTGGATTTTTTAACGCAGATATTTTTCCAGAAATCTGTATCAAAATTGTGGTAATATTTTGCTTTTTTGCAGTTTTCACAATTACGTTGCAATTTTGAACTTGTGTGTTTCCAGGTCAAACATGGAATTTTCACAGCTTTCTTATCTGGTGCCATGTCTCATTTGGGGCTGTGTACCAGTGCAGTACTTTCAAATTTCCCCCCAATTAAATATATTTTTGAAAAGCAGACAACCCACAGTTTCATTTTAGGTCTGTTTTTTCATTTACTACTCAGACATTTTATCACCAATGTCTCGTAAAAATTGATGTAAGTGAAAAATTCTGCGTTTTTCACATTTAGATTTCAATGTTGATGTAAATTTCAAGCACAGGATAGATGACAATTTTAAAAATGCATTGGTTAGTGTTTAGCTCCTTCTTCTGAGTACAGCAGTACCCCATATGCATAGGTTTCTCAGGGTTTGTGGGAGCTACGGGGCCCAAATTGGAACATACACGTTTCCAGTTTCACACTTTGAATTTTCACAGCTTGCATCACTGGTGCCATGTCTCATTTGGGGACATTTTAAAGTGGAGCACACTAAAAACCCAGGCTGTCATTTTCAGTGTGTTTTCAAATTTCTCACGCAGCCATTTTACCACCAATCCCTCATACAACTTCATGTAAGTAAAAAATTCTGCGTTTTTCACACTTAGATGGTGATGTGGTGATGTGAATTTCAAGCACAGGATAGGTAGCAATTTTAAAAAATGCATTGATTAGTGTTCAGCTCCTTCTTCTGAGTACGGCAGTACCCCATATGCATAGGTTTCTCGGGGTTTGGGGGAGCTACGGGTCCCATATTGGAACATGCACGTTTCCAGTTTCACACTTTGAATTTTCACAGCTTGCGTCACTGGTGCCATGTCTCATTTGGGGACATTTTAAAGTGGAGCACAGTAAACAACCCAGGCTGTCATTTTCAGTGTGTTTTCAAATTTTTCACGCAGCCATTTTACCACCAATCCCTCATACAACTTCATGTAAGTAAAAAATTCTGCGTTTTTCACACTTAGATGGTGATGTGGTGATGTGAATTTCAAGCACAGGATAGGTAGCAATTTTAAAAAATGCATTGATTAGTGTTCAGCTCCTTCTTCTCAGTACGGCAGTACCCCATATGCATAGGTTTCTCGGGGTTTGGGGGAGCTACGGGTCCCATATTGGAACATGCACGTTTCCAGTTTCACACTTTGAATTTTCACAGCTTGCTTAACTGGTGCCATATGTCATTTGGGGACATTTTAAAGTGGAACAGATATATTTTTTGAAAAGTAAACAACCCAATGTGTTTTCAAATTTTTTTTACCACCAATCCCTCGTAAAACTTTATGTAAGTAAAAAATCCAGCGTTTTTCACACATTTTTCAATGGTGATGTGGATTTTAAGCACAGGATGGGGGAAAGTTTTAAAAAGTGTATTGATTAGTGTTCAGCTCTTTCTTCTGAGAACGGCAATGCTCATTTGCATAAGTTTCTCAGGATTGGTGGGAGCTACGGCGTGTTTCCACTTTCACACTTGCTCAAATGGTGCCATGTTTCATTTGGGGCTGTGTACCAGTGCTCCACTTTAAAATCCCCAAGTTGAGTATTTTTGAAAAGTAGAAAACCCAGGCTTTCATTTTAGGTGCATTTTCACATTTTTCACACAGCCATTTTTACCACCAATCCCTCTCAAAACCTGCTGTAAGAAACAAATTCAGCATTTTTCACACCTATATTGCAATGTTGCTGTGGATTTAAAGCAGTATAGTCGCAGATATAGAAACATTCATTGATTAGTGTTCAGCTACAGCAGTTAAGGACCAAGGAGCTTTTTTTTTTTTGCAAAATGGATTCAGGGGTCCCCAAGCGGCGTGCCAGGACCATCATCCTTAACGCAAGTTTACCTAGGACGGTTTTGGAACGTCACCGGTCCTTAAGGGGTTATGATTACTATGTGCAGTGGGTAGTGGGTGTGTCCTTGTGGCCCTGCAAACAACTGTCATGTCTGCTCCCATGGACGTAACATCTAGGTCAGACAATAAGGTAAGTGGGGGGTTATTATTAGGAATTATCACTTACCTTAACTATTTTAAATTGCTAATAAAACTGAAATATTCAGAGTTTCTTCTTGGTGCATGAACCACATTTCAATAACATGGAAATATCCTCAGTTTTAGCCAGAAAATTCAATTAATGCAATAAAAAAGAAGAAAAAAGGGCTAACTGTGAAAATGCATATTAAACTTTAAATATATATTCCAATTTATGTGCCTTTTGCACACTGCTATTCTAAAAATATCAATTAAATGCAAAAATCTATTTTGTTTATTAGGCTGCAGATGATTTCATATATCTACCAAGAGACTTTAATTATGGGACCGTTATGGGCTAATAGCCTGATTAACTTTTGAAATCGCATGGCTATATCTTTCTAACTGTAACACACCTTGTGCTATAAAGATGGAAAGTGTAGTAATAATCTATGGTTCTATCAGGAGGGAAATTCATTTCAAAGGAGTAAAAATGTTAGGACAAGAGGCCATAGACTAAAACTAGAGGGACAGAGGTTTAGATGTAATATAAGAAAGTTTTACTTCACTGAGAGGGTGGTAGATAAGTATAATAGACTACCAGTAGAAGTGTTAGAGGTTAAAACAGCGACAGAATTTACGCAAGCATGTAATAGGCAGATGGCTACAGTCACTGAGCTAGAAACTTGACAGTAACTGTCACAATTTGAATACCTGACATTGGGAGTAGTGTTACTGGAAAATTAGGCCTAGCCTGCCTGATGGCTAAATATGACCCTCAGTAGTTACAAATTCTGCTTTTAGGGCAGTACATCTAGTAATTCACAGTAATTTACATGTAATTATATATACAGTATGTATGTATATACAAAAGATTTTAGGTGTAGATGTGGTCCTAAGAACATTGGGAGGATAAGCTTAAAAGTATAAATAATGTGTGTGAAGGGTTATTTCCTTTAACAAGGGATATAACAGATGTGATGTCTTGCTGTTGTAATTTCTTATCCCCATCATATTTTGGTGGTTTCATTCTAACCAATAGCCTATAAAAATGCTTTCCTATGGTAATTTTTTATATATAAACTCATGGAAGAGCCTTGCTGACCATTGTGTGGAAAGGCAACATTCTGCCTCTATGCAGGTGTTGGAGATCTATTTTAATAAAAAAATTAATGGATTAATAGAATATTGCATTGACAGCATAACTGCTTGCATCTAAGCCAGTCCTGGAAAACCTGTGACTCTTCACTGTTTCATAAAATACAAAAAGATAAGAACAGAGGCACCTCCTTGTGCAGTTATCAACATATACCATCCTTCCCACAAATCACCCATCAGGTGTCTACTCACAAGGTAGATGGCTGTCAATCTACATATGTAATGCACAGCAGACAAGGCTTTAGTGGGAAATCTGACTCAACCACAGTCTCTTCCTGTGGGCTGCTCCTAGCACAACAAGCTCTCTCAAACAGCCATATAATAAAGAAACAAAAGATAGAAAACACACAGGGTGCCCAATAATTTGAATCCGTATAAAACTAGAATATATGAAATAGGTGTAAGTAACTCACAAATATGATGGCCAGAAGCAACTCTGACAGACCAGCATGTGGAAGAGTTTAACATGTCTCCTCCGGTGATAATACACGATCACTGCAATGTTTCCTCAACGGTACCTACTCTGGACTCTCAAAGGATCCGAAAGCTCCCTCCAACTCAACAGTGAAAACGAAAAAAGCTTACTAAAGATAAAGCAACTGAAAAAACTGAAAAAGGCTCCTGGATGAATGAAATAACTACTTAATATAAAACTCATCACTAGGAGCTCAATATTTAAACTACATATATGGAGGTACCTTTGAGGAAACATTGCAGTGAATGTCTATTATCATCCGAGTGGAGATAGGTTAAACTCCTCCAACTGCTGGGCTGTAAGAGTTGCTTCTGACCAAGTAAATTGGGAGTAATTTACATCTATTTTATATATTCTGATTGTATGCATATTCACACTATTGGGGGCCTGTGTGTTTTCTATTTTTTGTTTCTGTATACTTCACTGTTGTAGGACTTCAACTCCAATCATCCTGACATGCTTGTCTGATCACAGCAGTCATGTGCTCTAATTTAGTAAATGGTGAAAAGCTCTTTTATCTGCAATAGATTGGAAGTTCAAGAATACTTACAAGGGAAATTAATGAAGGGTAGGGATTTTTTTCTCCAATAATTAATTCATAGTGCATATGGCAAAGTATGTCTCCAGCACTAAGGCAATGTGCTCAACACACATCGCCAGACACACATCACCATAACATCACTGCTTAGTTTATCTCCCCCCAGAACCAGGGAATGTTCCTACTTGAGCAGAGGTGAGTCATCCAAATGACTAAGACAGGGATATCCTCATGTTCCTGGTCTATTGGTGGTGAAATCTTCATGTTCTTCCTGGAGAACAGGTTTGGGAATCACTGATTTAGACAATGCACCATATTGGTAGGACTTCTTTCATTAGTCTCTAAGTTGCTGTCCTTCTGGAGATATGGTGTCCAGTAAGAATGTGCAAAAATTTCTGATGCAGTAAGAGATTCCCTAGAAAACAAGGATTCTGTCTGCCATGGTGAGCATGTGTATGTTTATGCATGATCAAGTGTGCATGCCCATGGGATGATTTAAGCATGGGTGTTTTGTGACATCAAACTGGGAATGTGTGATAACCCAATCCTAGAGATCTTATTTTTCTATTAACTGCAGTTCTATCTTCTTCTTTGTAAACACTATCCCATTCTCTGCTGGAATTACATGTATTCTTGATTGTATTGCTGGTCAAACCTGCAAGGCCTTTATAGTAACATAGTAAATTAGGTTGAAAAACACAAGTCCAACCTTTGCCTCATGATCCAGATAAATGAGAGTAATATAAGATTTCATGCTGCCATATATGTTAGTCTTTATCAGAACTTCCTTTTTGCCTACTAATACACAGTATAACCCAGTATGTCCCCTCTTGAAAGAAATGTATCTAATCTTCTATTAAATGTATCCATTGTATCTGCCATTATCACATCCTTCGGCAAGGAATTTCACAGTTTAACAGACCTTACTGTAAAAAAGAAAAACCTTAATCTGCTGAAGCTGAAACCTCCTTTCCTCTACTCTCAAGGGGTGGCCCCTTGTTATTTGATCCGGCCTTGGAATGAAAAGCTAACCAGAGAGATCTTTGTATTGGCCTTGTACGTTGTGATAAGATCTCCTCTTAGTCATCATTTGTCAAGAGTCCCCAAACCAAGTTTTTGTAGATGTTCCTCATATGTCAAGTCTTCTATTCCCTTAATTAATTTTGTTGCTCTTCACTGTTTTCTCTCCAGTTCTAGAATATATTTTTTCAGAACTGGTGCCCAAAATAGCACTACATAATAGAGGTGAGGTCTTACCAATGATTTGTACTGTGGCAAAAAGATGTTATCTACTTGCTTCAATACCCCTTTTTATGCAAGAATGGACTTTATTTGCTTTTGCTACTGCTATTTGACATTGCTTTCAAGTTTGTAGATTCCCCAGGTCTTTTTCTAGCAACGAGTCACCTAAAATGATTCCATTAAGTTCATACGTATCATTGGGATTTTTTCCTTCCCAAATGCATGACTTTACACTTTCCCACATTAAACTTCATATTCCATTCCATTAACTACCCTGAATCATTTAGTGTCATCTGTAAATATTGATATGTTGCTGTCTACATCTATTTCTAGGTCATTTCTAAACATGTTAAAAGGCAGAGGCCCAAGTACTGAACCCAAGGTACTACACTCTCAACTGTATTGGAGAATTGTCCATTTACAACAACACACTGTTCCATATCCTTCAACCAGTTTTCTATTCAATTGCAATGGTTATCCCCTAGCCCCAATTTCCTTAATTTATACCCCAGCTTCCTGCATGACACTGTATCAAATGTCTTTGCAAAATCTAGATATACTACATCTACTGCTTTATTATTATCTAGGTTGCTACTTACTTCTTCGTAGAAGCTTCACTAGAATTGCAGTACACATACAAAGTGTTTACATGTACTTGAGTCAGAGAGCTTTTTTTTCCTATTGGCTTTTTCCTGAATTTGCTTGTTTGTCTCCTGCACTGAACTATGCCACTTTTTTTTATGTGATTTGGATCCTAAGATTTTGGTTTCCTTTGAGACTTTTTTAGATGTTGCTGATATTGCAGTCCCTTGAACTTTATCTGTTTTTATATCTGGGTTCCCTGTTACCTCCAACAACAAGCAATTACAACCATGGTCCAGCTCTTTCTCATGTGGTTTATGGCTATTTGAACCTGTGATTGACAACTGTAACCACAGCAAGTAGCTGCATCAAGGTCACACTTGCAGTCATCATCACTATGCATCTCAACTTCACTTTCTAACACCAATGTGTGTTTTGGCGTCCCTGCAGGGCAGAACCTCTACTAGTAATTAAGTACCTACTTCTCCTCCTCTTTCCTACTTCTCGGTGTGACAGAATGTTGGAAATGTAGAGCAGGAATGTTGGAACTTGGTTCAGGAACATTACACACTGGGCTTCACCTTCTGGAAGCAAGTTCCACATGAAATTCCTCCATATAAGAATTTCTGCAAAAAGAAAATATATAGCTCCCTTTCCACAGAAATTCCTTCAAGGAGGAAATGCAACCTACTGCACATCTCTAGTCTTTGGAATCTCACCCAATACGAATGATGATAATTTGTAAAGTGGCAGTAGTATTTTTCTTTTGCTGCTGCTAAAGCCTCTTCCTGTATAGCTAAGTATCCCCATGGCTTTGACCAAGTTTATGTTGCAGAATTTCAGCACACACAGCTTAAAAAATAGATATTTCCTTCAATTAGTAAATTCCAACCATGGAGAAAATTTGAAACAGGTGCAACAGTAGCAGAGTGGCTGTGACACTCCAGCAGGCACAGGATGGGCTCAGATAAACAACCTGTTTTTAACAACATTAGGGAGAAGTGAAAGGTGGTGGTTATGTGAGCACTAGTATTACTAGGCAGTGATTAGCCATGGCAAAATGCTGAAACACACCCATCTAGCAAATAAAGTCTTCGGATGATCTGCCAAGTACTGAAGGACTGATCAGACTCATATGAAAATACCATGGTTATTCAGGTATTTTTTTCAGGTATTTTACAAGGGTGTGAGGTTCTCACAGCATGCCATTCTGTGTTTATGAGAGGAGAAAGCAGCATGTTTTATGAGCTAGTGAAGATAGGGGAATTGAAGTTTAGTTTATGGAAAATTTTAGGTAGGACATTTGTTCCCTGTGCTAGGAGAGTCTGGGGGCACTATGGGGAGAAGAAAGGTGGAAGGAAGTTGACCCCAAATACCCCAAAATTCCACATGACTGATTGGCAAGACACAGACAGCTGTGGACCTATTTGCTTGCTGATCTTGCTGTTATTGCCTCTGTGCTGGTGAAGTCTGGGGAAAGATGTTGTTAACTTTGCTTTTCAATTGTATTTTTTTTCTGAACAAACTGTGATAAGAGAGGGTGGACAACTTAAAATAAAAATAATAATAATTATAATAAATAAATAAATAAATAAATAAATAAAAAAGAATAAAGTAATAAACAAACAACTAAATACATTAGGTGACAGACAGCTGACTAGGCTAAGGAAAGGCATCACACTCCATCAGTTGTGTTGTGTACTGTAGAATAAAAACACACAGAATAGTTAAGTAATGTCCAGCAAACGCACAAGGGGCAGGGGAAGGGTGGATCAGTACAGAGACGTGAGAGTAAAGTAGTAGTTCAGAATCTGACTACAGCAATGGTTGCTGCAACATGTGCAATAAATGATGATGATGCCTTTCCTCCAAGGAAGGAAGGATGCAGTTTGTCAAGGTCCCAGCAACACTTCCAGCACCACCATATAAGAACCATATAAGAAGACATATAAGATGAACACTGAAGATGACAACAAGTAGCATTCAAGTGTTGATGATGGCAATAGCATAACAGAGGAAAGTGTAGCAGCTGAACCGCCTACTGCATCAGATAGTGAGACAAACAAGCACCAAACACCTATCCTGAAAGTAGTAGTGAACTTTGTTACAGTAAAAGTAAAAAGAAAGCTTAGAGGAATATAAGAGTAGTGGGCAAGAAGTGTCAGGTGATGCTGATGCTGCTGAGGATGACCTAATGATGACTGATGATGATGCAGATGTAGAATATATCTATACAGCATCCTTCTCTTGTTCAGATACAGATGAAGTTGAGAGTGAGGATGATGATATGGCCATAAAGTTAGCAGAAAGGCAAAGGCTGAATCTTCCACCACTGAAAAGGAGCACTGTGTCTGTCTATAAACTGTTTGAGAAAACCATTGGAAAGGCTGACCCTGGACAAGAAAAGATGTCAAAAAGTATACAGTCACCCTATCAGCATCACCACTACAATGCTGACTTCAGGGAAAGGGGAGTGGGGGGGGGACTTTGAGAGTGAATATCTCTCAAACCATAAAGGTTTGAGAGATGTCATTGGGGGCAATTAATTTCATTTTTTTATTACTACAATATTGGAATTAGTAATTTTTAAGCATTACTATCCCTTTAAGTGGAATTTTAGTAAATGTTTTATAATGGGAAGAGTACTTGTTTTTCAAAACTATTTTATTCAAAGAAAATGCTCTTGCAAATGAGTCACGTGTTGCACTCGTCTCTGGCACTCACTGGGTTAAATCATAGTTTTCCACAACCTATTTGAATAAATAAATCCAACTTTTTTCTTATTGGAATTGTAAGCTCCAACCACACTCTCATCAGCCCTGAAATGTAGAAAGGCCTCCCCGTTCACATAGCCCATAGAATTACATTCATACAATATCAAAAAAATACCACTAATTTAGTAAAAAAAAAAAATATTGCGTAATGAGAATATAAGTCTGTGTGTGACATTTGCATGCCCCCATTTTGATTGCAGGCACCTATTACTGTAATCAAGCTGCGGAAGTTAGAAGGTGTCTACTAAGCACAATCATTATGTGATCAGCACAAGCTAATTGCCTAATAACTGCTTGAAAAAGAATAGCTGTTATTTCTTTTTGGCTTTAACCCTTTTCATGCCAGGTGTGTGTCCAACACATTACTTCACAATAAGTTTGTGGCACTCAAGAGTTAACAATTATTAATATAATGATTAGTTGGATAGTATAAAATATTTTTTTAATTAAACAGCAATTTGAAAACATGTTACTAGCGGAAAAGTGCACGGTACCAGATACCATAGAATTACTGGACCAATTTTGGGGCAAACCAACTGAGCCATTGGGCACAAATAAAAATTCCCATTGTTTTAAATTGAGCTTTTAACCTCTTGAATGCTAGAAAGGTTGACAATACATTGCTTTGGAAATCTCTGTAGTATATTTTGTGGTGCAGTTGGTTTGACCTGAAATTTCTCCATTTTTTAGTTCGTCAGCCCCAAAGAGGCTGGGGCAAACCAACTGCATCATAGGGAACACACACAACTTTTCATTGATTTAAATGGGACGCTAAAGGGATAGTAACAATGTGTACTTAATAAGTATTGTAGGGTTTATCCTCCTGAGTAAAACAAGGGTTCTCCCACCACTGAGAGATGTTTTATTAAAAAGTTATTGTAGCTCATTGCAGTATCTCAGTGGCCTGAAATTTTAATGGTGCTGTTGCTATGCCATCCTATGGTGGTTTATGGTCAACTGACCAGAGCTGTCCATAGGCTGGTGTAGCAACAGTGCCACTGTACAATTTTAGGCCATTCAGATACTGCACCTAGAAAAATTTGAGTTTGAGCAGCAATAACTTTTGAACAAAAACTGCTCTCAGCAGTGGGAATACCATTCTTTAGAAAAAACCTTACAGTATATGTTTTTTTCTGCATATTAAGTATTACTATCACTTTAAACCCTTTGATTGCTGAATTAAAACACACACTGTTTTCACATAGTACACAAGGTGGCTGATTTAATATGAAGAAAATTTACAATTCTGAGACACACCAATTGCACCGTAGGAAACAAAATATTGTTGATTAAATTGGGGTTTGTAACGTATTGAATGCTAAATAGGGTCCAAAGCATTGCTATGTGAGGTGTTGGCAATCTCTTTCGTATTCAAGGAATTGAAAGCCACATTTAAAACAATGGTGATTTTTTTTTTTATTCCCTCAGTTAGTTTGTTCCAAAATAACATCAGTTCTTAGTTCAGCCTCAGTGGGGAGAATGTACAAATTTACAATTGCAGCTGTGCTGGAGTTACCTTCTAACACTAATATCTACAGTCCAGGGAATGCACTATACAGCATAAGCTCTACAGTGAGTACAAGCAGGCAATATCCACCATCTCTCATCCATTAACCCTCTGAGTGCCAGAGGAGTATCCAACACAATGCAAAGCAATGCGTTGGATATCCCTTTGGCACTCACAGGGTTAATGCCAGCATACCCCATATACCGGCACCCTAGCATGAACAAGGAAATGTTGCACATTCATAGCATTTCGTCTATGACATGTTTAGTGCATAGCCATAAAATAGAGGAAATGAATGCCCCCAAACACTCACAGACTGCTCTATATTCCTCCTCTTGAAACAATCAGCATTAAGGGGAGAAATTCCAGCTCACTAAAAAAATTCTGGCTAACTAAAAAGTACAAAAGAGAGAGAGCTCACTAGTGAATTTCCAACTTTACGAATACAAATAACATAAACTCAAATGGCTACTCACAAGATTAAAAGGAAAGAGGCTTCTAAAGTTTCAGCCTGGAGGTTACATAGTTACATAGTAATTTAGGTTGAAAAAAGACTTGCGTCCATCCAGTTCAACCCTTTTCCTATTCCTGTTTACCATCGCTGACCCAAAAGAAGGCATCTGACTCCAAATGGCAATCAGACTTCTCCCTGGATCAACAAGCCCTAACTAAATATTAATCCCAATACTAACGTGCATAGCCCTCTATATTATGCTCTTTTAAATAAGTATCCAGGCCCCTTTTAAAGGCATCTAATGTATTTGATAGCACCACCTCCTCCGGAAGTGCATTCCATACCTTTATTGTCCTTACTGTAAAGAAACCCTTCCGCTGTTGTAGACTAAATCTCCTTTCCTCAAGTCTAAGCGGGTGGCCCCTTGTCCTGTGTACTGTTCTGTTAATGTTTGAAAGCCCTTTATATGGGCCTTGAACATATTTATATAGTGTTATCATATCCCCTCTAAGACGCCGTTTCTCTAGTGTGTACAAGTTTAACTTTTCTAGCCTCTCTTCATATCTAAAACATTCCATTCCCCTTACTAGTTTTGTAGCCCTCCTCTGCACTCTCTCTAGTTCCATAATGTCCTTCTTCAGAAAGGGCGCCCAGAATTGAACAGCATATTCTAGGTGGGGTCTTACCATGGACCTGTAAAGAGGCATAATTATATCTTCCTCCCTTGAGTCAATACCCCTTTTAATACATGCCAATATCTTATTGGCCTTTGCAGCTGCCAGCTGGCACTGCATGCTACTGCAAAGTCTATTGTCTACCATTACTCCTAAATCCTTTTCATTAGTAGATTTCCCCAGAGAAACACCATTTAAACTATATGTTGCATTTTTATTATTATACCCAAAATGCATAACTTTACACTTGTCTATATTGAATCTCATTTGCCATTTGCCTGCCCAGTTACTCAATTTGTCCAAATCCTCTTGTAATGAAGACACATCCAGTTCAGACTTTATTACCTTACTTAATTTTGTGTCATCGGCAAACACTGATTCATGGCTTCCTATGCCCTCTGGGAGGTCATTAATAAACAAATTAAAAAGAAGAGGACCCAGGACAGATCCCTGAGGCACTCCACTTATCACGTTTATCCAACTGGAGAACTTGCCATTTACTACCACTCTTTGCATTCTATCTTTCAGCCAATTTCCAATCCACTCACAAACATTTTGCCCTAGTCCTATTTCATTCAATTTGTACAGTAACCTCTTGTGTGGAACCGTATCAAATGCCTTGGCAAAGTCTAAATAGATCACGTCAACCGCCTCTCCCTCATCTATATTATTACTTACTTTTTCATAAAATGCGATCAAGTTCGTTTGACAAGACCTATCTTTCACAAAGCCATGTTGGCTATTGCTAATGATATTCCTGTTCCAGCAGAATTCTTGAATATATTCCCTTTCAAACAGCTTCCCTACCACAGATGTCAAGCTTACGGGTCTGTAATTTCCTGGCTGGGACTTTGATCCCTTTTTAAATATGGGCACCACATCTGCTTTACGCCAATCCATGGGCACCATACCAGAAATAAAAGAATCCCTGAAAATCAGATATATCGGTCTGGCCAGGGTCTGGCTTAGCTCTTTAAGTACCCGTGGGTGTATACCATCTGGCCCCGGAGCTTTGTCTACCTTGACACCATTCAATTGTTTTAACACTTTTTCTTGTGTTAGCCAGTCCCATGCTTGCTGTGACTGTTCTGTAAAAGTAGTTTGCAGATTCTTGTCCAATGGGTCTTCCTTGGTAAAAACAGAAGAAAAGAAATTATTTAAAATATCTGCCTTCTCTCTGTCCCCTTTGACCATCTCACCCGTTTCAGCTAACAAGGACCCAACATTATCAGACTTTAATTTTTTGCCATTAATGTATTTAAAGAATTTTTTTGGGTTGCTTTTGCTCTCCTTAGCAATATTTTTTTCATTCTCCAGTCTAGCTAATTTAATAGCCTTTTTACAGGTTTTGTTGACATTTTTGTATTCTGCAAATGCCTCTGCTGATCCCTCAGCTTTGTAATGTTTAAATGCCGCTTTCTTGTTATTTATTTCATGAATTACTTTACTGGTTAGCCACATTGGTTTCAATTTGCTTCTTTTGTATTTGTTTCCAACAGGGATAAATTTATATGTGTATTTTTGCAATGTTATTTTAAAGGTATTCCACTTACCTTCTGTGTTTTTTCCTGAAAATATTTTATCCCAGTCAACGAGACCAAGGGATGAATTAAACCTAGCGGCTACAACTGCAACTCTACAGGGGATATTCACTATGTCATGATAAAAAGGTCACAAAGTGGAGATTACTTCTCCAGTTCATCATTTTTCCAATTCCTACTTCATTATATGGAGCCAATACACTAAGATTCTTCGGCTTTGGAGATCTTAGTGATTAGGCTCTATAAAATAATATAGGAACTGGAGAAGTCATCTCCACTTTATCAGCACTTAGTGAATCTCCCCTACATGCTTTACGGGTCTATCTGCACTCCTCATCTGGAGCTTAGTATACTAGCATAGCGTCTAGGGCTCTGAGTCCTATCAATTTTGTCAAATGATTGATGTCCTATTAACTGGCCTTCCTGCTACCCATCTTTCCCCTCTGCAATCTGTTTTAAACTCAGATGCACGAATCACCACTCCTCAAAAACTGAATCTGCTCACATCATGCTTAGACATCTGACATGTCTCCCTATATATCAACACGTCAATTACAAAGTCCTTCTTCTCACCTTTAATGCCCTCCACACTGCTACCCCTCCTTACATCTCTTCCCTCATCTCCTCTTATGTTCCTGGCTGCCTCCTTTACTCAGCACACAACGCCCTTCAGCACCCACTGCCCTCTCATGTCTCAAACCTTTTTCACTTCTGCTCCCTACCTATGGAACTTCATACACCTCTCCCTAAGTCTTGAACAATGCTACTCTGCCTGTAAGTCTACCCTGAAATCTTATCTTCTGGAGCACTATGATCGTGCACTACCTTTGGAAAAACTTGACTGTCTCCTACTACCCATCATAATGTAAGCTCCTTGGGGCAGGGACCACTCTCCTATTGAAACAATGTGACAGTTATTTTATCCCCTTTTATTTATTGTTACATACTTCTATTATAAGGCGCTACATACACAGAGTAGCACCGTATAGATAAAGATTTACATACATGCATGTATACATACCCATTTATAGACACAGCACACCCAAAAAGCCGATCTCAACAGTAATCTATTGCACATAAAAAGATGTACTAATAATACACTAACAAACTGAAACCCTTAATGAATACTGAAAAGTATATCTAAAACTAAATACAAAGATGTATAGGGCTCCGTGCTTGTGGGCAAAGAGAGAACAATCCACTAACTAATAGCAAATAAAAGACTTAAAATTTGAATGGAGAATTGTGAATGAAAACTAAAACTGAACCAGAAAACAGAAAAAAATTAATGCAAATCAGATACAAAACATCAAATGATTAAGTAGAACTATTTATGCAACCCAATGACTTATCAAGTACAACCCGCCATCATGAGTGTAAAAAAGACTTGTATAGCCACACTCTAAGGTCTGTCAGCTGCTGGTATTCATCTGAAAAACATAATTAGCTCTGAAATATAAGCATAAAGAAAATTATACACCCAGGCTCCGAGTACCCTCTTAATGAACCTTCCTCCCAGTTGCACTAAGAGGGGTTATAAGTGATAAATCAGAGAAAACCCAGGGGGAACTAGAAAGAACTGAATGCTGCCATGTCCAGATCTATATTCAAACCATCAGGTTTTAAAGTAGTCACCTTATAAAGCCAGAATGATTCTTGCTACATGTAATCACCAATCTATAACTGTAACTCTCAAATCTTTGCAAAACCCAGTGCGGAACTCCCACATACGTCTAAGAACATTATGATCCTTAACGTTTCTTAAACATATTCTGTATATGTTCTGAGATCCTTTTCTTCATCACTCTCTTCATGTAGCCAATGTTTTGAATGCCACATTTACAGGAAAGAAAGAAGACAACCTATTATCAGCCACAGTTAATAAAATGTTAGAGCTCAAAGGTTCCTCTTGTCTTAGAGTATCTCAAACTGGTCCTGGAATTATGTGGTACATATTTCTACATACCACAGTTATTTTGGTGGCATAGATACCTGCTCCTAACCATGGGACCCACAATGTTCCCAAATTGTTCATGGATGTGAACTTTTTAAAATTTACTTGGAGCAAGATTTTTTTTCAAACTCATGATTTTCTGGAGGCAAATGTAGTCAAGTTGATACTTTTATTGGCTAACTAAGCAGGTCTTTGTTCAGGCCATTATTTAAAGCATTAAACTGGAGAATTAATTTAACTTCCCATATTTTTCTGTCCCTCTGAGTGTGAAACAGTACAGTCAATTTAATGTCCCTGACACTTTGTCCATTTTTGCAAAAAAATTCCCCACTAGTGTCTCTCTGTGAAACCTGTGCACACATTTACACCACAGACAAGGTACCCATATCAAACTCCCAGTTACACCATTAGATCGATGGTACCTTTACCTGTAAATCATCCAATGTAATATACTTCATCATGTGTGCAAAATGCTTAACAGCTCTTTATTTAGGTACCTGTGTGATGACAGTGATTATTCATATGTTAATTAAGCTTTTCAGTGGTGTTTCATATGTTAATTAATCATTTTCAAAGACATTTTGCATGCTAATGGGCAATGCATGACACCAGGAGACTTTTATTTTCACTTTTCCTAGAAATAAAAGAGTGGACATTTCCTAAACTATCTGCTGGACTGACAAATAGAAAGTTTTGAATTACATTTTCAAATATGTAAATAATTCAAGTTGACAGGTTCACTTTAACATGAACATTTGAAACATTTTATTGAAACTCATAAATGTTCCTACAAATTTAGCCAGCTATAACATTTTACAGGGACACCATCAATACATTTCTTAGTAACCAGGATATAGGAGATCTGGAAATGCAGTATATGTTGCTTTGCTACAAGGTTTCATCTACAGATACAAGTTCAGTGAAGCATACTATTATAGGACAAGACTTGTTTTTTTCCCTATTGAGTAGGCACTAGGCCAGTGGTTTTCAATCTTTTTTTGTTCAGGGCACCCCTAACAAGTTATCTAGAACATTCGGGGCACCCCTAATATATTTAATGTACTTTATGAAGGGCATAATCAAGGTACAATACATAAATATACAGCTATTATTAGGTCTTACAATCATAATAACAAAACTAAACATATTGTGAATAACAATTTCTATAAATCTTTATTTAAAAGTACACTTTTGTTAGTTTCCATAGAAAACATGGGGCACCCTAAACTGATGTCCGTGGCACAGCACCCTGGTTGAGAATCACTGCACTAGGCAGTTATAATTAAGGCTACAGAGTATTTCAGTATCTATACAAAATGATCCTGATAAACATTTTCTATTCTATTCTATTTTTAGTTTCTGGCACAATAAAATTACATGAAATGTGAACATCTTCATTTATCAAAGTGCCTAGGGGTTCTGCTTTTATGAAGACAAGAATAATTTCTACACCCACACAGGTTTTGTCCTGCAGGCCAACTACTTTTAAAAAGAAATAAATTACAATTTGTATTATTTTCTTGAGCAATATAATTTATTAGATGGAAAGCTAAAACAAGATTTATTATCAGAGTGCTAGTACACTAGTCTGTACAACAAACCATACAAAGGCTGTACTATGAAAAACTGGACAATTTGTGTAGCAAACCATCTTCACTGCTGGGACAAAATACTGTTCCCATTGATTTAAATGGTGCTTATAAAACCTTGACTGTTAGACAGGCCACCAACACATGCCCTTGAAGTGCGTTGGACACTTTTTGAAGAATTTATAATATATGTGAAGGAAACTTTGTATATCGCTCAAAAGTCTCAGTGGGAGAGGGAACAGCACTAACAGTTTTCTGAATAAGACTATCAACAAATGGTACATAACTATTTCTTGGAAAGTATTCCTTGTTGAAACTAACTTTAAGATAATTACAAGGTGGTACGGGACAGATTTATATCCAAGGAACCCCTAGGTAAGGCACAACCCAAGGGCTCTTAGCCCTACCCATGGCCACACCCCCATTCCTCACATGGCCCTGCCCCCATTCCCATCCACTATTTCTGACACAGAAAACAAGCCTATAACAAGCAAAGAAAAAAAAAGCTTTAACCACTAGTGAGATCTCCAATGCATTTCTTGCAATGCATTGGAGATTTCTGTAGCAGCTAGGGGTTCAATAATAACCTGTAGAGGGGAATAAAACTTATGTAGGAACACTGAGATTTCTCTGGCCACACCCACAATTCAGAATGTGGTTATGGCCAGCACAGCTGAGGCACTCCTCAAAATTCAAAGTTCTGGGTATTGCCTACTCTGCCTATTTGCAAATTCAGTGCTGAGGTGGTATAAAAGACTCTTTTCATAAAATATTTACATGTATTTACAAGTCCTTTTGGAGATGTAATTAAGAGTTAGGTAATTTGAGTCATATCTGGTAGTCAGGGCCATTAATATTCAAGTTCTGGAACAAAATTTTAGCAATATCCATAAGGATTACCATTATTAAACTACCCAAAAGCCTCAATATTTCCTTTTTAAATATTTTAAATATTAGGAACTTAAAGAAGAATACAAATGAGTGCACTTTGTACAGTCGTGTGAAAAAGAAAGTACACCCTCTTTGAATTCTATGGTTCATAATAACAATCATCTGTAAAAATTAGCACAGGGCATATTACACCGTGTCATGATTTATTTAACAAAAAATAAAACCAAAATGGATAAGTCATGTCTGAAAAACTAAGTACACCCTTACTGCTTCCATAGGAATTAAGATGCAAAGTAGCAGACAGGTGCTGCTAATAAAATGCCCTTGATTAATTGATCTGTATATTAAAAGTCAAAGCTGCTCAACTAGGAACGAACATGCAATACAAATTCGCAGGCTCTATAGGAATGGTGTCCTACCCAGGGTGCAATCTCTTTTAGCCCACTAGTGCCTTTCACAGAGAGGAAATATCCTAAAGCATATCATATTGGTCCTGCCCTTACAGCAGTCCAACCACGAAATGCCAGGCAGTTCCTGTCTGAACAAGAAAAGCAGCCAACCCCAGACGTACGTTTCGGCCTTGTTGGGCCTCATCAGTAAGGTGTAGCTGATCTTTCTAAGCACTGTGAGAAAGGGCTCCAATGTTGAATTTCCCCTATTACCTTTGGGGTGACTAATCCCAAGAGTAATTTGCATATATATGAAAAGACAGAGATGCTCAACTAGGAACGAACATGCAATACAAATTTGCAGGCTCTGTAGGAATGGTGTCCTACCCAGGTTGCAATCTCTTTTAGCCCACTAGTGTCTTTTACAGAGAGGAAATATCCTAAAGCATATCATATTAATTGATCGACAGCAAGTGTGAGCACCTCTATAAAAGCCCAAGTTTTAGCAGTTTGCTGGTCTGGAGCATTCAGGTGTGTGTTAACACAATGACAAGGAGGGAAGACATCAGCGATGATCTTAGAGAAGCAATTGTTGCTGCCCATCAATCTGGGGAGGGTTATAAGGCCATTTCCAAACAATTTAAAGTCCATCATTCAACAGTAAGAAAGATTATTCAAAAGCAGAAAACATTTAAGACAGCTGCCAATGTTCCCAGGAGTGGACGTCCCAGCAATTTCAGCCCAAAGTCAGATCGTGCAATGCTCAGAGAAATTGCAAAAAACCAAGAGTTACATCTCAGACTCTACAGGCCTCAGTTAGCATGTTAAATGTTAAAGTTCATTATAGTACAATTAGAAAAAGACTGAACAAGTATGGTTTGTTTGGAAGGGTTGCCAGGAGAAAGTCTCTTCTCTCTAAATATAACATGGCAGCACGGCTTAGGTTTGCAAAGTTGCACCTGAACAAACCACAAGCCTTCTGGAACAATGTCATTTGGACAGATGAGACCAAAGTGGATGTTTGGCTATAATGCACAGCACCACATTTGGTGAAAACAAAACACAGCATTTCAGCACAAACACCTCATACCAACTGTCAAGCACGGTGGTGGAGGGTTGGTGATTTGCACTTGTTTTGCAGCCACAGGACTTGGAAACCTTGCAGTCATTGAGTCAACCATGAACTCCTCTGTATACCAAAGTATTCTAGAGTTAAATGTGAGGCCATCTGTCCGACAGCTAAAGCTTGGCCGAATCACGCAACAGGACAATGATCCCAAGAACACCAGCAAATCTACAACAGAATGGCTGAAAAAGAAAACAATCAAGGTGTTGCAATGGCACAAAGTCCAGGCTTCAACCCGATTGAAATGCTGCGACGGGATCTTAAGAGAAACGTGCATAAACAAATGCCCGCAAACCTCAATGAACTGTAGCAACGCTGTAAAGAAGAGTGGGCCAAAATTCCTCCACAGACTGAGAGACTGATAAAGTCATACAGAAAACGATTACTTCAATTTATTGCTGCTAAAGGTGGTTCTACAAGTTATTGAATCATAAGGTATACTTAGTTTTTCACACATGGCTTCTCCATTTTGGCTTTATTTTTGTTAAATAAATCAGGACACGGGGTAATAGGTCATGTATTGTTGTTTATCTGAGGTTGTATTTACCTAATTTTTACACCTGCTAAGGAACAGATGATTGTTATTATGTCCTGATATGTAAAACCATACAATTCAAAGAGGGTGTACTTTCTTTTTCACACGACTGTATGTACACTTATTAAATGCAGCAAAGATGTGTATACCAGAATTATGGAAGAGTTCACAATGTCCATTGGTTTCTAAGTGGCAAGAAATGGCTTATTTCACTATGACTATTGACAAACTAATGAACAGATGTGATAATAATAAAATATAATTTTAATATTTTTGGCAACCTTGGTCTCGGCTTGATCATAATTGTAATGTTCAGTATTTTATGTTGTTGGTCAAATCATCTCTTAGCACACTGAGCGTCAGATACCACTGTGACATTCAAATGGTTAAGATCACCTATTTTAATTTCTATTCCTGTCTTTTTTTTCTATTTCACTATTCCCTTTCTCTTTCCTTTCTCGTCTTTTTAATTTTCCTCTTTATACATAACAGCCAATTTAATGTTTTCTGTGTTCTTGGTTATTCAACATTTCTAGTATAATTGATTTGTTGTTGGCATAAGCTTTGCTGTAGTCTGGCAAATTTGATGGCTGAATTAATTCGCCTTTATTGGATTTGATTGCTGTATTTTTGATGTGTCCAGTTAACCTCTTTTGCTCTTACTATATAGAACTGGAATTGTTCAAGCAGAAGTGTTCTTATTATCCATGTTCACCTTGTATTGAGTATTATATGTTATGCATGAAACCTCAATTAAAAATCTATCTTAAAAAAAATCCAATTTAAATCAATCTTAGTTTTAGGAATTTGTATTTCTCCTCTAAAATTCAGTTGTTTTGTCCCATAGTTGCTTCCCTTTTCCTCAGTACAGCAACTTCCCAGTGTTCAGTACCACATCTCAAAAATGTTTGCAGTAAATCTTTCTAATCGTTTGACAATCTCCATTCTTCAAAGAATGCTCTAGATTATCTGAAAAATTCAAAATGTCAGTTTTCTTCTTTTTACTGGCCCCCGAAACCAATATTTTATTAGGACCAAGATCTGTTAAAATTCACAAAGTTGAAATTTAAAATATGATTCTAAACAGTCTATTTTGGGGAAACATTGTGTTTTATTGTCAGTTGTACCCATTTTGACAGTTTATCTAGAAATCACAATGTACAGCATGCTGCAATTTCAAAATATTTCCAGAACAAAAAAAATATATAAAAATAAAAGACCACTCTTTATTATTAATATTTTTTAATGTTGACTTACCTAGGTAGGGATTCTTGATAAAGCAGTCAGTTATTCCTAACTATATATGTCTGCATTATATCAGCAATCTCATAAACATATACAGTATATATATAAGATTGGCATTCACATTGTCTCCATACAATTGCCCGGGTGCATTAGCTATAAATTTATATCCAACACAAAATGCCAGCACTCTCAGGACTTTAGACACCTATATACTTTATTTGCTTAACATTTCAACATTTCGGTCTGGTAGGGACCTTTGTCAAGAACACAATGATAAAAAAATAAAAAACCTATATACATACCCATACACATGCATAAACCCGTGTGTCAAACAATTTGACCTGCATTTCCACTATAGTGATTAATGTGAAACAAAGTAGTTGATTAAGGGAAAAGAACAAAGATTAATCAGTGTGTAATTGCACCTAATTCAGCATGCTCCCTTTAGTGTAGCGATTTCACAGATGTGAGAAGAGATAAATATGAGAAGGCATCATGCTATGAGTAATAAAGTTGAGTGATATGGTTAGCAACTCTGCTAATAGCTTATTAAAATAGTGAAAAGTCGTGCAGAAAAAAAGTTAACTAAACTGTAATAACCATAGTTCCTACATTTTTACTGCAGCATATGAAACAATTCATTACTGTGCTCAAAGAAAAACTAATGTTGGTGCGTTAAAATAGTGAACACCCATCTAAGTGACCTAAAAAACAACTTTAAGTCTGTGAGTGACACTAAATCACCTGGACAAAGCCAGGATGAAGTAGAAAACAACTTTTTGAAACAACAAAAACATTTTTTAATAACCAAAAAAGCAAAAAAAGTAGAAAAAAATATTTTATAATTCTCTCCACAAAAATGATGAAATGAGATCCAATTTCATCTGTCCTCCAAAAACAATGAAAAATGTATTGATTCGTTAAGGCCACATGGGGACATGGTGTTTAATGTCTGAATCCAAAAGGTTTCCCTCTTTGTAGAGGAGGAATATGGTCAATGGGTGTTACTGAAAATGAAGTTGGCGAATGTCTCATCTGTAAAAAGTGTTTTGCCACCAGTTTATTGGTGGTCCCATCTCTGTGTGCCACTTTTATAGCTGATCGATGTCCAGTGATGCGATCCTTCAACATCACATCTGTCTTGCCAATGTATGCTAAATCACATGGGTATTTTAGTAAATACACCCATACGCTTAAACATTCTGTTGTTCAGTCTGGGGATCCAGGTTTGATTTGGATTGGTTGCGGCTGGCATTGTGATTTTTACCAACAATTCCCTCAAACTCTCTCCCTTTTTGTTGAAAAATGTCAGGTAAGGATTTGTATGATTGTAAAATTATAAGTAGTTGGATGTGTATATTGTTGTAAAGCTTTAGATAAAGTTTCAAGAATTATCCTCTGTGGATACCCTCTCTGAGAAACGAATTGCCATATCTTATAGTTGTACTCTCATTTTGTCAATGTCAGAGTTATTTCTTATTGGACCCTTAAAAATTGGAATAATGACAAAGAGTGCTTCATGCTCTTTGGATGTTGACTGTTAAAATGTAATAATGTATTACAATCTGTCTTTTTATGAAAACGTGTAAATCCAAGTTTTTTGCCTTCTCTGAAAATTTCCAGGTGCAAAACTGTAACCTTTTCGCTACTGACACTGGAAGTGAAGCTAACAGGACTTCTCATATCATTCAAATGTGACAAGACAACATTGAAGGAATCTCCATTACCTCTCCACAGAATTATTATGTCATTGATTTAACACTTGTATAAAAACAGCTTTTCTGTGAAGGGGATTAAAATATCTTATTTCTCATACGTATGCATGTAGCAGTTGGCATAAGGGGGTGCCATGGGAGCCCCCATGGCCATCCCTGTTTTCTGTACATAGTATATATTCTCAAAGGAAAATAAATTACATGTCAAAGAGATCTACAATAGACATAGGATGCATTCTGTTGTTGGACCCTCAAAGCAGGTCGATTTTTCAATCAGAGGCTGTACTGCCATCAATCCATAATTATGGGGTATGATGGTGTATAAATTTCTAACATCCATCGTACCCAGCAAAATGGCTTCCATAGGACCAAAAATAATATTCTCAATGACTTCTCTGAGCATGGATAAATCACTCAAAAAAGTACTAGTATTTTGGATTATAGGCTGTAACCAATAACCTAAAGCCTTTCCTCTCAGAAAGACTAAGCTTCCCCTTGCTGACACAATTGGTCGTCCGGGTGGGTTAATTAAACTTTTATGCCCTTTGGAAAGGGTATACATGATTAGACAAATTGGATATAATTCATGTAGTTAATCTGCCAAGGTTTTATTGATCCATTTAGCTTTGATAGCTTCATCCAAAACATCACAATTATTTTTGAAACTTTGTCAGTGGCATTAACAGTAAATTGTTCATATGTAGTCTTATCCACCAGTTGTGACAGTATATCTTTTCTGTAGTCTTGGTAATTCATGTTCACACCACACTACCGCCTTTGTCAATGGGACGTATTACAATATTGGAATCAGCAATCAAAGTTTGGATTGATTTCCTTTCAATTGCTGTCAAATTGGGATGTGAAACTGTATTTTTTTACTAATAATCTTTCTATGTTATTTTGGAATCTTATTTATACAGTGAAAGAATTTTTGCTTCTCTCCCTGGTTATCCAAAGCTATTTGAATACTTGAAGAAAATATTTTTTTACTGCAACAGTGTATCTAAACATCAATTTGCTTTTTCCTTTTTTTAATTAGGAATTTATTGTAACATTGAGTTTATTTTCAGTCAAGGCTTTTTCTACTTCATCCTGGCTTCGTCCAGGTGATTTAGTGTCACTCACAGACATAAAGTTGTTTTTAGGTCACTTAGATGGGTGGTCACTATTTTAACAAACTACCATTAGTTTTTTCTTTGAGTGCAGAAATGAATTGTTTTGTATGCTACAATACAATTGAAGGAACTATGGTTATTACATTTTAGTTAACTTTTTTCTGCATGACCTTTCACTGTTTTAATAAGCTATTAGCAGAGTTGCTAACCATCTCACTCAACTGTACTACGCATCGCATGATGCCTTCTCACATTTATCTCTTCTCACATATGTTAAATCGCTACACTAGTGGGAGCATACTGAATTAGGTGCAATTATACCTTGATTAACCTTTGTTCTTTTCCCTTAATCAACTTCTTTGTTTCACATTAACCACGACACCTGAAATGCACGTCAAATTGTGTGACACGTGGCTTTACACATGGGTATGGGTAAGTATAGTAAGTTTTTTTTATGTTTCCCTGCTGGACCAAAACATTGAACAAATAAAGTATATAGTTGTCTAAAGTCCTGAGAGTGTGGGCATTTTGTGTTGGATATATATATATATATATATATATATATATATATATAAACTTTGGTGGCCAAAAGAAGCAGGCAGTAGCACACACAAGTAAATATAGATAGTAAATATATAATATATAACTGGCTGGTGCAAATCCCTTAATGAATAAGCATACAAATGTACTCAGCCTGGGTTGACCCCGGTGGTTGAGGGAGACAGCACACAGCTGGTTCAAAGTTGAAAGAAGAAAATATTTATTCCATCATTTCTAAAAGCTAAATGTTTTCGATCCTCATTCGGATCGTCATCAGGGCAAAAAAAAAAAATACAAATTTTGAAACAGTGTACTTTCATAGACCTGAATAACCAGGGTCCCTAGTCTTTATCGTTTTGTAAGCAGAAACAACTAATAGAAGTCTACAATACAGATCAATTGCAAATAAAAAGTATATAGACATCAGGCAACTGTTTGAAGGGTACTTATCCAACTAAGTAAATCATTATGTTAAAATAAAAACTATTACTAAGGTATATTTCCCATTTAAAGTGAACATGTCATCCTTAGATAAGTTTAGTTTAATTTAACGATAATTAAAATCTGCCTATATGTTTTGCTAGACATTTATCTGTGATATAAATAGCTTTTGAGAATGTAATATTTTATTAGTGACACAGTGTGGTATTTTCTGTTACATTGCTTCTGTTATGAGCCAATATTACCACACACACAGTGCTATAAATGAATCTAGGGAAAGCCCACACACTTGGAGCACTGCATCAAAAATAACTAATTAGCATACTCTGAACATGATTAGCATAAAGTGCAACACTGTTCCACCAAAGTATAAAGGTTAATTGTTCAAAAACTTTATTCTACATAAAAATGACTAGTACAACATACATGCAGAGTTTATCTGTAAAACAAACTGAATTTGTGTTAAAGTGATGCATCCACATATCCCTTAATATATTAAACATAATTGTATGCCTACATAGGTGTCCTTCATACAGCAGTTATTAATACCTATATAGCAGGGGTGTGTTTTGGAGATTTGGGGAGTTCCTTTCCTGCTCCTTTGCTCTTTGTTTAAAGTGATGTATTAACAAGAAACACATAAAACTGGTGTAACTTTACTCCATCTCCATGTGCCTGCTACTGGGAAGGTATTCAGGGTTTGCTTTCATCAAAGTCTTATCTACGCAGGAGATTGTGTTATGGTATACACCAAAGTGATCGTGCACTCTAGTCAGGGCTGGATTTAAAGCTCAGGTACCCCTAGGCAAGGCACTCTGTGTGATCTTGATTCCACCAATGACCACGCCCCACTCCTCACATGGATACCCCCTCCCAGTACCATTCACTAGTCCCTGGTGGAAAATACCTGTAGCCTACAACAAGAAAAGTAAAAAAAAATGTTACAACACAAAAAGAAGTGCTGGGAGGTGGTGGTTCCGGAAGGATTGAGTGACAGGTACAGAGCATCTGTGTGGAGGCAGTGTAAATATCCTCTACAAGCTCCATGACATGATTCAAATGTGAATATATTTCGTTGTGCCATGTGTGGATGTGAATGGGATTTCTACACTATGAGTCTCTCCCCTCTTTTCTATGTTTTCGGTTTGGCAAAAAAAAATTTTACCTCTTGGTTGCTAAAGATATCTCTGTCTCTCTAGCACTGAGATTGCTCTGGTCACACCAACAATTGATAAACGTGCGTGTGGCCAGCATAGTTGAGGAGCCTCTCAAAATTTGGAGCTCTAGGCACTTGTCCACTCTGCATATTGGGATTCCCCTGGTTGTGCACAAGTGAGTTAATTAATCCATTTGAGTGTCAGAGGGGTATGCAACACATAGGTTAAATGATTAAGCCTCTAATTAACTCATGTGTATTCAAGCAATGAACTCCTAAAGACGTGGCCTTTTAGGCACCTCTGAGGATAGGTTTGGGAGCCATTATGTTATAACATGTTCATATTCAAGCTGTAGTTTAGCATTGGTATAGCTTTAATTGCTTTTCTAAAAGTGGTCTGTTCTATTTATTTAAAGTGCCATGACAACTGCTTGTCATTTTACAAACAGTTTAATGGTTTTAGAAATATTTAGTTCGGTAGTTGGGGAATCTAATGTCTGCATGGCTTTGCTCTCTGACTTGTTCAGATAAAGCCTACACAATTAATTACCCACTTGTCCAGAAAATCACAACCTACTTAGGCTGCTATAACCATAACCTATCAGTTTCCACCAGCAGAAAAGTTAATTGAGTAACATGGCATAAAAATGGCACCAAAAGATGATGAATCTCTGGATGCTAGAAACAACTCCACTAGTTTGCAAAACAACATATTTGAGACATCTCTAGCATCTAAAGGGTTAAGAAGTACTACAGGACTATATTTATGTCACTCCTAAGCATGACATTCTAGGTGACACTAAGTTCTCTATTGGTCATACCTCCACATTTCAAAGAAGCCCACCTCTGGCTCCATCCATTTTTTACAAGGCATAGAAAAATGCATCTGTACTATAAAAGAAGAAGTGGTTAGGTGACCCCAAATTCTATGTCTGTGCCACTTCCCCCCCACCAAGGGAGGCAGCTAGGAGGAGATTAGCATATGTTGTCTACATTGCCTGAGCCCAGTATTACAGAGTAAATTTTAATAAACACATCCCAGGGTTGGCACAAGAGCACATATGCAAATCTCCTATAGACTGCCTAAGGCCAACATACACACCCCGGAGTGCAGCTTAGGAGGAGATTACCATATCTCCTACACAGTTCACAGAAACCAAAAAAATGGCTGACTCTCTCCTGTTCACAACTAAAATTTCTCCCATCACCAGATTGTGTTTTCCTACAAATACACAAGTACACTCTTACAATCTGGACCTGACAGCAGCAGCGCAGTGTCCCCTACTAGTGCCAGTCAGTGAGTGGGTCCCACTCTCGGTAGTCTCTGTATCCTTCCTCCTTGCCCTACCCTCTCCAGCCCGTCTCTCCTGCCCGCTTCTTACATCTCTGCTGCTCAACCCACTCATGGAAGTTAGTGATCCACATAGTCAAAGAGCTTCCCGGTTATGATAGTCGGGTTGGGGAGCACGGAGCACTTCTCCAGGGCTTCCTCCATGTGCATAGTGATGATGGACTGTTTAACGCATTTCAGCATTCAAAATGCTTTCTTCTGGAGTTGACTTCTTGAAAGTTGGACGGGTCACCAACGCACTGGTTCGGAATGAATCTAGGTCATGGCATCCAATGACCTACAGTACAAATACCTACATCGTTATTTACACAAATATGATTTCTTAACCCCTTGAGTGCCAGAGGGGTACGAATCACATTGCAAGGTGTTACATATCCCTCTAGCACTGAAAGGGTTAATATTCAGTGTATCCAATCCCAAACATGCTATATTGTGCTTGTATCGATTTTAAGACCTGTCAGTGATTCTGTCTTCTTTCACACACTAGTGATGGCCTCCCTGAACAGCGTCTTACTGGGCACACTGATTTATTTCCTGATATGAGGGCTGTAGTGCAGCTGGACTATGAGTGGGTATAGAATCAATGATATAGTGGGAGTGATTATCTTCCCTGGCAGTTACAACAAACTCGTATTACCATGTACATACTGACTTATGAGTTATTGTCACTGGGCTGTAGCTAAATCTGTGCTCTTTTAGCAAGTTTGGTATATTGCTGTGCCTTTGAACCTTATAAGTCAGTATGAGCAATTGGTACCTTTTTGAGAGGAAAGGAAGGGGTTGGTCTGTTGAATTCATTATGCTGGTAACCAGGGGACCCCCCCATTGGAGTGGTCACAGACCCCATCTTCGGCCCTTACATATGGGTCCATGGGACCCAGGCGGCACTTTGACAGGGGTGGTAATTATAGACCTACTGACAGTCCTGTCCTTTTTAATGTTGACAAATATGCCAATGATGTCTACAGCAAAGTGTTACAATGTTTGCACTTAGTGCAGACAATTTCAGAAAACAATCTATTGTCCATTGCGGAAGAATTGCGAATGCCCCTATGGGTGGGTGTTAGATATTGCAGCGGGCTCTCAATGGCTGCAGGAGGAGTTTGTGTGTTCAGTACTTCACTCGTTTGTCTGTTAAAGCCGATTCACCGGGAGGCCCCCAGACAACCAGGTAAATAGCAACCGTTGTTTTCAATGCCTTACTAGGCCCCTGTATCACTTATCGGAGCTATCAGTACCCATGTCGTTCTATACCACTTTGGTGACTTGACTTGGATATAGACAACTTAAGAAAAACTGAATTGTGACAGTGTGAACCCAGTCAAAAATGTTGCAGTGTGAAACACAGACTTGTGCTGTCAAAGGGAGCTGCTACATCTATAAAATACTGTTATTATTCCCTCCTTTTCACTCTCAGAAAAGTCAACAACACAGTGCCAGTGGGGAATTTATCAAGGTGTAAATGGATGCTTTGACCAATTTGTTTACAATTTGTGCATTTCTAATATAATTGTACTTTGATATTTATAAATGATGATTATGAAGGTGCACTATGAATAACCAAATTAATGCATTCTAGGGCTAGGCTGACTTCACAGTCCATCCCATTGTTGTAATCTAGGGAAATATACAGAGCCATAAATAAAGAATATTTTTATGAATGACTAGCAGTCTGTAATGGCGTTGCCCATCTGTTTGTTTTTTAAGCAATGCTTAACCCATTGAGTGGCAGAGGGGTACGCAAGGCATTGCAATTCATTGCATACTTCTCTTGAACTCAAAGGGTAAATGTGAAGCTGAGTCACAGAGGAGTATATATATATATATATATATATATATATACCTTCATGTTGTTAAAGTGTTAGTAATGTCCACAAAAAAGTATTTTTGCATTTAGAAGAGCTTAAAAAGCTGATCTAAATGCAAAAAAAACTGTATCTTTCAAACCGCTATGGTTTAAGAGATACAGGCGTTTAAAGTTTGATCTCTCCTACTGACAGCTGTAAAGCTGTCAGCAGGAGATCCGTGTCAGCCGACACGGAGGAGCTCGAGAAGTGCCGGGATCTCGGTTTTTTTGCATTTAGCTCTGCTTTTTAAGCTCTTCTAAATGCAAAAAACTTTTTTGTGGACATTACTAACACTTTAAGCAGTACAAGTCCCATCAAACCAAACCAATCAGTGGGTGTCTGAAGATGATGGAAATAACAATCCTGAAAACCTGGAGCGATTCTCAGCCCTGGACTATAACATGTAAACTTCAAATAGAATGAAAAAATGGCCAGTACAGGAGAAAAGCAACTGGAAAAATTACTATAAACCTGGACAGTGTAGCAATATATAAGTAAGCAGAGGACTAGTACATGGGTTATTGGAATTCTGCTGACCACTCCCACAAGCTAAGCACCTTGGGAGTGGCCAATGTATTTGTTGTCCTCTCAGTTTGGGCCTCTAGGTAGTTTGCCTACATTCCTAATGAGAAATCGCCATGAAGTTAAGGTATATAAATGTATCCCCAGAAGCTAATTAGAAATAATTTGTTAGAGTAACCTCAATATGAAAAGATGTTTAGTACTTAAAACATTCCTAATGGGAATATAGTTTTTATAATATTTATTGATTTGCAGGGTTATGAAGTAGGGAAACAGATAAGATAAAGAGGTTCACAAATAGGAATGGGTGAAAACTTTTGCCTCAAAACAAAATCGGTGAAACATGGCACTTTCTGCTTGGTGAAAAATTTCCAGAGAAAAGTGCAATTTTTCCTATTTTTTTCTTAGCTCATTGCATTGAACTCAATGGGAAGAAAAGTTTTTCTCCACCACATAGAAGTTTTCTCTACTTTTCTACAGCCATATACAAGGGTGTCAGGCTCTCCCAGCATGCAACTCTGTGTTTGTAAGAGGAGAGCATGTTTTGAGCTAAAGAAGATAGGCAAATAAAGGGGAATTGAAGCTTAGTTTAGGGAATCTTTTAGACAGGACATTTGTTCTCTGTATTAGGGGAGTCTGGGGGCACTCTAAAGCAAAGAAGGGAGGAAGGAGGTTGACCCCAAATACCCCAAAAGTAGATGTGACTGATTGGCAAGACACAGGCAGCTGGGGTCCAGATTGCTTGCTGATTTTACTTTCATTGTCTCTATGCTAGGGAAGTCTGGGGAAAGAAATTGTTGACATTGTTTTTTAGTTCTATATTTTTTGGAGGGACTAACTGTGATAAGATACTGTGGACAACTTAAAAAAATAAAATAAAAATAAAAAAATTAGGTGACAGCTGACTGGGAGCCTGTTGTGAGCTCTGTGACTGAGGCAGACTTGATAGACAGCAGACGACATTGAGAATTTTGTTGAGGGCCAAGGGAAGACATCACAACACATACACAGTAGTTGAGTAATTTCTAGCAAATGCACAAGGGGGAGGGGGAAACGGGGAGCAGTGCAGGGATGTGGGAATAAAGTGGTAGTTCAAAAACTGACTAAATAAATGATGACGATCCCTCGCTTCCCTGGGTGGATGAAGTTTGTCAAGGTCCCACCATTCACACCACGCCAGTCCCTCACCACCACTACTATACACATCTGCCACATTGTAGGTTGTACTTTATTTTTTTAATCACTTGACATAATCATGAATATGTACCAGTGTCACTTAAAGGGATAGTAATGTCAGAAAAAATGTATTAACTATATAATAGATACAATTAAAAGAGAGTACTTGGCTTGAGAGATATAGGAAAATAAAGTTCACCGCTCCCTCCCCTTTCTGCTCGACGAGCTGTAAGCGCACATTGTAGAGACCATGCTGATTAAGTATTTGTCTTTAGATATTGTATTATCAGCACTGCTGAAAAGCCGCATTTGGTCAAGCGACCAGAATCTGCTTCTGACAGCTTTACAGCTCATCAAGCAGAAAGGGGAGGGAGTGTAGAACTTTTATTTTCCTATATCTCTCAAACCATAACGGTTTGAGAGATACGAATAAGTGCAAGTACTCTCTTTTGATTGTATCTACCGTATAGTTAATACTTTTTTTCTGACATTACTATCCCTTTAAGCAAGAAGTTAATGTTGTGGGCAAAGGACAAATGAACTGTGCATGCTAACAAATTTTTCAAGGTATATGTTGATGTAGGACTCCCAACTTTGATTTTCTGATACTTATTTTTTCCACTACAGCCCTCAGAAGAAGTAATTATTGTGCTGGGAAATGTTGCACCATAGAAAACATAGGCAGAAATTGTGTTGGAATAGGAGAAAAATGTGTTGGAATTGGAGAAAAATGTGCTGGAATATGAGAAAAATGTGTTAGAATATGAGCAGGGCCAGACTTACATCTCAGGAGCCTGTAGGCACAGAAATCTGAAGCACCCCCCCTGGCCATCTCCACAATGCTCCAAATCTCCACATTACCCCCATCTCCATATTGCCCTCACATTGCCCCCATCAACTCAATATTGCCCCCATTACCTCCACATTGCCCCATCAGCTCCATATTGCCCTCACATTGCCCCATCATTTCAACATTGCCCCCATCAACTCAATATTGCCCCATCAGCTCCACATTGCCCCCATCATCTCCACATTGCCCTCACATTGCCCCCATCAGCTCCAACTTGCCCCCCATCATCCCCATATTGCTCTCACATTGCCCCCATCATCTCCACATTAAGCCTCACACCCCCCCCTGGTCCAGCGGCAGGAGAGGTCTGTGCCTTCTTCTGCACAGAGCTGTAGCTGCTGGAGCTCCCACGAGGTCTTCTCTTTAGTAATGCAGAGTGCTGGGAGATGATGTCATCTCCCAGCGCTCTGCATTATTAAAGAGCTGGGGGAGCTCAGCAGCTTCAGGTCTGTGCCGAAGAAGGCACAGACCTTACTATATATATATAGTATAGTATATATCGATTTCAATGGCAGGCGCTCCTCTGTAGGGTGAGCCTGTAGGCAGATGCCTACTCTACCTTATGGAAAATTCGGCCCTGAATAGGAGAAAAATGTGTTGGTATAGGAGAAAAATGAGCTGGAATTAGTGAAAAGGAGGAAAATTTTGCATTGGAGAAAAGGAGAAAAAGAGAAAAATCATCCGTTTTTCGCAAAAAGTTATGCGGGAAATGTTTTTCAATTTTCACCCATTCCTACTCACAACACAGCTCTATGTTAATCTAGAAGTCTGTTCCATGGGAGGAGACCTGAAGATAGGACAATATACACTTGATAGTTTAAATTTAAACCTTTGTGCACCCCTTCTCAGTAAAATGTCTTCACATAAAATTTGGCATTGTATGGAATATGTTGTATATGTTTATAATTGTCTCCTTTGTCTCCTTTTTTCTTTTTCATTCTTCTATCACTGAAGAACATGCTGTGTAATCACCTCATTACGTTAATCAAAATTTTTCTCATTTATGCTTGCCTTCAGGTTAGCGATTGTTTCAAACAAAATGGTACATTGTGCACCTCTTATTTGTGTCTGCTGTTCCCTGAGCATCTCTAGTGTTTAGACAAAAGACTTTAAACAGATAAAAAAGGATCACTGGCTTTCCTTTATGTTTTTACCATATTTCAAAGCTGAAATGTTTATTCTATGTTTATAACACGTGTTCTATCAATTTGAAGAGAATAACAATATTATCCAGAGCAATGAGTTTAGCTATTGATCCCTTCACCTATTTTAGTTTTCTAACACTTTGAGTGTCAAAGGGATGTCCAATGCATTTAGAAGTATTCAAGACTTGCTAGAACACAGGCTTTGTAAAAATAACAAGTAAGAGAAAAATATGAACCAAGTTATTGTTTCTCAGACTCTGTGTAATTCTCATTCTTATACAGTTGTTTATCCCTTTAAAGGGATAGTAATGTTTCATAATAAAAACAGCTCTAATTAATCATCATAGTATTTGGACTTTGGAGAGTGTTATTTCAATTCTGTCAGAGTTGTAGTTCCAGAGTAATTAAATGACAAAGTGTCCCCCTCCCTCCCCTTTTACTGATGTCACACTGTTCAGCCTGAGCAGAAGGGAGGTGCCCAGGTAGATTGCAGAGAGGGACAATCTTCAATTAAGATAAGGGAAAAACCTGAAAAGCTTGTCAAGGGGGGCAGGGATTTCATTGTTTTCATAGGAATAAGAGTGTCCCCTTCTGTTATCTGTCCAGTCTATGGACTGCATTCCACATCTGAGAAGAGATTGTTTACAGTAGGTAAAAGGGGCGGGAATGGGAAGCTTTGCTTGTGAATATCTCATAGACCATAAAGGTTTGAGGGATAAGACTTATATCATTCTTCATGTTTTTTTAATGCCTACAAAATAAAATAAAGTTAAAATGAAGTATTACTATCCCTTTAACACTTTTGTTGCTACATTATGAAAGCCCCCAGAGCTGTGTAAGCATTCATGTTCTTGCTAGTGTTTATACTCAAGTCCTAAATGTAAAGTGAGAAACCCACACACATAATACATATTTTTTTATCAAAGACAACGTTGGTTCATGGATCTACCCCACAATGGCAGAGAATGCAAAAAAAAAAGTGTTTTTATTGAAATTCTTAATAAGTGACAAAAATTGTATGTACTGTTTGTATACTCAAGAGAGCACCTGACATAGGAACCCTGAATATCCTTATCTGAATACTTTCTCCTTTGGAGGGGACTGTCATTGGGCTCTATTCTAGCCCCATCTCTTTAAACTAACCTAAAAATAATAAACAATTTATGTTTATATTCCTGAACCATGTGATTAGCATTCTCCTCTTACCAGTGATTCCTTACTTATGCAGATCAGGGTGTGGTAGGGTATTTTTTCACACTTCCGCTATAAAAAGCTGACGTTTTTGCTGAAGGCAGACACAACAGAAGCATCTACAGAGTGAGATAGGCATGCTGTGCTGTTCTGCTGTGATATTTTGCAAATATACACTATGAGCAGGGTGAAAAATAATCAATGGAGGAATTGGAAGGACCCTTAAATGTCCACTGAGTCTGAGGAGGAGGAGGAAGAAGTGACTATCAGTACTGAACCAATGCTGTCCAGTCCCCCTAAATCACCCCAAGGGATCTTGGGGAATTCAGTGGGAAGGAGAGAGAAAAGGGAATGGGAAGGTTCTGAAAAAGGATATACTAGAACTAGAGAGGGTACAGCGGAGAACAACAAAATTAATTAAGGGAATGGAGAACTTGACATATGAGGAACGACTAAACAAACTTGGTTTATTTACTCTAGAGAAAAGACAACTAAGAGGAGACCTTATCACACTGTACAAGTATATGAGAGGTCAATACAAGGATCTCTGCGGTGAGCTATTTATTCCGAGGCTTGATCAGGTGACCAGGGGACACCCCTTGAGATTAGAGGAAAGGAGGTTTAAACTTCAGCAGAGGAAGGGTTTTTTTACGGTAAGGTCTGTCAAATTGTGGAATTCATTGCCCAGGAAGGTAGTTATGGCAGATACAATGGATACATTTAAGAGAAGATTAGATACATTTCTTTCAAAAGGGAACATACAGAGTTATACTGTTTATCAGTAGGCTGATCAGGAAGGTCTCATAAAGACTAATTTAATTGGTAGCAGGAAAGCTATAAAATTCTCAGTTACTGAGGTATGAGGCGAAGGTTGAACTTGATGGACTTGTGTCTTTTTTCAACCTAATTTACTATGTTACTAACATTATCCACTGCCACAAAAAGTGAAGGGGAATGTGGAGGAGAAGAAGAAAGAGGCCCTTCTTCTCCACCTGTTCCCTATCCCTCCCCCCAGAAGTCATGGGTGTGGGAGTATTATTCTCTTCCGGCAGACACAGTGCAGTCATCATCAACAATGGTACACTGCAAAATTTATGACAAGTTAGTGAGAAGGGGAAAGGAGGGAACAAACCTTGACACAAGCTCCCTGATAACACACATGAAACACAGACACCATGGCATTTATGTCAAACATGTTAAAGCCAAACACCCATTGCAGAAATCTAGCACCGCTGTTACTGTACTCCCTGACTTTCCAGAAAGGTGGAGATCAAAGAGGAGGAAGAATCACCTTTTTCCTCTAGGGTAACAAGTACATCTCCTGTCAATCAACCTCATTCATCGTTACCTCCACCGCCAAATGATAGCCACTCTTTTGACTTTAGGGTGTGGCAGCTCATCTCTACCCATCTGAGGAGATTCCATCCTGCAGAATATGCTAGGATTCTGGCAGGGAGGGTTCATCATTACTATTAAACTGTCAGCAAGTTGTCATGTGTCCTTAGTGGGGTCTGGACAAGGGGTACAGTGACAGTGGCAGTACTTGGTTTCGGGTGTCATAGTGTTTGGATACAGTTGTGCCCCCAGATGTTATTCACCACACACACACTGTGCACATTGCAGTTGCTGACGGAATCCACAGTTCCTGTTCTAAAGGGAAAAATATATATTCTAGTAACAACGCACCTATAATTTTGGAGCAGGGACTGGTGGAGAAGATTTAATGGCCAACTTTTTCTTTTCTCCACAGACTGGGGGCTACTTATTGTGCTGTTACTGCCTCAGGCGCATCACTGGAGTCAGTCATGGCAAGAGGAACCTTTATCATCCATCTTCCATGTTACTACTATTGTTGATCCGATTCCCTTTCAGATGCCTAATCATCCTGCTGCTTTGCAACTCAGAAGGACATTTGACAGTGGCCACTGACCAACATGACCTGCTTGCATTAGGCCAGTATGGCATTTTTATTTTTTTTCTCAGGGTTTGTGTTTTGAAAATAAATAAATAAATAAAAAAAAATAAAAAAATAACTAGTCCAATAAAAAAATAAACTCTTTTTGGGGGGTTTGTTTCTAACAAGCCGAAGTCCTGCAAATCAATGTTTCCTTAGGGCTTGTGCCAAACAAGCTTAAGTCCTACAAATCAATGTTTCTTCAGGGCTTGGGCCTCAAATAAGTCTAAGTCCTACAAAGCCCTCTAACAACAAATCAAACAAATCATCCTCTACAAAATACTCTACCAAGTCAAGTATCAGTCCACCCCAGTGGCAGTTTATCTCAGGGGGTTCCTGTCTCTATCACTTTACATACAAATGTCTTATTTTATGTTATTGATTTATTTTTTTATTAATTGTCCCCCCAATAGCAGTCAAAAACCCCCCCAAAACAAATTCCCTGTTCAAATGATTCATTCATTCACCAACACAGGCACCCTCCTCAGACCCCTTTTATACAATGTCTTATGGGTTGTTTTTTAATTTTATTTAGGATTTATTTTTTATTAACTGCCCCCCAATTCCAGTAAACAACCCCCCCAAAATCATCCCCTGTTCCACTGATTCTTTCCCCATACCCCACCAACACAGACACCCTCATGCCCCTTTTATACTATGCCTTTGAGAAATTAAATAATAATTATTTTATGTTATGTGTGACTTCAATGTTCCCATTGATTTCAATGGAATGAGCTAGGAGAAAAAAGCGAAAAAAAAGTGGAAAATCTGCACTTTTCGCGCAGAAAAGTGCATTTTTCACAGATTTCAGTTTGAGGTGGAAATTTTCGCCCATCCCTAATTAGCATATTAACTGTCACTGGTACCTCACAGGTACCACAGTTAGCCTACTTGTTACTAGCATAGTAACAAGTATGAATATCTCCTTAAAGGGATAGTAATACTTCGTTTTATCATTATTTTATTTTGTAGGCATTAAAAAAACATCAAGAACGATATAAGTCTTATCTCTCAAACCTTTATGGTTTGAGAGATATTTACAAGCAAATTATCCTCCTCCCACCTCTTTTACCTAGTGTAAGCCGTCTCTTCTCAGATGTGGAAGGCAGTCCATAGACCAGACAGATAACAGCAGGGGACAATCTTCTTCCTATGAGAACAATGAAAGCCCTGCCCCCCTTGACACGTTTTTAAGGTTTGTCCTTTATCTTTATTGAAGATTGTCTTTCTCTGCAATTTTCCTAGGCACCTCCCTTCTCCTCTGGCTAAGCAGTGTTACATCAGTAAAAGGGGCAAGAGGGGGATAGTTTGTCATTTAATTACTTTCTGACAGAATTGAAATGACACTCTCCAAAGTCCAAATACTATGATGATTAAAGGGATAGTAACCCCCCCTGTTAAACTTTAATCCAAAAGCTAGTAATAGGCAAATCATACTTAACTCCCTTATTCCCATCTCTCAAACCGTAATGGTTTGAGAGATGTAAGTAAAGAAAGACCTCTGTTCCCTCCCCTTTCTCATGCGTTCGCTGTACAGCGGACGTCATGAGATCTTGCTTCTTGGACCAGATGGTGTCTCTTCAGGAGCGCTGTCATCTGGATATCTCGGTATAATTACTTCTTCGGTATGGTCTACAACATGTGCTTGCAAGCCAGGCACACGTTTTAGACCATTCCGATGAAGTAATTATACCGAGATATCCAGATGACATCGTTCCTGAAGAGACGCTGTAAGTCGGTTGACCGGATTCTGCCTCTGACAGCTTTACAACTCGTCAGGCAGAAAGGGGAGGGAGCGCAGGTTTTTCTTTTCTTACATCTCTCAAACCATAACGGTTTGAGAGATGGGAATAAGGGAGTTACGTATGATTTGCTTATTATTAACTTTTGGCTTAAAGTATACCGGGGGGTTACTATCCCTTAATTAATTAGAGCTGCTTTTATTATGAAACATTACTATGCCTTTAAGTGTACATTTGCTTGTCTTTTGGCTAATAAGACACATATGCAGTTTTTAATACAATTTGCTAATATTTCAAGCTACCCTATGGTCCTACACTTTGTGAAAGAATGCGGACAATGCACATGACAGGTATGACAACACATCCAGAATGCGTTGCTATATTTGTTTCTTCATGTAGACCACTTGGGAGCACCAGTGAAGAGTAAGCAGCATGGATCTTTTCTCCCCTGACTGCCCAAGCAGCCCAGACCACTAGACAACCAGTGCAAAGTCCCCTCTCAGAACATATCCCAAAAACTAGGCCCCAAGTTTGTATACCTTTTTTACAGTTTTGCAAGGGATTAGTCGCAGTGGTGGTAGAGGCCCCATTTAGGTATGTGGGTAGGAGGGATAGGTCATGAAATAAGCAAGGTGCAGAGGAAGGCACATGGGACAGAGGTGGCTGGCTGCTCTATGGACGTACATCCAGGACTAATTGAAGATACTATATTTTGAGCAAAGGCACACCGCCAAAATTTATAGGGACCATAGTTCTCCTTTAAAGGGTTAAAGTCCTTGTGCTAATGGGTTGTTTAATAATAATTTATGTTAAGAAGAAATTAAAATTGTAAGAAGTCTGACCTCTCTGACCCCTTGAGTGCTAGAGATGTCTCTAATACATTGCAAATCATTTAAGGGGCTAATTCGTTCAGTGCCAGAGGGGTAGCCAACAAATTGCATTGCAATGCATTGGATAGATCTCTGGCACTAAAAGGGTTAAGAAACATCTGATTGTAGGCAAATGTTATATTTATCTCACAAAAGATCTATATCACATTTTTTCTAAATTACTTTATGGAACACATTTCTTCATCAGTGAATTATTGATGTTTGAGGCATTTTGAAGATAATCCCCATAGGAAAACATAGGAGCAAATTAGATTTATCTTGCAGAAGATGAATATAAACCTTTGATGAATAGAGTACACCCAATTACAGCACTGATACAGTGGTTTCTACATCTATGAGGGGCATCATTTTGTTTTGATAATAAAGTTTTACTACTAGAGAAACCACTATATTATTATTATATACTGACAATATTTAACTTATATTTCAGAAAAACCCAAAGTAAAGACAAAGTAGGGCATACGTATTAGACAATCTTTACTAAATCTGAAACAAACCAGTTGCACATTATGCATCAAAGAAAACAAACTGTTGATTTCATTGGTTCTTATCTTAGATATATATGACACAATTACTTTGCTGCATATTTAGTAAACTATTTCCTCAGTGTATTTACCTATGCTTCACTGTTTTTGCAGTGCAATCATCTAGCTTTTGTGGTGAAAAGTACTTGTTATATAGGCACAAAGAAATGCAACATGAAAATCTAATTTGAATGCGTGCATCATGTTGGTCCATGTATTGTTCATACCTAACACAACACTATACAGGGCCTTGAGAACAAAAGGGTTGCTTCTTCAAAATGCATAGGTATTTGATGTGAAATAACCTTGCTTCAGGTTTGGTAATCCCACAATCAAGCTCATTTTCACAGTGTTCTGAACATTTTTTTGCTGTGGTTTCTGCCAAATTGGAGACAACTCTGATTCAAAGAAGACACAGCGGGGAGAAGCTTTGAACTTACTGAGTGGTATCATTTGTTCTACATGTTGTGTACACTGTTACACCTAGTAATTGAGGTACCTATGCCATGACCTTTTCTTTCAGTTGTACTTTTGGCTTATATTTGTAAATATTTATCTTCAAGGACTAAGCAAGCTTGGTGGGCTAGTTGCCATCCATAAGGGAAATAATTTCACAAGGTAAACCTTATGATTTATCTTTAACTTTGCTGAGAGCTTAGTACTTGAACACAGTGCAACCACATACACAATTCCACAAGTTTGTTTAATTTTGGCTTTGGCACCTCTGATTATGCATTAGCCTCCCTCTGTCTACATCCAACAGAGACTGCTTATATTTTTATAAGCAATTTTTTCCATAACGATACCTGCTACCTTCCTAAGGAACAAGGGTGCTTTCTTCTTTTATTTTTATTAACACACCTGTTTCAGAGTTATGTTGTACTTAATATTGGAAATTTTAATTTTCCCATTGTTCATGCACTCTACCCAATAATCTATTTTTTGCCAATTAATAATTTTCTCATTTATGAAAAATCAGCTCTTCTACAATCTAAGACTTTTGTTTTAGTGTGATTACACTCTTCCTTTACCTGTATACAAAACCACTCTGACTGGATATCACTAGATCAAACGTTTTCTCTCACCAATACATCAGTCTGCCACCATTTGTGAACATTAAATCAATCATTGCTCCCTTGTGAGTAGGACTCAACCACTTTCATTAACTGTTACCCCTTGCAAGGAATCCAGAATATCCCTGCTAGTGGCTGCTTTTGTAACAGAGACCT
Source organism: Rhinophrynus dorsalis (assembly GCA_037306005.1). NCBI lineage: Eukaryota > Metazoa > Chordata > Amphibia > Anura > Rhinophrynidae > Rhinophrynus > Rhinophrynus dorsalis. The sequence continues at coordinate 165,447,335 of CM074718.1, forward strand.
CCATGTCCACACTTGGCACATTAAATTCAACCAGAACAATTATTTACTCATTCGTTAAAGGTATAGTAATACTTTGTTTTAACTTTATTTTATTTTGTAGGCATTAAAAAAACATGAATAATTATATAAGTCTTATATCTCAAACCTTAATGGTTTATGAGATATTCACAAGCAAAGTTTCCCCCTCCCGCCCCTTTTACCTAGTGTAAGCAATCTCTTCTCAGATGTGGAATGCAGTCTATAGACCAGACAGATAACAGAACGGGACACTCTTATTCCTATGAAAACAATGAAATCCCTGCCCCCCTTGACAAGCTTTTCAGGTTTTTCCCTTATCTTAATTGAAGATTGTCCCTCTCTGCAGTCTACCTGGGCAGCTCCCTTCTGCCCTGGCTGAGAAGTGTTACATCAGTAAATGGGGCAGGAGGGGGACACTTTGCTTGTGAATATCTCTTAAACCATGAAGGTTTGAGAGATAAGACTTATATCATTCTTCATGTTTTTTTAATGCCTACAAAATAAAATAAAGTTAAAACGAAGTATTACTATCCCTTTAACATTTTAAATATTTCTTCCATCAATATTCTATCTAAGTCTTCTTCTGGTGAAGAATCATGTGAAGCCACTTCAAACATCAAAATCTTTAATTATACACCTGAAACTTTGTAACTACTACTTGATTCTAAAGTCAATCAGGGCTAAGTTAAAGTTTACATAACAGTTAAACTCCCTGTTATGAGATAGGATAATCCCTTTAGTTTACAACTGTTTACAAATGTAGTATGTAACTCAACCAAAACAAGTATTAACCCTTTGAGTGTCAGAGGGGTATCCAATGCACAGTTGCCAACTAAAAGTCACATTAATAATTCCCCCAATTATTTTAAATGGGGCTTTTAACCCCTTTAATGCCTGGTAGCTTTCCAGTGCAGTGCTTTACAATTAATGGGAGACTTCTCTATAAGAACTAAACTTTAAATTAATGGAAATTGTTATTTGTACCCTGTGATGCAGTTTGTTTGCTAATAATTGCTAGAGCTTCATCCATTTTGCAACTGCACTGTTTCTCTCTCACCATCTGATCCCACAACCTGGCGCCAATTGCCATGACAATCACCTTATCCATGTCTAACCCGTGCCATTTGTATGTGCCATTCATGCACTGCCTTACAAGAGGAGAGCTTAAGGTGATTCTGTAAGGGTTGTGGTCAGACTGGCTGGCAGTAGGAGTGAGCTAATGGACACTAATTTTTATGTGTCCCTTATGGTACAGTTGGTTTGCTCTAGACTTGCTCCACGTTTTCTGTATATATATGCCTCAGAGTGCATTTTAAGTTGATTTAATTATTCTTAAAACCTGTCCTATTAGTGTTACTTGTGGACCTTAGTTTGGTACCACTGCTATAACTCATGGATTAGGCCAGTGGTTCTCACACTTTCTGAAAGGTCATATGGAACCCTATCAATGAAATTCTTTAAACCCTTGGATGCTTGAGAAGTCTCCAGAACATTGCTTCTCAAGATGTTAGCCTAGACTTGATAACAAATGTATTTAAATGCTGGTTAGTACCATTAACATAAGGGTAAATTCTTAAGTTTCAGTGTATAGGTAAACACTACCATCTAATTGGATTGCTCCCCTGACCTTTACTTACATTTCTTCTGTGGAACTAAACTCTTAGGTTACAGAGAACATCGAGCTGGATTGCATTAAAGTCAGATCTGTGTTTGACCAGAAAAAGAGTTGGGAAAGGGGTATTTTAGCCTTTTTCTGATTCTACCTATTCCAACATGGCTGGTATGTATACTACAACATATGTACAAAATGTACAAAAATAGCATTGTAAACTGTCATTCTGCTAGTTGAGATCTGTGATCTGTGAGATGAAAGCTAAACTTGGGATATTTGCTGGAGTAACTGAATAAGTGTATTTTTTGTGTGGTGTAGTGTAGTAAGGGAGAGGTTAAAAAAACAAAACCATGTTTCCCTCCATATGCAGATGTACAAGAGACTGATTGCATTCTGGTGTTGAGGGAGTGGGCAGTTGCTGGGTTGTCAGTAGTGGCCATCTGCTTTAAAAGGCAGATAGACAGTGAAAACTTGAACGTGTGAATCTTGCATCAGTGTGTAAGTGCTGAAGTCTGGTAAGCTTTGGGAACTTAAATAACAGGGGGATTCAAATATAGGGGAATACACAGAGGAACACATATTTATTAACCTTATTGTGCAGATATTTTTTTTGCCTGCCTTTAAGCTTGTGGTAACTGGCATAATATGAGTGGTAGCATGACTGTCCTTTTAACTCAGTGCACAATCTACCATATGCTTGCACACCTGAAACAACTGTTCCAGCAGCATACCTCTTTGGTGGATGTGAATAAGTGTTCTCTCTAGAAGCTTGTATTAGAGATTTGTAGAGGCAAGTTGCAACATTGAGAGAGACGGCCAATCTTGAGACAGGGTCTGCTGACTGAGCAGCAGAAAGCGGTAGTAGGTAGTTTTGGTGGTGGAGACTACACAAAAGAAGACCAGGTAGCCAGATTGGTTCCATTTAGACATAGCAAGGGGGGGCAAAGGAATAGGGACAACACTCCTAAAATATGTGCTACCTTGAGTAATGATGTTGGGGATGTTGACACAGGAATGCCTTTGCTACTGTTCTCTCTAGCAGTTGAGAGACAGCCCCTCTAGCACTGATGGAATCGGGGACTCAGGCAGACCTAGACAGATGGTGGTGGTTGGGGATTCTATTATTAGGAAGATAGACAGGGTAATCTGTCTCCAGGATCACTACAATAGAAGACTGCTGTCTCCAGGGAGCTAGGGTTCAACATGCGGCAGAACGATTCATAGATTGTTGGGAGGGGGCTGGGCATGACCCGGCTGTCATGGTACACTTTGGCACTAATGGCAAAGTCAGTGGAAAATGGAGGTCTGTTAAGAAGGATTTCAGGGATTGAGCATGTAAGCTTAAGCAGAGGACCTTTAAAGTAGTATTGTCTGCAATACTACCTGTGTCATGCACTACATTAGAAAGGCAATGGGAGATTAGGGAGTTAAATGGGTGGCTAAAGAGTTAGTGTAAGCAGAAGGGGTTTGGGTTCCTAGATCACTGGGTGGCTTTTTACCTTTGGGACAATCTTTGTAGTTGAGATGGATTACACCTTACCTGAAGGGGGCCATGGTGCCCAGCATTAGGATGGTTAGAGAGTCAGAAGAAACTTTAAACTGGAAAGGGGGGGGAACAGGATGGAGAGGGTAGTATAATTTAGGAAATTGGATTAGAGAAGGGGCATGGGGGTGGAGAGGGGGTATGGGCTAGTTCATCTAATAGGGAGGTGCCATTGTTACAGCCTGATAAAAGGCAAATACATTTTACAAAGAATTAAATCTTTCAGAATTTCAAAAAGATAACATGTATGCATGCATATGCTCATAGTCTGGCTGGTAAAATGGGGGAACTAGAAATGATTGCAATTTATGAGAAGCATTATCTAATTGATTTGTTTGAATCCTGGTTAGATGACACATATGATTTAACAGTCATCCTCCCATGTCACTAAATTGGAGCGATCGCATTGGCTAGATATCGATCTCTGCCAATGCGATCGCTCCACTTTAGTGACAGACAGCCTCCATCATGTGAGGATGATGGGTAGTGGGACGGAGATGTCTCTGGTCGGCAAAGTTCGGCAAGCCGGAAGTAGGCTGCCGAACACTTTTTAAAGTTTAATTCTTGCCAATGTAACTGCTTTTTACATATAATGAATGCTATTTTCAGTGGTTTAGAGAAATGCTCTAACTAATGAGCATTACATGTAGTTAGGTGAGAGATCCCCTTTAAAACCTAGTAAAAGGGAAGATATAAATGAAGGCCCTCTGTTTTGAAATACGCACTGGGAGCACACATAATAGAAATATCTTGGTGGGGATTTGCTACAAGCCACCTAATATTGGGGAGTTGGAGGAAGGGCAACTTTTACTACAAATGGAAAATGCTTCTAGGTCAGGAAATGTAAGTATAATGGGAGATATCAACTATCCTGAAATTAACTGGAGCAATTTGACTTCCGGCACAAAAAAGGGAAACAATTTTTTAAATCTGATTAATGAGAATTTAATGTCCCAACTAGTTGAGGAGCCAACTAGAAAAAAGACCTTGCTTGACCTAATGCTCTTGATACTACTCTCTAGTCTCTATCTAAACTGTCAGAGAAAATGTCGCCATTATCATGTAGTGGATGTTTTTTGCTATGTTACCTCACACACAATTATTAATATTAATAGTGATCTACTATCCTCTAGGTATTATAAATGATTTGTTATTTCTTTTAATTTCTTTCTGTGGAATTTTCTGCCAATACATCACCCCTTCCTTTTAATCAACTAGAATAATTGTAGGATCCCTGATGAAAGGGTATTTGCCTTTTTGGCTTTGTATTCTATTTATTTAAGGGACCTTACACAGATTGGTATAATTATTATTATTCCCCCAGGGGATTTTTACCAATCTTTTAATTAAGCAGACCATTTTTTGTGTGATCGATCAAAAATTTATTCACACTTCTTGAAAATACTCACAAAATGGTCCGTTTTTCATGCCTTGATCATTGATTGATGATTGATCGGGGAATTATCACACACAGAGTTCTAACTACCAATGCACGACATTAGATAATTACTTCCATTCTCTATATTATGTTGGGAATGCTTTCCTTTTAATAAATCTTTCTTAATAATGACTAATAAAGTTTGAAGCTTTTATTTTCTAACAACATTTTAGGTAATTTCTCCTTGTTAGGGTCATTATCTTACATGGCCAAGGGGATTTTATAGGAACTGCAATTTAAGGGTCACACTTGTTTTTTCTTTCTTCAGGAATTGCTTTGTTTTTTGCTCTGTGTTATAATTGTGACCCATGCACTCTTTTGCTTACCTTCATACTTTGGCTTGATTCCCCTCATTAGTTACAAATAGTGCAATCTAGCTTGCTCTTCTGATTTTAAAGTGTTTAAGTGAAATGGGCCAGCTGCGTCATTTAAAAAATATATAGAATGTAATAAAATCTGCAAACAAGCTATTAAGCTAGCTAAATTTGAAAATGAGAGAATATTTCAAATGAGAGCAAGAAAAATCCTAAACAATTCTACAAGTATATTATAAATAAAAAAAGTTAAGGTTGATATTGATCCTCTTAAGGCTGAGACAGGTGAATTGATTAGTGAGGATAAGGAAATGGCTGACACCCTAAATGCATTATTTGTTTCAGTATATACAAAGGAAGCAGCAATGACAGGCTATGGGCAAATAGACAAAATCACAGAATTTTCTCCACCATGTACATGGTTTACTGATGATAAGGTGCAAAAGAGACTGGAAAAGGTTATGGTAAATAAAGCACCTGGACCTGATGGTATACACCCAAGGGTACTTAATATTTATTGATTCACTTTCATCAGATATAGTGCCCTGTGATTGGAGGAAAGCTGATGTAGTTCCATTCAAAAAAGGGACAAGATCCAAACCAGGAAATTATAGACCTGTAAGCTTAACTTCCATAGAGTAAGATACAAGAATGGTTACTAACTGATACTATTTAGAACTATGTGAAGACAAACAATATTATTAGTACGATTCAACATGGTTTTATGAAGAATAGATCATGTCAGACGAATCTACTTGCATTTTACGAAAGAGTAAGTAATAATTTGAACAAGGAATTGCTGTTGATGTAGTATACTTGGATTTTGCAAAAGCCATTGATACAGTGCCTCACAACAGGTTGCTGCATAAATTAAAAGGCTTTGGTTTGGGCAGTGTTATCTATACATGGATTGAGAACCGGTTAAATGATGGATGGCAGATAGTTGTTGTAAATTTAATTTTTTCAACTTGGTCTAAAGTTATAAGTGGGGTGCCACAGGGTTCAGTACTGGGCCCAATGCTTTTTTTAATTTGTTTATTAATGATCTAAAAGTGGGAAAGTAGTTTCTCACCCTTTGCTGATGACACTAAGCTGTGTAAGAAAATACATAGAGAAGCTGGATATATTTTCTCTGTAAAAGGATTTAGATAAACTGATCGAATCGGCAGAAGAGTGGCAGATGATATTTAGTGTAGATAAATGGAAGGCTATGCATTTGGGCTGTAGAAACAAACATGCTACATATACTCTAAATGGGAAACAACTTGGGAATCCACATTAGAGAAAGATTTAGGCATACTGATATACAATAGACTTCAGAGCAGTTTGCAGAGTTACTCAAATGCTGCAAGAGCACAAAAAGAGGTGTAGATGCACAGGATGCTAATATTATCCTACCTCTATATAAATCCTTGGTTAGGCCTCATCTAGAATATGGAATACAATTTTTGGCACCAGTTCTTAAAAAAACATTGTTGAACTCAAAAAAAGTGCAGAGACGAGCAACAAAACTGGTAAAGGGATTGGAGGAGCTGAGTTACAAAGAGAGACTAGCCAGACTGGGTTTGTATGCATTAGAGAAGAGATGTCTAAGCTGTGATATGATTACCATTTACTAATACATTCAAGGTCAATACAAAGAAGTATCCAATTAATTATTTACGAAAAGAGCTGAGCTAAGAATGAGAGGACATCCATTAACACTAAAGGAAAGGCTCCTTCAACTAAAACAAAGGAAGGGATGTTTTACAGTAAGGGTGATGAAGTATGGAATTCTTTGCCTCAGGATGTTGTACTTGCAGATAATATAACTGCTTTCAAAAAAGCAATGCCTATCTAGCACAGAACAATACTGAGAAATTATGACGTATGACTTCAATGAAGATAGGTTGTTGATCCTGGGAACTATTTGACTGCCATTTGGAGTAAGGAAGGATTTTTTTTTTACCCAATTGGGGAGAAATTGGAAATGGCTTTGGTAGGGGGTGGGTAGTTTGCCTTCCTCTGGCTCAACAGGAACATTTTTGGCATGGGCTGGTCTTGATGGGCGCATGTTTTTCCAGCCTTGTCAACTATGTTACTATGTTACTATCACAATGTAGTAGAATGGCCTTTTCAATGCTTCTTTTTATGGCCAGACAGGCCTTCCCATGAAAGGTAGCTCAGAGCTGCTGAATCTGGGAAAAATAGCTATTTATCATCAAAAGACCACAACTACCAGTCAAACAACTGCACCTTTGTGCACCCAAGTACTTTTCCCACAGTCACACAAGTAACCCTTAACCCAACAGATGTCAGGCAACTTGCAACTCATTGCTTTGTAATGCATTGTCTGGCATCAGAGGGACTACCATATAAAAACATACTCTAACACAGCCACCGTTAGCCATTGTCAAATTGAGAGGGAACAAATTGCATTCAATGCATTCCAGCTGGCCAGAGCAAAGAAGCGGTTAAATGTGAATCAATAAATACTTTTTGGGGGTAACATTATGCACCCATCTCTCCATCCTGAATAATAAAGGGGGTTCCTGGGACTTCAAAGCTTCTTTTATGGAGTGAATGAAATAAATATGGGTCCGAGGGCCTCATATTGAATCATACTTTAGCCAAGTAAAAAAAAACAACAAGACTGATATGGGGACCAGAGCCCCTATATCAATCTGAAAAATGCTCAAGGAAGGGGTTCAAGAGCATGTTGGAAAATAATATGGGGTCAGTTATTTGTTAAATAAAAGACCTGAAAGCTGTCTAAACTACACTTTACACCCCCTCCCCCCTAGTTATGGTGTGTGTTTCTGAGAAAAACTTATACTTACCTTGATGTGGAAGGTCTAGCAGTGTCTGCACATCATTCTACATTATTCAACTATGCAAATAAAAGAAATTAAAAAACTCTACAACCACTGAGGTAAACATCCTCTACCAGTCCTGCCTGGGCAGTTGCCCAAGCCATCATGATTGCCTGATTCCTGTTTATTTGTTTCCTACTTTCCTATTGGCTGAGAGTCGAACATACACAGGACACAGAACATTCCTTGGAGTAACATTATTTCACAACCGATTATAGATGAGTGGAAGGGATATGTGTGATATGTGACATGCCACTTGTCACTCATGTATATTTCTCTCATCTGTAATTGGCTGGGAGGTTTTGTGTAATTCCACCTCCCAACCAATGGGAGCATGGGAAAAAATACACTGGGATAGGCCACAGAGGCCTGGGCAATGTCCCAGAGAGGACTGAAAGGGATAGTAATGTTTCATAATTATAGCAGCTCTAATTAATCATCATAGTATTTGGACTTTGGAGAGTGTTATTTCAATTCTGTCAGAGTTATAGTTCAAGAGTAATTCAGTGACAAAGTATCCCCCTCCTGCCCCTTTTACTGATGTAACACTGTTCAGCCAGAGCAGAAGGGAGGTGTGTAACGGTTTTTAAGACACTCAGACCAGTGGTAAAATAAAACACAGTTTTATTAAAAGAAAAATAAGGCAAACAATCGCCCTCTACAGACAACACAAAATAATAGCAAAATAATGACAGATATGCCCCCACAGGCCCAGTATACAGAATAAGAGTATCACATATACTGTCTCAGGACAGGCACATAGTAGAGACACATATAAGGGTTAAATGCATAGATGGACAGTCTCTGTTGTGGAGTTTGGCACGCCCAAGGTGTTAATTGGGAGAAGTAAGTGTAGCTGGAATCACACTTAGAGTACTGAGAGGGGATGCCGCTAGGCCCTGTGTGACCAGAGGTAATATCAGCAGAACAGTACCCAGAATAGCCCCCACGGGCGTAACCAAGGATACGACTGAATCTGCAAGTGCCTGAGTAGTTAGCCCCCACGGGTGTCACCACGGTACAGCCTGAACTGCAAGAGCTGCTAATAGCCCCCACGGGCGTACAAACGGAGACCAGAGGTTGTGAGCCAATAGCCCCCACGGGCGTATACCTAAATCAACCTGCAAGAGCTTTGAGCCAGTAGCCCCCACGGGCGTAACAACGGGCCACCATATGCTACAACAGAGAAGCCAATAGCCTTCCACCCTTAGCTATAGTAGCTAGTGCCTTCAGCCCCAACGGCGTTAACGTATGAGCCAGAGCCAAATGGCGCCCTACCGGAATCGTTACCGAACAGCACTACTCTGCAATAAGGTAGAATGAGCCGCCAACCAACCAAAGCATAAGCGGCCGACTCAGCAGATGGAGTGCAAAGAGGCTAGGCTCTAAACCAGAGAGAGGAGGCTCAGCAAATGGTAATGCGGCACAGCTAGTGTTAAAATGCAGTTTTACTGATCGGAGGCTCAGAGAAGTACTATAGCTCTGCAAGTAATAAGGAGGCTCTAGGACAGCAGCACAGCTCTGCAATCAAGCAATACTCAGCACTGGGAGCAAGCAACACCAGACAGGAGCAGGTCACACGGCCAGGCTGGTCAGCGGCAGTGGCGGAAGTCAGAATGTCGCTACGGCGACAACCGGAGAAGAGCGCAGGAACTAGCAGGTCACTGGAGCAGTCCGTTACTGGTCACATAGCAGGAAGTCAGCCAAGCCGGGTCGGATCACGGAGAGGGTTCTCAGACAAGCCAGGTCAATCACGAACAGGAACGTCAGCCAAGCCGGGTTGGATCACGGAGCGGGTTCTCAGACAAGCCGGGTCAATCACGAGCAGGAACACAGGAACGTAGTCACGACGGGCCAATTCGGTACACGGGAAACCAGAACACAGGAACTCAGCAACAGCAACACTGGCTCTGAAACATCACGAAAGGGCACCAGACAGGTGTCACAGCCAGGCATAAAAAGGTCACCAGGGGCGGGCCAAACTAGTATAGCAAATCAGCATACACCACAAGCGAGAGTGACGGAAGAGGATCACAGGCAATGTGATAAGGTGCCCAGGTAGATTGCAGAGAGGGACAATCTTCAATTAAGATAAGGGAAAAACCTGAAAAAGTTGTCATTGTTCTCATAGAAGAAGATTGTCCCTCTGTTATCTGTCTGGTCTATGGACTGCATTCCACATCTGAGAAAAGACGGCTTACACTAGGTAAAAGGGGTGGGAGGGGAAACTTTGCTTGTGAATATCTCTCAAACCATAAAGGTTTGAGAGATAAGACTTATATCATTCTTCATGTTTTTTTTATGCCTACAAAATAAAATAAAGATAAAATGAAGTATTACTATCCCTTGAAGGAGGGTGTTGACTTCAGGGCTTGTTGTTGTTTGTTTTTTGTTTCTTAATTTATTCTGTTTTTGTTTGTGAATTATGTGGAAGACCAGGGTATTAAAAACACTGCTGGACCTGCAACATAAAGATGAGTATAAGCTTTTGTCAGAAACATATACGGTACCATACCTGTGGTGGTGGGTGGAAGGTGTCCTGTGTACTCAGTGGCCTGATGGTGACCCTGGCAGGACTTGGGAGTGGGGGTGTTCCCCTTTTTTTTTTTTAGCTGCAGAGAATGTGCTGATTTTTTTACACATTTTTAAAATTGTATTTTATTTATGTAGGAAAATTACATAGAGGACCTGCGTATCATGGACACCACTGGGCATCAAGAATATGTTTTTTTCATGCACACACCATACCTTGGAGTGTGGGGGTGGAAGGGCTTCTGGCAGGCCCTATACTGATTTCATTTTCTCAACATCTGGGTTTTTTTTAATTAATATGGGAGTTCTGGACAACATAATATTATTTTCATTATTATTTATTTTTACATCTGTGCAATTCAAAATAATAAGGTAATGAATGACTGGATCCCATATTATTGTTTTCACACTTACCATTATCTCCTCAGGATATAGAGTTGGATGAATAGTGTGATACCCACATTTGCTTACAGTGGCCATTTTATTTTTTGTAAACACTATTAACCTCTCCATTGCAAATGTGACTGATTGTAGTTGCCATAGCAACAGAAGGGTTAATCATGCTTTGGGATGAGGTGTTTGTGTGTGGTGGGTGTTGTCCTACAAATGTGCTGTAATCTATCAATGGAGGGGTTAACCATTACTGGGAATGGGGTGGTTGGAGGTGGCAGAATTTGTGTATGTGTTTTATTGGTTAATGGGTGATAGGAATGTGTGGAGGGTGTTTGGGCATATAGGGGATCAATCAATAGAATGGGGAAGCTATTGTTCTACATGTTCCCCTTCTTGATGCAGTCCAAGAAAAGCGGACAAAATGCGCCCATTTTTATGGGTCTTTTTAGCCTCACTTTGGGTAATTTGGAGCATTTTTCCATACACCAGAAGGGTTCCAAAGAGGTTCTGTAAAATATCTGCAGAACCTAAAAACAGCCTTTTTTCAATTGTAATGGAATCTAGGCCATAATCTGAGAACCACTGGATTAGGCTATGGTCTTTAGTCTAGGTTTGCGTTTTACATAATAATAGGATTCATTGAATAACGCCACAACCAAATCTATTTTTTAATTAATTTAATCTATCTATTGCAAGGCTTCATAGATCTTATAGTACCTGCAAATCCCAAAGTAGCTTCTTGGAAGCAGCAGAGTTCTATAGCAGGTAAATCTTTTCATGGATTGCTCCATTACTCTCCAATACTTGTACATTATAACTGTAAATTATGTTGAACAAAAAAAGAGTATTTTAAGTGTTAGACCCCAGGGATAGCAGCCTTGAAACAAGTGGAAAATTTGCAGTGAAAGTAAAGGCTGATATCATTTTGCCTTCCCATACTCACAGAAACATCACATTTCATTTTCTGTAAATCTGCCAGGTTCTTATCCACTTGACGTTTCATTTTTAGTTCCATTGATTAGTGAATGTGAATCTTTTTTTTAACTTCCAAAATTGTTATGACCTTGGTCTTTTTATCATAATGTGTGCCTTTGTGCTTTGCAAGACAGAACATTTTTATTGTTATTAATATGTAGCATAAATTTAGTGTACCTTCATTTCTTAACATGAAACATAAAAATCTGCCATTATATCTGATTCTGACTTATATATCAAGTAGGCCATCTCTGCTCCTTCTACAGAAATGGTATATGAGCTGCATTTATCAATTTTTATTATTTTGTCATTCAGTAGGAAAAATATATGAATCCTTTGTTTACACTGAAAGTATAGAATGTTTATTCAATAATTTGATTAGTTGATGTTATAAAGCAAGGCTAAAATCCCTGCATCCCATGAACTGATAGTTTGGCCAGCATGGGGTAATAGCTAAAACAAACTGAGGTTGATGTATTAAGAAAATGTCTGCAATTTTAGGTCAAACCAATTGCACCACAGGAGAGCAATGAACATTCCCGTAATCCCCAATGATTCAAATGGAGCTTTTAACTAATTTAATACTAGAGTGTTCTCCAGCACATTGCTTTACACCCTTTGGTCCCTTTTGGTGCAGTAGTTTTGCCCCAGAATTGCTACATTTCTTAGTACATTAGCCTTAATATATGCACAGTGTAAATACCCCATAAAATCAGAGCCAAGTTAATAATGCAGATCTTGCTTCTTCTGTGAATTCCTTTACTTCTTCAAAATGTTCCTATTTTTATGTTCCTATTCTGCTGTGTATCTGGTTTTTCCAGTCTCAATGACACAAGGTTTAATTTTCAACCCAAAACAGTTATAAAAAGATATTAAAACAGAGTTGGTCACAGATCAATAAACTTTACTGTTCACAAGTGACAAGGACATAATCTCAGTTCTTCACTCCTGTGATCTAACGCCCCAGAGAGGCTGATATACTAAGAATAGCTCATTCTGCACCAACTGCACAGAAGGAAACAAATACAAATTCTTCAGATTGCATTTTATGTAAAAGGTGAATCTAAACACAATTTCTAAATGCTGAAAAACAGAATGATACTCAGTAGGGCTTTAACTAAGGGGATGGGTGAAAACTTTCACTTCAAAAAGAAAAAGAACAAAAAAGGTTGCTTTTTGCCTTCAGATGAAATACTCCTCAAAAGTGCAGTTCTTCTCCTTTATTCCAGCATGACTCCACCATTGTCCAACTGCAATAGTAGCCATAGAACCACACATACTGACCCCCACTATAACCATAAAACCAAACATACTGAACCCCAGTCTTTTCTCAAAGTTACCACAGAACCACACATACTGACTACCAGCCTTGCCCATTAGTATTGGTAGGCAGAGAATCACATGTACTGGTGATTTTGATTTCAGAGTAGGTGGGGCTCCCACATTTGTGTTTCTTTAATGCTCTTAACCCTTCAGCACTCAAAGTGTTAAATCTGTGACAGGAACATAGACAGGACTGATTTTCAGAGCATAGGTTTTGCACTTGTCTTTTATTCATCAGCTGTTAACCATCAGTGCACAGGTTTCAAACTTGCTGAGTCCATATTTAACCCTTTGATTGCCAGATAATATGTGCAGCATTGCTTTGAATACCTAGAGGAATGCTCACATCTACCACCCCTATACATTTCCCTGCTCCATGTGTGCTGTCAGCAGGCAAACGTAAAAATGGTCATTGCCTTACAGTGACCTTTGCACTCCAGGCTGTAATAAATGCCACCCCCACACCCTGATCAACTCCCGTATGCTGATACTGCTCCAGACAGAGACAGGGAGTGTATGCAACAGTGTTTTACAGTAAAATAAGCTGATTCCAGCAGAGAGGCAGGAAGTCTATTTTGGTCTCAAAGAGGAACTGTCCCTCCTGAAGAGGGACACTTGGGAGGTATGCATCACCCTAGTAGATTTTCAGCCAAATGTGTCCCAGTCTAGCAAAAGATAGATGAGGGTAGTAGGGATAAGGGGATTAGGAATAAGAAAGATGGGTGTGACGGGGCTTAGAAAGAAATAGGCTTAGGACTGAGTCAGGGACTCCCAAATTTCTTGTTGCCACAGAAAGAAGGGGTTAGTACAGTGGGGGGTGCTGAAGGAGGGTTCCAAGAAGGTCCTTGGAGGCAGTGTGCTCCTTGGTGAGGGCAGCAACCATAGTAGCCTGGGGAGAGGTGCATGACAGAGAGATGACCAGAAGGAGTCTGCATGGCCCACTGGTTGTAGGATAGGAAAACTACCAGTGACTAGCCTGCAACCGGAGAGATGAAACCGGAGAGATGCCAAGGACTTAAGACAGGAAATCCAAATACCGGAAGCAACACCTGAGACTGAGTATGCTGTGCTGTATCATATGGTATATTACTAGAGGATCGAACGTAAGTGGAGTTTGTATTTATATTCATATTTGTTTTTATCTTTGTGTTCCCTGGAATTATTCCACACTATAGTACTATTTCCCACACTGGTTTTTATTTTATATGTAGTCCTGTCCTTCATGCGCTGCCTCTGATTATTTTAGTTATTGAACTTGCTACACTTAGATGCTATTTTCTGTTTTTTTCTCTGTTTAAGCTCTTTGTTTCTAAGCTTGACTACAGTATGCCTGCGAATCCTGGTGAACTATCAATAAGAAGCGTGTTGAGAAACCTGTATTCAAGATTTACAAGCATACACCGATATCTACCATTCATCTAACCTCATTTCATCTCATCAGGTAACTGGTAACAGGTGCATTTGTGGAAGACATAAGGAAAAGTTATGTACTGAACTTGCAAACAGTTCATGCTTGTTATTGAAGTCCTTTGTCATTACAAACAGCAATTATTCATGATACAACCTAATATCACTTGATTCTACAGTGTCATTTAAAAAACAAATGAATTATTATTTAATATTTCACTCAAATATCACATATTATTGTAATGGTTTTATTTGACACTCAGACACAGTAGGTGAGATAAAACACAGTTGTATTGAACAGACTCAATAACGATAACCCTCACGGGTCGAGTAATATATATATACACAATATAGTACTGACACAGGACAGGTTACAGTAATTTATACCCACACAGGTCCAGTATATGTACAATACAGAAATAACAATATACTGACACAGGTCAGGCAAAGTTCGTGTGATACTCAAACGAGGCAGCAATGAACGGGTTACTATTAGGCCAGGAATGCTGACAGGCCCTAATAGTGAGAGGCCCTTAAGACTCTCACTCTGCAGAGAGTGCACAAATAGCAAGTAACGCCCAGTAGACAACGGAGGCCCAGGATAAGCTTGTGGACTGCCATAGCAGTAACGGAGGACTGTGAAGGTATGCCCAGGAGGGCACCCAACGGAGACTGCACGGTAGAATAGCCGGTGGATAATGGCACCTTCTCCGAAGGGGTTAATGAACGCTAAGACCAATGTTGACTGCCCAATCATAAGCACAGCCTGAGGTGCCCAATGTAAGACCAACCCCAGCATATTGGCAGGAAGGAGGGTCAAGCGTACAGTGGTGCACAGATGGAAGATAGACACCAGAATGTCGCTCTTGCGACACAGCCTGAACAGAGACTAGACTGCAGGAGTGGCACTGAGGCAACAGTGACTCTGTCTGGAGACAGAAAGAAGCCCAGAGGTGAAACCCAAACCGAGGACTGGAATGGGACCGTAGGCAGGAGTGATATACAGGTGATGTAGCCCAACCGGGCCGCTACACCGAGCAGGAACGTCAGCCAATCCAAGTCGGTACACAGAGCATGAACTTCAGCCAGGCCGGGTGGGTACACAGAGCAGGAACATCATCCAATCCGAGTCGGTACACAGAGCAGGAACGTCAGCCAGGCCTGGTCGGTACACAGAGCAGGAACGTCAGCCAATCCGGGTCGGAACACAGAGCAGGAACGTCAGCCGGGCCAGGTCAGTACACAGAGCAGGAACGGATACAACAGAGTAGTCAGGCAGTCCGGGTCGGTACACAGGCAGGGACGGATACAGCAGAGTAGTCAGGCAGTCTGGGTTGGTACACAGAGATCACACGAAAACTGGAACAAGCGCTTGTAACGGAAACACCACAAAAGGGCACCGGAGAAGTGACAAGGCCCAGTATTTAAGGACAAATACTGGGCGGGACAAAGTCACTCCAGCCAATAAGCATCAGCAGTAAGCAAAGACTGACAGAATGTCGCCAGCATAGCACGGGCACCGTGATAATTATATTATATATTTGTTCCTTTACTATAAAAGGTAAAATAATCACACTACAATATTTCATTTATGGTGTTGTAATAGTTTATTTATCTGTAGCATATCCTTTATTGTTCACTTCTCAGTTTTCTACCCCCTACAGTGGTGTAACAATAAGGGTCACGGGGTAGCAACTGTGACCGGGCCTGTCACTCCAGGGACGCGGCTGCCCCCTGTGATCCCTCCACCCCGAGCCCACAACAATCTGAGGTCTGTGCCTTCTTCTGCACAGACCTCTATTAGCAGCTGAGCTCCCTCCGACACTATAGTAATGCACAGAGCTCTGGGAGATTACATAATTTCCCAGCACTCTGCATTACTAGAGAGAGGACCGTAGGGGAGTTCCAAGTTGCAAACAGAGGTCTGTGCAAGAGGCACAGACCTCTTCTTCCCCACCGCTGGACCACCTAGGAAATGGACAATATCGGTCATTGGGAGCAATGTAGAGGTAGAGAAAAGACATTGAGAGCAATGTGGAGGCAGAGAAAGGACACTGGAAGACAATATGGAGAAATGACATTGGGAGGCAATGTGGAGAAAGGACATCATTGAAGGGCGATGTGGTTGGGGGGGGCCCATGGAAATGTTTGCATTAGGACCCGGTGACTTCTAGTTATGCCTCTGACCCCCTACATTATCAATGCATTTGTACTTTGCATGGTTAATTTTGACTGCTATTGAGTCTGGTACATGTAGGAAATATTCCCTTAGTGTTAAAAGATTTTTAGTTTTTTTTTTCGTTCTCAAATTCTGTGTGAATCATCACGGTGAAGGATGCTACTGGAAAGAGAGAAAGTAGTGTGGCATATCAGTAATTTGAGGAAGCACTGTCATTGTTTCAAGAAGTGGATCCAGGAGCCGATGCACTAAGATTTTTTCAACGTTGGAGAACTTAGTGAATAGGCTCTATAGAATAACATAGGAACTGGAGAAGTGATACATTGGAGAAGTCATCTCAACTTTATTGCCTCTTTATCACCACTTAGTGAATATCCCCTATTGAGTCTGCCTTTAGCGTATTACCTCTGCATTCCAATGGGTTTATGTATTGGTAGTTGTGTTCAGTGTACTTTTTACACAGACAAATGTTTACCCAAGGGATGTTCAATATTGTGTGTATATTTTGACAGGTTCAGTTATTGTTTGCATTAGTTAATACAGCAGTAGTTGTCGGTGTAGGGTACAGCACATTACTTGGATGATTTTTTGTTAAGATGATTAGGTGTGCTGAGGAAATATTTAAGGAGGTTGGGTGGTGCAGAACAAAACAATGCTGCCCAAAACAAAGCTCACATTTCTGGGAATATATTATCGGGAAAAATTGGCAAGGCTGCTAGTAAAAAAAAGGTCAGTAAGGAAAGGGGAGCCTTGTGGGGTCTGTCAAACTTTGCAACTCAGGTGATTCCTATGGAGAGGGTATTAAGCAAGTGGTTGCAGAAATCTACAGTAGGGGGTCAAGAGAAGTTTCTACCAATTAAGAATAACAACACTGCTACTAAAAGACCTCAGGGTATGGAATTAATTTCCCAGACAGTTTAATGGGGTAAGGTTATGGCAGGAACAGTCCTTACCTAAACAACAGTTACATGACTCTGGGGTCACTAAGAACTTAGAATTCATGATGCTATTCCTCATAATTGTGGCAGCTGAAATGTGGCAGGAATCTTTGTCCAACAGAGCAGCAAAATTTTGAATAGATAATATGAGTGTGTTATATGCAATTAACCAGTGTTGAGGCTATTGAGGAAGTTAGGCATATCAGCTTTATGGCGAGGCATGTCCCAACAATATTGACCAAAATGCAACTCAGCTAGTGCAAATATATGATAAAATATAATATGTGTGCCATATGACTATAGTCCCAAGAAAAGAAAATCTATCAATGGGAGAGCACTATATTAAACCAACGGATGGTATAGGAATCCTCTAAATAAAATAGAATAAACCTCATAGCACAGATAAACCCCACAAAAAATCTAATGTTTAATGATAAAGTATAACTATACTATAAAAGAAGAAGTGGTCTCACCCCAGAGAGGCAGCTAGGAGGAGATTTGCATTTGTTCTCAATTGCCAGAGCCCAGTATTACACACTCAATTATTAAACACACACCCCGGGGCTGGCACATAAAAGCACATATGCAGATCTTCTATAGACTGCCATAGCCCAACATACACACCCCAGGGCGTGGCTAGGAGGACATTAGAATATCTCATGCACACACTGTCTCAGTACAACATACACACAGTCATTTAAATGTCCACACCCCTCACTATCCTTTCAACAAAACCAAAAAAATGTCTGCCACTCTCCTCTTGGGGACAAAAATTTCACACACCAGCCTAGTCTGTTTGTCCTACAAACAGTGCTGTTTTCTCTGCAGCAGTCACCGCAATCACATGGAGTGCATTCAGCACACTCCAGCACTGTTACACTAATGTACAATGTTAATACACATTGTGTGCCTTAACCCTTTGACTACCAAAGAGGTGAAGAAGCCTTGAAAACAAATGCCATGCCTACCACTGTTGCACTCAAATGGTTAACATGTCCTCTACCACTCACAGAATTTGTGAGCAAGTAATTTGCAACATTGTAATACATACTAAGATCTTGCAACTTATTAAGTCCTCAGAATTTAACCATTTGAGTGCCAGAGGGGTAGCAACTTTAGACACTGCCTGAGCCCAACATATACACACCTGGGCACAGCTAGGAGGCGATTAGCATATCTTCTACACACTGACCAGTACAACAAACATGCAGCCATTTAAATGTTCACACCCCTCACTATCCCTTCACCAAAACCAAAAAAATATCTCACACTCACCTCATGGGCATACCTGGGAACTTTCAGTTGAGGGCTACCCGGAGGGTAGTCCTCTGTTCAGCAGGGGGTAACAAAAATGACGCTAATTGTGTCAAAAAGGGGCGGGGCTTAACTCGAGTGTTGGGGGGGATTTAACCCTTTGAGTGCCAGAGTGGTACGGAATGCATTCCGAACCACTCTGATACTCAGAGGGTTAAATGTGTCACACAGAAGGCTGGGGACGGAGGCACAACGAGAGAAAAAGCAGATGTGGCAGAGTTTCAATAGAAACTCTCCACATCCGGAGGAATCAGCCTCTGCCCCGGAGACCCAGTAAAGCTCTGTCAGAACCGGAGTCTCCAGGGCAAATCCGGAGAGTTCCCAGGTATGCTCATGGGGTCTAAAATTTCACCCACCAACACACTGCTTTTCCTTCTCGCCAAAATTGGCCACTCTCCAATAGCAAAAGTAAACTTGCCATACAGACAGACAGGATCTCCATCCCTCCCCAGGATCACTGCTATAGAGTGGCATAAAAGATATCTATGCAGGGTAGCAAAAAAATTCCTGCTCATGAAGTAGTGCAGAGCTTTCCATGAACTTTTCATGTTGGTGACACACTTTATCATTTCGTGACACAGTAATTCAGGTTTGCTAGTAAACCGGAGGTTAAACTAATAATCCCTTATAAGAGATACGGACACATACATAAATTGTAATAAGAAGATGTATGAGGACACAACATATCTCATGAAAACCTTTCATTCATACTGCAGAAGGCATTAAGCATGTCATGTGGTTCTTAAAAGGGCGACATGAGAATGTTGTGCTACATATAAGCGCAAGATTCTCATGTTGCATTAATAAATAACGCATAACTGATTTTAGAAGTACTGCCCGTCTTTCCTGTCTCATCGGCACCACAAGCAGAAGCAGCAGCCATGTGACAGGCAACCTCGACACACAGGAACACTCCAGCCTGGCAGCTCAAAGAGAGGGCAGAGGTATAGAGGAGTGCCTCCGTGTGCTGCATACATATTATGTATGCAGCACACAGAGGCACTCCAGCTGTTACAAATCTTTGTGACGCTCCAGCTGTATGCACACACGGAGGCTATCTCCCGCTGTGTAAATGTGACCATTAAGAAGTAGTGATTTATCTCCGCTCCCAGTGTAGCTCGTGCTTGGGTTGAATGACAATCTCGCTCTGTGTAAACGGCACCTTTGCCTGTGACACACCAACACGCTGCAGCTGACACACCAACGTGTCGCGACACACAGTTTGGAAAGCACTGAAGTAGTGAATTTAGCAGCACTGGGAACTCATAAAATGTGCAGTTTGGCAGACGTGTGTGGGGGCAGACAGTGAAATGGAAATAGAAGATTAGATAAACACTGTAAACTGCAACTGAAGTCTGAACCTGCTATGCAGGGGGAAAAAGAAGTGCAGAGTAAATAATTAAGTAATAAAGACTGATTTAGAAGTAGGAGAAAGGCTGTACATTAATGTGCTTGCAAAAGATTAGATTACTGAATACATATTTTAACAACTCTGCTCAGTCAGTGTGTGTATGTTCTTTGTTGTTAACAATGCATTCCGTACCCCCTCTGGCACTCAAAGGGTTAAAAAAAGTGTTTTCTTTATTTTTTTTGCTTTGTCGTTTGGCGTTCTCAAATCTTCCATAATAGCACCAATCCACATAGACACGGCTATCAGAGTTCTTTGCATCAATAAACTTTTTTTGTGCACTCTGTCTGAAAAATGATCAGTAATATCAACTTCTCTAATGTATGTATGATCACTAATATACAGGGCAGGTTTATGTGTGAGACACATGGTGTATTCTATGTGTATAGATATTGCAGACCATGGCTCTACACTGCTATGTGTATAGATATTGCAGACATGGCTCTACACACACACATCCCATCTCACACATACACACACACATCCCCCCCACACACACATCCCCTCTCACACATACACACATCCCCCCTCACACAAACATCCTTCTCACACACACACACACACACACATACACCCTCACACACACACTCACATCCCTCCTCACGCACACACAAACATCTCCCCCCCACACAAATCTCCACACACACACACACACATCCCCCCCAAACACACACATACAGGGAGAAGGGAGAGACTTTATAATGCAAACAAGCTAATAGTACAGCTGGACATTCCACACCATGAGTGGTAGGCAGTCAATCCCACTGATTGTAGCTTAAAGTATCTTATATACAGTTTTCGTATTACTATGAAATAGCTTTTGTGGTGCCTCTGGGGACAGTGATATGCCAAGTCAAATAAAATGGCATGATGTCTGGATTTGGACTGTTGTCTAGTAACTGACTACTCTGCTTTTGACTGTGTCCAGAGCCATGTGCATTAGTTGCAGATTGCCAACCCCTTACCTACAACAAAATAAAATCTCAATGGGTCGTACATATAAAGGAAAACTAAAGACATTTTGAGGCTAACCAAACCATTGCACAATGCATTGGACACATCTCAAACATACAAGGAGTTAAAATCCCCATTTACGTCAGTGGTTTTGATGGTTTGCTCCAGGATTGCTCCAATTTGCTTTTATACATAATGTACAACAATGCTTTTAAGCTGACTTTTCTAATTTGTTTCTGAATTATTCTGTTGCTGACGTATAAACGTGTGATAGACATAAGCTATAATTGGGAAATTAAATAGTGTAACAGATTCTGAATCCCATACTGTGTTTTCACATAACAAAAAGAACAAGATCTACAATGGTGCTGTTTCATTAGTGTGTACGTAAGCCCTAAACACATCATGTTTACTTATTAATTTTAATCACAGCGGTTCTCTATGCCTACTACTGTTTTTACAACAGTTTTAGAGATAAGGCAGAGAATGGACGTAATCAGCTCCGGTGTGAAGTGGTAAACATATTTAGCATTTAGATTTTCCTGTCTTAACCTGTTAAGGACCAGAAAGGTGTGCAATGCTTTGCAAAACAATGTATTGCAGTCTCACGTGGACCTTAAGGGGTTAAATAACCTATCCCTTCTGCTAGATTCTGGCCCAGGAAATGTGATGTACATACATATTGAAGATACATATGTAACAGATGGTGGAAGAGTGGCTAATGGTTTAAAATGTAATAATGTTGTAATATATGTTTAATGGCATGCTGAAAAGACAAGTATAAATACAGAATAATTAAAAGCAAATACAATTGCAATTATTATTGAGCTTTTCATTTATCAACAATGAAAAACAGTGGTGCATGATTTCTGTGCATATGGAAACCCAGTACTAAATAAACCACTAATAAAAACAGGCACATCACAAACTTTTAGTGAAGTAGGATGGAGATTACAATTACAACAAACTGTTAAAATAGAAGAGATAATATCATCATAAGTTGCCAAAGCTTTCTTTTAATGTGTGTGTGAGTGTGTATATATGTATATATATATTTATATATATATATATATATATATATATATATATATATATACATACACTAGTATTAAAGGCCCGTGTGCAGGGGCCAGGGTGCCACCCGGCAGCCTCAGCTGCTGCCCTGGGTATGGTTTGGGGCACCCCGCTCTGGATTGGACAAGCCTCAGACAAGGGGTCGGCGCGTTCAGGCAGTCTCTGCTGTGCATGACTACTGCACGTGACTGTGTCGTTCGGGAAGTGTCTACTGCGCATGTGCGTGTTAAGCACACACTGAGCTTCACATCCTAGCAAATTATATTATAGGAGTATATATATTATTTAGGGGTATCTATATGGCGTGTATTTGTGTGTGTGTGTGTGTGTGTGTGTGTGGAACTTAACGTATGTGAGATGTACAGTGGGTATAAAAAGTCTACACACCCCTGTTAAAATGCCAGGTTCTTGTGATGTTAAGGAATGAGATAAAGATATATCATGTCAGAACTTTTTCCACCTTTAATGTGACCTATAACGTGAACAATTCAATTGCAAATCAAACTGAAATCGTTGAGGGGGAAAAATAAAAAACTCACAATAACCTGGTTGCATAGGTGTGCAGACCCTCTTATAACTGGGGATGTGGCTGTGTTCAGAATTAACCAATCACATTCAATCTTATGTTAAATAGAAGTCATTACACACCTGCTTTCATTTAAAGTGACTCAGATTAATCGCAAATAAAGTTCTGCCGTTCTAGTAGGATTTTCCTGACATTTGCTTAATTGCATCTCAGAGCAAAAGCCATGGTCTGCAGAAAGCTTCCAAAGCATCAGAGGGATTTCATTGTTGAAAGATATCAGTCAGGAGAAGGGTACAAAAGCATTAGATATACCATGAAACACAGTGAAGACAGTCATCATCAAGTGGAGAAAATATGGCACAACAGAGACATTACCAAGAACTGAACATCCCTCCAAAATCGATGAGAATATGAGAAGAAAACTGGTCAGGGAGGCTTCCAAGAGACCTACTGCAACATTAAAGGAACTGCAGGAATTTCTGGCACGTAATGGCTGTGTGCTACAAGTGACAACGATCTCCCGTATTCTTTACATGAATGGGCTATAGGATAGGGTAGCAAGAAGGAAACCCTTTCTTACAAAGAAAAACATCCAAGCCCGGCTGAAGTTTGAAATAACAAACATCAAGTGTCCCAAAAGCACGTGGGAAAATGTGTTATGGGCTGATGAAACCAAGGTTGAACTTTTTGGTCATAATTCCAAAAGGTATGTTTGGCGCAAAAACAACACTGCACACCACCCAAAGAACACCATAACCACAGTGAAGCATGGTGGTGGCAGCATCATGCTTTGGGGCTGTTTTACCTCAGCTGGAACCGGTGCCTTAGACAGGGTGAAGGGAATTATGAACCGTTCCAAATACCTGGCAATTTTGGCACAAAACCTTCAGGCGTCCGTTAGAAACCTGAAGATGAAGTTCACCTTTCAGCATGACAACGACCCAAAGCACACATCCAAATCCACAAAAGCATGTCTTCACCAGAAGAAGATTAATGTTTTGGAATGGCCCAGCCAGAGCCCAGACCTGAATCCAATTGAACTTCTGTGGGGTGATCTGAAGAGGGCTGTGCACAGGAGATGTCCTCACAATCTGACAGATTTGGAGCGCTTTTGCAAAGAAGAGTGGGCAAATATTGCCACGTCAAGATGTGCCATGCTAATAAACTCTTATCCAAAAAGACTGATTGCTGTAATAAAATCAAAAGGTGCTTCAACAAAGTAGTAGTTTAAGGGTGTGCACACCTATGCAACCAGGTTATTGTGAGTTTTTTATTTTTTATTTTTATTTCGATGTCAGTTTGTTTTGCAATTGAATTGTTCACGTTATAGGTCACATTAAAGGTGGAAAAGTTCTGACATGATTTATCTTTGTCTCATTCTTTAACATCACAAGAACCTGGCATTTTAACAGGGGTGTGTAGACTTTTTACATCCACTGTATGTGTATATTCGCTATAGGGGATCTATACTATACATAAATTACTGTTGTGTGAAGAAAATCTACCTGGGTAAGTCCTTTTCATTAAGAGCCACATTTCTTAGGGTACTGTTCTATAATAATAAAAAAAGTAATAATAATGATAGTTATTAATATTCTGTAGCTGTGCACAGAGGGTTAACATACAATAAAAATCCATAAATGTACAGTGATTTAATTTGAACTTTTAATCCTTTGAATGCTATCAATGGCAGATTAAAGGTGTAGTTAGAGCTGTATATGAGCTGTATGTGAGTTTGAGAGGGAGAGATATCTTGGTACATAATGAATGGGGGTACATAGATATCTTATTCCGTAATGAGTGAGGTTGCATAGATAGCTTTGTATATAACATGGCTCAGAGGAATAACCTAAGCACACTTTTATATCTCTCTGTCCTCTGCTTTATATGAGCTTGAAAGTGACAGATATCTTAGTACATAATGAAAGGGGGTGCATAGATAACCTAGTATATAATGAATGGGGGGTACATAGATAGCTTAGTACGTAATAAGTGGGGGTGTATAGATAAATTAGTATATAAAAAGGCTCATATAAATAACCTAAACACAGTTTTATACCTTTCTGCCCTCTCCTTAGTACAAGTGCTGTATATGAGCTAGGGGGAGAGCGATAGCTTAGTATATAATGAGTGGGGTGCATAAATAGCTTAGAACATAATGAGTGTAGTGCATAGATAGCTTAGTACATAATGTGAGGTGCAAAAATAGCTTAGTACTTAACAAGGCTCAGAGGAATAACTTAAATACAGTTTTATACCTCTCTGCCCTTTACTTACTACAAGTGCTGTATATGCGCTTGAGAGGGACATATATCTTAGTGCATAATGAATGGGGGTGCACAGATAGCTTGGTAAGTAATGGATAGCTTAGTATATGTGCTATATATGAGCTGGTGAGAGAGATAGCTTACAACATAATAAGTGGGGGTGCATAGATATCTTAGTACGTAATGAGTGGGGGTGCACAGACAGCTTAGTACATAACTTGGCTCAGAGGAATAACCTAAGCACAGTTTTATACCTCTCTTCCCTCTACTTTAGTACAGGTACTGTATATTAGCTGGGGAGAGAGATAGCTTAGTACATAATGAGTGGGTTGCATGAATACCTTAGTACATAATAAGTGGGAGTGCATCGATAACTTAGTAAATAATGAGCGGGGGAGCATAGATAGCTTAGTACACGAGGACAGGAAGGCAAAGTGCACAAAATCAGTTCCCGTTTTTTGCATGGAATCTTATTAGCACTCACCCCCTTCTGACTGCTATATGTTGGAATCCTACATATAGTATGGTTTACTTTTTAGATAATAGAAATGGCCAAATGAGTGTAATCCTGTCTGATACCTATCTGCTTTCTCCACCCCCTCATAATGAATAACTAAATATTTGGAATATATTAGTATTGTTTTGTTATTATTTATTGTTATATAACATATTTATATATATATATCATATGTTAACATATATTCAGAATATTTGTCAGATTAAACCTAATTTTAAGTACAATGCTCTAGGAATCCTTCTTATAACATAAAGTCCTAGAATGCGTCACTCACTGTGTGCGTAACAGCACATGAGCAGTAGGGACTCGTGGAACGGGCTGATCCGGAGTGGAGAGCTCCAGAAGGAACCGTCACCCAGCGCCTCCGCTGCTGCCCTGGTGCTGGGAGCATAGACAAGCTGTTAGCCTTCTGGAGCTCCCTGCTCTGGATCAGCCCGTGCATACAGGCTTGGTAATTAGTACTGAAATAGAGCATTACATTGAATTCATTATGGGATGTGTTATTTCAACAACATTTTTTTTTTATCAGTACGCCTATCATCCCCCCAATGAGTTCTTAATTCAGCATTAATGATAATTTGTATATCTGCTTGTGGGGCTGATACTGCTAGTGATTATACTGGTTCTTAGTGAATGGATAAATAGTCATCAATCATAGTACAGATGAGTGACAGTAATACAAACAAATGAATACTTTAGTATTTGGGGATAGCTTTTTTTAGCTGGACTAACAGTTTATATTTAACACAAGCTTTAGAGAGATATCAACTCTCTTTCTCAGGTTAAGCAACACTTAATCACAACTCGTGTCCAAATAAAACAGGTATCATCAAATACCAATCTACTCATATCTTTATTTTACTAAAACTGGACTAATACCACTGCTACATATTCATTCTGAGTGACAATGACACATTGTTCTGTAGTTTCTGCAAGCTGAGATATAAAAAATGCTGATCATGGAATCAAGAGAATTATGAGTCTGTGACTGATAAAGACTGTTGTTCAGTCATAATAACAAATTGTTTTAACCACTTAAGGACCCATGACGGTCCTGGACTGTCATGGGTTGTTATACCCTTAAGGACCCATCCGGTCTTGGACTGTCATGGCATTCCGGGCTCCCTGCGCGGCTGAACGCCGTTCGGGGAATCTGGAATCGGATGCGGCAAAAAAAACCAAAAATGGTCAGTGGTCCTTAAGTGACCGCAACGTGCGTGCACGGCCAGTCTTTAAAGGGTTAAGCATTCGTTTTCCTTTCCTTTTCCAACTCAGGGGAATTTATGTATGAATCCACTAGTGCAGTTCATTATAGAATGCTTCCCCTATGGCCTGTGTAGGAATATGAGATAATTGTGTAGTGATTGAATCTGCCATGTTAGGGAATGGTACAAAATAAGGAGCACACTTCCCACCTCTAGATGCAAGCAGGTCAAAGCAGTCATTTTAGGAAAAAATGTTTGTATTTAGCAGTGCAGCACCCAGGGAAACAGGTCCCTTCCTTCTTTATTAGATTGGATGTAATTTTGTATATTCTCCTTGCAATTTGCAGAAAAAATGGATCCATAGTATTTCAGAAAAGTTGATGAGAATTACTGTTCAGAGTAATTATGGCTTTCATTCCATTGCCTGTAATAAATGTATCACTGGTTTTATCTAAAAAAAATATCTTGCAGACTTAGATAGGAAACTGGGATAAAACAAGTGATTATACTACTATAATGGACTCTAGGCCTAGGTCTGGTAACATACTGGTGGCAATACTGTAAGTATTTACTTGTAGCTATAGCATCAATACTCTTTCCATAATGACTTATTTATCTCTTTGTGAATTATGTAATGTTAACAGGAGAAGCTACAAAACAACAGACGTTTCAAAATTAAATTGCAGCAAAGTTCTAAATTAATATTGTTAATTTTATTCCAGTTGAGCCATAAATTATACATGCACGTAAACAAAGCCAAATAATCTTCAATATATATAACACATTTTCATTTTTATCACAAATCTAACAAACAATATTTAGAGCTTTTTATGCAGCTGTTACCAGACTTACTGGCTTTCTATATTATCATATCAGAAAACAAATAGATTAGTTTAAAACAGCTTATAAAAATAATTTAGCTTAATCTTCCACTTGTAAAGTATGCAATGGATAATGATGTTTGAAAAGAACAAGTAATATAAAATGTTCAGAACCTCAACATTTGAAATCATCCTAGTGAGAATCATTATAGAAATTTAAAACCGGAATAACTATGTTTTTTTGAATAATGTCGGCAGTTGCATGTATTTGCTGAGCACCACATATAAATGTCTGCTATAAGAAGGATGAACTCCTTAAGTAAGGCCAACATTCTATTACATCCAAACGACTCTTCACAATTCTCAAGAGACATTTCAGACATATTTTGGCTATTCTGCTGTCAATTGCAGCCAATACACATTTAATTAACAACCTCTGGACCCTGATCAAAACACACAAATGTTATAGCAAAAGCCTGTGACTTAGAGGAAAACACTCCCCTCCAACCATCATGACGGGAGGCAATTTACTAACCAGATTTTTAACTCAAACTGCCATTCTTGCAATCAGCACCTTCAGCCTGTTGAAGACTAATACATCTCTTTGGGAATCAATGCAAGCTTCATACACACATCAGCATCTCATTCAATTCAATGGGGCTTTTAAAACCTTCAGTGCTCCTCACCTACTATTGCTCTGCAATGTTGCATACCTCTTCAGCATGCAAGGGGTTAAGTGACATATTGAAATCAAGCAGAATTTTAAAAATATACACCAGCAACAATATATGTTGAACAACTTACTACACTTAGTCATACTTGGGAACCATGTGCAAAAAAGGTTTTAAAATGCAACTATGACAACCTTTTCCCAAATAAAATAATTGACACTAACTGTATCTAGAACATATTCCATATGCACTAAAAAGGGAACCAATTATACAAATCACAAATGTACTACTCTTAAGAAAATTAATCAGTACTATAAATGTGATGTTTAACCCTTCAAAGTAAAGAGGTCTGCACTGCATTACAAGACAATGTATTTTATAATTCAATAATATTAATAGGGCTCAAGGACAGGTTTACTGTAATGGGAACTCACATATGGTGTTGTTACTAAAAATTTGTTGTTTTGGCCCTTAATACATATGGCACATTCCTAAGCAGGTGAGTGTAGTCAGCTTTGGGCTTTTCTACCGCTGAGTTTCATGGCATTCCCATCCAGCCATTGGCTAGTTGTGGAGGTTGATGGTTGTAGTCTCCAACAGCCACAGAGTACAAGGCTGATTTCCTCCATAACATAGAAAAATGCCATATATACTAAGGGCCCCGTTTGGGGGGAGGGTCAGATGTGTGCTCTCAAGCTGTTGGTGGTCATGACTCCCAACATCCACAGCTAGCTAATGCCTATCTGTGATGATGGGAGTTGTTTAATATGCTGCTTACTGCTGTTTACCCCCTGTAATGGACCCCGTATACTAATGATCTATTCTCAAGCCAGGGAAGAATAAGCCATAGGCTCCACCATTACTGGAGCCTGCTACTCCCAACATCTCTACATAGTCAATGGTTAGTTGGGTTTTGTGGACACCATCAGCTTAGGAAGCCAAGATTGAATTCACCTTGACTTAGACCATATGAACTAATGACCCAATACAAGGTGTATTCAAACATGGACTCTTCAGCCATTGAGGCCCACAGCTCCCAGCATCCCCAGCTAGTCAGTCACTAGTTGGGTATGCTGGGAGTTATGTGCCATAACAGCTGAATTTGTGGCTGACTATACCCTGTATTGGGACCCAGGTACATATGGCCAATTCTTATGTTGAGATAAGCACAATTAATTATTGCTGAAAATGAACCTTTCAGTCCCTTGAATGATAAAGATCTGTCTAACATTCGGTTCAAAGACACATTTACAGCAATGTCATGTACACACAGTGTACAATTAAATTTATATTCAGATGATCAAAATTTTTAACAGGCATGCTAACTTTGGCATGAACACCACATTTCATAAAGGGTTGGAAGTTCCAGTTCTGCATTGGCTGAGCATAACATCTTAGTAAATGGCCACAAGGGGTAGTCCTGCATGGGCACGAGCAATATTTCAGGCAATTCTGCAATGGCAATAAAACAGCATCTTGAATGAAACATTTCTGTGGACTGTTTCTGTGGACAGTCATTTTGACATTGCTTGGAACATAACATTGTGAAATGATCCATATACTCATTATGGCATTTTTATGAATGTAGGTGAGGCCTGGATTCGATTGAGGTTGATAACTTTATAATAGGTTGTATCTACAAATTTCTACATGGACTTCAAGTGAATCTGTAAGATGTAGGCAACAATGACCCCTGTCAATTGATATATAATATAAGGCATATGAGTTAAAAAAAAACTCCTGACAAACCAAGGATTGGGGCAATATTCAAGAATCTAAAGAGGAACCTTCCACAAACAAGCCAACTGCACCATAGGGGAAAAATGAGACTGCGCAAAGTTCAAAATTAACAAATGACTGTTACAGAGTTTTCAAATGCATTGCAGTACCACTCTAGCAACACTCTAGCAAAATTCTAGGGTTTTTCAGCAACATTTTGGTTATACATTGTAACATAGTAAATTAGGTTGAATAAAGACACAAGTCCATCAAGTTCAACCTTTGCCTCATACTCTAATGACATGAGAATTGTATAGCTATCCTGATACCAAATAATTTATATGCAATTTGCAGCATGCTATTTGTCCTCTAGGTTGGAACTGGCAGACCTGTTTCTCTTGGCATATAAAATATGGCCTCACATGCCTGCAGTGCATCCTATGTAGAAAAAAAATTAAACAAAGATATGGAACATATGCCTGTTAAAAAACAAACAAACACATAAACAGTAAAACAAGCAGGAAAATATAACACATTATCCTGGCAATGAAAGGGAGAAGCACAACATAAGGGACCCGAGGCAGCCCTTACATAAAAACATCATCACAGAAACATATATTTTGACAGCAGTGGCCCATACAGTCACATGTTCCTATCTATATAAAATGCAGTCATAAATAGTTCTTAGACTATAATCAGCAATTATACACATTACTTTTGAATCTTTTATCCTCTTACTTTACTTTATGCCCTCTTGTTTTAGTATATCTCTTTTTCTAAAAATGATTCCCTCAAAAACTGAAATGCCTTGGACCATTGTAGTGTATCTTCTTTGAACTGTTTCCAATTCATTAATGTCATTCTGTAGATGTGGTCTCCAAACCTGTACACAGCAGTCAAGTTGAGGCCTTACCAGTGATCTATAAAGTAGCATTAATACCTCTCTTTTTCGGTTACAAATATCTTTTTCACGTGCAACCTAGTATCTGGTTTGTTTTTCGGACTGCTTTATTGCACTGCTTGCCTACCTTCAAGTCATCTGAAATAATAACTCCCAGTCCTGGAGCTGTTCCTCCCTTGAATGTGGGTTTTTAAGTTGGCGCATTTGCAGGCCATTCAAGCTGGTAAGGATGTAAGATATGCTAAAACAGCATCACCAGGTTACTGGTCAGCATGTAGAGGTGGTCCTGGACTGCAGGTGGCTATATAGAAGCTGGCAGGGGCATGGCTGTGAGAGCAGTGCTGCTGATGGCGATGGGTACAGGGCCTGTGCCGGGCTTAACAGGACTTGTGTCTGATATAGCTGAAGCATCTGGGTGATCCTATGGAAACTGTTGTGCCGGCTGCTGCACATAGTATAGGTTCCTTTATGGGGTATTCACCAATGTCTGAAGGGGGGGTCCAGTCAATGTTTCATGTCCCAGGATAGCCACTGACTTTCAAGCCCTGACACAAGTACTATAATTCATTTTTCAGCCTTGCCATTGCCACCTGCAGCTGATCATGGCGCCTCTGTTGTTCCCTGCTAGTGTGCTTCAAAGTTTGGTATTGTATGCAGTGTCTGGTTGATGGCCCTGAACTCCTGGAGCAGGAGCCAAACTGCTTCTCCATCTGACACCTCACCTTATCAACACTCGGAATGTAGAGTGCCCTGCTCCCACTTGCTACTAAACTATTGTTTTGGCTTTCTTCAATGGAGCTGGAGCCAGGGTGAGAGATGGTGGTGTCTGGGTCCCATCTATTGGTGGAAGTGAGGGTGCCAGGGTGATGGCTGGTACTGCCAGAGGTGATGCTACAGTGGTGGCCAGTTGTGGTGATGGAAGAGTTATAGCTGGTAGGGTAGCAAAGTTGGTTGTTGCAACCTCTGCCACAAGAGGTGTGCCAGCTGGGAAATCCTTAGGAGGAGACTCTGTGAAGGACAGAAGCCTGACGGTAAAGGAGTGCATCTCTGCTTCCTGGTCTTCTACCTCTTTAACCTCAATTCTTGACAATAATATGCAGAAAAAAAAGAAAACAGCACAAGTGAGACTTGTAAAAGAGCAAAATAAGCAATTTTTATTGGTTCAACATTTCTGTCCACACAGTCCTTACTCAAGACAACAAATGATACAGAAGTGACATCACCCTATGTCAAAAAGAAAAAAAGCAAAAAACACATCCAAAAAATTTGTGCATGAATATTGTGAATCATAAGAATGTGAACATAAAAATAAACCATGTTATAAGTTATTTACAATCAATATTTGGAAACCTAGTGGGATACTGGTAACTAGTTAATTATTGCATAAAAGGTTGTGCAGACAGTGCCAGAATGGTCTGACATGCCCGGCATAGCAGAACTACACCGAATACAAAAAAAGAAATAGAAGAAACAAAAAAGGAATATAATATCTGTGGTTCGAGGAGTATATAGGGCAAGCTAGTACCAAAAATCTATAAGCAAAAGGTTAAACAAGATACGTAACTAAGCTACCATAGCATAGCTTAATAAGCTAGGCACATGAAGGGTTAATTACAACATTCCTTTAAGATATAACCAGGAAAATGAAGGAAACAGCAACCAATTTTAATGATTAAGATGATCTAGGATTTAATTAAGCTAGTGCAGCAAAGCATGTGCCGATATTCTGGACAAGAGGATTAATTAAATAAATTCTACAATGTAGCTATTAAATAACAAAACCAGAGGAACATACATTGTGAGTCAGATGTGGGAACTAAATCAAATCACCAAAAGATGAATTATATTAATGGCAATATTTATAACAATACAATTATGCATATTGAGTGACATGTATGTGCATCTTGGTTTAAATGACCTACACATCCCATGCCTGTGCTTTACATAAGACAAAATGGCTGATTCCTTATTTAAGCTGCAACAAAATATAGTTGACTATAAAATTATGCATATCTAGTCACATATATACTAGCCTGCCTTACAGGTCATGGAACTAAACATGATCTAAAACTGAATTCTATTGGTACTTCCTCAGAGTAAATGTTAGATGTAAGTTCTTGTAACCAGCTGGTTCCCACGTTTCTCTGCAGATTGTTGGAACTCAGAATGACCATCTGAGAAACCTCATAGCGGCTAGGATACTAAAGATAAATCAAGCAATCTGAATCTTAAAGGAATAGTGCAACAAATAATTAGGGTCCCAAGATCAGAGAAGCATGCCTACTGTAAGGGAGATAGAGTGGCAATGCCTAGTGGGACCTATTCCAAGATCTATGCCCATCTTTAACTGGGGGGCTTCCCTTCCTCTATTTATTGATATTGGCTGTCTTTCCCCAATGTTCATGTACAGGAAATTAGTAAAAGCAAGCATAATTCATAAGTTAATTTAACCTTGGGGGCTGCGGGTGTTCAAACTGTGTATGCTCCTTTCTTCCTGATGTAACTTAACCAGAAAAATGAGTGTTATAAATGCAATAATAATTGCATCACGTAAGACATTGTTAAGAGAACCGGGATTTAAACATACACGTGCAGGCAACATATAGTAATTAAACACAGACTGACCTGTAACAGTTCATTTGTTATATATTTTATCTTTTGCCCATGAAGCCTTTACTATGTAGTAAATACAATCATATGTTTCAAAGACAGAATGGCCAAACACAGAACTGTGATTAGACAGGAATTTGAAACAGGAAAAACTGACAGATCCATTCCTAAGCATTTTCTACACATTTTGGAGGACTTGAAATACATGATTACTGATAATGAGTCTAAACTTCCTAGAGGAGCGAATAGGGCCAAATTACTTACCAAGGGGAATGATAGCCAATATCAGAAAATACAATATATTGTCATATACAGTTTTGATTCATGGTATTTAAGGAAGGGAAGCCCCCAGAAGAAGATGGGCATAGATCCTGGAACAGGACCCTACCAGGTGTTGCCAATCTAAACACCTCCCTCATAATAGGCATGCTTCTCTGACCTCATAACCCTAACTATTTGTTGCTCTACTCCTTTAAGATTCAAATTCTGCTATAAGGTTACTCAGACAGCCATTCTAGCTCCAACATTCTGCATAAACACTTGGCAACTAACAGGTTACAAGAACTTACATCTATTATTTACTGTGATGAGTCTCCAGCTATACAACCTCCAATTTGAAATACCAACAGTATTCATTTTTTAAAACATTTTTTGCTCCAGGACCTCAAAGGAGGAGTAATATATATGACTAAATATGCAAAATTTTATAGTCAGCTATATTTATACTCATATATTTTTTCAACTTAAATAATGAATCAGCCATTTTGTCCTGTGTAGAGGTATGGGACTCGTGGATCACTTAAACCATACAGACTGATACATGCTTCTCGATATACATAATTATATTGTTATTAATATTGCCTTTAATAAAATTATTTCAAGTATTTTTTTTTTGTTTTTAATCTGACATATTGTGCATATATATTTTTCAGGGATACATGAATATTGTCATGTATACTTTTGGTGATTTAGTTTGTGTACTAGATGCTTCATATTGTATATCATCTTAATCAGTAAAATAAGTAATTATTTCCTTCATTTTCCTGTTTATTGGTCAAAAGGCACATTGTAATTAAACCCACTTGTCCCAAATAAATTTTACTCCGTTATGGCAGCTTAGTTATGCTTCTTACTCAGCCTTTTGCTTTTAGATTTATGGTACTAGCTTGCCTTATATACTTCTCTGACCTAGTGACCTAGGTCAGAACTGTCCAAGTTCAGTCCTCAAGGGCCAACAACAGGCCATGATTTAAGGATTATCCTGATGAAGCACAGGTGAGTCAGTCAAAATGAATGATCCACTGATTAACTCCCCTGTGCTTAATCAGAAAAATCCTTACATCCTGGCCTTTTGCTGGCCATTGAGGACTGTACTTGGACAGCCCTGTCCTAGGTAATACCACAGATATTATATTCTCCTTATTGTTTCTTTTAGGTTTATTTTTTTTTTCTTTACATGGGGTGATGTCCCGTTAATGCAGTTGCCTTGAGATATTCTAGGAGTGTACCAAATCATTGACCCAATCAAAATTGCTTATTTTGCTCTTTTATAAGTCCCATTGATGCTGCCTTATTTATAGAAAAGAAAGAAGGAAAAATTATAAGAGCTATATATATAGATATAGATATATATAGATATATATATATATATAACATTTTCTATTACTTTTATTTTTAAAGATGATATTCGTCCAAAGATGAATTTCATCCTAGTAATTGCTTTTAACCTTGAATGGCTAAGATGTGTGAAACGCATAAGGAAGCAATGTCTTGAAGATGACCAATTGAGAACTGACTAGAGAAAGGTGCAATGCATTGCAAAACAATGTGTTGCACACCCCTCTGGCCCTAAGGGGTTAATACAATGACATTTGTTTTGGAAATTGCAATTTTATCCCTATGGTGCAGTTAGATTGCCTGAATCAAGGTTGGGAAACGTAAGGCACTCCATCATTTGTGAGCTACCACAAAGATCATTGGCTGTCCAGGGATTATGGGAGTGGGCGTGTCTATAACTTTGCTTTGGCAAGCCACTGGATATTGTAATTGCACTTAAAGGGTTAGCGGAGATTTAAACTAACATTTGAGGATAGAAACCTAGGTAACCGGGGCAGTGGTACACATTTCACCCTTTGAAGATCAGAAGGGATTGCAGTGTATTGCTTCAGAAAGTTTCGCATGTCCATCTGGTCTTCAAGAGGCTAAACAACGCAGGACAATTAATTTGGAGTACCACTTAGGAAACTGTGGCAGGCATGTTTGTTTCACTCTTTAAGGACTAGAGGGGTGTTCTACAAATTTTGGTACAATGCATTGCATACCACTCTGTCCTTTAAGTGATTGAATAACATGGTACAAATTTGGCAGTTGGCAATGCTTTTCCTACAGCCAGCCTGCAGATTCAGTGCATGGCGTCTATTTTGGGCTCCATCGACCACCTCAGCATCTCCTCCCAGGAGCTGAAGGTCATAATCACTCGCATGTGTAGACCTCTCCTTCTGGAAGCCTCTTCATGATTCCTTACATTCCTAGTACTGATGCTTGTGTATGTTGATGGTGTGCCTGTGGTTGTACAACGCCTTGTGCAAAGGGACAAACTGCACAAAGCGACGCCAGGCAGCTGGGCACAAAGCCAACGCGAGAGGAGAGGTATTGGAGGAAGCGGGCAGCAAATACAAGCCTGCCACCCGCTTCCTCCAATGTCTCTGTCCCCTCCTCCCGCTTTCTCCAATACCTCACTAGTCACCAGGGTTTTATTATGCTGCGGGCTTCACAGCCGCCCGCAGCAAGGGGATGAATAATAAAGAAATAATTTATAAATAAAGCTGAGGGAAGCGCTGCAGTCACAGTGCAGCCTGCTCCCTCAGTTGTATGTTAACCCTTTGAGTGCCAGAGTGGTACTCAACGCATTGCTTTGCAATGCGTTGCGTACCACTCTGGCACTCAAAGGGTTAACTTAGATCTCAACCATTCATGATGCCCTACTTACTGGGTCCCTTTGCTTTTAGTACTTTTGCTCCACTCTCAGTTTGAAGAAGAGTGGAGCAAAAGTTCTAATAGCAATGGCACACAGGAGGTAGGGGGTTAACAATGAATGAGATCTAAGTTAAACTGTCTAATAATAGTATTTTAATTTTAAAAAAGTTTAAAACACACACATACACATATATATATAGGCAAGGTATGTAGTTCATACGTTGCCTATTAACCCTTTGGGTACCAGATGGGTAGGAAACATGCTAAGCAATGCTTTCCTTCCTCTCTGGTACTCAAAGGGTTAATTGTGGAATAAAAGACAGATTTGTCCACTACATGGAAGTCCATGAGGTGGATGTGGATGGGGTTAGTATGTCACATATATGGAATATATGTGACATACTAAGGGGGGGGGATGTGGAAGGGGGCATTGTGTAGTGCTTGGTGTACTAGTTTTATTGATTTTAACCCTTTGAATGCCACAGGGGTGAGCAGTGCACATCCCTATGGCATTCAAAGCTGTCCATGGTGCTGAAAGCCTTCTCTGTGTTCCCCTAGTGGCTGGGTAGGGAAGCACAGAGAAAGCTGTTCAGAACTGGAGACGTGGGTTTTGGATTTTCTGACTGAACTTGATACTTTGCAGTGCTGTGATTGGCTGTGGTGCTAGGTAACATTTTTATCGTGTGTTTTTAGGTAAGATTTTCTATGCAACGCAGGTTTAAGATTAACGTGTATTTTGTTGGTTATCGCTCGTTAGGCTTTCTAGGTAAGGAAGATTTGAATCTCACGTTACCTGGTCTTGCTTAACGAGTGAAGGCAGTGTTTTTCTTCACGTTGGTTTTAACGCCAACATTTGAATCGAGCCCTTAGTTCTTTAAGCATGTCACAATGATGGGTAGTGTAGTCACATTGGAGGATAAAGCGGCATAATGAATTATATAGAGTGTCAAGTTTACTGAGGTGGATTTCTGGTGCTGGAGCATATACTACGTCACCATAGTCTATGACTGGCAGCAGCATCTGTTGTACAATACGTTTTCTCACCTGGGTACTTAAACATAATTTGTTTCTATAAAGTGTACTTGTTTTGGTATAAAGTTTAGAGGTTAATTTGTCAATGTGGTGACCAAAATTGAGGTTAGGGTCAAGCCACATACCAAGATATTTGTAGGAGTCTACTGGGGCCAATTTACGATTAGACTCTGTCACAATGGATAGGTGGATATTGTCGAGATTACGCAGTTTGTGCTTCGTGCCAAATATCATTGTGAGTGTTTTATCTGTGTTTAAGAAAAGTTTGTTCTGTGTTATCCATCTTTCCACTTTGTAGAAATCATGTTGTAATTGGGTTTCAAGTTGGGATATGCTACAGTTTTTAGCATAGATTATGGTGTCATCTGCATACATGTGTACTGAAGATGATTTGCAAACCTTGGGCAGATCATTTATAAAAAGAGAAAATAGAAGAGGGCCAAGAATGGAGCCTTGGGGAACTCCACTTGTTACTTTGAGTGGACGGGAGTCATTGTTTGCAACTGACACATACTGCATTCTGTCTGATAAATAGGATCGGAACCATTTGAAAGAATTATTACCCAATCCTGAGTTATGGAGTTTGCTGATAAGAATGTTATGGTCTACTGTGTCAAAGGCCTTAGCGAAATCTAGGAAAATAGCTCCAGTGAGTTCACCATTTTCCATGCCAGTCTGGATATCATTGGTTACTTTTAGAAGAGACGTGACTGTTGAGTGGTTTGGTCTAAACCCTGATTGAAGAGGGGTGAAGAAACTGGTCTGTTGTTAATATTTATGTAGTTGCACATGTACACATTTCTCTATGATTTTAGATAAAGTGGGGAGGAGAGATATCGGTCTGTAATTTGATACTACATTTTTATCCCCACTTTTGTGGATAGGTACAACTCTTGCCACCTTCCAGGATTTGGGCATATACCCTGATGTCAAAGAGGCATTAATTAGAGTTGCTATCGGTTGGGCTGTGACCATTGCACTGAGCTTTAATTAAATTGCTGGTAGTTGGTCAGGGTTCGATTGAGATTTCAGTTTTGGGTTGAGGAGATGATCATATACTTCACTTTCATTTACTGGCCTGAAATTGAATTCATTTGCACTGTTGGACCAGGCAGCAGGTGCCAGTGACTGTTCTGAACTTGGTGAAACTTCAGAGTGGCCTTTGTTTTGTTTAATCAGTGTGGTGGCACATCCAACAAAGTAGCTGTTGAATGCATTGGCTATGGCTGTGGGGCACTGTATGGTTTCATTGTCTATTGTTATATTTGATGGGTGAGAATGGTTAGGTGGATTGTAGATGTTTTTTATAACCTTCCAAAAGTTGGCTGGCTTTGAAATGTTATTGTCCAAGTTGTTAGTAAAATATTGTGCTTTTGCTAGTTTTGTTTGTTTTGTACGTGTATTCCGTACTTGCCTATATATAGTGTGATCATGAGGGGAGCCAGTTTGTTTTAAGTTTGCTCCTTTCTTCATGGTACTATATGAAAATAAGCTAGTCTTTATATAGTGGAAGGTATAGAGAAGGTGACATCACTTTACTGTGTGGGAATGCAAGGTTAAATATCAATATCTTTACAACCAAAGGCAATATGTTCAGAAAGTGATGGTAACTGAAATTGTCTGTAATCAGAATAAAAAAGTTCTTACACTATGGTTCATCAATTCTCAGACATGTTACCATCATTTTTTGCATCCAATTCCGCCATCTCCGTCAAAGGGAAAAAGTTGTCTTAAAAGTGGGTGTGGTTTAATCTATCGTCAAATTGTAAGGAATTTTCAGAAAAAGTATTCTTTTAACTGACACTTTTTTGTCTGATTAACATCATTTTTTCCCGACAAAATAAAAATGGTCTAAACTTGGAAAATACAAATTAAAGTTTTGTTAGCAGGAATGAGAATGAGTATTATAGATGTAACTGGTAAAAAAAGTATTTGAAAATTTGTCATTTTAAAGACAAAAAATGTCTTTGTCTCTTGAAGATTTTCGTTTGAAAGACAAAATCAGACATTTTTAAAATCAGAATTTTTAAGGGCAATATTCATCAATATCTTCTTACCGTCATTTTTAACTCTTTATGACACATTTTCAAATGTGACGGTTTTACTTCTGAAAATATTGTCCTTCTTTTATCACCAACTCGTGATGTGTCAGTTTTTTCATTATGATGACTTTTTGAACATCTCGCCTTTAGTCTTTCATCATATTTTGACATGTACATTTGTTTAAGTTTATTGATATAGTGCCATTAGGTAGGCAGAGTTTCACATAGTTTACCAAATATACAACACAAAGAAAAAGTGCAATGTTGAAAACATTTATACAAAAAAGTGCAAAAAGTGTAAGAAACAGTTTCCTAAGATTACTTAGGTGTAATAGATAACAAATATAAACAACATGAATCAATATAAGTACACATTTCAAAGTAAAACAGGTTGGTCACAGTACAGGGTGGGTAATTCAGACAGAGACATGATGTATTGTAATGTATTGTAGTAACAAGAGGGTTGCTGAGCTGTCCCTCAAAATTTAGAACTTTACGGAACTGCCTACTTTGCCTATTAGGAGATCAGGCTGTATGGACAGTCAACACTTCCCAGAAATAAGCCCTTCACAAATGCTTAATGTTTAGCTTTCTGCACAACTTTTTAGAAATCTAAATGCCAGTCTAATTGCTAAATCAAACTACCTAATTGATGGGCAGCAAATAGATGTATCATGATGACAGTTTTGAAATATGATTAAAGCATTTTTGCTAAAATTAATATTTCATCCACTTATTAGACTATAAAATCCATAAGTTTGGTAGAGTATATATTTAAATTAAGGTTATGTAAATCTGATATTTCTATCATTGAACATGTGTATAAGGTTTACAAATTCACTTATAAATTGTGCAAAAGGTTTTTCTTGATATTCTTCACACTTCTTACAGGTAACCCATTGTTTAGCCTGTGGAAAGAACATCAGAGACATAGAACATTAAATTGGTAAATTAGAAATGAATGGCAATACATATTAATGCAAATACTGTATCCTTACAACCATGTGGCATACGCATAACAGCTACAGAACATTTCTTATTGATCAAATTTAGGCTTTAATCCCTTAACTGGATTGGAGACCTCTCTAGCAAGGTTTTTAAAGCCCTATTTAAATCAGTTGGAATGTTTATTTCTTATTGATTTCTTCAAAATTGCTTCAAAAAACTACTCTTGAAAGGAAAAGTAACATCTCCTAATAATAACCCAGCCATTTGAATATTGCCGTTATGTCTTCAATCAGTTCTGGATGTAATTTGCATAAAAGAAGACACAACATTGCTAACAGGACCACATGACCCAAACTCTGCAAACTTGCAATTTTTTGTGCAACCCTTCTAGTTCTTAAAGGGTTTAGTAGGCTTATGTAATCTTTCAGTTTCAAAACCTGCCACACAATGTCATGTCTGCCTCAGTGGACATGATATCCAGAACTGAAAGGTTGCATCTCTTGAACAAAGATTCATAAGGGCCATTAGGATTTTCTGGCCATAGTTAGGTTAGTGGGGGGTTATTAGTAGGAGGTGTTAGTTCTCATCTAATACAGCAGTTCTAATGTAGCGAAAACATGTTAAAGGTG
This sequence comes from Rhinophrynus dorsalis, assembly GCA_037306005.1. NCBI lineage: Eukaryota > Metazoa > Chordata > Amphibia > Anura > Rhinophrynidae > Rhinophrynus > Rhinophrynus dorsalis. The sequence continues at coordinate 165,488,473 of CM074718.1, forward strand.
AGTAATCTGGGGTGTTATAAATAGTAATATATTCCATATACAGATTCACCTTGAAGCAGTCCCTATAAAGTAGCACCTATTTGGCTTCTTTTCTGTTTATAACAGGGTTAGGGACAAATAAAAATTCTTGTTAATAAAAATGGTTACTTCATGAAGTATTGACAGCTCTTTATGTAATAGAATAACAGATTTAGAAGAAGCCCAAAGTATTTTATTTACACAGACTAATTTAATATCACATATACTGTAAACATATACTGAAGTTTAAAAAAAAAAGTGACTTTTATTGCTTTGGAGCAATATGATACTCTACACAGTCTGGTCTACTAAAAGAGGGACACCAGGGTGGGAAATGGTGAGAGAAAGAGGGACTGTCAGTCCTAAAGAGGAACACTTGGTAGGTATGTAGCAGTAAAATAACTTTTCACTCTTTCAAAGATAATGAGTTTTTTTAAATATGGAATGCTGTATCATATTAGGTAGATAAAGGTCATACCATGTTAACCTACGGCTGACATACTGTAGCGGGTGCCAAGACCACAAAACTGCAACACAATATTTCAGTTTATATACAGTTTTTTCAGATGTGATATCCCTGCACTAAAATAGACATGATGAAAAAGCATACCTGGGAACTCTCCAGACCTGTCCCAGAGACTCTGGTTTTCATAATGAATTATTGGGTCTCTAGGAATAGAGGCTGATTCTCCAGCTTTGTGAGTTCTGTGTTAGGCCTGATTACTTTCCAACCCATTCCCACATTGTTCCACTCACTTCTCCACTCCTTTTATTGCAAACGCCACCTCTTAACTTGTTGCAATACGTTGTGTACCCCTCTGGCACTCAAAAGGTTAAACCTCCAACTCTGTGACACCCCAATTAATCCCTTCCCATATTATGATGCTAATAGCATCATTTGGACACTCCCATACCCAGCCCTGTGTTTCTCTGGTGGCTATGGACGAGAAGGTTCTCAGAGAGGACGAAAATGTAGAAAATTGTACCATTCCCTAGGGTAGACAACCATTCAAATCGAGTGAGGGTTCACTTCTTTGTCTATCCCTTATGTGCATAAATGTTTCCAGAAAATCTCAACCCCTTCAAAGATAATAAAATCTTTGAAAATGTAATTGATTTCCAATTGTATTCAAGAACTGCTCTCCTCTCTAGAAATGGGTTGGTATATAATAGAAGGTGCACTATCTGTTTTCTTTTTGAAATATGACATGACTGTAATAAAATGATCTTAATAATTACAAGTATAAAGAAAAAGTATACAAGGCATTTTGGAAACTAGAGAACTGGACATATCAAATATTAAGGTCAACTGCCATTTTATTCCTAGTCAAAGGTGGAAAATAGTCGCAGAAGTTGTTGCCATATCAAAAACTATGGATTTAGCACTCTCCCATTTGGTAATTTGACCCCTTATAACAATGGGATAGGACATGTTGGAGAGTCATGTGGGAAGTGAGTGCTTGTGGTACAGAACGAGTTAGGGCATATTTAAACACTCCATTTTCACAATAGTAATAAAAATGTAGACATATATTTTCATTACTATGTTTTGAAGCGATATGAACAGATTGCAGGGCTGATTTGGCTTCAGGAAAGGCACCAATTGCCCTAAGCCTGTATTGGATCCTCATACATGGCTTTGTACCAAGATACTAGTGGCATCTTGGTATATAGCTGCAGATAGAAGGAGCTATATTAGCCAGACAAACATGCTTTATGCTGTACTTGCACATTAAATTGACCACTTCTTATGCAGAAAGTAATGAGCACTCTTCGAATAAATAAACTGCACCATAGGGGACAAATAAAATGTCCAAATATTTGCATTTATATATTCCAGCTCTGTATTCCCATTGACTTAAATGGTGATTTATCCCCATAAATGATACAAGTATCTTCAAATAATTGCATTGTATGTGAAGGACACCTCACTCGTATTCAAGGGATTAAAAGCACCATTTAAACCAATGTGAATTTCTATTTTTCCCTGTGGTGCATTTAGTTTGCTCCGGAATTGTAGCTCATTAGTTTTCTATATAAGGCTTCCTCTAATATGTGCATTTTTTAATTTTTTTAAGACTTTTTTTTATTGCAAACAGGCAAGTTCTACAGATACAAAATGGTACATATCACAAAGCATAATATCAGGAGGTGACAAACATGCAGATCATACACATTAGACCCCAAAATAAATGCCAGTATTGCAAAGTTTTCTCTTTTTGTTTGGGATACCTCTACACAACCCCCAAACCAACCCAACTCTCTCTATTCCACCCCCTACCTAACTTCTACCCCCTATCTCTAACCCCTCCACCAAACCTAACCCCAACTCCCCATGCGACCAGACGAACAACCGCCACAACCCTGGAGCCAGAGCCCTAGTGTGGACCAATTGGTGAGTAGCCCTTAGGCACTGTATAGGGTATATAAAAATAGCATTCAGGAATATAGGTGGAGATGGTACAAAAAAGTGAACCGAGGGTGTGGAGGAGACTGCGATCGGAAGGCATGTGGCACTGCCCAAGAGGCTCAGGCCTGCTTATCCAAGCAGGGAGTGATGGCCTCAGTTTTAGGTATCAGTTTTGTAAAATCCAGGGGTCCCATATTAGAGAAAATTTAGCTGGTGTGCCCCTATGTAAGTAGAGTGCCTTGTACTGAGGATGGTCGCTCTGTACCAAATGGTACCATGTATTATGGTCAGGGGATCCCTCCGACATCCACGACAAGGCCACCACCTTCCACTCCATAACCAACAATTTCCTAACCAAGGTAACATTTGTAAAGTGGTATAATTGGTCCGGAAAAATAGACAGTAAGCATATCTTAGGGTCAAGCGAAACCCTCCAAATATGTGCATTTTTAAACCGTACATATTTTATTTGTATTGTTACAAAACAAAATTGTTCTTATATAAAACAGAACACATACATGCTTTTGTGTGTCGTAATAGCTCTTCAAATGCTCAATCATCATTTGCCCTGATGCATTGCTTAACAAGAAATGAACCTGCTCTGCAGCCATTTCAGCCTCAATGAGATAGCACTGCAATGCATATTCATAACATTCAATCTGAAATATAAAGAGCAGCATTAAAAATTGATAACATAGGTGCATATACATATAAAAACAAAAGTGGCACTAGTCTCTGGTAACCCAATAGCAACAGATGGAGCAAATAAAAATTCCCATTGATGTAAATAGTGTTTTTCACATACTAAACAGTACCCTGAAAACCTCATTACCATTCGTTTAGTTAAAGGCCCAATCAAAATAGAGAGGAATTTGGGGGGATTTTAATTTGATCATTACAATGTGGTTTCTTTGTTGCAGAAATGCTAGAATTTATTTATAATTTTTCAAGTTTTAAAACAGATGTAATAAAACATGTATACTATATTTCTGTTGGGTATGCAATTTTAGTAAATAAGAGTCCAGAAAAAGATATCATGATGTTAGAATAGAGGGTGACATTTCAATAGTAAACCCTTACATTTAATACATTATTATTAGGAAGTCTAGGTGACTTTATTCAGTTTGTGCTCCAATTCTCATGTTTTGTTTTATATTGTCAACTTGTCATTTATCACTATTGCCACTAGGTGATACTGCATAACATTAGATGCTTCTGCAAAAGGGCTAACAGAGGAGAAGAGAGGTGTGGGAACAGGAATGAGCTCAGGGAACAAGAACTTCCAACATCACAGTCCACTGCCATTACCATCAGTCACTTTAGCCAGAGATCAATAAATATTCAGTCGGTATAAACTCTATAGTTTTATTTCAGCTGACAAATAAACAGATGTTGCATTTTTTTCTATTTTTAATTTTTTTTTAAGCTGAATAATTTGGTATTACTAGTAACAGTGAAATTCAGCTGGGGTGCATCATGCTGTAAGTATAGCAGTGTGGTGAAAAACAGACTAGCATTCTTATTTAATGTCTATATTGTAATTTCTCAGTTGTTCTAAAATACCCATCTGAATATGTGTACTTTTACAACAGCACCACTAATAGGAAGGCCTGTACTTACAACAATTCCAAAGACAGTGCAATCCATAAGTATTTGGACATTTACACAAGTTTTGTTGTTTTGACTCTAATTTAAGGGTAATTACATCCATAATATGTCAACAGTGTAATAATTACATCCATTTTTATACAAATACACTCTGTTTTAGAGAACCAAAAGTAATTAGACATGTGGCTGCTCAGCTGATTCTTGGTCAGGTGTATGTCATTGCATTGTTGGTTCATGCACAAGAGAGCTAATAAAGATCTTGAGGAGATTCTAGGTGTGGCATTTGCATCTGGACTATGTTGCTATTTTTTCTCAACATGAGGAGCAAAGAAGTGTCAATGCCGGTAAAGCAGGCTATCATGAAGCTGACAAATCAGAATGAAGTGATCAGAGACATAGCCAAAACATTTGATGTGTCAAAATCAACCGTGTGGATGACTGAAAAATGCTTGCAATTTTAAAGAAAAACACCCTTTCGGCTGTTGAACAGATCATGAACATTCCCCAGGATGTAGGTATAGAAGTTTTAAAGAGTATAAAAAAAAAAAACTACACAATCATAACTACAGAGGGTTTACCCACTGGTAAACCTCACGAACAGAAAGGCCAGGTTGCAGTTTTCTAAAACTAAATAAAAAACCTGTAGACTAGATTGCTGGGACAAAGTCTTATGGACAGATGAGATGAATTTTAACCGGTACTGGAGTGGTGGAAAGAGCAAAGTTTGGAGAAAGAAAGGAATTGCACATGAGCCAAAGCATTCCACCTCATCTTTGAAACATGGTGGATGTAGTGTTATGACTTGGGCATGTATAGTTGCCACTGGAACTGTCTCATTTGACATTATTGATAATATGACTGCTGGAGGTGGCAGCAGGATGAATTCTGAAGTGTACAGAAGCATATGTGCTCATATCCAACCAGAGTCCTCAAAATTCATTGGAAAGCACTTCACCTTACAAAAGGACAATGACCCAAAACATACTGCTAAAGCATGCAAGGAATTTTTCAGGATCAAACGGGGGAATGTTCTTCATTGGCCAAGTCAATCACCTGACCTGAATCCAACTGAGCATCTGTTTCACTTGCTGAAGACAATACTGAAGGGAAAAATGCCTCCAAAAATTAGGAACTGAAGATGGCTGCAGTACAGGCCTGGCAGAATAGAAGAGTAACAGCAGCATGATTCCCAGCCAAAATTAAACATTTAACTCGCCATCATGAGTGTTCCCCAGGAAACATAGTGCTGTATAGACAAATGAGCCAGAATCATCAATATTAGAGAACAGAAACATTTTGATATGCACTGTAAATCAGATTAAAAAATACTAACTAATAATTCACAGAATTAGTATTGAAAGTCCACAATAGGAACAATTTTCACCAAGCACAAGAAGCAAAGCTTTGTAGGCTTTAATCCATTAGAAAAATATATGTAGCAGTGGTAGAGTCAAGCTTAAGCTTCCAATGCCACCATGATAGAATTACCATTCCTATTTATATTTCTATATTTTACACTCAGCCTGAATAATCCTTAGATCCATGGAGTTAACAATACATTGTTTAATATCTAAAGACTGACCAAAAACTAATAAAATTATACAAAAATATTAAATAAATAAATAATAACTAGTAGTTACAAGCCCACAAAAGCAACAATCTTCAGCATGCAAAAAGACATAAAGCTGTAGAAACTTTAATTTATTAGAAAAGCATACATAGTATAGTAGCACAGGCCCTTCATGTAATACCTGGCCCGTCATAAGTCATAAGCCTATCTAATACATAGAAACAAAGTTTTTAGACAAACATATAGATACAAAATGGAGCAGATTTCTCCGTTATTATTAAGTAAAATCTCTATGTTAACTGATACACACTTTAAGTACCATAAATAGAATAGCAAATTCTACTTGTGCATCTGTCTCGGCTATCTAATATCCTATAATCCTTGGTGTTAGTAATAGTGAAATTAAACTAGGGCATATCGTCATCATATAAACACAGAAAAGTTTGTGAAGAAAGAGATTTTCTAATTTTTATGCCTTTTTCAAATTTGTTTGTCAGTTCTAAAATATGTCTATTAGCTGATCCACTGTTCTAAAACCACTACAAACTGAAAAGTTTTTTTTTCTATTTGTACATACATGTTTCAGCCTTAAACTGAATAATCATTATGATCTTTGTTAGTAGTACAATTGAGTTGAGGTAATTATCCAGTAAATAAGAAATAACAGTATTTTGTATATTTTCCTTCACACTGCAGTCTCAGTTGTTAAGTCAAATCTTTAGCTGATCTGCTGCATGCTTCCAGTACTAGAAAGGTATTTTCTACCAGTAAATATATCTAAACTACATGATTCTTATAATCAGTGGTGTTATTAAGAAACATTACATTCAACTGAGATACATCATCCTGTATAAGCAGCATAGTAAAGCAGAATATTGTCTTACATTGCCTTTTTCTCTCTACAAAATCATCAATCTTCATCATCTTCACATCAAAAATAATTTTAAAAAATCTTCACCGTTCATTACTCTCCACCTGTGTCTAATATTAACTAATGTTCTACCAAAATAAAGAGAAAAAAAATAAACTGCAAAAATATTTGATAAAAGAAGGAGCAGACTCCCTGATTCTTAATTTACGTCTTCTTGTTGCTCTTCTGCTAGTAATGACATCACTAATAGTGCCACAAGTAATATACCAACAGAGTCTTTGGATGAGTTTCAGCCACATAATACTCCCGAATCCTTGTCCACTGCTTAGACTTACAAATCAACATAAACAGTGAGGATAACAAAATAATGAAGCCTCCCTCAAAACATCCAGTGCCATTTATTCATCTTTATAGATATAGTACTGAAGAGCAGACAGCAGAGTGGAATGCAAGAATGTTATTGTCATAGACAAACAAAAATGAAAATGGTAATAACAGTGGTGTTGCCTGTGTTGTTGTGTGGGAACAGCAAACTGATTTCCAACAGGACATGGCTGGAGGTGCCCAGTCACTATGAAAGCTGATGTTAAGACGTGTCAAACTATCCTCAATGTCATCAATCACTACTTTGTTGCCACTACCTCATCCAGGCTGATAGTAATATATTTTGGACATGATTAGTGGGAAGCCAAAGCAAAGGGCTGATATGATTCAGCCAACATTGCTTTAAATATCACTCCCTATTCAATACTTGAGCTAATAAATAAATAAATAAATAAATAAATGAATGTTACCAATAGAGAGAAGATGGGCTTTGATAGCAAATTCTGTAAAAGTGCAGCTGCTATGGTCAGGGGCAACACCAGAAGGCAAAAATTACAACAGTAGTAGCAAATCTCTGTGCCGATTATGATGGAGTGACTGATCATAAGACAACTGTTTCCTTCAGAGTCTTCTAACAATTATGCCAATACACCGACAGCCTACTTTAGTAATTTTTCTCCTATCCATGTCCAGTTGGATCCTACTCAATACTTGCTATGCAAACTCATACTAGATTTATTATTTAAGAATGAGATTTGCTTTTGAATGTAACTATAAGGGAGTCTTTGGAATCCAGTGATCAATCAGTGTGGTTTAATGTAAAGGCAGAGGCTGAGTTGTTCTACACTGAAACAAAGGTTCTAGACTTTAGGAAGGCTGTTTTTTTCTAAAATGTAAACATATTTAGCCTGGACATCTTTAGAGGGAAAATAGGATTTTAGTGTTCTTACCTGTTAAACCTTTTATCTATAATCCATATGGAACACAGGTACCATGTGGAACATGGGTACCATGGGTTTTGAGTCCCTGCTTCTGGAGGGCAGGACACATCTCAAAAGTCTTGTAGCTGGAGACTCCCAGCCACTCCTTCAGTTCAGCCCTCACCCCACCAACTAGCCAGTATGAATGTTATTGAAGCCACACTAACTAGGTGAGCAAGAGAAGAAGATGGAAATTCCTGTCAGAAGAAAGACCCTAAGCAGACTCCGCATCCTGGACAGGCAAGATCAAAAGAGATCACTTTTGGTGGGTAGGAGACCTGTGTTCCCTATGGACTATATAGAAAATGATTTACCAGGTAAGAACACTAACATCCTATTTTCTCTTATATCCAATATGGAACACAGGTGCCATGAGGATATATCAACACTAAACTCCCATTGTGGGAAGAAAGGAGAAAGGACCTCACGCCTATCTCCATGATACCAGAGTTCACTAGGACTATTCAGAACAGGAATAGCCTAAACATAAAAAGTGTTTACAGACACTGAGCTGTCACTGCACACAATAACAAGAGCCATTGGGGATCAAACAAATGAACAACATATGGTAACCAAGTGTGCAGGTCCTTACGCAAGGAAAACTACCTGAAAGACCTTCCAACCAAAGCTGGCTTTAGTCAAAGCCATAACATCAACACAGTAGTGCTTAGCAGAGGTGTGCAGGGAGGACCAAGTCGAAGCCTTGCACAACTGCTCAGCCGAGGCCTGATTCTTGTAGACCCAGGAGGCCCTCACAGACCTAGTGGAATGTGCCGGGACCCTGAAGAGAAAAGGTTTCTTCCTGAGTGCATATGCCTGGTGTATAGCAGCATTGATCCAAAAGGCCACAGTGACCATGGAAGCAGCTTGCCCTGCCCTAGGACCCTCAGGGATGACGAAAAATGAGTCAGCCTTGCAAAAAAGTCTCAGCACAGTGCATATAAAATTCAATGCAACGCACCACATCAAACAAATGGAGATCCTTCACCTTGTCAGTCTTCGGGTCAGGACAAAATGACGGTACCACAATCTCTTGATTGATGTGGAACTCAGAAACCACCTTAGGAAGTAATTCCTGAGAGGTTGTAAGCACTGCCTTATCCTTGTGAAAAACAAGGAAAGGAGGCTTGCAGGACAAAAGCCTGTAGTTCAGCAACCCTGTGGAGTGATACAACTGCCAGGAAAAAAAATCTTAAGCATCAGTTGACAAAAGGAATGGAAGCAGGGGCTAAAAATTAGGTTTCTAGAACACTCCCAAAACCAGATTAAGCTTTCACAGAGGAGTAGGAGCCATAAAGGCAGGAAAGGCATGAGCCGCCACTTGTAGAAAAACCTTGACATCTGGAATTGTGGCAATACATCTCTGAAAGAACACATAGAAAATGCTGAAATATTAAGTTTCAAGGAGCTCAAACTGAGTACCTTGTTCACTCCATCCTGGACAAAGGATAACACCAAAGGAAGGTCAAACTCCTGCGAAAACACAGACCTGTCCACTCACCAGGAATGAAACAGAGACCATACCCTATAGTAGGAGTTGGAAGAGACAGGCTTGAGGGCCTGAATCATAGTTGAAATTACCTCAATGGAGAACCCTTTTTTTTCTCAAAATGTGGCCTTCAACATCCATTCTGTCAAAGCCATCTTTTCCACATTCCATAGGCAACCCTAGAGAAGGAGGTCCAGCTTGGGAGGGAGGTGAAGCAGGTCCTGAATGGAAAGACTGACCAGATCCACAAACCACGCCCTCCTGATCCAGTAAGGAGTGACCACAGTCACACAGTCCATCCTGATTTTCTGGAGTACCCTGGTTATGAGGGGAATTGGAGGAAAGACATAAGCTAGGTGGAAGTTCCACAGAATCAACATGGCATCTGTGGCAAAGGCCAGAGCATCTCCCCTCCAGAAGCAGAAGGCTGGAACCTTTCTGTTTTCCCTGCGGGCCATGAGATCTATTGTGGGCACACCCCACCTAAGCACAATTAAGTAGAACACCTCCGGATTGAGTTTTCACTCTCCGGGATCCACATCTTGGCGACTAAGGAAGTCTGTCAGCACAATTTCTATCCCTGGAATGTGCATGATGGAGATGGCCATAACGTGGGCTTCTGCCAGACCAAGCACGTACCTTAACTCGAACCATGTGGCAGCACTTAGAGTGCCCTATTGATGGTTGATGTATGCCACGGCCATGACATTGTCTGACTGAACCCTCGCTTGCTTCCCCTTCAAGTGTGAGGTCCAGTACACAAGGGCCATGTGAACCATCCTGAATTCCCAGACATTGATGGACTGAAGATACCCACTCAGACGGGTGTTTGTCCTGACCAGTCCATTCTGCTATATTCATTCTGCTATCACAATGGATTTCCCCCGTTCCAGGTTGTGCCAGCACAGTCTCCACTGAAGGTCTCTGCAGGCTGCCAGAGAGAGGGGAATATGGTGTGCCGGATTCCCTGACCAACTCTGAAGAACATGTCTCTGTAGCTCCCCTGTGTATAGGGGTGGGCAAAAAACTCCATGAAAACCACTTGGTTGTCTAATTTTTCATGGGAAATTCACTTTCTAACTAAAGTTATTAAAATCTTTGTTGTTTTCATCCATTGCCAAAAAATGTTTGCTATTTTTTCAATGGCTAGAACCTTTTTGCACATCTAATTACATGTTTTTCGCCTTCTCTCTAAATACAACGTGATGTTTTCCAGGATGAGACAAACAATACAAACAGCTACAGAGAGAGAGAGGGTGCTAGGCTGTTGTGCTGTGAGTTTATAGCAAAATGAAGGCAAGAGAGACTGATTGTGACTGCTGTATCCCCTGACTCTCAGCAGAGTCAACAAGAGGCAGGGTGGAAATCAAAGGGGAGGAAGAATAGAGAAACTGAGCCAGAGGCTGAGCGTTCTGTGGTGAGCAAAACACCTGGCTTGCCATCACCTTTTTGGTCTAAGGTTCAGGCACAGGAAGATCAAGTACAGTAATGTGAAAATGTTTTAGACAGGTGTGATAAAATGCTGTAAAGTTAGAATACGTTAAAAAAATAGACATGTTAATAGTTTATATTTATCAATTAACAAAATGCATAGTGATTGAACAGAAGAAAAAAATCTAAATCAAATGAACATTTTATGTGACCACATCAGCAGAGGGAAGGGGGTCATTCTCATAAGAGTCCACATAGGAATAAGAATAGTCCAAATCCTCATATTCCTCTTCCTTACCCTCCTCTTCAGATAATTCCTCCTCTGAGGAGGCCCCTAGCAACTGAGGAATACTCTGAGATATAGGGGCCACATATTTAAAGGTAGTGGGAAACTTCCAGGATTGGAGAACCCTGTATAGGGAGAAAGGGATTTGGGCTACTGAGGACAGAAGTGTTTACACCCAAGATGTCTCTTGTTCAGTGCTGGAGGGTCCTGGTGGAGTACTAGGGCCACAGCGCATTGAGGGCAGAGAGATCTGGAGTAGCCTCTAGGAAGCCCCTTTTGACATGAGAAACAGTAAGCAAGGGTGGTAAGGGACACCCCTGAGTCCTTAGTCTTGGGTTTACTCCCATGACCCTTAGAATCTGACATCCTGACAGTAAACGTGCCTCACTCTAGTACAAAACCTGTAACAGCACCCCCAGATTAAGGATAAGCAAGAGACAAGTAAAAGAGTAACTGCAAAACAGACAGCCAATCAGAAGAAAGCCCACAAAATGGTCATTCTGCCTTTGCGGAGAGTCAGGGGATACAGCAACAACGTAGTCTCCTCAGTTGCTGTTGCCTAGCAATGACTACAACTCTGTACAGGGTTTGCCAAGGGGCCCCAAAACACTCAAGACTTGAACTGAATGCGGAGACAAGAAGAAAGAGCTCACTCTGATTTCTGTATGTCAAACAGGTGCAGAGTTATGTTCCAGAGATGTTTGCCCATAGGAGTAAATGGCGCAAAGTTGGGGGCAGTGCGGACACCCATTCTTAAAGAAGCTGCAGCACAATTTAAATCAGCACCAAGCAAGGTACACAAAGACCGAAAAAACCCAGGGAACATGCGAGGGCAACCTAAAACAATACCCCAGAGAAGAAAAAGGTGGAAATGTAGAACACAATATCCCCAAACTATTGAAAATCAGAAAAAGGGTTAGCCCTGGAAAGCTGCAGCCATCTTTGCTCCAAAGCCCTGGACTAGTACAGAATAGTATAATAAAATAACCCATCAAGAGTGCAGGAGCCCAAGGGCTCAGAGAAAGCATCTGTATGGAGAGGTACAAGGTAGAGACAATGTGGACCATTGTGTAGGTAAGCAGTGCTCAAGAGGGACTCCTGAGAGGGAAAACTTTGCCTATTAGCAGCTAGGGAAGCCCTAGAGGGGAGAAAAACCCAGAAGGAATGACAAGCTGCTGTTTGCTCAATGCAGAATAAGTGCAGATAATAACAGATAACACAGTATAATAACTAGCTGCTGTTTGCTCAATACAGGTAATATATATATTTATACAGAAGATGATAGACAAAACCGTATACTCACTGGGTAGGCCCCTGTGAGTCAGAAGCTAGAGGGAGCAGAGTAGGGAGCGGTGCTGGCTGTCGGTGGCTGCTCCCAGGGGGCCTTGCTGCCGCAGGGGCCAGGTGGAGTAGCAGGCCGCGAAGCCTGATGGTCGGATAACCCCCTAGGTGACAGACAACTACTCACAGGACAGGAAACAACTAAAGAAGACCTACCTGTGGTAATACAGTTTTGTTGAGGAGAGCAATTGGAAAAGGTGGATGGATAGTCGAGACCGGAGGTCAACAAGTATGTGGAAAGCTCAATGCCAAGTTGAAAATAGCAAGGGAAACACTGGGTACCAGGAGTGGACGACACTGAGAGAAGCTTGACGTGGAGTCGAGGGCATCAGATAAGAGGACTGGGCACCAGGGGTCGACAGTAACGTGGGATGCTCGACGCTGAGTCGACCAAAGCAAGTCGACAATGGACAGAAGTCGACAAAACCTGAAGGGAAGACAAGAAGAAAAGTCGTACAAGCCAGGGTCGATAGCCAGTTGAGCAAAAGTGGTACCAAATCAATAGACAAGAGAGGAGTCGAGAACAAGCCGGGGTCGGTAACTGATAAGAATGTAAGCTATCTGGAAACTTCACTCTGGGCAAGAAAAAGCCCAGAGGATAGCAAATAGCTAATATAATGTAATAATAGGAGAAGATGAAAAAGAGAACCCGCGCAAGAAAAGGGACTAGCAGGCCTAAACCCACTGAGGACCGAAAACACAGGGGATAATGGAGGACAGGCCACAGATAAAAAGAGGCAGAGGAGGGACCGAAGAAGGAGAATGACAAAGGCCCAAAAATACTACTGGCACAAGACCAAAGCAGAGAGGAACTAGGGCAGACTGGCAGGAGAAATCCCGACGAGTGAGCAAGGAGGAGGGGGAGCCGAAGGTATTTAAGATCCCAGGCATCTGACGTCACGACGCCCCGACGTGACGAGAACCCGGAAGACAACCGCGCCGACTAACGCGCATGCGCGCGGGGAAACCCGGAAGAAAGGAACAGTGGTGACCGGAACGACAGGGAAAGGGGACAGAGAGCCGAAGGTAGGGACAGCGAAAGAGGTGAAAACATAACAGCTACCCCCCCCCCCGAACGGACGACCTCCGGGCGGACACAGGCATAGGCTGATCAGGGTGCGCGGCATGGAAGTCAGTAACACAAGCAGGAGCATGCACGTTGGAACCAGGTTCCCAGGACCGATCTTCCGGGCCATAGCCCTTCCAGTGGACCAGATACTCTAGCCGTCCCCTTCGGAGTCTAGAATCCAGGATTCGGTCTACCTCGTACTCTGCGGAGCCGTCCACAAGAAGAGGAGGGGGACAAGTTGGTTGACGATCCTGAAAGGGACTGGCCCTCCAAGGCTTAAGCTGAGAAGCGTGGAACGTAGGATGGATCTTATAGGCCTCTGGCAGAGCAAGACGGAAGGTGACTGGATTGATGATCTTAGTGATGGGAAAAGGACCAAGGAAACGCGGGCCCAGCTTCTTAGAAGGACAGGACAGGCGTATGTGCGTGGAGGAAAGCCATACCTTGTCTCCGACTTGATAAGCTGGACAAGCTAGGCGGTGTTTGTCTGCCTGAAGTTTGGATGAAGCCTGGGCCTGATGCAGGAGGCTACGCAGTTCACGATGTAACTGTTGTAGAGCCACAACATGCTGGTTGGCATCGGGAACGGATGACGTAGGGGGAACACCAGGAACAGCCGCAGGGTGGAAACCATAAGAGGCATAGAAAGGGGAAGTCCGAATGGCCTGATGATGGTGGTTGTTATAGGCAAACTCCGCCTGTGGAAGTAACTGCAGCCAGTCGTCTTGCAAGTGTGTGGAGAAACATCTGAGATATTGTTCCAGGGTCTGATTGGTTCTCTCTGTTTGTCCATTTGTCTGTGGATGATAACTGGAAGAGAAATTGGTCTTGATGTGTAGATTGGAGCAAAGGGCTCGCCAGAAATTGGATGTGAATTGGGATCCACGATCGGAAGTGATGGAATGAGGGAGGCCATGCAAACGGAAAACCTCTTTGAGGTATAGGTCGGCAGTGTGAGCTGCAGTAGGCAGACCCTTGGCAGGCAGGAAGTGTGCCATCTTCGTAAATCGATCCACTACCACTAAGATGGTGTTATGGTGGCCAGAACGGGGCAGGTCAACGATAAAGTCCAGAGAGACCTCCCTCCAAGGGCCGGAGGGGACCGGCAAGGGACACAAAAGACCTGATGGATTGGTACGACAAGGCTTGGAACGGCAGCATATGTCACATGTAGTCACGTAGCGAGACACGTCGGAATTCATGGAGGGCCACCAAAAGTACCTCTGTAGTCCCTTGAGTGTTTGAGTTATACCCCCATGTCCGGCTGTGGGCAGGTCGTGGTAGTGGTAGAGCACCTCCTGACGAACAGAGTCAGGGACGTAAATTAGGTCTTGCTTGTATAGAAGCCCATTACTGTATGTCAAGGCGTGTCTTTGTATGAGCCTCGGTAGGGGTTGGGACTCCAACCGTAGTTTAACTAGTAAGTCACTAGAGAGGGCTAGAAAATGATGGGCTTGTAGGACTTTATCAGGCGGACCAGGAGCTGGTGCGTTAGGGCAATACATCCTGGACAAGGCGTCTGCCTTTCCGTTTTTGGAACCCGGTCGGTAAGTTATATGAAGGGAAAATCTGGAAAAGAACAAGGCCCATCTAGCCTGCCTGGGACGAAGTCTTTTAGCGGATCGTAGGTATTCCAGATTTCGATGATCCGTGAAAACCGTAACAGGAGAAGAGGAGCCCTCTAATAAATGTCGCCATTCCTCTAGCGCCAGCTTGATAGCCAAAAGTTCCTTATCCCCAATGTCGTAATTCATCTCAGCTGGGGTAAGGCGTCTAGAAAAATAGGCAATAGGGTGGTATTCCCCCTTAGGGCCCCCTCGTTGAGATAGTATAGCACCTGTGGCGACATTAGAAGAATCAACTTCGAGGAAGAAAGGAGCAGATGTGTCGGGTTGGTGTAAAACAGGAGCTTGTGTGAAAGCCTTTTTCAGTGAGTCAAATGCTTCTTGGGCCCTTACAGACCAAGCAAACCGGGTGTCCTTCTTTGTCAAGACAGTTAGGGGTGCCACAACACGGGAAAAGTTCTGGATGAACCTCCTATAAAAGTTAGCAAAGCCAAGAAAACGTTGTACCGCTCTTTTATCCTTCGGGGTAGGTCAATCCAGAACTGCTGTTATCTTGCGGGGATTCATTTGTACTCGACCAGGAGAAATCAGAAACCCTAAGAAATCGATTTCACTGGTCTCGAATACACACTTCTCTAGTTTGGCAAAGAGACTATGGTCACGGAGGCGCTGAAGGACCGTCTTCACATGTTCTCGATGGTGTTGCAGAGTAGGAGAGTAAATTAGGATGTCGTCCAGGTATATGATAAGAAACTGGTCAAGAAGATCGTGGAAGACGTCGTTAATGAAATGTTGAAAGGTAGCCGGGGCATTACACAATCCGAAAGGCATGACTGTATACTCGTAGTGTCCATACCAGGTGCGAAAAGCGGTCTTCCATTCGTCCCCCTCTCTGACACGCACCAGATTGTAAGCGCCTCTGAGATCTATCTTGGTGAAAACTTGAGCCGAAGAAACCTGCTCTAGTAAATCCGGTATGAGTGGAAGAGGGTAACGGTTTTTGATAGTGATTTTATTCAGATCCCGGTAATCAATGCATGGACGCAGACCCCCATCTTTCTTGGGAACGAAGAAGATCCCTGCTCCGGCAGGGGATGTAGAAGGGCGTATGAAACCCTGTCTCAAACTCTCCGAATTGTAGTCTTTCAGATGTTGTGCCTCGGGGCCGGACAGGGGGTATATGCGGCCGTAGGGTATTGCTGCTCCAGGAAGTAGATCAATCGGGCAGTCGTAGGATCTATGGGGCGGTAGAACAGTTGCTCTCTCTTTGTCGAATACGTCTGCATATTCCCTATATGGATCAGGCAAAAGAGGAGAACAGGGAAGAGATAACAAGGAGGTCTCCTTAGGTGGGAAGCACTGCTCCTTGCAGTAATCGGATTGGAATGAGATAGTAGCAGAAGACCAGGATATTAACGGGTCATGTAAACGGAGCCAAGGGAGACCCAGGATGACTGGATAGAGAAGGGATGGCATGACATTGAGGCTTATCTCTTCTGCATGTGAATTAGAGGCAATAAGAAGGACTGGTATAGTCTCCATGTTGATAGGTCCTGACTGAAGAGGAGTTTGATCGGCCATGAGAACCACAAGAGGATGAGTCTTCGGCCGTATAGGAATTCCCAACGTCCGGGCGAACTCCTGGCTGATAAAACAGCCGCTAGCCCCGGAATCAATCATAGCGGCCACGTTGCTCCGCTGTTCCTTCCACTGTAATGAAACAGAGATAGACAAGTAAGATGGTGCAATGGTAGAGCAAGTGTGAGAAAGAGGAGAATAATCGTTATTACCTGGTGAGAGTAGAGGTCTCACCGGACATGATCTCAGCAAATGCCCAGCCCCACCGCAATACAAACATAGGTTGAGGTTCCTACGGCGGTCTCTCTCAGCCCTGGTGAGGGGACTGCGGACAGCTCCCAGCTGCATAGGTTCTTCAGATTGTTGGGTGGTCGTTGGAGGGGAGTGATCCTGGATTGGAACAGGAACCGCGGCGGGTCTTCTGACGACCACTGGGTTGGAGGCCTGACGTTCCCGCCGTTGCTCCCTCAGACGGCGGTCTATCTGAATGGACAGACGGATGAGACCCTCTAAACCAGAGGGAAGACTTACTCTGGCCAATTCGTCTTTGATAGCATCTGACAGTCCATAACGGAACTGGTCAAACAGGGCTGCTTCATTCCAGCGGGAATCACTAGATAATCGACGGAAGTCGGTCACATAATCCTCCACTGGTCTTCTTCCCTGGGTTAGGGAACGTAGGGCACTCTGGGCGGTAGTAGCTCGGAAAGGGTCATCATACAGATCTTCCATGGCTTGCTGGAACGAGGTCCAGGAATCCAGTATAGGGCTCTCAATGTGCAACAAATGATGAGCCCAGGCTTGCGGTTCGCCAGAAAGCAAGGTAATGGCTGTTCGTACCTTCACGAAGTCCGTGGCATACGTGTAGGGATTCAAAGTGAATAACAGGCCGCAGGCGGTCACAAAGGACCTGTATTTGAAGCGGTCTCCATCAAAGCGATCTGGCATGGGAATCCGTGGTTCAACAGGGTGGGGACCCCCACTGGCGGAAGCCACGGAGCCACTAGGCGCAGGTGCAGCAGGAGGGGGAGAGATGCTAGGCTGCAGGTCTTGCAACTGCTGCTGAAGCTGAACTTGATTAGCTTGGAGGTCCTGGACTGAGTGAGCGAGAGCTGACAGGCGGGATCCCAAAGAGTTAAGTGCGTTAATCAGGTTAGCAGGTTCCATCTTCTTATATATATAGGCTCACTCGTACTGATAAGAATGTAAGCTATCTGGAAACTTCACTCTGGGCAACAAAAAGCCCAGAGGATAGCAAATACCTAATATAATGTAATAATAGGAGAAGATGAAAAAGAGAACCCGCGCAAGAAAAGGGACTAGCAGGCCTAAACCCACTGAGGACCGAAAACACAGGGGATAATGGAGGACAGGCCACAGATAAAAAGAGGCAGAGGAGGGACCAAAGAAGGAGAATGACAAAGGCCCAAAAATACTACTGGCACAAGACCAAAGCAGAGAGGAACTAGGGCAGACTGGCAGGAGAAATCCCGACGAGTGAGCAAGGAGGAGGGGGAGCCGAAGGTATTTAAGATCCCAGGCGTCTGACGTCATGACGCCCCGACGTGACGAGAACCCGGAAGACAACCGCGCCGACTAACGCGCATGCGCGCGGGGAAACCCGGAAGAAAGGAACAGTGGTGACCGGAACGACAGGGAAAGGGGACAGAGAGCCGAAGGTAGGGACAGCGAAAGAGGTGAAAACATAACAGTAACACTGGAACAGAAGCCTAATCTGGAGACAATAGAGGAGTCGAGGATAGCCAGGTCGATAACAGGAATCACTAGAACAGGATCAGAACAGGATTAGAAATCTCACAGTACTGATGAAGGAATCAGTGCTACATATAGGCCAAGAACAAGGACGTGAACTAGACAGGGTAGAGACACAACAAGGAAGCCAGAAAATCTGGTGAGGGAACAGAACAGAACCTAGGAAAACATGACATCCACAGAGCACCTGCACACTGATCAGTCCACTCCAGGGGAAGCCCAGTTATAGTAACCCACCTAATGGGGGAATTCTGGCAGCCCAATATCTATCAGAAAAAAACTAAAAAAAAACTAAGAGAGTGTCTCTGCTCCATCCATATTATTCAGAGGACACATTCATACTGGCTACGGTTTCGAGAGTTGAGCTGGAGGAGTGGCTGGGAGTCACCTACAAGACTCTATCTTTTGAGATGTGTCCTGCCCTCCAGAAGGAGGAACTCAACCCCCATGGTACCTGTGTTCCATACTGGACGTAAGAGAAAGGTGTTTTACTGAAGAAAAAGGAAATCAAAGTGATATTCCACAGAAATATCAAATATAGCAAAGAAGAAAAAAATAGCATTTAAGAAATATAAGCAAACTCAAAGGGAGAAAGATAAGTATCTAAACAAGGCTAAGGTGAAGGACGCTAAATGCCTTATTAGATGTGCCAAAAAACATGCAGAGGAGAAAATTCCCCAGTCAATAAAAATGGCTGACAAAACATTTTTAGATATATAAGTGAAAGGAGAAAAATTAAACAAGGAATAGCTTGACTGAAGACTAAATATATGATATCTTTTGAGGTCTAATTGCTTCAATGAATATTTTTATTCAGTTTTTACAGAGAAAAGTGAACCGAAGGGACTTCTGTAAAAAAATAAATAAATAAATATAGTGAGACAAGTGAACCATGCATGTTTACAGAGGAAGAAGTTCTGTTTCAACTCTCTAATGTAAAAACAGATAAATCATTGAGATCAGATGGTATACACTCAAGAGTTAAGGAGATTGCTGGCAAAAATGTTATCAAAAGTATTCAATCAGTCCAGAAGAATAGAAATACCAATTCACAAAAAAGGGAGCAGGGTAGTAGGGAAGAGGCAACTACAGACCAATTAGGCTTATCGTGGGGAAATTAATACAAACCATTTAAAAAAAAAGGAAGTGTTAAATATGTGAATTTAAATGGTTTGCAAGATCCTAAAAAATCACAGGCTTATTGATTTGTTTTGATTAAAATAATAGATCAGGGGGAGCAGTAGATATAGCTTATCTAGATTTCAGTAATGCATTTGAAACTGTCCCTCACAGAAAATTAATTCACACATTATATAGTTTGGGTCTGGATGTAAATTAAATGGAAAAGTCGGTGGCTGACTGACAGGAAACAGGTTTGTAGTTAACGGAAAATATTCTGAGGAAAGTTTAGGGTATCTCAGGGATCTGTACTGGGGAGCATTATTTTTAATATGTTTATCAGTGATTTTACAAAAGGTCTTCAAGGTAAAGTATACCTTTTTGCTGATGATACATAGATCTGCAACAGTATAGACTTTCCTGGGGTAATAAGCCAAATGGCCAATTATTTACATAAATTAGAAGAATGGTTGACAGTGTGGCAGCTGCAAATTAATGTTGATGCATGTAAAATAATGCACTTGGGATTTACTACTAATTATTTCAGATAAATTAAAGGTAGGCAGGCAATGTAACAAAGTGGCAGGGAATGCAAGCAGGGTACTAGGCTGTATAGTTAGAGGCATGAGTAGGAAAGAGGTAGGTGGTCGTGCGAATCTGCAAATCTCTGTACAGACCTCATCTAGAGTATTGTAAAAAAGTACTGGATACCTTTTCTCCAGAAGGATGTAGATATTTAGAGAGAGGCCACTTAAAATGGTGAATGGTTTACAGGAAAAAAAAATCAGCAAAGACTAAAGGATCTCAGCATGTATAGCTATAAAGAAGAGAAGTGAGAGAGATGGGATATGATAAAAACATTCAAGTACATAAAGTGATTCAACAAAGTACGGGATTGAAGTACATTTCAAAGGAGTAGAAATATTAGGAAAAGATGTCATAGTCTAATACTAGAGGGACAGGAGCTTAAAAAGTGTAAGAAAGAGGCTTACAAAGTGTAAGAAAGTTTATTTCACTGAGAGGATGGTAAGTAAGTGGAACAGCCTACCAGCAGAAGTAGTAGATGTTAGTGCAGTTAGGTAATTTAAGCATGCATGGAATAGTTATAAGGCTATCCTGAAAATAAGACAAGACCAAAGACAAAATAAGGGAGGGTTTGCCCTAAGGACTGATAAAGATGTGATAAAGAAAAGAAGACTGCTCCAGTGATATCACTTCTCCAGTTCTTATGTTATTCTATAGAGCCTATGCACTAAGATCTCCAGTGCATTGGCTCAATAGAATAACATAGGAACTGGAGAAGCGATATCGCTGGAAAAGTCTCCTGCGCTTTAATGTCTCCTTATCATGCCTTAGTGAATCTCCCCAAGCTTTGAGGTTTTTACAGTAGGAAAAATGGGTAGACCAGATGGGCCAAATGGTTTTCATTTGCCCTCAGATTCTGTTTTGCTATGTAACAGCTATTTATCAGTTGCCACCAGTTGGTTAATTTCAAGATCGTGTGCTTAAGCTCTTTGAGTTCATGTGGGGAAAAAAGTGATTTTAAAAAAAGATTATGAAAACCATTTCTAAGTATATTTATTCCATACTTTTTTATATATTTTATTTTTTAATTTTTGTAAACCCCTGTCTGAAAATCTTGTGTATGCCCGTGCATGTACTTACACTTTCAGGAATCCCTGCAGAATACAGAGTTAAATTATTGACCTAAGAAAGCAAGAAAAGAGAAAAATAAAACAAACTTGATGGTATTGCATCTAGTAATCCTATAAATATCATAGTGATCCTATACTTATTTTTATTAATTTCTCAATTGTGTGTTCAGGTGGACAGAGAGTTGGTACCAGAGAGTTGTAGACTGTAAAGTACAATGCTCCAGATGTAAAACCGAAAACCTATATTTAAATGCAAGGGTAAAAGCTGCTTTTAAAATTGATTTTTTTCTTAGGTCTTGATATATGTCCTGTGACATGACCCACTGTGCCTCTTCTAATTTGAGACTTATGAATAAGTCTGATATATAGATAAAATATCCTTAGGTTAGAAATTAGTGACATTATTCTGTAAGTTCTGAATTCATACCAATCTGGCTGTTATTTAAATATTGTTTTATTGTTTGTTTACTGTTTTAATGAGTCACATTTCAGGAAAAGTTATCATGTGTAACATTATATCATCTACCCACCACTGCATTCAACATAAGTTCCAGCCTGTGTCACTTCCTGTCTGATCATTGTTGGAGTTACTGCTACTGGACCTTATGTGTAAAAGAAAAGAGATACAGTTCTAGAGCAAACCAACAGGATCCTGGTGATTTATCCCTTTTTGTAAAACTGACAAGGTTGGCAAGGTGGGCTTGAAAGGCCAACCTTGTGAATTTTACAAGGTTATGTTTACAAGCTTCTCCCTGCACAAGAAGTACAGGGAGAAGCTTCAAATTAGCCATGTTGGTAGGGAAGGACTCTTTCTACACTTCAGGGACAGGATTTAAAAGTTATAATTCACATGAACACATGGCCATCAGAATGTCTATGCTCTTTTTATGTAAATAAAGGACAGGATCCCTAATTCACACCATCTTAAAAACAGTAAAAATAATCAAGCATTGTTGGGGGGCATCAGGATATCAGAAGGGATGAGGGAGGTAAGGAATGTGGCAAGTACTTTCCGGGTTGCCAGTACTGGTTATCCATCACCACTATATAGGCAAGAAATATCCAGGGGGGAGTCATCAGGAGGGGTCCAGTCCAACTCTTGAACAACATGCTGATATATACACACGCATACTGTCTGACATCCTAGGTTTGTCCCACGGGTTTCCCCAGAACCACACATGCACTGTCTGTTTGTCGAGCCTTGTCCCACAGGTAGCCACAAAATACACTTTATGACACTTGAACCTTGTCCCACTGTTTCACTGATAGCCACAGAACCATATATGCATTGCCTGATTCCATCGCTTTGTTTTACTTTGCCACCGGTAGCCATAGAACCAGTCTTTTGCCACTAGTAGCCACACAACCATACATACACTGGCAGGAAATTCGAAGGTGGGGGAGCTCACCCTGTCCATATTCATAAATTTACACATGTAACAGTTTTGGAAAAAGGAAATCTGAGTAGAGTAGGTTTTGAGAAATTCCCTGTACAAACCTTCAGAACCAGTAAATGAATGATTCAGGATGGAATTCACCAATTTCATCCATAGTGATATCAATCTTTCTCCTACAGAGTAGGGAGCTGAATAGCATCTAGACACTGAGCGACAGAATGTGAAGAGTGTTGGATAGTGGACTGATAAACTGAGCTACAATACTGTTTAAATCTATCATAAATATAAGAGAGGGGTAGTAAGGAGAGTACCTGTAGTCTCATTAACTTGTAATAATTGGGAGGTAGAAATGAGTATCCCTGGAATTTCTAGTAAGTAGCCTGCCCGTCTTCTCGCCCTGCTTGTACATGTTTTCTTAATGCTAAACATATCCCTCCTAGACAGAGATGTGTCCACTGAGAGTAAATTATTACAGATCCATTTCACCATTATACAGGTATTACAGTTCTCAGGAGTAGGTTGTCAAATAAATTGAGCTTCTGCTAGTACAAAGTAATCCTCTGCCTGAGTGAGCTCAAGATGAGCTTTCCTTCTGTCTTGTTTGATCAAAGGGATAACGGATGCCATGGTAAAGGCCTTGTAGGAATCTCCGATAACAGTGTGAGAGGCAGAGGGTAGGTTAAAGCCCACAGCTACACTACTCTTAAGCCACATAGGTGTAGTTTCCAAATAAAGATATGGGAGAATATCCAGACTGACTGTCAGGAGGAGGAGAGTGGTCTGAGATACCCCTAGGTAAATACTTAACATTAGAAAAATAAATACAATAGAAGAGGAGAAAAGCACATGTCAAAATGAGATTGACATGAGAAATCAGGATTTCTGTGTCTCCATGCATCAACCTACTCCATATCTTTCAAAAGTAAAGTAAACGCACCATGGTGGGGAGGTGAAATAGTGCCAAGAGGGAGTTTGTAATTAGAGCAGTCAGAAAAAATATTAAAATTCATTATAAGATTAAGGTGTATTAAGGTGTTGGGAAGTAAAGAATCTGAGGACTTGAAGGGGGAGGTATACATTGCATAGTATCAGTGAATTACCTTGGAATTTGCAAAGAATATAGGTATATCTACCACCCTGACAACTTGCAAAAACTCAAATCTTTTTGTTTTTTATTTACACAAATCTAAAATAATATGAATATGTGGAGTATTATGCCCAGCTCACCCAAGGGTCATTCAAAGCTAGCTATTTAGTGAGAAGCTGTCACTTCAGTCTATCTTTTAAACCCCTGATATTCCAGCAAATAAATGTAATCTCCCCAACCAAGGTATATAACAAACCAGAATTTGTAAAGTATAAGTATAAAGGGAAAAATATGTATATGAATTTGGCTGCTTAGCAGGGGAAAGAGAAAATAAATGAAAATAGCAAAGAATGAAAAGTGAAAGTAATTACACACACAAGAACACATAGACCACCCATCCAATCCCTCTTTACACATCCCAACAAATAAAGCTTATACCGCATAACAATACAAGGAACTATACAGGTAGTGACTGCTTACAATGAGCTATAGAGAGAAAATCACACAAATTAAGAGCATATGACCCATAGTAACATAAATATAATAAAAAAACAGGCACATTGTAATGAGATTTATGAACAGGAGATGGGCAACCACAAATAAAGGAGAAGAAAAAAAGAGGGGGGACCCAAGTTGAAGTACACACCAGCATACGTAGAAGAGAGCAAGTACTAATACATATATTATAAGAAGGCATGGGACAACTGGGACACATATAGTGTGGTAAAAGCATAACAATAGTATACCTTGCCAGACACATTGCCATGACTGGAAGGAGAAGGTTAATTTTTTTTTTTCAAGCCAGAATTCTCTGAAATTATGTTTTAAAATTATCTCATGTAGAGACAACGGCCCTTTGCTTCAATGTAGGGGGTGGAATATTTTAAGGACAATTTTATGGAAAATTATGGGCTGAGTTCCAGACAACCATAGTCTAATGGCTATGGAGGAAGATAAAACGTCTGGGATTTTGGTTCATAACTTGTATAAAGCATTGGGAAAGTCTGGGGAGTATGACATGTTTATGTGACTTATGATAACTCCTCAAATTCCTGTCTTTTGATATAGTGTTACTGCTCCATCTTCTGGTGTTTATTGCTAGAAGCATTCATGACATCATATTGAAATTAGGTGACTGAGTAGCCAATCAGAAAAGTGCAGCTCATATCATATTATAATGAAATTCAATCAGAAGAGATTGGGCTGTGCTTCCTGATAAGGGATTTTTTGCTTTATAAGTTAAGGTTTTTGTATAGAGATCTCTCTTGTTTCCTGACTCTGTTTCCTGATTTTTGAAGTGTTTCTGACAGGCCCAAAGAAACTCTAAGAAACCCACACTTATTGTCTGGTAACTATATTTTTCTTTATTATTGATATTGCAACATTCTAAGAAAATATATATTTCCTCTATATTTGAGGAAAAATATTTTATAATAGTTTTGCTAGATATAGGCCTGGCTAGCTGTATATTTATGGCTTTAGTTTATTCTGGAACAGCAGAATTAATTTTCAAATTTATCCAGACAATTGTAAAATAGTTGATAGCAGTTAGATCAATATAGCATTGTTTATCTATTAGTTAATCTAATTGTTGATACTTCTATAATAATATAGTTGTGTTTCTGGAAAGGTTCTTATATTTGATCTGGGGAATTCTTGAATTCTTTAATTAACCCTTAATCTGCTGTTTGTCTATGTTGGTGTGTGTTTTAAGGAATTTCTTTGTTGCATGTGTGTTAGGCCTAACTTTTGTACAGTGGGAAGTTTATTTAAACCTTTCACTAGACAAAAGAAGCCGCCATCTTAGGTGGGGCATCCATATACTTTATATCTGTGGATTAACCCTAGGAGTGCTGGAGGTATAACAAATAGGATTGCTGTTATCATTTTTATAATAAATGTTGCACGAATGTATTTGTTTCTACGGTGTTTTCTAGACATATATTATTAGATTTAATTCTAAGTATATTCTTGGTTCAATCTGTTATTGACAATAATAAATGCAATTTATGCATTTTCTCCAGAAGGTATGCAATATTGAAAATAGTAGATAAATAAATTCTATTTATCTAAATTTTGATATTTTTATAAGTAAATAGTTATGCTACACCTATGTAATGTTAACCCTGTTAGTGCGGGTACTATTTTGTGATATTGTTTTTTGGGTTACTGTATGTTTATTTCAATTGATGTTCACTCATTTTTATCATTGTTGATTACACTTTATTTATAGTATATTTTACATAAATAAATTATATATATATATTTGCACAAATATGTGTAATTGATTATTTCAATCAATTCTTTACTTTGAAGTAACATGTCAATACCGAGTATTGTGTAAAGTTCTCAAATTATCTAATACTATTATTTTATCTATTTGTGTAAAGATATACAACCTCATTGGGTGTTCTGTTTAACCCTATCCTCGACAACGTTCACTCAGAACCAGTATTCTAAATATCTAAAGGAGTGAGAAAGTGAGTCAGTGTTAATTAAGCAAAAGCAAAATCGCCAGCCACTCCAGAAGTCTCAAAGTATTTCCTGATAAAAAAAACTAACCCAACAGAGAAAATAATGAATCTGTATAAGTAGGTAAAATACCCATCCCATGCTGGATACATTTTCCTTTAGGCAGGAACAACACAAAAAAAAATAATAATGATAAAATAGGTGGCAAAAGGAGGATGTAAAAGTGAATCCAAAGAAACTGGGAAGTCATCTGGCATCCAACTATGTGGCAGCTACCTCAGAAAATTAGAAACAATAAGATGTACCTTTAGCCTGTACCCAAAATCATGCTGGGTAAAATATGAAATAAGGGAACTGTCTCTCACCAAGCCATTTCTTCTCAGCAGAGAAATCAGGAAGGAAGGAGATCCTGTAGTTCTCGTGTTGGAGGGGACACCCTTCTCCTTGGTAAAAGAAAGTATACTGTCTCAATCTTTGGCATTCAAGATCTTGACAATAACAGGTCTCACCAGGGCCCCAGGCTGCATAGACCTAGTAGGAACACGATGGCTCTGTTCTATTGAAAGAATTGCTAACAAATAATTAGCACCAGTTTTCCAAAACATTTAAAGCATATTACCCTATACTCTCTGGGAAGTGCAGATTTTTTCTGTGTAAACGGTTCTCGAGGCTGTCAGTATTGCCAATCTGCTGATCCAGAAGAGCAACTCTGGAGTGGGAGTCCTCTAAGTCAGAGTTGCATCACTCAGACTCACTCACTCTGCCCCAAGTGATGTCCCATATTGCTTTTATATAGGTTAGAGTATTTGTGGTTCTTTGGTACATAGGGTGCTTGTGTTGTGCTTCATATGTTCTAAACATGTGTCTTGATACATATGGTCTAAGTAAATTAAAAATCCTGTGTAAATAATATTTTTAATAAAGAACATTTTAAAATGTTCTAAAGTACTGTAATGTTGAATATAGCCTGTATATTATGATTTTTGCCTGCACCACTATATTTGCTCCGTGTCTAATATTGCACATCTACAAAACACCCAAGGTCATGAAAGTATCAAACTAAGGCCTAAATTATATTGTAAGTGATAAATCTATTTTATCTCGCAGATTTCTGTTGAAGTCTATGAAGACATTTCTAGATACAGCAAGTGAAGAAGTTATTACCTGAAATGTAATCCAGGCATAAATGTTGAGTGATCTGGACCTAGATTCATTAAAGTTCAAAGAAGGCTGAATATGCTGATGTCCTGTTGGAGCGGTGTTGAAGGCACATGGACAATATTCACTAAAGTGTCTTTGACACCACATCACCATCAGTCTGACAAAAATCTACCCACATCAACATGGATTCAACAGGTTTTACAAATTTTCACTCATCACATTGACAGTGACCTATTTCCATATTGAAATGAGTCATTATGCAGGACAATGAGCAAGTGTCATATGCAAGAGGGTGCATCTGCTGTCCACTGTCTCAAATTCACCTACCTGAGGTTGTACTTAAAATATGTATGCTGCCAAAGTTGTAGTATATTAACCCTATGAATGCCAGAGGGGAGCAAAGGTAGCTCATCCATAAAGGCGGGTCTTAGTGTTTGAATGAATGAGCCTCTCAATGAGAGTTTGTATCCTCCTACACAAGTGCTCATTGACAAAATCCAAAGCGCTTGTGTAGAGGGGTACAAGTGGAAGGTGCTGATCACCATCCTGGTCCTCCTGGTTGCCTAATTGATCCCCTATCCTAATGGATAGGGGTCAATGCCAGGGGGACATCAGAAGGGGTCCTGATGACCCCCTCGAGGTCTGAATTTAGTACAATCATAGAAAGCATAAGATTTTACTTTTAACCCTATGAGTGCCAAAGGGTACACAACTCATTGCACTGCAATACGTTGCACCCCTCTCTGGTACTCATAGGGTTAATATACTACAACTTAGGAAGCATACATATTTTAAGTACAAAGGGACAACATTTTTTTTAACATTAACCCTTTGAGTGGCAGAAAGGTATGCACATGCCTCTGGCACTCAAATGGTTAACTGTGGACAGGCTGCATTTGTCAAAATTTTACTGTAAGGGGATGATGTATGCGATGTGGAACTGTTGGATATCCTTTGTCAAAATGTTACTGTGTAGGGGACAATATGGAGCTGTTAGGCATAATTTGTCGAGATGTTACTCTGTAAGGGGACAATGTATGTCCATGTGGAACTGTGGAGCAGCATGGGGAACATCAGCATCGTGTGATAACCCTCACATGAACTGCCTGACATACCAAGCCTTGTTCCCTTGCCCAGGTAATGCCCATGGGGATTTGTGGCTACCAGTAGGCAAGGGAGAAAGGCTGTGGGGTTCAGACAGTGTACATGGGTTTCTGTCGATCAGTGGTCAAGGGACTAAGGCTGAGAGGCAGCTGGTAGGCACAAATCCCATGGATGCTGCCTGATCACCACCCTTGTCCCCTTGGGAATGAGCAACATGTATGAAATAAATATAATACAGAGTAGAGGGGATAGCTGCTTTAGTGCTTGGTGTACTTTTTTTTAACCCTTTGAGTGCCACAGGGGTGAACAATGCACATCCCTATTGCACTCAAAGCGATAAGGGAGTGATGCTTTCCCTTGTGTGTAAAGTATTCTCTTCACTCCTCTACTGGCCAAGTGGGGCAGCATAGAGAATGCCCTTAGACTTCAGGATTGTCATAATGCTGATGAACATCCCTTCTACACTGACAGCACTTTGACCATCATGTATGCTAATGGGGACATTCTCCTCCCATCTCCTCCCCTTCCATCTGTAAATTTTAGAGAATATTGCGATGCATGTGTACATCGAGATGTCGAAGTGCTTTGAACACATTGACAAAATCATCTAGCTACAGCAACCTTTAGTGAATCTCCCCATTTTTTTTAAAATAACTGAATGAGGACTCTTAGGGCTACCACAAAATAATAACAGAATAATGCACTGTTTATGTAAAAACTACAGTCATGAGTGTGGATTAATCAAGAATAGGAATTATTCCAAAGCTTTTGATGGAAAATACATTATCAAAATAAGCACATAACAGAAATGCTAATTATTCTACTCGCTTACAGAAGGTATGTGTAATACAAGTACGTACACTGTAATTGATCCACTTTAGACTTTTATCCATGACCTAAAACAGTAAAAAATAGGAAATTAGCAGGTTTCAGTAATAAATACGTACATCATTTGCATTAACTCATTGAGGACCAGAGGGGTGTGCAACAAATTACTTCACAATGCATTGCACATCTTTCTGGCTTTCAAGAGGTTAAACAAATCTTAAGTGTAGAACAGGGGTTGGCATTCCAGCTGTTGGAGACCACAGTTGACATTAATGGGAACTGAAGTCTCCAGATTGCCGAACAGGGGCGGACTGACAGCACCCAGGGCCCCCGGGGAAATGGTGGTCATGGGCCCCCTTTACCTTGCTCCTTATTACATCCCACCCATATTTACATCCTGTCCCCAAGGTATCGCTCCAACCCACCCCCTTTTTAAAAATTTATAACTTTCATCAATTTTCTGAGGTAAAGCAAGTGATACCACACATATCACACAACTGAACTGAAGCTACACTAGAAATATCAACACGTTTACAACTGAAATTGAACTACAATTCTAGTGTAGCTCCATTTTGACTGTAAGCTCTGTGGTATCACTTATGTAGCTCTATTTCAATTGTAATACCACATAGCTTACTACTGAAATGTAGCTACACTGATGAAACCACCGAATTTACAATTGAAATTAAGCTACACAAGTTATACCATCAATTTTACAAATGAAATGGAGCAACACAAGTGATACCACAGCACTTACAGCTGAAATGGAACTACAATTCCATTGTAGGTCCATTGCAGCTGTAAGATATGCAGTATCACATGTGTATCTCTATTTCAATTGTAATACCACACAGCTTACAACTGAAATGTAGCTATACTAGGGATTCCATAAGCTTACAATTGAAATGCAGTTACACTGGTGATACCACTGAGCTTACAACTTAAATGGAGCTACAAGTTCTGTGATATCAGTTGTGTAGCTATATTTCAATTTTAATAGCACATACAATTAGTAGCTACATTAGAGATACTACAGAGCTTACAACTGTAAGCTTTGTGGTATCGCTAGTATAGCTACATTTCAATTGTAAGCTGTGTGGTATTACAATTGAAATAGAGATACACTTGTGATACCACAGAGCTTACAACTGCAATGGAGCAATACAAGTGATCCCAGAGAGCTTACAACTGAATCGGTTGTACACTAGTAATACCACAGTGCTTACAAATAAAATGGGGCTACAATTCTACTGTAGCTACATTTTAATTGTAAGCTCAGTCATTTCACTTGTGTAGCTCTAATTCAATTGTAAGCTCTGTTGTATCACTTATATGGTCTCATGTATGTAAATGTAAGCTGTGGTATCATTTAGTTCCAATTCAGTTGTAAGATCCTGAAAACCAATACATCACGTGGTTGGCAGATTCAAACATTGCCACCTACTAGATCCATAGGCTTTTCTGCCATCAGTACACTCATTCATAAAGCTACAGAGGTGCAATTATGGTACAAACAAACTTCATCATGGCATTGAAATTCTGTAAATTTACATTAATTTAAATGGAGTTTTTAACACTTTGAATGCTAGAGATCTTCAACACAATGCAAAGCAATGTGATGGAGACATCACTAGCATTCAACATTTTAAAAACTGCATTCAAATTAATGGAGAAGTTGGTTCGCTGCAATATTGCAACTCTATAACTCCATGAATAAGTCACTTAAAGGGATAGTAATACTTCGTTTTAACTTTATTTTATTTTGTAGGCATTAAAAAAACATGAAGAATGATATAAGTCTTATCTCTCAATCCTTTATGGTTTATGAGATATTCACAAGCAAAGTTCCCCTCCCCGCCCCTTTTACCTAGTGTAAGCCATCTCTTCTCAGATGTGGATCAGGTTGTATGACAGGACAGATAACAGAAGGGGACAATTTTCTTTGTATGAAAACAATGAAAGCCCTTCCCCCCTTGACAAGTTTTTCAGCTTTTTCCATTATCTTAATTGAAGATTGTCCCTCTCTGCAGTCTACCTGGACACCTTCCTTCTGATCTGGTTGAACAGGGGGGGGATACTTTGTTTGTGAATATCTCTTAAACCATAAAGGTTTGAGAGATAAGACTTATATCATTCTTCATGTTTTTTTAATGCCTACAAAATAAAATAAAGTTAAAACGAAGTATTACTATCCCTTTAAGATCTTGTGTATAAAGTCAAAGTAAAGCT
This sequence comes from Rhinophrynus dorsalis, assembly GCA_037306005.1. Classification (NCBI taxonomy): domain Eukaryota; kingdom Metazoa; phylum Chordata; class Amphibia; order Anura; family Rhinophrynidae; genus Rhinophrynus; species Rhinophrynus dorsalis. The sequence continues at coordinate 165,519,838 of CM074718.1, forward strand.
ATTCTGGACAAAATCTACTGCCATTACAGCAGTAAATAACACCCAACCTCTTGATTTTAAATGGGGCTTTTAATCATTTGAATGCTAGAGGGTCTCCAATGATTTGTAAAGCTAAGCATTGGAGACCTTGTTGGTATTCAATGGGTTAAAATGCCTAACTCAGGATGTAGGGTTTCTTTTAGGATACCCCACTAGCATTCAGGTGGTGAAACACACCATTTAAATTAATGGATATTTTGGGGATATTTATTTGTCCAGTATATTGCAGTTAGTTTGGTCCTGAAATGCTGCATTTTGCATTAAATACTTAGAGCTCCTTGGGCCTCACTGGCAGTCATACCATTCACATGCTAACCCCCCACCCAAAGCATTGTGCCTATGCAATAGTAGCCATAGAGCCACACATATTGACCCCATAACATTGTACAAATGCACTGGTAGTCCTAGATTTACACATGCTGACCCCCAAGTACTTGTGGGGTCAGGTACAGAATAATTTAAAGGCCTGTTTCTTTTGGGGGGAGGGTACCCAAACACAACTAAAATAATATATTTATTGAATTAAACAATATATATATATATATATATAACACTTTCACACACACTCACTCACACATATCCGTGTGAATATAGCATTAAGGTAGAGTATGTTGCTGGTAGTCCCACAGGAAGTTATATTGATTAAGTACTAAAGTACTGAGCACTAACACTTTTTTTTCATATATGATGACCCTTTAACACATAAATGACTCCTGCTGTGTGTTCTCCTTGGCATGCTAGGAGGCCATGTGACACCCGGTCCCATGTGGCAGACTGGCTCTGAGTCCCACCACTTTCCCCCCCACAAATACATTATTACGCTCCCCTGCGGGCTGTGATGACATAAGTGCGCATGCTGCATAGGCCAAATGGTCGTGCAGGCATGCGCAGAGGAGAGGAAGAGACACAGGCAGAGACGCGCTTGCTGACAGCCTCTGCCAGACAGTAAAAAGCAGTGAGTCTGGACTCTGGCAGCAAGCGGTGTGTGTGGATGAGGACGATCTTGCCCAGCAGCATAAGTTAAATGATTGATGGGATTCATGGGAAGGTCCGTGACCGAATGGTCAGTCCACCCCTGTTACCGAAGGTTACCTACCCGGTATAGAATATAGGTGCTCAAGTCTATCCTTGGGCAGCCAACAGTTTCAGAAGTCAAGGATCTCCTCACATGAGCAAAGGAGGGTCATTCAGTGTTCGATTCATTCTGAAGGACTATTTTAATGATATGCACCTGTCTTTTATTGAAGATATCTTGAAACTCTGCACTGCTGGAGTGCACCTCTTATGTAAAATATTACTTCTGATTTCTTTTGAGAAAACATGCATATTATGAGGGTCAGGTTTATATTTGAGGTTCCTCAGCAAGGCACACAGGCCCATATTTACAGCTCTGGTGCCCCTAGGCAAGGCAACACTGACACCCCTAGCCCTGTTTATAGACATACCCTTTACCCCACCCCTGTCCTGAAAAATGGGAATGGAGGAAAGGGATGGGAAATAACTGGAAATAGAGGGAGACGGTATTAGAAAAAAGCTCCTCCAGCCTTCTGAGCATTCGATCCCTTAGCGCAACAGCTCCCTTTCCATTTAGTTGCAATCCATCACAACCGTACAGATTGTTATGGAGCTTAAGTAACAATGGTTTGAGGCTTCTCAACTAATCTCATTGCATCAAAGCTCTTGTTATTGTCATTCCAATATATTTTAATTTTCTTAGATTAAAAAGAATGTATTCCATCTCTGTGTTGTGATGCCCTGCAGTTTGAGAGACCAAATATAATACTTTACCAATCATACAAATATTAATATTTTCATATACTAGCATTTACGGATTTTTTTTTACCAGGATACCTTCCAGCTGTCTCAGATTTCCAGACACACTCCTGTTGGCCTAATTAGTCTGCCCATAACCCAAATAAAAAAGTTTAGACCTATTAAATCTCTAAAATACTGAAAGGTTCTTAAAATAATTTATTTTTGCCCATGCCACTCCTGTTGGGAGGCTATTCCATGTATCTATCACCATTCCCATTAATTCATTTTTTATTACATTTACTCTTAATTTTCTACCCTCCAATTTCAAGCATTTCCATTTTGTTCTAGTATTACATTTATTCTGGTAAGTGATTTCCACCTGCACTTAAATTATTTAATATATTCAAACATTTCATTCATATAACCCCTCAACCTTCTGTCCCCCAAGATGCACATATTAAGGTCCTGGAGTCTTAGGGTTTACTATTTATTTCTTGCACCATGGGTTTACTATTTATTTCTTGCACCATGGGTTTACTATTTATTTCTTGCACCATTTTATTGGCCCTTCTATGAAATATGTACTTGTATTACAGCTATTTCATATGCATAATTCTATATGTATCCTTCAGTGGGATCCTATAACTCTGTTTGGCCCCGGTGTTTTATATTTTGTGCTTCACTTTTATGTACATTTGTTATTCTTGGGGAGATAATAACAACAGTAGAGGTAAGGGACTTAGGGTAGTCATATCTGATGATTTAAAGGTAGGAAAGAAATGCTGCAAAGCCATGGGGATAGGCAGCAGGTTACTAGGTTGTATAGGAAGAGGCATTAGCTGCAGAACATGTACTAATGTCATTTTATAGATAACTAGTTTAATCTCACCTGTGGTATGGTGTACAGTTCTGGAAACCATATCTTCACATGGAATATCAATAAATTAGAGGGTATTCAAAGAAGGGCCACATGAATAGTACATGAGCTAAAAAATCAAAACATAACAGGAAAGACTCCAGTGGGCAGATGCTCTAAGGGGCAATGCTATGGCAAAGAATGTCTGTCAATGTGTGTAAATAACTGTGTCATGGAAAATAGGACACACTTTGTTATATGCACCAAGAATTATCTTTGCAAGTGAAGTGGGGAGATATTTTAATAATTAGCATATAGGGCTGGTGTAATGCTGGCAATGTGCTAGTGAGGGCAAGCGAGAGAGCAGAGAGGATAAGTCTAGACTACAGCACCAAGAACGACACTATCACTACCTTAACCCTCTCAGGGTTAAGAAATACTGAAGGGATGTGACAGGGACACTTTACGCAGTGACGATTTGTTATAATATTTATAATATCACTTTATTTCTGTAGCACCACTACACAGCTAGAGACGTTTTTAATGCATTAGATTGGAATTCACTGGAGGTGTCCCTAATACCCAAAGGGATTAAAAAATGTTTTTAAAATTAAATTAAAAAAATAATCCTATGAGAAAAGGTTTTTGAAACATACTCATACATTTGGGAAATAAAAAAATAATTCTATGAGTAAAGGTTTTTGAAACATACTCAGACATTTGGGAAATAAAACCATACAGACAATGCAGTATTTACTTTCTAAGCCAAGGAGGATCTTACACTTGAGGGGCACTTCAGCTGCGCTGGTCACTCCTACAATCTGAGTTGTAGGTGTGGCCATTGCAATTATAACACACTGCACCAGCTACCCACTCCTAGTTGCTGGTTTCCTGGCTGTTATTTAATCCCTGGAATGCTAGAAATGGTACCAAAGCACTTTGAAACAATGCATTGGAGACTGCATTAGCATCCAATGAGTTAAAGCAGCTATTTGTTGGAATACTATAGGTTAGGGGTATTTTCTGAGACAGAGTACAATGTATGTGGCAGTTTTCTTGTGAAGAATAGGACTATGGCCATGGTAGAAGTTAAGGGAGCCTAGGTTACCTTGCCTAGGGAACCCTGAGACTTAATTCAGCCCTGATTATCATTAACTCATACATAAAAATATATTCACTAAAAGAAGGGGTTAATATCATAAGGACACTTGCGTTTTTAAATTGATTTAGATCCATTAGAAATTCGCTCCAATGTGGTCCATTTTGTTCAGTTGAAGAAATAGCCCTATAAGGAAACCAAGAGAGTATAAATCATTTTGGGCACAGATTTTGGATCTATAAGTTAAAAGCAGCGAAGCCAGTGGTAGATAACATGAATAAACCCAGTGCATTTTATTCATGTCTGGTTCACAATGTATAACGGATGTATATATTAACAACTGAATTCCATCATCTCAACCTTTGTAAATTCAGTATTAGTTCTTACAACCTCTAATGTTAGATACGTCTCCAGCTCTTTGCATCACAATGCACTGGATACACCTCTAGGATCTAAGGCAGTGATTCTCAGTTACAGTATTCAGGACAAATCACTTTGACTGAGCCACATATTACTCACAAGTAGGAATATATCAAAAAGCTGACCTGTTCACATGCTCTGAGGACAAACATTGAGAACCCCCTAATTGAAGGTTGTGAACTGAGATAAATACAGCAGAACATTACATGAAGAAAATAAAACAAATATGCTGTTTTTAGTGAGCATTGATGAATTCTGTGTACATGAGCACAGGTTAATGGAATGCCAGCCAGAACCTTGTGGAAGGAAATTAATTTCTGAGGTACTTCATTGATTGTACTGAACCTTTCACATTTCATAATTTTTTGTCTTAAAGAGAGCTGGGTTAAGAGGGGGCCTTTAAATTAGTTCGGGGAATTAAAAAGGTATATTGTTGCATATGGAAAATGATGGGCTAATGCAGGGGCAGTCAGTTGTTGGACTTCCAGCTACCTTCCTCACACCCGACTAACCTCACTACAGTCCGTAATGAACTCAGTTGCATGACTAATCTACTTCACTCATCACTTCTCTGACACCAATCGCCTCTTCCAATCCCTACATTGGCTCCCATTAGCATATAGAATTAAATTCAAAATTCCGGTGCTAACTTATAGAGCCCTTACTAACACCACACCCCCCTATATGACCTTCTGCTCTCCACAGATCTTATTACATCCTCCCACTCCTGCCTACAGGACTTCTCCCGTGCTGCACCTGAGCTCTGGAATTCCCTCCCCCGCCCCATCAGACTTTCCCCCAGCCTTCAGATCTTCAGGCGCTCCCGGAAAATTCACCTTTTCAGGGAAGCATATCAACTACATCCATAAATATTATCACCATGAGCCACCCCTTCCGTGTACCACTGCACTCAATAGCACTTCTCTCTCCCACCCACTGACAGGCAGTTCATGTGGCAGGAGGCACTTACACCCAATAGCACTTACACCTTCTGTGTCCAACCTACCTTCCTCTAGACTGTAAGGTCTCATGAGCAGGGGCCTCTGATCCTTCTGATCTCCGCATTTGATTTGTACTATTTAATATCTCTGTATGTCTATTCCCTATTGTACAGCGCTGAGGAATAAGTTGGCGCTATATAAATAAAGAATAATAATAATACAACTTGTAGTCCCCAACACCTGGAGGCCCAGCTATTGACTACCACCAGCATAACTGAACTGCAGTGGAGGAGTCATCTTTATATTAGAACAATGTGATAGGTGACCCATCTGCATTCCTTGGTAACACTATTGATTTCACTATACGATTTATTGAAGCTTATTGGATTACCATCAATTTGTGAAATTATGATGCAGAATTCAAGGAGCGCTAATTCTAAAATGCTGTATGTTTCTATGTGAAGGGATATGCTGTAACATTCACATATATATCCCAATTAAATGATAATGCTTATCATATTTTGGTCCTTATTCATCAAGCTAGAGTCGTATAGTTCCAGAGCAAGCAAATGGGAATTTTACAAATGTTAATTCCAAACCTATGGTGCAGATGATTTGCTCAAGAATTGCACCTCTTTAGCTTGATGAATAAGGCCCTATGAGTAACCCATTAATGTCCGCGTGCCGTGCTTTGACCGTCACAAGATTTTTCCCTTAAGGACTGGTGACGGTTATAGCATGTCACATACATTTTACTTACAGTGCTCCTCTGGATAAGCTATAAGTAAAAATGGGAAGTGAAATTGATCGCTCCAAGACTGGAGTGATCTCTCTTAGACCCCAACACGGCGCACTGGTATGTGTAACAGGTTACATGTACTGGCGCGTCGTAAAGACCAAAGTGGTCCTTAAGGGAAGGTTACTTCCCAGGGCCCTGGTCGTTAAGGGGTTATGAATAAGTTTTCATTTACTATTCATTTTTCACTTACTTTTGTACAGAATAGTACCAGGAAGTAAATTTAAAAGAAAATGGCTTCCTCCAGCCCAACAAATACTGCATCCAAAATCATATTTTATGTTTTAGTAATGTATGACTTTTTTACATATAAGAATGTAAACAGTACAAAATGTGATTTCCCATAAGAGCAAATTTTACCCATTTCTTAGACCCTTTGAGGACCATAGGGTGTGCAACAAATTGCTCTGCATACCCCTCTGGTCCTTAATATAGTGTACCTGTCACCTCAAGACACGTTTAGTTTGTTTTACAGAGAATTTTAAAATATGTTGTATTAGCCATTTTTCTTTATGATAAATAATGGAGAAATTAACATTTATGTTTTGGTGACACAGGGTGGCACTTTATGCTAAATCCCCGCATTACATAGTAACAGTAAATTAGGTCGAAAAAAGACACAAGTCCATCAAGTGCAACCTTTGCCTTATAATAATTCAGATACTAATTATGCTAATTATGTTTTGCTGTGCTATTTGAAATGCCTCAGTTTGCTTGGACTCACTTATAGAACAATGTGTAGTGCTAGTGTCATACTATGTCACCAACACACAGGTTTATTATTCAAAAATGATTTACATTACAGATAAATACTTAGCATTAAATATAGGCAGTTTTTATCTCCTTTAAAATTGACTAAACATATCTTAAGGCGACAGTTCCACTATTTTGAGTTTTTTTGGCCCCTTATTTTTTTATAGGGGTTATATTTAAGTCAAAATACAGTTTTTGGCAAACAATACTACTATAAAAAAGGCAGAACTTACCCTACTGTGCAGCTATATGCAGCAATGATCACAGTAAAACCAGTGTTCCTACTGATCCAAGTCCAAGGAAAAAATAAAATGTTGATCCATATGCTTGTGAATGACATTGTGACATATGATGGATAATAATATTGGACTTCTTCTAAGTCTTCATATAAATAATGGAGCTGTCTGCATTGGAGCTCTGTACAAAGATAATATAATAGCTGTAAGCAAGCAGTGTCAGTGTTCAACTTCAAAGTCTTCAAACAGACCCAAAGATACGTGTTATGGGGCAGAGTAAGAGGCAGGGGGAATGTGGAGTAGAGATTAAAGATATCCTATGAAAATGTCGCCCTCTATTGGGCGACCAACACATTCAATATCAGAATGTCACCCTGATAAAAAGAGCGATATTCTGATATTGCAGCCATCAAAATGTCATATCCTCTATAGTCTCACTAAGTGTTCTAGTATTCAAAAGGTTAATGTACCTATGTTTATAAATTAAAAAAAAAATGAAAAAAGTAGGGAGACCAGCAGTACCTAAATACACTTTATAGGATCAATTTATTTATTTATAAAGTACCTGGTCATACACCCAAAGCCAAACCACATAACTAACACCATATATAAATACCAGAACATGATGTTAAAAATAAAAGAAACCCCTGGCCAGCAGAGCATAACTAGAAGAAGCAAATAAAAATTAAGCATTCACTGGTTTAGATATTAAATAACCCCAAGATATATAAGAATAAGACATATAATTATATGAAAAAAAGTAAATAAGCCCAATATGCTTAAATCTGGATGTGATATTAGCAAATATAAAATCAAGTTGAGACCAGTTCAAGCATCAAGGAGTGTCAATGTGGATCAGAAATATATTGTTCTAAAATAACAAATATGTAAAATGATGGAGACATAAGGAAACAGCTGTCTTACACGTCTGCATCCTTTCATGCCACCACACCGCATTCCTTCCTTACTCTGTCTGAGGAGATGCTGAAAGGCAGACAGAGTAAGGATGAAACATGCCGTGATGGGGATCCAATCAGGTAACTGGATATTAGCTCCTTCTCTGTCTATCTTCTTAGTTGCACTATCCTCAATCAATCTGTTAGATATATAAATATTTTTAATGGAAAAAGCCTTTATTTTCCACTCACTTCAGATGGAGTAAAGAAGGAATGAGTTGTGATGGCATGAAAGGGTGCAGACATGTAAGACAGCTATTTCCTTATGTCTCCATCATTTTACATATTTACATTTTTCCATTAAAACTATTTCTATAATATTTAAACCAGTGAGCACTTAAGTGCATTTTTGTTTGGTTCCTCTAGTTATGCCCTGCAGTCCAGAGGTTTCTTTTATTTTTCAACATCATGTTTTGGTGTTTACACTGTGTGCACAATTATTAGGCAAGCTGAATTTTTGAGGATTAATTTTATTATTGAACAACTACAGTGCTCTCCGTCAATCCAAAATGTTAAGAAACCTTAAACCTGAATATTTAAGAAAGTGAAAGTGAGGTTTTGACTTTCTTAGGAGAATATCTATGTGTTCACAATTATTAGGCAACTATTGGTGTGCAGAATTATTATGCAACTAATGAAAAATTATAATTTTCCCATTTACGAGCTTATTTTCATCTATTAAAGTGAGAATAATAAACAAACAACTCAAAATTTACAAATAAACATTTGTGACACTTCCAAATAAAAAAATCAGTGACCAATATAGCCACCCTTTTTTTCAATAACAGTCATAAGCCTTCCATTCATGGAGTCTGTCAGTTTCTTGATCTGTTGACAATCAACTTTTTGTGCAGCAGCAACCACAGCCTCCCAGACACTGTTCAGAGAGGTATGCTGTTTTCCTTCAGAGTAAATCTGCCTTTAAGACGGGCCCACAAGTTCTCAATAGGGTTTAGGTCAGGTGAGGAAGGCAGTCATGTCATTATTTTATCATCTTTAAGGCCTTTACTGGCTAGCCAAGCAGTGGAGTACTTCAATGCATGCGATGGAGCATTGTCCTGCATAAAAATCAAGTTCTTCTTGAAAGATGCAGACTTTTTTCCTGTAGCGCTGCTTTAAGAAAGTGTCTTCTAAAAACTGGCAGTAGGTTTGGGAGTTGAGTTTGAGTCCATCATCAACCCGAAAAGGTCCAACTAGCTCATCTTTGATAATACCAGCCCATACCAGTTCCCCTCCTCTACCTTGCTGGCGTCTGAGTCGAAGTGGAGCTCTATGCCCGTTACTGATCTAGCCACGGGCCCATCCATCTGGACCGTCAAGAGTCACTCTCATCTCATCAGTCCATAAAACCTTTGAAAAATCTGTTTTCAGATATTTCTTGGCCCAGTCTTGACATTTCAACTTATGTGTCTTGTTCACTGTTGGTCGTGTTTCAGCCGGCCTTACCATGGCCATGTCTCTGAGCACCGAACACCTAGTACTTCTGGACACTCCAGGTAGGTTGCAGTTTTGGAATACGACAGCACTAGAGGGTTCCTGGTAGTTTCATATTTGATTTTTCTCAAATCTCTGGCAGTTAATTTGCGTCTTTTTTTCTCCACACATTTCTTGCTACCCTGTTGACTATTTGCAACAAAACATTTGATGGTTCTGTGATCGCGCCCCAATATCGTAACAATTTCAAGAGTGCTACATCCCTCTGAAAGACTTTTTACAATTTTTGACTTTTCAGAGTCAGTTATATCTCTTTTTCTACACATTTTGCCTGAGGAAATTAAGCTGCCTAATAATTATGCACACCTTGACATAGGGTGTTCATCTCCTTAGGCCACGCCCGCTTTCATTAAACAAATACACATCACCTGATATGCTTAAATCCAATAAGCATTCAAGTTTATACAGCTTGGAGTGGAAAAATATGCATAAAAATGATGATATAGTCAAAATACTCACTAGCTTAATAATTGTGCACATAGTGTATATATGGTTTTAGTTATGTGGGCTGGCTTTGTGTTTATGTTCAGGTACTTTATAAATACATAAAAGTGTATTTAGGTAGTCTGACCTACTTTTTCATTTTTTTTAATAAGCATGGTTACATTAACCTTTTGAATGCTAAATCAATTAGTGCAACATTCTTTATGCCAAATACTGTTTTGCACATTTCTCCCTGTACAAAGTTACGTGTGAGAAGCCAACAGCTTTTGTCAATAGCACTTGTAAAGACTGTAAGAGTACCCAATGTCCTACAGTAGTCAGGCTATGACTGTAGATGGGAGGGACAAGGAATGAGGATACGACATTATGATGGTTGCAATATCAGAATGTTGCTCTTTTCATGCAGGCAGCATTCTGATATCGCTCTTTTCAATGCGTCTGCATTTTTAATGCTCTGTTGTGTTGTCTCCCAATAGTGGGTGATGTTTTCATAGTGAACCTGGATTAAACACAAGGGCTGTTGAAGAGGGAATGCAGGAGCTGTGTAATTGGGATGCGCTTCTCAGGATTAAGGAAGGAATTTGAAGGTCAGGTAGTAGCAACAACACAAAGAGGGAGTTTGGTGTTGAGGAGAAATTGAAGGGCTAGAAGAGCAGCCATATATTAGGCTGCAAACGTAAAGTGCAAACGTAAAAAAACACAAACCTGCGCTCCTCCTTAAAAATTGTGCAAATGTGCGCCCTGTATAAAGCATACATTATACCACAGTATTATGAGGTTATCGTTCCATAGTTTGGCCAAAGTACTTTTAAGCTTTCCCACCACAAATAGGTACCCCAATATCAGGCAAGTCTTATCTAATACACATATCTAACCCTGTAGGCATATAATATGACTTCCAACGTGTTCATTTTTTTCAAAGTGTTCATTTACAAGAAATGGTTTTCAGTTAAATAGGGTTCAATGTGTTAATTAGATAGGACTTCTGTTTGTTCGCTAACCTGGCTACCATGGTAACCAGAGGAATGAGCCTCTGACTGAGACAACTTAAGTGTTGCCCATTCGAAGTGATTAAACAAGGGAGGGGGCTGACAGGATGATGCAACTAACAAGGAGGGAAATGTATTAGCTATATAAGCTATGTACTCTGTGGCTTTAATGAACAATTCAGTCTGATTAGTTAAGTAGAAATATGCACATCACGGATGGTTTTTACACAATGTATATCTTATTTTTCAAATGTATATGTTTTAGTTGATTTTTTTTCCATATTAATGTATTTGAATTTGGAGCATGAATGCCAGGAGAGTGCTACTGGTTACCATGGTAGCCAGGTTAGGGATGCCTTGTACCCAAAATAAAGAGTTACTATGTCTTTAAGGAACACATTCGCATTATTTCACTGTGTGGGAGGCAGAGAAAAAATGGCTATTACCTTTCAACAGAGACAAATAAAGTACTGACATTTGGAAATGAGATGGCATCAGAGGAGCATAAGTAATGCATATGGGCAGAGAGGAGCATATGGCAATAAAGCAGACAATGATAGGAAACAGGAGAAGCACAGCTGCAAAGGAGATACAGGGAACATCAGCAAAAGGGGATAGAGGGGAACATTTGATAACAGTATAGCATTAAATGAGCAGTAAACAAAATTGCTAATGGAATAGTAGTGTGCTATTATTAAAAAGAAAAAAAATTCAAAATGTTATTACAGCTCAAACGTGTTTTTTTGTTTGCTTGTTTTTATTCAAACTGCAGTTTGTGTCTTGGTAAACAAGTGTCAATATTACCTTTGTTGTTTCTGGAGAATTTTAGAGAATTTCAGCCTATGGCCATAAAAAAGCAAAAGAAAAATACAGTTGTGTGGTCTGGTCACCAGGTTCAAGCTGTAATACCAAAGATCACTATATATTTCAAAACAATGGATAAAAGGGAATTTTTAGGTACATACCAATAAATCATTTTCTCTTTGTTCATATGGAATATGGGAACTTGTCACGGTTTGTTAAGACTCTCAGAAGCAAGGTTAGGTAAAAACACAACTTTATTGAAAAGTTTAAGATAATCCCATAGGATTTTATACACATACATACAATACATAGAATGGCAAATAGATGGTAACAATAGCGAATCATGCTCTACCGGCCCTGCCAATATACCGGGCAAGGCAGCCTGGGCAAGCAATGAAAAGGTGGCTCTACCGACCCTGCCAATATACCGGGCAAGGCAGCCAAATGGACAGTCAGGAGAAAACAGGCTCTACCGGCCCTGCCAATATACTGGGCAAGGCAGCCTAGCAGACAGTCAGGAGAATACAGGCGCTACCAGCCCTGCCAATATACTGGGCAAGGCAGCCTAACGGATCACCAGCTGATACAGGCTCTTCCGGCCCTGCCAATATACAGGGCAAGGCAGCCAATGGAACACCATAATAGTAGGCTCTACCGGCCTTGCCAATACCGGGTAAGGCAACCTCAGGGTGGAATAATAGAAGGTTCTACCGACCTTACCAATATACCGGGCAAGGCCTGTAAGGGGTTAAAAACATATTGCCAGGTAGAAGATTCATCTCCCAGAATTGAGAGCTGAAGGGCAGATTTCTTGTTGTTTGCCCATTGTAGTGAAAAAGGAAGTGGAGAGGCATAGCACCTCTCCTTCGGCCCGGGAAAAAAAATTAGGCCTTACGGGAAAAAGTTTCCCCTCCAAATGATTGGAACGGTGACGTGTCTATCCAGCCATCACTTCCATTCTATGCCTCTGTGGTGGGAGGACCCCCTGGGGGTGTTCCCCCTCTTACACATGTAATAGCCCCTTCCTGCACAGAGCCCACTAGTTGCTACAAGAGACAGAATATTGAAACTGATGAGACCACCTCAACATATGAGGGGGCAACAGGTGCTGAAAGAATGAGGAAAAGGAGTGCCAAACTAGCCGAATCATGACAGACCTCAGAAAATGGATGTTATACAAACAGAAGGGCATACTCACAAGATCTATGCATTCTGAGAACTGAAATCCTCTTCATTCTTCAGACTCCTATGTGAAATGAGAGAAAGAGTGAAATGTCAAAGTCATCCTCTAGCTGACCAAGATCCACTAAAAGTCTGCTTGCTTGTCCATTTCCTCAGGGATAGGTGCCTGCCTAATGGGAAACTGAACAGCCCCATATGAGTTAAGAAAACAAAAAAGCTAGCTAAGAGAATCTCTGCCCTGATCATCTCCTTTTATGTCACTTTTAAACCTGAGCATGTGTGGTGGTGGTGGAGTAGTGAAGAAGTCTGCTGCTCCAGAATTCTTTTTATATAAGTGAATTGGTATCCTGTGGGAGGATACTTTGTACCATGCTTCCTATGTTTCACAGTGGACAAAAGAGAAAACACATTTCTTCTTCAGATTAGATGCTATCATGATTCTAATGCATTACTTTTCTTCCCACTACCAAGCCATTCTGAAAGCATATGTGTAAAATCAGTAGTGGATCAATTTTGGGGACAACCAACTGGACACAAATAAAAATTCTCAAAATGTGTATTTATTTATTTATTTATTTATTTATATGCAGCTTTTAATCCCTTCAGTGTCACAGAGGTCAATTTACACTGTGGAGCAATGTGTCGGAGCCCTCTCTAGTATTCAAAGGGGGTTATGCACTAAGGAGTGATAAAGAGGTGATAAAGTGGAGATGACTTCTCCAATGATATCACTTTTCCAGTGCCTGTGTTATTCTGTAGAGTCTATTCACTAAGATCTCCAAAGTTGAGGAAATCTTAGTGCATAGGTTCCATAGAATATACAGAAAATGGAGAAGTGATATCACTGGAGAAGTCATTTCTGCTTTATCCCCTCTTAGTGCATAACCCCCAAGGAATTAAAGGCCCCATTTAAATTAATAGGAATTTCTATTTGCAATTAGTTTACTTCAGAATTACTTCACTTTTGACTTAAATCATTTGGTTCTAAATACTTTTTCTGGACTTGACATCTACCTTTATCACAATCTATCAAGCACTTCACTTGAAACTATACAAACCCCATATAGTCTTCTATTTCCTGCTGAATTTAGTCTATATTTTGCTATAAAATTATTTAATTATGCTGTTCTCTATTGCACTTTGGGTAGAATATACACAGGAATGTTTTTCATATGATGCTTGCTTAATTCCTGTGTATTAATTTATCCTTTAGACTGTAATTTCTTCAGGGCAGGTGTTAGGAATGGGCGAAACTGTTTGCCTCAAAAGTGACACAAAGTGAAAAACAGCACTTTCGTCCTTCCAGTGGAATTCCAGCAAAAAAGTGAGTATTTCTGCTTTTTGCACTGCATTGAAATACATAATAAAAATATATCCCCTCCCCCTGTGAAGTTTTCCCCATGTATTCTAGCCATGCTAAAGTATCAAAGGGAGTGTCTGTGTACTGTATTTTGAATGTCTGTGCTTGGTACAGAAAGAGAAAGCATCAGCATTTTTGATGATAGTGTAGGCAGACAGGCAAAAAAGGGTGAGCTTGAGTTACTTGGTAGTAGTATTGGTGGGGTCACTACTAGTTGTACTCTGGGTGCTCTGTGGAGGGATAAAGGAGCATTAAAAAAAAAATAATAAAATATTACATTTTGTGTTTGATTTATAAAAAAAAGTTTGTTTTACCATAATACAACGATATGGGGGGGGGGTATTTTTTTAGGTGAAAGTTTCACTTTAACTATCAGGAGGCCTATCCATGATGCAGAGCCAGAAAGCTGTAACATAACTAATCTCTGACCATTTGTTGACTTGAGTCTCTAACAGGAGGTAATGCAACACACTTTGGGTTACTGCTTATAGCAGCATTGACAATGATCTCCCTGTCTGTTCACAAGTGAACTAACATACCTCCCAAATGCCCCTCTTTAGGAGGGACAGTCCCTCTTTGAGATGCAAATCCCTCTGTCCCTCTTTTCTACCCTTTTGTCCCTCTTTTCAGGAGATCAGAATAAGTAATGTGTATTACATAGCTCCACAGCAATAAAACTCACATGAATGTGTAGTTAATCTTTAATATATGTATTTATAACTTAACCTGTGTAAATAAAATACTATGGTATTGCTATAAATACTTTTTTCAGTTTCACAAAGAGGAGCCAATAGGTCATGAAATAGCCTAAAAATTCTAGGCAATGCCCCTCCCACCAGCCACACCCCATAAACACCAGCTAAAACACACGTGTCCCTCTTTGGCCATTTGAAATGTTGGGAGATATGAACTAATCAGTCAGATAGAATGATCACTAACTACTAGTGATGATCGAGCACCCCGATGCTCGGGTGTTCGGGTGCTCTGGCCGAGCGCCCCCGGAGGCTCGAGTGCTCGGCCGAGCACCCGAGCCCCATTGAAGTCAATGGGAGGACTCGAGCATTACACCAGGCACCCCCTGCTCTGATGAGGGGAGGGTGCCTGGTTCATAGGAAAAGGTCAGAAAATGATGGAAACACCACAGAAATGGTTCAGGGACAGCATAGGGAGGATGTCTGGATGCATCTTGGACTCCAACGTCGCTGCTGGGAACGATGTTTCGCCCGTAGTACGCCATTTTTACAGACTGACCGTAAAACACACAAAAAGGAAGATAAAAACGATTTTAGGCGAAAAATTGTTACCAAACAGTATTTGTTGTATATTTACTTGTATATCATCTGCAAATTCTGCAAAAAATTTCATCGATTTTTCGGAACTGGGGCCATGATTAAGAGGGAAACGTGCGCAGCGTAAAGCAGGTGTTCAACGTGGTTATGGCCCGGGTAAGGTACAGCATTCAGGAACGGAGGCCGCAGCTACCACAGGTTTTACAACATGTCCGTTTGCCCTTGTTAAGTCCAAAATTTATAGTCGGAACAGTGGGGTCTGATCCATTGAGTAAAAGTGACGAAGTGACTTAGTGGATGAAGCCAAGAACTACCTTCTGCTCTGTCGAACACCCCAGCCCTATTTAATTCAATGGGAGGACGTGAGGCACTCCGATACAACCTGTATATCACAAAATGGAGGGCCTCATTCACATTGTGGTACAATAGTTCAGGTAGTGGTCCAACACTCATAAAGCCTATGCACTAAGTGAAAGGGCTGCCAAAAATTAGACTGAAATGTCACTCCAATACACCCTTTATTACACATAAAGGAGGGCATCATACACACCCTTGAAAAATTAGGATTAATGGCCTGCTGGTGACCCTCTAAAACATTAGGGGCGAGGGCATGCCGCTAAGCTGACCATCTAAAACATTAGGAATGAGGGTCTGCTGCTGAGCCGACCATCTAAAACATTATGGGTGAGGGTCTGCTGCGGAGCTGACCATCCTAAACATTATATGCGAAGGCCCGCTAGTGAGCTGACGCTATAAAACATTATATAAGAGGGCCCGCTGGAGAGCTGACCCAATAAAACATTATATGAGAAGGCCCGCTGGTGAGCTGACCTATACAAAAATTGTCAAACAGGGCCCGCTGGTGAGCTGGCCCTATATAAAAATTATATCACAGGGCCCGCTGGTGAGCTGGCCCTATATAAAAATTATATCACAGGGCATATGGAAGAGGAGGAGGAGGATGAGAAGATTAAGAGTCAACCATATACCCGTTTTTTGGGTGGAAGGGGTGAATGGGAATACAGAGTATTCCCATCATTGTAAATAACATATCTAAAGTGACTTTATGTTCACCCGGGGCTTTCCTCCAGTGGAGTGGAGAAGTCAGGGGAAATCCAGGCCTTGTTCATTTTTATAAGTGTCAACCTATCAGCATTTTCGGTGGAAAGGCGGATACGCTTATCTGTTATGATGCCACCAGCAGCACTAAATACCCGCTCAGACAGAACGCTGGCGGCAGGGCAGGCCAGCACCTCCAAGGCGTAGAGTGCCAGTTCATACCACGTGTCCAGCTTGGACACCCAGTAGTTGTAAGGCACAGAGGGATCAGTGAGGACGCTGACACGGTCTGCTACGTACTCCTTCACCATCTTCCAAAACTTTTCCCTCCTTGTGACACTACGCCGCGCATCAGGGTGAGGGTGCTGGCGGGGTGTCATGAAGGTGTCCCACGCCTTGGAGAGTGTTGCCCTGCCTTTGTCGGAACTGCTGTGTGCTCCCCTTTTCTCCCCTTCTCGGTTGGCCAAGGTAGCACGTACTCTGCCGCCAGCGTTGTCAGATGGAAAATTTTGGAGCAATTTTTCGACAAGAACCTTCTGGTATTGCACCATTTTGCTTGTCCTCTCCACCGGAGGAATGAGAGATGAGAAATTCTCTTTGTAGCGGGGGTCCAGAAGGGTGAACACCCAGTAATCCGTGTTGTCTAAAATGCGTATAACGCGTGGGTCACGGGAAAGGCAGCCTAACATAAAGTCAGCCATGTGTGCCAGAGTACCAACAGGCAAGATTTCGCTGTCCTCACCAGGAGGATGACTCTCAATCTCCTCATCCTCTTCCTCCTCTTCTGCCCACCCACGCTGAAGAGATGGAAATAAAGTTCCATGGCTACCCTCTGTAGCGGAGGCAACCGTGTCTTCCTCCTCCTCCTCCTCCTCCGCCTCCTCCAATTGTCGCTGAGAAGACGAAGTGAGGGTGCTCTGGCTATCACCTTGTGTAAGCTCTTCCTCCCCCATTTCCACCTCTTCCACATGCAAAGCGTCGGTTTTAATTGTGAGCAGCGAGCGTTTCAGTAGACACAGAAGTGGGATGGTTACACTGATAATAGCGTTATCGCCGCTCACCATCTGTGTCGATTCCTCAAAATTGCGTAAAACCTCACAGAGGTCTGACATCCATTCCCACTCCTCACTTCTGATTACAGGAAGTTGAACGGAGAGGCGACGACCGTGTAACAGCTGGTACTCCACTACTGCCCTCTGCTGCTCACAAAGCCGGGCCAACATGTGGAAGGTGGAGTTCCAGCGCGTGCTCACGTCACACAGCAGCCGGTGAGCTGGCAATTGTAAGCGCTGCTGCAGCGTCAACAGGCCGGCTGAAGCTGTAGATGACTTACGGAAATGTGCACACACGCGGCGCACCTTCGTCAAGAGATCATGCAAATTGGGGTAGGTTTTTAGAAATCGCTGAACCACTAAATTAAATACATGCGCTAGGCATGGTACGTGTGTGAGCTTGCCGAGCTCCAAAGCCGCCACCAAGTTACGCCCATTATCACACACAACCATGCCTGGTTGCAGGTTGAGTGGCGAGAGCCACTGCTCGGTCTGGTGACTAATCCCCTGCAACAGCTCTGAGGCCGTGTGCTGTTTGTCCCCAAGGCAGATCAGCTTCAGCACGGCCTGTTGACGCTTCCCCACTGCAGTGCTACACTGCTTCCAGCTACCGGCTGATGGGTGAGTGGCGCTGCGCGCAGAGAATTCGGAGGTGGAAACGGAGGAGGAGGAGCCAATAACGTAGGTGCTGGAGGAAACCCTGATGGAGGTAGGGCCCGCAATCCTCGGCGTGGGTAGCACCTGTGCCATCCCAGGGTCCGAGTCGCTCCCAGCCTCCACGACATTCACCCAGTGTGCCGTCAGGGAAATGTAGCGTCCCTGGCCACAAGCACTTGTCCATGTGTCAGTCGTTAAGTGGACCTTCCCAGTAACTGCGTTGATCAGGGCACGGGTGATGTTAAGGGACACATGGTGGTGTAAGGTGGGGACGGCACACTGGGAAAAGTAGTGGCGGCTGGGGACTGCGTACCGAGGGACAGCTGCTGCCATCAGGCTGCGGAAGGACTCAGTGTCCACAAGCCTAAATGGCAGCATTTCGATGGCCAGTAATTTGGAAAGGTGTGAGGTTAGTGCTATGGCCTGTGGGTGGGTGGCTGGGTATTTTCGCTTGCGCTCAAATGCCTGGGGTAACGACATTTGGACGCTGCGCTGGGACAGGGAAGTGGATGTGGTCGCTGATGGTGCTTCAGATGGTACAGGTGCAGGGCGGGAGGTATGCGGGCCTGCGCCTTCGACAGGCGATTGGCCGGCACCGAAAACAGGGGAAGAGGAGGCAGTGGTGTGGCCTGCAGACACAGATTGGCGATCCGGGCGTTCCTCCCACTTATTACGGTGCTTGGATGCCATGTGTCGGATCATGCTGGTGGTGGTGAGGTTGCTAGTGTTCATGCCTCGGCTCATTCTGGTGTGGCACAGGTTGCAAACTACAATTCTTTTGTCGTCCGCACTTTCCTTAAAAAAACGCCATACCGCGGAACACCTAGCCCTTGGCAAGGGAGATTTACGCAACGGGGTGCTCCGTGGAACATTTGCGGGCCGGTTTGGTGCGGTCCGCCTTCTTTCTTTAGCCACACCACTGCCTCTTCCAGCCTGTTGCGGTGCTGCAGATGGCTCACCCTCAGGACTGCTGTCATCGCTCGGCTTTCCACCTTCCCAGGTGGGGTCAGTGACCTCATCGTCCACCAAGTCCTCCTCCACTTCCTCACTCTGATCATCCTCCTCATTTCTTGATCCCACCACATCCTCAGTCATTGACAACTGTGTATCATCCTCCTCATCAAGGTCTTGAGACAGTAATTGTGGTTGATTTGATGGCAACTGTGTCTCATCATCATCATCCACTTCCTTTGACCTTAAATGCCGTTACCCTCTGTCATCTTCTTGTGATTGGGTACCCTCTAGAGGTTGTGAATCAGGGCACAAGATCTCATGTTCCTCTGCAAGCGTGCTTGGAGAGAGGTTCAAATCAAGGATTGGTGATGAGAAGAGCTCCTCACTATATCCCAGTGTGGGATCACTTCTTTGGCCAGACCCTCTATGGTGGGAGGAAGGATGATCAGGGTGAGGATTATGTTGACCAGACTCTTGGCTAGTGAGAGTGGACTTGGTGGAAGACAGGGTGGTGCTTAACCGACTGGAAGCAGTATCAGCTGAAATCCAACCGACCACCTGTTCGCAGTGGTCTGACCTCGAGAGTGATGTCCTGCGACGCCCTGTAAACTGAGACATGAAGCTAGGTATGGTGGATGTCTTTCTTTCTTGTGCTCTGGCACCAGGCACAGTTTCTACGCGTCCTGACCCGCGCCCTGAACTATCAGGATCACGTCCACTTCCCCGTCCCTTTTTACCCGCCTTCTTCATATTAAACGGAATATATGCCGGTAATCTGCGGCTAGGCACACGAAACAGAATGTGACGCTAATCTGCGGCTAGGCACACTAAACAATATGTGACGCTAATCTGCGGCTAGGCACACTAAACAATATGTGACGTTAATCTGCGGCTAGGCACGCTAAACAATATGTGACGCTAATCTGCGGCCTGGCACACGAAACAGAATGTGACGCTAATCTGCGGCTAGGCACACGAAACAGAATGTGACGCTAATCTGCGGCTAGGCACAGTGAACGGAATATGTGACGTTAATTTGTGAATTTGCACACTAAACAGAATGTGACAATAATCTATGGCTAGGCACACGTTTAAAATGGCCCTTTTTGTCGCTGCGTTGTAAAATCATTGGCCCTGTGCACCTAACAGAATATGTCAGCTTGTCACTGCACTGTGAAATATTTGTCCCTGTGCACTTAGTACAATGTCACCTTAGAACATGTCCTCCCCCCACAAAAAAATGAAATTCTGCCACCCCCAAAAAAAATTAAATGCTGCCCCCACACACAACAGTCCTAAAAAGGACTTTTGGGTCTTGAAAGAGTTTCAACAATTTTATTCTCCCTACACTGACTTCCTGTGCATCTAGTATTATATGTCACCTTACAAATATCCCCCCCACAAAAAAAAGGAAATTGTGCCCCCCCAAACAAAATATAAATGCTGCCCCCACACACAACAGTCCTAAAAAGGACTTTTGGGTCTTGAAAGAGTTTCAACAATTTTATTCTCCCTACACTGACTTTCCCTGCCTAAGCGCATCTCTCCCTGGCTAAGAATGAGCCGAACTCGCGCGTCGGGTGCTATACAGCACCCGATCACGGGTTCTGGCCAGCCAATCAGTGTAATGCCAGCAGCCAACATGGCTGCTGGCATTACACTGATGTCAGAGCCTCCCCGCACGTTTATTGGCTGCGCAGCAGCTGCGAAACGTGCGGGGAGGAGACCCGAACATGGCGGGCGAGCACATGCGGTACTCGTACGAGTACCGCCATGTGCCGAGCAGAGCGATGCTCGAGCCGAACCGAGCTTCGGCCGAGCATGCTCGCTCATCACTACTAACTACACAGCTGTGCTCAGGCAATGAAATCCAGAAAACCTGCACTGTTATGTGTACTTAAGGACCGTGTTTGTGAAAAAATACCTTAACCATTTGAGTTCCAGAGGGGTCACAATGCATTGCTTTTCAATGTTATGTGTACTTAACTGGCACTCAAAGGGTTAAAAGGGAGTTCAACGAACTGTAAAGCAATGAGTTGCACACAATTATGGTCCTAAAACTGTTAAGCCTTTTTTATAAAGTCTGATGTAAACTGAAAAAGTTCAGTCTCACTAAAAACCAAGAGGCCAATCATTTTGTTTGTTTTTTTAATTAAAAAAGTGACTTATTGCTGAATTCTAAAACGATTCCCATACTCAAAATCAGCTGCTTTAATTATTTACATGTGCGCATAACCTCCCTGTTGTTCTGCTTTGGACTGCTTTCAGAATACTGAAAGGAAACTGACATTGTACACTTACTCCCCATCCCACAACACTCAAGTACTTCTGCTGCATTCTAGAGTGTTTACTGTGCACCCCTGTGTTAGAATTCTGTACTGCAAGCCCTAACTACTCTGGTCTGTCTGGTTTGTCACGTACATTGATCAATGATAGCATAATGCATGCTTGCAAACTTGTCTGTTCACCATATCAGTGGCTGCTCTGCTCTAAGGGGATGAGCAGGAAGAACAACTTGTAAAATATACTGTAATTCACCTAGTTGAAAGATGCCAAACATGTGGCCTGAGGGTTGCCAATGTGAGGTCCTCATATTTCTGGCATCTCTTCCCTTAAATGCTAGTGAGGTCTTCAGTGGATTGCAAAACAATCTATTGGATTCCAGTCCAGCATTCAAGGGGTTAAAAGCCCCATTTACCGCTATGGACATTTTATGTGTTGCTTATAGTGCACATGGTTTATCCACAGAATGGCACCACATTGTTAATGTACATTTTCACTCTCCCCAAGGGCAAACTGGGCCTTATTCATCAAGCTAAAGATGACCAATTCTGGAGCAAACCAACTGCACCATAAGGGAGTGGGTAATGAAAATCCTGCAAAGTACTACTGTTTTAAATGGGGCATCTAACCCCACAAAATTCTAGGGCAGTCTTCAAGGCATTGCAAAGCACCCCTCTGGCACTCAAAGGGTTAAGTGGAACTTTTTATGTATTTCCTATGATGTAGTTGTATTCCCTGTCTGCCTTGAGGTTTCTGCCTGGGAGAGACCTTGCCGATGCAGTATAACTACCTTGTGTCTTGTTGCTGTGCTCAGTCTTGCCATGGTGTATGACTTTTGACATTAAACTGTCTTCAGCAACTTCACCTTGTTAGCGGAGTTTGGCTGTTCCTCAACCAGTTGTATTCCTCCTACACAGCTGTTTCTGTTTCAGTTAATGCTTGTGTTTGAACCCACATATTAAATTGATGATCATTAGTACCTGTTTGGTATAATTGTTTAATCGTACTGCTAACTATATGCGTACAAAATCCCTGACTTTGTGCAAGTGTACCTAGAAGAATTTATGATATTTTGAAGGCAAAGCATGGTCACACCAAATATTGATTTGATTTAGATTTTTCTTCTCATCACTCACTATCATTTTGTTAATTGATAAATAGAAACTATTATCATGTATATTTTTGAAAGCACTCTCACTTTATATATAGATAATGTTCATGGTGGTAGCACTATCTGTAAGACTTAGTGTTCATGCCTGGGTGCTACGTCAAAAAACAAATCATAAATACAAAATGCTGCAAGATAGATGGCACTTACAGGATCTCTTAGAAAAGCAAAGAAAAATGTTACATGGCCTTTATTAAGTTTACATACCGGAAGTGCTAAGCCCTCTTAAATACCAAATGAAAATGTAGTGCCAAAAACCGGTGCCAAGCCAAAACCAAATCTGCATAATTAATTACACAAGTGTGAAGCAATAAGATGAACTAAGGAAACACTTTGACATAATGCCCATTCCACATATAAAACATATGTAACATCAGTTACTGTTAAAAAAAAAAATGACATGAAAGATGGACAAAAATGAAAAAATAAACAGTGTTGAACACAGGATACCTAATATGTTTTAACTATCTTAATGAGAAGCATACAATGATTCTAAATACTTCCTGTTACTCCATGATATTGCAGTGCTCGGGAGAGTAGTTCAAATCCTTTATCAAAACCTAACCTAGGGGAGCGAGTGACCTCAGGAGCCCATAAGTAAATATTAATACAAAGTTTGTTGGTGAAAATAGAACATGCTATCACCTCAGAATCTCCCATGACTCCCACATATTGCAACGCTCTGGCAGGGCTCTCAGTACCCGAATAATACAATGCATTGTATAGGAGCTCAAATTAATAAATGGGTGCATCGGGATAATATCCATAAGATAAGGCTTTCCACCAAAAATTCAGAACATAACTGAAGGGGAAAACTTCCTCCATTAATAATAATCTGTTAGTGGAACCGCTACACAGTAAGTCATTGTAAAAAAGCGTGACAAGCCTAAAAATTCTAAAACATAAATAGAGGATATATATATAATAGAAATGAGATTCTAAACTTATATGGACATCAAAAAATAGACACGTAAAGTAAATTAGACAAGGAATATGTTGGTTACCATGCCATAATGTAAGCACTGCCAAAAAGTGAATACTCAAAGTGTCAGGATGTAATCAATCCAAGCAACTCACTACATAGTATCACACATCCTGAACATGCTGTATCTAAGCATATGAAGCACTGAAAACTAGAGTGTAGAAAAAGCGCTTGTGTATATTCAGTATTCC
Organism: Rhinophrynus dorsalis; assembly: GCA_037306005.1. NCBI lineage: Eukaryota > Metazoa > Chordata > Amphibia > Anura > Rhinophrynidae > Rhinophrynus > Rhinophrynus dorsalis. Next base: position 165,543,597 of record CM074718.1, read on the forward strand.
TGAACTAAATAAAATAATTTATAGAGGTCCAGGTCATTAACTGCTCAGTATGAAACCACTGTCTATAGCGTTCACATTAATGCAGACTAGATATGACCACTACGCAAAAAAGTGATCAAGTCTTAGGCATGGTGTCCAGCGTATCAAATACAACATGTCTAATCAATATATGAGCAGGATAATCATATGTGTTAATTTTCACATTCACATGCCAAGTACAGTGAGTGGGCTATGGCTGGAAATGAATGTGTGATTATGAACATACTGTATATCACAGGCTGCATATCATTCTATCGTTATACTCTGTATATTAGTAGTTGTGAAATGAATCACGACACATTCTTATGTATAAAGACAGAGGTATAAACATATACAGTTCTGAGGAGAGTATACCAGTATCATCATAATAAGTCCCACAATATGGTTATGTTTAAACCCAAATACCTCCAAGGGTGCTGTTGGGATATCAGATCAACTGCAACATAAGTCATTTCAATGATAGTTCAGATAGCCATCATCTAGACATAGTATTCAATTAAACGATGGAAACTTAAAGGTCACGTACCTAGAGTCATCTTCTTACCCCATAAGGATACATGTTCATCATGTGGTGGTTCCCATTTTCTTGGGTTCGGGTCACATGGAGAGGATTGTAATCCATGAGTATTGAAGGAACCAAACTTCAGGGTAAAACACAATATTGTGTACCATCCATAACTTGTAATAATCAGTATCCAGGTCATGGTATATTTGTAATCCAAGGGGTTATTGAATATACACATACAAAAGCATAGGCTTGAGTCAAAACAGGGGGAACCTACCCCATCTTGAACTCAGCCCATGTTGGTGTAAATCCATTTTCATAGAAAGGTACTGAAGAAGACACCATTGCCATCAGATGATGATCTACACTGCCATACTACAATCTCAGGTAAGTTAGTAGAAGCAGGAATATGACATTTTTTCATTGAGGCCTTGTGGGGTCAATGTGTGCAGTCTCCGTATCCACTTAAACTTAAACTTGGTGTAGTAGTCTTATCCAGTCTCCACATCTTGGCAGAAGTGGTATATGGTGAAAGACCACACATTTCAATGAGGAAGGAGAGTGTGAGCATACAAATCAGTGATGCTCTACAGGCTTATCACTAGTTTTATCCAAATAAGCTTTAATGATAGTGGCTTTGTGATTCGCAATGCATTCTTTGAAAGTGGTAGACTTTAGACCCGCATACAATTTTTGCATGGACATATGATGTAATATATAACAAAAGAACTTCTACATGTCAAACTGTGCTGGATTTTAATCTTTCACAATTGATGGGACTGAAAAAAATTATCACCCATAAGCAAACTCCTGCATGTAGTGCAGTCTGGGCATCTGAAACAACCTGTTTTTGACTGGCCCAACCATGTGGTTGTAATTCGTGAATAGCAATGTGTTGGATCATATTTAACAAGAAGGTTTTTGAGATTAGGTCCTTTTTTATAACTAAAAAGGGGTTTGCGTGTAAACATCTCTGGTAATGTAGAATCAGTTGCCAAAATATCCCAATAGTTTGAAGTACTTGTAATGATCAGATGATGTGCAGTGGTATGGGTAAAAGTGAATGCCATTTTATTGATTTTGTCATTACTGCAAGGTTTTGGTTTGAGGAGGTCATTTTGTGAAAATTTTAAAGCCCTCTGACATTATATTTTAATTTCTAGTTGTGAGTAACCTCTTTCTAAAAATCTTTCTTTGAGTTCATCTAACTCAGTGTTTCTCAGCTCCTGCCCTCAGGACCCACTAACAGGCCAGGACTTAGGGATTTCTCTGCTAGAGCACAGGTGTGGTAATCAGAGGCTCATTCACATTGATTAACTCACCTGTGCTCTAACAAGGAAATCATCAAATCCTGGCCTGTTAGTGGGTCCTGAGAATAAGATTTGAAAAACACTGATCTAACTGAATGAGGGCTCCCTCAGATTGCTGTTATTACGTAGCACCTGGATCATTCACTCATCCTTTTCTAATTTTTTCAGTCTGCTTTTTGCTATAACAGATCTTATATTCTTGCCTTTCCTAATGCTTACTTTGCCTGTGACTGTAAGATCTTGTTTTAATAGCAGATCTTCCCTTAATATATTCCAATATTTTTTTATAATATTGGCAATTTGTGGTGCAACTGAGTTGTACTGTGTGATAAAAGCAGTAGGAAATTAGAAGGATAATTATATATATATATATATATATATATATATATTTTTTTTTTTTTTTTTTTTTTTAATTAGAATGAATAAATATCTTTGATTTTATAGTTGTTTCTCCAACAATTTCTACTTCCCTTTCCCCACATAAAGCTTCTAAGGTATTTAAAATTTAATCTTGTGTTTGCTCCATCCCCACCTCTTTAGGGTCAGTTTTCTTATAAAATTATTTAAATCTACAAAGCATATTTTAAATCATTGGGTTTTTGGCTAGGTGCAAAAAAAAGAGTTATTCGTATTAATTTTAAGAAAAAAATAAAATTTTTATTCTTCTAATTTTAAAGGGCCCTTAATAGAAACATGTTATTGTAAGGTTATCAAGGAATATAACAACAATATTAAGGATTTTAAGATCAAAGGTCACAATTTAACTCAAACAGAAAGGACAGCACTAAAAGAAGCCAATAACCACACGCAAAGCTGATAAAGGGGGTGCATTTGTAATCCAAAACACTAAGGATTACCTAAAAGAAGGATATATATTACTCAGCGATGCAAATTCTTATAAAGAATTACAGTTGAATCCTAGCAATCTATTTTTAAAACTTTAATACAGGAGGCGAGAGACAGGAATATTATTATTCAAGACAAATATGATTTTATTTGTATTCCTCTCCCAGATACCCCTTTCCGCTATCATATTCCAAAGGTATACAAGAGCATTCAGGACCCTACAGGATACATGATAATATCTGGAATGAATTGAATGACTTCCAATTTGTTGGTGTTTCTGGATTTTTTTCTGCAGAAATATGTGGTTGATTTAAAATTTTACATTAGAGCTTCTGAATATGTTCTTCAGTTATCAACCATACATTGGCAAGCAGATGAGTATTGGTTAGTTGCACTGGATGTAACATCAATTTATACTTATACAATAGAGCACTGTTTGGGCTTAGACGCTATAGCATATTTTTTGGAATTTGATAAGGATATGCCAGATTTGCAGAATGAATTTATTCTTAAAGGTATTCAATTTATTTCTCCACCATAAATTTTTGTATTTCTAGAGAAGAACTTTTTACAAATCAAGGGGACTGAAATGGGAACCAGGTTTGCCCCCAGTTATGCAAATTTATTAATGGATAAATGGGAAGAAGAGCGGTGTGGCATATCAACTCATGGGGGCCAAACCTGGTTTTCTATGCAGATATATAGACGACATTCTCATAATTTAGAAGGGAAATATTGAATATTTCTTACATTATCATTACATTTTTAATAACAATACAAAGGGACTTGAGTTCACTTCAGAAATCCAAAAAGAAACCATTAACTTTTTTGGACATCCAATTAACACATAAGAACTCTGTAATATCTAGTACCATCTATATTAAACAGGTATCTAAGAATAACTAGTTACAAGCCTATAGTTGCCATTTGAAACAATGGAAGATGAATATCCTTTATGGCCAATTTAATAGATTGTGGCACAATTGTAGTGATATACAAGATTTTATATATGCAGAAAAAAATTAAACAGAGAGGATATGAAGTGGAACTGTTGGACCAAGCTATACAGAAGACAAGATTGCTACTAGGGATCCTTTGATACAACCAAAGAAAAGAAACAAAAAGAAGAAATTTTCTACTGCTTTTGTCACACAGTACAACTCAGCGGCACCATAATTACCAATATTATAAAAAAATTGAATATATTAAGGGAAGATCCTCTATTAAAACAAGATCTTACAGTGATAGGCGAAGTAATCTTTAGGAAGCCTAACAATATAAGATCTGCTATAGCAAAAGTAGACCGAAAAAATTAGAAAAGGTTTTAACTCAACAAAACTTTATAAAACCCATTTTTGGTTCTTTTAGATGTAATATTAACAGATGCGCCAATTATCCACATATGGAACATAAGTAATACATTTTGGAGAAAGAATATTCCATTCAACAATTCATAAATTGCGGGACCACATATGTTGTTTATTTAATTTCATGCAGTTGCACTACAAGGACCCTGATAGAATGAGTAGGGGTGCACCAAAGGAACATAGTTAAAAACTGTGGGGAACATAGCTTTCCTAGACATTTTAACCAATGTTCAAAATGTGGACTTATTAATTTTAAAATAATGGAAATTGATTGATTTACATATTAGGAAACCTACATCCAAATGGTTTAAATGAGAAGACAGATTTGGAATACTCGAAATAATTTATTTTGGACCTTTTATGATGATTCATATGATGATATATATATATATAGAGAGAGAGATTTAAATTGTTAGATATGCTATATATGTGGTTTAAAGGACATTTTTTAAACTATGATCTTTATGTAAGTTTATTAGAAATGTAAAGATGGATTTAAGATATTCTAGCTTGTCGCTTTACAGAGAAAACATCAAAAGATTGGTTTTGTAGTGTATATATATATATATATGTGACTAAAACATAGGCAGGGATTCTTTACAGTAAGGGCGGTAAGGCTATGGAATTCTTTGCCTCGGGATGTTGTGCTTGCAGATAATGCAACTGCATTCAAAAAAGCAATGGATGCCTATCTAGCACAGAACAATATTGACAATTATGACAGATGGCTACCAGGTGGAGTCAGGAAGGAATAATTCCCCCCCCCACACACTTGGGACTACATTGGAAATTACTTTTTTGCCTTCCTCTGGATCAACAGGGGTGTTTTGGCATGGGCTGGACTTGATGGACGCATGTCTTTTTTCAGCCTTATCTACTATGTTACTATATATATATATATATATATATATATATATATATATATATACACTTTTTTTACATATTTTATATATACTTATGTAATATTTTAGGTTTCTGTTCTCTTTGGCGGACCAGATTGATATTCTAGTGTATCTGCACTTATGAAGAGCCAGGGACTTGGTTTTGTGCCCACATTGGAACATGAGACGAGGAAGAAGAATGGGGAATTTTGTCCCTGTTGAGTGAATCGACTTGGAACTTAACTGGGACCACAGGGTCTTGGTGAACTTCACGCATGCACAGTACACAGTAATGGAAAGGAACACCAGATCAGAATGGAAAGAGGGCTCAGAAGCCATGAAGTATTTAAGGTTGGTGTTTTCTCTGAATCTGTTTCTAAAAGTTTATTGATTTTTTATATATTAGATTTTATATGTCCGTGAGAATGTATCTTTTTAGATACAAAATGCTTCAGATGCCTTTTATTGTAATCATTTTTTATACTCTAATAAATATTTCAGACTTATACTACCTGGATTGGAGCTTAATTGGATTGGATTAGAAGACTCAAGGAGAGACTCAATATTAAGTCTATTTAAACATTGAAGATCTGGTGAGTGACATCTAAAGCGGGGGTTATTTAACCTTTAAATAGAGACAGACGTACTTTTAGATGGCTCTGTCCCTCTTTTTCTGTCTTTATTTATCAGACATAATGGTCATAAGCAAGCAGTCTCACTACCATGGAGGTGTGTGCATGCAAAAGTGTTTAAACTTTGGTTTCAGTTACAGTCAACCTCACTTGTAAGCTGTGTAACCCAGTTATGCTCTATACCGGCATCTTTTGGTGACTTCTTGATCTGCCAATCTGTGGCTCCCCAGCAGTCCAGTACAACCACCATCAAGTAAGTTTTTAGTTTTCCTTTTCTGGCTCATAGATTTGCCTTCTCTCCTGTTATTCAGTGTTACATAGACAGTAAACTTCACAACACTCTGTAATGTCACTCAGCTGATGCAAGAGAACAAAGGGTGCAAACTTGAATAAAAGGTGTAGAGATCAGAGAATGGGAATATAATTCTTCCTACTTATAATTCATTGGTAAGACCTCATCTAGAATACAGAGTATAGTTTGGGGCACCAGTTCTTAAAAAATACATTACTGGACTGGAAAATAATGCTGTTGTGCAACAAAACTGATAAAGGAATAGGTAGGATCATTTTAGTTATAAAGAAAGATTCGCAAAAACTGGTTTTGTTTCTATGAGAAAAATATGTCTAAGGTGGGATATGATTACTATTTACTATTTACAAATATATTCAAGGCAAATATAAAAACCTTTTTTGGGAACTATTTACTCAAGGAGCTTAGCTATTTCCTGTGTGAAAACCACTAGGGAATAGGTTTGCGCATGATTTTGTTGAATTGCGCATTAAAAAATCAAGATTAGTGAACGGCTGTGTATATTTTTTTGTGGGCGTGGCTAAGATTAATGAATCTGTGTGAGTGGAATAGCGAATGTGCCTAATACAAGAACTGCTGTTGCAAATTAATTTATATGTCTGTGTACTGTTGTCGTAAAATGGAATTTTTTATGCGCAATTCAAGAAGCGCTTGGTATTTAGCTTCCTAGATTAGAACATGCGCAAAATCTATCTGCGCACAAAAATGCCTTTATCCAACCTGAACGTTTCTTGCATCGCACCAATTGTCCCTTGCTGCAAGCTGCCTGGTGAAGTGACCAGATTCCGCATCTGAGGGGAGGTAGGTCACACTAGGTAAAAGGGGCGGGGTATTTTATCATTCATTTACTCAGGGCCGGCGCTGCCATTAAGGCAGAACAGGCAGCTGCCTTAGGGTGCCGCAATGGAGGGGCGCCGAAAAGAGAAGTTTTTGTTTTGTTTTGTTTTTTTTATTACACATATATCTGCCTGGGTCTCCCTGCGGTGTGTTACAAAGACGCCGCGAGGGAGCGCTTGGTAGTGTAAATCAGCGCTCTCTCGCAGCGTCTATGTTACACACCGCAGAGAGACCCAGGCTCTGTAGTAATACAGAGCGCTGAGAGATGACATCATCTCCCAGCGCTCTGCATTACTGAGAGCAGCGCGGGAGCCTCAGCTCTGTGCCGAAGCAGGCACAGAGCTTTAAGCTGTGGCACGACGCTAGACCACCAGGGACTCAAGATAGGGGATGAAGGGGCATTATGGAAGGGTCAATATGGAGGGGGCATTGTGGAGATAAAGGAAGCATTGTGAAGGGGAATTGTGGAGATGAAGGGGCAATGTGGAGTTAAGGGGGCATTGTGGAAGGTCAATGTGGAGATGAAGGGGCATTGTGGAGGGGGCATTGTGGAGATGAAGGGGCAATGTGGAGGGGGCATTGTGGAGATGAAGGGGCAATGTGGAGGGGGCATTGTGGCGATGAAGGGGGCATTGTGGAGATGAAGGGGCATTATGGATGGGTCAATGTGGAGATGAAGGGGGCATTGTGAAGATAAGGGGGCATTGTGGAGATGAAGGGAGCATTGTAGAAGGGGCATTGTGGAGATGAAGGGGCAATGTGGAAGGGACATTGTGGAGATGAAGGGGCAATGCGGAGATAAGGGGGTATTGTGGAAGGGGCAATGTGGAGATGAAGGGGCATTGTGGAGATGAAGGGAGCATTGTGGAAGGGGCAATTTGGAGGTGGGGAGAGTGTGGAGGTGAATATGTTGGCGGGGCAGGGGATTGTGGCAAGGTCGGGGGGGGGCATCAAAATGCACCTTCGCCTGTGTATAAAAAAATCCTTGCACCGGCCCTGCATTTACTCTTGAACTACAACTCTGACAGTATTGAAATAATACTCTCCATGGCCCAAAATACTATGAAGATTAATTGGAGCTACTGTTTTTGTGAAACATTATTATTCCTTTAAATCTAGAAGTTTTCAACTAAAACAAAGGCAGTTTTTTTTTGTTTTTTTTTTACAATAATGGCAGTAAGATTGCAGAATTCTTTGCCTCAGTATTTTTGCAAATACTGTACTAAAATATTTATTGGCTTTCTCCCTAGCTCAGAACAATATTGAGAGTTATGACAGTTGTTTCAATGCAGATAGGATGTTAATCCAGAAAACTTTCAGACTTCTTACTGAGGTCAGGGAATCATTTTTGACCACTAGGGTTTTAATTAGAAATGGCTTCAATAGTTTTTTGTAGGTTTGTTTGTTTATTTTTTTGTCTTGCATTGTATCAACAAAGGTGATATGAAAAAGGCTGAACGTGATGGACATATGTCTTTTTTTCATTGTCATCAACTATGTTACTATGTTATCAATACTAAATATTTGCAGCTGTGTTATTGCTCTGTAAAAGGAAGGTTACAGCATGCTGCAACTCTGCTAATGCTGCCTGCAATAACTTCCCCGCAGGACACATTGGGGGTGAAGAACTAAGGCGTGGTAAAGAGGTGATAAAGCAGAGATGATGTCTCCAGTCCAGTGATTTCATTTCTCCAAATCCTATGTTATTCTGTGGTGCCAATTGAACTAAGGTTTCTCCAGTTTGGGATATCTTAGGGCATAGGCTGTATAGAATAACAAAGAAACTGGAGAAGTGATATCACTGGAGAAGTCATCTCTGCTTTATCACCTATTTATCATACTTTAGGGCATCTCCTCCTATGAATCCCAACTCATGAGGTTTTTTTTTCACACAGTCTGTGCGACAATATAGCCCATATGAAAGGAGCCCTATATGTTTTTGACAACATACTTTTTATTGTTGTTGTAAATTTTATGTTTTATTAAAAAAATAATCAAAAGTTCAATGTGCAGAAAAACATGAATCACTCTCTTTTCTGTCCTAATATGATAAACCCAGCACAGAGGACAGATTGCTATGTGGCAGGGGTACTCCTAGGTACTGGCTAAGGGAGCTAAAGCCTCATATCTCGTATTCAAAGTCCTTAGTCTTGTTGCCAGTCTGGGACATGTAATGAAAACAAATAATAATAATAATAATAATAATAATAAATTAATTAATAAATAAAAATAAGTATACTGACAGTTTCATGAGGACAAATTCCTAAGTTAGTCTTTCTAGTAAGCAAATTGAGAGGGCATATCCCCCCTTTGAATATGTGTATTCAATAGGAGAATAAAATCAATTATGATAAAGCTAATAATTAATTAAAAAATCTCTACCTTTAATCAACAGAACCCTGGGCTTCCAATGAGATCTGGACCTGGGATGACAGTTCAACCTTCCCAATTCTCTGACTGAAGCCATGGACACAAATATTGACATATGTATTATTCATTATCTGTAGATGACAGAAGCCTATACTTTGTAACTTTGGACAAATATTTATTTTTCTATTCAGTCTTTGTTTAGTAGTCTTATAACATTTGTATCTACAATCAGGGAACTCACTCATCACAGTGTTATGTTGAAATAGCAATCATGAGAAGTACATGCAAATGTTTGACAATCATCTCAGACACATTCCTCAAATGACTATAAAAAAGTATTACTCCCTAACAGGCGCAAATACAGATGTTCATAATTATCTTCAAAATTTGAAGTTGTTTACACAACTTAGAAGTTGTCTGCAACTTAGAGCTTTGTGGTATTCAATATATTACTGTATTATTAAATATATTAATTTGTAGTAAAGTCAGCTTTAGCATAAATGTATCAACCCAAAAGACCCACCTACCAGTTGTCTATATTCTATGAAAAGGATAGACAACCCTTGCACTCTGGCTGTTGGAGACTGACCGTAGCTTCCATTATTCCGAGCCAGCCATTGGTTGCTTGCTAATGATGGTATAACACTCAAGTTCCTCCCTTTCCCAGCATTCAAGGGGTTAAAGTCTAATTTCAATCAATGGTACATTTTTATTTCTCCCTCATTTTGCATGTTTTTAGGTATTAGTGTTTCTTTAAGAAGGCAGCCAGAAGTGGGTCGATTGTGATTAGGGATGGGCGAACATTTTTGCCTCAAACCAAAATCGGTGAAAAATGTCACTTCCTGATTGGCAAAAAAATGCCTGTGAAAAGTTTTCACCCTTTTTTCACCTAGCTCATTGCTTTGAAATCAATGGGAAGATTGAGTTTTTACCCACCACATGGCAGTTTTCTCTTCTTTTCCTGCAGGCAAATAAAAAGGTGTCAGGCTCCCACAGCATGTCATTATGTGTTTGTGAGAGGAGAAAGCAGAACATTTTTGAGCTAGAGTAGATAGGAAACCAAAGGGAAATTGAAGGTTAGTTTAGGGAGTCTTTTAGGTAGGACAGTTGTTCTCTGTATTAGGGGAGTTTGGGTGCACTCTGTGGGAGAAGAATGGAGGAAGCAGGTTGACCCCTTATACCACAAAATTCAGTTTGACTGACTAGCAAGATACAGGCAGCTAGGGTCCAATTTACTTGCTGATCTTGCTGTTATTTTTATACCAATATTGGACGTGTCTGGGGTTGTGAGAAGGGAGCAAAGGAGGTTGACCCAAATACCAAACAGTCTGACTGATTTGATTTGAAAGACAAAGGCAGCTGCAGTCCAAGCAATTTCCTTGCTGATCTTATTGTCATTATCACTGTATTGGATATGTCTGGGGGTGTGACAAGGGAGCAAAGGAGGATGACCCCAAATATCCCATCATTCAGTATGACTGATTTGATTTGAAAGACACAGGCAGTTGCAGTCCAATTTCCTTGCTGATCTTGCTGTTATTGTTTCTGTGCTGGGCTAACCTGGAGAAATCAGTTGAATTTGTTATAATTGTTTTTGGACAGACTGTGATAAGATAGGGTGGACAACTTAAAAAATAATAAATTAATAAAAAATAATAAATAAATAAATATATTAGTTGACAGACAGCTGACTGGGAGCCTGATGCAAGCTGTAGGACTGAGGCAGACTTTATAGACAGCAGATGACATGGAGAATTTTGTTGAGGGCTTAGGCAAGACATCACACTCCATCAGTTGTGTTGTGTACTTTAGAGTATAAACACACTCAGTAGTTGAGCAATATCCAGCAAATGCACAAGGGGCAGGGGGAACGATCAAGCAGTGCAGGGATATGGGAGTAAAGTGGTAGTTCAAAAACTAACTGCAGTTATGGTTGCTGCAGTGTGTGTAATAAATGATGATGATGCCTTTCCTCCTGGGGGGGTGCAGTTTGTCAAGGTCCCACCAAAAGTTCTGCCACCACCCCATACCAGTACAAAAAAATCTATATATATAAGAAGAACAATGAAGATGACGAGTCACATTCTAATGTTGATGAAGGCAATGGCAATCTGGAGTAAGGTGTAGCAGCTGAACCAACTGCTACATCTGATAGTAAGACAAGAACCAAAACAACTGTCCTCAAAGTAGTAGTGAACTTTGTGAAAGTACAAGTAAAAAGAAATTGTTTGATACCTCTAAAAGCTTAGATAAATATAAGAGTAGTGGGCAGGAAGCAGTGTGTGATGCTGATGATTATCTAATGTAATCCCTCCAGCATCCTCCTCTTCTTCAGATACAGATGAAGCTGAGAGTGAGTGAGATGATGACACGGCCAGAAAGAATAGAAAGGCAAAGGCTCAATCTTCCACCACTGAAAAGGAGCACTGTGCCTGTCTATAAACTGTTTGAGAAAATCATTGGAAACTCTGACCCTGGACAAGCAATTATGACAGAAAGTACACAGTCATCCTGTCAGTCATCATCAGAATCATTGCCGCTTCCAAGCCAAGTCCCTCTCAGCCAGACACACTTGTGCTGAGTAACCAGTAGCAACAACAACAGCAACACAGGTTATTAACATCCACAACCTTAGCTATGGCAAGTTCCTTTGCTACTGTTGGAAGTGCTTCACCTTTGACACCTACTACTTGCAGTATAATTGAATCAACATCCAGCCCCAGTAGTAGTAGTAGCAGTACCCCAGGAACCCCTCAGTTTATGAAGGCCACAGTATGGAGATACTACACTCAGGATCCAAAAGCTAAGCATATTGTATCTGTTGTCTGTGCAAAAAGTATGTGAACAGGGAGAAAGCAGGCTCACACCTAGGCACCTCCTCTATGAGATCCCACCTGAAGCACAACCACAGGTCTGACTGGAAGACACACTATCAGCAGGTCAGAGATGCCACAAAGCAGCAGCAGAAGCACTCTAAAAAGTTCCCAGGGCTCTGGGGCAGATAGGAGAAATAGTAATGTTATTTACATATCAGAAAGTGTGCCACTGCAAACAGTTAGTTCACTCCAAATAACACCTATTGCCCCTGCTGTAGAGAAGTATGATGAATCTGGACTTGCTGTAGGAGATGGCAAGAATCATAGACTGCTCACACATGCTGCCTTTACCTCTACCACCTCATCTATTCATGTTGTTAAAGCAATAACGTTCCAGAGTTCTTCTGCCGTGTCCTGCCAACCCACACTGGTGGAGTTCCTGGGAAGAAGTAAAAAACTTCACAAAAACAATCACAATGTATGACTGTAGAATGGCATGGTTGTAGAAAACCGAGGTTTCAGAGAACTGATGTCATATGTAGCTCCACGCTGGCATATCCCAAGCCACAGTTAGTTTTCCAGGATGGCTGTGCCTGAATTGTACAAGCAGGTGGTTAGTGTTGTAGGCAAAGGGCTGTAAAGTGTGTACAGCAAGAAAAGCCACCTGACAATAGATATGTGGACAAGTGGGCAGAACCCAGACTATATAACTGTGACCACCGGCCCCAGTGGGCAACTCTATCTTACAGCATTAGGTGACATCCAGTAAACATGCCTCTGGTTCCGTGATTAAAAAGCAGCAGCAGGATAGTCCATACCAAAAACATGCCACTTTCTGCATGAAGAGGTTTGAGAGACAGTTCTGCAAAGCCGTGGATGTTTAAAGTAAGCTAGAGCAGTTGATACAGGAATGGCTTGTACCACACTCCTTAAAAACTGGTTTTGTGTCTGTTGATAAGGGCTCCAACATAACCACTGCCTTGAGTATAGGTGATATGGTGCAGGTGCCCTGCTTTACCCATGTGCTAAATTTAGTTGTAAGTAGATTCCTGGCAGAATCCGATGCTTAATATTGCACGCAAAACCTGTACTCATTTTATTTGCTCCTATGGTGGAGTTCCACACTAAGTAGAGTTCCACACTGTACATGCTAGAACATTTGTATAAGCAGAATAAGGCTATTAGTTAGTACACTATGCAAAACTGAGAGGCTTTGGAAGAAGCTTCTTTGTCACCTGGCCAATGGGAACTAATGTGTGATGTAAGTGAGCAGCTGAATCCCAGTGAGGAGGCAACCAGGCCGGTGAGTTGCATAGGGGCAGAAATTAGTGAAATTCTACCACTGATATATTTATTGCAGAAAAAATAAAGAGCATGGCTGAGGAATCTTAACATAATGAAAATACAGGCATGCACCAGCTGGTAAAGGATGTTATCATGCTTTGAACAAGATCCTTGCATACTGTCCATTAAAAGGTATAAGGAATACATTCTTGCCACTTTGCTGGACCTCTGCTTTAAACACAAAATTTCTGAATGTCTGCCAATGGGCCATCAGCAGTTTGTGACAACAAACAGTCATGACAGCAACATTTTTCTGCGGAATCGGATTCTGTTAAGGAATATAGATATATACTTATTAATCAGGTGCAGGGTTGCATTGTGGAGGATGAGAGGGAGAAATTTAGGCCACAAAATATAGTGAAAAAGAAGGCAGCAAATCATTTCAACCAGCAGCAGCAGGAGCACCAACATCCTCAACTAGAACATCCCATTCAGAACACAGGGCAATTCATGGGTCTCAGCAGGGGAACAAAAATCCAACTCTGGTGGTGGTGTTGATGATGCAGCATATGTCTTTAGAACTTGCTCCCTGAGTATGGGTTGGTAACTGACAGAAAGAGGAACACTATGTAGCTCCTAGGAGTAGTCCCACTGCATTTGAGATGGTTTCTTCATACTTCCAGGATAGCTATGTTCTAGGCAAAAACAATGACCCCATGGACTACTGGCAAACAAAGCCGTATGTTTGGCCAGCGTTGACACATACTGCAGCGAAAACCCTTAGTTGCCCTCCAGCAAGTGTTGAGTCTGAGCAGGTTTTCAGTGCTACTGGTTACATTGTGAATGACCATAGTATGTGGCTATCAAGCAGTAATGTTAGGAGACTAACATTCTTAAAAATGAATCAACATTTCATATCATCTCAGTGTCGGGTAGCAGGAACTACACACAACAAAGAAAGCCAGGCCATATTTATTAACAGCAACACAGGTGAGGAGGAGGAGGGATGTGAAGATGGGTTGCTACCATCTACTACATTTGGGACCACTGCTATGACCAATAAGTGATGTGCATCAGTAATCTAAGGATAGCTTACATTTGACACAAATGTAATAATGGTTAAAACTGCTGTTTATATGTATATATATATATATATATATATATATATATATATATATATATATATATATATATACTAGGTTAAAGCCCGTCATTCGACAGAATCTAGGTCATGCAAAAGCGTTTATAGGATAGAAATAAAAGAAATATCCATGTGGACGCGCATAACTGACAGGCACCCCCTCACGCTCACGGGTGCCTGTCAGATATGCGTCCCTAGATACCTTAGAGGGCTCGGGGGGAGCGGGTCAAAGTGGGGAGTGAATCACACAGCCAGCTGCCAGCCCTCTGAGCTCACCGTGCAGGCACCCACGAGCGTGAGCGGGTGCCTGTCAGTTATGCGTGTCCACATACACGGTACTTAGAGGGCACGGGGGGGGGAGCGGGTCACAGGGGAAAATGAGTCAAGGGCAAGCTTCAGACATAAGTGACATGCAGCCGGCTTCCAGCCCTCTGAGCTCTCATGCAAGCGCGAGCGGGTGCCTGTCAGATACATAAAGCTGTAGAAAGTGAGTCAAGTGCGTTTGTGCTACACACACAATGAGAGACGCAATCTACAGCTTTATGTTATAGGATATATATATATATATATATATATATATATATATATATATATATATATATATATACATATATCTCAAACATATCAAGCTTACATTTGACATAAATGTAATAATGGTTAAAACTGCTGTTTATATATATATATATATATATATATATATATATAAATATATATATATATCAAACATATCAAACCAGTCCCCCATCACCACTACCAAACACATCTGCCACATTGTAGGTTGTACTTTTTTATCTCTTGACATCATCATGAATATGTGCCAGTGTCACTTAAGCAGGAAGTTAGTGTTGTGGGCAAAGGATAAATGCACTCTGCATGCTAACAATGTTTCAAGGCATATGTTGCTGTAGGACTCACAACTTTGACTTTCAGCTACTTATTTCTCTATCGCAGCCCTCAGAAGAACAAATATTGTGGTGGGAAATGTTGCAGCATAGGCAATAAATTTGTTGGCATTGGTGAAAAGGAGGAAAGTGTTGGATTATTGAAAAGGAGACTCATTTTCATGAAAAAAGCTATATTTTTTTTTGCCCACCCCTAATAGTGATATCATTCTGTGGAATAAAAGGAAATGAAACTGATTTCTTAGCCCTACCCCTGCCTAACACCAATGTAACATACCTCCCAACATTTCAAATTGACAAAAAGGGACACCTGTGTTTTAGGGGGTGTTGCTGGGGGCGTGGCTGGTGGGTGGGGCATTACCAAGCATTTTTAGGCTATTTCATGACCTATTGATACCTCCTTGTATAACATAATAAATGACTTATAACAAGACCAAAGTATTTTATTTACACAGACTAATTTATAAACACATATAGTGACGTTTAAACAAACAATAATGTGAGATTTATTGATGTAGAGTAATATGATACACTTATATACACACACCATGCAATCTGATCTCCTAAAAAGAGGGACATCAGGGTGGGAAAGAGGGACAGGGGGATTTGGGTCTAAAAGAGGGACTGTCCCTCCTAAAGAGGGACAATTGGGAGGTATGATGTAATATTATACAAATTCTTACATTAATAATGTTTGCACCAAGGGAAAGGTAGAGGAGGAGTGTATGGGCATTTCAAGGTGTTTTTCTCTGTGCCTTGTTTAACCCCTTAAGTACCAAGGGGGTTTGCAATGCATTGTGGTCCTGTGGTCCTGTGGTCCTTACAGGATTAACCAATATATTAAACAAGGTGTAGGGAAAATTACATAACTCAGTTTTCCTGCACATGCTAGACCAGAGGCATTGGAAGCTTTCTGGGTTTAAAGGCTTAAGCCCTATGGACCTTAATGGGTTGATGAAGGTAGAGTTTGTGTACCTGTATGCACTAAAGCCATCAAATGCTATAAGCAGGATCTGACAAACCTATCCTCAGGACCCCCCCCCACACACACACAAAGGTGCAGGCTTTCTGGATCTCCTCACTTGGGTACAGGTGTATCAATCAGTGGTTCATTCATTCTGAAAGATATCTTATATTTGAGTCTAACCTGAAAACATGCACTGTTGGGGGGCTTGAGGACAGGTCTGAGCAGCCCTGCCATAGTGCATACCACATAATACAGGCATAGGAGAAGAAGGCTAACCCTCTAGTACAGTTGGCTTTATTCAAAATTGTCCATCTTTTTCTTTTTGCATAATGCTCTTATTCTGAAAAAGTACACTAGTTAATAGGTTGCCTAAATGTCTAAACCAGTTATATTCACTAGAAACAACTACATCACCTGCATCATTTTTTAATGATAGAAAATGTATAATAATGATATCCCTAAAGAGCATCCCACGTATACTTACAATATGCTATGTGTGCCATCACAATGTGTTGGAGATGACGCTAGTATCCAAAATGTGTATAATCAAGAGGAATGGATTACAAGAAAAAAGAAATATCATCAAAATGTCTATACATAAAGGTTGATTTGTTTTTTGACCATAAAAATGTATTTATTTATTTGGGGTGAACAGCCCCTTTATTTCCAGTGCAGGCATTAATTTCACTGATGTCATTGACATGCTATTGTTGGGATTACTGCCGTATGCACTAAAGGAAAAAAGAGCAATTCTGGAGAAAACCAACTGCACCATGGGAGACAAAGCTTGCTAGTGATTTAAAGAGGCATTTAACCCACTGAATGCTAGAGAGGGCTCCAAAGCATTGCAAAGCAATGCTCTGAAGATCCATCCATCATTAAAAAAATCCCATCTAAATCAATGTGAGTTTCAGGAATTTACATGTATGCCCTATGGTGCAGTTTGTTTGCTCCAAAATAGCTCATCCTTCCTTTTATGTATAAAGCCATATTCAGAAAGCTGAAAAAGTCCAGCACAAAGCAGCTCCACATAGGATTTGAATGACAATTCCTACTGACTGAATGTTGTCTTTTAACCCCTTGAATGCTAGATAGGTCTTTGCTTTCCATACCTGGCACGAAGGACTACTTGATATTAGAACTCATTGATTTATTTTCCCCCAGATACACCGTAAACCCATGAATCACTAAATACCAGAACATAAATGTTGGGAGAAATCTGCCACAATCATTATTAACTGAACACGAATGCTAAAAAACAAAATGGGGTTATATAGCTTTAAATATCATGTACTCTAGACATCTGTAACATACAGTTATCAGAATTACTTTATTTACTTATTTCTGTATTTTGTCAGAAATCTATAATACAAGTTGCTCTGTACTGAAGTACAAATATATACAACACACTGGAATTTTTCTCAGCAAATATGCAGATTCTTAACTATTCTGCAAATATATCTTATTTAATGTAAACCTGTCACCCTAAGAGTTATAGATTTTTAAAACCATGATTCTGGATCCCAGCAACCCATATTGTTTTGAACACACTCTACATCCTGATCCAATCAGGATGAAGGGATGTGGGGGAAATGTTATCTCCCACCATTTTGGCCTTTAATAAAATCAGATGTTTTATTGTTCAACCCATTAACCCTTCTGTTGCCAGATCTGGTAATATAAGTTGATTCAGCAATGTGTACCTGAATCTGTGTCTAGGTTAGGACTGAGGCATGGCGGGGAAGATAATGTAGGATTTCTACTTAGACTTAACTTTTTTGTTGCTGGTATGATTGGAACACAGTGTTGAAGAGAATGTCCACAACAGTATTTCTATCCTGCAGAGTGCATTGACACTTTCATCATACAAATAAATTTGACACCTCAGAAGAAGATAAGCCGAAGAAGGGAGTTTATGCACTAAGGCATGATAAAGAGGTGATAAAGCGGAGATGACTTCTCCATTTATATCACTTCTTCAGTTTCCCCAGCTTTAAAGATCTTAATGTATAGGCTCCATAGAATAATAGGAATTAGAGAAGTGATATCGCTGGAGAAGTCACTTCTTCTTTATCATCTACTTTATTATCTCTTTATCACTCCTTAATACATGGCACCCATTGTCTTCCCAGTTATTTCAACTCAGTATAATCAAGAATGGGTAAATCCTGAAAAGTGTATCCATTCCATAAAAAAACTCCATTAATTGGGAATATGCTCCCAAAGCTGACATCCTTGTGGCTCGTCTCTAGAAGAGGATACCCATTACGGTTAAATATGGGCCTGGTTTAATAGATCCATTGGATAAAAAGATATAAACTGCGCTCCCAATATGTTATGAAGCTGCAGCAGCAGATTTTTTTTAAGACTTAGCATGGAGATTATCCATTGTCAGTCTCAGAAGAAGACATGCTAAGATCGTTCTCCTCGCTTCATTTAGCAGAATTTGTCTGCAGTGCATCTATTGAGAATGTTCAATTGGGGTTTTAGGGCTATAGTTTTATCTACAGGTGGGAGCAGAACCTTATGATTACTGCATTGGGAAGCTGATTATGGTTCAAATGTAAACTTTGTGCCATGCCCTTCATGGGCCACAGGAAGGACATTTCAATGGCCACAAACATATTATTTAGTCCTACAAGACTTTCTAGAGTAATACTAAGGATAAGAAGCTAGCTAAAAACCCTATTTTGTTAAGGGTTCAAAATCCTCTGTATGATCTTCTCAGTGGAGAGTCTGCTTTATTCTACTAAAAAGCCTGGTGTTGGAAGAGACAACTATGCTTTCCCTGAGGAAGGATTTGCTTTATTAATTTCCAGTGTTCTGTTATCAGACAGTCAATCTGGGACTAGCCGTGTGGATCCTCTGGCCCAGAGATTGTCCTTAAATATTTCTCGTGCTGGTTTTGGACTTCCTTGATGATGGTTTTTCTAACGGTTCCCAGCTACTCCCATCCTGGTTGCACCCCAGCTCAACTGGGGTGGAACAATCTGGTTTCGCGACCAGCACCTTTACCCAGCTTCGGCTGCAGCAAGGGAGTACCTGGCACGTGGTCAACGCACCCAAGCATCGATCCAAGCATCGAACCCAAGCAACTACCAGAACCCAGGCTACGAGGGTCACTACCCCTCTCGTGGTGACAATGTGTAAATAAATTTGCTAATTCAGTGAAAAATGAAGACAGTTTTAGTGAATAAATCGTAACGCCTGGCATAACCTGTTCGTAAAGAGATAGTAATGGCACGATATAAAGTTATTTCCTATTATTCAGTATACTTTTTATAATGCAATGCACCATTGCAAATATCCAAATCAGTGTAGTCTTCTTGTAATTTTATTTTAAATGGTAAGACAAACAAAAAGAAGGGGGGGCAAAACTGCCTTATCACAACGAACACAGTGTATATCATTAAAGCCATTATACCATGTGAGTGTGATTAACTTATTTGTATTATGATTTTGTGTTCATTCTGATATGACGCTATTTGCACCCCCTCCCCTTTTTTTCTTGTCTTTCCATATATTTGGACTTTGTGAGAGGAGGATTCGGGAGAGCAGCTACTATACCTATTTGGAGATGCACTGAAGATAGCTATTATATGGGAGCAGCCATTCAATTCCCTGAGTCTGTGAGCTGGAACATATATTTATATGATTCCAGCCATTCATTTTGTGAGTAGAACCTCATTGGTGGTGTGGTGTTCCAGATAGAATTTGAACATATTGCACAAGAGGGCCCTTTTTTCCTTGTTTTGTATTTTGGATAAACATGAGTTTACTTGTTTTTAAATATGAACTATTGTTGCAAACTTCAACAACACTTCTTAAGTATATACTATGGGTGAGATGTTCAAAAAGTTGCTGTAAGTGAAATTGTCTGTAAAAAAAAAAAAGATAATAAAAGTTCTTACTCTTTGTTCTATCTGTTCTCAGATACATTAACATAATTTTTTCTATCCAGTTTCGCCATCTCTGCCAAAAGGTTTAATCTACCATCATATTAGGCATTTTCAGAAAAAAAATATTCTTTAAGCCGTTACTTTCTTGTCTGAGTAATGGTCTAAACTTGAATAAGATAAATTAAAGTACTATCTTTATTTATTTGAAAATGTATTTTTTAAAATAAAATTAATCATATTGCAATATATTTATTGGAATATGTTCATTTCAAAGACAAAATTAAAGACGTTTTTAACGTCATAATTTTTAAGGGCAATATTCATCAAACTCATCTTACAGTCATTAATAATATTTAATGACAAACTGACTGATTTACGTATGAATGAACAGTTATCAGTGCTTTTGGTCCATTTTCATTAGTTGCACAATAGATAAATAAATTATATTTTTAGTGCAGAATATATGTGGCCCTTATGTTTGCTTTTGGCATGCCTGACTTAAAAGAACAGACCAGTAAGTGACCCCCAGAAAGGACCCTGCTAAAAACAAGGTTGTCCCCTGCCTAACTCCAACTTGCTCAATTACATGAAGTTGAATGTTGAATGTACAATGTACAATGTTGTACAACGCCTTGTGAAAAGGGACGATTTGCACAAGGCGACCAGGCAGCTGGGCACAAAGCCAACGCGTGAGGAGAGGTATTGGAGGAAGCGGACAGCAAATACAAGCCTACCACCCGTTTCCTCCAATGTCTCTGTCCCCTCCTCCCGCTTTCTCCAATACCTCACTGTCACCAGGGTTTTATTATGCTGTGGGCTTCACAGCCGCCCGCAGCAAGGGGATGAATAATAAAGAAATAATTTATAAATAAAGCTGAGGGAAGCGCTGCAGTCACAGTGCAGCCTGCTCCCTCAGTTGTATGTTAACCCTTTGAGTGCCAGAGTGGTACTCAACACATTGCTTTGCAATGCGTTGCGTACCACTCTGGCACTCAAAGGGTTAACTTAGATCTCAACCATTCATGATGCCCTACTTACTGGGTCCCTTTGCTTTTAGTATTTTTGCTCCACTCTCAGTTTGAAGAAGAGTGGAGCAAAAGTACTAATAGCAATGGGACACAGGAGGTAGGGGGTTAAAAATGAATGAGATCTAAGTTAAACTGTCTAATAATAGTATTTTAATAAAACAAAAATTTAAAACACACACAAACATACACATATATATATAGGCAAGGTATGTACTCCATACGTTGCCTATTAACCCTTTGGGTACCAGAGGGGTAGGAAACATGCTAAGCAATGCTTTCCTACCTCTCTAGTACTCAAAGGGTTAATTGTGGAATAAAAGACAGATTTGTCCACTACATGGAAGTCCATGAGGTGGATGTGGATGGGGTTAGTATGTCACATATATGCAATATATGTGACATACTAAGGGGGGGATGTGGAAGGGACATTGTGTAGTGCTTGGTGTACTAGTTTTATTGATTTTAACCCTTTGAATGCCACAGGGGTGAGCAGTGCACATCCCTATGGCATTCAAAGCTGTCCATGGTGCTGAAAGCCTTCTCTGTGTTCCCCTAGTGGCTGGGTAGGGAAAAGCACAGAGAATGCTGTTCAGAACTGGAGACGATGGTTTTCTACTCTGACTTGTGTGCTGTTCTCCAAAAAAAATAGGCGTTAGATTTCTGGAGATAAATGTTGCAATTTAACGCGAGTTAGCCCTAACTCCAACATTTGAATAGCTTTTGGCGTCGTTTGTACATTATCCTCTATGGGTGAGATCTTGCTGTTCTGGCAACGGGCGATGTCTGTTTCAGAACTGGCATCGCTTGTTTCTAGCAGACTTAACTGGCTGCCTCTCAACTTTGGAATGCCCTCCCTATCACCATTCACCCATCATCCACACTCTTAATTTTCAAACAGCTGCTCAAGGAGGCAACTCAGAAACAAGATTCCCCTTTTGCACACTTACATTCATATCCAAATCATTCTGCACTTCCCTTACAAATGCCTTGTACTTGCACTACTCCTCCTCCTACTGACTCTGTATGTTGTCATAGTCACTAATTAGATTGTAAGTGCTTAGGGACAGGGGCCACTTCCCACTGTACTTTTCCCCTGCTAATAATGCAATGATCACACTTTATTTTGGTGCTCTTTTCCCTGTCCTGTATTTTTTTGTATTGTACTATTATTATTTCTGTGAAGTGCTGTGTACATGTGTGGTGCTATATAAATAAAGATACAAATATACATTCATACATACAGTGCATGTTTTTCATTCACCAAGTATCTCATGAAACTTGGTCATATTTGACTTTCACAATTTTATTCAGAAAATTACTGAGAATATTGAGGCACTCATCATTTAACCCTATGAGTGTCAAAGGGGTGAGCAATGCATTGCTCTGCAATGTGTTGTTTACTCCACTAGCACTCAAAGGGATAAAGGGGGTTGTGACCATAGCTGTAGCTTTACAGAAAGCTACAGGGAGACCCCAGCTTTTACCAGGCTCAAGTTGGTGATGTTGGGACTGTGAAGGCAGACAATGTGACTTTAACATATGACTACACCCACATGAGTAAGAAAATGTATTTCAAAATGCAAATGAGCCATTGTTGAATTGGTCCCTACAAAACAGTAAACCTTGCAAAGGCAGTAAGGCATGGAGGATTCATGGCAATATCAGCAAATTTGTGGTGTATTCATAAAGATATGGGGTGAAGACATCTTAGGGCATATGCTGAGATGTCATCGAAGCAAGTACACCATCATATCTCCACACTGATACCAAAACCTTAGTGCATCTCTCCCAGTTGTTGTACAGCAGCTGCTGAAGATGATGGGAATTGTAGTTTAACAACAACTGGGGTACATGTTGCCAATCACGGGTACAGGAAAATAAAGGCTATGCACCATGTGTCCATTTGAAAATCATAAAACACTCCATGGTCAAGTGCCATTTATTCAACCACTTGGAAGTCATAAATCTCCAACAAATTGTCTTACATGACTCTGGTCCTTAAAGGGTTTGTTCGCACTAGAGTGCTGATCTTTTTTGATGTGTGTACTGATTCAAACCAGTCACCAGAATTAAACAATGGCATTTAATTAATCTCTGTCAAGGTGCTTAAGCCATAACAACTACATGCTGTCATCCATGATCCTATTTCTGCCACCTTCACACAATTTACTTACTAAAAGCATGTCCAGTCTTGATTATAATTGCTAGATGGGATAGCACAGTTTTCAGCTTTCACTTAGCAATCTATTCAAGTGAAGCAGATTGGAACATGACTTGCAAAAAGACAATGCTAGCAATATTATATCCCTGCCCAATATTATATCCCTGCCCAATATTAAAGAAATGCCACAGCATTTATCTCGGCATATACCACAGCATATATCTCTAAATATCAGGTGCTCTAGAAAAGTATCTGTAAAAATAATTTTTTCAACCCTCTGAATGCTAGAGAGATCTCCCAATGTATTTCCTAACAATGCATAGACAACTTCATTGGTGTTCAAGACATTTGTTTTAGACTAGTATGAAACCCCGTATACACGGGCTAAAGTGCACCCAGCTGCCCTGAAGCCCGGAGAAGAGACAGGACATGAGCCGTCCGGAGAGGGGCAGCACGTTTCGCGAGCCTCTACTGCGCATGATGGCAGTCATGAGCAGTAGAGACTCACCGAACGTGCTGATCCTTAGCGGGGAGCTCCAGACGGCTCACAGTGAAGCTCCCTGTATGCAAAACCACACATGCGCAGTAGAGACTCTCTACTGCGCATGTGTGGTTATGGCTCACAGTGAGCAACACATTCTACCACTTTATGTAATAGAATGCTTAGTCTAACCCTAAATTTATTTTCTAATACACTGTCATGGTTACTTTTTCTTGTGCCGCTAATAATAAACAACAAGAGCTAAGGAAGTTAACTTATTGAGACTGTACCTATCTCATTTCTTTTCACAAAGGAATTTCTGAATATTACTTCTATGAAAACTGGATCTGGAAGTACTCAAAAACACAGCGCACATAACAAGAAAGAAGATATCTAAGTATAATAATTTATGAACACCATATATGTAAAATAGATAAAATTGCACTCACAAAGGCCCTTCTTGGATTTATGCACATCAATTGGGTACTCCTTCCCTTATAGCCTACGATCTGCGTCCTCCAACTCTCATGTCTTTTTGGTCCCGGTGGAAATCCTGGCATCAAGATGTTTCTTTGGATGCTAGATATTAATGGTGCTTGTATGTATTTAGATAGTGTCCATAAATGGAAAAGGTCAAAAAAAGAAAGGGAGACAATAATTCCCAATTGAGTTCTTAATAATTGAGCATGATGCACACAATTAGGGTTGTAACCTCATGTTGCAGTATGCTACAAATGCTAGAAGTCGGATGGGGCCTGACAGGGGCAGGGGAAACTCTCAGGGGGCATGGAGGAGTCCCGGTAAACTCTAGACGTAACACAAACGCTTTCGCAGAAACTGTCCTCAATGCTATGTAGAATTCTACAACACGAGGTTACAAACCTAATCGTGTGCATCACTCTCAATCTCAGTAAGTGATACAGCTGTCACTATTCTATGGAGTACTGTTGTCAAAGATTCACCTTTCCAGTTGAATACAATGGAATAACTATGTGTCCTAATACCTGGAGAGCTATGGTTAGCTTTCTGGCCACTAGACGATGCTGTTAGTTAAAAAAAAAACTATAATAACTCTTGAAAGGCACATCTTCATCATCATACCTTGTGGCTCAATATTTGGTTATCAGACCAATCTACCAATAGATCCTTAATTTATCTCACTTTTCTAGGCAAGAATCTCTTTGTGCCTGGCCATTCTCCCCCTCCTTCTCCATTTCAGAGCCAGATCATTCAACTCCCTCAGGCCTCCCAGGCCCACCCCACTCCAAAGCCCAAATCGGCTTGGCAGAACAAGAAGTCTGCTCAAAACCCTATGGCTGACAAGCCATCTTTGCATGACTTTTGGTGGGCTTCATCCCTTACCATGGGGAGGCATCTTCATCTATTTCAGGATGCTTGGGCATCTTCTGTGATGGACCAGTGGGTTTTATCAAGAGTTCCACAGGAACTGGAACAAGTTTGCTTGTTCAGAGATGATGTTTCATCTATGTTGGACAAGGACAAGTAAGTACTGGTTCTGGTTCCGGCCAAGGAACACTTCTCAGGTTTTTGTGGTCTTAAAATGCTTCAACCACTCACTGACAGCCACTCAAGATGGATTCCCTGTCATCTTTCATCCCAGCAATGTATCCTGAGAAGTATCTAGCCTCTGTAGACCTTCAGAACACATACTTGCCTGTCCCAATTAATCCAGACCACCAAAGCTTTCTTTGGCTGCCCTTTTATTGCAGTCACCACCAGTTACCTGCCCGACCTTATGATCTATTTCAGCTCCAAGAATCTTTGCAAAGATCATGGCATCTCTGACTGCATACGTCCATTCACAAGGAATATCTCTGACTCCATATCTGGTCGATCTTCTGATCATGGCTTCCCATGAGGACTTTTTGTCCTCCCACATACACAAATGTGTCCTCATCCTGGTACATCATGATCGGGTCATCAACCTCAAGAATTCCTCTCCAGTTCCCTAGTAGACTTTTATTTCCTGGGCATGAGATATGTCAGTAAGACAAGATTCAGATCCTGTTTCAGGATATGTCCTGAGCTTTGGCCTGGCCCATAACAACAAATGATTACACGAGAGTCCTGGGATGTCTGGTATCTGCTCTAGAAGTGGTTCTCTATGCCCAGTTCCACATAAGGAAGCTTCAACTTGATATGTTCAGAAGCTGGTCCTGACAGCGCTCTCATTGTCCCACTCCATGACTCTGTCTCCTTGGATGAGGGAGAACTTATGTTGGTGGCTCCTTCAACCTCATTTGACACAGGGATGCCCTTTGTAATACCGGATTGGATCTTGGTCATGACAGATGCCAGGCTGAGGTGTCTAAAGTAATTTCAGACTTACACATCAACCAGAAAATTGTCCTTCCATCCTTTTTGTCCTGATGCCTCCACCAAACTGGAACCGAATCTTCATCTGTAGTTAAATATTATATGCATCACACACAGCATTTTAGAAAGGCAGATTCTCTCTTTGTTATTCCTGAAGGCTCTTGAGTCAGTCAGGCTGCATCAAAAGTCACTATTGCTTCTTGGATGAAGAAGCTTAAGTGATGAGAAAGAAATGTGTTCCTTTCAGGGTCACAGCACAATTTTTTCTACATTCTATTCAGTAGTTTTCCACCCTGTTGGCTCTTGTTTGGTTGTCTGCTGTGTCAGTAACATGATGAGGTTACATGATGCCAGTTTCGTTTGGTGAACTAATCATTAAATCTTTCTCTTAGTCAATATGGAACACACGACTCAGCTGAGAAAAAAACAGTGTTTATTTCCCCAGGCAGATAAGTCCTCTTGGGGTCTTTGTTAGGGGACTTCTTTCTTTTCTTCCCACTTTTGATATTTTCTCTATGCCACTTTGCTATCTGTAGTTCTTTGTATTGACCTTGAATATATTTGTAAATGGTAATCATATCACCCCTTAGATGTCTCTTCTCTAATGTAAACAATCCCAATTTGGCTAATCTCTCTTTATAATACAGATCCTCCAATCCCTTTATCAGTTTAACCAGTTCAAGAATGTCTTTTTTAAGAATGGGTGACCAAAACTGTACTCCATATTCTAGATGAGACCTAACCAAGGATTTATATAGAGGTAGAATTAGAATTAGCATCCTATACATCTACGCCTCTTTTTATGCAGGCTAGTACCATATTTGCTTTTGCAGCAGCTGAGTGACTCTGTATACTGCTGTGAAGTCTGCTATAAGTACTCCTAAATCTTTTTCTAATGAGGTTTCCCAAAGTTGTTTCCCATTTAGTGTATTTGTAGCATGTTTGTTTCTACAGCCCAAATGCATTACCTTACATTACATCTGCTGCTTTTCTGCCCATTCACTCAGCTTATCTAAATCCTTCTGCAGAGAAAAAAAATCCAGCTCTGTATGCTTTTCCTTGCACAGCTTAGTGTCATCAGCAAAGATTGAGAAGCTACTTTCAATTCCCACTTCTAGATCATTAATAAACAAATTAAAAAGCATTAGGCCCAGGATTGAACTCTGTGACACCCCACTTATAACTTTAGACCAACTTGAAAAGATTCAGTTCACAACAAGTCTCTGCCATCTATCATTTAACCAGTTCTCAATCCAAGTACAGATATCACCTCCCAAACTGAAGACTTTTAATTTATGCAGTAACCTGTTGTGAGGCACTGTATCATAGGCTTTTTCAAAATCCAAGTATACTACATCAACAGCAACTCCCTTGTCCAAATTACTACATACCCTTTCATAAAATGCAAATAAATTAGTCTGACATGATCTATTCTTCATAAAACCATGCTGACTCCTTCTAATAATATTGTTTGTCTTCACATAGTTCTGAATACTGTCAGTTAGTAACTCTTCTAAAATCTCGTCTACTATGCAAGTCAAGCTCACAGGTCTATAATTTCCTGGTTTGGATCTTGCCTCCTTTTTGAACAATGGAACTACATCAGCTTTCCTCCAATCACAGCACTGTGCCTGATGAAAGTGAATCAATAACTATTAAGT
Organism: Rhinophrynus dorsalis; assembly: GCA_037306005.1. Lineage (NCBI taxonomy): Eukaryota > Metazoa > Chordata > Amphibia > Anura > Rhinophrynidae > Rhinophrynus > Rhinophrynus dorsalis. Next base: position 165,571,371 of record CM074718.1, read on the forward strand.
ATAATTGCCTTGCTATTACTGAACTCAGTTATTAAGTCTCAGCCTTAAGAGGACCAATATCAACTTTAACCTTTATGTTATTAATATACTTGGGGAATTGTTTAGGATTTTTCTTGCTATAATTTTCATTGGAAATTTTATCTGTAGAGAGATAATAACATTAATGAACTGACTGTGATTAGTGCTTGTTTTTGTACTAAGAAAGACTGTATTATTTCAGCTCATACACCTAGGCTGGCCAGACCTCGCCTTTAACTGGGGACACATATGAAATATTGCAGAGTTGCTTTGATTTTGGCACAGCCCTGAAAGATGCAGTTAAAGGTGAGGTCTGGTCAGCTCACATTAAGAGATAATCATGGACAATCATTGGAACTGGGAGGATGGAAGTCTGGAAAGAGTATATGAAAGATTAGATTTTAGGCCTCAGAAAACAAATCTATATATATATATATATATATATATATATATATATATATATATATATATACTAGCAATGTGGGATGGCATTGCCCGTCATTGATTGTAGTGTTGTAATGTATTAGTAATGTTTTCATCATGTGGGCATAGTGAAATGGGCGACATGAGAATCTTGCTTTGCATAAAACCACGAGATTCTCATGTGGCCCCATGAAAGGTCGCAGAGGAGATACGATTGATGGAATGCCTCAGCGAAAGAACAAAAGATCTCAGTTGTCATGTGCTGCTGTTACGTCTGACACGCAACAGGTTAAAGACTGATGTGTATAATGGAATAATAATAAGTTACAACATGCCGTTTAATGAAATAGTATATATGTGGTACCTCTTTAGACAAAGAAAGAGGACAGACAGCACATAGAGAAAGCTGGACACCTATATGCAGATCTGGGTCAGGGTCATGTATATTAATGTTGATATTAAGGTGCAGAGCAAGTATCATGTTTATGAGCAAAAACAAAATAGAGCAGAAATGTATAGTGTTGTTGGATCTCCTATCTGTTATGGACAATATATATCTAATAGTATTGGAGAGACCATTTCTGTGCCATTTAATGGCAATTACTGTTTTTATGTCCTAAGCCATTAAATGGCACAGAAGTGGTGTCTGTAATACTATTAGATGGATATTGGCCATAAGAGATAGGAGATCCAAGAACAATATACATTTCTGTTCTCTTTTGTTTTTGAACATAAACCTAATACTTGCTGTGCACCTTCATTTGAACATTAATATACATGATCATGAGGCAGATCTGCATGTAGGTGTCCAGGTTTCTGTGTGTGCTGTGTGTCCTGTTTGTGTAAAGAGGTCCCTGATATATGCAATTGATGAAAGGGCACGTTCTTAGCATTCCATTATATACATCAGTCAACCTGTTGCATGCCATGGGGAAGAGCGGCGTGTGGCAAATGAATGCTTTTGTTGGTTTGGTGAGGCATTCCATGCGGTCAGTCATTTATAAAAAGTGTAATTCGGCTTGGCAAAGTAGAACACAAGCAGATTTGCACTTTTTATAAATGAGTGAGCGCATGAAGGCGGCCCAGTCCCCGGCCCAGCCAGCCCTTGATGATAATAAAAAAAAAAGGTAGTGTTAAAAAAAAAATTGCGGTGTATAAGTGGCAAGCTGCAGGGACAGGGGAGGCCAACTGTACGGAGGAGGAGAGCGTGGATCCCGTGCTGGTCCGCACTGCGGCCTGCAGCAAGTACCGCAGGCATGATCTGGAAGGCCCTGCATTGTCACGGACAGTGAAGCAATTGACCCCAGCGGTTCCCGACAGAACAGAGTGCTGTGTAAGTTGCAGGTTAAGGCAAATGTGCGAATTCAAAGACGTATAATGATGCAGGTGCATCCACCTTGTACCTAAGCTCAAGTTGGCATCAGAAGCGGCTTGTGGAGCCAGTTCTCCTCCCTCCTCATAGGCATACATGAGCTGTTTAGGTTGGGCACACCATAGTATGAGCAGACGTAGTGCCACTGTGCAGATCTGTCCCCTCTTCCATGGCAGGCCAACGGCATCCTCATGGTTTGTGTTTGGTCACAAGTCAGTGTGGGAGTGAGGGACATGCAGTGTACAGCATGTGGATAAGTGGCTGAAGACAGGTGGGAGCAGGGCTGGTGTGTGTGTCTCTTTTGTGTTTGCATGTGTCTCTGTTGTGTGTGTGTGTGAGGCTTGTGTGTGTGGGGGGCTTGTGTGTGTGTGTGTGTGTGTGTGTGTGTGTGTGTGTGTGTGTGTGGTATAGGAGCAAATGGCAGTCATTTTGTTTTTTCCCTGACTTGGATACTGGTGGGCGGCCTGGATAGTGGGGGCAGGCAAACCCCCTGCATGATTTTCACACCAGTAGCAACTGGTGTGAAAATCACGCCCCATTGAATCACCCAATGGGAGCAGTAACTCCTCCTTACTGCCGCCCCTGGCACTAGCAAGAATTTTTTTGACTGCATATAACTCCATTTAATTTTAGGTGTTAGTGTTCCTTTAAGAGCAGACAGTAACACTTCATAGTTTCAATTTAATCCTTTAATAACCAAGGCTTCACACATATTGAAGCAGTGTGTAGCACAACCCTCGGGCCCTTAATTGATTAAATACATGTAAAAAATGTGCTCTTTAAGACACATTTATTACCAGTGAAAACAGCAAAACTGTTATACTGCACAATAAGAACACAAGTTCACCGTGAAAGAGAGACAACAACCCCCGGCTATAGAACAATTTACATACCTGAAATCTTTCAAGATGAACTGACCCTGAGATCTTTTAAATATTAACCCTTGAAGCTACCTATAATGTAGATTTTATGCAATATACACCCACTCCAGTCGGTCCGCAAGGAACCTTTTACATTATATAATTTAAAGACTGCACAGCCTAAACACAAATAAGACAAGCAGGACATCTCCCCCTGTTTTTCTGCTACAAATGGCATGAATTTATGCCTATATTTTAGAGTCAGGTATTCTGCAGCACCCATGGCCAATGGGAACTAGCACACATACCTCTCAATCCAACATAATTTGGATGTAACTATAGTACAAGTTTCAGAGGACCAACCTGTTTCACACACACCAAGGGGCAACAGTAAGGGGGAGTTATTTTATTTAGAAAATGTTACCAGGAAGAATACAATCTCCTTTATACTGAGGCACCCATAGATTGATTCATTGGGTTGTGATTTTGCCCCTGGCCATTCCTGTTAAAATCTTTACAAGAAATTGCAGGCCTTCTACACACACACTCAATACACATACAGGCAACACACATGCACAACAAACACACACACACATGCACCACACACACACGCACACATACGCGCACAACATAAACACAACAATACACAAACGCGCAACAGACACGTGAAAAATACACATGAACGCAACACACACCCATGCTCAGTACATACACACACAATACACACACACACATAAAACACACACAATACACATACAGACACACTATACACACATGCAATACACATACACACACAAAAACAAAACATACAATACACACAACACATACACTAAACACAATACACACACAATAAACACAGACACAATGCATACACACACAATGTACACAAAACACACAATATATACAATACACACACAATACTCAAAACGATATATGCAATATGGTATATAGCTATATGCAAAAGACAAACAGCTATAGCCAAAACCTCTATACGCAAAACGCAAACCACTACTGTATACACAAAATGCAGTACTCAAAACGATGTACGCAAAATGCTATATCAAATATGCTATATGCTAAATGTTATACTCTAAATGCTATGAGCAAAAGCTATACACAATACAGAATACGCTATATGCAGACCACTAAACGCAATCTGATATAAGCAAACTGCTATTTATAGGTGCAAAACACTAGGGGCAAAATACAAGATCATATACATAAAACGCTGTACATAAAACTCTACAGGCCATATGCAAAATACACTATGCAAAACGCTATACGCAATTCACAAAGTATAATACACAAAACACTAGACGCAATATGCACAACACTAGACACAAAATAATACTGGCACACAAAGGGTACTTTTAAGCATAATCAAATGCGGCTTTCCTAGTTTCAAAGGTCAATAATCAAGTAAAGAAAGGCCAACAGACTTAACTGCTATCTGTGCTTCCAGTTGGTTTACATTTTTCAAATACCATTGGTTTCAACTGGGGTGATTTTATGTTATCTATGCAATTTTAATGTACATGAATGAGGTCCTGAGCGTTCATATATTACATCAGTTAATTACAATGATGACGCCTGCAAGTGAAAGAAAACACTCTGCCTCACACTAGGAAAACATTTGCACTCACTAATTTGCTTTGTCAGGAATCTGGCACTTGTTTCTACCTTCTCAAGCTCTGCAATAAAGTGCAGAATTGACAGTTAACATGCAATAATTTTGCTTTAAAGGTGTATGTACTCTAGGACATTGATGGTCAATAGGTAACCCTGGGGCCCATTGTTGCCCTCAGAGGCTTCTCGTGTGGCCCCCAGTCTATTCAGTGCTACAGTGGAAATGTTAGATACTTTCAGTCTGCCCAGGACCAGACTTAGGCACGCCTAGGTAAGGAGCCCAAGGCACACTTAGCCTAATCTCTAGCTACACCTACATTCCTTACATGACTCCACCCCCGCCACGTGCACTCTTCCTTATCACAAAAAAATGTCTTAGGCCTATAACACAAAAAGCATTTGCAGTGCACTAGAAACCTTTCACATTTGTGATGTTGAAGTGGACTATTCACCTTGATTCAACTTTGCATATATGAAAACTTCATTCAAAACTGCCTATGTATCATGTTAGCCAAAATACCAGCATATGCACAGTTTATGAGATATTCATACTTTTACTGATGTATGGGGAGCTATCATAGTGCAATACCATATGTGAATTAAGCTTTCCAGTGATATTTCAGATTCTAATTAAGCTGAGTTGCCCAGGAAGACTTTCACTTTTTCCAGAAATAAAAGTATCAATATTTTCTAAACTGCATTTGCTGGGCTTTTTGCTAACATGATATATATGCGGTGTTTAATAAACTTTAAAAAGATGCAAAAATCAAAAAATCAAGGTGACAGGTCCACTTTAAATCAATGGGAATTTTGGAAATGTTTATTTGTCCCCTATAGTGCCATTAGTTTGTCTCAGAATAGTTTCACTTAACTTTTATACCCAAGGCTCATAGTCTGTCCAAAAGGCACTCAGTAATTTTATTAAAACCCTTACTACACTATCACAGTAAAACTGCCAGAACAAGTTAATGGAATTCCAAACAACTAAAAGTGGAACTACCACCCTTAAAAAATGTTGTATCAAATAATCCCCCATCTGGCGACTAGCTGCTCAGTAGCGCTAGTCGCCAGAATTCTTACCCATTCATGAGAATGAGCCTCTACTCCGGGACTGACAGGCAGGATGGAGCACGGACATCTTTCTCTAGTGATGTCCACGCGCCTGCGCAGTCACTCCCTTTTGGAGCTCCTAGCAACTCCTCCTAGAGCAGGGTGGGACTGACAGAGCAGGAGCGCGGACGTCACTATGGAAAGATGTCCGTGCTCCATCCTACCTGTCAGTTCTGGACTAGAGCCTCTTTCTCATGGACGGGTAAGAATTCTGGCGACTAGCACTAGTGAACAGCTAGTAGTCAGATGGAGGATTATTTAATACAACATTTTCTCTGTCATCCAATACAGGTTACTGGTAACTCTGGGTAGGCGATCTGCCCCTTTAAGTAGGCAGGAACAATTCTAGAATTGTATGCAGTGGGTGGAGCCTACCTTCCCTCCATGGATGCAGCTAGCCAACCAGCTCCAGAAACATTTGTTCCTTGGTGAAGATAACACAGGCAAGAGAACAGTTCTGCTATAGCTTTAGAAGTTTTATATTTTTCTGTTAGAATTGGAATACTGCCATTAGGCAGGATTACCATATCTGACAATGCCCTTAGATGTGGCTAGCTCAGTGACCAGGTGCTTTTTGTGGACCTTAAGCCCTGGGGGAAAAATCTTGGCTTTTTTCCCCAAGAGTTGCCCACCGAGGCTTCTTCTTTAAACATGGTAATCTGAAGACAGAAGATCTGCAGGAAAGGTGAGCAACCCTTTGAGTGCTGCAGGTCCACATGTCCCACAGTGCCCCTCCGCACAGGGGTTTTTCATTTGGAGTTCCTATTGCACACTCCTGCACTCATTGGGTCTATCCGTATGTCTGTTGGGTGTTTGGAGCAGGCTTACGTGGTATTTAACCCTTTAGCTGCTGGTTTGGCATTCATTTGGGGGGTTTTATGACACGTTTCCTAATGGCTCAGTGCTTTTTTGGGTATCCTAACATGTTTTAGTGATGTTCATATCTTTTAATACTACACCTTCAATTTTGTAAAATTTGAGTTCGGCACGCTTTACCACATAGATGCCATTGCTCCATTCACACCTATGGAACTGTACAGTTTGGGAGATATCTCTGCAACCGTTTAACCTAGCAACTTCAGAGATGGCTCATTTTACTTGTCCGTCCTTGCTCTATCATTCGGTTCATATTTCTAGTGTGTTGGCAGGCTCAGGGGGCTTTGGGCACTGTTTGGGGTACTTTTCTGGGAAAACTACATTTCCCATGAGCGCTTGCTTTGCGCACTCGTTTCTGATTGGCTCCCGCCGCGGCAGCCATTTTGTGATCTTTCCAGAACGAGTATCCTATGCAGGGCTTGGACTCTCTTTCTCTCCTCTGCCGATTAACCCTTCTCTTGCCAGATAAGTCTATTTTAGCAATTTCTGGGGTTTCGGCGGTTGTCGTCCCATTTTGGACTTGAAGGATCTCAATTCCTTTGTGACCCAGACTCATTATCACCAGAAGTCTCTACGGACAGTGATTGCTGCCACGTCCCCGGGTGAATTCCTTGCATCTCTGGATCTTCAGGACGCGTACTTACACATTGCCATTCATCCAGAGAGCCGACGGTACCTCCAGTTTGCCTGCAACCCGGGACATTTTCAGTTCTCATCTCTTCTATTTGGTCTGATGACAGTTCCTCAGGTCTTCAACCATGTCCTGGGAGCCTTAGTGTCAGTCCTCCACCAAGACAGCATCAGAGTTACTCCATACATGGACGACCTACTTCTGAAAGCCTCTTCTGCGGAACTTCTTCATCAGCAGGTTCACCAATGCATTCATGCGCCATTCACGTGTTCTCCCATCATGGGTGGATCATCAACATGGACAAGTCAGACCTTGTCTCATCCCAGCACCTGGTCTTCCTGGGCCTCCTTTTCGATACCCAGAAGAACATGGTGTTTCTCAGAGACGAGGTGGCTCACTAGATTGCCCACAGGGTTTCTGCGATACTGGCTCAAGATCCAGTTCCAACCAAGAAGTTGTCATCTCTCATGGGGAAATTAATTTCCACCATAGAGGCTGTACCGTTTGCCATGGCACACACCAGGGAACTCCAGCGGTTTGTGATCCAGGTCTGCAGGGGTCAGCCAGACCTTCTGAAGATGTCGGTGTCACTTCCTCTTCATGTGGAACTGAGTTTGTCCTGGTGGTTCGAGCTCTCCAATCTGCTGAAGGTGATCTTTCATGCCCTTCATCATTGGACATCTCAGATGGAAGACTGTCCAGTCCAGGTAGAGTCCAAAAACGCCTGCCATATCCACAGTGCATTCCTGCCATATCCACAGTGCACATTCCTGGAGTAAACAACGTCATGGGGGACTTCCTCAGTCGACACACAGTGAACAGCAGAGAGTGGGAGCTGCACACAGAGGTGTCCACCCTCATTGTTCAGAAATGGGGTCTTCCTTATATCGACCTGATGGCGACAAGACAAAAAAGGATGGTTCCGAGGTTCTGCTCTCGATGGAGGGACCCTCTAGCTCTGGCGGTGGATGCAATGTCCATTCCTTGGTTATTCCCTCTGGCCTACATCTTTCCTCCCCTCCCCATGTTGCACAGGGTGTTATGGAAAATACAACTGGAGCGTTGTCCAGTCATTCTGATTGCTCAGTACTGGCCTCACAAGCCTTGGTTTCCGGAGCTTCTGGATCTGTCAGTGGCAGAGCCATTCTGGCTCCCTTGCCGCCCGGATCTTCTTCTACAGGGTTACCTGTCGAAGGAGGATGTTCATCGTCTAGCCTTGACGGCTTGGAAATTGAATCCTCAATATTTAGGAAGAAAGGGTTTTCTTCTGGGGTGGTGGATTCTATGCTCAGTGCCTGCAAACCTGTTTCTTCCAAGATCTACCATCATGTCTGATCGACCTTCCTATCTTGGTGTGCAGACAAGGACCTGTCTCAGGAAATTTGATCTGCCTACGGTCCTGGCTTTTTTGCAGGACGATGTGGATAAGGGCCCTAGTTTGAGTTCCCTTAAAGTTCAGACGTCTGCTCTCTCTTCTTTAGGAGGTGCATTGCCATCCTTCCTGATGTCAAGGGTTTTTTCCAGGGCGTTACTCATACTCGTCCTGCCTTCAAGATTCCTGCTCCTCCATGGGATCTTAACTTGGTTTTGGGCGTTCTTCAGCGCCCTCCATTTGAATCTTTGGCTACTATTCCTCTACGCCTGTTGACATGGAAAATGGCTTTTCTCCTGGCAATTGTGTCTGTCTGTCGTGTTGTAGAGTTAATTGCTCTGTCCTGTAAACCACCCTATTTGGTGTTTCACAAGGACAAGGCGGTGCTTCGCACCTCTCGGGAGTTTCTCCCGAAGGTGGTTTCAGAGTTCCACATCAGTCAGGAGATTGTGGTGCCCTCTTTCTGTCCTGACCCCGCCTCTGACAAGGAGAGGGATCTCCATTTGTTAGACATGGTGTGTTGTCTCAAGTTTTATGTACATCGCACTGAGCCTATCAGGCAATCAGATGCGTTGTTCGTCATTCCTTTAGGTCCTAGGGCAGGAAGACCTGCATCCAAGGTGACTATTGCTTCTTGGATCAAGTCCACTATTTGTAAGGCTTATGAGCTGAGGAAGAAGCCTGTCCCTTTCAGGGTCATGGCTCATTCTACTCAATCTTTTGGGGCCTCTTGGGCTTACAAGAATCAGGCCTCTGCTGATCAGTTGTTCAAGGCTGCCACTTGGTCGTCTGTGCACACCTTTTCGAAGCACTACCATGTTGATGTGCTGGCATCGGCTGACACCAGCTTTGGGAGGAAAATGCTGGAGGCAGTTTTGCCTGTCTAGGATTTTCTTTGGTTCTTGGTGCTTCCTTCACTTTTGAGCCCCGTTGGCTCTAGTTCAGTGTGCTGTGTAACAGTTAGGGTGTTGTTACTCCTGTTCAGTGTCCGTTGACACTTCATTGTTTGTTGGGCTATCTCTGATCTGATAGTTCATATCTGCTCTGGTGACTTTGGGGGCCTTGCGCCACAGAGAAAAGAGGATTTTAGTCTTACCTGTTAAATCCTTTTTCTCTTAGTCCATACAGGTTACTGGTCTCCCACCCTGTTAAGGGACCATGCTTGGCTCTCTTGTGTCAGACTGCGGGGGTCCTTCGGGGTCATGCTCACAGGAGTCTTCTTCCCTTCTACTATCTAGTCAATAGTTAGTGTCTCAAATCATTCTGGAGCTGGTTGGTTAGCTGCAGCCAAGGAGGGAAGGTAGGCTCCACCCCCTGCATACAATTCTAGAATTGTTCCTGCCTAGTTAAAGGGCAGATTGCCTACCCAGAGTTACCAGTAACCTGTATGGACTAAGAGAAAAGGATTTAACAGGTAAGACTAAAATCCTCTTTTTTAAGGGTGGTAGTTCCACTTAAACCACTCATCTACAAGAGGATTTTAACCACTTGGACTTTAACCCTTTGAGTGCCAGAGGGGTATGCAACACATTGTTTTGCAATGTGTTGTGTACCCCTCTGACACTCAAAGGGTTAAATGAATTGCTTAGCACTGGAGGCCTCGCTAGCACTTAAGGAATTAAAAGCCCAATTTAAAATAATTAGAAGGTTTATTTGACATCTGTGGTGCAGCTGAATTGCTCCAGAATTGCTCCTCTTTCTTGTGTTTCTTTTGTCCTTTTCTTTTCAATACAGCCTTTCAGATTAGTAAATCCTCACCTAAATCACAGATGCCAGAGGCCAACACTTGCTCCTTACATCTTCCTCAGGGGCTGAAGGACTAGCACACACTCCTTTACTCTTCTGCAGAGGCTGGAGGACTAGCATGCGATACTTAGGTCTTCTGCAGGTGCCAACGGGCTAGTATACATGCCTTATCACCTTGCAGTGGCTGAGCTACTGGCACATGCATCTTAACTTTACTATAGAGGCTTAAAAATTAATTTATGTTCTTTACCTCTTCAGCAGACCATGACCACAGTGCTGTGCAGATCTCTGTGATGTATACAACAACCCTGGAGAGAACTAGTGATTTCGGGGAGCACTATTCCAATAGCTACAGAAGAGGAAAACCAATGTATTTATTATATAAGTCCTTGGATTCTAAAGAGGTCTCCAAGGGGGCCTACTACTTCATACTTTGCCCATGGCCTACCATTGGTTTTAATCGGCTAATTTTATCTGTATGGAAAGCTTCGGAAATACCTTCTGATCATTTCTAATACAATTACAGATTTGCATAAACAAACAAAGGTATTGCAGTGGTTGCCTTATCCAAGTAAACTTTTTTCTTGGTTTTAAATATTTTGCAAATGCAGGATATACATAGTTTTATTTTTTCCTTTTTTCATTGTCAACTATTTTTTTTAACTTTTATGTCCTTGACAGAGGTGTGTACAAAGCTGATTCTGTGCTGAATCAAGCTCAGGAGTTGATTTTGAGTCCTACATATGCCTATTGCCAATGTACTAAGCTATATTCTCCCTAAACCCTCTTCATAACACAGCTTGTGTCAAAGGGAGGGCAAGAGAGCAGTCTATGGGTGTTTGGGGTGGTCCATTATGCATCACCTAGGCCAATGTACTAAGCAAGGTATAGAGGAAATGGCATTCGTGTATGCCAAATCCCTGGGTTTGCTATAGAGCTGGTATGTGTGCTGCTTGTTGTCATTAAAGTCCAGTGTTGGCGAAGTTCATCAATAGGTTACCACATGTCCCTGATTGCCCGGGACAGTCCTGGATTTTAAGAGTGTGTCCCTTGTCCCGGGCAGCCCGCTTTTGGGACAATACAAAGTCCCTGAATTTAGACTCCAGAGCACAGAGATGTCTCTGCTGGGCTACAAAAAAATGGCTGCCAGATAGCGCTCTGCACACTAGAAAGAGAACTGAGCCTTGATCCAGACATCAAATGGGAGCTGTGGTGTAATTTTGTTGTAGTGTGATGTTAGTTTAAGGCTTTAGGTGTGATGTACATTTTCTTGTAGCCCACAACAGGCATCACTTTCTGTCATAGCAGTCAATGGACAGTTCTCCCTCTAGTGTTTAGAACTCTGTGGTTCACTCTTCTCTCTGAAGTGTCCCTGAATGGCAGAACTGAAATGTGGTCATCCTAGTTCATCAGCTGTTATACACTACGATCATACAATATAATATTTACCATTGTGTGCAACTACTGCCATTAGAGACTAAGGCTAGGGTGGTTGTAATGGAGAATTAGTACAATCGCCCCATTGAGCTCCCTGAACAGCTCCCTGAATCTCTGTTTCCAGTGAGCTTTCTGTCAGGAACTATGATTGCAAGGATTGTGCCTACAATATAACACTATCCCTGAAGCAGAAAATATTGATTCTGGTCCATGAAATACAGCACTCAGAGCTGTGAGATAGTGTTACACTGTATAACTTCACTGCATTCACAATTCTGTGACAGAACGCACTCTGGAAATTGAGTCTGGGTGCACATTGTCAGGGACATAACTGTTATTTAAAAAAAATGATGATGATATAAGAAAAAGTAAAGGCAAGTTGAATTGACATATTCTGCACGTGCACAATATGTAAAGCCAAAAAGTAAGTTTGCTTTCTTTTTAAGAACAGATTTTAAAGCTCCTGCATTACAAAGTGAATTTGTATAGATCAGTGGTTCTCAATCTTTTTTTGCTCGGGGCACCCCTAACATGTAATCAAGAACATTCGGGGCACCCCTAACATATTTAATGTACTTTATCAAGGGCATAAGAAGGGTACAATACATAAATATACAGTTATTATTATGTTTTATAATCATAATAACAAAATGAAATATATTGTGCATAACAATTTCTATAAATCTTTATTTAACAGTCCATTTTTGTTAGTCTTCATAGAAAACATGGGGCACCCTACTTTGATGTCCGAGGCACAGCACCCTGGTTGAGAATCACTGGTATAGATGCTAACTCAGAGTAACTGATATTTAAAAGCATGTGACCCCTTTTCAAGGTAATTGTATTCCTTTAACCATCTGAATGCCAGTGGGGTATCCAACACATTACAAAGCAATGCTTTAGCTATCCCTCTAGCACTCAAAGGTTAACCCTCTAGATGCTAGAGACAGTTTCAATTTAACCAAAGAGTTAAAATCTGCTACACCACAATAAAAGATATCTAGTACAAACAATTGTGTTTGTATCTAGATGACAAAAAGCACTTAGAACTGTGTTTCTCAACCAGGGTGTCGTGGCATTCACATTCACTTAGGGTGCCCCATTGTATCTATAATGTTTTGAAAAAAAATGTGAATGTAGACTTCCAACTGTATATTTAAGGATATTACTATACACAATATGTTTATTTTAGTTGTGAGGTCTAACAATAACTCTATATTTATGTATTTGTAACCTTCATTACACCCTTGACAAATGTCATAAAATAATAGGGGTGCCCCGAAAATGCCAGACTGCGTGTTAGGCGTACCTTAAGCAAAAAAAGCTTCAGAACCACTGGAATAGAACATTAGGAGAAAGAAAGCTGACAAAATAGTATAACCTTTTGAGTGCCAGAGAGGAAAGCATCACATTGCTTTTCAATGCATTGTGTAACCCTCTGGCACTAAAAGGGTTAAACAACCAAGCGAGTTCACACCAGGAGGGAGGCTGAAACAACCCCTTAGGAACCAGAGAAGTGTGTCATGCATTGAAAAGCAATGCATGACACACCCCTCTAGTCCTCAAACGGTTATAAAAAAATAAAACACCCTTCACATTTTTACATGTGCTAAACCGTGATCTGGCTGACTTACATATCTGGTCCACTCCTTAACATTCACACTGTTCCCAGGAAATGTCTTGTTTGCTTTCCTTACACAGGCAACTGACAGCATTTAGGACTGTGAACTACTTGTTTGTAATGCAGTAATGCAGTGTCAGCTTTAACATTCTGGTGTAAAAAAAATTCACCAGTCTTCTATCTTCTTTCTTTGTTCTGCTTGTTGCTCAGTTCAAAAATATTTGTAAAGTAGTTGCTTTCCCTTCGAGGTTGGGCAGAGAAGAGCTGATTGTGATCTGGAAGTGCTGTAATATCCCCGCCTCTGTAGAACTTTGTGCCTAGCCCTCTTGCTTGTTACAGAAATGAGGGATTAGCTAGCAGGAGCAGGTTCTTCTGAGACCGATTTACTAAGAAGGGCTGGAACTATAATGCAGTAAACTAACTGCATCTTATGGAATACATAAACATTTCACTTAAAAATGCATTTTATTTAAAGGGCAATTATCATGTTTTATTATGATTGTTGTTATGGGAGCAGTCTAAACAAATCCTGTGGCTGCTCTGTGCAGCCCAGAGCTGGTTTATCCACAAGGCAACCTAGGTGGTGCCTAGGGCCCTTCGCAATGTGGAGGGGACCGGCCACTTGAGTCTCAACTGTGGACTGGGCCCCTTCAGGTTCCTGGAGGGAGCAGAGAATTAGAAATCCCCCGGAATGAATAATGGAGGGGGAGCATGCAAAAGGGGAGGGTTGGGGGAAGTGAGGTGGAGGGAAGGGGTGGTCCTGAGGCAAGGGTATAGTGAGGAAGATGATGGAGCAGTTACGCGGGCAGGCAGGAGCAGGTGAGGTGTCTGTGTGCGCAGTATATACTTATAGCAGTATGGCTGACCTGGATGGCCTCACAGAGGAGCTCCGGCAGGCTGCTGAGGCGGATGATGGAGTTTGGCTGCAGTCCGTCTTGGCTAGGAGAAGTGGCCGCTCTGCCCGGGAGGATCGTGCTGTGAACATGGCGGCGTTTGTGGGTCAGCCTTTGCGGGTGACAAGGTCCAGGCCTCCTAAGCGGCTTAGCCCGCCTGTAAGCAGGCGTCGGAGGAGAAGTAGGAGCCCTTTGCCATTGGGCAGTGTGTGTGCATCCGGGCAGGCTGGTACATGGTGTGGAGTGGAGGTGATCATGGCCGGAGTCACTCTAAGCAAGGGGAAACGAGAGAGAAGCATCACCGAGTGGCCAGGAGGCCTGAAGTGCCTGCTGCTGCTGGGACTGCACAGGAGAGTGTCACTGGAGTTCTGCCTGAGGTTGCTGCTGGTCCTTCTGGGCAGGTGAGAGGAGTGCATGGTGGGGGAAGGCAGACTGATGCGGGGGCTGCACTGAGTGTAGGGGCTTGGCTTGCATTGTGGCCGGCTGCAAGCAGGAGCGGAGTGGCGGTGGTGCTGTCTACCGCAGATCCTACTAGGGTTGTGGGTGATGGGGCCAGTCCTGGTGGCTTGCCTTCTGGCACTGGGTTGCTGCGTGGAACTGGGGGTCTCTCTGGCACTGGTGGTGTTGAGGAGGCTGGCTCCAGGCATGATATACATGCTGTGGATCATGGGTTGGGAGCGGAGAAGAGCGTGCCGTGTGCGGGCAGCATGGCGGTTCCTAATCTGGCTCCTTCTTTCTTGTCTCAATCTGTTGCTGGAGTTCCTGCTGTGGCTGGACCTGTGGCTCTTCAGGATGGTCAGACGGTGATGGCTTCTGGAGGGTCGCCTTTGGACGGTGGGTCCTGTCCGGGAGGTATGCTGGAGTTGGGTCAAGGGGATGGCGGGAGGGGGGTAATTGATTTGGTTTTGGGGTCTTTGTCTCCTCTTCTTCAGTTACTACAATGGGGTGGTGGAAGGGGTGCTTTGGGGGATGGGGCATTGGGGGCGTGGGCAGGTCATTTGGGTAATTGGGAGGGGGAATTCCTGCTTTGGGCCCTGGTTCTCTGGGGGGGGTCCCTCTGTATCCACTGCCACCTCCTCCTCCCCATCTCCGGTTTTGTCTTTCGGCATCTGGGTCTGGGGCGGTGCCTTGTGGGGTTTCAGGAGGGTTGGTGACGGGTGGGGCGTCAGCAGGTCCCTTGGCGGCAGGTCAGGGGGCAGAGCTGGGAGGGGTTGGGGGGGTTCCAGGTTCAGCCTATGGAGCTTCCTACGTCTGTTGGTCTGGACCTTTGGGGGTTCACCTCAAACCGGAGGTCAGGGAAAGAATCTGGCGGAGAGAGTTTGTGGAAAGCTACTCTTTGTTGCCATTGGAGGATATGCTGCTGGACAGGGATGAGAAGGACGACACGAAGAGAGAAGATAAGGAGAAGGCGCGTTATCGTAAGATCCCAAAAGTCTTCGGGAACTGGATTAGGGCGTTCGCCATCCTGGCCAGCGCCATTGGCGAGCGCTTTCTGCTGAAGTGCTCTGCGTTGTTTTGCTACCAGGACACCATCTGGAATGAGTGTCGCGTTTATGGTGGGTTGTCCTGGTGGCAATATGATGAGCAGTTTAGGCAGTGCATGGCGGTGTGCTCAGCTGGATATTGGTCTTTGTTTGTCACAGATGACACGACCGGTGTCATTTCAGGTTGGTATGTCGTTGTTTCAGGCGGACACCGGGGGGTTGGGGCACCCCGTGGTTGTCTCAGCGTCCAAAAAACTTGGATGTTGTTGGCAATTCAACGAGGGTGCGTGCAAGTTTGGATAGTCGTGTCGTTTCCAGCACGAGTGTTCAGGTTGTGGGGGTCCGCGCGCTTTTGTCAAATGTTGGAGGTAGCGGGGTAAAATGGGGGAGAAGGGTCCGGATGCCAGTACGACTCAACCACATGCGGCCGTGGCTAGAACGTTACCTCAATAGTTCAGCAGTGCGGGTGCTGTAGGAGGGGTTTTAGTTGGCCTTTCATATTCCTTACCAGCATAGGGAGGTGGGTGAGATGTTGGGTAACTTGAAGACTGCTAAAGAGCTTCCGCAGGTGGTTCAAGAACAATTGGACAAGGAAGTGGCATTGGGGAGCATGGCAGGCCCTTTTTCAGAAACTCGCTTTCTAACTTACGGGTTTCCCCTTTGGGCGTGGTTGCCAAGAGGGAAACTGAGAAGTTTCAAATGATTCATCATTTATCTTTTCCCTTTGGGGATTCAGTAAATAATGCAATTGACAAGGAATTCAGTAGTGTGTCGTATGCTTCCTTCTACAAGGCAGTGTCGCGTGAGGGACGTGGAGCTTTGCTGCCGAAGGCAGATGTGGATGCGGCATTTTGGCTGCTGCCTGTGCACCCAGAGTGCCACCATTTGTTGGGCTGCCATTTTGGGGTGCATTTTGTGTGTACTTGTCTCTGCCAATGGGCTGTTTGATTTCTTGTGCTCATTTTGAGACTTTCAGAACGTCTTTGGAGTGGGTGGTTCGTTTGAAGTCGGGTTTCTCTTCTATCATCCATTATCTGGATGATTTTTTTTGTGTGTGGGGCCTAGGGACTCAGCAGTTTGAGCTTGGTTGTTGCGGATCCTGGAATGGGTGGTGGAGCTGTTTGGGGTTCCCTTGGCCCTGGACAAAATGGTGGGCCCAACAACGTGCTTGAGTTTCTTGGGTATTGAGATCGATACCGTAACGATGGGGTGCCGTTTGCCATTGGAGAAGGTCACAGAGTTGCTTCACTTGGTGAGCGTGTTCCTGGGGATACGAAAGGTAACGTTGCAGCAGGCCCAATCCTTGTTGGGTAAGCTTTATTTTTCTTGACACATTATCCCCATGGGGCGGGTCTTTTGTCGGCACCTTTCTCATCTTACGGCGGGTGCTAAGCTGCTACATCATTTTGTGCGTTTGTTGGACAAAATGCATGCTGATCTGCGGGTGTGGGTGCCTTTTTGGAGGATTACAATGGGCGATCAATGTAGCCGGCGAGGGTGGCTTCCAACAGGGAGCTGGGGCTGCTTACCAATGTGGCTAGCTCGGTGGGGTTTGGCACCATTTTGTGCCCCGTCTGGTGTGTGTCGATTTGGCCGGATTGGTGGATTGCGGAGGGGCTTACCAAGAATTTGGTGTTTTGGAGCTCTTCCCGATTGTGGTGGCAGTGGAACTGTGGGGTTCCTCCCTGCGGGAACACAGGGTGGTTTTCCATTGTGATAATTTGGGTGTGGTACAGGTTATCAATCACCTGACTACTTCTTCCCAGCTGATGCTGCGGCTTTTGCAGTTTTTGGTGCCGGCTTGCTTACGGCTTAACATTGTGTTTTCCGTGTTGCTGATGTGCCTGGTGTTCAAAATGTTGCGGCTGATGCTTTGTCCCAGTTGCAGATGGAGCGGTTCCTGGAAGCATGGCCGGAGGGGGCTCTCTGCCCTGCTTTCCTGTGGGACTTTGGCAGGGGAACATAGCAGGTTGGATCCAGCAGTCTGTTGCGCTGGCCACGTGGGCGCAGCATGAGAAAGTCTGAGAGAAATGGGCAGAATTTTATGTGTTGGCAGGTGGATTGCCAAATGATGCCAGCCCACTGCATGGCATTTTGTGGCTAATTTGGTGTTGGACTGAGAAAGGGTTGACACCGGCGGCCATTACTGGTTGGCTGGCTGGGTTGTTTTTTTTGTATTAAATTATTGGGATGGAGAAATGTGACCAAGGAGTTTGTGGTGCGCATGGCGCTCCGGGGTTTACGTAAAGGGGTTCAGCAGCGAGATAGCCGTCGGCCGGTTTCCTTGGCCTTGTTGTACCAACTGATGCTAATATTGCCACAGCTGTGTGTGTCGGCATTCAAAGCAAGCTTGTTTCGGTTGACTTATAGTCTGGCATTTTTTGGTGCCATGAGGATTGGGGAATAGGTGAGCAAGAGTAAGGCATATTGTGGGTTGATGTGCGTGTCAGGGATCGACATGTGCATTTCAGGATCCCGCGATCCAAGACCAATGTGGCTGGTAGGGGGGTTTGGGTCACTCTTTTCGAATTCGCCTCTCTGCCTTTTTGCCCTGTTGCTTCGATGAAGCAGTTTTTGGTCATACGCCCACAGGTTCCTGGTCCTCTCCTTGTTCATGCATCTGGGTAACCGCTAATGCATTTTCAATTTGTCCAGGTTTTCAGGAAATGCCTGGTGTAGTTGGGGATAATGCCCACTGAGTTTGGGGGTCATTCCTTTCGGATTGGGGTGGCGACGGAGGTGGCTAGGTTGGGTTTACCAGGGGAGGTTGTGCAGCGGATTGGCAGATGGGAATCTGGCTGCTTCCATTCGTACATTCACCCGGAAATGCTGTAGTGGGTGCCTGGAGAGGGGGGGGGGGTAATGGGTGGTTGGTGGCAGTTTTGTTGCTTTCTCCCCCCCCCCCTTTTTTATCGTTGCCTCTGCTCTGTGTCCAGGTTACTCCACCAAGAGAGTCTGGATAATCGGGAATTCCTATGTGTACTGGGCGCGACGGCGATAGCTGGTGCAGAGGAATGGCCTTCAGCTGGGTTTCGAGTCATCGGAGGTCGAGGTATCCTGGTTCGGGTGCAGGGGGATGCTGTGGGCTCACCTCTTGCCTGATGTGGTGCATTTTGCCGCTTGGTGGGGGGGTGGATCCTCATGTGTTGGTGATTCATCTGGGTGGCAACGATTTGGGGACTTGTACAATATGGGAGTTAGGGGAAAGGATTAGGCGGGACCTGGACAAGCTTGTGTCGCTTTTCCCTGAACTGGCCCTTGTCTGGTCTGAGCTGGTTCCTAGATGTGTGTGGAGGTGGGCTAGGGATCAGAGGGCTTTGAATCGGTCCAGGGTTAAGTTGAAAAGACGGTTGCCTTGTTTTGTTTTGGGTTTGGGGGGGTAGCTGTTACGCACAAGGCATTTGAGGATGGGGACCATCATTTGTTTTGGGATGATGGGGTTCATCCCAATGAGATTGGCTTGGACTGTTTCAATCTGGAACTGATGGGTGGTATTGAACAGGCCCTTGGTTTGGTTCGAGGGGAAGGACCTGCTGCTTAAGGGGGTTAAGTAGCAGGTCCTATGGTGGTGGTGGTGTCCTTGCCATGTGGGGGAAAGTTGAGGGTGAACAAGACAATTCATGGTGGAACTTTAGGGATGGAACCCTAGGGAGGCTTGCCCCGGCATATGCCGCGGGTGGTCACGTTACCCAATTGCAGCAGGCTGGGTCTGGCACAATTGGGGTAACTAGTTAATATGTTGGGAAAGTTGAGAATGGTTTTAGTGTAGCATGAGTCCATTTTATTTGGCCATGCTGAGGAGGATGTGAAAGAAGATGGGAAGAGGTTATTAAGGGGCAAGGATGTTTTATGTTAACATGTTTTGTTAAATATTATTTATGGTGTAACGATGGAACTATATTGGTTCACTCTTAAAGGCTTTATAGTTTTATAAATAAAGTGGCCTGTTCTTACCCAGTATATTGTGTGTTCGTGTTATTTCTTTATACCTTTATTCTTTTGCAAGAAATCCCCCGGAATGAATAATGGAGGGGGAGCATGCAAAATGGGAGGGTTGGGGGATGTGAGGTGGAGGGAAGGGGTGGTCCTGAGGCAAGGGTATAGTGAAGAAGCGGAAGGAGCAGTTATGCGGGCAGGCAGGAGCAGGAGAGCCCCACTCGGCCCTGTTTTTGAGGTAGTGGTGTTTTTTGGTGGTGTGGCAGGACTGGCAGTGGTGTCCTTGCCGTGTGGGGGTATGTTGAGGGTGAACAAGACAATTCATGGTGGAACCTCAGGGATGGATCCCTAGGGAGCTTTGTCCCGGGTGAAAGCCGCGAGTTGTCGCGTTACCCAATTGCGGCTGGCTGGGTCTGGCGCAATTTGAGTAACTGTTTAATTTGTTAGGAAAGTGGAGAACGGTTTTGGTGTAGCAAGAGCCCGTTTTATTTGGCCGTGCTGAGGATGATGTTTAAGAAAATGGGAAGAGGTTATTAAGGGGCAAGGATGTTTATGTTAACATGTTTTGTTAAATATTATTTATGGTGTAACTATGGAACTATATTGGTTCACTCTTAAAGGATATATAGTTTTATAAATAAAGTGGCCTGTTCTTACCCAATATATTGTGTGTTCATATTATTTCTTTATAGCCTTATCCTTTTGTATGAGCTCTCTGCTGCTGTGCAGTCCTCTGCTTCTTTTCCTGCAGCATAAGTATCACTGTGGAGGAGCAGTTCGCTAGACTCCCATTTACCAAATCTTTCCGGGTTGCACTGAGGAACTGCTCCTCCACCATGACATTTATGTTGCAGGAGTGGAGGACAGAGCAGCAGAGAACTGTGCACTCAAGTTCTATGACCTAAAGGTACAGGGGTCAAACAATGTTTTTTGGGACTGTGACTACCTGTGTGTAGCCACATTTAAATTGTAAGCTATTTGGTCTATGTCTGTAGCCCAATTTCAATTGTAAAATTTGTGGAATCACTGGTGTAGCACCACTTCAATTACAAGCTCAGCAGTTTGTATTGAATATATTTAAAGCATTCATTGTCTTTTAAGTTGCTACTAGTACCTCTATCCAAAAAGACAATGGGCAAACTGAGACTTTATAAAACACGGTTACAGTGCAAGGATTATTGACTGTCAGATACAGAAGGCTACCCAAATACTAAGAAAAAATGTGTTGAGCTGCAAAGAACAACATAAGGGAAACCGGGTGCCACTGGTGGTCATTTACCACCCCCAGGTTGAAGTTCTACGCAAAATATAAAGAGAACTTCAAAAGAAATTACATAAGGATTAATGACTTAAGAAAATATTCCCACAGCCTCCCTACTCTCCTTCAGACAGCCTCCCAATTTGAAACAACTTATGGTAAGGAGTGCCCTGAATAAAAATACAAAAAATTGATGGGACACTCAGAGGAACATAAAAGTATGGGAGGTTAAGTTAATGTTAAAGTTTAATGCTAATCGCAATGGTTTGAATAAAGATAGATAATTCTTGTCACATTATCACTTAGTGGCTTAACCTTTCCAATAGACCCACTGGCATCATAAATACCTCTATAGCCTCAGAGGAAGAGTGCAATTTACCATTGACTGATCAAATTATCTGGATCTGAGATGAGTTCTCTTATCTGATTTCCATTTTAAACAATGCAATGTGTACTTGTATTTAAGATAGATGTATCTGTATAACATGCCTGAGGAAGATACCTAAGGTCTTGAAAGGTGGCATAACCAGGTGTAGAGTCCAAGAGGTGAACTTTTTCACCTGGGGGCATTGGATGATACACAAATTTCTTCAATAAATAAATAGAATAAGTATCAACATTGTGTGTTGTTTGTTCACCAAGGTTCCCTTTTATCTAATATCAGGTTTTAGTTAACCCTTTGAGTGCCAAAGGGGTACGCAAAGCATTGATCTGCAATGCATTGCGTTACCCTCTGGCACTCAAAGGGTTAAAGATATAATAATATTCAGTGGCAAAAATATGCAGAAATGCAGAAAGTCAGAATTAAATGAAAAAATTGGGTAAATTTTCCCTATATTTTATAAGCAAATTTAACCTAACTAAATAATATGGGGTCCATGCACCACACATCAATTAACTGGGTGACTAGACTCAACAAGAAAATGTAATATGCACCAAAGCCCTTTATTAATTCACCAAATTTCCAAGGAAGGGGTCCAGAATCCCCTCTAATATTTACATATACTGTCTGACACCCCAGCCCTGTTCTACGTACCACCAGTCACCAAAAAAAAATAAAAATGTATACACTTTAACACCACGGCATTGTCCCACAATCCCACTGGTAGCCAAAGAACCCTACATACACTGACACCCCCAGCCTTGTTTCACCATTCGACTGATAGCCCTAGTAAAACGCATAAGATCCCTCACCATGTCCCACTTTTAGCCATAGAATCACACATTCAGTTACACCCTATTCTTGTCCCAGCTTTTCCCCCACCCAGTTACATTCCAGTTATTTAATATATAAATTAATATGGGACCAGAGTCCCAGAATAACTTAAAAATAAAAAAGTACAAAGAAGGGATAATTTCTTAGGATACTGAAGCAGGGGACCACTGTGTTATGGACTCTGTTGGACCTCAGACAAGATAAGTATTTTTACCTTAAAAACACATTAATGGGGAGGGGGGTGAAGGTCCTAGGGACCCATATTAATTTATACATAATCATTGTATAATCAACTAGAAAGGGGGGGAGAGGGAGCTGCAACACAGGCTGGGGAAGATAGTAAAATTGAGGGAATGGGATTAGAGAAGGGTCATGGGGGTGGAGAGGGGGAATGGGCTAGTTCATCTAATAGGGAGTTGCCATTGTTACATAGGGTGACCACATTTCCCTTCTGCCATTCCGGGACATGGTCACCCTAGTGCCTCGTCATACCCTAAGTCCCTGGTGGTCTAGCGGCGTGGAAAGTGCTCTGTGCCTCCTCCGGCACAGAGCTGAAGCTCCCGCGCGCTGTGCTCAGTAATGCAGAGCGCTGGGAGATGATGTCATCTCCCAGTGCTCTGTATTACTAGAGCGCTTGCCTCCAGGTAAGCTGCATTGCCGCCCTGGATGTCAGCCTGCAAGCGGTGTGTCATATCATGGACGCCGCGAGCGGCGTCCATGATGTGACACACCACTTGCAGGCTGACATCCAGGGAGACTTGGCTTCATTCCGGGACACTTCATTGTCCCGGTTGAAGGGGACCCGGGACGCGGGACATAGCCCTGAAATAAGGGACAGTCCCGGACGTTCCGGGACCCGTGGTCACCCTATTGTTACAGCCTGATAAAAGACAAATACATCTGAAAAAGAACGAAATCTTTAAGAATGGCAAAAAGATAAAATTTATGAGAAACCCAATAGCAAGAGTTTAACCAAAACATTCAATTTCAAAACAGCTAATTTTACAAAGTTAAAAGAAGCTTTAAAGGATATCCAGTGGGATGTAATTTTCAAAGATAAAAATGCACAAAAATCATGGAATGTATTTAAAATGCTCTTGGTCTAGGGTTATAAGTGGGGTGCCGCAGGGTTCAGTCCTGGGCCCAATGCTTTTTAATTTGTTTATTAATGATCTAGAAGTGGGAATTGGAAGTAGCATCTCAATCTTTGCTGATGACACTAAGCTATGTAAGGAAATACATACAGAGCTCAATGTTTTTTCCCTACAGAAGGATTTAGATAAACTAAGTGAATGGGCAGAAAAGTGGTAGATGTCATTTAATGTAGATAAATGTAAGGTTATGCATTTGGGTTGTAGAAACAAACTTGCTACATATACTCTAAATGGGAAACAACTTGGGAAATCCTCATTAGAGAAAGATTTAGCTGTACTGAGAGACAATAGTCTTCACAGCAGTGTGCAGAGTCACTCAGCTGCTGCAAGAGCAAATAGAGTACTAGCCTGCATAAAAAGAGGTGTAGAAGCAAGGGATGCTAATATTATCCTACCTCTGTATAAATCCTTGGTTAGGTCTCATCTAGAATATGGAGTACAATTTTGGGCGTCTGTTCTAAAAAAAGACATTACTGAACTGGAAAAGGTGCAGAGACGTGCAACAAAACTGATAAAGGGATTGGAGGATCTGAGTTACAAAAGAGAGACTAGATTTGTTTACATTAGAAAAGAGACGTCTAAGGGGTGATATGATTACCATTTACAAATACATTCAAGGTCAATACAAAGAACTATCCAATGAACTATTTATGCAAAGAGCTGAGCTAAGAACAAGAGGTCATCCATTAAGACTTGAGGAAAGGCGCTTTCGACTAAAACATAGGCAGGGATTCTTTACAGTAAGGGCGGTAAGGCTATGGAATTCTTTGCCTCGGGATGTTGTGCTTGTAGATAATGTAACTGCATTCAAAAAAGCAATGGATGCCTATCTAGCACAGAACAATATTGACAGTTATGACAGTTGGCTTCAAAGCAAATAGGATATTGAGCCGGGGAACTATTTGACACACACACACACACACACCTACACTGGAAATTGCTCCAGAGGGCTTTTTTGTTGCCTTCCTCTGGATCAACAGGGGTGTTATTGGCATGGGCTGGACTTGATGGACGCATGTCTTTTTTCAGCCTTATCTACTATGTTACTATGTTACTATTGGATCCTAGCTACAGGATTTAGGGCGGAGGGAGTAATGTTATGTTTTATTCTGCAGATACCAGAGGGACAAGTAATGTGAGGGGCTTAACCCCTTAACGTCTAGGGTCCTGGGAACTAAAATTTCCTTAAGGACCACTTTGATGTTTCCGGTGTGCCGGTACATGTGACCTGTGACGTGTACCAGCACGCCACGCTGGGGACTGAGAGAGACCGCTCCAGTCTTGGAGAGGTCAATTTCACTCCCGGTTCTTACTTACAGAGCTCCCAGAGGAGTGCTGTAAGTAATATGTACATGACGTGCTATGACCGTCACTGGTCTGTAAAGCAAAAATCATGCAACTGTCATAGCACGACACTTGGGCGTTAGGGGGTTAAATGTTATACTATAGCTACCATTGGGACAGTGGAATAATTCTGGGGATGTCAGTGTATGTGGGGTTCTTTGGCTACCAGCAGGTGAAGGCTGGCTACCAGTGGGTGAAGGCTGGCTACCAGAGGGTGGAGGCTGGTTTGTCAAACACTATATATGGCTTTGTGGCTACCAGTGGTATAGCAGTACAGGTCAGGTTGTCAAACAGTGTATGTAGGTAGAGCAGGGGGTCCTGGGTCCTTTCCTTGGTCATTTGGAGAATTTATAGGGGGTGTTTCTTTTTGATTCTGGTCTTCCAATTAATTAATATGGGTTGTAAGGATCCCTTATTAAATAATTTTGTTTAAATTTGCTTAACAAGTATTGGGAGACTATACCATACTTTTCATCATATTTGTTAAGGCCTTCAATAAAAATGATGATATGGGGTCCTAGGATCCCATAATATTTTGACCACACTCCCCATCCTGATCTGAGACAGGATGGAGAGTTGGGGGGATTAAGTTTCCCCCATGTTTTCTTTAGGGTTGTTAGGCCTTAAATAAAATTGAATACTTGATGTAGGTGACAAATATAAAGTCCCAAAATTCCCATAGCTTTATATAGCCCTTTTAACTCAGAATACTAGATAGATCACCAGAACATTTCAAAGTAACAAGTTGAAGACCTCTCTAGCATTTAAGAGGTTAAAAGCCCTATTTAAATCACAACTAATTGTATTTGTTCCGTGTGCAGCAGTTGGTTTAACCCAGGATCTCTCCACTTTGTCTTTATACATTAGGCCCAATAAGTCTAATTAAATCAAATTTCACCTGAAAATCACAGGGAAAATTGATAAATCTTGTTGAATGCACTGAATTGGTAGATGCATTTGGCACTGGCTGCACTTTGAGGAATGGTTCGAAATTTGCATTGCTTCTAAATAAAATAAAAATAGCATTATGTCCAGAAAGCTGACGTGCATACAGCTTTAGATTATTATTTTTTTTTTTTTATTAGCATTGATACTTATTAAGAGCAATGTAATGCACATGTTTCTGTCACCTGTGAACAAGAGAAACACAATCATAATATCCATTTATTTTGTGCAGCATTTTCAAAATAAAATTGTAATATATTTATGCCAATAGCCTCATTTCCTGGTACAGCAAGATGATAAATCTCACATCAGAGGATCCACTCTTCCAGGCCTAGCACAATTTGCTCATGTGTGTGCTTAGTCATAGACATTATGGTTACATTTCAACGTTATCAACATTATTTAGTGCCTTTGCATGGCTTTGCCTCAATAACACTCAAGGGTTTAACTTTCTGAGAGCAATAAATTGCCTCTGGCACTCAAAGAGTTAAAATGCCCTATTTACTCAGCAAGTTTCAGTTCTTTTTTGTTCAGAAAAATTGCTCAATTCTTCAAATAAACTGCTGTCAGACAGAACTTTTATCTAGTCTGTGACAACATGATTCCTCTGTAAGTCAAATGCCTGTGTAAACTAATAATTTTAACCCTTTGAGTGCCACAGACGTGTCTATCACATTTAACAAAAGTATAATGTAAAATTCATGTTCCAACATTTTTTTTTTTACTTGCAAATTAATTAAATATGTCTCAGAGATGCATATAAATTAGTTTCTACTAGGACCAATGAGCACTAGATGGGAGTATGCACTCAATAGTGTTATCTCAATTAAGCAGACCACCTAACCAAAATAACAATGAAGTAGATGAACAACATGGCAAAGAAAAAAACACAAAATATTTTTTTTGGATTACGTGAACACAAAGAGAAATTGTACGTTTTCAGCCAGTGGACACCAAAATATATACTGGGTACTGTTTTTACTAGGAAATATTGCCCCTTCTTTACCAGCTGGGGAGAGCATAGACTCCATCAAATGATAGAGTAACGACAGGTGATTCACTGCAAGGGTTGCATATGGGGCCCTCATTATGTATTGAAAATGTAGATTAACCTTTTGGATGCTATAGTGTTATGTAATGCATTGCTTCACAATGCGTATGAGGCTGCTATCGAATCCAAGGGCTTAAAGGAGCAGTAAACTTTTTTTATGAAAAAATATATATTGTAGGAATTTTCCTATTGAGTAAAATAAGGGCACTCCCACTGCCGAGAGATTTATAATTCCAGAGTTATTACAGTTTAAAGGGATAGTAACACTTCGTTTTAACTTTATTTTATTTTGTAGGCATTAAAAAAACATGAAGAATGATATAAGTCTTATCTCTCAAACCTTTATGGTTTATGAGATATTCACAAGCAAAGTTCCCCTCCCCGCCCCTTTTTCCTAGTGTAAGACATCTCTTCTCAGATGTGGATCAGGTTGTATGACAGTACAGATAACAGAAGGGGACAATTTTCTTTGTATGAAAACAATGAAAGCCCTTCCCCCCTTGAAAGGTTTTTCAGCTTTTTCCATTATCTTAATTGAAGATTGTCCCTCTCTGCAGTCTACCTGGGCATCTCCCTTCTTATCTGGTTGAACAGGGGGGGGATACTTTGTTTGTGAATATCTCTTAAACCATAAATGTTTCAGAGATAAGACTTATATCATTCTTCATGTTTTTTTAATGCCTACAAAATAAAATAAAGTTAAAATGAAGTATTACTATCCCTTTAAACCCATGTTTTTTTACATTAGCAGTGCCCTCTAGTGGTCAAATTCTAATTAGATTTCCTGTTAGATTCTAATGGAGAAGAAAGTAAGAAAAGTCAGAGACATACAGTTCTCCATAGAATGTGATATGAAGTTCCTGTCAGAACAATCAAGAAGTAAACACAGTAAATTCACTTCCTGGTTATTTAAACTGCTATAAATTTTGAATAACACATCTGACAGCGATGGGAGTACCCTTGTTTTATTCAGCAGGAAATGCTCTATAAAATATGTGTTTTCATGAAAAAAAAAGTTTACTGCTCCTTTAAGATGCATCAGTATGTGTCAATGTATAAAAGAGCTTGTAATAAAATGTATCCGGCATCTGTAATTATGTTAAATCAGACAGATGTCTTTAGTGGATATCAGAAGCAGATTCAGATTCATACATAACATGAACCAGGAGTCCCAGATGATTTTATGTTTTTTTAAGGAATCTGAGTGAACTCATGGAATCACAGTGAAGTGACAAATTGAGTGCAGTTTTAAATAATAAATCTAACTTAAAAGAAACACATTAGAGGAGGCTTCTGATTGTCACTGGCTTGAATCTTGTGAACCACCTGCTAGATAGTTTAGATAGTCCACACTGGCACATATCAAAGTCCTCAATCAGTTTGTCTAAGTATCCAAAGACAACTGTGATCATCAATTACATGCTTACCTAAATCTGTGTAGCTTCTGTGGGTCTCCTCCATTATACTTGGTTAATTTGTACAGACCATTAATGTCATCACATTTGTTTTTGCATTGTAAAGGCCTTCTTATCTCTTCTTTAAGTAAAACACTGGTATGCTGTGTTATCTCTCTCCTATTTTTTATGTGAAATGTAAAGAACCAGCATTGCAACATCCATTTTTGGCAAACAGAGTGTCAGTCTGACTAACAGGACAGGAGGTGGACCTGCAGGGTAGAGGGCGGCTACTAGGCAGAACAGACACAGAAACACCAACCAGGAACAGATGCAGGAGTGAATGTAAGCAATGAATCAAAATTACTTACTCACTTGCAGGGTGTACAGGATGTTATGGAGCCACAGGGTGGTAGACAAAACTAACAAAACAATCTGGGTTATGTGGCTAGTGAGTGGAGTTGACTGGAAGTCTGACTTTGGTGCAGCTACAAGCTATGGTAAAAGTTCTTGACTGCAAGACCAAATAGCAGGACTGGTTGAGCTGGACCTGGACTAGGATGGTAACTTGCATTTTCTTTTTTATGAAAAGCAGCAGCAAAAAGCATCATTGTCACTGCCTCCAAGTTCAGCCTCCACTCACTATTATTGATTAAGCAGCAACACAGGTTAACATCCATATCCCTAGATATGAGTACTCTATCAGTGCTTCTGCTGCTGAAGTGGAGTACCACTTACACCAACTGCTTGTATTTTTGCAGCATCTAGCCCTAGTAGTAGTAGTATACCCTAAGGAACCCCTCAGTTTAACAAATTTTCAGTATAGCATAACCACAGACCTGAGTGGGAGACACACCAGCAGCGCATCAGAGACAACTAACAGCAGTTGAAGCACTCTTAAAAATACAAGGTGCCAATGGGCACTTAATATTAGTGTTGTAGTTGCCTCAGAGAGTGGGACATTCTTCTGTAACAATAACACCCATGTCTTCTACTGATGTTGTGCAAATACAAAGCACTGAGGAGAATGACTTTGAGTTCATCAGTGGTGACAAGAGTCATAGAGTGATCACACCCGATTCTACAAACACCTCCATCACAACTAGTCATGTCTCAGATAAATTGCTTTTTGATGAAATGAAGGTTAATTTTATTTTTATTTTTAGGTCTGCCTAAACCAGTAACAGAAGCTGCTATCCATCAGAACGTTTTCAATATGAGTAACATACAGTTTCTCCTTGATAACTTTGGTAGGAAGTATGGGTCTGTATTAAATAAGTTAAATAGGAGCAAACATGATGGACAATAGGAAAAAAAATATAAAATGGTGCTTTTAGCCAACCGATTGCTAGCTAGGTCTGATTGCTAGCAAGGCCTCCAATGCATTTCTTTACAATGTACTTGCAACCTCTCCTGCTTTCAAGGTAAAATGCCACATTCAGATCAATGGGAATAATGGAAATTGTTATTTTCCCTCTAGAGTGCAGTTGGTCTGTTGAAGAATTGTACATCTTTAGTTTACTTAATATAGCCCATAGTCATTATATACTTATATAAAAACATAGAATTTGACTGCACATAAGAACCATTTGACCCATCTAGTCTGCCCATTTTCCTACTTTTAAAAACCTCAAACCTTATGTGGTCCTTGGTCTTGTCTTATATTCAGGACAGCCTTATGCCTATCCCATGCATGCTTATATTTAGTCAGTGTATTAACTTCTACTGCTTCTGCTGGTAGGCTATTCCACTTATCTACTACCCTCTCAATGAAGTAAATATTTCTTACATTACATTGAAACCTCTGTATATGACTATGGTCTCTTGTCCTAACATTTTTACTTTTTTACTCCTTTGGAATGTACTTCCCTCCTGCACTTTGCTGAATCATTTAATGTATTTGAATGTTTATATCATATCCCCTCTCTCTTCTCTCCTCCAAGCTATACATGTTCAGATCCTTTAGTCCATCCTGATATTTCTTTTCCTGTAAACCAGTCACCATTTTAGTAACCCTTCTTTGAATTCCTCCTAGAGTATATATATCCTTCTGGAGACGGGGTCTCCAGTACTGTACGCAATACTCTAGGTGAGGTCTAACCAGAGATCTATAGAGTGGCAAGACCACTTCCCATTTTCTGCTACTAATGCCCCTAGCTATACAACCCAGCACCCTGCTTGCCTTCACTGCCACTGTGTTACCGTGTCTGCCTAACTTTAACCCTTTGGGTGCCAGAGAGGTACGCAACACATTGCTTTGCAATACATTGTGTACCCCTCTGGAGCTCAAAGGGTTAAGCTCACTAAAGTTTGTTTTGATTATGTTCAGTATGCCATTGCATGTTCTCACCTCTATATTGTACAGCATTGCTGAATATGTTGGCATTCAATCAATAAAGGATGCTAATAATAGTAATAATAATAGACATTAACTGTTTATATGCCCAGGATTAAGACAACCTCCCTAATCCTTGCAGTGCTCGATGCATTATTCATTTGGGTTCATCTTTTTGTATATACTTATATGTACAGAATATGGTGTGCTGGCACTGTGAGATTGTTTTCTTTACTGTGCATAATTATTTCTAATTCTTGCAGTTTTTTTCACCATATTTCATTTCATTTAAAGGTTCTATTAAAAGCATAATACATAGCTTTTTTCTGACTGGTCTGCCTTGCCAGGGTTTTCTGTAAGCAGGCCTTATGCAGCTTGTAGTGGAGGGTGAGAGAGACCTATAAAAGGGGACTGCTGGAAGTCCATTTGGGTCCCCACCCACTCACTGCAGAGTATGCCTGTATGAAAGCTGGTCAGTCTAATCATGATTTTAATTGTAATGTATTTTTAAACATTTAAATATTAGATGTTTTTAATTCCAATGAGTTTCCTTTGCTACGCCTACAATGACTAGCTGGAAACCTATTAACCCTTGAGTGTCAGAAGGGTGCACGACACATTGCAGTGCAATGAGTTGCATACCCTTCTGGCACGCAAAGGGTTAAATAAATTCTACTGCTAAATTCAAGTTGCTCTTATATGAGAGAGCATATTGTAACATTCACAGGTGTATATGTAAATGTTTCCATAACTTAATTGAATTAGAGATGTACTATATTGCCAGTGCTGTTCTGAGTGGACCTGTTTTCATGTATTTCTTCCTTATTACTCTGCCTTATATATATATAGCCTCCAGACCAGGAAGTGGGTAATGCAAAAGAGAAATACTGACACTACACTTCTGAAAAACAGCATATGAAATGCAAGTGTAATTGTGGATGTTAGAAAATGTTCTCGTATAACAACAATGTATAATTTAAAGTGACCATTCCTCCCTTTTAATGCAGTAGGGCTGCACAAAGACAACTGAAACCCTTCAGTGTGTGTTTTTTATAAGTGTCTACATTATAGGGGAGGTCTGGTTGCACTGGCATAAGTAGTTCAAGAACCCTTTGTGTGCCAGAGGGGTACACAATGCATTGCAGAGCAATGCCTTACATACCTCTCTGACACTCTAAGGGTTAAAGTGGAACCAGTAAGATCAGACAACAGTAATTATTGTGGTTTCCTGCTAAATTTCCATTTTCCTGACCAGCTTGCTGATTGTTTCTGGCACAGAAGAAAAAGCAGGAGGGTCCAGTTGCTACAATGCTATTTCTGTGAGGTGAAAGGTTAAAATCCTGCTTGAGATCAAGCCAGCAACTTCATGAGCAGGACCAGTATCAAAGCCAGATTCTCACAGCTTTCACTGAAAATGTTGTAGAACTTGTTTTATGGATCTCGCACCAATGTTTATCAACTGATCTATAAGTAACTGTGATTCAGGACAAAGGCTATTATAGATTTATTAGAATAAAATGAGGAAAGCGACATGTAAATATGTGCCTGTTGCATCTGCCTTTATTTCAAGTGCATACTTCTTTTCTTGCATTGTGCTAGGGAAAAATAAGAGAATATAATAAAACAGACCAATGGACCTGGGGTACAGATCCTGGACTGCAATATCAGGGAGCTTAGCGTGTGGTAGAAAAAAGGGCTGAAACTTAAGGAAATATATGGTTAACAGGACTTACAGTAAGGAGTCACATGCAGTAACACTGAGTACTGTTAGGAACCAAGGACTGGATACAGTTGCCAAGCAGGTGGAGATGAAAACTTTATAAACCAGGCTGAGGTAAGCTTCTGCTGAGGAACTTTCCTATTTAATAAAAGGCCAGAAAGTTTGTCACGATGCAGTCATGCACAGTAGAGACTGCCCGTGTTTGGCCAGTCTCTACTGCACATGATTGCATCACGTGAGTGAGGAGCCACAATCTGATGGAGCACAGAGATGGAACCTGGTTCTTACACTAAGGTGTTGCTTCACAATGTGCTCTGTACCTCCTGTGCTTCTTACTTGTATGCTAAGGAGGTCTACAAACAGGGTTAAAAACCACAGTTAAACTGATGGACAATTTAGAAATGTTTATGTGTCTCCTATTGTACAGCCCGTTTACTCCAGAGTTGCTCCTATTCTTATTAGGGCATCAGCATCAGTTTACGCCCTAAAAATACTTGATATAAAAAACTTTTGTAGGAATATGGAAAGAAATTACAATTGATATGCACTGCCAGCCCTGCACTGCACTTTGGATTTTGAGTACTCTGTTCCTGGCTTCACATGCTGGTGTTGTGGACAAAGGGGTGGAATCTCCGTATGGCAAGTTTGTCAGACACTGTCAAAATCATCATTTTTGTTTCATTAGAACTAATATACATATTATGTTTTGTAGTTTCTTCTCTTTTTTTTCTTGAAAAAAACATGTTTTATCTAAATTCTGCACCAATAAAAAAATTAAAATATTAAACTAAGAATCTACCTGCATATGTGCAGATAGCAGCCTTAATATATGCATGTGAATAAGTTCTATTCTAGTAAAAAAGTGCAAGAAATCATTTGGTTTAATGGCTGACAGGTGAGCGCTACAAATAATATTTTAGTGATCTATGCAGTTACTCTGTCTATTCAATAGATAGTAATCTTTTATACCAAGATTTTGAAATTTTATATATATATATATATATATATATATATATATATATATATATACTATGATGGATTAAAATTTGGATTATAGAATATTAATACAAATCCATACAAGACAATATAATATAGTATACAATACTTAATCCATTCAATATACAACAACCGAATATTCCCAAATCTCAAGTAGTATGTGTACACAAACCGTAGTATGTTAGAAATACAATTGTATAATATCAATAAAAGATCTCTAAAAAACAATATGGTCTTGTATTCATTAAGTGATATCCAGAATTTTGAATACTCACAGACAGTAGCTTGAGAAGGAATTACAAAGGTTTGCGATGTACGCAATATGTCAATAGTCATTCGCCAGGGATAATGGATCCAAAAGTAACTAGACACCATACTAACCCTCACAACCACCACAGCCCAAAACAGTCACACCTGAACACATGAGCAGCATTAATCTGCACAACTGCACCAACACAGAGCTGAGAGGGTTCAAACAAGGACAGAATACAGTACAACACAAACAGTAATGGGAAGGCTCAACCTGGCCAAATCCTGTGCAAGTCCTAATTTATCCCCCTCGGTACTGTGATGAGCTGCATACACACTCCACACAAACAATGCTTGCCATCAAGATGTCAGGTAAATATCTGTTATGTTCCACCATTATGTTACACATGGACCCACAGGGAAGTAAACACCTAACCCATTGAGTGCTAGAGGGATGATCAATACATCACTCAGCAATGCATTTACTGAAAGGGTTAATCAATAACAAAGACAAAACAACAGGGTTGCATTGCATTGCTCCACAGGGATCAGTTCACATGTCACAATTACATTGAGACAAAATGGTTGTATGTACAGCACGCAGGCCACAAAATCAAAAACACCAGGGCCCCAAAGCAAAGACATACACTGTTGAATATAATGACAACCAAGTGGATGAAAGATACTGCGAATCATATGTATTCTGTGGAGTGGTAATGGCAAGGAGGGGAATTGGTGTGGGTAGAGGCCATAGTGTTCTTTCTCCCTAGGCCTGTGTGTTTTGTATGCGATCATTTGCGCTCACTGGAACTGTGATGGTTAAGATTAGCGCTATGGGACTTGTTTTACATAGTGAACAAGACACATTGCTTCTGACACAGGACATGATGTATCATCACTAAATAACGCATGTGCCTACTTACAATGTCTTCTATTTATCCTTTCAATTTTCTTTTATGTTTTTCATTATTATTTCTTAGTTTTTGTATTTATTTTTTAGTTTATTTTTTATATGTGGTGTCTTAGGTATATCTCCTCACTCTACCGTCTCCCCTGAGGGCAGTCACATGTCTGCCATTATGTTTTTGATTGGTCCTTGCCACACATAAAAGGACTGTCTCTCTATGTCTGTCCGATTCCTCTGACGAAGCACGTTTAGGCAACACACATTAGGATGGAAACAGATGGTTCACTTTTCAAATGTCGCACACAAAAGAGAGTGCGACTACACTGCGCATTAAACATGTCACCGTTATTAAAAGGACTACATGAGAATCTCACCCTGCATGAAAAGCACAAGATTCTCATGTCGCGGCATTAAGCAGCGCATCAAGTACTTTAATTCCAATGTGAAGAAAGGACCTGAGTTAATGTTGCCCCTGTCAATTTCCATGCCACTCATCCCAACAAACCTGGTCCTGTACTCTTGATATGTACAAGGAGCCTTCACAACGCAACAGCAGTATTTCCAGTCCAGTCACTGCTCATTGGTTTATGCTCAGTGCTGCTCCAGGCTCTCTCTCCCCCTCTCTGTGTGCAGAATGACAGGGCGGAGCAGAGAAGGGGAGAGAGAGCCAGAAGCAGTGCTGAGCATAAACCAATGAGCGCTGACTAGACTGGACCCACTGCTGTTGCTTTGTGAAGGCAATATTAATCCTTTCTTCACATATTTGAATTCAAGTATTGATGCACTGTTTGTTGCAATGAGCAGCATGGCAGGCATGGAAATTGACAAGGGCAATAGTAATCTTTTCTTCACATATTGGAATTGAAGTACTTGATGCGCTGTTTAATGCCGCAGCATGAGAATCTCGAACTTTTCATGCAGAGCGACATGTTTAATGCTTTTTTGCGTGCAACATTTTAAAAGGATACAGACTCTGAGGGGTGATCTGGATTGAGCCACATCTCACTTTGATACCCTTACTCTTCTTCATAAGTATTTATTATACTATTGTACTGCTTCATAGTACATATTTTTTGTGGGAGGACTGATTCTCACTTTACTGTATTATTCATATGTTATTATGGGTTTGATTATGCACTAGCACTTTTTTGGGTTTCATTGCACCTTCTTAATATATCTTGTTTTGTGAGATGGTATATTGATTGTCATTGTGTTTATATTTGTAGCAAGATTTATGGCTTACACATGATATTTAAGCTCAGTGATCCCCCTCAGATAAGTTTTTAATTGTTTTTATTTGAGTCACTATTTTCATTATTTTTTGATATGTCTAATAATATATTTTGATATGTATGTCTGGATTAGTGTGCCTCTTTTATGAGCTTGCTTTTTGGAGGACTTTTCCTTCTCTTCTATAGTTTATGCAGTTTTTCTTGTCTGAGTGCACCTGGTTACTTACCTATTACCATTCCAGCATCTTTTATTGTCTTGTTCTAACCACAGTTTGTCTATACTTAGATTAAGATTTGGTAGTTTGGGGAATCTTGTTGGCTTGCAATTTGTTCTCTGTGTCAGGTTTTAAGTATAGTAGGTGAGCAACCAACTGGGCTAGAGTGCTTTGAGTTGAATGTGATGCTTGTATGGACCGGAAGATCCTTGTGTTCTTACTGCGACCAAAGCCGGGGCTGCAAGGCCAGATGTCTGGGAACCAGACCTGGATGAACACTACCAGGTACTGCGTAGAGCTGCTCAGTCTCCTACCTGAGGAAGGGAGGATGCCAGAGTACAGAGAAGAAGGCTGTCAGCAGGATAATAGGTCTCTAGAAGGAGACTTGATGACGATTACCAAAGGCTACTTCAGAAGCAGGAAGACTAGGATGGAGACAAGAGTATCAAGAGATCTGGTCTCTCTAAACCAGCTGGCTGGTTGCCTGGAGACAGGACACTATGCTGCACTGCTCCAGTAGCAGTAGAGTGGAGAATGGAGGTTCAGCTGAAGACCAGAGACAGAGAATAAATGAACCGAGAAATTTCAATACGGGCTGGAGCTGCTGTGGAGAGTAATTGAAACATAGCCTGAACAGAGCTGGGTTGGTCCCAGGAAGGTGGCCAGAGCACAATACACAATTGGTGGACAGAGACAAACCAAATGGTCCGGGGTCGGACAGACTAACGAGCAAGTGGAAAGGGAGAAGAAGAAGATGGAGTCAATAACTGGTCAGACACAGAATGGGAAGCCAAGATCAAAGAGTGGAGGATAAAATGTGTAACAAGCCAGAATCAATAACACTGAGTATGCAGCCAAGGATTTCAGAGATGCTATGCTAAGGAAGCAGGCACAAAGATTTTCTACCTGCCAGACGGACAGGCAGAAAAAGGTGGTCTGAGACAATCAGTGAGAGAGGGAGGTGAATAGATAGTACGGCAGGGGATTGTGACATTGTGTTAGGGGAGTTTGGAGGACTGTGAAGGGAGAAAGAAGATTGTCCCAAAATACCCCAAAATCTTGTTTGTCTGAGACAGTATCACAGTGCCCGTGCTCCCTTGTTATTGTTTTCCTGTCAGTCTACACTGTGTATGCTCCCATTGGCTGTCCTGTGTTTATCCCACCCAGTATGGCCTTTATATACTGGGTTCTAGCACCCATCCGGTGCCCTTTCGTGGTGTTCCTGTACCAGTGCTTGTTTTTGATCAGTGATTCCCAGTGTACTGACTTGGCCTGCCTGACTACTCTGCATCTTGTCTCCTGCTCCTGTGTACTGACCCGGATTGCCTGACTATTCTTCTGCGCCTGCTCCGTGATTCAACCCAGCTTGGCTGACGTTCCTGCTCCGTGATTCGACCCGGCTTCGTTGGTGTTCCTGATCTGATGGCCTCATTGTCACCTTGGCAACATTCTGATTATCAGGCAATCCACTCTTCTTTTCTGGTTCAGCAGAGTGCTAGAGTCAGTTTCCGTTACTGCTACGGAAGTGTGCCATTGGCCTAGTCTCCATTATCTCTCCTGCAGAGTGCAAGTGTTTAGCATTCTCCCATAAGGGATTGGCCCATGCCAAGGCTCTGCCCGTCAATAGTGATATCATGAACCTGACCTTACTGCGGTCATTAGGAAAAGCGTGAGGGGTTAACTCCAAAAATATCTCCAACTGATTAATAAACCCTCTGCACAGGGTAACAGTGGTAACAGAGCAGAAGCGGTTAACCCTTTAACTGAGGCAACAGCTGTCAAGGATTGACTCTCCGGTGTCGAAATTGGGGGGATCACCGGATTCTGAACTGGTTTGTAGAGATGCACCGTGCGCTCAAGAATAGTTTGTATGGCCAGTGACAACTGGTCCAAACACTGCTCATGTACATCCATCCTCCAGTGGATGTTCTTTGTATTTCCTTCACCTTTACTGTCTGAGGTCATGGCCCTTTCGTACTGTAACGGTTTGTTCGACATACAGACACAGTGGTTTAGGATAAAACACAGTTTTATTGAAATCACAATAAAATAAGAACCCTCACAGGTCCTGTAGTATACAGTTAGAATGATACAGACACACGACAGGTTACATATACATATGCCTACACAGGTCCAGTATAACCATAAATCCATAGCAGTCTATACTGACACAGGTCAGGCAGAATATGTTGGATTCCCAGGACAAAGGTACTGCATGGGTTAATGGTCTTCAAGGAGTGTAAACAGTCCCATGTGTTGAGAGTTCTGTGATAGAGCTCTTTCCTTATAGAGAGCTTTAGGATACATAACGCCCAGGAACAGGTTAGCAGAACAAACGTGAACTGTCAGAGTACTCTCAGGAATTGAGTAACGTAGGACACTGCCGTAGCAGTAACGGAGACTGACACTTGCACTCTGCAGGAGCAGTAACGGAGACTAGACCAATGACTCACTGCCGTAGCAGTAACGGAGGCAAACACTTGCACTTTGCAGGAGCAGTAACGGAGACTAGACAAATGGCACACTGCCGTAGCAGTAACGGAGGCAGACACTTGCACTCTGCAGGAGCAGTAACGGAGACTAGACCAATGGCACACTGCCGTAGCAGTAACGGAGGCAGACACTTGCACTCCGCAGGAGCAGTAACGGAGACTAAGCCAATGGCACACTGCCGTAGCAGTAACGGAGGCAGACACTTGCATTCTGCAGGAGTAGTAACGGAGGACACTGCCGTAGTAGTAATGGAGACAAACACTTGCACTCTGCAGGAGCGATAACGGAGACTAGGCCAATGGCACACTGCCGTAGCAGTAACGGAGGCAGACACTTGCATTCTGCAGGAGTAGTAACGGAGGACACTGCCGTAGCAGTAATGGAGACAAACACTTGTACTCTGCAGGAGCGATAACGGAGACTAGGCCAATGGCACACTGCTGTAGCAGTAACAGAAACTGACTCTAGCACTCTGCTGATCCAGAAACGAAGAGAGGATTGCCTGATAATCAGAATGTCGCCAAGGCGACAATGAGGCCATCACATCAGGAACGCCAACCAAGCCAGGTCGAATCACGGAACAGGAACGTCAGCCAAGCTGGGTAGAATCACGGAGTAGGAACGTCAGCCAGACCGGGTCAGTACACGGGAGCAGGAACATCAGCCAAGCCGGGTCAGTACACAGGAGCAGGAACATCAGCCAAGCCGGGTCAGTACACAAGAGCAGGTGCAGAAGAATAGTCAGGCAATCCGGGTCAGTACACAGGAGCAGGAGACAAGATGCAGAGTAGTCAGGCAGGCCAAGTCGGTACACTGGGAATCACAGAGCAGAAACAAGCACTGGTACAGGAACACTGCGAAAGGGCACCGGATGGGTGCTAGAGCCCAGTATATAAAGGCCATACTGGGCGGGATAAACACGGGACAGCCAATGGGAGCACGCACAGTGTAGACTGACAGGAAAACAATAACAAGGGAGCACGGGCACCGTGATAGTCAGGTAGATGTGATCCAAGTTCCATTCTGATCTGACTGTTATCTCTGTGCTAGGGGAGTCTGGTGGTATGAGAAGGGAGCAAAGGAGATTTGCCCCAAATACCTCAAAATCTTGTTTAGCTGAATGGAAAGACACTGGCAGCTGTGATCCCAGTTTCTTTCTGAACTGTGGTAAGGGAGTCTGGGTATATGTGGAGGGAGCATGCTCATCTAGTGAAGATAGTTCATCACTATCTATTAGGTTGCTTGGTGACAAGTATTAGAAAAAAATATTATAAAAATAGTTAAAGATGAAAAATGTATACAAAAAAAAAAAAAACACTAACTGAATTTTAATGACCCTCACTGCCCTAACACTAATTCACAGTTTGAATGACCCTCCCTCACTGCCCTAATACTAATTGCACAATCCGAATGTCCCTCACTGCCTTAACACTAAATCTCATTTCAGTGACCCTCACTAACCTAACCCTAAGTCACACACACTTCATAGACTACATAAATTGCTAATATTATTTTTATCAGCTTTTTCCTCTCCTGAAACACATCTAGTCCTCTCTCACTACTAACAAAACATACACAGAAGTGAAGGGAATTATTGGCTTTTACAGTGGAAGTCAGTGGAAATTAATTAATTAATTTTTCTATGAGGTAGGAAATTCCCGCCTCCAAAAATCAGTACTTTCTGCTGGAAGTTTCCACCTGAAACAAATAATAGGGCGGAAATTCGCAGGCAAAAGTTATGCAGGATTTTCTGCAGTAAAAGTGGAAAATTATGTATTTTTGGTGAAAATTCCCATGGGAAAAAATAGGACTTTTCACCCATTCCTATTCATTAGTTTTATTTTTTTGTTGACTTCTACATTTACATGTACTTGTTTTTATCTCGTTTTGTTTTCTGAATCTTATTTTCCTCATTGTCAATTTTTTAGGGTCCTGTAATCCTCTCTCTTGACCTTACTAATCAGCTATTTCTGGTATCTCCACCCCTCTCCTGTGATGGATCTCTGTTCTACTGTGGTGCCATCCCTCTAAAATTCCTATGTTGATAACCCCTTCCCCCAAAAAAATTAAAATGTCCTTTTCTCCATAACTGATTCTTGACAATGTGATTTTAAATTGTCATATTTGTTTTGACTTTGATACAATTTCAAACTATTTTTGGCATTAATTAATTCAGTGGTGGTTCCAGTTTTTGTCCGGTCCTTCTGAGGATTATCAGATTTGTCATCCCTATTGCCCTCTTGATAATTACTTTCCTTATAATTCCTTTCTGTATAGATGTTTGTTTTATGTTTTTTATCACTAACAAATTTTGTTTTCTTTCTAACTATCATTTATTTTTCATTTTTAACAACCTCTTGTACTTTTTCCTAATATTAATCTGTTCCTCTAAAATTATAAAACTTTTTCCAAATGTCCTACATTTCTTGTTTCAACTTTTTTTAACCCCCTTGTGTTCCAGAGGGGAATTGCATGCAACAAATTGCTTACCCTTCTGGCACTCAATGGGTTAATAATAGTTCTAGTCTCTATACTTTGATTTAACCCTTTGAGTGCCAGAGGGGTACGCAACACATTGCTTTGCACTTAAAGAGTTAATAAATCCTTTGAACAACCATGTAAAATGGCCTGCCATTTAGCCTTAAAATTAGAATCCATTAAATCAATTGCTGGGAAGTCGAAAACCCAATAGAATGTTATTGTTCTTCATGCAGAGTTGATACATCCCAATAATATTTAGTTTTCCTGACTAACAAATTCCTAGCATTTTCCTTTATATTCAATACAGTCTTTGTGTCATTATTTTCCTTAAACATAGCTTTAATGATTACTCATCTCAGATTTCTAAACATTCTTAGATCTCGGTTAGCCACAGTTGCAACCCATTCTGCCATCAGCAGAGTGTATACAAGAATAGCAGGTTAATTAAAAAGTGTATCAAGGGGGAGGAAGGTCAGTCAGGGGGTTGTACTAAATAATGTACAGCTGTCTAAGGAAATGGCAATCTGCTCACTTGCCCAAAAAAACATGTACAAGTCCTTCCAAACTCCTGAAGCTTAATTTATATGTCTCACCTATGGCAAAACCCAAGAACCAATTATGGATGCCTTGCTTGATATAAAAAAGCAATATGGCAAATTAAGTGTATTCTTAATAAATTATATTGATGTTAATACTCAAGCAAGGCATCTGTAAGTAGCTCTTGCTTGACACATATACTTTAACCTCTTGGAGTTTGGTGTGACTTATAAAAACTATATATGTAAAACAAATGTTAAACAATTGTAAAATCACACAGCCTCTCTCGGGATCAGACAATAGAGGTTATGTGATTTTACAATTGTTTCACACGGAACTTTGAAGACTCTTTCCTCCTTACAGCCTTATTCCACCATATAGCCAACTTCCATTTGCAGCATACAACTTTTATATTGTAGTTTTTATAGTTTGTGTTTTTTAGCATCTATATTGCATTTGTTCCATATATGGTTTAACTAGTTGAACAGCCCGTGTACATGTGCTACAGTGCCAGACAGCAATGGCCGCAGTGCAGTCATGCACTGGAGCGGGCAGTCTGTCATGCGCATGACTGCAGCTCGCGCTGCCGTCTCTACTGTGCATGGAGGCTTCTGACAAACAATTTAGCAGCCGGCTCCAAAAGGGACTGACAGTGCAGGTGCACGGACGTCACTATGGCAAGATGTCCGTGCTTCCTGCTACTGTCCGCCTCAGAGTAAGTAGAAAATCTTGTAAACCGGGTAATATTTCTGGTGACTAGCGCTACTAAGCAGCTAGTTGCCAGATGAAGACTTAAATAAGATTACGTTTTTGCGGTGTGGTAGTTCCCCTTTAAGGAGGTTTTTGGGGCTTGGAAAGAAAAGCTCACCAGAGAAATCCTTGTATTGACCTCCCATATACTTATACAGTGTGACAAGATCTCCTCTTAGTCATCTTTTTCTAGAGTAAATAAACTAAATTTGTCTAGACGTTCTTCATATTTCAAGTTCTGCATTTCCTTAATTAATATTGTGCTCTTCTCCGTACTCTCTCCAGTTCTAGAATATCCTTTTTCAAAACTGGTGCCCCAAATTTCACAGCATATTCTGGGAAAAGAGGCAAAGATAGCTTTATCTACTCTTGCTTTAATATTCCTTTTTATGCAACACAGGACTTTGTCTCTGCTACTGCTATTTGACACTGGTCACTGTTTGAAGTTTGTAGTTTACAAAAGGACTCACA
The DNA here is from genome assembly GCA_037306005.1 of Rhinophrynus dorsalis. Classification (NCBI taxonomy): domain Eukaryota; kingdom Metazoa; phylum Chordata; class Amphibia; order Anura; family Rhinophrynidae; genus Rhinophrynus; species Rhinophrynus dorsalis. The sequence goes on from CM074718.1 coordinate 165,613,524, forward strand.
GATCTTTCTCTATCAATGAATGTCCTAAAATTATTCCATTAAATTTATAAGTAGCATTGAGATTTTTTCTTGCAAAATGCACAACTTTACACTTTCCCATATTAAACTTTAAATTCTTTTTTGTTTGCCCAGTCTGCCATTTTATGTAAATCCGTCTTAAAGGGATAGTAATACTTTGATTTATCTTTATTTTATTTTGTAGGCATTAAAAAAACATGAAGAACGATAAAAGTCTTATCTCTCAAACCTTTATGGTTTGAGAGATATTCACAAGCAAAGTTTCCCCTCCCACCCCTTTTACCTAGTGTAAGCCATCTCTTCTCAGATGTGGAATGCAGTCCATAGACCAGACAGATAACAGCAGGGGACAATCTTCTTCCTATGAGAACAATGAAAGCCCTGCCCCCCTTGACAAGTTTTTCAGGTTTTTCCCTTATCTTAATTGAAGATTGTCCCTCTCTGCAGTCTACCTGGGCACCTCCCTTTTGTTCTGGCTGAGCAGTGTTATATCAATAAAAGGGGCAGGAGGGGGATAATTTGTCATTGAATTACTCTTGAACTATAACTCTGACAGAATTGAAATAACACTCTCCAAAGTCCAAATACTATGATGATTAATTAGAGCTGATTTTATTATGAAACATTAGTATCCCATTAAGCTAAACATCCTGCTCTGAATTTATTAACGTGCTTAATTTCGTGTCATCCACAAATATTGCCATTTTGCTTTCTATACCTATTTTAAGGTCATTTATAACATGTTAAAAAGCAGTGGACCAAGTACTGAATCTTGAAGCACTCCACTCTTAACTTTAACTGTATTGGAGGATTTTCCATTTACAACAACACATTATTGCCTATACTTCAACTAGTTCTTTTTCCATTTGCAAAGGTTTACCCCCTAGCCCCAATTTCCTTATTTTATACACCAGCCTCCTCTGTGTCACTGTATCAAATACCTTTGCAATATCTAGATATAATAAATGTACTGCTTTAACATTATCTAGTTTGCTACTTACTTTGTTATAGAAGCTCAAAAGTTTTGTTTGGCAAGACCTATTTCTCATAAAGTCATGTTAATTCCTGCTATTAAAGTGTTAGTAATGTCTGAAAAAAACTTTTTTGCATTTAGAAGAGCTTAAAAAGCTGATCTAAATGCAAAAAAACGTATCTCTCAAACCGCTATGGTTTAAGAGATACGGGCGTTTAAAGTTTGATTTCTCCTACTGACAGCTGTAAAGCTGTCAGCAGGAGATCCATGTCGGTCGACACGCTGGCGCTTGAGAAGTGCCGAGTTCTCTTTACTTACATGTAATCCCTTTATTGGAATGGTCTAAAACGTGTGCCTGAACACTAGGCACACGTTTTAGACCATTCCAATGAAGGGATTCCATGTAAGTAACGAGATCGCGGCACTTCTCAAGCGCCAGCGTGTCGACCGACACGGATCTCCTGCTGACAGCTTTACAGCTGTCAGTAGGAGAAATCAAACTTTAAACGCCCGTATCTCTTAAACCATAGCGGTTTGAGAGATACGTTTTTTTGCCCGTATTTCTTAAACCATAGCGGTTTGAGAGATAAGTTTTTTTGCATTTAGATCAGCTTTTTAAGCTCTTCTAAATGCAAAAAAGCTTTTTTCAGACATTACTAACACTTTAATCTTATTTTCCTCAGTGGTATCCTGAATAAAATCCCTTATTATCCCTTCTAGCAGTTTTCCCACTACCGATGTCAAACTGACATGTCTATAATTCCCTGTTCTGTTTTAGTTCCCATCTTACTCTTTCTACATTGGCTTTACACCATGCTTGTGGCACTGAGCCTGTGGTGAGAGGTCTTTAAATAGTAAGAGTAGTCTTGTTGATTCTGCATTGAAGAACCCTTGAATGTTTACCATCAGGACCAGATGCTTTGTCAGTCTTAATTTTGTCCATTCTTCTCTTTAGCTATGCGTGTGTTAAACCAATATCTGATAATGGTATGGTTTTACTTGTTAATTTTTGAGGCTCTTCTACCACTGTGTTCCCTGGTATATTCTGATGCAAAGAAAGTGTTCCAAAAATTTACCTTTTCCTTATCCATCCTAATCAACTCATACCTCTACTTTTTGAAAGGTACAATGCACTCCCTCTTAAGTGGTTTGCTATTTATATATTTAAAAACCATTTCTTGATTAGTCTGGCTCTCTGTTTTAGTTTTTGATTAATTGTCTATTTTCGCTAACCTAATTGCCTTTCTGCAATCCTTGTTGCACTCTTTAGTATTTCAAAAAATAATTATTTTCCTTCAGACTTAAAAGTTTAACCGCAATGGTTGTGATCTACTTTTTTTGCATTTGTTCCCGGGGGGAAATTTCTGCAAATAATATATATTAATATATTTCTGCAACCTAAATTGAAATTCTGACCATTTTTTAGTTAGTATTTTTCCTTTAAATAATGTATCCCAGTCTATGTGTTGCATTGACGCTGTTAACATTTTGAAGATTGCCTTTTTAAAATTAGGAGTCTTGCTTTCTCAAACTGATCTCATATGAAACCTTGTTGTGATCACTGATTCCCAAATGTTCACCTACTTTATTATTGGACACAATTATTAGGTCCAATAAATTGTTACTTCTTATTGACACTTGTACCATTTGTGACAAGTAGCTATCTTTAAAGGGATAGTAATACTTCGTTTTAACTTTTTTTTTATTTTGTAGGCATTAAAAAAACATGAAGAATGATATAAGTCTTATCTCTCAGACCTTTATGGTTTATGAGATATTCACAAGCAAAGTTCCCCTCCCCGCCCCTTTTTCCTAGTGTAAGCCATCTCTTCTCAGATGTGAATCTGGTTGTATGACCAGACAGATAACAGAAGGGGACAATTTTCTTTGTATGAAAACAATGAAAGCCCTTCCCCCCTTGACAAGCTTTTCAGGTTTTTCCCTTATCTTAATTGAAGATTATCCCTCTCTGCAGTCTACCTGGACACCTCCCTTCTGATCTGGTTGAACAGGGGGGGATACTTTGTTTGTGAATATCTCTTAAACCATAAAGGTTTGAGAGATAAGACTCATTCTTCATGTTTTTTTAATGCTTACAAAATAAAATAAAGTTAAAATAAAGTTTAAGCAAGCTCACAAACCTGATTCCCTTAGCACTCTGACATGTCTAATTTCGCCAGTTTATATCTAGATAGTTCAAATAACACATAATACAGCATAACCAAGATGATAAGGACTTCAACATTCTCAATGATTTTGGTGGTATGTAGCAAATACCCGCCAACACCACAGTTAGCTGCTCATAGAACATCAACTTCAATGAGGCAAAAGGGACAGCAACACATTGTAGAACATATTTTCTTCTGTTGGCTTTGGATTTAATGATTTGGGTTGAGTCTTTTTTTTAAGTATTATACCAGGAAGTGTACACTGCTTCTCATTTTCTAGTATGTCCTGGGTGCTCATTTTATCTATTCAGAAGGGTGAAAGGCTGAACTGACCTTGCAGGACTAGAACCTGCAACCTAGAGGTGTGAACATATTCTACAGGTGGTGCATTAACCAACTAAGCTACCTCACTGTGACTAATCTACAATGTTAGCACAAACCCATGTGTAGCTGTTTGGGGGCCACAACTTGGAATTTGAATCAGGGATCCCTAGTTTAATAATCTTCATTTATGCTTTGGGATTATGGGAATGTATTTGCCTCCTATCCGTGGGCTTCTTAGTTTGCATTCCTATTTAACCTCCTATATAGGGGTTGGAGAAAAGTCAGAAAAATTTCTTGCATCACTATTCGTCAAAAACAAATGATTTCATGCTTTTTTTGCAAAAGTTTTCTCCTTTTTCACCATTGCCAATAATTTTTCGCCTATGTTTCCTATGACTGCAACATTTCCCTCCACAATATTACTTCTTCTGAGGGCTGAAGTGGAGAAATAAATAGCTGAAAGTCAGAGTTGTGAGTCCTACAACATCATATGCCTTGAAAGGTTGTTAGCAGGCTGAGTGCATTTTCCCTTTGACCACAACACTAACTTCCTGCTTATGTCACTTTGGCACAACCATCCTTGAAAAACAACTGCAGCTTAGAATATTCCAAAACGGTGCAACAAATGACATCAGTTCTTTAAAACCTCTGTTTTCATCAATAAAAAAGGGCAGCATGTCAACTGCCAACATTTTGACAAGTTTTCTATTCCATAGACGTACTTTTGCATTATGTTTGTGCAGGAATTTACTTCTTTCTAACAACATAGCAAGTATGGTATGGCAGTATGTAGTAGAACTGTGTAACTTTATTGCTTTAATGCCATCACTTGTGGAGGTGGTAGGGTGGTGGTGGTATGTGTAGGCACTCTATGCATGACTCTTGTCATCTCCTACAGCAAACCCATAGTCATCATACTCCTCTGCAGCAGGAGCCATAGGTGTTATTTGGAATGAACCAGCTGTTGGCAGTGGCACACTCTCTGACACATCAATAACATCACTACTTCTGTTATCTTCCCAAGAGCCCTGGGAACTTTTTGGAGTGTTCTGCTGCTGCTAGTTGTGGCATTTGTGACATTTTCATGGTGTGTCTCCCAGTCAGACCTGTGTTTGTGCTTCAGTTGGGACCTCATTGAGAAGGTGCCTAGATGTGAGCCTGCATTACCCCTATTCACGTGCTTTTTGCACAGACAAGAGATAGCAACATGCTTAGCTTTTAGATCCTGAGTGAAGTATTTCCATACTGTGCACTTCATGGGCTGCAGGGTTCCTGAGGGGCTGCTTCTACTACTGTTGCTAGATGTTGATGGAATTCTACTGGTACTACTACTATGTTTCAAAGGTGCAGCAGCAGAGGCACTCATCATAACTAAGGTTGTGGATGTTAATAAGTGATCAAGACTAAGCTTCTTAGACGTGAAACGCGTTGATCAAGTTCAGGCATTTTCAGACATGACTCCTGTTGAGAGATAGCCCTGCCTAACAGCCCACCACCCTTTTATCATAGTGATATTTTAATATGAAGAAATAAAGGTACTTTTTGCTTTTATGATGCTTGGTTGTTGAAGTCTTTGGATGGTGCGGTCACATATGCTTGTTTCTTGAAGTTCAGTGGGAGCTGAGGGTCCCGACCAGCACACCTGTGACAATACTACTAGCTATGCTTTTGTGCGCTACTATGTATCTTTAATGCTTTACACTCCGACATTGAATGGAGCCGCTATTTTTGTTTTGTGTGGATCTTAATAACCTGTGTTGTTGTTGTTGATGATGCTGCTGGTTACTCAACACAAGTGTGTGTGTGTGTCTGAGTGGGGGCTTGAACTTGGTAGTATTAATGATGGTGATGATGACTGATGGGATGACTGTGCATTTTTAGGCATTTTTACTTGCACAGGATCAGAGTTTCCATTGGTTCTCAAACAGATTCTAGACAGGGACAGTGCTACTTTTCAGTCATGGAAGATTAATCCTTTGCTTTTCAGGTAATGTTATGGTCAAGTCATCATCTCTCTCACTCTCTACTTCATCTGTATCTGAAGAAGAGGAGGATATATTGTTACAGCTTACCTTAGTTTCAGCGTCATCTACAGGCACGAGGCTTCTAGCATGCAGCAGGCCTCTGTTTTATGTGTTTGCTTCCTGTAGTCTCCTCCTCCCTCTGAGCTGCTCCTCCTACCTACTTCCTGTGGAGGGGTTTAAAAGGCAGACTGAGTCCTGACTCCGTTGCCCTTACATTGTTGTGCTTAGCAGTTCTCTTACCTTGGGCTCTGTGTATGACCTGGCTAGTCTTCCATCCAACCTGGTGCTAACCTGTGGCTCTGTCTGACTATTCTTTTTTGTGTATCTCTATAAGTGGACATCCAACCTGGTGCAGACCTGTGGCTCTGGCTGACTACCTGAACTGTGCATGACCTGGCTTGCCTGACTAACCCCTCTGGTGCTGACTTGTGGCTCTGTCTGACTACTCTTACATTTGCTCCGTTTACCTAGCAGACACCCAGCCTAGTGCGGACCTGGGGCTCTGGTAGACCAGCTCTGATACTGACTGCAGGATTGAGTCAGTTATCTACTCCCTCTCTGACTGCAGGCTGAGTCAGAGTTCTCTCCTTACTGACGGCAGGCGTGCATCAGTACATCTACTTCGGATCAAGATCCTGTGTTCCTGTTCCTGACCCAGTTCCTGCTCCTGTTCTGTTCCTGATTCCAGTAGAGACTACCAGTGGCTGAGGCCTAGTCTCTAGCATTGTGATCAAGCTTGGCAGTCTAATATTTCTGATAACTGTGCTCGCTGGTTTGTAACCCTCTGCTTGTTTCTTTATATATATTTGCCTTCCACTACTATTAATAAATTTCATGTAACTATACCATACTGACTCTTGAACTTCTCTGGGAACCATGACAGATATATTGTAGATCTACAACATCACCAGTCATCATTAGGTCATCCTCAGTAGTGCCTGCCACTTCTTATCCACTACTCTTATATTCCTATAAGGTTTTAGAGGTGTCAAACAATTTGTTTTTACTTTTACTATCACAAACTTTGAGCACAGGTGTTTTGGTGCTTGTTTGTCTCAGTGTCAGATGCAGCAGTTGGTTCATCTGCTACACCTTCCTCCATAATGCCACTGCCATCATCAACACTAGAATGCAACTCGTTATCGTCTTCAGTGTTCTTCTTATATGTTTTTTATTGTGCTGGTGGTAGTGGTGAACATTTGATGGGACTTTGACAAATTGCATCCTCCCTGGGAGTAGAGGGATCATCATCATTTATTGCACATTCTGCAGCAACCATTGCTGCAGTCAGTTTTTGAACTACAACTTTACTCTCATGTCCCTGCACTGTTCCACCTTTCCCCTTCTACCTGTCCCTTGTGTGTTTGCTGGACATTATTCCACTACTGTATGTTTTTACTCTAAAGAATCAAACAGAACTGATGGAGTGTGATGTCTTGCCTTGGCCCTCAACAAAATTCTCAGTCTCGTCTGTTATCTATCAAGACTGCCTCAGTCACAGAGCTCTTGTCAGGTTCCCAGCTGTCTGTTACCTAATATATATATATATATATATATATATATGATAATTAAAAAAACAAAATCAACAACTTCTTTCCCCAGACTTCCCTAGCACAGAGATAATAACAACAAGATCAGCAAGGAAATAGATTGGACTGAAGCTGCCTGTGTCTTACAAATCAAATCAGACAGAATGTTGGGGTAAATTAGGTCAACCTCATTTCCTCCCTTCTCACCACCCCAGACACATCCAACAAAGATATAATAATAATAACAACCGCAAGATCAGCAAGCAAATGGGACCCCAGCTGCCTGTGTCTTGCCAGTCAGTCACACCAAATTGTGGGGTATTTGGGGTCAACCTTCTTCCTCCCTTCTTCATCCCAGAGTGCTCCCAGACTCCCCTAATACAGAAAACAAATGTCCTATCTAAAAGATCCCCTAAATAAGCTTCATTTCCCCTTTATATGCCTATCATCTCTAGCTCAAAAATGTGCTGCTGTTTCCTCTCACAAACACAAAATGGCTGCTGTGAGAACTTGAAAACCTTTTATACGCCTGCAGGAAAAGAAGAGAAAACCACCATGTAGTGGAGAGATATTCAGTTTTCCCATTGATTTCAATGTAATGACCTAGGAGAAAAAAGTAGAAAAACTGCAGTTTTCGCTGGAAATTTTTCACCAGGCGAAACAATGCTTGATTGTCATTATGACTTGTATTTGTTTTCACTGTCAGATTGGTAAGTGCAAAATATTTGTAAGTGTGATTGGTGCTATGTCTATTAGGGATGGGCAAAAGTTTTTACCTCAAAAGAGAAACAGGAGTATAATGGCACTTTTCACCAAGTGGGAAATTTTTAGTGAAAATGCAGTTTTCCCATTTTTTCACCTAGCTGTTTGCATTGAAATCAACGGAAAGACATAATTTCTCCCCACCACATTACATTTTTCTCTTCTTTTCCCTCAGGCATATAAAACCGTGTCAGAGCATGACATTCTGTGTTTGTGATAGGTAGAGAAAGCAGCACATTTTTGAGCTAGAGAAGGCAAGCACATAAAGTAGAGTTGAAGCTTAGTTTAGGGAGTCTTGTAGGCAGGAAATCTGTTTTTTTATTGAGAGAGTCTGAGGGACAGGAAGGAAGGAAAGAGTTTGGCCCCAAATACCCCAAAAGTCAGTGTGACTGAGTGGGAAGACACAAACAGCCATATTCCAAGTTTCTTCCTGATCTGGCTGTTATCTCTGTTCTAAGGGAATCTAGGGGTGTGAGTAGGGGGCAAAGGTGTTTTACCTCAAATACCCCAAAATGTCATGTGATCAAGTATACACAGGCAGCTGTTATCCAAATTCCTTTTTGATCTGGCTGTTATCTCTGTCAGGAGAGTATGGAGATGTGAGAAGGGGGCAAAAGAGGATACCCCAAATACCTCAAAATTCTGTGTGACTGACTGGGAACACAAAGGCACATGTGATCCAAGTCTCTTCCTGCTCTGGCTGTTATATTTGTCCTAGGGGAGACTGCTGGGGTGAGAGCTGAGCAAAGGAGGTTTACCCCAAATACTCCAAAATGTTGTGTGGCTGACTGGGAAGAAATAGGCAATTGTAATCAAAGTTTCTTCCTGATCTGGCAGTTATCTCTCTCATAGGGGAATCTGGGGAAAGAAACAGTTGAACAGGGAGTATGTTTTTAGGTTTTTTGTTGACAGTGATAGGAATATATGGGACAGTTAATTAAAATAAATAAGGAAAATTAAATACAAATTGATAGGTGAGGCGATCCAAAGTAAAACATCAAATACAATCAGTTTGATTGTGTGCTTTACAGTGAAAACACACACAGTAGTTGAATAATGACCAGTATATGCACAAGGAGTAGTGTAAAAGGATTAGGAGCAGTGCAGGGACATGTGATTAAAGTGGTAGTCCAAAAACTGACTGCAGTCATGGTTGCAGCAGCGTGTATATTAAATGATGGCAGTCCTCTTGAGGTGGATGCAGTTTGTCAAAGTCGCACCAAAAGTTCAACCACGACCAGCAGGTATTATTAATAAAACATCAAAAAACAGACAACGAGTCACATTCCAGTGCTGATGGCATAGTGCAAGAAAGTGTATCAACTCAACCAGCTGCTGTATCTGACAGTGAGACAAACAAGCACAAAAACATCTGTACTGAAAGCAGTAGTGAACATTGTGAAAATCCCTCAAAGGGGAAAAGTAAAAAGAGATCGCTAAAAGACTATATAAATATAAAAGCAGCAGGAAAGAAGCAGTAGGCAATGCTGAGGATGACCTAATGACTGATGATTATGATGTAGATCTAGAATATATACCTCCAGCATTCTCCTGCTCTTCAGATACAGATTAAGTTGAGAGTGAAAAAGATGATGACATGGCTAGTAAGTTAGCTGAAAGATAAAGGCTCAACCTTCCACCACTGAAAAGGAGCACTGTGCCTGTCTATAAACTGGTTGAGAAAACAATTAGAAAGATGGCAAAACATACACAGTCATCATGTCAGTTATCATCATCATCATCACTGCTTCCAAGTCCCACACACATTCACACACACACACACACACTCTAATAGTGTTGTGCATCCAACAACATGACAGGTTATTAGCATCTACAGTCTTAGCTTTAAGTGGCTCTACTGCTCTAGTGCAGCACCTATGACACCTAGTAGTAATACAAATTCAGCAACATATAGTCCCAGTAGTAATAGCAGCAGCCACTCAGGAACCCTGCAGTCTATGAAGTCCACAATCCACATAATAGATGTGATGCTCATATGTCAGAGAGTGTGCCAAGATTTACTCCTCCTGCTACAGAGTAGTATGACTCTGAGTTTGTTTTTGGAGATGACAAGAGTAATAGAGTGCTTACATATACTGCCACAACCCCCACCACCGTAATATGTAATGTACTGTAATTAAATCAATAAAGTTACACCGTTCTTCTACTGTATACTGCCATCCTGCACTTACTAAGTACTTAGACTCAAAACTTGCACAAATAAAATTCAAAAGTATGCCTATGGAATGGTAAACTTGCCAAAATGTTGACATGCAGCAGTTATTTTTCAAGGATGGTTGTGCCGATGTTACTTAAGCAGGAAGTTAGTCTTGTGGGCAAAGAACAAAAGCACTCAGCCTACTAACAACCTTTTCAAAGCCTTGACTTTCAGCTATGTATTCCTCCACTTCAGCCCTCAGAAGAAGTAATATTGTGGTGAGAAATGTTGCAATCATGTAAAACATAGGTGAAAATGGTGGTAAATCTATAGGCAGTGCCGAAAAGGAGAACATTTCAGTATGGACATCTATAGATGATAAAAAGTGAAAAATCGTTGTTTTTTTCAGGAAATGTCCTGAGGGAAATTTCTCTGACTTTTCACCAATCCCTAGTGTCTATCAGTGTCACTAGTGTGTCTGTCAGTGTGACTGCTGCAGTGTATTTCCGTGTCACCAGTGTGTCACTGTGACTGGTGCTGTTTCTGTCAAGGTCTCTAGTGCTGCATTTTCATCTGTCACTGTGACTGATACTGTGTCTATCACTGTTACTAATGTGTATATCAGTGTGACTGGTGCACTTGTGGTACATCTGTGTCTATTTGTATGACTGGTGCTGTTTATTGGTCATGCTTACTAATAGGATAGGAGGTGGACCCGCAGGGCAGACTGGGGTTACTAGGCAGAACAGGTGCAGAAACAACAACTAGAAACAGTTACTGAGTACTTGGTAATGGAATGAAAAGTACAACTCACTGGTAGATAAAAGCTGGATGATGTGTTGCCAGGAGTGGGCAAACTACTCTCAAGGCTGCTGCTGCTGCTGCTGCTGAGAGTTACTTGTGAGCGAAACTAGACTTAGAAGCTACAAGTAGCTCATACAGTTAAAAGACAGGACTAAGAGCTCACAAGCAAACAAGTTCACAGGATCCAAATCAGCAAACAGTATCAGGTCTGGAGTGAAGCATCGGTCTGGACAGGCAGCAAAGAAACATGGTCAGAACAGAAATCACAACACCGGAACAATTAGTTAGTAAGACGCCATACAGTTGCTCTGATGTGTCTGTAACACTGCTTGATATAGACCTCAGATGGTGCATTCTGGAAACAGACTGTCAATAGCAGAGCTGGAGTGAATGGATCAAATGTGTCCAGGTAAACAGTCAGAGCTGCAGATAAGAGCAGTGCAGGACTTTCCAGACCGGATTCATACAATATTTCAGTGTCATTAATGTGCCTTTCAGTGACTGGTGCTGTATCTGTTAGTGTCATTAGTGTGTCTGTCCATGTGACTGGTGCTGTGTCTATCAGTGTCACTAGTGCTACATGTGCGTCTCTTAGTTAGACTGGTGTTGTCTGTCATTAGTAGTATGTTTATTAAGTTGCTAGTCACTGTGTATTTTTGGAATACATGCAATTTTCATTAAAGTGGATCTGTCACCTTAATAAAGTTTAGTTTGTTATACATAAATATAATATCTGGCTATTTGTTTGAATTGCCATTTTGCAATAAAATAAATAGTATTTTAGATATAAACTTTTATATTTTGATCACACAGTGTGGTACTTTTTGCTAATTCCCTGCATTGTATACTAATTAGTTCTGTTCAAAGCCAAATGTATTACTTTCTTTGTTATCATTAATTCCCCCACAGTGTGTATACAAGTGGTGGCTCTGGTGAATCTAATGACTGATGGCCCTCGTACAAAATTTTGGGGTTCCAATGCACTGCAAACCACTGAAAATCCTAGATCTGTTCAATTTTCAGCATTCAGTGGGTCTATAAAATTGTCTGGGCTCCAGTGCTGTGCACTTACTGTACCCCATGTCATACCATAGCTCCTCTGGATCATCTTGAAGCAGCCATGGCATACAAAAAACTACCTCAGGAGGTGCTCATGCTCTGCTGAGAGCCACTCTCTAAACCTCACTTTCTATATTATACTTTCATCCACCACTCATATAATTCTGCCCTAACTCTGGCCCCACATTCATATTTCACTTCTCTCCTATCCTCTCTATCATCCAGTCCACCACTCCTCTTCCCCATTTTCAGTTCCTTATTGTGCCCTATCCCTCCATCCCCAAATACCACGTTCACTTCCCATGATCTTTCAAACTACATCAAAGACAAGATTGATACAATCAGAGGGGACCTCTTTTCTAACCATATTGTGCATCATCATCAGACCTGTTCCATCCCCACACACAGAGTTCCCTCCTCAACTCTGGAACAAATCCCATACACATGCAGATTTTAAATGTCTTGATTCTTCCTTGCCTTCTGTCTTATTAAAGGCTAAACAGGAATGCAATGCTACACAAAACAACAACTCTTACCCTCACCATCTCTTCTTAATCTTTGGCACCTTGCTGCATCCTTCTTCCACAAATTGCTCTCACTCCATAAATTCACCACAAATTTTTGCTGAGCATGTCAAAGACAAGGTGGAAACTATTCACAAAACAGATTCCTATTTTTCCATCAGTCTCTAAACTCTCTCTCTCCAACCCCCCTTCATCTTATTTTCAGTATTTTACTCCATTAACAGAGGTAGTTGTTTCCCCGTTTCATCTATACACCCACCTGACCACCTGCTCCTTGGACCCTATGACCTCCCACTTACTTAAACCACTTGCACCCATCCTCACACATATATTAACATAGCACCTTAATCTCCTCAGGCACCTTCTCTTCTTCCTTCAAACAGGCACAATTCAAACCCCTGCACAAGAAAACTAACCTCAGCCCCTCCTGTCTCTTTAACTATTTGCCTGTTACCTATTACCCCTAACTTCAAAGTTCTTAGAAATCCTTGCCTTCTCCCGAATAAACAAATGAATTGATGCTATCAATCCTTCGGACCCTTTTCAATCTGGATTGTGGGGTGGATATTCAACTTATACAGGACTCTATAAAGTGACTAATGATCTCCAGATTGCAAAATCCAAAGGTGACTATTCTGTACTCATACTACCTGACTTAACATTTGCATTTGATATAGTTAACCACTGCATCATGGCTCTCCTATCTCTCACAATGATCCTTTTGTTGTATCTTCTGGCAATTCAATCTCCTCTACAGTCCCTCTGTCTATGGGGATGCCTTGAGCCTCTGTTCTGGATCCTCTTACACCCTCTCATACTGTGAACTTATCCGTTATCAATTCGTTTGGCTTCAAGTATCATCTATATGTTTATGATACCCAAATTTATACATCCACGCTGCATCAAATTACTTACAAATTTCAGAATGCCTCTCATGGATTTCCTCCTGGCTGGTTCATTGTCATCTTAAGATGAGCATATCAAAGCCCGAACTTCTCATTTTCCCTCTATAATCTCTCCCAACAACCAGTTTCACCATTACAGTTGATGGAACTGACATTCATCCATTCAGCTAAGTGTGCTGCTTAGGGGTCATATTTGATTCTTTCCTCTCCTTCTGCCCTCATAGTAACTCTCCTTGGCTATAACCTGTAACAACTTCTTCTGCAATATTCTACTCTCAATAGATTGCAATTTGTCGTGAGAAGGGTTTTCTCTCCACCTATTTTGGTTTGTGCATGCATGTTACATTGTTTTTATATATATTTCCCCATTTTATACAGCACCAAACTTGAGCTGCAATAGCTTTTGAATGCATATTCTCCAATCATTTGGAGTGCCTTTGCTTTATTCAACATGAAAACTACTTTAACACTTATTTTTATATAAGATGCTTATTTTTTCTTTTAAAGCTGAACTACCACCAATAAAAAACATGAGCTCCAATAATTCTCCATCTGGCGACTAGCTGCTCAGTAGTGCTAGACGCCAGAATTATTAGTTTGTTAAACAGAATTATCCATTCTTCAGGGTTGTAACCGAAGTTTGTCTTGAAGTAAGGCCCCGGATCATTTTTAACCCCTTACGGACCCTTGATGGTACTGGCAAGTCATGGGTTGACGAGCCATAAGGACCCATGACATGTCAGGATCGCCATGGAATTTAGGACTCCCTGTGCGGCTGCATGACATTCAGGGAGCCCTGAAACAGATGCATGAAAAAAAAATGGTCCGTGGTCCTTAAGTGCCAGCCAGATGCACAATCGGCCAGTCCTTAAGGGAATAAAAGGGTACATTTTGCCATAGCATGCTTTAAAAAAAAAAAAAAACAACGATTACAGGTTATCGCTATATAAAGACCATCCTAAGGCAAACTTTTTTAGGGTTCCCCTTTAAGCTATTATTAAAATCAGTATTTTAGTCACAATTCAGTCTGCTTTTATTCAAAATCAGATATACAGGCGTTGCTATATTTACTATGCTAAGATATCATTTATTCATTCAAAGCATTTCTTGCATAGCAGGGGAAAACAAAATGGAAAATAAAGAAACATGCATTTATATGCTTATTGTAGTATAATTTCCATTAAAATTCTTCTCTAGTTTGGAACTCATATTAATGAAACAAGACAATAGTAAATAGATTCCTTCTATGAAAATGAGTAATAATTATAAAGCAGCTACTAATCCCCATAGAATTGATAAAAAGCCTTTAGGGGACAAACACATTTCCCAAATACCCATTGATATAAATGGTCCATTTAACTCTTTGAATGCTGCAGAGGTCCTTTTTAACCCTTTGAGTGCCAGTGGGTCCACAATGCATTGTTTTGCAATGCGTTGCACACTCAAAGGTTTGAAATTGAAGACTTCTCTAGCATTCAGGGAGTTAAAAATCCCATCTAACTTCTTGGATAATATAGAGGCATTCAATACTCTGCTTCACAACCCAGTGGGAATTTTCATTTATTCCTTGTGGTGCAGGTGGTTGTTCCAGAATTGCTGATGTCATTTATACCTATCATACATACCATTCTGGGTTCAAATCAGCTAAATGTTTACTTAAATAAAGTTTTAAAATAAGAATCTCCAAGAGCAACACATTTTGGGTGTGGATGTTGGCAAAGAAATCTTGCAGATACTCTTCAGAGTATGTGATATAGCATATGCTACCTTTTGTGGATACCTGCTTACGCTCTGTGCCATCAATAAGACTTATGCAAGCTAGCCCTAAACACCTTCCCTACTGCAAGCACAGGTAATTGAGACATTTTCACAAATTTCCTCTCCACCATGTTAGTACATATAATAAGCAGGTTGCAATGGAACTGTCACTCTGAGAAACCCATACACTCCCACACTGCCATCCCATTTATACAAGCTGCGTAAATGGGGGAAGTTCCAGCACAAGTTGCTTAGTACATAAGCGCCAGACAGATGCCACACAAATTAGAGTGGAATCATATTAGTACATCCCCTTTTATCTGCTTTCATGAAGACAGACCACGTGATAATACAACAAATCAGACAACTGGCAAATTGAGGAAGGACATCATACTTGATTCTCTGAGGTTGATCTACTAAGAAACATTGTACAATTCTGGGGCAAACCAACTGCACCATATTGAACAAATAAAAATTCTCATGAATTTAAAATTGGATTTTAGTCTTACCTGTTAAATCCTTTTCTCTTAGTCCATACGACATTTAGGTACCATGGGGGGGGGGCGACAGCTCCTCCCTGTGGGCTGGAACATTTCTATAAAAAAGTTGTGGGTGGAGCCTCCCCTTCTCCTTATGAGGCTATCCCACTAGCCCTGCCCCAGTTAGATTTGATACAAGCCTACTAAGTAGGATAGTAAGAAAGAAGAAAGGAAAACTACTCTGAGCAACAGACCCAATAGGACTCCCACTTCCAGCTAAGCGAGACCAAGCTTGGTCCCTTTCACTGGGTGGAAGACCTGTATGTCATATGGACTAAGAGAAAAGGATTCAACAGGTAAGACTAAAATTCTCTTTTCTCTGTCATTCAATATGAAATACAGGTACGATGGGGGGTATATCAACATTAAGCTCCCGGTGTGGGAAGAGAAGGAAAGGACGAAGTGCCAGTCCCCATGATACCTGAGTTCCGAAGGACTATCCAGGTCAAGGAACAGTGCAAACCTAACTATGTGTCAACGGACACAGAATAACAATATTATAGCACACAAGGACAAAAGCCAACTGGGCTCAAATAGTTAAAAACAGTAAGGCACACTAATATAAAGGTCCTAAACAGGCAGAACTGCCTCCAGGACCTCCCTGCCAAAACTGGCTTCAGCCAAAGCCAGAACATCAACATGATACTGTTTGGCAAAGGTGTGCACAAAGGACCAAGTGGCCGCCTTGCACAGATGTTCAGCAGAGGCCTGATTTTTGTAGGTCCAGGAGGCCCCAACAGACCAGGTGAAGTGTGCTGTAATACGGAAAGGAAAAGGTTTCTTCCTGAGCTCATAAGCCTTGTGAATGGTAGACTTAATCCAAGACACAATAGTGACCTTGAGCACAGCCATACCTGCCCTAGGACCCTCATGGACAAATAAGGCATCAGACTTACGTAAAGACTCAGTACGATGCACATAGAACTTGAGGCAGCATACCACATCCAACAAGCGGATGTGTCAGATTTGGGGTCAAGACAAAATGAAGGCAAACTCAGAGACCACCTTACGAAGAAATTCCTGGGAGGTGCAAAGAACAGTCTTATCCTTGTAAAACACGAGGAAAGGCAGTTTGCAGGACACAGCCAGAAGAAAGGCCATGTTCCATTTCAGAAGGCACAGAGGAATGGTAGCCAAGGACTCAAAGGCAGGCCGCTGCAAGACTCCCAAAACCATATCAAGGTCCCACTGGAGAGTGGGAGCCTTATAGGCAGGGAAGGCATGAACAACGCCCTGAAAAAAGACCTTGACCTCTGACAAAATGACAATGCACCTCTGGAAAAAGACAGAAAGAGCAGAAGTCTGAACTTTCAAGGAGCTGAGATGGAGCTCTTTGTTCCCACCGTCCTGTAAAAAAGATCAAACTCCTGTGAGGACAGGTCCCTGTCCACACACTAAGACTGAAAATTGGACCAAACCCTGTGTAAGCCTTGGAAGAGACCAGTTTCCTAGTCTGGATTATAGTGAAAATCCTTTCCCCCTTAGCATGGAGGCTTCAACAGCCATGCCGTCAAAGCCATGCACTCCACATCCTCCTTCCATAGGTAAGTCTGAAGGAGGAGATCCAGTCTGAGCGGCAGCAGAAACAGATCCCAAATGGAGAGGGCCACTAGTTCTGGGAAGCAAGGCCTCCTGGTCCAGTAAGGGGCAATCATGATAACAGCTGGACCGTCCATCCAAATCTTCCTCAGCACCCTGGGTATGAGAGGAATTGGAGGGATAGTGTAAGCTCCATGGAATTGTCAGAGCATCCACTGCAGGGGCCAGCTGAACCCTCCTGTTGTCCCTGGTGTCCATCAGGTCTATCTGAGGAAGACCCCACCTCTGCACCAACGCATCAAAAACGTCTGGGTGGAGCTCCCACTCTCCTGGGCCCACCTGACCACGGCTGAGAAAGTCTGCCAGGACATTGTCTACCCCTGGAATATGCACCGCAGAAATGAGTGGAACATGATCTTCTGCCCAGATCAAAATAGACTTAACCTCTGACCAAGCAGGAGCACTTCTTGTGTCTCCTTGCTTGTTGATATATGCCACAGCCGTGGCATTGTCTGATTGAATGTGGACTGGACTTCCCCTGAGATAAAAAGACCAGTACACCAGAGCATGCCAAATCGCCCGTAGTTCCAGAATATTGATGGACTGTAGGGACTCTGCCGCAGTTTATCTGCCCTGACCCCTAGGTGAGCCAGGACAGCTCCCCAGCCCCTCAGGCTAGCATCCATCATCACAAAGGGTTTCCCTTCTCCAGATTGGACCTGTCAAGCCACCAGAGCAGGTCCTGACTGACCTCCGGAAAGAGAGACACTCTGAGATCCAAGAGGTCCGGATTCCCATGCCAAGCACGGATAGTGAATCTCTGAAGCTCTCTGGTGTGTGCCATGGAGTATGGAACCACCTCCATAGCGGCCACCATGCGTCCTCTAAGGTTTATGAATTTTCTGACCGGTGCTGAGGGCCACTCCAGAGCTCGGGATACCAGATGCATGGTTTGTTGAATGGCGTCTATTGTCAGGAAAACCTTCCCTTGACAGGTATCGAAGAAGACCTGGACCTGAGAGGGAACTGGTGCAGATTTCTCCATGTTTAGAATCCACCCATTCTGGAGGAGAATCTGAGCACAGTCCAGGACATGCTGGTCCAGGATTTCCTTGGACAAAGCCTTCAGTAGAAGGTTGTCCATCTAAGGAATCACCTAAATCCCCCTGGTGTGCAGGATGGCAATCAATGCTCCTAAGACCCTGGTAAACACCTGAGGAGCAGAGGTAAGCCAAAAGGGCAGAGCGGTAAACTGGAAGTGCCCCAATTTGCAGGTGAAATGGAGGTACTTCTGACTGTCCGGATGAATCAATATTCCTGTTAGATACCAAGGTGCCTAAAGGGTTAAATGAAGAATGGAGTCTCAGTGCCCATTTGTAACCATCTGTAGTAAAAACAATTAGAAACATTATTTGCCTGGCTTTTCTGAATGAAACATTAATTTGATACAATGTTTTCAGTCAAGTGATATTATTCACATACTATAAGCTTGTTGTGGTACTTAATAGGAATTTATGGTGTCAATACCGATTTTTATCATATGTGTTTTTTGCATTTAAATTGTATGATCTAATCTGTCACTTCCTTATTACATCTTTAGTATGGCTTTTATTATGGATATTACCAATCCAATTTATTTTATCAATGTCTACATTTGACAATAAGAAATAACATGCTGGTATGTCAAACAATGAGATGTAGAATACGCTTCCGGATGGATGATTGGTCTGAGTGATTTACTCCCACTTTAATTGAGTTTAAATGGAGGCTTGGAAGTCCCAGTGAAGAAGTAACAACGAATCGCGCTTTGGCGTTTGTCTTTGTGTTATCAGCACTTTTTAATTATTCCTCTGACTACTCTCTCTTCTAATAGTAGCTTGATGTAGGCTGTGAGAGGGCTGAGCTTTTAATAATTTTATCTCACTTTTGGCAAGCTGGATTGAGCCCAGCATTAGTGACAGGTTTTGCAGTGTCGGAATTTTTCTCTCTCTCTCCTTATCAAGCAATAGTCAAGGAGACTTACATCAAGCACACTTTTCGCTATACTGACTGGGTCTTATGTACATTAGCAGAGAGGAATTGAAGTATCTATAATAAGTTAGACATTTAATGGCAAGTCGGATGATGCCCGCACAATTATATTAGGGTCTGCTCCTTTTCAGTTATATCAGATTAATCTCCTATATTCTGCTGCTTTATAGGATCTAGATTTTGCTGTTCCATGTAGTGGCAAGTCGGATGAAGCCCCGACAATTAGATTAGGAACATCATTCTCTCCTTTATATGTGACAAGTCTATAGTACAACAGGACTTAAATATATCAGAAAAATCTGTTATCTTCTGCTGCTCTATAAGATTCAGATATTGCTGTTCCATGTAGTGGCAAGTCGGATGATGCCCCGACAATAAGGAACATTATTATTTCTTTTACTTTTGATAAGTCTACAATACTGTGAGAATGTTAGCTTGCTGAATCTTATCTCTGAGTGGATGGAGCTGCTCAGAGGATAGCAGGAAGCTATTTTTTATTTATTTATTTTATTTAGAAAATGTTTTACCAGAAAGAATACTTTGAGATTTCTCTCGTTTTTAAGTATGTCTTGGATAGTTTTCAGTAAAGGGTTGCATGTTTACACAAATTGAGAAACATTATATATTACATGTTATTATATATACATACACATATGAACATACATACATATGGAATATTAAAATTATATACCGTTTCACTCTGTTTTTAGATATAAAGAAGCATTTACATTTAAGGATTTTAGACTGGGAGCAGATTTGATTATTCCAGGCCTTTGGAGCTCTGAAGGAGAAGGCAGATCTTCCTGCTTCTTTCTTGTATTGTGGTATACGTATCGAGTTGTTAGCAGTGGAGTGGAGGTTATAGTTAGTATGGAGAGCAGGAGTGAGCATACTGCTCAGGTAGTCTGGTAGTTTTCCAGAGAAGTGGTTGTGTACTAAACAAAAAGGTGAAGGGTATGTCTAGATTTGAGTGTTAACCAGTTTAGTTCTTTTAGCATATCACAGCGATGAGTAGTGTAATTACATTGGAGGCTAAAGCGGCATATTGAATTATACAGGGTGTCAAGTTTACTAAGATGGATTTCTAGCGCTGGAGCATAAACTACATCACCATAGTCTATGACAGGCAGCAACATCTGTTGCACAATACATTTTCTAACCAGGGGACTTAAACATTATTTGTATCTAAAAAGAGTACAGATTTTGGGATAAAGCTTGGAGGTTAATTTGTCAATATGATGACCAAAAGTGAGTTTGGGGTCAAACCACATATTAAGATATTTGTAGGAGTCCACTGGGGCCAATTTACGATTAGACTCCGTTACAATGGATAGGTGGGTATTGCCGATATTACGCAGTTTGTGCTTTGTGCCAAATATCATTGTGACAGTTTTGTCTGTGTTTAAGAACAGTTTGTTCCTTGCTAGCCATCTTTCAACCTCGCAGAAATCATGTTGTAATGTGGCTTCAAGGTGTGATATGTTTGAATTTTTAGCATAGAGTATGATGTCGTCTGCATACATGTGTACTGAAGATGATTTGCAAACCTTGGGCAGATCATTTATAAAAAGAGAAAATAGAAGAGGGCCAAGAATGGAGCCTTGACCAACTCCAGTTGTTACTTTGAGTGGAAGGAAGTCATTGCCGGCAACTGACACATACTTCATTCTGTCCGATAAATAGGATTGGAACCAGTTTGGAGAATTATTACCCAGTCCTGATCTTTGGAGTTTGTTTATAAGAATAAAGAACAGACAGAAAACCTGCACTCCTCCAGTCTAAATGTGAAAAGTGTGCCCTGTGTTAGTCATATATTATAATACTGTGAATAAATTTGAGGCATTAGTGCCTACATTTTTGGCCCAAAAATGAGGTTTAAGCTTACCAACCGTGCCAAGGTTCCTCAAGTGTGGCAAGTCCTACTCTAAACACTTGAAGTCCCTATCTAAAAATAAATAAAAATAAAATTAAAAAAGACCCCTGATGAAATGTGGTAGCAACGCGTAGAGCAGGGGGACCCTTTTTACTTTCTTTTTGTATGCATGAAGATCCCCATGTACTACTCATTGCTTCCATCATCTCCAGATGATTGCTTTTTAGGGACCCCCACCCCTTGCCCAGTATATGGTTTGGCTTGAATGGAATTCAGGCCATAGTGAAGGTATACTAGTACATGTGTGTCCTATACACTGCTTATTTTAGAGATGAAGAGCAAAGCTCTCTTCATCATAATTCAAACATTGTTATATTTACACACTTATACAGAGGGATATAATGTACAAGGTAGATAATATAGCTAACAAAAAATTCTTAGTATCAAGTATAAACAGTTTTTCATATCACTTAGATATTGAATATGGACAGTTACAAGAAATGTACTCTCTGCAGAAAATAGAGGTTAAATCTGCCTTGTGTTACCAGGGAATACCAGAGATTGGGCCCCAGAAGACCACAACGACAAACGGAGTACCAGGCAGAAGCTCATGTCTTTCACGCTAATTTATATCCAAGTAGAAGGTCAGGAACATACAATTTAAACTTGAAAATAGAGCAATAAAGTAGAGGACACAATGACAAGACTGGGTTGGTTACAGGATGACTAGGCAAATGCACACAGTGGATAGATTTAACAAACAGAACAAGACATAGCAAAGAAAAAGCAACTCAGAGTATTCAGGCCAGGGTTAGGACCTGAATGAAAAATGATAAAAAACACAGGGAAGAAACAAGTCAACAAGACCATGACAAAAGAAGTAAAGCATCTTTAAAATATACTGTCAAGCTCTGGTGCAGTGCTATCCTCCAACAAATAAATAGGTTTTAGTAGCCAGAAGGGCACTTCTATCCTTAACAATAGTCCTGCAATTTCAAAAGCAGTTAACAGAAAATAGATTACAGATACAGGTAGTCTTCAAATACACTCTGTTAAAAGTTGTTTTTTTATTAGTCGGGCCACTTTGTTCTATTGTCACTGGGTGGGCTTATCATGAGATTATCCAATATTCTGTATTCCGCCTTGGCCTTATTAACTGGATCATGTTTCTATATTGTGCCTTCTTTGTTAAGTCTATCTCCCTTTGTCTGCATTGATCATTGCCTGTGACCTACAGCCTGAATATATACAAAATATTCAAGGTCAATACAAAGAACTCTCCAATTAATTATTTACACAAAGAGCTGAGCTAAGAACGAGAGGTCATCCATTAATACTAGATGAAAGGTGATTTCAACTAAAACAAAGGCAGGGATTTTTTTACAATAAGGTCGGTAAAGCTAGGGAATTCCTTGGCTCATGATACTGTGCTTGCAGATACTGTAAATGCTTTCAAAAAAGTAATGGATACCTGTATAGCACAGACCGATACTGAGAATTATGACAGATGGCTTCAATGCAGATAGGGAAGGAATTTTTTTAATCACTTGGGGCTTTATTGAAAATGTTTTCAATGGGTTGTTTTTTTTTTCCTTCCTCTGGATCAACAGGGGTGATTTGGTATGGGCTCATCAACTATGTTACTATATGATACTATGCAAGTAGTTGAGTGTTAGCACTATTGCGCCTGCTTGTTTCTAATTCTTCAAGTTAATTTAATATGGGGGTTGGGTATTTTCCCCCCTGCACCAACTTCTTACTTCCATGGCTTTATACTATAACTTAAGGAAACACTAAACCTTTTTTAATTAAAAAAATTAATGATATGGGCTTTTATGTAAACCAAGGGTACCTGCACTGCTTGGAGGGTACAATTGCATACACGATCAGCATTAGCTTGAGTCACAGACTACACCACAGTGAGTGATAGGAAGAGAATACTTGGTGACCACAACAGAAATAGCAGTATAGCCCTTAGAGTGCCAGATGGGTATGAAATGTATTGCAGAGCAGTTCACTTCACATCCCTCTTGCACTCAAAGGGTTAATGAAAAAACGGACACCAGTTGGTGCTATTTTTAACAGTGTAATTTAAAAAAATACTTTTGCTCTGTGATAAACGACTGAAAAATCTCCCATTAGTGGAAGTACTTTTGTTTCACTTAGCAGGAAAAGTTTTTTATAAAATAAGGGCAGGCGACAGTGTGTCATAGTCAATGTAATTCAGTCAGAGGAAGGCTGGAATAATAGTGGAGTGCCAAAAGGGTTGATGGTGTATTCAGTATCTTCATTAGTTACAGTACAAGTGCTATTTAAGGTAAGGTTTGCTTAAATTAAGCAAATATCTGTAACAGAGTTGACATTCCAGGGGGATGAATGAAATGCATAAAGGTTTTAGAATTATGGAAAAGGTTAAGGATGAATAGAGCAGCATCCCAGCAGAGGCAGAAGGGACTGGTAATGTAAGATAATTAAAAAATGCCTGAGACAGGCATTTTGCATGGACCAACTGGTTAATCTGGATTAACCATCTGGATGAACCAATTGGTTCTTCTCTGCAACCAAAAATCTACGTTTCTATGTTTGTGGGTATTGCTTTGGCTACTGCCTTTACCTCCATCCATTTTGGGATTAGATGAATACACTTCAGATTTCCTTGTACACAGGATGACCATGGAAGATAATGCTGGAGTAGATTAGGGTTTGATCAATAAAGTATTTTAGTGTAGAGAGCAACTTTGGGGTTGCAGACTTTTCTCTCATTGTAGTGATTTCTTCCATTAGCCTAAATTAGACCTTAGTTCGACCTCAATGTATTTTAAAAATATAAATCTATAATATAAGATTTGGTGCCAACCTCTTTCTTTAAAAGTATGCAATTTTTGAGACTGATACTTCATTTCAAAAAGAGCTGACCTGTTTGACAGCTCAGAAGGAGTCTGATATCCCCTTCATCTGAGCTATCTAGTCAATATACCAGGTCAGTACCTTCTGAAGTGAAACAACTGATGTCAGGGAAATGGATGGGAGAGGAATCTTAAAATCACTGTAACTCTAAATTTGTAGTTTTAAACTATGTGACTAAAATACCCCACAACATTTCGAACTGCCAAAGAGGGACACTTTTGTTTTATGTTGTGTTGCTGGGGGTGTGGCTAGTGGTTGGGACATTACTGAGAATTCTTTGGTTATTTCAAGACCTACTGACACCTCTTTGTGTAACTGATTAAATAACTTAGTGGAAGACCAACATATTTTATTTACACAGACTAATTTATAAACACATATACTGAAGTTTAAACAAACATTAATGTGAGTTCTACTGCTGTGAAAGAATGTGATACACTTAAATAAGCATCACACAGTCTGATCTCCTAAAAAGAGGGACCCCAGGAGGGAGATTCACTAAGCGGTGATAAAGAGGTGATAAAGTGGAGATGACTTCTCCATTTTATCATTTCTCCAGTTCCTATGTTATCCTATGGAGGTTATTCACTAAGATCCCCAAAGTTGAAGAAATCTTAATGCATAGGCTTCAAAGAATAACATAGGAATTGGAGAAGTGATAAACTGGAGAAGTCATGTCCACTTTATCAACTCTTTATCCCCGAGAGTGTCATGTTATTACATTTGCATTTTTTGGATGCTTTGTTTTAACAATTGTTGTCAGAAGCATATTGTTCTAGCTGTAGATTTTCTACCATAACTTCATATTTTAGTAAAAGTGCTATTATTCTGTGAAGGGAATTTAGAACAGTAACAAATTCTTGAGTGGAATATTATACAATGGAGTTGGTGCTGACACAGAAGCCCTAAAGAAAGAAAAAATATAGACTGTACACACCAGTATATAGATCTGGTAGTAACACTAAATAATATTATATATAAAAACAAAATAAACACAATTTAAAAATGATAATGGTTTATTTGATACACGTATGAAAATCTTATGCAAATGAGCTTACGAATGGACAAATAGCCCATTAGCAGATAAATAAATACAATGCTGTTAAAAAATACAGAGTGGAATGTAGAATAAAAAAGGACTTACATAAGCAAATATTGCAGTTTTTCTTGATTGGGGTGCATTAACCATTTGAGTTCTAGACAGATAGTCAATGTTGTAATGCACTGGATACCTCTCTGGCACGCAAAGGGTTTTCACGCTAAGATTGATATTCAAAGGTTAAAGAAATGTATTATTCTTAACCCTTTAACAACTGGCCGATCGGCGCGGCGCGGTCAGTTAAGGACCACGGAGCATTTTTTTTATTGCTCCTCCCGGTTCCTGACTCCCCGAAAGGCGTGCAGCCGCTGGGGGAGCCCAGAATTCCATGACAGTCATAGTACGTCATGGGTCGTTCAGTCAGATCTACCCTTGACGTACTATGACCGTCGAGGGTCATTAAGGGGTTAAGACCATACTTTCAGAAGATAAAACATTCCAGACAACTAACAGTATTCAGTTGTATTCTATTATGAGGGATGGATAGTCCTACTTATTCAGTGTGTTATTATTATGATTACTTAGGATATCGGTGACAGGGATTTCCTTATATTTATTAGTGAATGTCTCTGATTTGTATATATGGGTAAATCATACGATTTATAATTCAGACTGATTGTGCAATAACATGAATATCCTCATGCCTATTATTGGTTGTTTATGACTTGAATTTATTACCAAATTGTCTGATATGTAATGCAAATTGATTGGTTAACTGTTGAGCAAGTGTCTCATAAAACATTTTTGAACTTATACAGTCTTTTACCTGATCAAAAGGTCTTGTGGACCTTGAAAAACATTGGTTAATTAATTTTTATCACTGATTTTCATATTATATATCATAATACATTTTTGATATTTTTATACAGCTGATTTTGTATTGAGTCAATCAGTGAGAGTTCAAAAAGGGATAGGTTTACTTCCCCTGATGTGCATTAGCCAGTCAATATGGGATTCCACATCGGCAGATACCTTTTGTGATTATATATTTTTGTTGTTGCATAGACAGACACGATGTATGCATTGAAGCTCCATCTTTTGTGTTTTGATTTATTTAAATTAGGCTTTTAGCTCCATGAATGCTAGCAACCCCTCCAAAGTATAGTGAAGCAATGAGCTAGAGACATATCTAGCTTTCAAGGGGTTAAAAATTCCACTGAAATTTCATCCCCTCATTGAGCAGTTAGAATGCCCCAGAATATTTCCACTTTTCATGGATTTAGAATTCAGCCAAATCCAGATCTTAGCTAAGATGTGGTGGTATACGCAAAGATTGCATTAACCCTTTGCTTAGATGCACAAAAATTTGTAGAGGGCTAAAAATGTTGATGTCCTGTCAGAGCAATGTCGTAGGCACATCCACAGTATTCACCAAAGTGTCTACGACATTACATCACCAGCACTCCGACAAAAAGATGCCCACATCGACATCAATCAGTCGGGTATACAAATTTTCATTCATCACATCGACAATGGCCTATTTCCATATGGAATTGAAGCATAATCACTCATTTCCATATGGAAATGCTGAACAATGAGACACATTCGTATGCAAGGGAGTGTGTTGATATTTTAATGTGACACTTCGACTCATTCAGTAAACTCCGATGGCAGCCTCTGCTGTCAGAATTCACAGTCTCCACTTCACCTAACTCAGGTTGTCATAGTTGGTATCTCCCTGTACTTTCCTATGGAGTAACAGCAGGGAGAGCTATGACAATTCTGAACAGCATTCTTTCTGCTTCCCTAATTAATAATTTTTATTTTAATAATTATAATACACAGAAATAGTACACCAAGCACTACACAATCTGCCCCCACTTCAGCATATACCCCCCCCCCTTAGTATTTCGATATATATTGCACATATTCGACATACTAACTCCATTCAACTTTCACCTCTTTATTCGACTGAACTGCCATTTATTCGACAGAACCTGTCCTTTATTTGACACTTAACTCCTTGAGTACCAGAGAAGTAGGAAGGCATTGCTTAGCAATGTGTTTCCTACCCCTCTTGTACTCAAAGGGTTAATAGGCAAGGTATGCGGCTGCATACCTTGCCTGTATATGTGTAAAAATGTTTTTTTTTTAAATTATATTTTTAATTTTAAACATAGGTTATATGCGCTTTAGTTAAAAAATGGGCAATTGTCGCCTGCATGCAAAACCTATCCTAAAGGATAGGTTATCCGTGCTAGGAGGTTATCATGAGGGGTCATGTTAACCCCCTTGAGGTCTGAATTTTTTTTTAAATAAAATAAAAAATATAATTAAAAAAAAAACAATTTTACACACATACAGGCAAGGTATGCAGCGCATACCTTGCCTATTAACCCTTTGAGCACCAGAGGGGTAGGAAACACATTGCTACGCAACACCTTACTACCTCTCTGGCACTCAAAGGGTTAAGTGTTGAATAAAGGATAGGTTCTATTGAATAAATGGCAGTTCCTGTCGAATAAAAAGGTAAAAGTTGAATGGAGTTAGTATGTCGAATATATGCAATATCCCTTGGAGTGCCAGAGGGGTAAGGAATGTCGAAGGGGGGCACTCTATATCACATTTCTATAATGTGGGGAACAACACCATTGTTTGTTAGCCCCACATACATTGCCTGACACCCCCAGCCTTTTTCCCTTGCCCAGGCAGTGGCCATGGGGATTTGTTGCTAGCAGTGGTCAAGGGAAAAATGCCAGAGAGGGTCAGACAGTATACATGGAGATCTGTGGTTAACAGTGGTAAAGGGAACAAGTGTGGAGGCCAAGCAGTGTATTTGGGTTTATGGCTACCATTGGGCAAGGGAACAAGGCTGGGGGGCAAGTGGTAGCCACAAATCACCATAGATGCTGCGTGGCCCCCAGTCTTGTTCCCCTGTGAGTGCACAACATGTATAACATATGATAAATTGGTTAGGGGATAATTGTGTAGTGCTTGGTGTACTATTTTGTTTATTTTAACCATTTGAGTGCCACGGGGTGACCAATGCACATCCCTATGGCTTTAATGCTGTCCTTGGTGCTGAAAGCCTTCTCTTTTTTT
Organism: Rhinophrynus dorsalis; assembly: GCA_037306005.1. NCBI lineage: Eukaryota > Metazoa > Chordata > Amphibia > Anura > Rhinophrynidae > Rhinophrynus > Rhinophrynus dorsalis. The sequence continues at coordinate 165,641,560 of CM074718.1, forward strand.
CCCCTACTGGCCAAGTAGGGAAGCACAGAGAGAATGCTGTACAACTTCAGAATTGTCATATTGTTGGAGATGTGGAGGGACCTTCTCCAACCTTCCCCTTCCATCCAACAATTTTGGTGAATATGTTGATGTGTGTGTTACAATAGAGGTCTGGAATTTCAGAATAAAGATAAAGACACACTGAAGTGAACTACAGTTTATTGAACATGCAATGATTAAACAGGTGATGTGATAAAATAAATCAGAGCTCCTGCAAGAGTGAACATTCGTATGATAGACATACCACTCCGGGATATAAAAAGAGAACTTCTTTTGCCAGAGTTAACATTAGTATGATAGACATACCGCTCCGGGATACAAAAAGAAAGAAACTTACTGGAGCTGTACATCAGTGTGGGAGAGCCTTCCACACGAAACTCCGTAGTATCGTTACACAAGTGAACAGACAGACCTGACATCCCAAATGGCTCTAAACAGCAACACGCAGGTTTGAGATGAGGTACACGCTCTTCTCTCAGACTTGAGACCCAGGTACACTCTCCCTAAGTCTCCAATGGCTCTAAGCAAAGCTGTGTTGAGTAAAGGGTAAAATACAGACTACGCCCTTATAGGTATGCAAGGTATGTCTAACACTACGCATGCATATGTGCTTGGTTATATAACACTGAATATTGGAGATGACACTACCTGTCTCTCATAAACACTACGTAAGCTGGCATTGCCTGCCCCTCTGATGTTGCCAGCCACAACTGCAGAGCATTAACCCCCAACTAACCATGAGGAGATCACCAAAAAAAAACCATCCCTTACACTCCACCCTTGATCTCCTCACGTCATATAGGTAAGTTGTGCACCTCTGCAGAAGTGGTACAACACGAGAAAGCAGGCACCCAATACATTTCCACACGATATTCACAATAAGAACTATGATAAACACATGCAACAAGATCTGAAGGATGCCTGCAAACCACCCCCCACACCTTTGAATCAGTCGGCAGGATTCAGAACCAATCCAGCCAGCCTGGCATTTCAGTGTGGTGCTCAGCTGCAAAATGTTCCTTCAACTGTTTCACCTGTTGAATGTGAGCCTTACTTGCATTGGATACATATTAACATAATGGCAATAGGATGGGCCTACAATAGTACACATGCCCCCCCAACTAGCAGTAAGATAATCTAGTACAAAAGTCATTTGCGCTGTCTATGGATCATTCTCAAATCTTCTGCAATTAAGCGAAAAGCATTACCATACAGTTCAGTGATATCCTTGATTAACTGAACTAGATCTTGGATGTATATGCAGTTCATAGTCCCGTGGCATCCATAATGTCCCTATGGACAGCTCTGGTTCGTAGACCATAAATCTCCATAGGATGGTGTAGCAACAGCGCCACTGTACAATTTCAGGCTATTGTGTTATTGCACCTAAAAAATTCTACTTTGAGCTGTAATAACTTTTGAATAAAACACCTTTCAGCAGTGGGAGTACTCTTGTTTTACTCAGGGGGATAAACTCTACAACTTTTCTTTTTAATTTTAAGTATTACTATCCCTTTAAATCAGTTCAGTTCATGGAAAGGTTAAAAAACATATATGGTAAGACTACAAAACACAGATGGGTAATGTGAAGCCTCCAACTGTCACCTGACTACAACTCCCATAATTCCTTGCCAGAATAATGGGAGCTGTAGTCTGGCAGCAGCTGAAGGGCCTCGTGTTTCCTACTGCTGCTGTAAATACTAAAAATACACAGCTTGGAGGAATAGGACGATGGTGATATGACTGAAACTTTCAAATATGGTATGAGGTAACCCTTTGAGTACCAGAGAGGTCATTGAAGATGTTATTAAACAAAAGGCACCAGGGCAAAATTCTTAACAACTGTTAGAATTACTTAGCTATAGAACGGTGAGTGTGTTGTTATTATTAAGAGGTGTTAGTTTTCTGTTTAACATTAAAGGGGCACTAAACTCTAATTCTGAACATATATTTTATAGCACTTTTTTTGTTGAGTAAAACAAGAGCTCTCCCAATTATGGTAGATGGTTCTTTTAAATGTTATTACAGAGCTAACTTGTATTTTTCTTAGCACTTCAAGATGATGTGCTGCTAGGTGGTGCTGTTGAGCTGCTGTTTATGGATAGCTTGTGTCTTCAACACTCAGCTCTTCATAGCTAGTAGAAGCAACAGAGCAAGCTGGCTGCAAAGGAACTTGAACTCAAATTCTCAAAAAGTTTTACTGTGTAATAACATATGACTGAAGCATTTCATAGTAGTGGAGGAACACTTGTTTTACTCGGCAGCAATAAGTCCTACAATTAAATATTTCATAATAATGGTTTACTGTTTCTTTCAAAGAGCACAGCATAACAAATAAACATTCCCAATATCGTCATTGATTTAAATGGTGTTTTCAACCCATTCAATGCTAGAGACGTCTCCCGCACAATGCTTTACTTTCTTGCATTCAGTTGGTTAAAATCCCCATTTAGATCAATGGGAATTTTTATTTTATCCCCTATGGTGAAGGTGACTTAGCACAGAATTATTCTGTCTTAATGCATCAGCCTCAGTGCAACATGAAAATGCAGAAGGAGCTGAACAATTATCTTCACAGTTTCAGTGATGTGAAAGATTCAGCTAATGTTACACTAGCTCAGATAAAATCTAAACTTTATCACAATTACATCAGTTGAACAGAAAAATTTCTTTTGTCCAGACTGATTATCATAATATTACAACAGCCAAGCTGGGGGTGTGGAAGTTTTGCAGAAATGTAGTTATATTTTATGGTGAAGAATCGTTTGAGGAGGCTGAAATGCATAATGCAGTATGTCCAATTACTACAGATAATAATGATAAAGGTTTAAAGAGACTACTTGCTTTTGTACCACATAAAATGTATGTTCATTAATTGCCAAATATTTTTAGAAGAAAAAGGGAATTCAAAGAGGCCTGTCTTATTTTGACTTCCATACTGTGCATGTCAGATTGCCTATACTTTATTATTTCTTCCCATCACCTTGCTCTGCTGAATGGCTTGGCGCCCAAACCCTCACTCGATCTTCGTGCCGTGTAGGTGAGAGTCACAGTTCTTGATCTTTGTGTATCCTGGTTTACCGTGTACCGACCTTGGCTTCTCCAGACCTTGCTTTCTGGCTCCTGAATCTGTTTATCTGACACTTCTGGCTATGACCTTGCTTCTTCTTTGACTTCGAACCCTTCAGACCCCAGGTACCTCTGCCACCTGTTTGGTTCCGACCTCGGCTCATCCTTGACTATTCTCTGTCCTTGACATGTAACCTCTCTCTAGCCTCCTCCAGCGAGAGCCTTCCTAGCTTGTCGAGGACTCAACCTACATCTCTTCCGACTTCCTACCTCAGGCCTACTGACTAAGTCGAGGGTGACGTTGTCGGTAGCTCCGACGACCACCTCCGGTCTTCGGACTGGTAGAGGGTGTGGATTGTTGATAGCCTACGACTTCCTGCCTCCTGCCTGCCTAACTTGTCGAGGGAGTTGATAGCCATTTCCGGACTTTATGACTTGTCGAGGGCAATGGTTGTAAATACTCTCCAACTTCTACATCTGAAGTTTAGGCCTACACCTCGAAGTACCGGTAGTTTGACATCATCAACGTTTTCCAGCTCAAGCTATATTCAGCCTTCACTCAGATTATAATCTATCTAGTCATCTCCATCTAGTAGAACTAGAGAACTGACCTCTTGCATTCTGGATCCAACCCCTACCAGTGGAACTTGGGGAAAGACTCTCTATCCAGCTTCCCTAACTGGTGGTATCCTATTCTTGGTGGATTCCACACAGAGATTACTTAGCAAGGCCTCAAGCTAATATGTGGCAAAATAAGGGTGGGATATTACAGCATAGGCTCCTATTCCATTGCTCTCATTAGGGTGTAAGCATACTATGAGGATTCCTGAACCTTCTTCTCTGGCAATCCCATCATGTGCAGATCCAGGGGCTACCATTAAGCCAGGTGGCATACAATGTGACCATATGTAAGCAGTTGTGTGGATACCCCAATAACCTATCCACAGTGGTGGGACTGGGTACGTTTAGAAACAGAAAAATTGGGGCTTGCTTGAAATACTGTAGGTAGGATGCAGACCTAGCAAACTGCCACATACTTAATAGGGTAATTTGACCTGGATGTCTCACCACTGTCCACCAGCTAGGTGGGACCAAGTAAGCTAGAGAAATCTCCCAATATGCCTTTTTAAGAAATTTAATTGGTTATACCCAGCTAAAATGTGGACAAAAATATAAATAAAAAGACAAAAACATTGTAATTGTCAATGTCAATGGAAAATGTTTTGTGTTCTCTTTATATTCATTGAGTACTGCCTGACAAAGTTTTTCTTCTCATCTCAAGATAAATGACATAAAAATATAAACTGCATAGTTAGTATTAGAATAGTTTCAAAAAAATAAACCATGACTTGTAAGAAACTACATATTCTTCTCAACCCCACCCCACAAAATTCCAAGTATGACATCTGTTTTTCATGTAATACTTGAGCCCTTAATGGGGGAAGACCTTGTGGGAAATTTCTATCATGACATTAGGTATTGTTCATAAAGCAAAACAGTGGGAATTACTGAACAAACCAAGTACACCGTGGGGGTGGGGGGCAAATGAACATTACCCTAGATTTAAATACAAAGAAAACACTGTAAAAACTTGTATTCAAGGGGATAAATTGAACATTTTTATTTTTCCATTATGCTGGATTTGGTTTTTCCTAAAATTATCCAATATCTTAATAGTAAATAAGCCTCTCTGTATATCCTGGGTGGATTCAGAACTAGATTTGAATCTGTATGTGCAAATGTAAACTTAATGTTGTTTACAGTTCAAGGTGCTTTATCAGCTGTTTTGCACTGGGTGATATCACTGCTATCATGTATCAGGAAGTCGATATGCATCCTGCTCTTTCTACATTTCTCAGACAGTATTTTTTGTCTGGGTTCCTTCCAGTCTTTATGTCTCTCCAACAATGTCTATCTTTTTGTCTTATAGGGTCTCTGAGACTGCTTATACTCTGATGTGTATCGATCCAAGCTCAGCTTTACAGAGGCAAGTGAGATGTTCAGGCAGCAGCATCTCCAGTAGAAATCTCCAGCAACATTAAAGGTTATCTAACACTCCTCTCTGTCCCTGCAAAGACAAAATTATAGTTCTCTAGTTATATTTTAATGCTTCAAATGACATTGGAGAACTCTATAGCACCCACGGGATTTAATAACCTCATTTCAATCAAGGGAAATTTTACTTATCTCCTACAATGCAGATGGTGTTCCCCAGAATTACTTCTGTTCTCTTTTGTGCATAATAATTCTCCTAGGTGCAATTTTGATTGTCTTCTAGAAGCACTATTTTAATATATTCCCTAACATATTGCTTGCCTTCTATTCCCATGAATTCTAAGAGACTTTTCCCCATCCTGTTTACTACAATGTGTAGTAAATATTTGTATGATTCATTTGTTCCCCTGATGTCATATCTAGGTCTGGAAATCAAATGTACAGATTTTAATGACATCACTTAAACATGGCAGCCTCCTACACACCTGTTATTCTCACCCAGGAATAGCGACCAATTTAGTTTTGTGTCAGTTTGCTAATACAGTGCTATTTTTATCTATTCAATACACAGAAAAAGAACTCAGACAACATTAACATAGTTGATCTGACTTCACTATCAACTGTTTAGCTGCCCTAGTGCCCTGTAGTACATTGTTTGTCTAATAAAATATTAGATTTCCCCCTCTATCAGCAAAATGTGTAATTAGGCTGTTTGAAAATCATAGTTTTACCAATTCTGCAATGCATGAAACATTAGCAACAAATGTGTTGATATTTGCATATTTGTTGTCTTAAAGGGATAGTAGTGTTTCACAAAAAAAAACGGCTCCAATTAATCTTCATAGTATTAGGATCATGGAGAGTGTTATTTTAATGCTGTCAAAGTTTTAGTTCAAGATTAATTGAATAATAAAGTTTCCCCCTCCCGCTCCTTTTACCTAGTGTAAGCCACCTCTCCTCAGATGTGAAATCTGGTCTCTTGACCGGACAGCTCACAGCAAGGTCTTCTTACTGTGAACGTAAGGAAAACCCTGCCCCCCTTCGCAGGTTTTTCAGGTTTTTCCCTTATGCTGATTGAAGATTGTCCGTCTCTGAGATCAATCTGGACAGTCTTGCTGTTCTAAGGGGATCAGTGTTACATCGGTAAAAGGGGAGGGAGGAGGATGCTTTATCATTCAATTACTCTTGAACTACAACTCTGACAGTATTGATATAACACTCTCCATGGCCCAAATAGTATAAAGATTAATTGGAGCTGCTGTTTTTGTGAAACATTACTATCCTTTTAAACTCTTGGATTATCAAGAAGCCTCCAATACATTGTTGTGCAAATGAAGGCATTCATTAGATTCCTGTTGTACAAAACATCTGGTTTTGAAATATCTTTGAAAATACTAAAATAATTGGATTGAATGTGATTTATTTCGTAAGAGCTCAATCAAAAACTGTGAGACCCAAGATGTGATTCATTTAATAAGTAAGCTAGGGATTTAATAATAAAAAACATTTGAGTTGCTAAATATTCTGTGTGAATATAAACATTATTATCTTAGCACTTGCCAGACGCATCTGAAGTTATAGAAAACTTTTTCAGACAAATGGCGAGGCTCAAAAGAACAATTAACAGTAGGTAAAAACCCCTTGGCAGTTGGCACATCTAATTTGTTTAGTTTTCCTTGTCAATTAAAAACCTCAGGCTCATTTTGTTATTTGTTTTATTTTATGCTCAGGATAACATTATATTATCAGACCCATTGCCATGATGGGGAGGAAATGGTTAATTTTTCTTTTAAGCCAAATTCTCTAAAAATCTGTGTTTTAAAATGTGTTTAAATTACCTCATGTAACAGAGACAATGAGCCTCTCTTCCTCAATGGAGGGGGGAAATATTTGGGAGACTTTAATGGTGATTGATATAGAATTGCAAACAACCACAGTCTCAAGCAGTATTAGTATCTTATTAGAAAATCTCAAAAGTGTAAAACATAGACATACTCTCCTATGAGAAGTCTGGTAGGGTGACATATTTATGTGATGTAGGGTCAAGGTTCACATTCCAAATTTTTGTCAGAACCCAGACCAGGTATCATTTGAGGTGTAAATTTTAATGTAGAGTAATGGCACCATCTATAGATTACATGGTGTTATTACTAGGGCTTTGGAATTTTTCCATTATATTATGAGTGATGTCATATGGAAATTAGGGATTAGGAGTTTCCAATCAGGTACTACTGATGATGTCACTGCATAATGAGATGGATCTTTAACCAATCAGAGTAGATTTTGATAAGGGGAATTTAATATTATAAATATGCAAGTTTAGAGAGAAAAGGGCTTTTTCCTCTTGTGTCTTGGCTGTTTTTCCCTCTTTGTTCCTGGCTGTTCAATTCCTGCTATATACCTGGCTGCCTGCTAAAGAAATCCTAAGAAATCCACACTTATTGGACTGGTAACTATATATTTTTCCTTGTTTAAATTCTGCAAAATTCAGAATTGAATATATATTTCTTCTATATTTGAAGAAACTTAATTTTTCTTATAATTTGTCATAATTAGACTGGCCAACCATTTGGGATCAATTATAAGCTATATTAGCTGTATTAATTCTGAATTAAGCGGAATTAATTTATTGGTAAATTGTTACATTTTGCCAGATAAATGTAATATAGTTAAATAGTTTGGTTTATATATTAGTTAATATAATTATTGGTATTTATAGAATAATGTATTGTGTTTCTGGAAAGGTTATATAGCTAATATTTGATCTGGGGAATTCTTTCAGTTCATTTATTAACCCTTTAACTGCTATTTGTCTATTTACTTTGCGGTATTTCTTGGATTTCTTTGTGTTGGTTTAGGATCTAAACTTTTGTACAGTGGAAAGTTTTTAACACCTCACTAAACAAAAGAATTAGCCATCTTGGGTGTGGCATCCTGTATCTTACTAGTGATTTAACCCTTGGAGTACCCTATAGGTTTTACATAGGACTGCTATAGTCATATTTGTGATATATGTTGCACGAAGTTTAATATACTGTCTAGACATATATTATTGGATTTGATTCTAAGTATATTCTTGGTATAATCTATTCTTGACTATATTAATTGCAATTTATATGTTTTATTCAGAAGGTATGCAGTCTTTTGAAATCAGTATATAATTAAATTATAGTGATCTATATCTGGGATTTTTTTCCAGTTAGTCTCTAAATTTGATTATTATATATGGTATAAGGAAAATTGTCAGAGGACCTGGCTTCATATTAAAGTTGATTCACCTGACAACATTCCTTAAACCTCAATTAGCATAGTTTATACAGTTTCTGGGGCAGAGGTATTCATATACACTGCTGCCAACAGTATTTTATTAATTGTAAGTATCAATTATCCTTTTCTATACTGCTGAGTGCAATTATTGTTAACTCATACCTCTGAATATACCTATGTGTGGTTAACCCTTTAATTGCTAGTAATCCTAATAGTGATAATTGTGGTTTGAGTTACTATATATCTATTGTAATTGCTGATCACTCATTTATATCATTGCTGTTTACAGTTTATATATAGTATATTGTATTTAATAAATTATATATATTTTTGCACAGATATGCGGGATTGATTATTTTAATCAATTCTTTACTGTGAAGTAGCGTGTCAATACCTAATATAGTGTAAAGTTCTCAAAATTATTTAATATTGTCATTTATCTATTTATGTGAAGATATCCAACCTGATTGGTTCTCTTGTTTTAACCCTTTGGATACCTTCAACATAATTGGTTCAACAATATGTAACTTAGTCATTTTTCATTTCCTTATTGCAGTGGAACTAAACATGAATGTCTCTCTTTTAATACAGATTGGGAAGAAAAGATGGTGTAATGCTCATGTGAATGTCCAAACATGCACACATGTAAGAAAGTGGGTTTACACAAACGTGCTATATTGTGTACATGTTTAACCATTTGAGTGCCAGAGGGTTAACCAATGCATTGCAAATGAAAATGTTTCATACCCCTCTGGCACACAAAGGGTTACAACTTTTATATAAAAAAAATGAAAATCTTAGAGGAGCAGTATAGTTTTATTATGAATAGATATATATTACGGGGTTTCCTACTGAGTGGAACAAAAAAGGCACACTGCTGGGAAACTGCAACAAAAAAGAAGAGTAGGAGGCTTGCACCAATGGTATAGAGGCTACAAAACAGGAAAACAGCCTCAAAAGACTGTGACTACGGGAGTGTAGCATATTTGTGAAGATACTGGAGGAAAAGAAACTCCCCAAAGGAAGAAACCCATATTAGTGGCACTCATCAATAAATGAAACTGCATTTTATTATAATTAGATAAAAATATATTAATTACACAGAAAGGTATTGGGGGAAAGCGAGGGGGAGAGGAAAAGGGATACTTAAGGTACTGGTGTATACTAGTATACAGCTAATTGCTGGAAGTGAGAGGTTCTCACACGATATTTTCTGCTGATATAGTTAAAGTTTGATTTGTATTCTTTATCATATTCAGTCCCTTCTCTTCACATTGGATGTCAAGGCAATTACTCCAAGTTATTATAGTTAGGGTATTGGTGCATTTAGTAGTTCATCTAATATGCTGTATTAGCATGAGTAGCCCATATAGGGATACATTCAGAGAAGCACTTCTGTCTGTGGAGGGCTAGTTAATAGCTCCAATCTCACATATCACCTTTTTAACTCTTTGGCGTGTCTGTGTGTCTTATTGTGTACTCCCGTTAAATCCAATACACTATATTGGCAACTTGCCTGGGAAAAGCTTCATTTAATTGTTATTGCAGCTCAGACTTTCATGAAATGATTGAGCTTTGACAATCACATTTTATTGAGCAGAAGTAGCCCCAGGCTCACCCTTTTTATAAAGTGTAATAGAAATGCAACAGAAAAAATGTTCTTCTCTGAACACCAGATTAAAACGTTTACAGGTTTAATTAAACAAAGTTTGACCTTCTGAATACATCATTATTTAACCATGAGAATACCCTTATTTTCCCCAACACTGAGAACCCTACTATATACACAAAATATTCATGCACATCCACATTTACTCAGTATTAACCAGAGGAAATTCTCTGGAGGTAGTGGGGTCCAACCCCCCTTTTAAAATACTTCCTCTCATGATTACTATAACTTTACGCTGCACAGATGCCACAGGGATGCAGTGAACATCTAGTGTCTGCGAGTTAATGGAAAAGCATGAGTCTTATCCTCAAGAGCATTTTTTTTTCATTCCTCCCAAATATGGCTGGCCAACCAGTGCTCCCCTTATCCTATAATGGCATCTGCACAGTAGAATAGTTTCATGGTGCCCGTGCTTTTTCTGTCACTCTCGGTGTGTTGTGCTCCCATTGGCTTAGCTTAGTTTGGCCCGCCCAGTATGGCCTTCTTACACCGGGCCTCTGGCACCTGTCAGGTGCCCTTTCGTGGTGTTCCTGTACCAGTGCTACTGTGTTACTGTGTTCCTGCATTCATGTGTACCGACTTGGCCCGTCTGACTACTCCTTCTGGTTCCTGCTCTGTGATTCGACCCGGCCCGGCTGACGTTCCTGCTCCGTGACCTGACCCGGCTTGTCTGACGTTCCTGCGCTGAGATCCGGCCCAGCGATTCTGCTCCTGTTCTCCGTGTTGCTTGGGCGACATTCTTACTCCCGCTTAGTTGGCCTAGCAGACTGAGTATCCCTGTGGCCTCCGTTACTGCTGAGCCTTCCGTTAACTCTTGCAGAGCACTGTTGCCTCTGTTACTGCTGAGCCTTCCGTTAACTCGTGCAGAGCACTGTTGCCTCCGTTACACTGAGCCTTCCGTTAACTCTTGCAGAGCACTGTTGCCTCCGATTACCACTGAGCCTTCCATTAACTCTTGCAGAGCACTGTTGACTCCGTTTAACACCAAGACTTCCGTTAACTCTTGCAAAGCACTGTTGCCTCCGATTACCTCTGAGCCTTCCGTTATTTCTACAGAGCTATTGTTGCCTCTGATTACCGCTCTGGCAGTAAGCTGTGGTTGCTTTCCGTTAGCTCTTGGTGTGTATGGTTGCCTACGGTACAGCACCGGCAGGGTGCCATTAGCTCAATATTCCTGCTCTTGCAGAGTATCGTGCCTGCGTTACTGCACCGGTTGGGTGCTTTTGGCTCAAGTCCACCAGCTCTTGCAGAGTACAGTGTCTCCGTTACAGCTCCGGTCGGGTGCCATTGGCTCAAGTCTACCAGCTCTTGCAGAGTACTGTGCTTCCATTACAGCACCAGTCGGGTGCCCGTGGCTTAAGTCTGTTCAAGCTCTAGCAGAGTATTGTGGCCTCCGTTACTGCTACAGCAGAGGGTATAAGTCTCAGTCCTGCTTTGCAGACTTAGGTGCTTCCACATCTCGCACCACAGTCTCTTGATACCATTACCATCATACTGGGCATTGCCAAACACACCACATCAGAGACTGATTACTATATATGAACTTTAACCCATGCTGTGCTGAAATTGTCTTGTTATGCCTGACCTGTGACAGTATCTACCTTCTTCCCATTGTATACTGGCCCTGTGTGGGCATATGTTTATGATTTACATTTTCTGGTCTATTCCACTGTGATACTATAGCCCGCTGTGGGTATTCTCATTGTGTCCTTTAATAAAACTGTGTTTTATTCTAACCTACTGTGTCTGAGTGTCGTACAAACCGTTACAAATAGTCTAGCCAAACGTTTTAGGTCCAAATAACAGACCTAGAATAGTATATCCAAACATTTTAGGTCCAAATAACAGACCTTCATCAGGGCAAAGGGTAAGGGGGTACAAAATTAAGCTTTAAATACCTTCACAGACTAGTGGACAGCCAATCGCAGCATGGAGTTACAGAGCAAACCAGGCACGAAAAGTTCAGCGTCTGCCGACGCTCCACGATGCGGTGATATCAACTGGGGCTGTTACTAAGTAAGAGTACCCAAGAGTAAGGGGAAACCCCTGTAATGAAGCTGCAGGCTGAAGACAGACATCGCTAACAAGTACAATGAAGTGGAGACACAAAGTATTGTTAGACACTGACTTTGATACATTATCAATCATGCACATGAATGAGTACATAGAGGAAGCTCAAACAGACAGCAAATAATGAATATTAAATCAAAAGATAAGAAAAGAAAAAGAAAAGATAATCAGTGCAGTACTGGGTACACTAGTAAATGCTCTGCCATGTTACTGTAGCCCACACAGAGTAAATCCAGTGAGCACAAATAGAAATACAAAATAAAATGTATATCAAATTGGTAGGGGCTATCACTAAATATATTATTTCTGTGATCATAATACTGCACACTATAAGTAAGAAGCACAGTCCAAAAAGTATGGTCAGTGTCTAACAATATTTTGTGTCTCCTCTTGAGTGTCCTTGTTAGCAATGTCTGCTTTCAGCCAGCAGCTTCACTATAGGGATTTCCCTTTACTCTTGGGTACCCCATTGACATCACCTCATCGTGGAGTGCTGGCAGTTGCTGACCTTTTGGCTCTCGATCTGAAATGTAACTCCACCCTGCGATTGGCAGTACACTAGTGTATTTAAAGCTTAATTTTGTATCTTACTCTTTGCCCTGATGAAGGTCCGTTACTTGGACCTAAAAGGTTTGGCCAGACTATTCTAGCAGCAATATGATTCTTCAATAAACCTGTTGAATCTACTACATGCGTGTTGTCTCTCTCTGCCTCCAGGGATACCCCAGGCTAAGCACATTTATATATTTGAATGAGTCAAAGAAAAATCATGTCAGAACTTTTTCCACCTTTAATGTGACCTATAACATGAACAATTGTAAAACAAACTGAAATTGTTGAGGGTGAAAAATAAAAAATAAAAAACTCACAATAACCTGGTTGCATAGGTGTGCACACCCTTAAACTAATACTTTGTTGAAGCACCTTTTGATTTTATTACAGAAATCAGTCTTTTTGGATAAGAGTTTATTAGCATGGCACATCTTGACGTGGCAATATTTGCCCACTATTCTTTGCAAAACAGCTCCAAATCTGTCAGATTGCAAGGACATCTCCTGTGCACAGCCCTCTTCAGATCACCCCACAGATGTTCAGTTGGATTCAGGTCTGGGCTCTGGCTGGGCCATTCCAAAACATTAATGTTCTTCTGGGGAAGCAATGCTTTTCTATATTTGGATGTGTGCTTTGGGTCATTGTCATGCTTAAAGGTGAACTTCCTCTTCATCTTCAGCTTTCTAACGGATGCCTGAAGGTTTTGTGCCAAAATTGCCTGGTATTTGGAACTGTTCATAATTCCCTCCACCCTGACTAAGGCCCCAGTTCCAGCTGAGGAAAAACAGCCCCAAAGCATGATGCTGCCACCACCATGCGTCACTGTGGGTATGGTGTTCTTTGGGTGATGTGAAATGTTGTTTTTGCGCCAAACATACCTTTTGGAATTATGGTCAAAAAGTTCAACCTCGGTTTCATCAGACTATAACACATTTCCCACGTGCTTTTGGGGGACTTGATGTTTGTTATTGCAAACTTCAGCCCGGCTTGGATGTTTTTCTTTGTAAGAAAAGGCTTCCGTCTTGCCACCCTATCCCATAGCCCAATCATATGAAGAATACTGGAGATTGTTGTCACATGTAGCACACAGCCAGTACTTGCCAGAAATTCCTGCAGTTCCTTTAATGTTGTAGTAGGCCTCTTGGAATCCTCCCTAACTAGTTTTCTTCTCGTCTTCTCATAAATTTTGGAAGGACGTCCAGTTCTTGGTAATGTCTTTGTTGTGCCGTATTTTCTCCACTTGATGATGACTGTCTTCACTCTGTTCCATGATATATGTAATGCTTAGGAAATTTTATTGTACCCTTCTCCTGACTGATATCTTTCAACAGTGAGATCCCTCTGATGCTTTGGAAGCTCTCTGCGGACCATGGCTTTTGCTCTGAGATGCAACTAAGCAAATGTCAGGAAAATCCTACTAGAACGGCTGAACTTTATTTGTGATTAATCAGAGTCACTTTAAATGATGGCAGGTGTGTAACGAATTCTGTTTAACATGTGATTGAATGTGATTGGTTAATTCTGAACACAGCCACATCCCCAGTTATAAGAGGGTGTGCACACCTATGCATCAAGGTTATTGTGAGTTTATTTTTGCCCCTCAACGATTTCAGTTTGTTTTGCAATTGAATTGTTCACATGTAAGAATGTTAGCTTGCTGACGCCTATCTCTGGGTGGGAGGAGCCACCCAGAGGTTAGCAGGAAGCTATATGATCTGAGGTAGGCAAGTAAGGAACCCAGAATGCAGGGTAACAATAGATAGGCCAAGGATAGATCTCTTGAGATTATGCAGGTCCAGAGTAACAAGCCAGAGGTCAGGGCAGGCTGAGATAATGCAAGTCCAGTGTAGCAAGCCAGGGGTCAGGGCAGGCTGAGAGTATGCAAGTCCAGTGTAACAAGCCAGAGGTCAGGGCAGGCTGAGATAATGCAAGTCCAGTATAACAAGCCAGAGGTCAAGGCAGGCTGAGAGTATGCAAGTCCAGTGTAACAAGCCAGAGGTCAGGGCAGGCTGAGATAATGCAAGTCCAGTATAACAAGCCAGAGGTCAGGGCAGGCTGAGAGTATGCAAGTCCAGTTATAACAAGCCAGGGGTCAGTACCTGAGAGACAAACCAAGGTCAAGGAAGAAGGCCTGTAAGGTGTAAGCTTGACTGAAGGTGCAGGCTGGGCTGGAGGCTGGCCTGAGGGACACAAGCCAGGCTGAAGATGCAGGCTGGACTGGAGGCTGGCCTGAGGGACACAAGCCAGGCTGAAGATGAGAAGATGCAGGCTGGACTGGAGGACACTGGAGTGCAGGCTGGACCGGAGGACACTGGGGTGCAGGCTGGACTGGAGGCTGGCCTAGGAGACACAAGCCAGGCTGAAGATCAGAAGATGCAGAGCCTAAACGCAGGCTGGAAGCGAGGAACACTGGGGGCGAACTGCGGTAAGCAAACTACCCGGGACTCAAGCGGCAACTGAGCGTTGAGTCCTTGTCCCCACCAGCTTAAACAGAAGCCGGACGCCCAGTGAATGACGTCGGTGCGACGACCAACGTCAGTTCTCGCCACTGCGCATGCGCGGAAACGCGTGCATGCGCCCAGCCGTCCTGAAGCCAGTTATAGGTCACATTAAAGGTGGAAAAAGTTCTGACATTATTTATCTTATATACTCATAAGGATAAATAAATGGGTATCAAGAAAAAACAAGTCAGCACTCACTTTCAAAAAAATATTTACTTGAAAGATGCAATATTTATACTCCTGTGCACTCCCATGGGTCGATGCCATATCATGGCAGAAGTGTTTGCATGTGTCAGTTAAGCTGGGAACTATGCCATCAGGTGCATATGTCAGGGTCACCAAGGTGGACAGATACATGCTAAGACACCAGACTAAATCGATCCTAAAACTGCCAACGCACGCAGGATCAGAGTAGCAGATTATGGTCCACTCCCTCAGCATCGTTTCACATCAAAAAACAATGGCCATCATTCCCTGGAGGCTTGTAAGCTACTTCCTACGGCATTATGCATTCCAGCTTAATGGCAGAGGGTGCTAAGAATTACAGGGTTCTATCAGCATGCCTTTGGTCTTTAGACATGGGAACATTTAACATTTGATGTTGGTACAGTTTCACACTTAGAGGAACTAGTACAAGAACTAAATAACATCAACTGGGACATTATCAGCTTATATGAGACATAAAAAAGATTTAGTAAAATTAGAAGATGGACTTTGGCTATACTATAAAGGAAACAAACAGGTGCTAACAGGAAACATACCGGTCCACCAGGATTCAGCATTGGGCTTCAGGTGTTCCAATCCACAGTGTCAGATTGCAAAGCTGAGGTTCCCACCAGCCCCTGTCTAACAGCAAGATCCAGACAAAATGGCTGCACCACTCCACAAATGTTGTCAAAGAGACAGTCATAAAAATCAAAAGTAACCGAAGATCAGACATCAACTCGCAATCTCAGGTCTCCACGTTACAAAGTGATGTACCCAGTCTACACGTTTCACATTATGCACGCTTATTCATGACAATAGAGTCATAACCGCAAATCGTTACAAATTTAAAGACCAAACCCCCAATCATCATCATTCAGTTGTAACATAACAATCCTGTGTCAGTAGAGAGTCAAGCTTCTACATAGAGTACCTATATGTTGTCACGGAGACAGTATCTATGGTCCATGTGAGACCAAACAAATGACTCCTTAGATAAACTCACAAGCAGTCAAAGTGTAAAGTTCACAAACTTATATTTATGTGAACTTCCACATTCCCGAAAAGGACCCAAAGACAATCGGTGCCCCCGGACAGCTAGTACCTTGAAATATTGCTATACCCTGGGGACCATGAGCATAAACATGCCACACACAAACCATTTAAAGATTTTAAAGGTTTTGAAGAGATATTTGTATGTTTAACATGTACGCATCAAATATAAATGGTCACCTCAATATCAGAAATTAGAGTATATGAGACATGTACGCAAGATCTACAGTCCTCAACGTTTCCAGTTTCTTTGTGCTTCTTCAAAAGAGCTTGGACAGCACATCAGGAACCCTTGCTGTCTGCCTTGAAATTTCTGCCTGGGGCGACCTTGCTGATGCAGTATAACTACCTTGTGTCTTGTTGCTTTGCTCAGTCTTGCCATGGTGTATGACATTTGACATTAAACTGTCTTCAGCAACCTCAGCTTGTTAGCTGAGTTTGGTGTTTCCTCAACCAGTTTTATCCCTCCTACACAGCTGTTTCAGTTAATGATTGTGTTTCAACCCACATATTAAATTGATGATCATTAACCCCTGTTTGGTATAATTGTTTAACCATACGCCTGACTATATGCCTACAAAATCCCTGACTTTGTTCAAGTGTACCTAGAAGAATTGATGCTAGGCCGTCAACCGCTCCGGATCACCCATGAGGTTGTATACACCTCCCCCTGCCAAGGCAGACTGCCAGTAAGTTTGCTCTTTTATTTCCTAGTCTATAGTCATGCAGCCTTACTTCCCAATGTCTCCCATCCTAGCCTCCCCTCCTCTTTATCATTTCAAGTCTGGAGAGTTCCATCTGTGCCCCGTCAACCACAACAGTTCAACATTATTATATTACCAATATGTTCCATCCCATTCAGCTGCAGTAAATTCAGCATTATCAGATTATTTTTTTCTCTCTTTCTAAATCACTTGCTTCATAGCTCTAGTTCATTCATCCCTATAGTCCGTATACTCATGTATGTTTTGTTTTTTTCCTATCTGATATTGCCAGTGTGTAAAATGATAAAAACAAAATGTCATTGTACATAGAATACCCAGGTATGTTCTCTCGTATTGGCAGTATGCAATTCACATATGCAATTCTACATCCCATGCTTTCTTTATTATGTCTCCTCTGGCTATTTTTTGTTCCTTTTTCTTTGTTTCTTCCCTTCTCTCTTCTCTTCCTCTTCTCTTCTCCCTCTCTCATTCCCTTCCTTCCTCTGCAAGCCACCTAGGTTATCAGCAGGCCTCCATCATTCCTTTTTCGCAGCACCTCATTCTTCATTTTCCAACCAAGTAATTTTTCATTCCCACCATACAAATCATTAAATATTCCCCCCCATTAACCCTCTAATCACTTACCTTTCACTCATTATGAATGCTTGTCACATGCATCCACCAGTTCCAACTCTTCACTCATCACCAACATCTAAAAAACAAAGGGGGGATATGTGTTCATCAGTGTTTATACACATATATATGCTCCTTAGTATACCAAGTACGTCAAATATTTTATCCACCCATTTACCATTCCTTCAAGCTTAAGATTCCCCTACTCTACTTACCGCTTCTATAGTATTCCCTATAAAATCTACCATCTTGATATGATCAAAGTACTCCTTTTCATACCTTACCTTCACTCAGGACACAAAGTAACCTCTCAGTAGAGGTCAACCAACTTAGTACAGGCTGAAGGTTCCCTCCTCACCTTACTCCTTAATAGCCTACCTCTTCTAGATACCAATGGTCCCCCCTTAAACGCAATACTTCTCTATAAGGCAGAAGGCACCCCATACTCATTTTACCTCTTAGTAGAGGTACCACCTACATGCCTTTCCTCTTTATAGAGACAGACGGTTTCTTTACATGCCTTGCCTCTTCATAGAGGCCGAAGCTATTTCTTATACACCTTATACTATTTCTTATACACCTTACCCAAGTTATTACCTTACTTACCTCTTCATAGTATATATACACTCATTTAATGTACCCACATATATTATATACTGTTTTTCTTGCCATAAGATGGGCTTTCTAAATATACCATTATTTTCATCATATCATATAATTTAGTATAAAAAAATTATAAAATATGATGAAAAAGTAACAAAAGCACTTTTTTAGCTTTTACACGAAAAATCTTTTACACATCTACAAATGAGTGTAATTTTTGTCTTGAGTTTAGAAATACCCAATGTTTACATGATTTTCTAATGTTTTTGACAAGTTATATGGCAATAACTAAAAGTAGCAAAAATTGAGGTGTCCTAAAACTTTTGACCGGTAGTGTATATATATATAATTATATATATATATATATATATATATATATATATATACATATATATATATTTTTTTTTTAATTTATATGTATATATATATATATATATATTAAGTATAAAAACCAGAGTCCCTGTGTCAGATCTGGAGAGTTTAAAGATTAGGATATCACCATTAAAGTTCATTTTAATGAAAATTAAAAACAGCCAACATGTTGCAAAACCATTTGTCCATAATTTAAATATTTTTTTAGACCTTAAAGAAACAGTAATATCTGAAAATGATTCTAAAGACTTAAGGCGAGATGTTCAGAAAGTGGTGGTAACTGAAATTATCTGTAATCAGAATAAAAAAGTTCTTACCCCATGGTTTGTCAATTCTCAAACAAGTTTCTGTCATTCTTTGCATCCAATTCCGCCATCCCCGTCAAAGGGAAAAAGCCATCTTAAAGTGTGAGTATTACTTAAAATTAATTTTATTTTATATTGTAGCCATGAAAAAAACATTAAAAACGATATAAGTCTTATCCCTCTTATTTGAGAGAAATTGGCAAGAAAAGTTTCCCTCTCACTGGCTGTTTCAGCCAAGTCTGCCATCTAGCTGACAGACTTGGAATCCAGTCCACATGTCAGCCAGCGGCACTTCAATAGAGCCGAGATCGCAAGATATAAAAATAACTATTTCATTGGAAGGGTCTACAAAGTATGCCCGCAAACCAGGCACACCTTGTAGACTATTCCAGTGAAGTAGTTATTTTTATATCTTGTGATCTCGGCTCTGCTGAAGAGTCACAGCTGGTCTGCGGACCGGATTCCAAATCTGTCAGCTACAGCGCTTACGTCACTCAGGGGGAAACTTTACTTGCGAATATCTTGAGAGACAAGATAAGACATATTGTTTTTAATGTTTTTTTCACGGCTACAATATAAAATAAAATTAATGTAAAAGGGGAACTACCACCCTGCAATAACTTAAGCTTGATTGATTGCTCATCTGGCAACTATCTGCTTAGTAGCGCTAGTCGCCAGAAATATTACCCGGTTCTGCAGATATCGGCGTTTTACCGATGGTGACAGGTTGGCTCAAAAGGGACTGAAAGCGCAGGTGCACGGACGTCACTGTGAAGAGACGTCCGTGCTTCCTGCTCCTGTCACCATCGGTAAAACGCCGATATCTGCAGAACCGGGTAATATTTCTGGCGACTAGCGCTACTAAGCAGCTAGTCGCCAGATGAGCAATCAATCAAGCTTAAGTTATTGCGGGGTGGTAGTTCCCCTTTAAGTATTACAATCACTTTAAAAGCGGGTGTGGTTTAATCTAACGTCATATTGTCAGATATTTTCAGAAAAAAATATTCATTTCGTCATTATTTGTCTGATTAACATCATTTTTCCCCGACAAAATAAAAATGGTCTACACATAGAGAAGACAAATTAAAATACTGTTTGCAGGAGTGAGAAGCAATTTGTCATTTTAAAGACAAAATATGTCTTTGTTTCTTTGAAAATTTTTGTTTCAAAGATAAAATCAAAAACATTTTTAACATCAGAATTTTTAAGGGTAATGTTCATCAAGGTTTTCTTACCGTTATTTTTAATTCTTTAGACACATTTTCAAACGTGACGGAGTTACTTCTGAAAATATTGTCTTTCTTTTAAAACCAACTCATGATCCAACAATTTTTTCACTATGATAAGTTTTTGAACATCTCACCCTTTACCTGTAAAGTGCTAAGATGGTACAGTGTACAGACATGGCCAGATGTTCCCACTGTGTTTAACCCATGCACCATACAGCCAAACTGTGGCTGCAGTGTAAGCCAGTACTGACAACATGTATCGGCTATAATAAAAACAAATACTTCAGACCTCTTGGTGGTGGTGGGGAGGGGACATAAAGACCCCTCTTATGCCCCCCAGCTATTGATCTCCTAACCAATAGTGCTGGGAGATCAATAAAAGCAATGCATGGTAGCAGCATGATTCCCCTGCTTCTACTCCTACCCAAACTTCTGGGTAGGAAAGGGTGGGATTGAGGAAAGCCTCCACATCCCCGTTGACATGACTGATGTCACAGGTGAGGTGGGAGGCTTTTTGAGATCCCGCCCACACCTACCCTGAATTTATTTCATATTTAAAATTACATAACCATATTTCATATTTTGGTGTTGGTGTCACTTGAACCTTTTTTTGCTGGTAACAGTGTGACACTTTACGCTAATTAGTTTATGTGCTGGACCAATGATAAAAATAATAGCACAGTGAATATCATTTTTTTTTCTCTTTGCTGCTGTGCTGCAATGAACAATTAGCTCACAGGTACATAGATGCTCCCTTTATACTTGACACCCCTTTTAACCCTGAGAGTTCCATAGGAATTGGTTTATTTGGGTATTCAACTAACTTTGTCTTACCAAATCAGAATGAATATTACTGACAAATAAAATCACTCAATGTTTAAACTTTAATTATGCATACCTTTGAAGCTGAAAAACCATCAAGAAAAACATTGTCAACATGTAAATTGCTAATTAAATTTGATTGCTTAGTTTAAGTAATTCACTGAGCAATTGTTGTAACTTAAATAATGAGAAAGATTTTGCGGTTCATAAACCATTCAACAATTAATGTTTATATTCTTCTTTTCACTCATAAAATTCTACATGGTGCATTTCCTGCACACCTCTTACAACCTACTGATTACCAGTATATTCATTTTTTTAGATCCATTTTCTCTATTATTTGTGTTCTCCAGTTGTCATATGAAATGAGATGATAGTGGGAATGTAAACTCTTAACACATGATAAAACAGTTGAATATTAATTGCTTTGAAACTTCTAAAATATATTCATATGGTTATATATAAATGGGATGGGAGGAACATACACAAATTTTACCTCTCATACACACATGCCCAAATGCACATGCACAAATAATCAATGTCACTCAAGGCACCTTGAGTCCCACCTATGGCTACACCTACACTCCTCACATGACTCCACATCTGGTCCCACCTACTGGTGTATGGCACACAAAATACTCTTTGCCAATGTTCCCTCTAAGGTGATAACAGGTGAGTAATTCAAAACTGTTAAGTGTTAAAGAGGAGTGTTTATGCTGCACCATGCAGCCCTATGTAATAATTTATAAACCTCTTACACAGGCTTCATTATTATATTCAAAAGAGGTGATGAAAAAAACGCACAAGTGATAAAAACGATCATACAATATACTAAATCAAAGCACTATTACAATCTGGGGGTAAAAAGGGTGGTACTGTGTTAGCCAGCAGAGTATATGGTATTCATAGCACTTTTGTAATAAAAAACCCAGAAGTGTGATGTAAAGGTGATACATTTTATTGGCTGGGAAACAATACAGTCCCTTCTTCAGGCATGGTTTGGGTGGATAAGTGCATGAATGAAATAATATTAAGAGTCAAGAAATATGGAGTTAAATGTAAAAATGGAACAATACATGTTACATACATATTATGAGGATACCAGAAACATATTGTTAATAATTCTTTATATCGCCCTGCACAGAGCTTGTGTTCTCAGTCCGCTGCTCTTCTGGAATCACATCAGGATTCTTCATAACTGGTCTTCCCTCTAGGATTGCTGTGCTTCACTCAAGACTTCTCACATGCTATACTGTATCAATCACATGCTGTGTTTTCCCATGTGAAAAAGAAAGTACACCCTCCTTGAATTCTATGGTTTTACATATAAGGACATAATAACAATCATCTGATCCTTAGCAGGTCTAAAAATTAGGTGAATACAACTTCAGATGAACAACAACACATGACATATTACAAAATGCATTTTCACCGGTTGACCTGACCACATATTTCTGAGCTTGAACCATGGGTCACAGGATCCCTCCACACATTTCACAGACAGCTCAGGGTCTGTGGCCTTGGCAATCTTCTTTATTAAACCTTCCACTCTATAGTAATAGTTTATATTATTTTAACAAAATTAATACTAAGGCAAATGTAGTAACAGTATTTTGTTTTAGTACACAATATTATATATATAAATGTGTTTCAGTGTCATACCAAATCCCTCCTGGCTGGCGCTCCATTCTCAAGCCAAGAGATGTGAGAGGGTCTGAACACAAACAAAAGCAATGTTGCCTGTTCTATGGCTAGCCACTTCTCAAGAGCATCACATTTTAGCTCTCTAGTGCCATTACAGAGGAGAAATTTCCAAAATGATGGGCAAGTCCCCTCTGCACAGGAAACACCAGCTAACCCCTACATCTATATACCTCCATGAGATGTCCCAACCGTTTGCTATGCCTATTGTACTTTTTGACAGGATCAACTTGGGCCAACTTATTGCCGATTCTATTGAACTTTGCCAAGGTATTAGTGGCTCAGTGGTGGTTCTCACAACTCTTAGAATGAGAAAATAGCAGACCTATCTGAAGAGGAGTAGAGTGGTGATTGCCAGCATTTATCAAGTTGTTTTTATCAGTACATTTGCTGTTGATCTTAGTTTTAAGCACAGCACCATCATGATATACCTTCATGTCAATAAAGGTAACACTCAGTCTACTGAAATCGGGAATATCAATTATCGATAAACCTTTTGGAAAAAAAGATGTGCTAAGACAATGCTTGATCACAAAAGATGTGGTGCTGCTCATAAATATGGATGCATATATAAATATAGTATATATTTATATATATATATATATATATATACTTAGAATGTGTACGAAGGACTCACAGGATATTTAAGTTACAGTAAAGCAGAAGCATAACTTAAGTTATTATGAAGATTGTCCAGTGCTGTGTACAATGAATATTCATACTAAATATAGTGAGTGACAAGAGTATACACCAATGAAAATCTCCTTTAAAGAGCCAAATACAGTGTACAGGGGAAATTTGAATAGAAGAAACCTCCATTTGCAAGCTGTTCTCGTCTGTAAAATGAAATCCAGTATGTTTCACTTCTTAGTAGTTTTAATGTTTATGTGATCTTTTTTTCCCTCCTTCTAAACATGAGTACTTTATAGCAGCTTCATCTAATCAGTGCTGACATTTGGGGTATACAACCTGTGTGAAAGCTCAGGGCACCTTCTCAGGAGGGCACCTTCTCAGGAGGGCACTATGTGCAGGACTGATTTTCCTGCAATCACATTGACTTCAAAAATGTCAAAAGGAAATAGAGGCTGTCTGAGCTTTCACCCCTCTTTTACCAGTCAGATGCACTGTGTTAACGTGTATAAAAGAAAGACACTTGTTGGGGGTGTTGTGGGGCAGAGTAGAAGAAGACCAGTTAGGGGAGATAAAGAGAGCTGAGGGAAAGAATGAGAGACCAGTAGGGATGAGGGAGACCTGCAGTAAACAGAGACCTGTAGTGCTGGGGGTAAGAGACAATACAATTTATGAAAATGTGTTTTAAAGTGATGGTCAAGTTACATTTTGACATTACATAGTCTGCAAGTACCTAATCTGTTCAGTGAAATGTCTTATGCATTTTATTTTTATTGTTTGTTTGTTTGTTTTCTTTTTTATCTTCACCTGTTTTGTTTTGTTTTGTTTTTTTCACTTGCCCCCGATATTGAGCTCCCTGGATTTCTGTTTCCAGAATGCTTTCAGTCAGGGACTGTAAAATAGTAGTACAATGTAACACTATCCCTTTAGCATTTTGTATGCTACATTTAATACTGGTTCTGCTGCAATGATAGTGTTACATTGTATAACTTTCCCTGCTTTCACTGTCCCTGACAGAAAGCTGTCTGTAAACAGACATCCAGGGAGCTCAATGGCACTGAATAAATTGCATACAAAAATAGGCCACGATGAAAAAAAAAAAAATTTAAAAGTACCGGAATTTTGATTGTAACTATTATGCACTTATGGATGCATTCATCCATATCTTACATTTAAAAAAAAGCAGATTCTACAGAAATCCTTGGCGTCTGGAAACTGATGTGCAGGTTAGTGCAGTCTGCTCGCCTGCGCCGTCAGTCCCTTCTGTGCTACTCAAAGGAGACTCACAGCGTAGGCGCACAGACAAGATGTCTGTACTGTAGCCTGGGTTCCAGTCTCCAAACGGCAAAGATTTCTTTAGAATCTGCTATTTTTTAAAGGTAAGATGTGGATTTCCAAGCTAGTCGCCATAAGCTTAATGAATACATAGCAACTTAGTAATACAGTATCTGAAAGTTCCGCTTTAGAGTAAAAAAGGATCTTGACTGTGTACAAAGGACTATATTGAACAATAATTCAACACATTCTGCTTTGTAACAGGTTTTCCTTAACATTTTTGTTTCTTCAACTAATAATTTTAGGACCAGAGGATGTGCATCTCATTACAAAGAAATGCACTGCATAGCCTTATGTCATTCAAAAGTTTTAATATTGTAAAAAGTGCCACTAAAGCACCTCAATACCTTCTATACCAACTATAATTTACTAGAAGCCGTTTGGTGTTCCTAAAGATTATTTCTAAAACAACTGAATTAAAACTTTACAGGCCTTATGTTCAAAGCCATTTCCAAGCCATTTGCACTACAGGGGAGAACTAAAAATTTCCATTGATTTAAAAGTGCATTTTGAACCACTTGAATGCTAGAGAGGTATCCAATGCATCGGAGACCTCTCTAGCATTCCAGGGTTTAACATCTCCATTTAACTCAATGGGAATTTATGGATTTTTTTTAGTTTGCTCCTCCACTTTTCTTTTGAATATACAGCCCTAAATGAAGCTGAGCTGGTTAAATGTGTTCATCCTCCTAAGGTGGGTGCTCCCATTTCTCGACTATCTAAATCCACTACTTTACCTGTCTCTGCTGATTCTGCTCTGCTAGACTGGACTGACCAGTAACTCGAGATTTTCCTCAAGCCCATTTTTTGCTTCTATTAGTGCCACTAGGCGCCCAGCGTTTGCTATTGCGTGGGTTAACCGGGCAATTGCAGTCTGAACTGATCAACTCACTACGGCTGTCCGTCAAGATGCGCCTACTTCGGAGAAATTGCTCTTCTTGCCAGTATCTCTGAAGAGCAACACCATGTCTCTGCTGCTGCCTTTGATGCCGTCTGCATGATGGCAAGGGCTTCTACTACTTTTGTGGTGGCCAGGCGTGCACTTTGGCTCAAGATTTGGTCTGCTGACACTGCTTCCAAGAAAGTCTTACTTTCTCTGCCTTTTCAGGGTACTTCCTTGTTTGGTCCTAATCTTAAGGAACTGATTAGCGAGGCCACTGGGGGTAAGAGTTCACTTGTACCCTTGGTCTTTAAGATGAAGTTACCGTTTAAACGTAAACAATCCTTTCATTCCTTTCAGACTGTGACGCGTTCGACAAACCAGGCGGTTCCATTAGCTCTGCGTCCCTCCTCCAGGCCACAGCAGCTATGAACAAGACTGTTTTAGCATGACTCTCCGAACCCGGGTCAGCATCCCGCTGTGGGTGGTTGTCTCTGCCTCTTTCGTGGGATTTGGGAGGATTTAGTATTGGACCCATGGGTTTTACAGGTAGTGTCAGAGGGGTTTGAGAGCCCTTTCTTTTATCTTCATCCTTTTCGCTTTCATCTTTCTCGCTCTCCTCAGGAAGTCAAGAAAGGCTGTCTATTTGAAGGCGCTATTCAGACTCTTCTGGACAAGGATGTCCTGGAGCCAGTGCCTCCTTCAGACGGGGGTTGGGGTTTTGCTCAAACCTCTTTGTGGTGACCAAAAAGGACAGCAGATGCTGCCCTATTTTGGATTTGGAAGATCTCAATTGCCTTGTGATCAAGACTCACTATCGTCAGGAGTCTCTGGTCACAGTGATCGCTGCCATGTCTCCGGGGAGTTTCTTGCTTCTCTGGGCCTTCAGGATGCGTATTGCACATCCAAATTCATCAAGAAAGCAGGCGGTACTTGAGGTTTGCCTGCGATAGGGGTCATTTTCAGTTCTCAGCTCTTCCATTTGGTCTGACAACGGCCCCTCCGGTTTTCCAATGGGTTCTGGGGGCCTTGATATCCGTCCTTCATCGGGACAGCATCAGAGTGACTCCCTACATGACATGCCTTTGAAGTCCTCCCCTGTGGACCTTCTTCATCAGCAGGTTCAAACCTGCATTCAGATTCTTACCCATCATGGTTGGTTTGTCAATTTGGACAAGTCAGTTGTTGTCCCATCCCAGCAACTGTTCTTCCTGGGTCTTCTGTTCGATACTCAGAAGTGCATGGTGTTTCTACCGGACGAGGTAGCCCATCAAATTGCCAACAGAGTCTCAACGATTCTTCCCGGAATCGGATCCCTGTTCCGAAGTTGTCTTCTCTGGTGGGTATGTTCATTTCCATGATAGAGGCGGTTCCATTTGCCATGGCACACACCAGGGAACTTCAGAAGTTTGTTATACAGACATGCAGGGATCAACCAGATCATCAGAAGCTGGTAGTCTTACTTCCTCCTCATGTAGAATTGAGCTCGGAGTGTGGGTGGACCTTTCCAATCTCCTAAAGGGGAGATCCTTTCTGATTCCCTACTGGACCAAGGTCACGACGGATGCCAGCCTATTGGGTTGGGGAGCTGTTCTGGGTGACTTCAGTGCTCGGAGGAAGTGGTCCATGAGTAGTCCCTTCTCCCTATCAACATCCTGGAACTTCAAGCAATATTTCATGCTGTCATTGGGTGTCTCACCTGGAGGACTGTCCAGTCCGAGTGGAGTCCGACAACGTCACGGCAGTGGCTTACATCAACAGACAAGGCGGAACAAGAAGTCTCGCCACTTGGTTAGAGGTCAAGGCCATTCTGTCCTGGGCGGGGGTTCATGTTCCTGTCATTTCCGCAGTGCATATTCCAGGCGTACAACGTCATGGCAGACTTCCTCCGTCGTCACACAGTCGACAGGGGAGAGCGGGAGCTACTGTCACGGTTTTCAAGACACTCAGACCAGTAGGTGAAATAAAATGCAATTTTATTAAGAACAAAATAAATGACAAAGAACGTCCCCTATGGGTAGCACTGCGTAACAGCAGAAAGGCAATAGTGTGATCAGTATACAATATAGTAACACAGAGTACAGGCAACTGACAGGAACTGTGTACTGATATACAAAGGGTTAATGGAATAATCAGTCCATCTTAGTTGTGTTGTTTGGCACGTCCAAGGTGTTAAAGGTGGAGAATGGTGGAGAAGACTAAACACCAACAGTCTGTAATACTGAGGAAACTGTCCAGCAAAGAGGGACCTGCCACCCAGAGCCTGCTGTACTTGAATGCCCCACGGGCGTATGAACAAAGCAAGTAGACTGTCGGAGCTAGAGCGAATAGCCCCCACGGGCGTAACGGAGACAACTGAGTTACCAGAGCTGGAGCCACTAGCCCCCACGGGCGAAGTGGCAGGAACTGGATTGCAAGAGTTTGGACCAATAGCCCCCACGGGCGTAACGGAGACAACTGAGTTATCAGAGCTTGAGCCAATAACCCACACGTGCGTAATGGAAGGAGCTGGATTGCAAGAGCTTGAGCCAATAGCCCCCTCGGGCATAATGGTAGTGACTGAATTGCAAGAGCTTGGACCAATAGCCCCCATGGGCATAACCACAGAGACGTGCACAGAAGCAGCCAGAGCCATGCGCCACCGGGCGCAGTAATGAGCTACACCGGACTGTAAGGAGAGGAACGGCTCAGCACAAAGCAACTCTCTGTATAGACTGAAGGCCCAGAACCGGGACACAGCTCTGCACGGGTTAACGGCTCGATAGTTGGAACACAGCTCTGCACTTGTTAACAGCTTGATAGTTGGAACACAGCTCTGCACGGGTTAACAGCTCGATAGTTGGAACACAGCTCTGCACGGACAGACAGCTCGGTAGTTGGGACACAGCTCTGCACGGGTTAACAGCTCGAAAATAGGAACACAGCTCAGCAGGAAGCGGCTCAGAGGCAGGAACCAGCACAGCACGGCAACCGCTGCAGCCGCTCAGGACAGAAAGTGGGACAGTCATAATGTCACCGTGGCCACAGGGCAGACAGGAATGTAGACCGGGCCACAGTAACTGGAACAGGTCACGGAGCAGGAACGTCAGCAAGCCGGGTTGAATCACGGAGCAGGTTCTCAGACAAGCCGGATCAGGAAACAAGCAGGAACGTCAGCCAGGCCGGGTCTAATCACGGAACAGGAACACAGGATCGTAGTCAGAGATAGCCAAGTCGGTACACAGGAGATCAGGAAGGCAGGAACACAGCACAGCAAAACTGGCTCAGGAACACCACGAAAGGGCACCTGACAGGTGCCACTAGTCCAGAATAAAAAGGTCACCAGGGGCGGGCCAAACAGGCTCAACCAATCAGAGCTCAGTACAAGCGAGAGTGACATGAAGGGAAACTGCACCGTGATAGCTACATCCCGAGGTGTTTCAACTCCTAGTTCAGAGATGGGGAATGCCCCCAGTAGATCTGATGGCAACGAGACACAAAAGGAAGGTGTTTTGGTCTCGGTGGAGAGACTCTCTAGCTCTGACTGCCGATGCAATGTCCATTCCTGGACATTCTCTCTGGCCTACATCTTTCCTCCTCCCCCAATGTTAATAAGGGTGTTACAGAAATTGAAATTGGTACCTTGTCCAGTAATTCTGACTGCTCCGGATTGGCATTGTCAATCCTGCTATCCAGAGCTTCTGGCCCTATCTGTGGCGGAGCCAGTTCAGCTCCCCTCTCGTCCTGCTCTTCTTCTACAGGGTTATCTGTGAACGAAGACGTTCATCGGCTCAATTTCATGGCCTGTAGGTTGAATCCTCAATTTTAAGGAAGAAAGCGTTTTCTTCTGCTATGGTGTCTACTATGCTTAGTGCCCATAAGCATGTTTCTTCCAAGATCTACCACCGTGTCCGGTCGACATTTGGGTCTTGGTGTGTTGATGTGAATTCTGTCTCAAGGACTCAGTCTGTGTTCTCTTAAGGTTCAGACTTCGGCGCTTTCTGTCTCTTTCCAGAAATGCATTGCTATTCTTCCTGATGCCAAGGTTTTCTTCCAGAGCATTGCTCATGTGCGTCCTGCCTTTCGGAGCCCAGCTCCTCAGTGGGACTCTGAATTGGTCTTGGGAGTTCTCCAACATCCTCCCTTTGAGTCTTTGGCTACTATTCCTCTACATCTCTTGAGGTGGAAAATGGCTTCTTCTTCTGGCGATTGTATCTGTTCGCTGGTATGCGGAGTTGCAAGCTCTATCCTGTAAACCACCTTATCTGGTGTTTCATAAGGATGAGGCGGTGCTTCGCACCTCTACGAAGTTCTTGTCTCAGGTGGTCTCCGAGTTTCACATCAATCAGGAGATTGTGGTGCTCTCTTTCTGTCCTAATCCCTTCCCTGACAAGGTGTGTGATTTCCACTTGTTGGTTGTGGTGCATTGTCTCAAGTTTTATGTCCATCGCACTGAATCTGTCAGGAAGTATGACACTCTGTTCGTCATTCCAGGGGTCCTAGGGCAGGAAGACCTGCATCCAAAGTGACTATTGTGTCCTGGATCAAGTCCACTATTCTTAGATCCTACGAGTTGTGGAATGAGCATGTTTCCTTTCAGGTCACAGCTCATTCCACCAGGTCCATTGGGGCCTCTTGAACCTCTAAGAATCAGGCTTCTGCCGATCAGTTGTGCAGGGCGGCCACTTGGTCCTCTGTGCACACCTTTTCATAGCTCTATCATGTTGATGCGCTGGCTTCATATCACGGTGCCCGTGCTATTTGGCGACATTCTGTCAGTTTCCACTCCTGCCTAACGCCTATTGGCTGCACTGTTATTGTCCCGCCCAGTATTTGTCTTTAAATACTGGGTTCTGGCACTTCTCCAGTGCCCTTTAGTGGTGTTTCAGTACCAGCGCTTGTTCCTGCTATCTGTGTGATCTCAGTGTATCGACCCGGCCTGTCTGATGACTCTGCATCTTGTTCCTGCCTATGTACCGACCCGGACTGTCTGACTATTCTGCATCTCGCTTCTGTCTGTGTACCGATCTGGATTGGCTGACGTTCCTGCTCTGTGTACCGACTCGGACTAGCTGACGTTCCTGCTCTGTGTACCGACTTGGATTGGCTGAAGTTCCTTCCCTGTGTACTGACCCAGCCTGGCTGACGTTCCTGCTTGGTGTACAGACTCGGATTGGCCTACATTCCTGCTCTGTGTGTGGATACTGCCTGGCTGGGCTACTGTGGTGGAGTACCTCCATTGCACGCCTTATCCAGTCTCTGGTTAGGGTGGTGTCAAGATCTTCTCTGTCTCCGCACAACTTGCTGCAGTCTGATCTCCGTTGCCTCAGTGTCGCCCAGGCAACATTTCTGTGCATCCGCATTCCCGTGCAGTCACCGGTTGGGTGCCTCTCAGGGTAAGTTGCTCAGTCTCCATTACTGCTACGGCAGTGCTCAAGTTGCTCAGTCTCCATTACTGCTACGGCAGTGCTCAGTTGCTCAGTCTCCGTTACTGCTACGGCAGTGCTCAAGTTGTTCAGTCCCCGTTACTGCTACGGCAGTGCTCAAGTTGCTCAGTCTCCATTACTGCTACGGCAGTGCTCAGTTGCTCAGTCTCCGTTACTGCTACGGCAGTGCTCAAGTTGTTCAGTCCCCGTTACTGCTACGGCAGTGCTCGAGTTGCTCAGTCTCCGTTACTGCTACGGCAGTGCTCCGTTGCTCAGTCTCCATTACTGCTACGGCAGTGCTCAAGTTGCTCAGTCTGCGTTACTCATACGGCAGTTTACAAGTTGTCTGGTCTCCATTATCTTTGGGCGTTACTCGATTTGGTGCTCTTACCTTTTGTTTGAGCTTCTTAAAGGGCCTTGCACTATTATGGCCTGTCTGTACTCTCAGCCTAATCGTAACCCATTCAGTACTGTCCAACTGAGATTCACACAAGAACTGCCTGACCTGTGTCAGTATATTGATCTTGGGACTATCTGCATATACTGGACCCGTGTGGGCCTACCTCTGTATAACCTGTCTTGTGTCTGTACTATATTGCATATATATTACAGGACCTGTGAGGGTTATTGTTATTATCATTGTTCAATAAAATTGTGTTTTATCCAAACCTACTGTGTCTGTGTGTCAAACAAACCATTACACTTCGGCTGATGCCAGCTTTGGGAGGAAAGTCCTGGAGGCAGTCTTGCCAGTCTAGGACCTTCTTCTTAGGTTCTTGGTGCTTCCTTTACTGTTGAGCCCTCTTGGCTCTAGTTCCGTGTGCTGTGTCACAGTTCCTGGGGTGTTTTTACCCCTGTTTTTTGTCCATTGACACTTCAGTTTGTTGAGCTCTCTGACCAGTTGGTTTTTAGAGATTCTGGTGACTTGCGCCTGGTTCTTGCCTTCTTCCCGCTTCTGGGGAACTCAATGGTTGGACATCCCAGAGTTACCAGTAACCTGTATTGGACGACAGAGAAAAGAGGATTTTAGTCTTACCTGTTAAATCCTTTTCTCTTAGTCCATACAGGTTACTGGTCTCCCTCCCTGTCAAGGGACCATGCTTGGCTATCCTGTGGCAGTCTGTGGGAGTCCTTCGGGGCATGCTCACAGGAGTCTTCTTCCCTTCTACTATCTAGTCTAGTTAGTTCTCAAACAATTCTGGAAATGGCTAGCTAGGCTGCAGCCTGAGAGGGAAGGGAGGCTTCACCCCCCCTGCATACATTTGGAGAATGTTCCTGCCTACTTAAAGGGGCTGACGCCTCCCAGAGTTACCAGTAACCTGTATGGACTAAGAGAAAAGGATTTAACAGGTAAGACTAAAGTCCTCTTTTTTTCAAATGTTAGATTGGATTACAGTATATTTAAATGTATATCTCTGTTTCATTTTAGGTATTAGTGATCCTAAAAAAGATGGATGAGGGAAAAGGATGCGTCTCAAATAAGGTAATGTGGTAGGAAGGTGTTAAGGAGTGAAAGTGGGGCACATGCTGGACCTGTAATGGGTCTCCTCTGACAGGACTCCACAAGAAACAGTCTAGTGTCTCCTCCATAACACCAAGAATATAAAATGCTGATACAAACAAATATATTTATGAGACGAATAAAAAGACACTCATAAATGCTAAAATACAATAATGATTTGTTAAACAGCTTAACTTTTTTCATGGGCCTCTGTCCTTTTCATCAGAAGCAATATCAAAAGGAGAATGTTTCCGTGTCCTCTTTCATACACTTAAAGCAAGGGAAATAGATGTGATTGGAAACTATAACAGGTTTTTCTTGCTTTCGAGTGAATGTACATTGTTCATGTGCTAACCACAATAATTTGACCTTTCTTGGTGATATAAACAGTGTCAAACTAGAATTAACAAGATTCAGACAATTAGCCATTGGTAGAGGCCTGATGTCTACCCAGAGTAGATCTGAAGAGCAGCATGTATGAAAAACATGCATGTACTGCACAGTATTTTCTTTATATCCCTTTGAATGAGAAAGAGGTCTCCAAAGTACTTAGACGCAAGGGAGATAGTGGGAGAAATATCTTAGCTATCTATAGTTTGCCTACAGGAAGGTCCAGCAGGAGTCTACTGGGTTCAGCCACTTTTATCTTCTGTTGGATGGAGAGACAAGGGTCTCAGCAGACTGGGGAATGGTTGAGAGGGAAAGCATAGGCAATCAGGGCAGTTCATTTTGAACTCTGTGCAGTCTGGCCACAGACTGAAAATTGCTAAGATTAAACAAAAAAGGGTGGAGTGACCAGAATGGCCACATCCACTCATCTTCAGGAGGCTAGCTTAACAGTGAAAGCACAGAAGTGCCAATTTTCTAGAGGAGAGGTAACCTACCTGGTATACATTGTGGGAAAGGGGCACTTGAATCAAGTTAAGCTTAAAGAGATAGTAACACTTCGTTTTAACTTTATTTTATTTTGTAGGCATTAAAAAAACATGAAGAATGATATAAGTCTTATCTCTCAAACCTTTATGGTTTATGAGATATTCACAAGCAAAGTTCCCCTCCCCGCCCCTTTTACCTAGTGTAAGCCATCTCTTCTCAGATGTGAGTCTGGTTGTATGACAGTACAGATAACAGAAGGGGACAATTTTCTTTGTATGAAAACAATGAAAGCCCTTCCCCCCTTGACAAGTTTTTCAGCTTTTTCCATTATCTTAATTGAAGATTGTCCCTCTCTGCAGTCTACCTGGGCATCTCCCTTCTGATCTGGTTGAACAGGGGGGGATACTTTGTTTGTGAATATCTCTTAAACCATAAAGGTTTCAGAGATAAGACTTATATCATTCTTCATGTTTTTTTAATGCCTACAAAATAAAATAAAGTTAAAATGAAGTATTACTATCCCTTTAAGGTGGAGGTCATTGAGGCCTGTGCCTCAGACCCAGACAGAAGTGAGAACTTTCCAGGGGCACTATCATAGCTCAGGGATTCTAAAATGAAAATTCCAGGAAGATAGAATGAAACCCAGCCTGCCAAAAGAGTTTACACTCTCTTAAAGGGATTCTGTGCCAGGATGCTGTTATGATTAGCCCTGATATGGGAAAGCCCTTCTATGCAGAGATAGATGTATGCAAGACAGGAATGAACAGATCAATATAGGCCTATTGGGTACCTTTCCAGGAGCTAATTCCCAGGAAGCAGAAGTAGTCAGTGTCTAGAAAGTAGTACTGACACGATCCCCTAACATTCCTGCACTCATTGGGGTATGCCAGTGAAAGACATCTGAGGTGGTCTCTGGGCCTGCATGGATATCAGATTACAGCTGAGCTCTGACTGGCACTAAAAATTAAAATGCAGATGGATTGTCTAGGATATTGATTTATATTGGGTGATTAGTGCCCAGGTCTGAGTTGATGGACTCTTCCCAAATTCTTTAATATGGGAGAGGTGGGACGATAGCCCAGGTAGAAAATAAAACTTTTAATTTGTAGTGTAGGGGTGTCTCTAGTTGGGTTTGAGTGGATGTTCTTATGAGAGTTTGCTTTCTAGTCAGTCCCTAGATTCAGTTACCGCTTTGTTACCATTGTCCCACCCCTATCCTGGAATTCCGGAGGATAGGTATATCTTTAGCTCAAGCTGACCAGGTGTGACCACAAAGAGATAGGTGAGGCAAGTCTTTTACTGAAGTAGTAGTCTCTTTGTTCTGAAATTAGTGAAGGAAGAATAAATTAAACCCCTAGCTGAGGTGAGGCCTAAAACAAAAGACCAAAAAGCTTTCCTATATTGTGAACACTGTTTTCTGTGTTGTTGATTAACATTCTTCTCAGATAAGATACTGCCCAAATCTGAATATGCACTGAGGTCTGAGAGTTTCCTGGCATTCATATGTATATTGTGTCATATTGTGTCATATGTTAGTCTATGTCTATCACTTCCTTTACAGCCCTTGACCCAGTTAAGTAAATACACCTAGATGTGTTAAAAATATGGCAGTCCCTGAGGGGTGTGGTGACACACTATGCTACCTGTGTCTCCCTTTCACATATGGTATATCCCTTGATAAGAAGGACAACACAGCCAGAAAACACAAAGAGAGTGGTGTTATATATTTAATTATATAATCATTCTACTTCTTAAGGTGACTAGTAAGTAAACTATATGAACTGGAATATTGTATTATTTGCCATCCCCAGCAGCACTACTAGCACCTATAGAATCCTGACATTGTATTGCTGCACTACTTAAAGGGATAGTAATACTTTGTTTTATCTTTATTTTATTTTATAGGCATTAAAAAACATGAAGAATGATATAAGTCTTATCTCTCCAACCTTTATGGTTGGAGAGATATTCACAAGCAAAGTTTCCCCTCCCGCCCCTTTTACCTAATGTAAGCCATCTCTTCTCAGATGTGGAATGCAGTCCATAGACCAGACAGATAACAGCAGGGGACAATCTTCTTACTATGAAAACAATGAAAGCCCTGCCCCCTTGACATGTTTTTCAGGTTTTTCCCTTATCTTAATTGAAGATTGTCTCTCTCTGCAATCTACCTGGGCACCTCCCTTCTGCTCTGGCTGAGCAGTGTTACAACAGTAAAAGGGGCGGGAGGGGGATACTTTGTCATTGAATTACTCTTGAACTACAACTCTGACAGAATTGAAATAACACTCTCCAAAGTACAAATACTATGATGATTAATTAGAGCTACTTTTATTGTGAAACATTACTATCCCTTTAAATATTCCTGCCATAGAGGAATGTGAGAAGCTTTGTGGTTCAATTCTATGCTCATTCAACGCAGAAAAGAAAGAGTGTGTGAAATAGACTAAGGAAGAACTAATAGGACAGCTTAAACCTATGTTACCACTTATAAGAAGATCAAGGTGGCATTATCCCACCGAGAACAGAAAGGTCAGGCCATTCTATTTCCTTATGTATGGATGGCTTAACAGCATATAGATCGCTACATACATGTATCTTTTGGGTCTTCTTAACAAGAATCTTTCTTGTTGGTATTATTAGCAGCAGTCCATATATACTGTATTATACAGAGGCTACTGTCAGATGGTTTGTGCTCTCCTTTTCTTCTTTCCTCCTGTAAGGAATATTGTGGTCCTCTTGTGGACTATTCTTCAGCTTGTACCTGGAAAATAAACATATAGGCAAGGAGGTATTTCAGAAGAAGAAGGGGATTCAGATTACATATACATATTGCCTGCTGAAGAAGTGGACACGCTGGTATCTGCTGTCTGAGCAGTGATAGACCTGGAAGACTCTCCTGACCCTCCCCAAATGAAGGATTAACTTTTTAAAGACTTCTCCATGTCTTCTAAGATATTCCCTATCCTGTCCCCACTAATTCAAATGAATGGAAGGATCCAGAGAGGATGTTAGCCCTATCTCATAGAGTGAGATGACTCTTGACCCTAAGGAGATGTGTAAATGGAAGTACCTAAGGTGAATTCAGCCAGTCACAGGAATCTGGGGAAAGATCAGCCATTCCCTTGAAAGATGGCTCAAACTTTGAAGACATGACGGACAGGATGACTGAGGCAGAAGCAAAGAAAGCTGGCTCTGATCCTTGATTGCACATACAGCTTCTAAGAATAATCTCTGATGTTCCTATTGACTTTGTGCATTACCATTCAATGTAAATGTTCTCCAGGGACCAATGAGCCTTTGGTAGGGATTCTAGCTACTCCTGTTGCAGCAAGGTTAGACCTTCTTTTCATGTGAAGAGCTTAGGCCCCAGTTTACAGAGCACAACGAATAGAGGAGCAATGTTTGGACATTTGTTCACATAAGGTAATGGTGGCTTTACCAACATAAGCAAAACAATAGGGACATCACAAAATACAGATTACTTGTGCAGCAGTACATGTCATCATGTACTGTACTAAAGCAATCTCATTAGTATAAGGGTGTTGAAAAAAGGACCTTATCAGTAGCTGTCTGCACACAATGTATACTACAAGGAATAAATGTTTTGGTTATCCAGTTATTTTTCTTTCTTTACTGTAACAGTTGACTGGATCACTGTGAACCGGTAAAAATTTCTAATTACACCCACGGTGGTAGCCCACAAGTGGCACAGGAGTATCAC
Organism: Rhinophrynus dorsalis; assembly: GCA_037306005.1. Classification (NCBI taxonomy): domain Eukaryota; kingdom Metazoa; phylum Chordata; class Amphibia; order Anura; family Rhinophrynidae; genus Rhinophrynus; species Rhinophrynus dorsalis. The sequence continues at coordinate 165,678,699 of CM074718.1, forward strand.
CAAATGGCACAGCTGCATCTGTTTGTAGAATTGGCCCAAGGTCATGGATGGCTTTATATAATATTGGAGGTTTAGGATCATGTGATTGTCTGTCTTTTGGCATCTAGGGCCAAATAATAGTGATTGGTGTGTTTCATGTGAGGCTCTCTTGCTATTATTATAGACTAGTTGAAGAGCCCGTTACACGGGCCACAGTGTCACTGCCAGCCGGTCGCGGGGCAGTCATGCTCAGTAGAGACTGCCCATGCTGTGGCTGATACAGAGCTGGACGCTCCGCATGACTGCGTCGTTACACACGTTTTAGCGAATTATTATATAAGGATATTATTTTATGATCATAGCTCCATTCACAAAAGTCATTGTGATCTTGTTTACTTGTATGGTAACATTAGTAAGGTCAATGTTATTTCTCACAGTCTACATCAACTGAGAATAAGGTAATTGTCTAATAAGAGACACAGAGGCAATAGGGGCATAAAGATCCAATGGGAAGACTCAAAGACCCTACAAATAAGAAAGCCAAAAGTCAGGAAAAATATTCACTAGTACAACATGTATAATTTTCTTATTTAGGCCCCTCGCGGGTCAGCATGTTGAGTATATATATATCCACGCTCTTCTCTTTGTAAGTTTCTGCCTCTATTACCTCCTCTATGCATTTTGACTAAAATGACCCCCACACACCATAGTTCATTATAATGATATGCATCCATACAGGCAAGTTGAGGCATATAAGGGGACATAACCAATATCTAGAGATTTCTGGAGCAAACTAGACACAGAGGTGGGGAGAAATGAATATTCCTAAAGTCACAGTATGGCTTAAAAATTAGTAGGGTTCATATGCTGTTAATTATCCTGTATTTCTAACCAGCAATTGTAACAATTATCTTTTAGGTACATAGTGTGTTTTCAATTCATATGTAAGCAACAGTGCATAATCATTTGACCCTTGTGTGATCATGCAAGCTCTTAAAAATGATAAGTGTAATGTACGCGATGACTGAGGTAAACAAACATATAGCCCATGAGTTTGTATGAACTGGACTGTGCAGGTTCTTATCTCAAAACAAGTATTTATATGTATGGCTTTATCAGTTTTATTAACAATCTTAATAACATATAGTAGTCACTTTCTAACCACTTTCCACTATTAATTTGAAGAATTTGGTCTGAAAATAAAAAGTGTCAGAAAATGCTGAATAGGAGTACATAATACTTTCCAGGATGAGGATTTTTCTATTTTTAATGAAAAACTATGTTGTAAAGCTTTTCATGCTGAGTAAAACAAAGGTGCTCCCAGTGTTGGCAGTTGTTTTATTCAGAAATTATTACCATTCAAAATGTCATGAAGTAATGAAGCTTTTATTATCACATTCTATGAAGAACTAGAGTCAGTGACTTCATTCTTCCACAGACTGCAACATAATAACTACCTGATCACAAGATGGACTGTATGGACCCCATTTGGATAGGGGAAGGGTGAGACAGTGCAAAAATGCCTCTATGTGTAGTACAGAAAATATTTAATAAATGTTTGAAAATAAAAAAAATACATAAAACAAACAAATGAAACAAAACAATGTGAACTTGTATGGTGAAATGCAAAATAAAACAAAAATGCTAATTACTTTTCTTATCTATGCTACATATTTAGTAATATACAGTGAAATACATGAAGAATTGTAGAGAAGCCATGGAACAATGTTGCCAAAAGGGTACACAAAGTACAGTCAAGCAGTGTGAGAGATGTATGGTGATATCTCTCTCGGTGGTGGGCCCGCTGAAAAAGCGGTATTGGATGGGATAGGATCTGAAAAGTTTATAGTGGGGAGAATCAACTAGATGAATACAATTTCTCAGCAGTGTGTCCAATAGATGGCCAAAGGGGAACCCCACTTAAGTGGGTAAATGGCCCCTTACAGTGTATAATTGTGAATGATGCAATGGACCACTTGATGTACGCTTACTATAGCACTGGTGATTCAGCACGAATAAGTGTTCTCGGTCCTTCCTTCTCCTTGATGCCTCCTTGTCTCTCCCTCCGGTCCCACTGTCATGCAGTGCGAGATCATCATGTCACCATTTTTATCAGATCAAAATAGTTAAAGGGATAGTAATACTTAAAAATTACTATCCTGCATCTTGTAGCCAGTAAAGGTTTGAGAGATGCCGCTGAGCACATTTAACTCAGTTTTTTACTGGCTACAAGATGCAGGATAGTAATTTTTAAATATTACTATCCCTTTAATGCTTCATGAGGTCACATGCTCTGTTGCATGTGACCTTTTAAAAGGATACCCTCTTTGCTAGTTGCTCTGTCACCTGTATGAGCTTTGGCGCACTACTGTGCTTTCCTCTGGAGCTAGAGGATATATTATACTAATCAATCATGTACCAACAACATCATATATTATACTATACAATTGTGACTGTATTCCTTGAGTCGTCACCACCCTAATCACAGGGACTTTGAGTGTCTTAGCACCGACATTAGCTAATTTTGGACACTAGGTAACACTGTTAATGTAAAAAACAAAAATGTTGACACTGTAATGACTTTGGAACAATGTATTTTTCAGCAGTGGAAGTACCCTTGCCATACTCAGCAGGAAACACCCTTTAAAGTGTTAGTAATGTCCACAAAAAAGTTTTTTCCATTTAGAAGAGCTTAAAAAGCTGAGCTAAATGCAAAAATCTGTATCTCTCAAACCGCTACGGTTTGAGAGATGCAGGCATTTAAAGTTTGATGTCTCCTACTGACAGCTGTAAAGCTGTCAGCAAGAGATCCATGTCAACCGACACCAAGGCACTTGAGCAGAGCCGCAATCTCGTTAGTTACAACGAATCCCTTCATTGGAATGGTCTAAAATTAGTGCTTGGAAACCAGGCTTTACAGCTGTCAGTAGGAGAGATCAAACTTTAAACGCCTGTATCTCTTAAACCATAGCGGTTTGAGAGATACGTTTTTTTGCATGTAGCTCAGTTTTTTAAGCTCTTCTAAATGCAAAAAACTTTTTTGTGGACATTACTAACACTTTAACATATATTTTTTTCAAAGAAAAAGTCTACTCATCTATCTGTATATAAACCCTTTTAATTTTTCATAAAACCATCCCTATAAAAAGAGATTTTAATCCCTTGAATTAAAATCACAGTAACACACTAACTTGCAATGTGTTGAAGACAGCACTAACATTCAAGGGTTTAAAAGCCCTATTGAAATCAGTGGAGCAGTTTTATGCCAGAACTTTTTAAATGTAGCAAAAACACTATGAAATGCATGCATTTTATTTGCTGACTTAACTCTACTAGCATGGAGCATTCAGGCTTGAAGTTACCAGCAATCGATACCTATTATTGCTTTTTGGATTAGGTTGGCTTTATTAACGCTCCTGCCAATATCAATTTTTAAAACCTTCATTTTCTTTGGAAGATCTATACATTTCTATTCCTCTTTATTGTGCTATTGATTTCAAATCATGCAACCATACTAGTATGTATTATTCACAATACCTTTGTATATTTATGGCCCTTTATATTTTTCCACATTATTTTTCATATCATACTGAGCCAAAGCTATCTCTCCAATACATTCCCAAATATGAATAAAAAAAAATATTGAAATCACTGTTCTACTTTAAAAGCAGCTGGGTTTATAAAAATATATTTTCATATAAAAATGTATGCAAAATACATTTTGGCCTATGCTCAAAAGAAAACTGCAAATATAATTTTCCTTTACTTTAAAAGGGGCTCTTAACCGCTTAAATTCTAGAGAAGTCTTCAATGCATTGCTTCAGAATGTGCTAGATGACTCTTTAGCGCTCAGGGGACAAATGCCTCATTTAATTCAATTCCATAGACAATAATAGTAGGTGCAATACTCTCAATTCATATATCACATTCAGAACAATATGTGCATGCTCACATGTGTAGTTGGCCTGTTGGTACATAAATACAAACTGTCTATGACGCAACAAAAGATTCCCTGTGCTTGTCCGGGTACCCCTGGTACTGAAAACTGAATAAAACTAAGAGGCTGCCAATGTTACAATAAACCCCAATGTTTATTTGAAAAAGTAAAGAAAATAATAGATAAAAACAAATTAGTGGCAACATGTTTCTAGGCTAAAGACAGACAATCCTGCACTGCTTCATATATATTACTTAAAGGGATAGTAATGTTTCAAAATAAAAGCAGCTCCAATTATTTTTCATAGTATTTGGGCCATGGAGAGTGTTATTTCAATACTGTCAGAGTTGTAGTTCAAGAGTAAACTGAATAATAAAGTATCCCCCCTGCCCCTATTCCCTACTGTAAACCACCTCCCTTCAGATGTGGAATCTGGTCTTAAGACCAGTCAGCTCACAGCAAGGGACAATCTTCTTACTGTGAGAACCATGAAAACCCTGCTCCCCCCTTGACAGGTTTTTCAGGTTTTTCCCCTTATGTTAACTGAAGATTGTTCCTCTCTACAAACCATCTGGACACCACTTTTCTGTTCTGAGTTGAGCAGTGCTACATCAGTAAAAGGGGTGTGAGGGGGATATTTTTTTTCATTCAATTACTCTTCAACCACAACTCTGGCAGTACTGAAATAACCTTCTCCATGGCCCAAACACTATGAAGATTCATTGGAACTGATTTTATTTTGAAACGTTACTATCCCTTTAAATATGAACCCCGTGTAGAGTATATATTATACAAATGTATTAATTCACTTGATTAAAAAAAAAAAAAAACAGTGAGGGTTTTGTATACTTTTGCCAAAATATGTTCAAGCTGGCTTTCCTTGCCAAGGTACTCCATTTTATGTGAGTCATATCTAATGATTATTGCCATCATTATGGCTTATGAAAATGTTTTACATTAATAGCCAAATCTATCTAATACCCTCATGTGTATTCTTGAAGTTCCCTCTGAGTATTTTGATTTTAAGGTTATGAATGGATAAAATGATGACCGAATGGGGTATGGTTCTTAGTTTTGTGGTATTTCTCAATAGAGTATTCATCCTTAGGTTGAGTGGTAGGCCTGTTTCACCAATGTAGCATTCAAATTCACATTCAGTGCATTGTATCATATATTCAACATTAGCTGATGTACAAGAATATGATCCCTTAATATTGTATGTCTTGTTGTTGTGTTGTGCAGTGTTGTTTATACAAATGTGTTGACGTGATTTGCAGCTCAATTTGTGGCAAGGTTTGGTCCCATTATAAGTGTTAGTTAATTCATTGGTCAGTTTTCTATTGATCAATTTTTGTTTCAGATTCGGTGGTTGCCTGAATGCAAAAATTGGTAGTAGGGGGATTATGTCTTTTAGTACCACATCCTCTGTTAGCAGAAGCTGTAGTTCTTTGATGAAGTAGCATATTTCTTCTAGAGCGGAGTTATATGTAGTCACTAGAGTTATAAGTATAGAGATTTCCTTCTCATTTTATTGTTCATGTGGTGTACTCAATGCAGATGTAATTTTCTTTGTGATTGCCTTGTTTTATAGCATTTCAGTTTAAATTATTCTGTTTTTAGATGATTGTTGTGGTCCTTGCCATCAGAGCATATACGGTAGTAGCTGATAGATTGGCTGTGAGTGATGCCTTGCTTTAGTGTGAACTGGGTGAAAGCTGGAGTTGTGAAGGAAACTGCACCTGTCTGTGGGTTTTCTGTATAAAGATTATTGTAGTTTGATGAAAGAGAAATCCATTTTAAATTTAATGGATGGGTGAAATGTGTTGAAGTATTTGTGAAAATCTTTGAGTAATTCTTCACCCTCTATACATATGAATATCATCGATATGGTGGAAACATTTATAAGGTTTGTAGTGGTATGTATCAAGAAATCTCTGTTCCAGGTCAGCCATAAAAAGGTTTGCATACTGTGATGCCATCTTTGTACCCATGGTACATCCCATTAGTTGAAGGTAGAAATCGTGGTTGAAGGTGAAATAATTGTGTGTGATAATTAATTTTATTAATTTGGTTATATTTATGGGGCTGTATTTATGGTTTAGCGTCTGTGATGAAAGGAAATGAAAGAACGCATTAGTGGAATGTGTGGAATGTTGCTATAGAGTGATTCCAAATCCATGGATTGTCTTTGTAGGTAAATCTTTGATTTGGTTGAGTTTGTTAGGGAAGTCTGTGGTATCTTGTATGAAGCTATCGGTGTTAATGACCAGGGGTTGTAAGCTGTTTGCCACCACACCCAAGATCTGCTCAGTCAGAAAGTCCATACCTATTACTATTGGCCTACTAATGGATTTCCTAGTTTGTTGATTTTTGGAACCATGTAGAAAGTTCCCACAGTAGGGTTGGTAGGTATAAGCTTTCTCATTTCTGGTTGGGAATCTTTTGGGTATGTACTAATGAGATTTTGGTTACCTTGTAGATATATATTGATGGGGTCTTGACTTAGTTTTGTGTAGTGATTGGTGTCAGATAGTTGACTATTTATACTTACCAACCCTGCTGTCAGGACTTTGTCAGGAAGCCATTTGTGGCATTTCATGTTGGGATGGCTGGCTTTGAGAAGGCTCTGCTCCTGAACATACCTGTTTCCTTACAGATTTTTTGATTTATTGTGTATAAGCATTTTCTTCTTTTTACCTATTGGTTCACATTAGTCTGCTTCATTATTATATGTTATTTAGCCTCTATTCTTCTTTAGTTCTATGGGTTTATGTGAAGTGTCTGTTTACATATTATTCTTTGGATGTATCTTTTTCAGTACTTTTTAGGGAGGGAACAAATCTTATTTATCAGTGAAGATTTATGCTCTTTGTGGGGCTTTACATTAGTATTGTCCTCCCTATATATAGAGATTGGGCTTTACAAATGTAATGTATCCCTCCTAAAATTAGCGTTATTTACAGGGTTCATCAGTATCCTTTTCCTCGATGTTTTAATTGTTTTTAAACTGTATCATCTTTTTGTTATTTTTCTACCAATAAAATTTGACTATTTGTTATAATGTATTGCTTGGGTTGAGTGCCTCATAGACTTGCACAATCTCATGTTGGTCTACAACTCCCATAATTCACAAACGCTCTTGTGACTTGCATAGCTAAACATCAGAGACATGGTTTACACTCAACACTTAAGCCTTCAACTTCCCGTCTTCACGATGTGAAGGGTTGCAAACGTATCCCCTAAATCAGCATTATTTAGAATAATACCAGTAAGTATAAACCATGCCCAAGAGCGTTTGTGAATTATGGGAGATTGTGCAAGTCCTGTTTTTATAATGTAACACCAACTGTTGATCTGTTTGTATGGCACCTGACTTAGCATGTCCCATTCATTGTCAGTTCTGTATATTATTATTACTTATTTTGGCCTATGTGGTGCTACTAGTGTGATCATTAGTTCCCTTACACTTCGTACAAAACAAATATTGTGTCCTGCTCAGCACGGGGAGACCGCACCAACAGTGAGAGACAGGAAGTCAGCAAAAGAATGAATAGGGCAGACTGAAGAATAAATTGCGGCCTCTTAAGCCTTCAACATCAGAATCTCGCCGTTCTCATGTGGACGAGATTCTGATGTCGCTCTTTTGAACAATGCGACTGTTTTCTTGGTCGCCAAATAAAAGTCTGCAATAGTGAACCTTTGAAGAACTAACCACAGTTCTTCTGTGGATTTAGGCAGCGTCCGTTGCTTCACTCTATTCATGTAATCCCAGACAGACTCGATGATGTTGAGATCAGGACTCTGTGGGGGCCATACCATTACTTCCAAGACTCCTTGTTCTTTATGCTGAAAATAGTTCTTAATGAGTTTGACTGCATGTTTGGGGTCATTGTGATGCTGCTGAATAAATTTGGAGACAATCAGATGCCTCCCTGATGGTATTGCATGATGGATAAGTGTCTGTCTATACTTCTCAGCATTGAGAGACCATTAATTCTGACCAAATCCCAAACTTCATTTGCAGCCCCAAACTTGCAAGGAACCTCCACCATGGCTCACTGTTGCCTTCAGACACTCATTCTTGCAACACTCTCCAGTCCTTCAGCAAACAAACTTTTTGCTACAGCCAAATATTTAAAATTTTGACTCATCAGTCCAGCGCACCCAAACCATTTTTCTGCACCACTGTTCCTGTGTTTTCATACATAGTTGAGTCGCTTAGCCTTGTTTCCACATCGGAGGTATGCGGAGGTATGCGTTTTGACCGCAAGTTTTCCATGAAAACCACTCCTGACAGTAGATGGGCGTCCCACTGTTTTCTGCCAATTCTGAGCTGATGGCACTGCTGGACATCTTCTGATTATGAAGGGAAGTAAGCATGATGTGTCATTCATCTGCTGCACTAAGTTTTTTTGGCCAACCACTGCGTCTATGTTACAGTAGGCAAGCAAGACAAGGAGTCAGACGGTATAATTAAGATCACCTTTATTAGAAATATATAAACAGTAATGTAAATAACAAATAACACACAGAGGGTGATCAAAGAGGCAAGCACTGTATCAGAAATAGCAGTCTTCAAATAGATCCACCACACTGTCCGAGACTAGGCCTCAGCCCACTGGAGTCTCGTGGTAAAAGTTAACGCCCAGAGGTAGCCTGACTTATTCTTCAGTCAGTCTAGGAGAGGAGTCTCAATATCGTATGTAACCACGGAGACTACTGACTCACGCCTGCAGTCAATAGGTAGGAGTCTGATAGAGCCCCAGGTCAGTATTAGGAAGGATGTCTGTGGAACGGGACAAACACACGAAGCGAACAGACAGAGCCCTCTAGTAAGCACCAGATAGGATAGTCAGACAAGCCAGGTCATACACTGAGAGGGTAGTCAGCCAGAGCTACAGGTTTGCACCAGATATGATATCCACTGAAGCGTTGGTATGCTGGATGCGCAGTGGACAGAGCCTCAGGTCAACACCAGAGTGGGTAGTCAGACAAGCCAGGTCATACACGGTGCGGGTAGTCAGCCAGAGACACAGGTTTACACCAGATAGGGTATCCACTGAAGCGTTAGTATGCTGGATGCGTAGTGGACAGAGCCCCAGGTCCACACCAGAGTGGGTAGTCAGACAAGTCCGGTCATACATGGAGCGGGTAGTCAGTCAGAGCCACAGGTTTGCACCAGAAAGGATGTTTAATCCAAATCGGAATGCACAAGGAGAATGGTCAGACAAAGCCACAGGTCAACACCAGAATGGATGGATGGACAAACAAGCAGGATTCAGGAATACCAAAACATTAACTGCTCAGAACAACAACATAAGGGTAACTGAGTCAGGACTCAGTCTGCCCTTTAAACCCTTCTTCTGGAAGTAGGTAGGAGGAGCAGCTCAGAGGGAGGAAGTAGGTAGGAGGAGACTACAGGCCTCAAACACATATAACAGAGACCTGCAGCATGCTGAAGCCTCGCACCTGCAGATGACACATCTAGCACTGATGCGTCCAACCGCTCGTGGAAATGAAGCTGGCGCATCATTGTGAGCATCGCCAGAAGCGACGGCGCTACAAGGTACTGTGACACTTTGCCCATTTCTTTGTGCTTTTTCAAATGAGCTTAGACAGCACATCTGGAAACCCCTGTCTGCCTTGAAATTTCTGCCTGGGAGAGACCTTACTAATGCAGTTTAACTACCTTGTGTCTTTTTGTTGTGCTCAGTCTTGCCATGGATTTTAACATTAAACTGTTTTCAGCAACCTCACCTTGTTACCAGAGTTTGGCTGTTCCTCACCCAGTTTTATTCCTCATAAATAACTGTTTCTGTTTCAGTTAATGATTGTGTTTCAACCCACATATTAAATTGATGATAATTAGCCCCCATTTGGTATAATTGTTTAATCATACACCTGACTATATGCCTACAAATTCCCTGACTTTGTGCAAGTATACCTAGAAGAATTTAGGCTGTTTTGAAGGCAAAAGTGGTAACACCAAATATTGATTTGATTTAGATTTTTCTTCTGTTTATTCACTATGCATTTTGTTAATTGATTAATATATACTATTACTATTACTTTACCACATTTTTCACACCTGCCTAAAACTTTTGCACAGTAGTGAATTTCTACCATTGCCTGCTCAATTCTTTAATTATTCACTAAATTTGTTAAATATGACTTGCATTTTGTTTATATTCATCTTCAGACCAACATTTCTGATTTCCTTTTGTATCTCTTCAATGCACTCTGCAGTTCTTCAGGACTAGAAAAGAGTGTGATATCACCTGCAAAAAGGTAAGTGATGTAGGTAGTCTCCATTGACCTTGTCCTTTTATTTTGTCTCAGTTTAGTTTGCAGAAAATATATATATTATGGTGATATAGCTCTGTGAGTTTATTTCATGTATTCTACAAAATGTTTCTAGGCTGTACATTTTCTTCAGGGCTAAAAACAAATTACAAGGCCTTTACCAGGTGAGCTGGGTCTGAACCAGGTTGGATACACATTCTCGTGGAAGTAGAAACTTGGTAATTCAAGCAAAATATATATCCAGAGACTACAATACCAGGATCTTCCATTGGGTGGCAGAGAAAATGTCACTGAAGGCAGCAATTGATAAATACCAGAAGACTGAAGCATCAGGAGGACTTTTGGGAAGTCTCACAAAGAGTATCTAAACCAGCAGGCAGAATCATGGTCATGAATGCAGCAGTCGTCAAAACAGGTGGAAAACAAGTAAGGTCAGGAACAACTAATGCCTGAAGATGGAAGACAGTTGACACAGCAAGAGGCACTTTGAAAGCACACACAAGTGCACAAGAAGCTGCTATTTAAAAGTTCAGGGATGGGGGGAAGGAGCAAGGCAGTCTCCCCATGAAAAGTAACCATGGAAAATTAGGAAACTATTTTATACAGCCAAAGCAGGATCTACATGAAAAAACAGCTCTGGAATATTGCTAAAGAGTACTTGCAGTTACACACCCCTGATCTGGGCACAGAAAGTTCAAGTAGACTTTAAATGCAGAATTAAACAAAAGTAATTATATATATTATTATTGCCTGGTTCTTATTTTTCAGAAACCCCTCTTTAAAAAGCCTGTTTGCCCAGCAATGCCTTGCATCAGATGAAAAGACACAGGATGAGATGGAAATCCAAAGCTGAAAATAAAACCTTAAACCTAAAATTCACATCTGGTCAGAGGATAAAAAAGGCTAGGTCACTTTATAATAGGCGCTGGTTTATTTCCAGATGTTTACATGGCAGCTTCCTTCTTGTGTCTTCTTACTTGTTAAAAACTTGCAGTGGTTGTCAGAAGCTACAGCAGACTTGCTTTGACCATGTGGCCATAGTGATTACACATTCTCTCTTGTGGGTCACACAATCAATGTTGTTTGTTTGTCTTGCCTATTGCACAACACATTTAATCCAAGTATGTGTGCTGATTTATTTATCAGTTTATATATTACCACTATTTGGTGGCTATAAGTTACTACCTTTTCATTGTTTTGCATCTAATCTGTGTTGTAGTTTAATACTGGCTCTGGTACTTCACTACCTGAAAAAATGCACACTTCTGAAGGACCATGGGTGGGGCTTATCTCTATATCTTATTCATATGGTTGAAGTGCGTATCAGAAGGTGTGAACTACATAAAAATATAAGCACAATTAGATATACACAGCTGTTATATAAAGGGCTCTTAATGAAGTAATTCCTTATGTTAAACATATTAAGAGACACATCCCTATAAATATAGAAAACCGTAAAATTTCCTATTGTGTGGAAAATTTACAGCATGCACACAGAAATTTACAAAGTGGCTTGGAGTGATGGGCAATGGCAGGGAAGATGGGAATGTTTGCCGCATAGCAAACTGTGTTTCAAATTGACCTAAGTAAGCAGTGTTTTCTACTCCTACTTATTATATGCACACATAACACTTTGTAGTGATAATGATTCATAGTTGTCCTAACATTTGAATAAAAAATTCTGCGTGCAGTCTTCTATACCCTATGTTTTATCAGGAGTGATGACTTAATTATACATTAATATTGAAATACCCAGGAGACTCCAGGGTGCTAGTTGCCTCAGTTAGCCTCCTAGATCCTACCTGGAATTTGCCATAATCCCTGATTGATCAGGACTTCTCACTACTGCTCTAACTTATTAAACTCTCAACTTCTTGAATAGGTAAATCTACATCTCTGAGGTCTATTTTTCAAATAAAGGAAAATTCAGTGCATCAGATCATTGGCCTTCTCTGTACTTTAATTTGGTCAATAAAAATCATTGGGTTATTTTTCATAGTGCACATACTAACATACACTACAAAAGGAAATGTGCATGAAATGAGCACAAGTAGAAATTGAATGAACATGTGTACACATGTAAACAGCTCCTTCATTCATTCATTCATTCATATAAAAGAATATATGAATACACTTTTGCATGTATTCAATTGAGAAAAAAACATACATGATCAAACTGCACATAATAATACATTATATATTTAGACAGCATCATGTGATAAATAGATAAAAATATAAAACTTTAATTAAAATGCGGATATTATTTGGAATGTCTTGAAATCATATGTCAGAGTGAAACATAATAAAACAAGTTTTAAAGGAATGTTATGTGAATCTCAAGAACAATATTCTTTTTCTAGAAGCAATATGTTTCAGAAGCGCCAGAACAGCATGAAGATTAACACCTCATGTTACAGGACCTTGAAGGGTAACTCAGTCAACTTTCATGGAGTTATTATTGTTCTATATGGTTGCTGAATGTTTATTATATTTCCCAGGAGGCTACTGGTATAGGTAGATGAAGGTAAATGGATTTCATAATTCCTAAACAATAGCATTAGTGCTTGAAAAACCTGTTATGTATTAACGTATCCCAACTGAGCTACCTTCATACAGATGTTTCAAACTCCCATACAACTGTCATCTTAGCTAACTTGTGCTTTTATCAGCAGAAGCGATTTGCAGATGGGAGCATATTTGACTTTTAAACAATGTGCAGTTGTTCCCTTAAGATGTAACCTCGTAGCATAAATAATTCTTATACGGTATCCAGCAGTTGCCCAATGCACCTGTTGTATAGACTTTATTTCCATTTGTTTCTTAACAACAGATGGCCTTAGTCTGAAGGGGATTTGCAAACTACAACTGTAATTCAACTGCAACGGAGACTTTCATTTACCAGCTGGGTGCTTACTCCTTGCTGGGAAAATCTATCCTAAGAATGAAACAGAGGGTAAACACTTTAAAACTTAATTACATAAAGTTAAGACAATTCAATGCAGTGATTCTCAACAAAGGCACTTTGGTGCACCACAGACATCCACTTAGGGTGCCTTGATCTATTTATGAATACTTTAACACATTTTGAGTTTCAAATGTTTATTTATGGAATTCTTTTTGCACAATTTGTTTTTATTATTCTGATTGTAAGACCTAAGAAAACCTCAATATTTATGAATGTGTACCCCTAATTATGCCATTGCCAAATTACTTATGTTATGGGGGCTCTGAAAATTCCTGACTGTGTTGTGTGTTCTTTGAGCAAAAAAAAGATTGAGGACCACTGATCCAATATAATTATTATTATTATTATTATTCTTTATTTATATAGCGCCAACTAATTCCGCAGCGCTGTACAATTGGGGAATAGACATACAGAGGTATTAAATAGTACAATCAGATGTGTAGAACAGGAGGATCAGAGGGCCCTGCTCGTGAGAGCTTACAGTCTAGAGGATGCAATACAATTTTAAATACTTTTGAAATAGTACAAGGGAACAGAATGAAAGATCATAAACAGAGAATATATGTAGCATATATAATTATAAAGTAGGACAGCAACAAGTCCTATTCCTATTTCATTATTTTTCTTTGGGTCAGGGCATACAAAAACCTTAAATGCACAACAAAAGCCATTTATAAATAGTAGGAAATGTTTTGATTACAACATAAAATTTATATAAATTGAGATGTAAAATCAAAGCATTAGAATGATAGCCTGGTAGGCTACTTGATTGAGGTAAGTCCCCTTCCGCTTTCCTGATTTAGGATAGAATAGTTTGGCAGTTTATTTTGATTGGTTTAGTGGAGAAAATGGGTTCGTTTTAAGTAGATGTCTCTATTTGCCTGTGCACTCTGGGAATGAGAGCTTTGTTCTGTTGTCTCTATGGTAGGCCTTTCTGTTACAAAACCGTTAGCTGATTTTTTTCTTTTACACTTATATTTCCTTCTTCGTTATATTAACTTTTAGCTTTCTTTTTACCTATTTAGTAATCCCTCCCCCCTTTGTGCTGTAATAATTTCCAGTCCCCCTTTAATTTCCCTTTGTGGTACACAGCATTGCATGTACTAGCTTGCATGCCAGACCCAACAGCAAGGAAGCCTCTGGCTGAGGCAGATGTTTCAGTATCTCATCTGCAGTAGTGGCACCCCAGCCTTTGTCCCACACCAGTAATGAGAAATGGGATGTGCTCTGACATATCTGCTGGTTTCTGCCCTTCAATGTGATAACACTGAGCCATGTTCTAGCTCATATGGCTGTGTGCAGTTTTCAAAGCACTGCTCCACCACTCTGTTCACATTCCACTCCCAGTAATATGCCAGAGTTGTGGCCACAGATAACTGTCCATTACTAAAACTGAGACTCATAAGGAAGTAGGTGGATTTCAGAAACCCTACAGGCCACAGGGGAGATACTCCAGTGGAGAATGCAGAGGAGATGTTGCGTAGGCCAAATGTGCAGCAGGCTAGGTGGGCCACGGTATGGAGTGTGGGCTGAGAAGTTCCAGGCTTCCGAGGACATGTCTTAGGGGTAGGACAGCTGCACGCAGGAGTAGCGGTAGGTCAACGGGTAGCTACAGCACTTCCAAGTAGTGGGGAAGGTTGCATAGGGGGCCCTCGGCTTGTGGGGACAGAGATCCTCTAATCGTTCCACCCCAAGATGTTTAGGGAGTGTGGTCACGTCATCAATAAGTGTCACGGTTTGTTACTGTTTGTAAAAGAACACTCAGACAGTTCGGTAAGGTTAAAAGCTTTATTGAAAATAATGTACAATAGCCCCACTCAGGTCCAGATAAGGTCCGTACCGTGTACTTTCCAGATCTGACGCAGTTCAGGGAGAAAATACACACACAGTAGTAGTCAGCAAACATAATGATCTTGGAGTTGTAGGCAGATTCTCAGCAAGGTTCAGGAACAATAATATCCTCGACAGCCCCACACCGCTATAGGTGACACAGGCGATGGGTGACTGAAGGGCAATCCCTAGTGGACTAGGGTTAACAAAGGTGGCACAGATAGTGTACAGATGGACACAAGGTCCTATACTTCTAGGGTTAACGGAGGCAACACTGGCAAAACACTGGCAGAGGACTGACCCTAGGAGAGTAGGGTAGACAGAGGCAACATGGGCAGGACTCTGGCAGTAACGGGACCCTAGAACGCTAGGGTTAACTGAGGCAACACAGGTAGTACTATGTCAACGGCTGAACCCTAGAACACTAGGGTTAACGGAGGCAAGACAGAATGGACTCAGGCAGTGACTAGGCCCTAGCACGCTAGGGTTAACGGAGGCAACACGGCTGTGGCACTTGCAGTGACTGAACCCTAGAACGCTAGGGTAAGTGGAGGCAACACGGACCGGACTCGGGCGGTGACGGGACCCTAGCACGCTAGGGTTAACTGAGGCAACAGACACCAGATGCTGGTGATATAACGACCCTAGGTCACTAGGGTAAACTGAGGCAACAGTGTGGTATTGGCTTGACCCAGGTATTATAGGGTTACCGGAGGCAACACAGACACTGGTGATTGCAGGGACTCCCACAGGCTCCAGGAGACAGTAGGAGCGGCAAGCGAGCAGGAGATAGGCACGTAATGTAAGCGGTCCTGGACCGGTGTCTCCCTGTTTGGTATTCTGAGGTAATAGGCTAGCCCAGTAAGCGACAGAGCTAGCAGCACAACCAGGTCGGCACACAGCCATTCAGGGGGACCACCAACATTAGCCCAGCCAGATCGGTGTAAACGGATAGTCAGCCAGTCCTAGTCAGTAACAGAATCAGATACTCAGCCACACCGGTTCGGTACACAAGGAGTTAGTCAGCCAGTCCAGTCAGTAATGGAATCAGATACTCAGCCAAGCCAGTTTGGTACACAAGGAGTTAGTCAGCCAGTCCTAGTCGGTAACGGAATCAGATTCTCAGCCAAGCCAGTTCAGTACACAAGGAGTTAGTCAGTCAGTCCAAGGTCAGCAACGGGATCGGATCACAAGAGTGTCAGGCACAAAGTGTAGTCAGGCGAGTCGGGTCATACACGAAAACAGGAAACAAGAACAACTAGTTCCTAGATACGGGTATACCACGAAAGGGCACCGGTATAGTGACAGGAGGGCGTATTTAAAGGCAAGCCCTGGGAGGAGCAATACCCCAGCAATAACGCAGCCAGTGTAAACCCGGAGTAACAATGTCGCTCAGGGATCAGGGCACCATGATAATAAGGCATGCTAGGCAGGCCTGTGGGTTTGATACAAGTTATGGCTCTGGAAAGAGATCTTCTCCCACTATTTTCTTTCAGGTTCCTCCATGGAGTTGCATTGAGGGATCTGGCAGGGAAGAGGAGCTGTTGCCTTCTGCTCAATCAGGACCATAAGGGCACTGTTCTTTAGTTAAAAGTTATGAATCCTAACAGGGTGAATCCAGAGCAGACATCCACTTAGTCATTGGCCATACTCCCTTTTCATCAGTATCCGATTAGTTTTTATACCAGTTATCCCAAATTCCAGGCATCTGTTAGGCTTCTACTTTGATTGGAATGAATATAATAATAAATGCTTGCTGATGGGGTGTTCTATTGCTAGCACTTACTGTGAGGTGTTTAGTATATTTCTGGAATGGGTTCTCACCCTCAAGATGGTTTTGCCATAGGTTATCCATTAACCTGATGATTTCCCTTGTGTCGGATCTTGTGATACCAACATATGCACAGTGTTGTTTGGTGCAATTGAGATAATTGCCAAAATGTTTGTAATTCCATTGGCTCCCAATTTGATAAATACTTGTTTGGAATTTAAATGTATTTTATTTCTATGATATGTTGTCTTCCAGTTGATATAGATGGGATCAAGGAGTCTGTCTCACAATTTTATTTGGCTGAACAGGGAGAATAAGAATGGCTGTGTATAAAGGTTGGTCTTCCTGGTGATCCATCCCGGTGTCCAATGATCAAATTGATTTGCACATGAATGCTGCAATGGCAGAGTGTTTTGGGGTGTTTTCCAGGGGAAAGTGGTGTGCTGAACATTGCCCTGAGTTGGGACTGACTAAGAACGTGTTGTTTCTTGAGCTAGATCCCAGAAATGTGGCCATTGAGCTATGGGATGTTTATCTTCAAAACAGCTGCTAATTTTAACTATTATATGCATGTTGTTCAGGGAGTCTCTAAATTGTTACCTGTGTAAATGCTTCTGATATGTGTAGTGTTATTCTGTTTAAAACTCAATATGGGGTTTAGGACTAAGCTTATGAAAATGATGATTCTGTATCTCCTTTTCAGTGGGATTGGTTCAGGTCACTGGATTCAGAAGTTATGGAGGAGGGGGGAGAAGTTGATAAATCATCTGTAGAAATAATAATTGAAGGTAAAACAATGATTATTCATAATGCATTAGAGACTGCCACATGGCAGGTTTACAGTAAAGGAAGGGAGGTTTTGTGCAGTCTACTTACTCAAATAGTGACAATTTTCATGTTTTATTTTGGTACGTTGCAAGGTTGAATGAGGATGATTTATCCAAGGCAATGGTATCCAAAAACTTACAATACTAATTTATTTTCAAGGTTATTGGGATTAGGGACGGTATCAAGGAGTTTACCATTAACTTGGCTTTTTGAGGTATTCAGAAGGCTGTGCCTTTGGTTGATTTCAGAAGACCTGTTTCACTTATTGTTTTGAAAGGTCTTTTCTACCAGCTTCAGCACGTGTCATTCCAGGAACTAACTTTCTGCCATTTAATGGAACATTGTGGATATGGGAACTTGTCAGTGACAGTAGAATCAAGGACGGGGGTATTCAGCAAAGGGATCTTCAGGTATCTATTGCCTTGGGTGAGTTTCTTTTTCAGAACTCCAAACAGATAGGACAGGCAAGGACATCTATGGTCCTTTCTATGTAGTAGAAAGTTGTTACCTGCCCTTTTCCTGTTGTAGGTGTTTTGCAAAGGTACCATCTGGGATGTAACATCTGTGGTTGATCCATAAGGCTGTTTTCTCACTAAGTTTCAGTTTTTTCCACTTTTCAGTAGCAAATTGGGGGTTTGTTCATATGACACATTAGCCTTGAGAGGCAAAGCTGTTTGTATTGCCCAGATGGGTTCCATCTCATAGACATTGGACTCACACTTTTCACTGTGAAACTGTGGGATGAACTTGAGCAAGCTTTGGATGTTGCAGACAGTGGCAGGTCAAGTATGTCAGTTAAGGGATTTAAATTGAGTAACAAAGGACCCTCTAAGGGCTAGGTCCTTGTGAAGGCAGATGGACAGAAAAAGAAGTAACTTCCTCATTGTGCTGGAAGTTGCTGCTGATGTAGTGCATGACTTTAGGAGATACTGAATGGGATGGTTTTAGTAATGTTAAGGTTATATATGTATATCATTATCAAGGACTCCATAGTAGACTGGTTAGTGGTAAAATGGTTAATGCATGTTTACTGTAGTGATATTGTCCCCTTTGGATGCTGGGGATGACCCTGATATACCAATAGCTGGTGGGGTTCAGGATGTTGTTAGCATCCATTGGGGTTAAAAGTTGATAGCCTTGTAGCCCAACCAAAGCTAGGCAGAGATGATACTTGAATGAGTTAGAACCCTCTGGGTTAGGATACGTTAGTTTGGAAGTGGCAGGTTGATTAATTAGGGGTTAGGTCTAGTGGATTAAAGGGGTTAGATTTTGGTCGGTATCACTATTTGCCAGGACAAGCTTGACAGGAGAGCTTTTGCTACTATCCCTCTTTGTAGGAATGTGGTAGTTTTGAGGCAGTTTTTTCTATGTCAATGAGGTCCTTGGTAGTTAAGGAAAGCATGTCAAGTCAGTCAGTTAGGGGATTTCAATTAAAGGGCTAGTAACCCCCCCCCAACAACTTGACGCCAAAATACAGCAAGCATACAAACATACTGAACGCACTTAGTCCCATCTCTCAAACCGTTATGGTTTGAGAGATGTAAGGCAAGACAGTCCTCCACTCCCTCCCCCTTCTCATACGTCCGCTGTATATCGGATGTCATGAGATCCGGCTTCCAGCACCAGAAGGCGGCTCTGTAGGAGCACTGTCATCTAGATATCTCCGTATTATTACTTCATGGGTATGGTCTAAAACATGTGCCTGGCTTGCAAGCACATGTTGTAGACCATTCCTATGAAGTAACTATACGGAGATATCTAGATGTCAGAGCTCCTGCCGAACCGCCGAAAGTCGGCCGACTGGATTCTGCCTCTGACAGCTTTACAGCTCGTCAGGCAGAAGGGGGAGGGACCGGAGGACTGTCTTGCCTTACATCTCTCAAACCATAAAGGTTTGAGAGAAGGGACTACGTGCGTTTAGTATGTTTATATGCTTGCTGTATTTTGGCATCAAGTTGTTGGGGGGGTTACTATCCATTTAAAGTTGATCAGAATAATGGAGTTACATAAGGGTTCTCTAAGGGATCTGTCCATGGGCAGGCAAATGGACAGTAAGTGGTTAAATGTTAATATTGTTGTATTGTATATGTCACTGTACTATTTTTACATCTTATCTGTATTATTAAATATTGTCATGCATGCTTTGTTTTATTGGTTATTGGGTTCAGGGTGGGCATGTAGGGAGAGAGTTTATGGATGATTGAAACATTAAACACTAACAAGCACTTCCCTACCAAAGACCAGTTTATTAAGACCCAGAAAGTACAAAACAAATTATGATAATACTGGTGGTGGTGGTAAAGATGATGATGAATTAAGTTATCCCCTGTGCATCTCCTTACTAGGACATTCAGGCCATTTTTTGCACTCTGCTTTCTAATATTTGCTCATGTTCCTGTACTTTCATCCCAGTCTTCAACAAAAGCCACAACACTGTCACCTATCAATAACTTACTATCACCTTCACACTCTGCCTCTGTTGCAGGCTTTTGTCCTTCTATATTTGTCTCCTCTACCACTAGGCTAGGAGGGCCACCTCAATTGCTGACTAAAAGGCTAGATGTTATGGAGGAGGATGAAAGGCATAGTATTATTTTTAACTTCATCAAACTCATCACATCTAACTTTTCTAGAAGTAGGCACTGGCAAACTTATAGCTCCTACCACCTTTATTTGATTGTGAATTGTAATGACTTCCTGCATCACATTTCCTATTTGTAGCAGGCTAGTCTGCAATAACTTCATTATTAAAAGGTGCCACAGCCATCACCACAGTATATTTAATGTCACCATCATGTTCACAATAAAGTCCAGGTAATTCTTTCCTCTTACACCTTCAGTGGACATGATGATGAATACTACCAACGTAACTGGTATTAAGTCAATATGTACAAAAATCCCTACCTGACTATCAAACTACAGCAAAATACGAAACAAAAGTATTTTTTATAAGAAATCATATAACTGTTTTATATGAGACTGATTAAAGACAATGTTATATACTGGACATATGCCTCGATTCAAAGCAGCCGGTAGGACAAAATGTCTAACAGCCCTTTGACAAAATGTGTCCCGGTGCCATTCAATTGCCCTAAAACCACAACAAATGTTGGACCACAGAAACAGACTTGTGGCCAAATGAAAATTGTGTTTTAAGTTCCCAAAACTCACATTAAATAGTATGAATAATGGGAACATCAAAGGAAAAGGGCTAACGATCAGTGTCTGACACCTGACACACTGTCAAGCACCGAGCATGAGCTTAACACAGTCACCCTCCCAAAAACTAACCCTATGCTACTCCTAACAGTGAAGTGCAACAACACTACCCCTAACACTAGCCTAACACCCACTACAAATATGTGCAATGGTTAACCATTTGAATGCCAGAGGGGTATGCAATGTATTGGAGAGCAATGAGTTACATACCTCTACTGCACTCAGAGGGTTAAAGTAATGCATCTAGTCCTAGTCAGAAAACATCAACACTCCCCCAAATCGAATAAAATGTTGTTTGATCCATTTCAAATTAAATAATTTTTCATGCCCAATAGAAAAACATATGTTTATGCGAAATAAATCCCATACTGAGTCACTGCAATACTAATGGGCGTTTTGAGACCTTTTATTCCTCCTCTATGGTACAGTGGGTTTACTCTTGAATCGCTCCAGTTTTCTTTCTTATGTAATGCCCAGTATCTGTAGGACTGACTGGATAAAATCCCTGAAAATAACTACTTCTTTGTATCTAAAAACAATATGTAACTGTATATAATTTTTCTTTCTTTGTATGTTCATTTTTTATTGTTCACCTATTTTGAATAAATTTGTAGCTTTTTACTGTAAAAGCTCACCAGGACATACTTGAAAACTAGAGAAACATTAATGCATTTTTCTGGGCAAAACATTATCTAAATAAAATAAATAATAAAATATAGCTAAAATTATCAGTAGCCAATAACCGTTTTATTGTTTCTATCTCCTCTCTTTGGAAGCGAATAGTAACTTACATTGATGTCAAACACCTTACAGATGAGAATCGAATGTTTAATCTCTACATAAAAAAGCATCTTTGTATTTTCTTAGATAGCCATATATGTTATTTATGTTAAAAATGGTTTTAATAGACATGTATGATTATATTTATAAAGCTAATTATTATACCAGCTTATTGATTGTGAGTGTAGTCTCTGTGGTATTTGTAATTGTAATTTTGGATGTTGATGATTAAATTAGACTCATTTGACTGCCTCAGTTCCCATTCCTTGGGAACCAGGCTCTGGAACCTGAGAAAGTCCACTACCTTGTTCATCCCCGGAATGTGAACAACATGAGCTTCCTCCCTTGCAAGAAATAGATGAACCTTCTACCAGGCAGCTGAGTTTGAGATCCCTCCCTGGCAGTTGACATATGCCACCACTGTCACCAGGAAGCTGAATGTCGCTCCCCAACTTGACAGGCTGGTGTCTGTTGTTACTATTACCAGCCCATTATGACCAAAGGGTGTCCCAATGTCAGGTGTGTCTCCTGAAGCCACAATAGAAGATCCACCAACATATGGGCCAAGGGGAACATTACACAAAAGAAGTGACTGTTGTCTGGACCAATTCCTGAGGATATCCAGCTGAGGGGTACGAATGAGGAACTGGGCATATGGAACTGCCTCCAGAGCTAACACTAGAGAACAAAACACTCCCATGTAATGGTGCATCTTCATTGACAGAAAAGATAAAGCCTGAGATACACACAGGACGTCTGCATTTTGTCCTCTGGCAGGATGACCCATCCCTGAATAGAGTAGAACCTCATTCCTAGAAAGACCAGGTATTAGGACAGAATCAAATATTTTTTTAAATACCAATATCATACTAGAATCAGACATCCTGAAAGGCAAACAGAAGGATTTACCGATGATGCATGTGGATACGCACATGAAAGAATGCATTATGTATGTCCAGGACACATTATGGCAAAAACAGAGTACAAGTACTCCATCTTGAACCACACAGTATAGATGAAAAGATCAAGACAATTCAGGTTCAGGTTATGGCCAGGATCTGATGACAGACACCATCCTTCTTGGGTACTATGAAGTGACTGGAAAAGAACCCAGTGAATACTTCCTGAGAGGGGACAAGAACTAGGGTCCACAAATTCACCAGGAACTGGACCACCTCCCAGAACTGAATGGCTCTCATGGGATTGTGAGGAACCCTTGACATGAAGAAGCAAGAAGGGTCCTTTAAGTCTACTTAATAATCCTCTGAAATATCCCTGAGAACCCAGTTATCTGTCACAGAGAGGGACAACATATCATGAAAATGACTCAGATTGTCTGGGGTGGATAAGGACTCCATGAATCATGCTGAGGAAGACTTGTCAGATGAGGGCTTCTGGGCAGATTTCATGCCAGCCCTGGCCATCTTTGGTTAGGAAAAAAGAGACCCTGACTTAACTTGGGGTTTGGAGCATTAGCCATTTCAATATATTGGTGGGGGTGGATGGAAAAAGTGAAACTTCCATAGAAAAGTTAGATGCTTAGGAACAATCTGGGGAAACAGAGCTGTTGTCCTCAGGCTAAAAACCCTTTAAAGTTATGGGACAAAGAGTAAGGTGATAAAGGACTCTTTATAAGACTGGACAGCTAACCAGATCTTCAGCCAAAGTGTCCAGTGTGTCATTACTGAGGTAGCAGACTACATATTGAGGAACTTAACAAAATCTAAGACTCTGTCAGAATATAAGAGTTAGGCTCAATGTTCAGGGAAACCATAAGAACAATGTCCACGGTCGAAGAATCTGAATTAACTTTTTGCAATAATTGCTTGCTCCTAATAGTTATCAATTTAGGTGTCCAGGCTGTGGAAAACTCAGGATACAGTGCAGACCCAGAGACCAAAATATGATCTAAAGACAGACAGAGATGAAGCCTGTTCTTCTTATCCTTTTTTCCCAGTAGGGAAAAATATAAACAGGGGGCTTCCACTCCTCCAGAACCAAAGAAAGTAAAATGCACAATATCCTTCCTATGACTTTTACAAATGTCCAGAGGGGATGACCCTGAGGGGGACTCAGATCTGAAGAGATTCCACCCAAATCAATCCCTCTACTGAATACCCGTTTCCTCCTCAAAAGAATCCCTGGAGGTAAGAAACATGTCATCTGCACCATATTTTCTTGTTCTGCCCTTGTCTATAAAAGAATCATCCCCAATGGGTCAAAAGGTCACTACAAGGATAAGAAGACTCACCCCTCCTCTTGGGCTTCCCCATATCCACTTTGGATTCAGACATAATAAACCAGACCTCAAACAAAAGAAATAAAGATAAGAAACATATCTGTGTCACTGGAGAGAGAACAGTGGTCCTTGTGGGATAATGTAGTGAGGTGTCTGTAGAGGAAAAGGAAAATAAGGTGATAGCAATCCTCCTCTTCTTTGTCTCTAGCCCAGGAAACACAAGCTAAGGTAAAATAAATCCAAAATGGCACAATGGCTCTCCAGCCACAGAGCCAAACAACACTGATGATGCATGAGTTCCCATCCCAGGGGTCCCCATACTGAGAAGAAGTCCCAGCTGCACTAAGCCAGTCCTATGATATGGAACACCCTGGTGCTGCCGGTGAACTGCTATAAGGCTCCGAAGCTCATCAACAAAAATGGTGGCCACAGGCACAGAGCCTTTAAGGAATTGCAGTCCTCATTTGTCCAAAGCTTCCCATTTTGAAATAAAGGCTTGCCCATCACCAGAAGGATATGCCATAAGAGGAAAAAGAAATAAGAGTAAATATAAAGTAAAAAAGAGTAGCCAGCATGCACAAATACACCCATGCAGCACCACAACCCTCAATGTGTGGCTGCAGGACAAATTGACAGGGACAGGACATACTCACGGGACCTGGATTATCTGCAATTCAGGATCTTCTGATTTCTCCTGCCTTCAGGCTCCTTTTGTATAAAAGAAAAGGAAGGAAAGTGGCAGAGAAGCTCAGTAGCCATCCCCAAGCAGGCCTCCTGGTCCTGGCAAAGAGTCTGCATAAAAAACAGACTGAGCAGGCTTTTTGCCTGTCCAGGCCTGTTTGGGTTTTAGAGCACAGTTTGATCCTGGATCACAGTAGGAATAGATGCCCTGGGTGCATACCCATACTGGTAGGGTAGAGTCATACATGGAAAAAAGGAATGCTAAGGACTATCCTGAGGAAATAATGAATTGTTGACTCCAGTGGTGTGGCATATAACCATCTCCAGCTCTGGACAAAATAACTACTTCCTCAAGAATGGAAGGGACGCTAACAATTTCTTAGAAGACTGGTTAGCCAACCAGATTTTGAGCCACAAAGTGTGAGACATAGCCACAGAGAAAGTTGAGGCCTTTCCAGTAAACCTAGTAACATCAAAGGCTGCTTCTGCAAAATAGCCCCAAGGATCTTCCAGATGGCCATAACAATATCCTCCTTAGGAGCTTCCTCTTGGATGGCCTCCAAAAGCTGTTTCCCCCACAAACAACAATAGTCCTAACCAGCCTAGTCATCCAAGCAATAGCAGAGGTGGGGCATAAAGCGGAACCCTGAGCCTCAACATTTGCCTCAAAAGCAAATTCAGGCACTTGTTCGTCTGATTTTTAAGTGCTACTGCATCCACAAGTGGCAATGATATATACTTAGAAAGGTGGAAGATTGGGGGTCCGCTACTGGGGCAATAGCCCACTGTGTTACAGCCTCAGCAGAAAAAGGATACAAGAGAGAGATACCCCTGAGAAGGAACAACCTCTTGTCAAGCATCCTCTATGAGGACTAGATCTAGGGAATGGTGAGGAGGAAAAATGTAAGCCTCCTTTTTGCATCTCTAAAAAATATCACTGGAAGGAGAACTGAAATCTGGGGCCTCAGGCCTTCAGGGTCTCCAGGATAAGGCCCTCAGTAGGAGAACCTGGGTATTCCTCAAAAGAATCTCCAACAGATAGAAACATACAAAAACTTAACATAAAGGTAAGTAAAAGTAGAGTGCCGGTGTAGCCAATGCACAGATAATGGAAATATGGCTACCAGACAAACAGACCTGGACATATTCACAGGACCTATGCACTCTGAATGAATGATTGTCTTCTCCAGTCTTCAAGTTCCTATGTACCATACAAATATCTGCTCAGACCAGCTAAGAAGAAATTAAGAGGATAATTGAAGCCATCCTCAAACAGACACAGATCCCTTAAGTCTAGGCTCTGGTTCAAACTGATAATGGAGGCCAGAGATAAGAGCCCATGTAATGGGGGATTACACTGCCCCATCCTAGCAGAAAAAAAGGCTAATTAAGAGAGAATATTTGCACCGATTCATCTCCTTTGGTCAGTGTTTTCCAACAATTATTTGAAATGATGCCTACAATCATTAATTTATGAAAAATTGTAGATAAAATACAACTAGTTTGAGCAGTTACAGGAATACAACATTTTTCTATCCATAAAATATTATTTTATATATATAGAATAAGGATTTTCTGGGGTACTCTCTCTCTGAGATTTTTCATTCACAAATGATTACATAGTTACATAGTAGTTTAGGTTGAAAAAAGACTTGCATCCATCAAATTCAACCCTTTTCCTATTCTTGTTTACCTCTGTTGATCCAAAAGAAGGCAAAAAAAAACCCTTTATTCAGCAATTTCAAATTTTGCTTTCATTGGGGGAAAAAAATTATTCTTAACTCCAAATGGCAATCAGATTTCTCCTTGGATCAACAAGCACTAACTAAATATTAATTCCAATACTAATGTATCCAGGCCCTTTTTAAAGGCATCTAATGTATTTGATAGCACCGCCTCTTTAGGCAGTGAATTCCATACTTTTATTGTCATTACCGTAAAGAATCCCTTCCACTGTTGTAGACTAAATCTCCTTTCCTCAAGTCTTAGCGGGTGACCCTTTGTTCTTTGTACCGTTCTGTTAAAGAACAGGTATTTGGAGAGCCCTTTGTATGGGCCCTGAACATATTTGTATAATGTTATCATATCTCCTCTAAGATGCTGTTTCTCTAGTGTCTACATATTTAACTTTTCTAGCCTTTCTTTGTAACTAAAACTTTTAATTCATTAGTTTTGTAGGCTTTGAAAAAGCGGCTTATCACCAGTGAAATACGTTAGCGTTCAAACCATATTGTTATTTTTATAACATGTCAGAATTGTTTTAATAAATATGTTTATATTGTAACTTGGAGCCTCCATCTGAGTTTCACTAAAGGAAAAGATCCGGTGTAAAGAATACCCAAGCAGAGATGGGTTGCTGATTCCCTGGATGTGATTTTCAGATATCAGTCTGTCTGACAATATGATTATGTGAGTATAATCTCAATCATAAATAAGAGTGTTTGGTGGTATTTCACTATTGGCGCTCTCACTCTCTCTTTTTTTTCTGGTTGGAGTGGGAATATTCAAGGTGGGGTCTTATCATGGACCTGTAAAGATGCCTCCCATGAGCCAATACCCCATTTAATATATGCCAATATCTTATTGGCCTTTGCAGCCGCCAGCTGGCACTGCACGCTACTACCATTAGTCCCAAATCCTTTTCATTAGTAGATATCCCCAAAGAAACACTATTTAAACTATATGTTGAATTTTTATAATTATACCCAAAATGCATAACTTTAAACTTGTCTATATTGAATTTCATTTGCCATTTGCCTGCCCAGTTACCCAGTTTGTCCAAATCCTTTTGTAATGAAGACACATCCAGTTCAGACTGTATTACCCTACTTAATTTTGTATCTTCGGCAAATACTGATACATGGCTCCCTAAGCCCACTGGAAGATCATTAATAAACAAATTAAAAAAGAAGAGGACCCAGGACAAATCCCTGAGGTACTCTGCTTACCAGGTTTGTCCAATTTGAGAACTTCCCATTTACCACCACTCCTTGCATTCTTTGCATTACAGTTTGGGGTGAACTTTTAATGGTGTTGCTCTTACTACAGAAGTCTTTAAACAGCTAATGTCAGGAACCACGACCCTTCCCATGTTGCTGTAGCAACAGTAGCATTGAAACATTTCAGGCCATGGATGCACTGCACACTACAAATTGCAAATCTAAGCTGCTATAACTTTTGAATAAAACATCTATGAGCAGTGAGAGAACTCTTGCTTTACTGAACACTGCAATACATATTTTTCTAAATTCCCTTTAAGAATATCGAAGCACAAAGAGATTGCTGTCAAATATGACAAATTGATTTAGCTTTATGCTATACCTGTCAGGGCACAGATTAATACAATCTGCAGCAGTGAGGGTGCTTAAGGCAGTGCTTGAGAAACCCTAATAGGGAGAACATCCACATTGGTTGTATCCCACTGAACTGTCACAAGCAGTCTCTGGATAATGAACAAGCCTCCAGCCACGATGAAATTCTAAAGTATTATTGAGCAAAATGTAATATCAACCCCTTAGTGACCAGGTCAATTTACACTAGGGGAACAGAGCAATTTTGGTATTTTTAGTATGTCTTTGTTCAACCATATTTTTCCTCTAATTCATTTAGTATACCCATACAAATTATATACCACTTTTTAACCATAAGTAGGACTTCCTTTCAATTCTACAAAAAAAAACAAAAACGAAAAAAAAAACAAAAGAAAAAAACAGTTTTATAGGGTTTACTGCAATAATTTGTTCTCATATGGCTTTTAACTGGATAAAAGGCATGAATATTCCTACCTCCCAAATGTCCCTTTTTAGGGGGTTCTGTACCTCTGAGGTAAATTCTCTATGTCCCTTTTCCCTTTCTGGTGTTGCCCTTTTTGGAGATAAGACTTTGTGGTGTGTGTGTATATAAGTGTATCATATTGCTTCACAGTAATAACTCTCACATGATGTTGGTGTCAACTTCAGTATATGTTATGAAGCAGCCTGTGTAAATAAAAACTTTTAGTCTTCCTCTAAATCATTTATTCAGAAACTCAAAGAGGTGGCAGTAGATCATCAAATTACCAAACATGCTCTACCCCTAATCCTGCCCTCAGTATCTAAAACTAAAAGTGTCCGCCTTCTTTTGCCATTTTACCATGTGGGGATGTGTGTTCTCTGCTTCCCTCTTCCTCATGATCACAGTGAGAGAGAATCAGAGAACACTGACAAAGGCAATGTTTACAAACATTGCCATTGTCATTAGCTTCACTGGCGCATGTGATCACTGTAGCAGTGATCACATGTGCAGAGCCACCAGGGAAAGGCTGAAAGTTACTGCTCCAGCAAATGTAAACAATAGAAAGGAAAACAAAAATGTAACTAAGGACCATAGACACAAATGGAACAATTCTGAGGGAAAACCTGGTGCATCACAAGTGAAAACTAAAAGTTCCCTTTGATTCTAATATATTGACTGATAAAGAAGTCTCGAAAATATTGCATTGTGCTGGGGACTTCTAGAATAGGGATGGGTAAAACTATTCACCTCAAACTGAAATCGATGAATAATGGCACTTCCTGCTTGGTGAATAATTTCCAGAGAAAAGTGCAGTTTTTCCACTTTTTTCCACCTAGCTCATTGCATTGAAATCAATGGGAAGAAATTTTTTTCCCCACCACACGAAAGTTTTCTCTACTTTTCTACAGCCATATATAAGGGTGTCAGGCTCTTACAGCATGCCGTTCTGTGTTTGTAAGAGGAGAAAGCAGTGCATTTTTTGAGCTAAAGAAGATGGTGGAATTGAAGTTTAGGTAGGACATTTGTCCTCTGTATTAGGAGAGTCTAGGGGCACTCTGGGGAGAAGAAGGGAGGAAGAAGGCTGACCCAAAATACCCCAAAATTCCATGTGACTGACTGTCAAGACACAGGTAGCTGGTGACCTATTTGCTTGCTGATCTTTCTGTTATTGTCTCTGTGCTAGGGAAATCTGGGGAAAAAAGTTGTTGATTTTGCTTTTCAGTTATAATTTTTTTTTGACAGACTGTGATAAAACAGGGTGGACAACTTAAAAAAAAAATAATAATAAAAAAATGGAAAAAAAAAATGAAAAAGAATAAACAGATAAACAACTAAATATATCAGGTAATATATAGCTGACTGGGCTAAGGCAAGACATCACACTCCATCAGTTGGGTTGTGTACTGTAGAGTAAAAACACACAGAGTAGTTAAGTAATGTCCAGCAAACGCACAAGGGGATGAGAGGGGGAAGGGTGGGGCATTGCAGGAACGTGAGAGTAAAGTAGTAGTTCAAAAACCGACTGCAGCAATGGTTGCTGCAGTCTGTGCAATAAATGATGATGATACCTCTACTCCAAGGGAAATTGCAGTTTGTCAAGGTCCCAGCACAACTTCCAGCACCACCAGAGCCAGTAGAAATAAAGAACCATATAAGAACTATAAGAAGAACACTGAAGACGACAACAAGTCGCACTCAAGTATTGATGATGGAGGAAGGTCTAGCAGCTGAACTATCTGCTGCATCAGATAGTGAGACAAACAAGCATTAAAAACACCTCTGCTCGGTCTCCAACTTCTCTAATGTCCCCTTTCCCCTCTCTGACCACCACCTCCTCACCGGTAACCTCATCATACCATGCAAACCCATCACCCCCGCCACAATCAAGCGCATGCGGAGAAATCTGCATACTCTTGACAAGCAACAATTTTCCACCTCCCTGCAGCCTCTTCTCAACCCCATCCTCACACTTACTTGCCCAGACAAAACTACTGCTCTCTACAACAGCACTCTCACTTCAGCCCTTGACATCGCTGCACCTGCAACTCCACGCCACCCACGCACAACCCCACTACAACCCTGGCACACAAGACTAACGCGATACCTCCGAAGGTGCTCACGCACTGCTGAAAGGCACTGGAGGAAATCGCGCTCCACAGCCGACTTCACACACTACAAATTCATTCTCCGTTCGTATAGCTCTGCCCTCTCCCTGGCTAAACAGTCATTCTTCTCCTCTCTAATTTCTAATCTTTCCTCCAACCCCAAACGCCTTTTCTCAACCTTCACATCTCTTCTAAACCCACCAACACAAACACCTTCCACTAACTTCTCTGCCCAAGATCTCGCCAACCACTTCAAGAACAAGATTGAATCTATCAGACATGACATTTCATCTCATCTCACCCAAGAACTCTCCCCTCTACTAACTCCAATCCTTACTCACTTATTCAACCTCTCTTTGTCAACCGGCACCTTCCCATCCTCTTTCAAACATGCACTAATCACTCCCATCCTAAAAAAACCCTCCCTGGACCCAAACTCATTGTCAAATTACCGGCCAATTTCCCTACTCCCGTTTGCCTCCAAGCTTCTTGAGCGCCTTGCATATAACCGGCTCACTAAATTCCTCTGCTCCCATTCCCTGCTAGATCCCTTGCAATCCGGATTCCGCCCTCATCACTCCACTGAGACTGCCCTCACTAAAGTGGCCAATGACTTGCTCTCAGCCAAGTCTAAAGGCCACTACTCCCTACTCATTCTTTTGGGCCTGTCAGCCGCATTTGACACAGTCGATCACCCACTCCTCCTCCAAGCCCTCCACTCCCTAGGCCTCTGCGACACTGCACTCTCCTGGTTTTCATCTTATCTCTGCAACCGCTCCTTCAGTGTTTCATACTCCGGCTCCACTTCCCCACCCCTCCCACTGTCTGTTGGTGTGCCCCAAGGATCAGTACTGGGACCCTTGCTCTTCTCAATCTACACTGCTTCCCTTGGAAAACTAATAAACTCCTTTGGGTTTCACCATCATCTCTATGCTGATGACACCCAAATATATCTTTCCTCCCCAGACCTCTCTCCTTCCCTCCTGTCCCGAGTGTCTGACTGTCTGTCTGCTGTGTCTTCCTGGATGTCCTCCCATCAACTCAAACTTAACCTTAGCAAAACTGAACTAATTCTCTTCCCTCCATCTACAACCAGCCTTATCCCAAACATTACCCTCACCGTTAACAACACTTCCATCACACCAACCCCTACAGCACGCTGCCTGGGGGTCACATTTGACTCTGCCCTATCCTTCATTCCTCACATCCAGTCAATCTCCAACTCATGCCGCCTCCACCTCCGCAACATCTCTAGAATCCGACCCTTTCTCACAGAAGACACTACCAAAATTCTAATCCAAACACTCATCATGTCCCGTCTTGACTACTGTAACTCTTTACTAATTGGCCTGCCTCTCACCCGACTAACCCCGCTACAGTCCATAATGAACTCTGCTGCAAGACTAATCTACCTCACTCATCGCTTCTCTAACACCACACCCCTCTGTCAGTCCCTACACTGGCTCCCGTTAGCATACAGAGTAAAATTCAAAACTCTGGTGCTAACTTATAGAGCCCTCACTAACACTGCACCCCCCTATATTTCATCTCTCATTTCCAAATATACTCCCGCCCGCCATCTTCGCTCTGCACATGACCTTCTGCTCTCCACAGCTCTTATCACATCCTCCCACTCCTGCCTACAGGACTTCTCCCGTGCTGCACCTGAGCTGTGGAATTCCCTCCCCCGCCCCATTAGACTCTCCCCCAGCCTTCAAATCTTCAGACGCTCCCTGAAGACTCACCTCTTCAGGGAGGTCTATCAACTGCCTCCATAAACATCATCACCAAGATTCACCCTGCTCGTAAGCCTCACGAATAGTGGATTTGATCCAAGAAGGAATAGTCACTTTGGATGCAGGTCTTCCTGCCCTGGGACCCTCAGGAATGACGAACAGCACGTCAGATTGCCTGATAGACTCAGTGCGATGCACATAAAACTCGAGACAAAGCAACACGTCTAACAAGTGGAGATCCCTCTCCTTGTCATAGGTGGGCTTAGGGCAGAAAGAAGGCACCACAATCTCCTGATTGATGTGGAACTCCGAAACCACCTTCGGGAGAAACTCTTGAGAAGTGCGAAGCACCGCCTTGTCCTTGTGAAACACCAGATAAGGTGGTTTACAGGACAGAGTATGTAACTCTGCAACATGGCGAACAGATACGATTGCCAGGAGGAAAGCCATTTTCCACATCAGCTGGCATAGAGGAATAGTAGCCAAGGATTCAAACGGAGGGCGCTGAAGAACGCCCAAAACCAAGTTAAGATCCCACGGAGGAGCGGGATTCTTGAAGGCAGGACGAGCATGAGCAACGCCCTGGAAGAAAACCTTGACATCAGAAAGGATGGCAATGCGCCTCTGAAAGAAAGCAGAGAGGGCAGATGTCTGAACCTTAAGGGAACTCAAACTGAGGCCCTTATGCACCCCGCAGGCAGATCAAATTCCTGAGACAGGTCCTTATCAGTACACCAAGACAGGAAAAGTCCACCAGACACGATGGTGGATCTTGGAACAAACAGGTTTGCGGGCACTGAGCATAGTAGCCACCACACCAGAAGAAAAGCCTTTATTCTTCAATATTGAGGATTCAATTTCCAAGCTGTCAAAGCTAGCCGATGAACATCCTCCTTCCACAGGTAACCCTGTACAAGAAGATCCGGACGGCAAGGGAGCCGCAATGGCTCTGCCACTGACAGATCCAGGAGCACTGGAAACCAAGCTTGGCAAGGCCACTACTGAGCAATCAGAATGACTGGACAGCGTTCCAGTCACAATTTCCATAACACCCTGTGCAACATTGGGAGAGGAGGAAAGATGTAGGCCAGAGGAAATAACCAAGTAATGGACATTGCATCCATCGCCAGAGCTAGAGGGTCTCTCCATCGAGAGCAGAACCACAGAACCTTCCTGTTGTGTCTTGTCGCCATCAGGTCAATATAAGGAAAACCCCACTTCTGAACAATGAGAGTGAACACCTCTGGGTACAGTACCCACTCTCCTTTGTCCACTGTGTGTCGACTGAGAAAGTTCGCCATGACATTGTCTACACCAGGAATATGCACTGCTGATATGGCAGGGACATGTTCTTCTGCCCATGATAAAAGAGCCTTGACCTCTAACCAAGCGGCAAGACTTCATGTTCCACCTTGCTTGTTGATGTACGCCACAGCCGTGGCGTTGTCGGACTGTACTCTGACTGGACTATCCTTCAGCAGAGAGCCCGAAGCTCCAACACGTTGATGGGAAGGAGAGATTCCTCCGGAGACCACCGACCCAGAGCACTCAGGTGACCCAGGACCGCTCAAGCCCCAGCCGGAGAGGCTGGCATCTGTCGTCACTGTGGTCCAGAAGGATACCAGGAAGGACTTGCCTTTCAGCAGATTAGAGAGGTCGAGCCACCAGAACAAACTCAGTTCCACATGAAGAGGGAGGGACACTGACATCTTCAGAAGGTCCGGCTGACCCTTGCACACCTGGATCACAAACCTCTGGAGTTCCCTGGTGCGCGCCATGGAAATCAGAACTGCTTCTATGGTGGAGATGAACATTCCCACTAGAGTGGACAGCTTCTTGGCTGGAACTGGATCTTGAGCCAGAACCGCAGAAACCCTGTGGGCAATCTGGAGAGCTACCTCGTCCGTGAGGAACACCATGCTCTTCTGTCAAAGAGAAGGCCCAGGAAGACCAGATTCTGGGATAGAACAAGGTCTGACTGGTCCATGTTGATGATCCACCCATGATGATGAGTGCGTGAATGCATTGCTGAACCTGCTGATGAAGAAGTTCCGCAGAGGGGGCTTTCAGAAGCAGGTCGTCCATGTGTGGAGTAACTCTGATGCCGTCCCGATGGAGGACGGATATTAAGGCTCCCAGAACACGGTTGAAAACTTGAGGAGCAGTAGTCAGACCAAAGGGAAGAGCTGAAAACTGCACATGCCCCCAGTAGCAGGCACACTGGAGATGTGTAAATATGCATCCTGAAGATCCAGATATGCAAGGAATTCCCCTGAGGACATAGCAGCAATCACTGTCCATAGAGACTCCTGGTGATAATGAGTCCGGATCACAAAGGAATTGAGATCCTTCAAATCCAAAATGGGACGACAACCGCCGTCCTTCTTGGAGACCACAAAGAGGTTTATGTAAAAACCCATATCTCTGTCCTGAACTGGAACCGGCTCCAGAACATCCTTGTCCAGAAGAGCCTGAATAGAGCTGTTGAACAGCCAGCGTTTCTCGGTAGCTCTGAGGCGTATATGAAGGAAAAAAGGGAAAGGGAGGAACTGAGACAAAAGGGATCCTGTACCCTTCCGTCACCACTTGTAAAACCCACGGTCCGCCACTGAATCCTCCCAGATGCTGTGGTAGTGAGGCAGACAACCACGCACAGCAGAGTTGGGACCCAAAGAAGGCTTGGAAACCTTGGGCTTGGAGGAGACCTTGGGCTTCCATTGCTGTTTGGGCTTGGAGAAGGTACGCGGAGCTGAGGGAACCGTCTGGTTCGCCGGACGTGTCTCAGTCTGAAAGGAATGAAAATACCGGTTACGATTAAGCCGCGTTTTCTTCCTGGGAACCAAGGGTAGAAGGGTACTCTTACCCCCTGTAGCCTCATTGATCAGATCTTTAAAGGGATAGTAATACTTCATTTTAACTTTATTTTATTTTGTAGGCATTAAAAAAACATGAAGAATGATAAGTCTTATCGCTCAAATCTTTATGGTTTAAGAGATATTCACAAGCAAAGTTTCCCCTCCCCGCCCCTTTTACCTAGTGTAAGCTATCTCTTCTCAGATGTGAATCTGGTTGTATGACCAGACAGATAACAGAAGGGGACAATTTTCTTTGTATGAAAACAATGAAAGCCCTTCCCCCCTTGACAAGTTTTTCAGCTTTTTCCCTAATCTTAATTGAAGATTGTCCCTCTCTGCAGTCTACCTGGGCACCTCCCTTCTGATCTGGTTGAACAGGAGGGGGAAACTTTGCTTGTGAATATCTCATAAACCATAAAGGTTTGAGAGATAAGACTTATATCATTCTTCGTGTTTTTTTAATACCTACAAAATAAAATAAAGTTAAAACGAAGTATTACTATCCCTTTAAGATTAGGTCCAAACAAAGAAGTACCTTGAAAAGGTAAAGAGAGTAATGCTTTCTTGGATGCAGTGTCAGCAAACCAGATCTTGAGCCAAAGAGCTTGTCTGGCAACCACAGACATGATGGAAACCCTGGCCACGAAACGGATGACATCAAATAAGGCAGCAGAAACACAGTGATGTGCATCAGAAATGTTGGCAAGAAGGCGCAACATATCCAAAGTAGGAGCACCCTGACGAACAGCAAGGTTAGCTGTTCAGTCCAGACCGCAATGGCCCGGTTCACCCATGCTGCAGTGAAAGCTGGACGCATGGCAGTACCAGCAGTGGCAAAAATGGACTTGAGGGAGAGCTCAAGTTTCTTGTCAGTCCATTCCTTCAGAGCAGACGCATCAGAAACTGGCAAGGCAGTAGACTTAGATAGCCTGGAGATAGGAGCATCCACCTTGGGAGGATGAACCCACTGTGCAAGCGCTGCCTCAGAGAAGGGATAAAACTTGGCAAATTTCTTGGACACAGAAGGTTTCCTGTCAGGGAATTCCACTCTGCAGACACAAGGCAGTCAAGAGTGGGGTTAGGTGGAAAGCACGTAAGGGGCTTTTTAGGCTCCTGAAACACATCAGAGGGGTCAGAAGGAACCTCCTGAACTAAGGGAATGTTAAGAGTATTCAAAACAGCCCTGATCAGGCCCTCAGCGGAGAGCTCAGGATCAGCCTTAAAAGGATCCCCAAAAAACTGAGAGGAGCCCAGAGCAGAACATTCCTCAACATCTGAATACACCAGCAGTTCCTCTTCAGAGGAATCTGACGTCAGGTACTCCCTGAGGTTTGTGCAGGGAAGACTTGATGGAGGAGGGGGTCTGCCAAGAATGGAACACCCCCTGTAACTGGGATGGAAAGAGTTGCAATGTAGACCTAAGATCCCTGGTAGCAGCCTTGAACTCTTGCACCCAAACTGGCTCTAATGCATGGTTGGAGGTCCCTGGGAGACTCTCAGGGACATCAGAACATGCTGGGCATAAATGACCTGAGAATTCTCTAGGTAACCCTGAATGACAGGAAGAGCAATGCACATTAGGGGATATAGAGACCCCAGCATCCTTCATTTTAGGTCTGGCCCCAAGCTCCAACTTTATAGACATTCTCACAGTGTCACATAACCTTACAGTATAAGAAATCACCCAAGTATAGTGTGTAGGATTAAAGATTCAGCCCAGAAATCGCTAAACTAGACTTATCAGGCAGGCGAAGGGTTAATCAGCAGAGGAGAGTCCAAGCCCTGCGTAGGATACTCGTTCTGGAAATGGACCAAAATGGCTGCCGTGGCGGGAGCCAATCAGAAACCAGCGCGCTAAGCATGGGAAATGTAGTTTTCCCAAAAAAAGTACCCCAACAGTGACAGAAGCCCCCTGAGCCCCCCAAATACTAGAAACATGAACTGGATAATAGGGCAAGGGCAGACAATAAAAATGAGCCATCTCTGAAGTCTCTAGGTGGAGCGGTTGCAGAGATATTTTCTAAACTGTACAGTCCCATAGGAGTGAATACAGCAATGTCGCCTCTGTGGTAAGGCTCACTTAAATTTTACAAAATTGACATGGAAAAATAAAAATGCATGAAACATTACTAGAACATGTTAGGATACCCAAAAAACACTGAACCAGTAGGAAAAGTGACAGAAACCCCCCCCCCAAAAAAAAAGATGCAAAACCAGCAGCTAAAGGGTTAAAGTACCACATAAACCTGCTCCAAAACACCCAACAGACATACAGATAGACCCAATGAGTGCAGGAGTGTGCAATAAGAACTCCAAAGGTAAACCCCTGTGTGGAGGGGCACTGTGGGACATATGGACCTGCAGCACTCAAAGGGTTGCTCACCTTTCCTGCAGATCTTCTGTCTTCAGACTACCATGTATTAAGAAGAAGCCTCGGTGGGCAACTCCTGAGGAAAGAACTTGTACCCAAGATTTTCCCCCCAGGGCTTAAGGTCCACAAAAAGCACCTGGTTACTGAGCTAGCCACATTTAAGGGCATTGTCAGTTATGGTAATCCGCCTAATGGTGATATTCCATTTCTAACAGAAAAATAAAGTTTCTAAAACTATAGCAGAACTGCTCTCTTTCCAGTGTCTTCACCAAGGAACAAATCTTTCTGGATTGCTGCAGCCAAGGAGGGAAGGTAGGCTCCACCCCTGCATACAATTCTATAATTGTTCCTGCCTACAATTAAAGTGTCGCATCGCCTACCCAAAGTTACCAGTAACCTGTACTGGACGACAGGGAAAAAGAATTAATGAAGATATTTATGTGCCAGAGTGTGCTACTGCCAATAGTTTGTTCACAAATAATATCTATGGCTCCTGCTGCAGAGAAGTATGATGACTCTGGCTTTGCTATAGGAGATGGCAAGAGTCATAGACTGCCCACACATGCTGCCTCCACCTCCACCACCTCATCTAGTCATCTTGTTAAAGTAATAAAGTTACATGGTTCTTCTGTCATGTTCTGTCAAACCACAGTGACTGAGTTCCTGGAAAGGAGTGAAAAACGTCACAAAAACAATCCCAAAGAATGCCTGTGGAATGGCAAGGTTGCCAAAATGTTGGCAGTGGACATGCTGCCATATTCTTTTGTAGAAAACTGAGGTTTCAGAGAACTGATGTTATGTGTAGCTCCACAATGGTATATCCCAAGTCGCAGTTATTTTTCCAGGATGGCTGTGCCAGATTTGAACAATCAGGTGGTTAGTGTGGTGGGCAAATGGCTGAAATGTGCATATTTCAAGAAAATCCACCTGACAACAGATATGTGGACAAGTGGGCAGAGCCCAGACTATATGACTGTAACTGGTCACTCTCCCAGCACTAACAGTGGATTGCACTTGCTTACAGAATCAGCCAGTAATCATGCTTCTGGTTATGGCAGTGCGATTAAAAGGTGGCGGCGGCAGCAGGATAGCCAATACCATCGTCACACCACCTTATGCATGGAGAGTTTTGAGAGACAGTCCCACAAAGCCGTAGATGTTTTAGAGTAAGATAGAGCAGGTGATAGAGGAATGGCTTGTACCCTGCTCATTAAAAGCTAGTTTTGTGTCTGCTGATAACGGCTCCAACATAATCACTGCTTTGAGAATATGATATGGTGCATGTGCCCTGCTTTGCCCATGTGCTAAATTTAGTTATGACCAGATTCCTGGCAGAATCCGAAACCCTCAGAGAGATGCTTACTATTGACCGCAAAATCTGTGCCCATTTTAGTTGCTCCTACAGTGCACACAAAACTCTATATTCCATACGAGAGCATAACAACCTGCTCCATCACCAGCTGAAAATGGAGGTCCCTACTAGTTGGACACAACATACATGCTAGAGTGTCTATATGAGCAGAATAAGGCCATTAGCAAGTACACCATGCAAAACTGGAAGGCTTTGGAGGAAGCCTCTTTGTCATCTGGCCAATGGCAACTAATGTTAGATGTATGAGAGCTGCTGAAACCCTTTGAGGAGGCAACCATGCTGGTGAGTTGCTTTGGGGCAGGAATTAGGGAAATTCTACCACTGATATTTTTATTGCAGAAAAAAATTAGGAGCATGGCTGAATTTTACCATAATGACAACACAGACATGCATCAGCTGGTAAATGATATGTTCGTGTGCTTTGAACAATATCCTTGCATAGTGTCCATTAAAAGCAATGAGAAATACATTATTGCCACTTTGCTGGACCCCCACTTCAAACAAAAAAATTCTGGATTTCTGCCAAAGGGCCATCAGCAGTTTGTCACAACAAGGAGTCATGACTATCAGCAGCAACTCCAATTCTGTCAAGCAATATCAAGATATGCTTATTGATCGAGTGGAGGGTTGCATTGTGGAGAATGAGAGGGAGGGCACAACAAACATCTAGACAGTATAGTGAAAAGGAAGGCAGCAAAGCATTTCAACCAGCAGAAGCAGCTACATCATCAACCAGAATATTCCATTCAGAACACAGGGCAATTCAAGGATCTCAGCAGGGGTGGCAAAAACCCAACTTTGGTTTTGGTGGTGGTGGCACATCTCTTTGTGACTTTCTCCCTGTGTATGGGTTGGTACCTGACACATAGGAACACCATGTAGCTTCTAGAAGTGGTCCCACTGCATGTGAGATGGGTTCTGCATACTTGCAGGATAGCTAAGTTCTAGACAGAAACAATGACCCCATGGACTACTGGCAATCAAAGCAGTGTGTGTGGCCAGCATTAACACTGTACTGCAGTGGAAACCCTTAGTTGTCCTCCAGCAAGCACTGATTCTGAGAGGGTTTTCAGTGCAACTGGTTACATTGTCAGGACACGGCTATCAAGCAGCAATGATGGGAGACTATCATTCTTAAAAATGAACCAACAACTCATACCATCTGAGTATCAGATAGCAGAAACCACACATGACAGAGAAAGCCAGGACAAATATATTAACAGCAGCACAGATGAGGAGGAGGACGGATGTGAAGAAGGGTTGCCACCATCTACTCCACCTGGGACCACTGCTATAACCTATAAGTAATGTGGGTCAATAATCTGAGAAGGAGGTTATCAATTTGATGCAAACATGACAATGATAAAAACTTCTGTAAATACATACAGAAATCACACCATCCCAGTCCCCCACCACAATGCACATCTGCCACGTTGTAGGTTGTACTTTATTTTTTTTTTATTACTTGACATCATGAATATGTGCCAGTGTCACTTAAGCAGGAAGTTAGTGTTGTGTGCAAAGGACAAATGCATTCTGCATTCTATCACATTTTTCAAGGCATTTGTTGCTGTAGGACTCACAGTTTTGACTTTCAGCCACTCATTTTTGAACTACAGCCCTCAGAAGTAATATTACAGTGGGAAATATAGTGCCTACAGGAAATATAGGCTAACAATGAATTAAAATAGGTGAAAAGGAGGAAAATATTGCATTGGTGAAAAAGCTAAAACTTTTGAGAAAAATCAGCCAGTTTTCATGAAAAGTCATGCAGGAAATCAAAGGATTAAATGTTGCATGTAAATCAATTTTTATTTATTCCTGACTAGTTGAAGAGCCCGTGTACATGGGCAACAGTGCCGGCCGGTCGTGGTGCAGTCATGCGCAGTAGAGAATGCCCATGACGTGGCTGATATGGAGCGGGGCATTCCGAATTCAGACCATGGTCTTCTCTGTGACCACGGTCTGAATTCTGAGCGCCCCACTCCATATCAGTTGCGTCACTGGCAGTCTCTACTGTGCATGACTGTGTCGTTACAAACTTTAAGCTAATAATTATACAGGATGATGCGGTTTTTTGCCACAGAATTGCTCCACCTTTGCTTTGTGCAAATGATCCATTTATGACTGTCACTAGATCTCCTGCACCAAGATCAGAATCAGAACTTAAAAGTACATGTCACCTGTCCCCATTCTCACCTTAAAGGGAGCATGCCTCTTGACAGGATTTAAATGAGTGCCAGGTAGGTGTGAGAACAGTGTGGATTGTTAGTATCTGGCTAGCATGCAAGCCAGTACTAGCTAATTTACATAAACTATAAAGTAACATAGTTGATGAGGCTGAAAAGAGACATGCGTCCATCAAGTCCAACCCATGCCAAGTTACCCCTGTTGATACAGAGGAAGACAAAAAAAAACAAAAAAAAAACAAACATTGAAGCCATTTCCAATTAAGTCCCAAGTGGGTAAAAAAAAAAAAAAAAAACATCCTTCCTGACTCCAAATAGCAGTCAGGTAGTTCCCTGGATCAGTAACTTATCTGTCATAATTCTGTGCTAGATAGGTATCCATTGCTTTTTTGAAAGCAG
The DNA here is from genome assembly GCA_037306005.1 of Rhinophrynus dorsalis. Lineage (NCBI taxonomy): Eukaryota > Metazoa > Chordata > Amphibia > Anura > Rhinophrynidae > Rhinophrynus > Rhinophrynus dorsalis. Next base: position 165,720,032 of record CM074718.1, read on the forward strand.
TTACAGTATGCGCAAGCACAACATCCGGAAGCAAAGAATTGCATAGCTTTGCCACCCTTAGTGTAAAAAAAAATCCCTGCCTTTGTTTTAGTTGAAAGCTCCTTTACTGTAGTCTTAGTGGATGACCTCTAGTTCTTAGCTCAGCTTGTTGCGTAAATAATTAATTGGATAGTTATTTGTATTGACCTTGAATATAATTGTAAATGGTAATCATATCACCCCTTAGACCTCTCTTCTCTAACGTAAACAAACTCAGATCCTCCAATCCCTTTATCAGTTTTGTTGCATGTCTCTGCACTCTTGTCCAGCATTACTGAGAAATACAACTCGTTCTGCAGGCATCAGCGTACACATCCTGCAGAAAAGACATCTATGAGTCTGCACTGTCTGTCCCATCTCTTCCTGGACTGGCGAGTGGAGTACTTTTTGTACCTTACAGTACAGGAAGGGACTGATAGTGAAGGCGCACATAGCTTTTACAGCAAGATCCCTGCCAAACAAATTGTATTTCTCAATAATGCAGAACTTATTCAGCATAATAAAATATATATACGTGTAACACTATGTTAATAAGGATTTGGGGAGCAATTTAATTTTGATGAAAGTTCTGCTTTAATACATTTATATTACATTTTTGAATCTTGAAGTACCTGCCTCAGTATTATTGGAAGGAACATTCCTACAAGAGTTACCCAAACAGAGATGAGTTAGTTTTTTCGGTATGAGCTTTTGTCAGACTATCTGTTATCAGCCATCTGACCAATATATCTTGTGAGTACACTCCATTATTTCTTATACATTGTATGTGAAGGTAGTTCACTATTTGGCTCTCTCTCTTTGTTTTGGGATATAAGAGGGATGTACTTCAATGGAGAGGGTTAGGTCCAATTTTTCTCCATTGTCTCTATATGCTAATCCGACCACATGGGTTAAAGCCAATGGTTTGCTTTGCAAAGCCATTCACATTTTATACTGACGCTAAAATCGTTTCTGGCACAAATACTCTCTTCTACAATGATCTCTGATGTGAAAATTGGCCCCAGGAAAACAAAGCTGGCAGCATTTGCACAACGTCCTGCTTTTTCTCACAAACCCCTTTGATTCATTATCTGCTCCATTCTCTTTATTGGAAGAAATCTCCACAATTTCACAAAACAACAAAAAAATATATTTGCACAAATCTGAGATAATGGGTATTCACATCCCATGTCCAATTGTTTGACAAGCTAAATGTCAGCTTTCCCATTCCCTAGACCAATGAATCTCTAAAATATCTGGGACTGGGAATTAAGTTATACAGATTTGAACACATTGATTCCACTTAACTATAACCCTCTGCTCTCTTTACTCAAAACAGAATTAAAGAGTTGGCATGACCTCCACGTGTCCTGAATTGGATGCTCCCAAATGGTAGCTATGCCCAAACTTCTATTTTTGCTCAAGACAGTCCCATTCCATATCCCACCAATGCTCCTTTTACAATGTCAACGCATCTAGTTGAATTTTCGTTGGTATTATAAAAGACCTGGATTGAGATGGAACATACTGGTGTGACATCTTGCTGATCAAGCAAGCGGGGAATATTTTTTTCTATTACAGAGTTTATCCCCTGGGACTGACTTGATCCAGCTTTACTGGTGTAAACATACTAATATACCAAAGGCCCTCAGTGATCATACTATCATACCAAACTTGTTGACTACATGGTCTTACTACCATGACTATAATTAATGGTTTCCCTCACCACCCCCACTCTCGATCATAGGCAACCCTGACTTCTCTCCTGATTTGGATAGGCTTCCTTTTTATCTTGGTTGAGAGCCGGGGTTCACATACTTAAAGGAACAGTAAATTTTTTTTATGAAAAACTATATGTTATATAGATTTTCCTGCTGACTAAAACAAGGGTGCTCTCTCACTGCAGTCAGTTGTTTTATTCAATTACAACAGTTCAAATAATCAATAAGAAATTTTCTGAAAGTATGACTCAGCAGTTTATCACATTTTATGGAGAATTTTGTCATTGACTTTCCTCTCAAATATAATGTAACAGAAAAACTAGTTGGAATTTAACCACTAGATGGCACTGCCAATATAAAAAAATGAAAAATGGGTTTAAATTGTCAGCTGTAATAACTATGCATCTCTCAGCAGTGGGATCACCCTTATTTGAATCAACAGAAAAATTCCTATATTTATTTTCATAAAAAAAAGTTTACTGCTCCTTTATCAGATTAATCGCTTCCTCTGCTAGGATTCCACTACAGGACTTGATCAGAAATTCTCAACTCAACTCTTCAGAGTTCTGTATATACAGACAGGTTCGCCTTTTTTGACAATATCTCCTTCACAGAGGCTGTAGATCAAGAACCTCAACATCCTTTGAACAGGCATTTTAAAAAGGACACTTCCTTGGTAAACCCATTTCCAAAATATATTTCCTGATCACTTGTCCTCGCTTGGTTCTGAAGCTTTCACTCCAGGGGGACTGATGGGTAGACTTGGGGATCTCCTTTTCAGATAACCAATGGTGACATTCTTTTATGCATAGCTAGGCCATCTTGGCTACTAACAAGTTGGTTCATAACGCCCATTAAATCAGTCTATTTTTCATCTTCTGCTTTTAATCTGTGCTGGAGATGAACATGGGACAGGGGCAATTTCCTCAATATATTGTGGTCATGCCCAAGAAAAACTGCACTGTGTGAAGAGATGCACTTGGAATTATTACATTTCTCCCTTTCATTCCTCCCTACTGCCAGAATGTTGGCTCTTGGGTATCCTTCCCATGGGCACTACTAGCTACTGTGCAGTTCCTGGAATATACTGGGGTCAGGGCATGTATTCCTAGGAAGTGGGTCTCCACGGATCCCCACTCTGTGTCAGAGTGGGGATCTAAACTGACAGATGACCCATCGATTAACATCATGTGTTTCCAAATGGGACTCCTGGGAACAATAGTTTGGTTTTCTCCCCTAAATTTACTCACACACTATTGGGGCCCACAAAGGAACAAATCCCTTTCCCCATTCTATATAATAGGATTTTAGTAAACTTACATTTACAGCTCCCTCCTCTAGGTGTGCAGGGCACTTCAAAAAGACAAGGTTTTTAAGGGAGACTCACTCCTCCTCATCCAGCTCAACCCCCACCTTCTATCTCCCAGATTCATGTGTAACCAGTGCCACGGAAAAAAGAAACAGAAACCCCCTAGACTGAGACGCCAAGAGGACTCCACTGCCCAGGGAAGGAAACACAGGTAAGCTTTGCTCATAATGGGAGTATGTTCCATATGACTAAAGAGAAAAGGATTTAAACTGTAAGTTCACTAAAGTCACATTTTCTCTTACATACAATATGAAACATAGGGACCATGTGGATATGTCAAAGTATCCCAAAGATTCCAGGAAGGGAAAGGAGAAAAACTAATTCTCCCCACAGGATACCAGTATTTCTCAGGACTAAACTGGATTAATGTACCCTCAGATGTCAACGGACACCAAACTAGCATAGCAAAGAAACCAATCAAGAGCCAGTTGGGCTCAAACTACTAAACAAAATAAGGCAGTAGGTGAAAAAGAAAAGGAGTCAGACAGGCAATACTGCCTGAAGGACCTTCCACCCAAAGATGGATTCCCCAATGCCAAAAAATTTACACAGTAGTGTCTGGTGAATGTGTGTAAGGAGGACCACATAGCAGCCTTGCACAGCTGTTCAGCAGAGGCCTGTTTTTTTAGGTCAGGAAAGCACACACAGATCTGGTGGAATCTGCTGATCACATTTGCCTGGCGTATGGTAGACAATCCAAGAAGCAATAGTGACCTTGGGTTCTACCTGTCCTGCTGTAGGACCCTTAGAAATGACAAAGAGGAAATCAGTCTTGCGAAAAGGATGTGTACACTGCACATAGTATTTAAGTGGCATCATACCACGTCCAACAGGTGCAGTTCTTTCTCCTTTTTGGAGGAGGGATTAGAACAAAAGGAAGGAAAAATGACCTCCTGATTGATGTACAACCTTGGGAAAAACTCCTGAGAGGCAGGAAGTACAGTCTTGTTCTGATGAAAAACCAGGAAAGTAGGTTTGCAAGACAGAACTTGCAACTCGTCAACCCTCTGTACAAAGACGGTGACATAAAGGAAAGCTATTTTGAGCATCAAAAAAAACACAAACAGACCAAAGAAAATGGTGCAAAAGGAAATCTCTGAAGGCCACTCAAAACCAAGGTGAGATCCCATGGGAGCATGGGATCCCTGAAGAAAGGGAAGGCATGAGCCACCACTTGTACAAAGGTCTTAACATTTTGGAAAGATTTCAATGAGCCTCAGGAAGGGTACTGAACAAGCTGAGCTCTGTACCTTAACAGAGCTCAGACTAAGGTGCTTGTTCACACTGTCTTGTACAAAGGCCAGGACTGTGGGATGGTCAAAACACTGGGTAGGCAATATCTGTGTCAATGCACCACTGGTGGAAGATGAACATAATTCTATGGTATGCCTTAGAAGAGACAGGCTTAATAGTCTCAACCATGGTAGAAATTACCTTATCAGAGAACCATCTAATCGGATTGAGAGTTCCACATCAATCAGGAGATTGTTGTGCTTTCCTTTTGTCCTGACCCTAAACCTGACAAGGAGAGGGATCTCCACTTGTTGGATGTAGAGCATTGCCTTAAGTTCTGTTTGCACCGTACGGAATCGGAGGTACCAGTCGGATTCAAAAAGATTAACAGGAGAGTTAAGGATAGACAAAACCGCCTTAATGAGACCCTCTGCAGAGGATTCAGGTTCATCCTCAAAGAGGTCACCATATGTATGGGAAGAAGCACCTTCTGCACACTCCCCATCTGCAGACTGCTCAAATGAAAACTCAGAGGAATCAGAGGGGTCAGGAATGCTAGGGTCCACAAACCTGAAGGAAGTGAGAAGCTTCCAAGATTTGAGGACCCCCTGAAGGGAAAAAGGAAACTGTGCCATAGAGGACTTTAAGTCCTTGACCCAAAGAGGTTTTTGTTCAATGCTGGAGGGCCCTGGAAGAGAGGCAGGAGCCACAGCTCATGAGGGGCACAAATGTACTGAATTCTCTCTTTGGCATGAGAAGAATAATCAATGGGGGTCAAAGACACCCCAAAATCAGTAGCCCCAGGTCTAGCCCCATGTCACTTTGGATCTGACATCCTAACAGGAGAAGAGTCTAACAGTAGTAGGGAACCCAAATACTGTCACCCAGATTAATAATTCACCTCAGAAAGCACAAAAGAGTACTTAACTAGCAGGCGAAGGGGTAACCTGTGGAAGAGAGTAAGGGAATTGAAGTCTCTGTGCAGAATACTCCAAATAAGAAAAAGAAAATGGCCACCGAACCAGCAGCCACTCAGAGAAAACCCTGCAAAAACAGTCAGTCATTCTGGGCAAGGTAGTATTTCTCTTAATTGTAGTTCCCTACAGCGACCAAACCCCCCAGGAGCCCCCAAAACACTGAGGATGTGAACCGGAATGCAGGACAAGGGGAGACAAGAAGAATGAGCTCTCTCAACTCTGTAAGTGGGATGGTTGCAGAGATATGTCCCAAAGCAGTCTGTCCCATAGAAGTCATCTGGGTATATGCCCAAAGAATGGAAAGTAGCTAGAGTTGTGCCTATCCACAAAAGTGGGGATAAAAATGTAGTATCAAATTACAGACCAGTATCCCTACTCCCCACATTGACTAAAATCCTAGAGAAATGTGTCTACGTGCAACTATATAAGTACTACCGGCTAACCGTTTTTTTTCACCCCCCTTCAATCAGGCTTTTGTTCAAATCACTCTACAATCATTGCCTTCATAAAAGTAACCAATGATAGCCAGACTAGAATGGAAAATGGTGAACGCACTGGAACTATTTTCCTAGATTTTGCAAAGGCATTTGATACAGTAGACCATAGTATTCTGAAAGTAAACTTCAAGATTGGGTAATCATTGTCTAAATTGGTTCCGATCCTATTTATCAGACAGAATGTAATATGTAACTATTGTTGACAATACCTCCCTTCCGCTCAAAGTTACAAGTGGGGTTCCCAAGGCTCCATCCTTGGCCCTCTTCTATTTTCTCTGTTTATAAATGATCTGCCCATGGTTTGCAAAGCATCTTCTGTACACATGTATGCAGATGACACTATAATATATGCAAAAAAATTAAAATGTATAACAACTTGAGGCAGTATTACAACATGATTTTTCTGAAGTTCAAAGATAGATAACAAAGAACAAACTATTCCTAAACAAAGTATTACTATCCCTTTAACATTTTTAGTTTGTGTGTGTGTGTGTATGTGTGAATGTATATGTATTTTGTCTCTGTATTTGTGTAGATACTCAACTTTCACTTCACACACTCCAGGACATCCTTGAAAACGAGAGAAATCTCAATGTATTCTTCCTGGTAAAACATTTTCTAAATAAAAGTCAATGTAACATTGCGGCCGTAAGGTAAATCTTAAAGGAGCAAAGTTTAAAAAAATAAATAAATAAAAATGCAAAGTTTTAAAAAGTGAATAAAACCCCCCAAAACACAAATAGAACATACAACAAACAATAAAAACTCATGAATCCAAGGGGAAAATTAGAACCCAACAATTAGAAAATTAGAACCCAACAGAATGACAAGAAAGGGGCTCAATACCACAAATAGCCCATAAATGCTCCTAAGATACAGAGATCAGAAAAGTAAATACCCAATATGAGTGCAGGAGTTATAAGGAACTCCAGAGAGACACCTGTGCGGAGGGGAACTGTGGGGACATGTGGACCATGGCATTCGAAGGGGTGCTCACCTTTTTTGCAGGTCTTCTTTCTTCAGATTACCATTGGGAAGGAAGAAGCCTCAGAGAGATTCCTTCTGGAGAGAGAGACATGGGTTGCTCGATTCTCCCCCAGGGCTGCAAGGGGTCCACAACAGCCCCTGATAACTGGGCAATCCTCCATGGGAAGCCAATAATGGTAATCCACCTAATGGGGACTTTGGACACCCCATATCTAACAAACAAAAATAATAAAATAACTAAAACTAAGAAGAACTGTTCTCAGCCATCTAACCAGGACTTGGAACAAATCTATTCTGGCAGGGAGTGGCTAGGGTAGCCTGATACGGAGGAGGGGGAGGCTCCACCCCTGCACTTCTTTCTAGAATTGTTCCAGCCCACTGGGAGGAGTTGTCACCTCCCCATGGTACCTGTATGCCATATTGGATGACAGAGAAAGAGGGATGAGTGCCTAACACCAGACACACAGTGTGGAAGTGAGCATAGTGGGACATAAAATAGGACCATAACACTCAAAGGGTTACTCACCAATTGTCTGTCTTCAGGCTCCCATCTAAATAGAGCAGAACCTCAGATTGAGTCAGTCATGAGGACCAGACTTATCATAAAAGTCAACCTCCACCAGGAAATTGTCCATAGAAAATCACGTGAACTAGGCAATCCAACTCCAGAGAAGCCAGTGATGGGACCCACCTAATGGGTCATTATACAGCCCCATATCTAAAGTTAAAAAAAATAACCTAAACCTCTAAGATAATTACTACTGAACCTTCATCTCCTTTATAGAGCACATGAATCTGGGAGATTGAAGGTGAGGTTGAGCTGGAGGAGACAGTCTCCACCCTAAAGACCCTGTCTTTTTAAAGTACTCTGCCCTCCTGGAGTAGGGAGCGTAACCCCATGGTTCCTGTGTTCTATACTGGACATGAGACATACTTATATTTTTATCTCTATCATCAGCTCTCTTCCCTGTACTTTCTTGGACATTTGATAGAGCAAGGGGCCGTGAAGTATCCACCTCTATCCCCTTTTCTGTGGCCACAGTACTTTAAACCTAACCTACATATGGTTAATGGAGTGTCTCCCCTATTGGTACACTCTCTTTCATGTGAGATATATTGTCTTTTTCATTCGATTCCGAACCGGCAGCTCAGTGCGTAGGAGACACTTACACCCAAGAGCACTTACACCTTCTTTGTCCAACCTACCTTCCTCTAGACTGTAAGCTCTCACGAGCAGGGCCCTCTGATCCTTCTGTTCTTCACATTTGATTTACTATTTAATATCCCTGTATGTCTATTCCCTATTGTACAGAGCTGCGGATTAAGTTGGCGCTATATAAATAAAGAAGAGAATAACCTTGCCATCTTGAACATTTCCAAGCTGACTACTGATTCCACCAAATGGTCAACCTACTTCTAAGGTGTATGTTCACTCTTATAATTTATCCCTCATACTATTAATGTACTGTGCACAATATTTCTATGTATGCTTTTGAATGTGAATGGTCGATAACGTTCCGTTTCGAGTTAACCACCCAAGGAGTATTGAAATATGGTGTGAATATAATCTTGTTTGTTTTTGCACAAATTATTCTGTATTTAGCCAGTGCTGCAAATTTGTGCTTGATAGCTCAAGCCAATTAAAAAGAAATCAGAAGTGGCAGCCTGTTAGACAGCACTTGACACCAGAGGGATGCACAGAGAGCCAGAGTAATTTCCTTATCAAGATCACTAATCGTTTTATTGATGCCATCTAAATACAGTCATGAACTCACATAAAAGGTACCTTCCTTTACAATGAAAGACTGATTTCATCCTTGAGAAATTCACACAGCCTAATTCTCTTAGGAGCACCAAAATCAATATCATAAAAAAAAAAAAAAAAAAAAGACTGTATATTTTAAATGCATTATTAGAATAACAATGCACCACTCCAAAAATATGCAAACTATATTGATGTGCTTTATTTGTACTTGTCATTTTAAAGAACAAATGAAAGATTCCAGGGCACATTATCAACCCTTTGAGTGCTAGATGAGTGAGCAACGCATTACAAAGAAAAGAGCTGCAAATCCCTCTGGAACAATAAGGGTTAAGTCACTAGCATCACAAGGTTATCATCTGATTCATGCAATTACCAGCAGATCATATATGAAATGTCATTTGGCACTACTTTCAGAAAATAATGAATGGTTTCAGTCTGTGAGTAGAGCAATGTTCTTAACAAGGTGCCTAAACAATTGTGTGCCACAGACACCTACTTAGGGAGACACTTTTTCTTCAAAGACTGGCAAAAATGTGGCTATTGACCTGCAAATATATATTTATGGAAACTGTTATACACAATATTGCTCTTCATTTTCATTCTTATTTTGGAACTTAAGAATAAGTGTCCATAGGTTGTTATAACAACAGCACTATTGGAACATTTCAGGCAACGGAGGTACTGCACCTAAAATTAAGTTTGAACTGTAATAACTTTTCAATAAAATACCTCTTTCCAATGGGAGCATTCTTGCTTTACTCAACAGGATAAACGCTGCAATATATATGTATATTTTTTATTTTCAATATTAAGCATAACTACCCCTTTAAAATCCAAGCTGCCATTTCCTCCAACACATTGCACAGCCTCTCTAGCATCCAGGGGTTTATATTAAAGAATACAAGATGATATATGTAATACTTCACACAGCAACATGTTTCATTATATGTTTAACCTTGATATGCAACTGGCAACGATGTGTGCAACACACTGCAATCTTTTTTGCATCGTTTGCTAAGCTTTTTAATTGGAGCTGGGTTTGACTTCTGCCATATGTTTTTACTTGATTGCAGGAGTGGCCTTTGATCAGGAGATCACAAAATGCATTTAATTTGCACATCCAAAAACATGCGTTCTGATTAAAGAAATTCTCATTGTACTTATTCATAAGTTGCAAGTAGTGTTCTGCTTTCATACACGCATTTGTTATGTGTTGCCTATCCCTCTGTCAGTCAATCACTTTTGCAGCCAACCAGCAAAAGGGAGTAGAGAAAATAGCCAAAATTATATAGCTGCTCTACTGTTCTATGATTTATACCTGGGGTTTGTGTAAAGAAAGGAACCAATCCAAGAGCAGAAGCATTACCTGGGTGCCAGCAGTTGGTTTATGTGCTGTTTAAAAGAGGGGTTGCTAACCAACACTTTAAGGACCACTCTTCCTTAAAGGAACACCAACACCTAATAATAATAATAATAACATTAATAATAATAATCCAGGGTTATTTAGAAAATTCCTTAAAAACTATGCTAGACACTGTAAAAATGCTTTCTGAGGCCTAAAATCTTGTCTTACATACACTCTCTGGGGGCTGCCATTACAACAGATATCTTGACAGTTGTTTCAGAAGCGATGGTGTTTTATTGTCTGTTAATGGCCTGACTTATCAGTGTTTCTGAATAGGAGAGCATTGAGTAGTAATTTCAATACATTAACGGTATTCTTTGTGCAAAAACATTAAACTAAATTTTATCTATATTGTGTCTAAAATGCATTTCTAAGTTTAGATTTTAGTGATCCAACTTAAAATAACAAAATTTTTACAGATGCTAGTGGGAAGAAAGTGATATTTAAAATCCTATAACCCAATTTCATTTTTGGTGTTAGTGTTGCTTTAAAGACTTATGCAATCAAAACAAATATGAAAGTAGATAGCTTTACCCATGTATATGACAGCAACATTACATTTTCAACATAAACATAAACTTGATTTTAAGTATTAGAGTTCTTTTCAATGGCTCTCTGAAATATGTTTTCATATGCCTTCAAAAATGTAACCTCAGTCATGAGACTCTTCATAGTGGGCATAACCACTAGCATATGTTCTGCCCAGATTCAAGTGGCTAAACGGTTCTGAGGCCTCTGTATCCGAGTCCTTTTCCCCTTCTTCATCCCCCTCTTCATCTTCATCACCCTCTTCGTAGTCTTCTTCCTCCTCATCATAGTAATCATTGTTTCCACCAGAAGCCAGATTTTTCCAGTAGTTTTCATAACCAGAAGCACCATCATCATCATCAGCACCACTCTGCCTGCCAAACTTTAGGGATCGTGCTATGGAAGGAAAAGCAGAGGTGACTGGTTTGGCACTGCTGCATATGCAAGACACGCTTTTAACATTACACAATGGTGTCATATGTATAAAGGCATACATGGAATAATTCTGAGGCAAATCAAATGCACCATAAGGAACACATAAAAATGACACAGATTACCTTAGATTTAAATGGGGCTTCTAAGATTACTAGAGGTCTCCAAAGCATTTCTGCAACGAGTTGGTGACTTCTTACATTTTTCCCATTAAACTGCAGAAATAACACTACCTGGTGTACAGATTACAAATTATTTTTTGTTGCTCTCTATGGAAGAGTGAAGTCTTTGCCTACTTCTCTCCACAGAATGTGATATTAATAGCTCAAGCTTTTTGTGATGCACTGTAATAACTTCTGAAGGGAGAATCTCCGAGCATCAGGGAGTATACTTGTGTGACTCAGCCCTACAATAAACAGCTAGATGGATTTATGGACAGATATAAGTTAATGCTCCTTTAAGGCTACCACAACCTTTGCAAAGGTGTTATAACCTGTACATGTTTTGTTTCTTCTTCCATAAAACAGGGGCATCCTTAAATATTGAATACTAGTGTAAAAGCCCGTGTACACTGGCCAAGGTCCGGGTGATCGCACTCTAAGTGTATAACTGTTTAAAGCAAAACTATCACCTCCACTAAAGTCGCCCTGAAATACTTATGCAAGTGGAGACTAGCTTTGTAATCATTATTTTACCTCTCAAAAGTGCCCACAAATAAAGTTATCCTTAAGCTTCCGAGTCCAGAAGCCAGGCAGCACCGCGACATCTTGAATGCGCTCCTGCGCTGTCAGTCCTCTTCACCCTTCACAGGCACTGCACTGGCCCGGGCCAAGGTCCGGGTGAAGTTAATCCTTTGTGTGCCAGAGGGGTACGCAACGCATTGCAGCATTGAATACCCCACTGGCACTCAAAGGTTTAAAAGGCTGGTCCTGCCGCCTCACTGGAGGCGCACACAATGCAGTCATGAGCTGTAGTGACTGCCCGAACGCACAGAATGCTCCCATCATTCTGTGCATTCAGGCAATCTCTACTGCGCATGACTGCATCGGACAAACATCCCAGTAAATTATTATATAGGAGGATTGTTCCTTTTCAGTTTGAGATCAGTGTTCTAAAGCACGTATGAGCAATCTGCAACCCTTTAGCTGTTTTACTACATCCCCGACCAATCAACAGCTGGATGAGGGTAATCGGAGTTATAGTCTCGAAGCAGCTGGAAGGCTGCAGGGTGTCCATCCCTGTCCTAAAGGCTTTTCCTGCTAAGACCTTTCAAATAGGACAGGGTAAATTTTACAAATTGTGCCTCAGGAACGTGCACAAGTTAGCATCAAGAAAACAGAATTCCTATTTTTATTTAAAAATGTAACAGGATATCTGCTTGTGTGGGAAAGTAGTGTATGTGTTAGAGCAGCATGCTGCACTTGCTCTTCATTTTGTACATAGTTCAGAAAAATGTCTAGTGCTTTATTCAAAAGAAAACTATTTATTTGTGGGGGAAGGATTGTGTTAAACCTTTAAGGAACAAAGGAGAGAGAAAGTTATTGCAGAGAAATGCACTGTTAATCCTTCCGATCATACCTTTATCGGCTGAGTGGCTCTGGATGAAGGCTTGCAAGACAACTAGGTCTCTTCTTTAGGCATAATAATAATGTGTCTTGAAAGCTTGCATGCAAAGCCACTCAACAAATAAAGGCATAATTTTTACTCTATTAGTCTCCTGAATTTTCTATGGCTAACATGGTACCATGCTTTAACCATATTAAAAGTGTTAACCCCTTAAGGACCGATGACATTCCTGCCATGTAATGGGTTTTGTGTTTACAGCGCTCCTGTGGGAGCGCTGTAATCACTAGGGGAGTCTAAAACGGACTGCTTCAAGACCAGATCGGTCAGTTTCAGACTCTTTCAACGAGCCAGCACATGTGATCAGTCACATGTGCTGGTTCTCAGTATTAAGTCTATGCAGTCCTTAATGGTAGTCTAACCCCAGGTCCGCAGGACATTAAGATGTTAATATGGGTGTTATTTCTGCAATCGTAAACCAAAGTGGAGGAGGAGAAGAAAAATAATGTTTAAACACTAGAGTAGGAAAATACAAGCATTACACTCATTCGACTTCAATAAGCTACTGTATATTGGTACAGTAATGAAATCTCTGCTTCCTCAGAATTAATAAAAGTGATCTTACTGGACATGCTCAGATCCTTGGTCTGCTGAGTTTCGTGGCCACATTTAGGACACGGGGGCTCTTTACCCTTCTCCATCTTGAAAACTTTGCTCCGAGCATGATCGTCACAGAAGCATGCCTGTACAGAAATATACAATAGGATAATGTACCCAGCAAATTTAGTAATTGCATACGGACCTGAAAACAATTACATTGATGAATTCAATGATTTCTTTAAAATTACAATTTGAGCTGAAAGATTTATATTCAATTTGAAGTGAATGTACTTTGAGTGGAAATAAAACTGCTGGATTACATATTTCATGCTCAATCATGGTATAAAGAAAACCTTGTTTGTAAGTGAATACCATTGCACTAAAAAGAAATGCTGTGATTTGCAGCTTTGTACCTTGCAGCGGAGACATGAATGCTGTCCTAAACGATTGCAGGAAGCACCTGTAACAGACCAGGAATAATTAAATAACTTAACACATTTCCCTAACGGCACAAAGAAACAGCATTAACTCATTGTGGTGCAATGTATTGCACATTGCTCTGTACCTTAAAGAGTTAATTACAATCATTAAAGGCAAGATATGTGACACTTAGGGTATGGTTATGCATATTCATTAATGCTTACAAGCATACAATGGAACGTATATATAAGCAGAAGCAGTAATTTTGGGAATAAACAACAGGAAACATGGAGAAATACAGATTCCAATTGATTGAAAAAGAGGAAATAACCCTTTGAACCGGAAGGGGGGATAGAATTCTCTAGCATTCAAGGGGATAAAAGACCCAGGTGGGGATTCCAAGATAGATCTCTGTAGTATGGAGATATGGGGGTCCTCTGGACATCACAAATGCCATATAGGCGACTACCACAGGTCTCAGTAGTAGAATCTGTTTGCAAGAACTCTGTACAATATAGTTACTTTTATTATAATCACCCTGAAAAAGTGACAGGGGTATGAACAAATTGGGGACCCCGGTAATCTGCAATGGGTGGACAAAGTCTGCCATAAACAGGAATAGGAGCACAGGTGGGAAACTTTTTGTTCTCCAATACTAGTTGGACTTCACCTCCCATCATATTCGGTCTAAAATGGTGACTAAAATTCATAGGAGATGAAGTTATGTTGCAAAGGATCGGACAGCTCTCTGGTATTCAAAAGGTTAAACAGCTGGATGGCCACGGATTGCCCATATGTGGTCTCCATGACTGGAAAGGAGGACAATGCGGGAGTGAGGATGCATGTATATGGGCGCCAGGGTGGGGTCATGGGCTGCTGGTCAGGAAGGGGTGCTGACCACAACAGCCAAAGTAAATAAAGTAGAACCCAGAGAGCAAGAAAACCAGCACACACACACACAATTAAAGGGAACACAAATATAATATTGTATATATATATACACAAATATTATATATATATATATATATATACACACACACACACACACATATACACACACATACAAACATACATACAAGGAACATGCAATAGTAATGCACAACAAAACATTCAATGAAACAGAAAAGAGCAAGGCCTCTGGGCGCAGGGGAAACTGGGCCTCTGGGCGCAGGAATAAAGCAAGCTCCGAAGCACAAGAGGGAGTCATAGGAACACAGGGGTGCAGCCGGCTCCTGACTGGTAGAACAGACACCAGATCCTATCCTAGGCCTTAGACAACATGGCCTTGCCAGCCTAAATCATAATAGAGATGACAGTATCCAAAAAACCCTTCAAGGATGCTGGCTTCAAGAGCCATGCTATTTAAGCCAGCCTTTCCACTGAAGGATTATATATAAAAAAAAAAAAAAAAAGCAGCCCCAATTCAGGGGATAGTTCCATGGAATGGAAGTAGTGGTCCTATGCTCTAAGCAATATGGCCATAACACGTGCCCATTCTTAATGAAACCGTGGCCCAAAACGCCACCAGCAAGGGACTAAGCCTTGAACAAGGCAGAAGTACCCAACAGCAATAGGAACTCAAAACAGCAGTGCAAGGGTTAACACCCTGCAGATGCTGTAGAAAGTATAAGAGACACATAAAAGCTATACTGCTTGAAACTAATAAAGAAATAGGTACATACTCGCAGGACCTGTGCACTGAAATTAGGATCCTTTCTTCAGTCTTTATACTCTCATTAGTTAAGCCTCATTATACTTTATACTCTCATTAGTTAAACCTCAGGGAAACAGGCCATGGAAAGAAACCATCCTCCACTGGTCCTGAGAGTTCTGTACACTGGGCAATCCTGTAAAAGGAAGGCAGGACTGAGAGTCCACCTAATGTGGCATTATACAGCTTCATAATCTTGACACAAAAACTAAGAAAGCTTTGCCCTGTTTCTAGTTCCTGGAGGACACTACTCAAACTGTGTGGGGCAAAGAGGGTTCCTATTTTTGTATGTGCCCTCCCCAAAAATAGAGTCAGCCTTGCGAACAGGCTCAGTATGGTGAACATAAAATTTAAGGCAACCTACAACGTCTAACAAATGGAGATCCTTCTACTTGTCAGACTGTGGGTCAGGACAAAAACAAAGCACAACAATTTTCTGATTGTTGCAGAACTCAGAAACCACCTTAGAAAGAAACTTCTGAGAGATTTTATGCACCACCTTGTCTTTATGGAAGACTAAGAAAGGTGGTTTGAAAGACAAAGTCTGCAACTCAATGACTCTGTGGACTGAGATCACTACTAACAGAAAAGCCATCCTGAGCATCAACTGACAAAGGATGAAAGCAAGGGGCTCAAAAGGAGGCCTCTGCAAAACTCCCAAAATCAAATTTAGGTCCTCCAGAGGAGTGGGAGCCTTAAAGGCAGGGAACACATGAAAAAAAACCTTGACATCCAGAATGGTGGCAATAAATATCTGGAAAAACACAGAAAGTGCTGAAATCTTAACCTTTAATGAGCTCAAGCTGAGGCCCTTATTCACACCAAGGAGAACACCAAAGGGAGGTCAAACTTCTGCAAAGACACAGCCTTGTTCATGCACCACTTGTGAAAAATAGTCCATACCCTATGGTAGGCCTTGGAGGAGACAGGCTTGCCAGTCTGAATCATAGTGGATAAATCTTTCCTCCTCAGGATGTGAGGTTCAAAAGCAATCTTTTCCACATCCTTATAACACAGGTAACCATGGAGAAAGAGGACCGCCTGGGAGGAAGGGGAAGCAGGTCCTGAATAGAGAAACTGACCAGGTCTGCAAACTGCACCCTCTTGGTACAATAAGGAGCTACCAGTTTTACAGTCACACCATCCATCCTGATCTTCCGGAGCACCCTGGGAATGAGAGGAAATGGAGGAAAAACATAAGCGAGGTGGAAGTTCCATGGAATCGAAATGTATCAATTGCAAAGGCCACAAAATTGCACAATCAGGTAGAAGACTTCTGGATTGAGTTCTCACTCTCCTGGATCAACTTAGGAAGTCTGACAGAATGTTTTCTACCCCTGGAATATGAATTTTAAAGATGGCCGGAACGTGGGCTTCTGCCCAACAGGAACGTACCTCACTTTGTACCAAGCAGCAGAACGGACAACTGATGCAAGCCACCACCGTGGCATTGTCCAACTGAACCCTCACTGGCTTCTACTTCAAGAGGTACAGTACACAAGGGCTAGTCGAATTGCCTGCAGTTCAAAACATTGATGGGCTGAGGAACCTGCTCTGGAGTCCCCTTGCCCTGAACCCCAGGTGACCGAGAACTGCACTCCAGCCACTAAGGATGGCACCCGTCATGAACAGAGTCCATTATGGTATCACAAAGTTTCCCCTGTTCCAGGTTCTGCCGCCATAACAATCACTGATGAACCCAGCTGTCCTCAGGAGAGAGAGATCTGTCTACCACAGTGTGCCAGATTTACAGAGCCTCAGACACCTCCTGCATCACCAGAAGAATCGTCATCTCTGGCAGGAAAACTTTCCCTTGGTGAGTGTCGAACCTCATCCAAAGAAACACCAGTTCCTGGGAAGGCACCAAAGAGGGATTCAGCATATTCAGAGTCCACCTGTGGCGGAACAAGTGCTGAGCACATTCTTCAATGTGCTGGATCAGAAGTTCCTCTGTGAGAGCCTTCAGCTAAAGGTTGCCCAGATAGGGTGTCATGGAAATGACACAGGTGTGAATGAAGGCTGTTAAGACCCCCATGACCCCGGTGAACACTATAGATGTAGAAGTCAGGCCAAATGGCAGCGATAAGAACAGGTAATGATAGTGTTGGCTGTCTGAGTGGACAAGAATGTGTAGGAACACCCCCCCCGCTAAAGGTACCAGCAGACCAGGATTCTGCGAGACATGCAGAAGATTGCTTGACAGACAGCCCTTGAAGCTGCTCGCTTGGGCTGCCACTGCTGTCTGAGCGTGGTGTAAGTGAGTGTGAGAGGCATCTTTGGCAGGGGGAACGAAAAAGATGCAGTTTCCTTGCCACGGTTGGATGATTTGTTGGCATTTAAGGCAACAAAGTGCACTTGCCCCCAGTAGCATTACTAATGATCTGCTTCAGTTGAGGTCCAAACAGGAACTTGCCCTGAAAAGGTAAGGAAACCAGAAACTTCTTGGAAGACTGGTTCATGGACAAATCTTAAGCTACAGAATGAGTCGCTCAGCAACAGAAAAGGCTGAGGCCTTAGCGGACAACATGACCACCTCAAAAAGAGCCTAATATACATAACGGTTACCCTCCATAATGCTGGCCAAAAGAACAAACATATCCTCCTTGGACACCTTGGCATGGGCAACCACCATCAGCTGTTCAACCCACATGGCAACAGCCCTGTTAAGCCAGGCAGAGGCAAAAACAGGTCCAGCAGCAGCAAAATTGAACATAAGGTTACAGTCCAGCTTCTTGTCAGATCCCAGCTGCATCTGCCAAATGCAGGGCAGTAGTCTTAGCCAGCCAGAATACAAGGGGGGGGTCCACGATTGGAGGAGAGGCCCCTGTGCCAAAACTGCCTCGGAAAAAGGGTACAGCTTAAAGAACCTCTTACTTATAGACAGCCATTTGTCTGGGTTCTTCCACTCTTCCAGAAGGATCTGGTCAAGAGTGGCATTAGGGGATAAAAAGTCTGAATATTTATTACACCTCTGGAAGACATCAGTAGAAGAAGACTCCTCATCAGGGGTGTCCGAGACAAAGGGATCCCAAGACAACTCTAATGAGTCTCTCTGCCGAGGGAATGGGGTCAGTCTTCATAAGAGTAGGAAGAATCCATATCATTATATTCCCCCTCCTCATCTTCCCCTTCTGACAATTCCTCCTCAGAGGAAGCCCCTAGGATCTGAGGAATACTCAGATACAGAGGCTACATATTTAAAGGTAGTGGGGGCTTCCATGAATGAAGACCCCCCAGAAGGGAAAAGGGAATTTGTGCCACTGAGGACTTAACTGTTTTAACCCAAGCTGGCTCTTGGTCAATTCTTGGGGGCCTCAGTGGAGTAGAGGCCACAGCGCAAGAGGGGCAGAGAGATCCTGAATACTTCCTAGGGAGCCCTATTTGGCATGAGGAACAGTGAGTGATAGGAGTATGGGAGGCCCCTGAGTCCTTACAACTTAAATTTACCCCATGCCCTTTAGAGGCCGACATCCTGACAGTAAATGTCCCACACTAGTACAAACCACTAGAAACTACGCCCAGACTGACAAATCACCCTTGAAAGTCAAGAACATGCACTTGGCAAACAAAGTGTTAATCTGCTGAAGGAGAGCAAGAATAGTGTGTGTCTGTGTAATATGGCAGTTGTAAAACTGAAAGCAAATCAGAACAAAGCCAGTGAAATGGGCATTCTGGGAAATGTAGTATTCTCTCTTGCTATTGCCTAGCAACACCTAAAACTCCATTTATGGAATCGATACGAGCCCCCATGGACACTCAGGATGTGAACCGGATGAAAGAGCATAAGGAGACAAGAAGAGAGAGACCTCTCTGACTTTTGTGTGACAAACTGTTGCAGAGATATGTCCTAAATACATTTCCCATAGAAGTCAATGGAGCAAAGATGGCGGCAGGAGGGGCCCCGATTTTAAAGGAGCTGCAACAATGAATTCGCCAAAATTACTAAAATGTCCCAGATACAGAAAAAACTCCAGGGACCATCCAAGGGGTGGGGCTTAACAATAGGTACACAAGTGAAGGGAAAGATCTCATACTTCCCACAACTCCACCAACTCACCAAATAGAGAAAATAGCAGAGAAAGGGTTAATCCCTATCAAGAACTGCAGCCATCCTTACTCTAATGTCCTATGGCATGAGAATATAGTTAATAATTAATACTCAACATGAGTAAAAGAGCCTGCAAAAGAGAGAGACAGGAATTGGGACATTATGGACCAAGGCACTCAAATAGTTACTTACTTCTTTCTTCAGGTTACCATTGTAGCTGGAAGCAGACAGAGCTCCAAGAGATTCTGCTGGGAGGGAAAACTTGGCCTGCTAAATTATCTCCACTGGGCTGCAAGGGTCCACATAGCACCTGTACACAGGTTGGTTCCCTCCAGGGGAAGCCCAGTAATGGTAATCCGCCAATGGGGTAATTGCGACAGCCCCATATTTATCAGAAAATTAATCAAATGTCTAAAAACTAAGTGTGTTCCCTGTCATGCAGTCTTTTCACAGGAAACATTAATGCTAGGGCAATTACAAAGTGGGGGAGGAGCAGGGAGTCTCCACCCACAAGACTGACTTTGAGATGTGTCCTGCACTTAAAATATAAAAAAGGGTAACAAAAATAAAAATAAATAAATGATATTCCATCAGCCAAAAAAATATGCCCTGACTCTTTTGAGGACATTCAAAAAACTAGGTGACTGTTGAGACAGTTATATAGGGCACAATATGTTAGGAGTTTCATTACTGAGCGCCCTGCCTCCTGGAGGTGATCTCATTAATGAACTGGTCCCTGCATCCCTCAGTTGATGCTAGAGAAACATACTATAGTATGGCTATGTCAGACAGACCCAGCAGTGGTAGTGTGGAGGAGTTATGTAAAGTCCTCCCACTGCTGCCTGCCAGATCCAGGCTCCTTCCCCAACTATGTTCAAGTGAAGATATGGCTGGGAGCAATAATCTGAGTGAAGTCCCTGGGAACGCTTGTTCAGCTCATTGCAAGGACTAAAAATGAGTGTGTCTTCTGGGGCAGTGACCTGGACAAAAGTGGGCAGAGGGATGAAGTCCACTGCTCCGCAATATCCAAATTACAACAGGAACCTCAAGAGAATGTGTTTTCTTTGCTACACCTACCAATCCCAGCCAGGACCCTCATTCATCCTAACCTTGCAGTTCCCCTCAGTAACTTCCACACAATTACGTGTAGTCAGTGACCTGCTCATTCCCTACTCCACTTATACTCCACCTCCATTCTCCCAGCTTTGTTCCACTGCAAACTAGTATTAAGCTGTGGAATCACACATACACCGTCTGCAACTTCTCCCCACTCCCCTCCATCCCAAACAAGTGTATCCCTACATAACCACGTTACCTCCGTATCTGGCCTGCTTCGTGCTCTGTGACCTGCCCTCCCAGTGATACCATTGTATTAATCATGTCACTGGAAGGGAAGATCACAGAGAAGGGAACGGGTTAATTATAGGGGAAAGCTGAAGTGTAAAGAGAAGCATGGCGTCACAGTACCTTGTAGTGCCGCCGCTTCTGGCGATGCTAATAATGACGCACCAGCGTCATTTCCATGAACGGTTGGACGCATCAATGCTACATGCATCATCTGCAGGCGCGAGGCTTCAGCATGCTGCAGGCCTCTGTTTTATGTGTTTGAGGCCTGTAGTCTCTTCCTGCCTACTTCCTCCCTCTGAGCTGCTCCTCCTACCTACTTTCTGAGGAGGGGTTTAAAGGGCAGACTGATTCCTGACTCCGTTACCCTTACGTTGGTGTTCTGTGCAGTTCATTATTTGTATTCCTGATTCCTGTGTATGATCCGGCTTGTCTGTCCATCCATTCTGGTTTTGACCTGTGGCTCTGTCTGACGATTCTCCTTGTGCGTTCCGATTTGGCTCAGATATTCATTCTGGTGCAAACATGTGGCTCTGGCTGACTAACCGCTCTGTGTATAACCTAGGCTTGTCTGACTACCCACTCTGGTGTTGACCTGGGGCTCTGTACACTGTGCATACCATCGCTTCAGTGGATATCCTAACTGGTGTAAACCTGTGGCTCTGACTACCCGCTCCATGTATGACTTTGGCTTGTCTGACTATCCTTTCTGGTGCTTACTAGAAGGCTCTGTCTGTTTGCTCCTTTGTTAGTTCTGTTATTCAGTCATCCTTCCTAGTATAGACCTGGGTCCCTAGCAGACTCACAGCTACTGACTGCAGCCTAAGTCAGTATCACTCTTGGGCGTTTCCATACCACAAGACTCCAGCAGGCTGAGGCCTAGTCTCGGACAGTGTGGTGGTGATATTGGGAGACTGCTATTCCTGATACAGTACTCGCCTTTTCATTCACCCACTGTGTGTATATGTTTATATTGCATTGCTGTTAGTATTCTCATAGAAAAGCTTATATTAACTATACCGTCTGACTCCTGGTTTTGCTTGCCAATCGTAACACACGGAGAAGTGGCAGAGTAGTTATTGTACTGTGTCTACCTGTGGAACAAGGCTGGGGTGTCAGAACCCATATGTGAGGGTGGACAATAGAATCTGTCCTTTTTTACACCTATTTTCACACACAGCAACACAGTGCATCTTTTGCCAGTATTTCATAACAAGATCAGCTTTGAAAATTACATTTTACTTTCTTAACTCATAAACCTCATAAAAAGATTCCCTTTAAAAATAAAAAGCAGTAAAGGGTCTGGAGAAGGGGTCATAAAAATGAACAGTTTGACCAGAGAGTTATGGAAATCTATTTCCTGTAGGGCTATGGGACATCAAGCACTTCTAGGAAATTGAAACAAGCACTACTGAAGCCTATTGTCAGCAAACATGAAGAAAACAATCAGTGGAGCTTAATACAATCTCTTAGAAATGCTCAGTGAAGCTGTACCCTATCCATGCCTACAGATCATGGAGAACTGCTGGAGACACCAGGTGAGTATTTTTGAATTTTGCTCTATGGGTAACGAATTCCTATAGCTCTCTGGTTATTTTTTTAACGTTTAGGCTCCCGTGCCCAAAACCCTTAGTGCCTATTTAACCCTTTGAGAGCCAGAATTGGATACCTCAGTGGCACTCAAACGGTTAAGACAGAACGTACTACGGCTGCAAGAAGAATACATTGAAAGGGTCTATGGAGAAAAAAAAAAAAAAAACACCAAAACAACTTACATTTAAATGTCTCTGCCTCCAAGACCTGACAGCTAGCCTGATGTTCAAACTGGTCATCTTCACAGAGGAAGTTATAACAGAATGAACAGCTGAATATTCTGCCACCTGCATAGACAGCACATGATGAAACACTTTACAAGGAAAACGTTTTGCACATAGCTGTTCTCAACCAGTAATATCCCAAAGTATTTTACAGCACATATCTGACACTACAGCAATTAAAAGACAAAAACAGGTTCCAAGGACACATTCAGCACTAGCAGTATAACTCTGGACTAGGGGCAGAAACCTTGCTGCCTTCGAGATTGTTAGATTACAATTCCCATCATCCTCTGAGGGATGTTGGGGAATCATATTCAAACAACAGCTGAAGATTAGCATTTTGCCCCCAGGTCCATACTGTAAACCAGTGATCCTCAAAAGTGACATGGTATCCATTTATATTTCTACTTTTTATTCCTACTTACAAAAAGTCAGAATGTTATTAAAATTAATAACAATTAATAATAAAAAAAATCCAGACTGTGCAGAAGTGCAAAAAAAGATGGAGAGCGGATGTAGTAAACTCTTGTGAGAAGGGCACTCAAATCTTTGTGAATTAACATACGGCAATTAAATTTTCAATATTTAACAATTCAATCAGCTCTGGGGCACATTTCATAGCTCTGCACACCAAAATGACTGCTTGCAATTTGCTTATTAAAAATACTTGAAGAAACTGAAAAACTGTATAAAAACAATAATATAACAACCATATTCCCTTATGGGAAAATAACATGTAATAACACAGTAATTAATCTAACAAACATACGAAAGAAACAGAATAGAATATGGCAAAGAAAACTAATATTAGAAATAAATATAATCAAAATAATTAAGTAGCCATACTCACTACATACCAATTAAAAATTTAAGACGGATTTACAGTATGGAATGTAGAAAAATAAGTGGAAGAGATGTCAAGATTGAGGATAATACACAAAAAGGGATTACTTTTCACATGTAGGTCTTGAGTACAACTACTATTCATTCCAATGGGACCAATTGTTTAAAGACTAGTATGCAAATGCACAAAAATGTTTCAGGGTGGGTGGGTGTGTGGGTGTGTGTGTGGGGGGCATTCAGACTAAATAAGTATTAGTAATGCTTGCATATTAAAGATGCAATGTAATGCTTCATGATAGGTGGAGAACTGCTCTGGTCCTCGAGGTGTTAAGACACTAGGAGCAGGACTCCCAATGAGTGTTTATTCAAGGGTGTTGCATGCGATGAAAGCCTCTCCTCATGGCACCAAGAAAATTGCAAAATTACAGCTGTTCACTATATAGAGGCACAACAGAAAAATTATTTAATAAACATACTAGAAATTTCCTGCGCTGCAAAAAGTGGAAAACAGCTTGCATTAATTTTTTACCACAGCAAAATCTATTTGGTCACCCCAGAAGAGAACTGTGTGCTAGTGGGAGGTTGTACATTTTGCTATACAGTGTGCCAACACCCCCATCTGGCACTCAAAAGGATATCCTGAAACAATCAGTTGAAGTTCAGCAACATACCGTGATCCCAGACTGCTCTTTCACATTCAATGCATTCAGCAGAAGTGAGCGGACAAGTGCAAGCGTGACTGCTCAGACACTTCCTGCCATGGCACACCCACGCTTCACAGAAGTCACAAATGGCACCCTGCAAAAGAGGGAGAATGTTATAACATACTTCTTCAATACAGGTTCTCAAACAATGAACCTACATTCCTATAAATCAGTAGTAGGGGACATGATGTCTGGTGGCTCTGCAGTTAAAGTAGACCTTTCACGACAAGACAAAGCCCACACATGGGGGCATTTCTAATACGACAGAGAGCAAAAACTATTTGACGAAATTAAACAAATAAATAAATAAATAAAAAGATGTAAAATTTACTTACCGATATTTGCTTTTCTTCTGTGTCCTTCCACATATCTACACTACGGGCAACGTCTCTGCCCATCTGCTAGGGTAAGCCCAATCGAATATCATTTAAGGAAACCCCTTCACCACAGCTGGTAAACTTCACTTTTATCCAAAAATATGATCATCATCAAGTTATGGGTAGAGTGAGCCGTGGAAGGACACAGAAGAAAAGGAAATATCAGTAAGTAAATTTCCCCCTCTCTTCTGTGTCCAGTCCATGGCTATGCACTATGGGATATACCAAAGCAGTGCAAATAGGAAGAGAAGGGTGGGAAGATACCTATATTCAAGTCCCATGGAGGAACTCTCCCCATGATCCAAGGTCAGGACTTTTCAAAGGCTCCAATGTTTTTTTTTTACCAGGATATCTTCAGCAAATTGTTTTGATAGGACAGCTGAAAGGGCTGATCACTGCACACAAATTGAAGCAGGTTTCAAATCGGACTCAAAGCCCTTATGAAGAAAATCCAGTATTCGGGCAGAATATCGGAGAGTTTGAGCTGATTCTCAAGGCACCAGGATCTGAATGGTCTCCAGACTCTGCAATATACAGCTGCGGTGGAGGCTTTTCTACCAGAGGCAATGACTTTAGCTACTGGTTCTGATAGACCCTTTCCTAGTAACATGTGCTGCTCAACCTCCAGGCCTTTAGCTTCAGAAATTAAAAGATGGACCCTGGGATAATAGATCCTGCCTGAGAGGGAGGGGCATTGGTTGATCCACTGACAGTTTCACTGAAGTTTCATACCAGGTCCTCCTTGGCCAATGAGGAGCAATGAGGATTACTTTCAATCATCTGAGATTATTTTCCTTACAACTTCCTGGATCACAGGTATTGGAGGGAACCCAAAGGCTAGCGGTCCAAACCAGGGCATTCTTTCCCAGGGCAGCTGGATCCTTCCATCGCGAAAAGAACATCTTGTATTTTGGCTTGAGGCCATCAGATTGAGAACTGGCATACCCCATTTGCTGATAATTTGGAGAAAGACCTCCTGATTTAGGGACCATTCCCCATGGTCCAGGTATGTCCTGCTTGGGAAGTCTGCCTGACAGTTCAACCTTCCTGCAATGTGGCAGGCTGATATGGCTTTTAGATTTCTTTCTGCCCAATACAGAATCTTCTCTACAAAGAAATGGAAACTTCTGCTTCCTCCCCGATTTTTTTTTTTTTACTTAAGATATTTGACAGCTACTGTGTTGCCTGATGGCACTAGAACCGGATTTTGATTTAGCGGAGGTCTGAAATGATTCAGGCAATTTGCTACTGCCATGAGTTCTAAAACATTTATGTGTAGGCGAGATTCTACTGAAGACCACTTTCCTTATGTCACTACCATGTTCCAAATGCCCACCCCGCCCCCCAAACCGAGGGGCTGGCATCCATGGTCACCATTTCCCAAGACCATTCCTTAAGAGGAAGGCCCTTTAACAGATTGAGTGTTTGACCTCCAGAGAAAATGTTTTCTTATCTGATGTGGTAGAGGAATTCTCTGGGCCATATTTCTGGCACTTTTGTCCCAACTGCTCAGGAAATGATTTTGAAAAAGTGTTACATTTAATCTTACCCATGGAACAATTTGAATAGAAGATGCTGAATAGAGGAACCTCATGTAATCTTTGGCTGTTAATATAATCTCTTTCTTGAACTTTGTTACTTAGGTACTTATCATGAGAATCTTTTCCTTTCTTCTGTTAGAAATACCATTCCTTGTATTGTATCCAGGACCATGCCCAGAAAGTTTATCCTCTGGGATGGAATCAGTTAAGAAGTTTTATTAGACAACCAGGCTCTTGAAGAAAAAGAAAAAAAAAGAAGATCCATAAAATTCAGAGTCGCCCACTAAAGCCAACTTGCTTGAAATGTTCGGAGACATGAAAGCTTCATTTCAGCAGGACTTACAGACTGTCAGATCTGAGGTGGTTCAACTGGGGCAACGGGTCAGTGTCGTAGAGGATGGGCAAGCGGACGTGGATGAGTGTTTGCTCGCTATGGAAGCAAAAATGTCTGAGCAACAGGACATAATCGACAATTTGAAGTACAGGCTGGACAACCTGGACAACCAGGGGCGGAGAAATAACCTAAGTCTTAAAAATATACCAGAGGAAAGACCTGGACTCCATCTTACACTCGGTGCTTAAGCCGCTTTTGAAAGCTCCTGAGTCTCACTCGATCAAATTGACCGAGCTCACAGAGCTCTTAGACTACGAGGTGGTCCGAATCAAAGGCCCCGGGCAGTCTCTACTGTGCATGACCGCAGCACGCGCAGCAGTGTGTACTGCGCATGTTACACGATTTAGCGAATTATTATATAGGATAGTGGGGAGTAGCTGGGGTCCCTTGGGGTGCTCCTGGGGGTGCTCGGGACACTGGGGGGCGTGTCGCCCCTGTGGTGCCACGGGTTCTCCCTGGGGGGTCCTGTGGGGAGCTGGGTATGATTATGCAGGTTTTGATCACTATGCAGCTAGTTTGTTCGTTGGAGGGTGAGGGGTTGTTTGGTTAGTGGGTGGGCAGTATAGAGGGGGGGTGATGGGGGGCCTGTGGGAGGCGACAGCTGGGGCTCTGGTGTGTGTGGAGGGGACGGATTTCTGGTCCCGCCTGCACGGCGGCGTCTTGGCTTTTGTGTGCCCTTTTTGGAGCAGTTACGTCATTATTATGCTGGCTCTCCTTCGGGTCCCTGAATCACTCCCCCTCAAACATTTGTTTTGCTTCCCTTTGCATGGTTATAAAGACATATGACTAATGTTCTACCTTTTGAGGGCTACTGTTCATTCCTCCCTACTTGTTTGGACCGTCCCCCTGGCCCATGCAGTTAGTGTTATTTATGTGAGTGCCAGGGGCTCCAGGCACAGGGGGCCTATTTTTGTCATGCTGTTGATGTTCATGCTGCAAATACTGTGTCTGGCCCTCCTTCTCTCCTCTTGTTCTGTCCTTTCCCTTTTTTTCTTTCTTTTCTGGTTCTTCACTTCCTCTCTCCGCTTGGGCTCTGGATGGGGTTGTGTGCCACTCCCGGTTGCTATACGTGGCCATGGCTGATCGTGGGGTTATCCGCTGCTGTTCCCTAAAGGTACGAGGCCTCAATACGCCAGAGAAACGTAGTATGCTAGTTCGGGAAGCTATCCGCGAGTGTGTATGTATTCTGATGGTTCAGGAAACACACTTCGCCAGGGACAGACACCCCAAGTTGAGCGACTCTTACTTTACCCATCAGTGGTATGCTTCCTCCGAGACCAAGCGCGAAGGGGTAGCCCCTTTGTTACACCGCTCCATGCAACGGGAGTTTCTGGCCAGCTTAGCAGACCTGGAGGGACGGTCCTTAATTGTTAAGAGTAAGCTATTCTCTAAGACAGTGACACTGGTTAATGTGTACTTTCCGAAATCTAGTCAGCTCTCATTTCTGCGTACTCTTTTGGACAAACTGGATTTATTTAGTGAAGGGGTACTGTTGGTGGGGCGCGACTTCAACTTCCCGCTAGACCATACCTTTGATTGCTCTCATGCCTCCTCCTCCTTTACGACCTCCACTGTCCGCAGGTTCACTAATCTGCTGTCTGCTAAACACTTTTTTCGATGTCTGGCAACTAGAGCATCCAGGGGAGAGGAACTTCACTTTTTTTTCCTCATACCCTCATGAGAAATACTCCAGAATCGATTTGTTTATCTCCGACCAGTACTCTCTTCAGGTTGTAGGAAATTCTAGCATCGGTTCCATTATGTGGTCTGACCATGCCCCCATCTTTGTAGACTTGTGATTGGCAAGGGGTATGAGTGGTTCAAACACCTGGAGGCTCAATGAACTCCTTCTCGAGGAACCAGTGGTAATGGCTCAGGTGCGTGAGAAATTCAAGGAATATTTTGAGCTTAACCTTCCTGGTGATACATCTTATCCTGTTAGATGTATAAGGTTACTATTAGGGGGGGAACTGATTCGCATTGGGTCACATAAAAAGAAGGAACGGAAGAGGGTGCTGAATGATATGCTGACCTCTCTCAGGGATTCGGAGGCACAACACAATCAATCTTTAGACCCAGTTCTGGGTGGAGAGTTGCGCCGCTTGAGGTCAGCCATTGCTGGTCACCAACATCAGGCTAGCCATAGATCCTTTATGTGCTACATGTATAGGCAGTATATGAAGGGAAATAAATCAGGGAAACTCCTTGCTAGGGTGGTTAAGATCAAGAGGGCACAGATTCATGTGGCTGGAATTCAGGACCAGTCGGGAAAGTTACTTTTGACATACGAGGAGCTCGCAGCAGCCTTCAAGGAGTTCTATAGCGATCTCTATAACTTACATGCAGAGACGAATGGTGGCAAGGGACCCAGATTTGTTCCTTTCTGGACAGACATCTCAAATGTCGGTTGTCTCCAGAGGTGGCAGCACCATTAGAGGAGGCATTCTCGGAAACAGAGGTCCGACAGGTCCTGAAGAGTATTCCTAACGGGAAGAGTCCCGGACTGGATGGCCTCTCCGTAGTATACTAGAACACATTTCTGGACGATCTGCTTCCGGCTATGGTGGCATCCTTTAATGCTATTGCAGGAAATGCTGATTTTGCGAGCCAGGTTTTGGAGGCTCAAATTGTTGTTCTTCCAAAAGGGGGCAAGGATCCTAGGCTATGTTCTAATTATAGGCCAATATCGCTACTAAACGTAGATGTCAGAGTATTCGCTAAGCTTTTGGCCCTAAGACTTGGCCCACTCATGCTGGGAGTGATCCATCGGGACCAGGCAGGATTTGTGCAGGGCCAGCAGGCCAAGGATAACATCGCTAGAATTATAGCCATCCTCCAACGGGCCCCTCACTAGGAGTGCCTTCTGCACTTCTGGCGATAGATTCAGAAAAGGCATTCGACAGGGTGCAATGGTATTACCTATTTGGTGTCTTGGAAGTGGTGGGTTTGGGACCCAACTTTAGGCACTGTGTGGAAGTTTTATATGCCCACACTACAGCTAGGGTGAGAGTAAATGGCACCCTGTTGGATGCCCTACCAATTTCAAATGGGACGCGGCAGGGGTGTCCTCTGTCGCCCATGCTCTACATCTTGTCATTGAAACCTTTGTTGTCCAACTTTAACTCTCAGCAGTCTATTCAAGGGACCAAGATGAGGGGGGTGAATATAAGGTATCCGGGTTTGCTGACAATATTCTGCTCTCTCTGTCACACCCGGAGACCTCAATCCCCCTATTAGTGGCTTTGCTGACGGACTATGGGAAACTCTGGGGATCGAAAGTCAATTTCTCGAAGTCTGAGATTTTGAGTCTCACGGTGGATTCTGGCTCCAAGGCCCATATGCCGTTCACTTGGGCCAGGGGCTCGCTCGGCTACTTAGGGGTTAGAATACTACCTCGGGTGACTGACCTATTTTAATTTAACTTCCTTCCTCTGGAGGATAAGATCAGGGTAGAGTTGGAGGCATGGAAGGAACGGAGAATGTTGTGGTTTGGCCATATAAACATAATTAAAATGGTGTCGGTTCCTAAGATTCTAGATCTCCTCCAGATGCTTCCTGTTAGGCTCCGGAGGCCTTACTTGAGCCAACTTCAGTCTATCTTAAGTCCGTTCACTTGGAGGGCCGCTCGACCGCGGTGTAGCCAACGGACAATGAAGTGTGCCCAAGATTGCGGGGGCTTGGTTTTCCAGATCTAATGGCATACCATGATGCGTCAGTCCTGGTTAAATTAGCAGATCTCTTTGATCGGCCATTGACTCAAGACTGGGTCATCATAGAACTCTCCCCATACACTTCCATCTCCCTGTGCCAGCTTCTTTTTGCAGAGGAGCGGTCCATTCCGGGGGCACATGTTGAGATTTTGGAGACGGGGGGGGGGGGGGAGAGGGAGGTTGCCTTATCCTTCCCCCTTGTTGACTATTTTGGGGAGCCCTGAGTTTCCGCCGGGTCTGGATTAAGTTGCTTTCCGAGAGTGGAGGAGAGCGGGTCTTGAGTCTATGCAGGCTTGGGGAGCAGGACCTGTTTTTCCATCACTGGAGGACCTCGGGGTATCTCACCGGCAAAATGTTCGGCTGTATGGTCCCCTCCTTGTATTTCCATTGTATTTTCTTATTTTCAATACTGTATTGTCTTTTTCTTATCATCAATAAAGGTTATAAAAAAAAAAAAGTAGACTCCAGTAGTCCTGAATCCTTTGTGTTTTATGGCCCATGTCGCTAACAGGAGTGGAGTAAGGTGTGCATGTGAATATAAAGCAAACAAAGCTTGGTGTTGGGTGTGTATGAAAAAGACAGGGTGCGTGTGTGTTTGGATGAGGGAACAGGAGGCAGGGCAAGTTTAACAAACTAAGCAGTCACATATAGGAATCTATGTCAGTTTGCCTCTTCCACCCCCATCTTTCATCACTTTGCTGTATAAAGTGACAAATAGATCATTGTAGAGTAAGGCAGAGCATTGCATACAGATAGTGTGGTCTGGACGTAATTAGGAAATGGTGTAGGGTAAAGGAGCATGCTGTCTTTCGGTGCTCCCTCTCTCTGTCTCTCTACCCAATGGTATGGACCGGTATGTCCGGTGTGTTTTGGATCCTTCACTCCCATGTCCCCCCCCAGTTTGTTCCTCTTGTATGCTCTAGTAATGTGGGCAGCAAGCTGCACGGATTCCACAGTGAAGGTAAAGGTGTGAGATGGAAATGTAAGAAGGTGAGTTGCCGCAATGTATTGCACTGTGGTGGAATGTAAATGACATGAAATTGGGTGGACGCAATGCTATACAACTGGAAGTTTGAAGGACATGAATGTCCTTGCAGAGATTTTGACAAGAGTGGTTTGGGCTGTCAAAATCATGCGCCCCTGTATGCATACCTCCCAACTATCCTTCTTTAGGAGGGACAGTCCCTCTGAGATCCAAATCCCTCTGGCCCTTTTTCTCACCCTGGTGTCCCTCCCTTTAGGCAATCAGACTATGTGGTGTGTATATATAAGTGCATTTACGTTTTTTTAACCCCTTAAGGACCAGATGATGTGCTATGACCATCACGGTCCGTATACCCTTAAGGACCAGTGATGGTCATAGCACGTCACATACTTTTTACTTACAGTGCTCTACCGGGAGTGCTGTAAGTAAAAAGGGGGCCTAAAATTGACCACTCCGAGACTGGAACGGTCTCGCTTAGGACCCAAATCGGCTCGCCGGCACACGTAACAGGTCACATGTACCGGCTCGTCGGCAAGAATCAAAGCGGTCCTTAAGGGAAGGTAACTTCCCTGGACCGCTGGTCCTTAAGGGGGTTAAACTTCAGTATATCTGTTTATAGATGAGTCTGTGTAAATAAAATACTTTAGTCTTGATCTAAACAATTTAGTTACACAAAGAGGTGTCAATAGGTCATGTAATAAACTAAAAATTCTCAGTAATACACCGCACATCAGCCACACCCCTAGCAACACTCCTTAAAACAAGTGTCCGTCTTTGGCATGCTGTATGTTGTACATAGGCAGTAAGAAGGAGATTAGTATATTTCCTCCTTAATGCCACCCAGTGGTGTGGCAGGCACAGAAGGAGAATTCTCCATCATTATATAACTATCTAACCACCTATTAATATCCATCTATACATATACATACATACACACATGCTAGAAGGGGAGTGCCACACCTTTGACTGTGTGGTAAACTTTTTTTCTAGCCCTTTGAGTACCAGAAAGGTATCCAACACATTGCGTTGCAATGGGTTGGATACCTCTGTGGCACTGAAAGGGTTAAATTGTATTAAAAGTCAGACCACAGGACCCTTCCTAATGCCCCCCCAGTCAATTCAGCTGGGAGAGGAGATGCAGGGAAGCAAGAGAGCTCCCTTGTTTCCATTCTACCCGGAGCCAGGTAGGAGTGGGAGGGATCATTGATGTATAAGGGTTTCCTGATCTCATCCATTCCTACCCGGTACTTTGGGTAGGATGGAAGCAGGGAAGCTTTCGATTGTAAGCTTTTAGGCAGGGGCCTCACTTTCAGTGTTTCACTTTACAAAGCACTTGTAACCCTGCATTGTCTAAACCCTTATACTGTAAAGCTCTGCACACTTGTGGTGCTATATAAATACAGATATTAATTCATTCTTGATTCCCTGCATCTTTCATCTATTGATCTCACCAATAGCTGGGGGCCATCAGGAGGGGTCCTGATGCCCCATCAGGAGGTCTGAATTTTTGTTCTGTAAGCGATTGTTTTTTGTTTGTTATATAATATATATAATAAGTCTTAACAGAGTGGCAGAGGAGGTTGGTTGAAAAGCACCTCCTCATCCAATTAATGTTTTCTAGCCATGCTACCTGAAAGCAAACCAGATTCACTTTGATATAATACTATTTATGTTGAAGGCAAAAAGAACATAAAATGTTCTTGGATCATTGACTGCAATAACTGTGTCAGTAGCAACCCCCTCCTCCAAAAAAAAAAATAATAATAATCATCATCACACATAAAAGGTGCATCTGTGCATTTCTCACTTTTTTTTTTTTTTTTTTAATTATGTCTGTTAAAATGCGATGTGCAGAATGCACCATCTACTGGTCAAAAAGGCGAATACAGTCTACAAAAAAAATGTAGGGACCATGCAGAACCAGACACTTCACTCTAAGAAACATTTATTTTATTTTAAACACACTTAAAAACTGCCTTTATGTTGCAGTACACATTTGTTTGCAATACAAATAGTGAGAAAGTAATCTTTATTTACTGGTGACAGTGTATCAATTTATACCAGTTCGCTTCTGTGCTAGAACAAGATCCTACAGTGCTCTGACTGAATGCAGACAGAATCCACACTCTGAGGGGGTGTCCAGTAGCACTGTGAGCAATACGTTTGACCTAGAACTGAACCAGTTAGCATACTGTGCCATGAAAATATAAAGGTTAATTTCTCAAAAACAATGTTTTACAGGGAAAAAATAGGTAACAACATATAGGCCGATTTTAATTATCTGTAAAACAGATTAAACTGGTGATTGTTAAAGAGAAAAAAATGGAATGAGGATGAATTGAGGATGAATTGTCTCACCATGGCAGGTGTTCCTTTAACATAAGGGGAATTTTATGTACTTACAGATAAATCCTTGTGAAACACAGGAAGCATGGGGGTAAACGTCCCTCCTCCAGGAGGACAGGGCACATAAACAAAAGTTACAAGAAAGTGAATCCCGAGCCAGAAAACCCAGAAGGCCCCCTGCCCAGGACTTGACCATTTTTTTTTTTTCTGGGAGGGAAGTCCTGTGTGCCACATGGACTAAGAGAGGATTTTAGTGAACGTACCATTAATTTCTCTTACTTAGTCCATGTGAAATACAAGAACCATGAGGTAAAAGTCCCCTATTCTTCCTTCAGGAAGGTCTGAGACTGAGACTCCCTCCTACCCTCCACTTAACACCTGCCTACTATATTCAGTTTTAACATACAATAAAAACAAGATAAAGCAGAAGTAAAAGGGGAGTCCCCTGAACCGAGAACCCAAGAAGACCCCTCTGCCCAGGGACTCAAACTACAGTTTTTTTTCATCTCTGGAAAGGAGTCCCGTGTTCACCATGAACTAAAAGAAAAGGATTTAAAGGCAAGTTCACGAAAACCCTATCTCTCATCCAATGTGAAACAGAGGAACAATGAAGATATTTCAAAGCTATCCGCAAAGACTCCTGGGAGGGGAAAAGAGAAAAAAAATCCCTCCACTTCCAAAAGACCTACTGACACAACATAAACATCAGGTGTCAACGTACACTGAACTTGCACATTAAATGGCAGTAAACAGACAGGAACCAAAAGGGTTAGTATTTTGGGAGAAAAAAGAAAGAAAGAAGGACTCAACAGGCAACACAGCCTGAAGAGGCTTCTGGAGAAAGCTAGCCCTCAGCCAAGGCTAGGACATTCACACAATACTGTTTGGAGAAAGTGTGCAGAAACAACCAAATTGCAGGCTTACATCTTTGCTTAGCAATGGCCTGATTCAATACGCACCCACCAATGTGGTAGAATGCGACGTGACTCGAAAAAGTAACCTTAGCATGCAGACTCTTGGGGATGACAAAGATCAAATCAGATTTATGAAAAGGTTGCATGTGCCGTACCACATCAAACAGATGCAGTTCCTGCTGCTATCTATTATAATGAGCTGGGCATAAAGAAGGAAGGACAATTTCCTGGTTGAGGTGAAAATCCAAGACAGCCTTGGACAAAAAGCCCTTAGGAGTATGAAAAACCAGAAAGTGGGCTTACATGACAAATCCTGAAGTCTAACCACCCGTGGAACAGACTCAATGGCCCATAGAAAAGCTGTGTTGAGCATTAGAAGATGCAAAGAAGATTCTGGAACATTCCTAATACCAAGTTCAAGTCACCCTGAGGAATGAGATCTCAAAAGGTAGGGTAGGCATGAGCAACGCTCTGAACAAAGTTCTTTCCACATCAAGGGGAAAAGCCAGAAAAGAACCTTAATTGAACCAAGACTAAGCCCTTTCTGAATACAATCTTGAAGAAAGGCCAAGATCACTGGAAAACAAACTCTGTGGTAGTCAACCATGATCTGCACACTACTGGTAGAAAAGGGGCCAAACCCTATGATAGGCCTTGGATGAAATCAGCCTCCAAGCTTGGGGCATATTAAAAAAAAAAAAAAAATCGACAGTATAAGAAGAACCCTTTTTCTTCAAGATGCCAGCCTCAAGATCCAAGCCGTCAAAGCCATCTTCTCCATCTGAGGATGGAATTCCAGACCTTGGATAAGATCTGGTCACAAGGGGAGGCGAAAAAGCTATGGACAGATTAAGAAAGTCCGAAAACCAGGCTTGATGGGGAGCAGATGAAGTAATAAGCCCTCTCCATCTTGACCTCTCTCAACACCCTGGAAATTCAGTGAGGGTCATAGCATCCACCACAAAGGGCAGAGGGTCCAGTGACCTGGCACAGAGCTGAGGAACTTCACAGTTTATGCTAGAGGCCACGTAATCCACCTCTGGTACACCCCAACAACAAACGATCAAGCTAAATATGCTCTGATTGTGCTCTCAGTTTCTAGAATCCAGGTGCTGACGACTTAGGAAGTCTGCCACTATTTTTTCTACTCCTGGACTGTGTACCATGAATAAGGCCTGCACCTGGTCCTCAGCCCACTGAAGGATTCTCCAAATTTTGGCGTCTGGGCCAATTCCTGAAATTGTCTAGCTGCAATTCCCTTGTGCAGGACTGAGCAAAGGTGACTGCCAAATCAGAAACTAGGTAACCCAGTGCCTTCATGTACTCCCGCACCATCAAAGATGGTGAGGATTTCACTTGAAACACCTGAAAGACTAGGACTGAGTCTTGCTGTCTGGAAGAAACACTGTCCGTTGGAGGGTATCAAACCTCATGCCTTGGGAATGTAGGACCTGGGAAGGAATCAAAGAAGATATTTTTGAGGTTTAGCACCAAACTGTGCTGTTCCGTGAAGGAAACATACTCTAAGGAGGACATGATTTTTGTGATTACCCTCAGAGTAGACGCTAAACCAAAACGAAGGGCATTGAACTGAAAATAACTGTCCTGAACAGCAAAGCGCAGGAAGTGCTGACAATTCGGGTGGATCAGGATATGCAAGTAAGTGTCCTGCAGGTTTAGGAAGGAAAGAAACTCCTCCAGACACATAGCCACTATGACAGAGAGCAAAGACTCAATTTTGAACTGAGGGGTCAGCACAAAATGGTTGAGACACTTTAAGTTCAGAATGGGATTGCAGCCACCATCTTTTTTGGAAACAATGAAAACATTTGAGTAAAATCTAGTTCCTCTTGTAGAGGAACAGCGGCTATAGCCGGCTTTTCTAGCAGGGAAGAGACAGTGTCTAAGAAAAAATGGCCCCAATCCAGATCCTGAGGGAAATCTGGACAAGAAGAAAAAAAAATGGTGAGGGGGAAGGGACTTGAAGTCTATGAGGTACACTTCTAACCCACATCTGAGATCTGTCACCAAAATTTCCCTCGCATCTTGGAAAAAAAAATGAAGGCAACCCCTACAGGCAGAGACTGTGCAAGACCTCGCAAATCAGGATGAGGTGGACTTGTGAGCTTTAGGCTTCTGAACACTCTTCTTGCCTGCCAAAGCCTGTTTGGGTTTTGGGGAAGGCTGAGCCTGAAGAAGTTTCAGGGGGGTTGAACCCAGGGCACATAACCGATCTGGCAGTGGTAACAAAAGCCACGCATTTTCTTAGGATTGATGACCTTCTCCAAGCCAAGGCCAAACAACTGTCTGCCCACAAAAGGCACAGAACCAGGAAGTTTTTGAAAGATTGGTCAGATCTGGAGCCACAAAGTGTTTAGTGTTATATTTAACCCCTTAAGGACTGAACTGTCCATGGGTGGGGTGCGCTGGAGGACACTTTTTTTTTTTTTTGTGATCGGCTGTCTCAGTGCTCACAGAGCGTCTTGTAGGCATGATGTAATCATGAAATGTCATGAAGTGCCAGGACAGTCACCCATCATTAAAGGGTTAAAAAGTATCTCTAAAATTCACAAGTGGAAATTGCAAGGAGGTATGTTTGTAAAAGCCACATTTATAAATATCATCCTATATGATAACATTTGCTAATGAGAATTCCTTTTTCACTTACAGCCATACATACTTGCATTAAAGGGATGGTAATGCTTCACAAAAACAGCAGCTCCAATTAATCTTCAAAGTATTTGAGCCATAGAGAGTGTTATTTCAATACTGTCAGAGTTGTAGTTCAAGAGTAATTAAATGATAAATTTTCCCCCTCCCGCCCCTTTTACCTAGTGTAAGCCACCTTCTCTCATAGCAAGGGACAATCTTCTTACCATGAGAACAATGAAAGTCCTGCCTCCATTGACAGGTTTTTCAGGTTTTTCCCTTATGTTAATTGAAGATTGTCCCTCTCTGCAATCCACTTGGACACCACTCTGCTGCTCTAAGCTGAGCAGTGTTACATCAGTAAAAGGGGCAGGGAGGGAGATACTTTATCATTCAATTACTCTTGAACTACAACTCTGACAGTACTGAAATAACACTCTCCATGGCCCAAATAATTGTAGCTGCTTTTATTATGAAACATCACTATCCCTTTAAGGACAATTTATACCTGCTGTGAAGATTTAATTGATAAAACTGCCTTTATTTTATCAACCTTATCAATGCTCACTGGTCCTCTGTCCCCACCCCTGTGCACGGCCATCCCAATGGCATCACTCTTTCAATCATGTCAGTAGAAGAGCAGGAAACAGGATAGTTACTGAGGTGAGTGGCGGCGATGGGCAACCACCTGAAAGCACTTGTTTGGGGTGGAGAGGAGCAGGAAGGAATGGCAGATAGCTTATGTGCGATTCTGCAACTACCTGTGGACAGTGGAACAAGGCAAGGAATAAGACAATGGCTCATTAAGCTACATTTCAGTATGCAAATGAGCTATGGTTAAAGGAGACACTGCATCATCCTAAGCCTTGTGAAGGCACTGCAAAAGCAGTAATGAGCAGTGTGTGTGTGTATTATATAAAATATATATACACACAGTTGTGCTCAAAAGTTTGCATACCCTGGAAGAAAATGTGAAATGTTGGCATTGGTTTTGAAAATAAGACTGATCATGCAAAGAAAAAAACAAACAAACAAAAAAAAAAAAAAAACCAAAACTGTCTTTTTTTTAAGGATAGTTATCATATGAAGCCATTTATTAACACATAGTTGTTTGGCTCCTTTTTAAATCATAGTGATAACAGAAATCATCCAAATGGCTCTTATCAAAAGTTTACATACCCTTGAATATTTGTACTTGTTACAGACACACGAGGTGACACACACAGGTTAAAATGCCAATTAAAAGGTTAATTTCCCACGCCTGTGGCTTTTTAAATTGTAATTAGTGTCTGTGTATAAATAGTCAATGAGTTTGTTAGCTCCCACGTGGATGCACTGAACAGGCTAGATACTGAGCCATGGGGAGCAGAAAAGAATCATCAAAAGACCTGCGTAACAAGGTAATGGAACTTTATGAAGATGGAAAAGGATATAAAAAGATATCCAAAGCCTTGAAAATGCCAGTCAGCCCTGTTCAATCATTTATTAAGAAGTGGAAAATTCGGGGATCTCTTGATACCAAGCCAAGGTCAGGTAGACCAAGAAAGATTTCAGCCACAACTGCCATAAAAATAGTTCGGGATACAAAGAAAAACCCACAGGTAACCTCAGGAGAAATACAGGCTGCTCTGGAGAAAAGACGGTGTGGTTGTTTCAAGGAGCAAAACACGACAATACTTGAACAAAAATTAGCTGCATGGTCGAGTTGCCAGAAAGAAGCCTTTACTGCATCAATGCCACAAAACAGCCCGGTTACAATATGCCCGACAACACCTTGACATGCCTCACAGCTTCTGGCATATTGTATTTTTGAATTACAAGACCAAAAGAGAGCTTTATAGTCACAACCATAAGGGCTATATGTTTGGAGAGGGGTCAACAAGGCCTAGAACAAAAATAATACCATCCCCACTGTGAAGCATGGTGGTGGCTCACTGATGTTTTTTTGGGGGGGGGTGACTCTAAAGGCACAGGGAATCTTGTGAAAATTGATGTCAAGATGAATGCAGCATGTTATCAGAAAATACTGGCAGACAATTTGCATTCTTCTGCATGAACGCTGCGCATAGGACACTCTTGGACTTTCCAGCACGACAATGACCCTAAGCACAAGGCCACATTGACCCTCCAGTGGTTACAGCAGAAAAAGGTGAAGGTTCTGGAGTGGCCATCACAGTCGTCTGACCTTAATATCATCGAGCCACTCTGGGGATATCTCAAATGTGCGGTTCACACAAGACGACTAAAGACTCTGCATGTCCTGGAGGCATTTTGCAAAGACAAATGGGCAGCTAGACCACCTGCAAGAATTCAGGGCCTAATAGACAACTATTACAAAAGACCACACACATCAATGATGCTAAAGGGGGGCAATACTAAGGGTATGCAGACTTTTGAAC
Organism: Rhinophrynus dorsalis; assembly: GCA_037306005.1. Taxonomy (NCBI): domain Eukaryota; kingdom Metazoa; phylum Chordata; class Amphibia; order Anura; family Rhinophrynidae; genus Rhinophrynus; species Rhinophrynus dorsalis. The sequence continues at coordinate 165,759,329 of CM074718.1, forward strand.
AGGGGTCATTTTTTTATTTGTTGCCATGTTTTGTTTTATGATTGTGCCATTTTGTTATAGCCTACAGTTGAATATGAATCCCATAAGAAATAAAAGAAATGTGTTTTGCCTGCTCACTCATGTTTTCTTTAAAAAAGGTACATATATTACCAGTTCTCCAAGGGTATGCAAATATTTGAGCACAACTGTATTTTATATATATATATATATATATATATATATATAGATATATATATATATATATATATATATATATATATATATATATATATATACACACACACACACACACACACACACACACACACACACACACACACACACACATATATATACACACATATATAAATATATACACACACACTAAAAATAAACAAGATGCCCTTTGGACACCACATGGCGATGTTGCCAACTATTTGGCTAAAATATAATATTTGCATTATAATACATATTTTTCAGTTGAAAAGAAATAAACTTTACAACTCCTGAATGCTAGAACTACACTTGGAACAAGACAGAAAAAAATATAACTGTACAATTTTATATAACAGAATACATGTAAAGAAAATACATGATTAAAATAACACTTAATTTTTCACAATCATGGTTGTTTTAAGTATGAGTAGGTTCAACGTGCATGAAATTGGACACTGTGCAGTGCACATTACAGATAACACATGCAACTAAAGAGGATCACATGAACCCCTTTAATGTGCTTTATAACCATAACGAAAATTACAGACATCTCTGTATTTGGAAATGTTACTATATATTTAACAATGTTTTAGATACTTACCACCATTGCCATTCCCGTACTATATACAGTAGGATGTTTAATCACACAGTCTGAAGACTTCATCATACATTTTGTTTTTCCTGTGAATAAGATGGGATTGTAATGACAACAGTTTAAGTATTTTAAAACAAGTAATTTCCCAACGTCTAAACAAAACCCCCTTCTAAGCTATGACAAAAGCCACAATTAAATAAGACAAGATTGGATAACTGCTCAGGTGGCCCAAAGATCAGTTGTTTTATTGTGTTTATTACAATAGCTCAGTCTCTTGTACGTCCATCTCTGCTGCAGCAGAGGTACAGCTGCTATATGACAAGACCATGAACAACTTTCTGTGAAATCAGGGGGGTTAAGCACTAAGGTGTAACAAAGAGGTGATGAAGTGGAGAGGAGCTAACCAGTAATATGAATTCTCTAGTTCCTGTTTTATTCTATGGAGCCTATGCACTAAGATCTCTCAAGCACTGGATCTATAGCATAACAGAGGATGTAGAGAGTTTATTACACTGAAGAAGTCATCTTCTCTTTATCACCTCTTAGTGCATCTCCCCCAAATATTCATGAGAACTGCTCCACGGGCGAGAAAGCCTTTTAGAACAAAACTGAAATAGTGATTACTGGGTGGTTTAAAAATCCTAAATCAACTTACAATTCACTTCTCACAATAACCCTGACTTTCTTCCTATCATGTCTACCAGATCATCCCGTGGTGGTGCAACAACAAAAATATTTTTAGACTAACGCTCATGACTAACATTATCAAAATATACTCTTACTTTCAGGAGGACCACAACCAGGATAAAGTTTAGATATCTACAAATTAAACATATTTTTCCTCTCTGTCTCTTAAGGAATGGGACTACAGTCCTAGCTGGTATGAGTGCATATAACTACATAGATCACACAGAATTGGAAATGTAGTCTTTACTGGTTTCCTTTTGAAATGCTGCAAGCTTAAGAGCGTGCGACTTTTAACTAATTCAACATGTCGCCATGGTCCAGATTCCAAGCTGCCCTTCCAACGAAAATGGATATTTGAAATAATTTATACAGAAAAAAATGACTAAATTATACACTATTCTATTGAAAGACGGAGGCAACATTACCCTGATTGACATTACTAAGCACTATTCGGAATTTAACCATTTAACTCATCTTGACACTTGTTTTGGAAAGAGTGGTTTACAATGTACATTCATACATACCTGGTAGGCATGTACCAAAATAAAACACCATTGGAACAAGGTGAACCTTATTTCCACTGTACTCCTAATTAAATGTAAGTCTTTAGTCAAAGTATGCCTGTAGGTGCCCAAATAAGTAAACTTACAATTCAAAGTAATGGGTTTAACAAACCTATAATTTCCAATGCCAAATTACATATTTGTCACGGGGCTGATGGTCAGGAAGGGGTGTGAACCAACAGCAGCAAAAGGAAACAGACAAAGTAAACCCAGAGAGCAAAGAAACCAGCACACACACAATTAAAGGGACCACCAATGTATTATACATATATACATACATGGAACATTAAATAGCCCTGCACAATAAAATATATACTAAAACAGAAAAGGATAGGACCTCTGGGCAAACTAGGGACAAAGTCAGCTCTGGAAGTCCAGGGGAGCAGCCAGGCTGTGGAACACAGGGGTACAGCCAGCTCAGGAAACAGGGTGTGCAGCCGGGCTCTGGAACTCAGGGGTATAGCCAGGCACTGGAACACGAGGGGTGCATAAGCCTACAATGGAACCAGGAACAAAGGAGGGCAGCTGCCAATTCAGGAACACAGGAAGGCAGCTGGCTCAAGGAATTGAACTGACCAGATAGACTGTTATAATCTGGCCCAGAGCAAAGGGACAGACTGCACTAAATAGGGAAGGAGGTGACTGCAAGGAAGGGACACCTGGGAACAGAATCAGGCCTCTGTAATTAGATAGCAGCAGCCTACAAAAGCACCAAAAGGATGGTAATGGCCCTGTGAGGTACTGCACCAGACTGTGGAGAGGGCAGGATCGTGACAGTACCCACCCCCCTCAAGGAGCGACTCCTGGCACTCCAGCAATAGAAAAGGACCAGGAGGAACGGGCTGTCCATTCCAGTCAAAGAAGGGAAGAGGAGGTAGTTCAGGAGGAAGACAGAGTGGTACCGACCAAGGAACAAACCAGAGTAACAAGAAGGTTTTGGAGAAAAGATGGGCAGCTGAGAAAACCATACAAGGTAGACCAACAAGCAAGGTTTTTTTTTAATTACCCTTACAGAAAAAATGCAGTTTCTCAAACAACACATGAGTACTACTGGGAACAGACAGAGACACTGGCATGTGTGATCCACCAGATAGGAGCATGGGCAAAGTCTCTGGAATAGAAGACATCCTTGGCATAGACAGAGGTGGAGTCACCTGTGCCTCTGGCATCGTGGGAGCTGTTTGCAGGGTCTCCCTCTCCGCATGTAGCAGATCCTTAGCTTGTGCAGGAGTGAGTGAATTCTTCTACAGCAAAATCCTCCTCCAATGCTTCTGATGTGGGAAATTCTGTAGAGACAGGAATCATCACCAGACTTGACACCACGGGCAATGCCTCTGGAATAGGAGACACCCTTGGCATAGGTAGTTGAGGCGTCTCTTTTGGCTCTGGCATTGTGGGTGTAGCCTGCAGAGTTTCCTTCACCACAGGTAGCAGATCTATAGCTTGTACAGGAGTGAGTGTGAAGTCATCTACAGTAGAATCCTCCTCCAATGCTTCTGGTGTGGAAAACTCTGTAGAGGCAGGAATTACCCCCAGACTTGGTACCATGGGCAATGCCTCTGGTATAGAAGGCACCCTTAGCATAGATAGAGGAAGCATCACTTTTGACTCTGGCATTATAGGTGTTGTCTGTAGAATCTCCTTCACCGCAGGTAGCAAAGGCAAAGAGTCTGAGACCAGTCCCAGAGTAGTACTCCTAGGGGAGTGAAAGTTCGCTGCAATTGTGGAATAAACAGACCGAGTTTTCAGAGGCCTTCTTTTCTGATGTTTAAACCCTGAAACCGAAGCAATTAAGGTCTTCACAGAAACTGGTATTTCAACTCTTGGTACTGGAGAAAAAGATTTGCACAAGAGACTTTTGTCCAGGTGTATGGTATGAACACGAAGTGTCCTGGTGTTCAGCCAGAATATGTGACTGTGAAGTAGGGGACACTTCTCCTTTAAATTGAGAGGCAACCTGAGAAGAACTTTTTGTAGTAACAGATCTCTTACAGGTCTTTTTACCAAGAGACTTATTAGAAACACAGGTCTGGGGCCCTTTCGACCATACTGCAGTCTGAAGTCCTATATCTTCCTCTGAGTCTGAGGGGTACTCATCTTGAAGTGAGGCTAAGTACTGAGCACCATAATGATCATAGATGTGATCCACTTTGTTGTCCCCAGTGCTATATGCAAATTCATCCTCTAATTTCCAATCAATAAAATACACAGGTTGCTGGGCATGAGTAACAGGTTTAGAATTCCAAACTGGGGGTTCAACAAGCCAATCTCCTAAATCAGAGAAGTCTGTGTCAGAGTCAGAAGAACAGGATGTAACATCAGTAGTGTGAATACTCTGAAATTTGGGGTGCAAAGGAGTTACTTTATTCCCAACAGTACTCAAGACTGGAACAGTAGTAACAGAAACAGGACAGACATCAGAATGAGCCACAGAAGGGTTAACAGGCACCTGGGTGTGGTTCAGAAAGTCAAAGTTTACTGCGGTCTTTACAGAAGCAAAAGATTAAGGCTTTAAACAAAGAGCTACAGTGGAATCAATAAGCTTAATTCTAACAATACGTCAGCTAAACCAGGTAAGACAACTATATACTATTGCATTTGTCTAGAATATTTTGCAGCTGAGATTTCATGCGAGACACAGAATGTTTAACTAAAATGTCACTTAAAGGAACAGAAACAATATCATTCACCTGAAGCAAAGCAAGGGGTCTGCCTAAAAAATATTCAATGGTAGAAAAAAAGCAAAGGCCAAGCATTACACAACTCCTTATAGTTCTTATGTATGTCAGAAACCTCCTTAAAGATAGAACGCATAGGGGTTTTGCAAGGTAAATCCAAAGTGGAGGAACACATATTAGACATCCTGGAAACAACTTCTTGTAACATATATACACTTGACTATAGCCGGCACTAAGTGTAAAACGCTCATGTTGTAATGCAGATTCATTATTATCAACAGAACAAGACATTGTGTGTAGGAGTTTTCTTTGTGGGTTCAAAGGAATGGCCTGATTACACTATCACGGAGCTCATGGTCAGGAAGGGGTGCGAACCAGCAGCAGCAAAAGGAAACAAAGTAGCTAGGATTAACCCTTTGAGTGCCAGAGTGCAAAGCCATGTATTCTGTACCACTTTGGCACTCAAAGGGTTAAGACTGGATTCCTGACTTGAACCCAACTCTAACTCCTATACATTTTACCCCTTGGGTCAACCCTCTTCCCTCTATCTATATACCATATTCACTCCCCCACACTTTTTACTCTACTCTAAATTATTTTGGTGTTTCAAATTACAAAATGTAACTGACCATTGTATAAGTGACCATTGTATAAGGTTCAAGCAACATATATATATATATATTTTTTTTTTTTGTGGGAAGACTTGAGGAATGCATTCAAATTTGGTTTAAACCAAATACACTGCATACAAATGGTCTCCTTTTTGTGCAATAATGCAGAAGACCATTATATATATCACATATATATGCCTAAGACATTTAAATAGACAGTGTGGAGGAGAATTAAACGGTCTGTATCTGACAGCCAGCATCTCTTTTTGGCTCCCAGTAACCAATTGTGATACAGAAGATTTCAAAGAGGAATTACACTTTGAACATTTAAAGACATAACTGCCAACCTACACAGGGAACCTAAAAAACTGGGATATTTACATAAACTGAAAGAAGTTACAGATCCAGATCTGATTTTGAATGTGTATTATCAAATGGAAACTATTTTTTAAATGTTTTATATGTTATAAAGGCATCATAAAACACCAGTACAATATAATATAGTGTATGCCTTGTCAAGCAAAGGTATCAACAGGGTACTCTGAACTACCCCACATTTTGCAGACATCCAGTGAGTACCATCCTACTCCTGAGATTCATGCATTACTTTTAACATCCTGTTTTGGCCTATACAGAGCCCCAGTGGTTTTATCATTAAGTGCTCAGTGAATATCTACAATTGCAACACAGATAAGAAAAACAGACTTACCCCCCTCCCCCAATGCGATATACCCAGCTGGCAAGCTGCATGAAAGGACATGCAACTTGTTCAATAACACTTTTTGGCAGGTTATACATGTGTCTAAAGAAATCCATCCCGTTTCGGGACTGACAGGCAGGTTAGGGCGGTCTGTGAGCCTGCGCCGACAGTCCCTTCTGGTGACCATATGGTGTAAAGCAGTCTACTCTATGGAGACCGGGACTGACGGTACATGCGCACGGACAAGATGTCTGTGCTCTAGCCTCAGTTCCGGTCCCCAAACGGGACGGATTCCTTTAGACATACGTATTTTTTTTATGGTAAGACATTTTCAAGCTAGTCACCATGCATTTAATGAATGCATGGCGACTTGCTATTATCTGAAAGTTCTGCTTTAAAGAAAAAAAAAAAAGAAAAAAAAAAAACATTAAAAATGGAAACAACACACTCCAGACATCTGGCATCAGTGATGACATCAGACCTCGAAACAAAAAGTAAAAGGTTAGTTGTCCATAGCAACATAACTAGGAGGTATGCACATTAAAATAAATCAGTGATACTCAAAATCTGATGATACCCCCATTTTTTTTTCTGCAAAATCCTGATGTCCCACCTTTTTTTTTTTTTTTTTTCCTTCTTCTTCTTCATGCAGCAGGATATGGAGATAGTATTAATATGAGGAGAGTCCACCTACTTTTTTTTTTTTTTTTTAAATAAATGTAACCCTTTGCTCTAATTTATATTATTCAGCTGCGTTTTATTTAATGTATACATACAAGTATACATGCATGCACATGTGCTTATACATAAAGGCTAAGTGAATACATTCTGGGGAAAATCAACTGCACCAGAGGACAAATATAATGCCCCCAAGTTCCCATGGATTTAAATGGGGATTTTTGGTTTTATTTTTATTTATTTTTTTAATACAGGCATTATTGAATACACAGTACATACAAGTGTTACAAATATAATACCTACATGTACTTGTAAAAAATTGAATAAAGTTACATAGTAAGGTAGGATACACACAAAATATCAGGGAAAAAGAAAAAGAGAAACCCCTTATTTTAAGTCATAATTTATCTATTTAGTAAAGTTTACATATTCGTTTACTTGCCCCAGTGTTTGCTTTTCCTTGACTCGATGCCTTGTAGAACATATTTCCAATTTTGGGTCTATAGTGATCTTATTTTAGCACTCTCCTTTTGTTTCAATACTTTTTGTTGTAGTACAGAGTTTTTTGAATACATACTGTTTTGGATAGTAGCGAGCTCAATATTTTTTAGGCAGTAGCAAACTGGTATATTATATAATTTTATTCATTTTGCAGAGCGCCATTTTTCCATGATTTTTGTAATCTTTGCGAAGCCTATATGGCTAAAATAGTGATCTCTTCAAATCTTCCCACTTCTGCAGGTTCAGCTGCAGAAGCTCTACCATCAGCAAGATACTAGCTTCTCTGGAGTTTAATTTGAAACAAGGGACTGATGCTCCTTCATTGTATTGACACTGGTAGCGGGCTGTTAACCCCGGCTTGATGGCAACGCCCCAAGAATGACATTGCGTAGACTTGAAGATTATCTATGATTTAGGAAGGTACTTTCACAGCTAGGCAGGTGAAGAAATAGAGGACTCTGTATAAAATCAACATTTTAATTAGGGTCATTCTTCCGAACCAGAACTTTCCTTGTAAGTCCCATAAATCGATGTCCGATTTTCAATTTACAAATAAGAGTAGATAAATTAAATTCATAAACTTTGCTGTTGTCAAATGGAAGCCCTGCCATGTGCCCTTTTTCATTGCTTTGCCCTCCAACTGAGACATCATGATTCTCAAGTATGTCTTTGGGTGAAAGAGGTTGTTTACAAATATGCCATCCAGTGTGACAAACAGATATGGCCAGGACAGCATGTCAAAAGCTTTAGCAACAGCAAGTCTAAGGTGTTTTTCTTGGAAATCTAGCTCACAGAGGTACCAGTTAAGGACCACAGTAACTCTCATATAGCTTTATTAAGTCTAAATTAAAAACATTGGATTAAAATACTTAGCCCACATGTGTGTAAAGAACATTGATCATATGGACACAGAATTAAAAAAAATAAATAAAGAAAAGCTTCCCTACAAAAAAAAACAAAAAACAATATTTGCAGATATCAGGTTCAATACAATATGAGCTGCTCAGGATAAATCTTTCCAGTGAGCGCCTCCTTGCTAGACGTGCAGCTTCAGAGGAGATGACCTCTTGTGTCTCGATAAGACAGCTGAAGACTGTTCAGTCTCCAAAAGGTATGAGGTGGCCTCCCCATGGCATAGCCTCAATGCAACAGCAAAATAATCTGTCCAAGTTTGGGTTATGTAGTCAATTTCTAGGGTATCTACAATCAGGTTCTCATCTAGAAGGAAGAAATATAAGGAGTAAGAGATCTGTGCTTGTGAAAAGAAGTTGATCCCCGAATGAAAGAGTACAAGTCTCCCCAGACATCCTGGGGCACAGCTGCGACCCGTGTAATACATTTGTAGATTGATAGTGGTATTGAAGTTGTCTGCCAGCAACAAATAATTCATACTTTTTAGTATCCCTCTCCAACCCCTTTTACCTAGTGTAAGGCACCTCCCCTCAGATGTGGAATCTGGACACTTGACCAGACAGGTCACAGCAAGGGACAATCTTCTTACTCGACAGGTTTTTCCCTTATGCTAATTGAAGATTGTCCCTCTCCAATTAATCTTCATAGTATTTGGGCCATGGAGATACTGTAAGAGTTGTAGTTCAAGAGTAATTGAATGATAAAGTACCCCCCTCCCGTCCCTTTTACCTAGTGTAATCCACCTCCCCTCAGATGTGGAATCTGGTCCTGGGACCAGATAGCTCACAGCAAGGGACAATCTTCTTACTGTGAGCATAATGAAAATCCTGCACCTCTTGACAGGTTTTTCCTTATGCTCACAGAAGATTGTCCCTCTTTGTGATCCATCCAGACAATCTTGCTGCTCTGAGGTGAGCAGTGTTACATCAGTAAAAGGGGTGGGAGGGGGATACTTTATCATTCAATTGCTCTTGAATTACAACTCGGACAGTATTGAAATAACACTCTCCATGGTCCAAATACTATGAAGATTAATTGGAGCTGCAGTTTGCTTTTAATGAACATTAACTGGATATATTCTGAACTATCCAAATTCTACAAATAACATGTTTTTATTTATTTATTCTTCTTTATTACAAATGATTTATTATGTTAATTGTTGTATCTTTTAAATGCACCACACCTATGTTGTGACTGTCTGCCGCCCTTATATGATAATAATTTAGACTGCTGTGGACAACAGGCTGACTTTTTGTATGGATGTTTGAGGTCATTGTTCCCAGATGTCAGGAATATCTTGCTACCTTTTATCACACTCTAAGGGCCATATGTTCAAAGAAGTAGCAAAACAGCTTTTGTCGTTTGTAACGACATTTCAAAGTACAGTGTCGTTGGGCTCATTAATATTTTCAGAGAGTGTCGACTGTGATCAGAAATGTCTTTTGTCATTAAAGTACGATTCCTGACTGAAATTGTCATAGGTAATGACAAAAATGTCGTAACAAAATACAACAATGTTGTAACCAAAGACAAAAATTTAAGTATATAGCTATGGTAAATGTGCTTTTGTTGTGTTTCCTTCAATTATAATAGGTTTCTCACATTCAGAACTTCACATTCCCTCCACTTTTTTGCTTAAAGCACAAACTTTGTCTTTTGCAAGACATTTTTTTAGCATTGTATATGACAAAATTTCTTTTCCTCTATACGACACTGGAGAATAGTTTAGCCATGTCCTTGCCCCGCCCCTTTTCCTGGCAATTCTGGAGTTGTGTTGTACACAACGGACATTACTAATTTTTTGTACTGCACAACCTTCTGGTCCTTAAGGGGTTTAGGATTACCACATGCAGTGAGCATGAGGTACTGTGGTCACGCTAACTGGCAACATCCACCTCCACAAACATGACATCTAGGATGTATTGAAGTTGTTATCTCTTGACCAAGGAGCAAGTAAAAAATAATAGGGACATTAGGATGGTATGGACGTAGAAAGGTAAGTAAGGGATCATTTTAGGAGGTATAGCTACCAGTTACCAAAATTAAATGGTGTGCATGAAGATTTTCCTTCTTAACCCTTCGAGTGCATTGCTTTTTAAATTAAAAAAAAAAAAAATTAAAAATACAAAATCAAGACATAACAATACATTTATAGTGAGTATGTAGTACAAAAAATATGTAGCACAAAATCTGAATTAGTGCTGATAAAGCCAGCTATTTAACCCTTAGAGTGCCAGAGGGGTAGCCAACTAATTGCCAAGCAATGTGTTGGGTGCCCCCTGCAAAGGGTTACACAAGTAAATTTTAACCAATATTAATAATAAAATAAAAATATTCTTTATTTGTAAGCAATAATTATACATCTATATAATATGTTTGCTTACCACAGTGTGCACACATGGGAAGTTTCTGCACCGAACTGCAAAAATAGCAAAAAGCCCTGTTCTTCTGCCGCCTTCATTTCATACAGAACAGAAAAAAACAAACAGGTTTTATAGGTTGTGCATGGATAAGATGTTTGAAATATTATTTCACAATAAAAGTATTAAAACTTACCTTTGGCATTTGTCACATTCCTATAAAAAATAAAGAGAAAACAGGATGAGCATTTACATGGCAGACTCCCAATATGGTTTACTTAAATTGTACTTTATGTTCTACAGAAATGATGATTCCCACAGTGAAAATGATCATTGTGCAGTTTATATGTATACCATGGAATGGGTATAACCCTCTCAAGTCAAAGAAAAATGTAAATTTTCATGGCCGCTGGTAAATTATTCCTGGCAGAACAGCCATGCGGAGTTATATATCTTTTTACATAAGGTTATAACGAGTACTCGGAGGACACATAAGACATTATGGCAGTCTGGGGAGCAAGAGCTATAACAATCACATAGCTTCAATAACATTTCCTTCATTGCTTTTTGAAAAGAAAAAAAAAAAAAAAAAAGAGAAAAAACTTTGTCAATTGATCAGTATAATCTGTGTGGAATTAAAGGAACTGTTTGTTCTCCATAGGCAAATGTTATTGTATTTGTGTGTTTCCAATGCATGAAACCATACATAGTATTACACTACGAGACAGATGATAGAGTGCCTGGGGTAATGTGATGCATACAAATATATGGAGGAAAATGGTTTTATATTTTATCAATATATATGCCCTGATGAAATTCCATGTGTGGACCAAAAACATTTGACTTGTTGCAATGATGCTACAATAAATCGCATTCCACATTTTTAACCTGGTATTTGTGTGTGCTGTCCCGGAACCTTGGCCAGGTATACGTTATTTTCCCATTTATGGGAGGAGCACCAATTTCAGTATCTATATTTATGTTTCTGAGTGCATTTGTCTTGTATTTGCTATATTATATTATATATACATACATACACACACACCTCAGTGCTCAAGTGAGAGCAGCTCCCCAGTGGTGGCCATCTTTGCTGCTTCATAGCTTGTTGGGCAGAGGAGAGGCACATTGGAGAGGGAGGTGGAGGACATGGTGGTAGTTGGGTAGGGAAGCGAGTTGAGTTATGGAGAGAAGGTGACATAGGGGAGGGTGATGCTGGCAGTCCAAGAAGGGAACAGAAAAGAGGGTGATGGTGGGCAGGAATCATGTGACACAGGGGAGGGAGATGGAATCTTTGCAGCGATTTGGACATGAGTGCTTCATCTCTACAGGCAGGTCAATCTGAATAACAATTAGAGAGAACCGGTGTATGTAGTCAAAGTCAAAACAAACCACATGTCCCAAAACATGGTGGCATTAACTCCAGTTCTAACTCCAAAAATTACCTCGAAAAGTAAAGTGGAAGAATTGTAGGATTTGTACTGGTGCCACGGGGGGCACCAGCACACAGAATGGAGGTGGAGGGAGTATACATCTGAGAAAGAACAGTATCCAGAAAAGGATAGTAAAAAGATTTGATTAGCAGGGGTAGGATTGCCAGCATTTCCATTGTATTTTGGTTCTCATAAAAGTTACCTTTAGATTCAAATAATGTATTGCAATTGAAATACTGAAATTTATATTACAGGAGTTATATTGTTACGTGAGAATACTTTTAAATGCAAGGGAGCATGTAAAAAGGTTTAGTGATTTTAGAACATTTTTCTGATCAAGCTGAAGTTGTTGATCCCATCTCACTGATCCGGGACAAACAAAAAAAGTGTGTTTCAAGCTAGAAAGAGGGAATTATACTCTAGGAATAAATGACTCTCAAATGTTTTAAACAGGAGGACTTAACTTGACACAGTCCATTTTATCATAATGAAAATGTTTACGTGATTCAAAGTGGCTATGGGTATGGCTTTCCTTATATGGCTAATGTAGGCAAGATTGATAAAGCCAATTACACAGTAGTAGACACCTGACTGCTACTGTTTATTGTGAAAATACAAATATAGACCTAAATTGGAGATCAGCAAATACAATGAAAAAATGCAAACAGATCCACAGTACTGCTGTGTGAAGGACTCCTATCAAAAGAAGACTTCTAAATTAATATACATTTTATAACTATAGTTTCCCTTAAATGAACACTAAAGATAAATATTATAAATACACACATGCATATTCTATTTCCATTCCTTGCTAAACTTTTAATTATATGAAACTGTATTTGCTGTTGGGGGGTATACATTTTCCTTTATACTGCCGGCTTACTTATGTTATGCCTCCCTAGTGTTCTTTTTTAGGAGGAACAGGCCCTCTTTCAGACCTACAATTTCTCTGTCCCTCTTCCCACCCTGTTGTCCCTGTTTTTAGGAGATCAGACAGTGTTGTGTGTATATAAATGTATCACAGCGTTCCACAGCAATAAAACTCACATTAATGTTTGTTTAAACTTCAGTATAATGTTCTTATACGTTAGTCTGTGTAAATAAAATACTTTGATTTGCTCTAAGTTATTTATTCAGTTACACAAAGAGGCATCACTAGGTAATAAAATACCCTTAACATTCTTCGTAATGTCCTGCCCACCAGCCACATCCCCAGAAACACCCCCTAAAACACAAGTGCCCCTCTTTGGCCATTTGAAATGTTGGCATGTATGTTATGTGTCTCACACAGAAAACTAACAGCCTCCTGACTAGGAAGTGAAGAGTGAATATGATTTCCCCAGCCTCTTGAAAACCACTACATGCAATATCTTGTTCTATCAGAGTATGGGAACATTTATTTACACATCTGCATTTGAATGCCTTTTAAGATAAACAGGTATTTTAAGAATCCTCTTCTTTTAAAGGAGAACTAACATCCTAATAATAACCACTCCACTTATCTTACTGTGGCCATAAAATTCTTATGATTCCTATGATGTCTGCCCTTTTACCTTTATTCAAGAGAAAAACATCTTCAATCAGCTCTGCATACCATTTCATCAAGGCAAACATGGTATTAGTTAGCAGGACTGCAGGACTTCCAACTCTGCTCACTGCAAATGATAATCTTAAAAGCTTAAGGGCAAGCCCTCTGGTCCTTAAATGATTACGAAGACTCATGAACTGCCTGCATTAAAGGGATAGTATTGTGACATTTTTTATAAAACGGAATCTTGAAGCTATTAGAAAAACTAAACTAAATGACCCAAGTCCTATCTCTCAAACCTTTATGGTTTGAGACGTAATTGCAGCAAAAGTTCCCCCTCCCTCCCCTTTCCCTGATGTCAGCGTCTAGCTGACAGCAGGAGAATCCGGTCCCGGGACCATCGGAGGCTCTTCAGCAGAGCCGAGATCGAGACACATAAAAAGAATAAGCATGATGTAATAATTTTCCTCTAAATAACATATATTTAGAATGGTACAAGAGTGAATATTAACCCTTTAAGTGCCATATGGGTATCCAATGCAATGGATACCCCTCCAGCATTCAAAGGGTTACACTTCAAATGTATTTCTGTTAGCAAGAAACAGGAAGTGCTCTGTAGCACAATAGACTAATGGCTGTAACGAGTCCTGTGTTCATGAGAATTTATTCATTTTTTTTGTTAAACCACAGTGTGTTGCATCATTCTGGCACAGAAAGTGGTAGGTTTATCATGTTCTTTTCCTTTCACTATCTGAACTGAAAAGGCTTCTTACAGTATAGTAGAACCACAGATTTTTCAAAACCCCCTATATGTTGTAATAGGCATATTTTTTTTAGAAAAATAGTTTTGGGTTAGATTATCCTATATAATAATTCGCCAAGTTGTGTGTAACGCCTGACATGCGCAGTAGACACTGCTGCATGTGCGGCAGTCATGCGCAGTAGAGACTGCCCGCGCCGTGGCTGATACAGAGCTGGGCGCTCCGAAGGAGCATCCAGCTCTGTATCAGCCGAGGAGCGGGCAGTCTCCACTGCGTGTGACTGCCCCGCGACCGGCTGCCAGAGGCTCTGTATCAGCCGAGGCGTGGGCAGTCTCCACTGTGTGTGACTGCCCCGCGACCGGCTGCCAGAGGCACTGTGGCCCGTGTAACGGGCTGTTCAACTAGTATCAAATAAAGGGATAGTAATGTCTTTTTAAAACAAAACTAAATATTGTGGATATTAAAAAATAACCTAAATGATCCCAGTCCCATCTCTCAAACCTTTATGGTTTGAGAGAACGTTTTAAAGTTCCACCCTCACTGCTGTCAGCTATAAAACTGACAGCAGGAGATTTGTGCCTGGTTTGCAAGTACACTTTGTAGACCGTTCCAATTAAGTATTTCTTTTTAGATTGTGGTATTTCATCTCTGCTGAAGAGCCGCCTGCCTGCCCCCAGACCAGGATCTCCTGCTATTAGCTTACAGCTGACTTCAGGGAAAGGGGAAGGAGGGTGGAACTTTAAAACGTTATAACTCTAAAACCATAAAGGTTTGAGACATGGGACTGGGATCATTTAGTTTATTTTTTTAATAGCCATCATCAAAATTAGTTTTCTAAATAAAAAAACATCTTTGCAAACAAGGGAATATTATGGTGACACTGGGACAGAGATACAAAAATCCATCTCTCAGCTGATTTTACAGCTTACAAAAATTGGGTCCAAACTGTAATTCCTCTAGTCTTCTCCCCTTATAAAACTGCTGCAGGATCAGTCCTTAAAGTAGATCTGACATCTTGAATTTAAGTTTGCATATTTGAAAAGGTCATTCAAAGGTATCTGTTATGTTAGCCCAGTCACTTTCAGGACACACCAATAGGTCAAGTTTTCAGGATATCCATAAATAATCACTCAATCCATCGCAATGAATGAGCCTCTACTTACTCACCTGTGATGCAGAAGAGATATTCTTATTAAAAAAAAAAAAAAGCTGACCCTTGGTGTGTCCCGAAGACTAAGATTGAGAAACACTGTGTTGGCCGAAGGACCAGTAGTTAATACTTTTAGTCTCCCTGTGTGAGAGTAATTAAGCTCCATGTTGCATTGGAAACTTAATCAGTATAAAATTAGACTATGGTGCCCACTTCGGGGTCATTATACAGAAATAAAAATTAATATTTACTAAACCAGGGCTCAAAATTTCCACTCGCCACTAGCCAATGGCGAGTGAAAATTTAGCCTTGGTGAGTAGAAATTCAGCCCTGGTGGGTATGTTTTGGTTTGCAGTGGCGAGTAACTTTTCAGGTCTGGCTAGTAGCAAAGGACTTCAAATTATAAGCCCTGTACTAAACTATTCAATTGCTGGACTTTTAGGTAACAGACAGGCAATTGTTAATATAATTTTCAAATATACAAACTTTATTGTGATATGGACACCTTGAGTTCAAGTTTTATTACGGTGGCATAGCACAGGTGAGGGTGTTTCGCCCTATCTCCCACTTCAGAGAATGAGATTATAAAAGCAATTGACCAGAAATTTTGGAACAAACCAACTGTACTGTACGGTAGTAGTGCTAGTTGCCAGAATTATTACCTTATTTAATAGGCGCGCGGACCTCACTATGGCAAGATGTCCGCGCTCCGTGCTACTGTCAGCTATGGAAGAAAGCATAAATCTATTAAATTAGGTAATAATTCTGGAGACTAGCGCTACTAAGCAGCTAGTCGCCAGATGGGGACTTAATTAAGCTAAAGATGTTGTGCGGAGGTAGTTCCACTTTAACAACTTAATTTTATGTAGTTCAAAAATATTAAATGTAAAAAGATCCCCCTCCTGCCCCTTCTGGCTGCCTCCCACTGAATCTGCAATCCTGTCGTGGGACCGGACACATGTAGCAAGGGACAAACTTCAGTCAGCAAGTATAAGGAAAACCCAGCCCTCCTTGATGAAGGAGGGCAGGATTTTCCTATTCTTACTGAAGATTGACCCTCGCCGCTCTCCAACCAGACCACAGTAAGAGGAAGTGGGACCCGACCAGAAGGCGCGGGAGGAGGATCTTTCTACATTTAATATCATTTGAACTACATAAAAGTAAGTTGATAAACATAGCTCAGTGTGTTATATTTCCAACTAGTGTAACAGCCCGTGTACATGGGCCAAGGTCCGGGTGATGTTAACCCTTTGAGTGCCAGAGGGGTACGCAACGCATTACAAAGCAATGCGTTGCATATCCCTCTAGTACTCAAAGGGTTAAGGGGTCAGTCCTGCACTGCGTCCTGACCCCGACGCAGACATGCACTGTAAAGACTGCCCGAAAGCACAGAATTCTCCCAGCACTCCAGCAGCCTCTACTGTGCATGAGGGCACAAACATCCTAGCGAATTATTATATCAGATAGAGAAGACTCGGCAATCTAGATTATTGCAGACATTACTATCCCATTAAAGAGATAGTTTTGTTTCACAAAAAAGCAGCTCCGATTAATCTTCATAGTATTTGAGCCATGAATACTGTCTGAGTTGTAGTTCAAGAGTAATTGAATGATAAATACCCGCCCCTGATGTAACACTGCTCACCTCAGAACACCAAGACTGTCCGGATCGATCTCAGAGAGGGACAATCTTCAGTGAGAATGAGGAAAAAAAACTGTCAAGGGGGCACAGTATTTAACCCTTTGAGTGCCAGAGGGGTACGCAACACATTGCTTTGCATTGCTTTTAACCCTCTGTCTCTCAGAGGGTTAATGGTTTGCTCTGTGCAGCAGATCTTTCTGTTGCCACTTTCAGTTGTGGCAGACTAAGGTCAGCGTAACAAGAATCACAGTTTTAATGGGGAAGCTAACAGTAAGATTTCCCTTGCTGCGACCTGTCCAGTAAAGATACCAGATTCCACATATGAGGAGAGATGGCTTACACTAGGTAAAAGGGGTGGGAGGGGGATACTTTATCGTTCAATTACTCTTGAACTACAACTTTGACAGCATTGAAATAACACTCTCCATGGTCCAAATACCAAATATGTTCTTCTAATTTAAACCTTTGAATGCCAGAGAGGTATCCAATGCATTATTAAGGGCTCACTTCTAGACATCAAGGTTAAGTTATGTAATTTTCATTTAAAACAGGTGAGTATTTCAAAGTCTTCCTACAAAGCTACAGTGGGGCAAAAAAGTATTTAGTCAGCCACCAATTGTGCAAGTTCTCCCACTTAAAAAGATGAGAGAGGCCTGTAATTTTCATCATAGGTACACTTCAACTATGAGAGACAGAATGAGACAAAAAAAATCCATAAAATCACATTGTCTGATTCTTAAAGAATTTATTTGCAAATTATGGTGGAAAATAAGTATTTGGTCAATACTCATATCAATACTTTGTTATATACCCTTTGATGGCAATGACAGAGGTCAAACGTTTTCTGTAAGTCTTCACAAGGTTTTCACACACTGTTGCTCGTATTTTGGACCATTCCTCCATGCAGATCTCCTCTAGAGCAATGATGTTTTGGGGCTGTCGCAGGACAACACGGACTTTCAACTCCCTCCAAAGGTTTTCTATGGGGTTGAGATCTGGAGACTGGCTAGGCCACTCCAGGACCTTGAAATGCTTCTTACGAAGCCACTCCTTCGTTGCCCGGGCGGTGTGTTTGGGATCATTGTCATGCTGAAAGACCCAGCCACGTTTCATCTTCAATGCCCTTGCTGATGGAAGGAGGTTTTCACTCAAAATCTCATGATAAATGGCCCCATTCATTCTTTCCTTTACACAGATCAGTCGTCCTGGTCCCTTCGCAGAAAAACAGCCCCAAAGCATGATGTTTCCACCCCCATGCTTCACCGTAGGTATGGTGTTCTTTGGATGCAACTCAGCATTCTTTCTCCTCCAAACACGACGAGTTGAGTTTTTACCAAAAAGTTCTACTTTGGTTTCATCTGACCATATGACATTCGCCCAGTCCTCTTCTGGATCATCCAAATGCTCTCTAGCAAACTTCAGATGGGCCCGGACATGTACTGGCTTAAGCAGGGGGACACGTCTGGCACTGCATGATTTGAGTCCCTGGCGGCGTAGTGTGTTACTGATGGTAGCCTTTGTTACTTTGGTCCCAGCTCTCTGCAGGTCATTCACTAGGTCCCCCCGTGTGGTTCTGGAATTTTTGCTCACCGTTCTTGTGATCATTTTGACACAACGGGGTGAGATCTTGCGTGGAGCCCCAGATCGAGGGAGATTATCAGTGGTCTTGTATGTCTTCCATTTTCGAATAATTGCTCCCACAGTTGATTTTCTACACACCAAGCTGCTTGTCTATTGAAGATTCAGTCTTCCCAGCCTGGTGCAGGTCTACAATTTTGTTTCTGGTGTCCTTCAACAGCTCTTTGGTCTTGGCCATAGTGGAGTTTGGAGTGTGACTGTTTGAGGTTGTGGACAGGTGTCTTTTATACTGATAACAGGTTCAAACAGGTGCCATTAATACAGGTAACGAGTGGAGGACAGAGGAGACTTTTAAAGAAGAAGTTACAGGTCTGTGAGAGGCAGAAATCTTGCATGTTTGTAGGTGACCAAATACTTATTTTTCCGAGGAATTTACCAATGAATTCATTAGAAATCCTACAATGTGATTTCTTGTATTCTTTCCCCCCCATTCTATCTCTCATAGTTGACGTGTACCTATGATGAAAATTACAGGCCTCTCTCATCTTTTTAAGTGGGAGAACTTGCACATTTGGTGGCTGACTAAATACTTTTTTGCCCCACTGTATTTTTCATATGTCTTATAAAAATATGCAAAATGCGAGATTCATTTAAACCTATATTATGTATACAAACAAATAAATAGCATTTGGTTCTCAGACTTAAACAGAAACAGTTTATTGAATTCAATTAAGAACATACCACGGTCGTAGAAGTAAAACTCCTGGTAATATTTTATACGCTGTATTTGGTATTATATAGTTGGAAAACAATTTTACAGCAGCAAATTTTGTTTTTCAACAGGGAAGTTTTTGATTACAATTACACACATCATACAGTTCCAAAGGCTAAATCTGAAGTTTTACAGATTGTTGAAAATATAAATAAATTAGAAAACACGCATGATTTTTAGGAGCCAAAGAAAATTAAAGCTTTTCAATCAAAGCAATTCTATCTGCCATTTTGCACTGAACTCTGACACCCTGTACCAGGGGTAGGCATTTTTTTTTTTGTCTGCAAATATGGGTATCCTTTTAAAAGGTCACACGTAAAAAAGTGTGCGACCACATAATGCATTAACCATGTCACCATAATAAAAATGGCGACATAAGAATCTCGCACTGCATGACAGAGAGAAATTATCATGTCGGGTAGTAAAAAGTCGCATTCCAGTTTTGCTGAGTCTCTGAAACTACTTTCACTGCATCTCTCTCCTGCACTTTCTACCTTTCTCTTTTAACCATTTGAGTGTCAGGGGGTGCACAACTCAGTCACTCAAAGGGTTAATCTCACTTATGTGTCCCTTCTTGCATTCTCTCTCCCCTCCTCACGTACTCTTTGTCCTTTCCTCTCTCTCCCTCAGTTTTATTTTCTCTCTCTCTTTCCATGTCTGTTTGCCTTGACCTGTGTCTAAAGTACAAAAACACTGCAGCAGAGAATAGATTCAGCTCAAAGAAGCAAGTTGCAGCTGGTAGATTAATGGGGACCGGCAGTCTGCAGGAGAGAACTGCACTGAGCTCGCAAAAGGGACAGATGCGACCTTTCACTACCCGACATGAGAATCTTGCGCTGTCTTTTGGTGCAAGATTCTCATGTTGCCATTTTTATTAGGTCAACATGACTCATGTGGTCATACGCTCTTTGGCATGTGATCTTTTAAAAGAAAACAGCTAATATGTACTGTAGAGCTTTTCCTGCTAAGGAAAAACAAGAATGCTCCTACTACTGAGAATTTTCAGTTTTTCTGTTTAGATAGCTGTCAGTGATAACTTTTCATAATTTTTAAAAAAAAAGAAAAAAGAAAAATGGGATAACTTTTGAATGAATCACCACCCAGCAGGAATCATATTTGTTATACTGATCACAAAAATGTTACAACATACATGCATACTAAAAATTTTATTCCTTTATAGTAGCCTATATCTGGTCTTCTGGCAGCTCAAGGACAGGCATTGATTGTTTATGGTCTATTTACTGCAACCCAGCCTACACCTCTCTCTCATCATTCATTTTATTACTTTTATATCTTGTAGTCTAAGCACACTGTCTACTTGTTACACAGATCCTCAATCCCCTTACCTTTTTTGCACCTTCTTTCTCACTATGTCCTTCCTCCTTTCAATTCAACTTTTTATTGCACTGCAGAATTTCTCTTAATTCAGCTATCCAGAAGACAGGAACAATCCAGAAGAGTAACTGGAAGTCACTAATCTACTGTCCACTAGTACTGCCTGAACACTGACCAAACATCAACTGACAGGTCTGTTCTGTGCCAGTTCATGCTTTCAAGCAGAACTACCACGTTAAGTAAAGTCGCCCTGCAATACGACAGGTAGCGACTAGCTTAATAATAGTTATTTTTACCTCTCAAAAGTAGCCTCTTGTAAAATAATCATTTGGCCCCAAATAATAATTCCTCATCTGGCGACTAGCTGCTCAGTAGCGCTAGTCGCCAAAATTATTACCTGGTTAATGCAAATTATCCACTGCTCCGGGACTGACAGGCAGGACGGAGCGCAGACATCTTTTCATAGTGACATCTGCGCTCCTGCGCTGTCAGTCCCTTCTGGAGCCGAGCGGCTCCTACCAACGCCTCCAAGAGCCGGCTGGGACTGACAGCGCAGGCGTGCAGACGTCACTACGGAAAGATGTCTGCGCTCCGTCCTGCTTGTCAGTCCCAGGGCAACTGATAATTCTCATTAACCAGGTAACAATTCTGGCAAAATATTGCAGGGCGACTTTAGCTATTGTGGTAGTTCTGCTTTAACATACAGATGCTAGTTATCAAAATACTTTGGGTCTGATATTTGTGTATTAATAAGCATTAATTAAAGAAAATGCATTATTTTATATTTTCTGGTCTACTCTCTGTCCTTATTTTCCCGATCTAGTTCTATAATGGATAACAAAAATATATATATATATATATTACCATGGAGGCATTACAAGGGTGTTTTGCAAGGTCCACATTACCCCTAGCAGCTCTCAGCTGCTTCTCTCTTTCTCTCCGACTTTCTGCCTTTTTCCGTGCGCCAGTCTTCTTTTTAGGCATTTTTCACACACTACATAAATGATATAAAAGGAGATATTAAGATTAGAACCTCAACAGCTTAGGACCAAACATGAATTAAACTGAAATGTGCCGTTAGCCAAGAGAAAAGTCCTACGATACACATTATATATATGTCTATCCCTTTAACAGTGAAACAAGGGTTTTTCCACTGCTAAGAGGTTCTTTATCAAACATATATAGTTGATGGGTAATATCACCAAGTAACAGATAATATGCAGGGACTCAAAGGACTTTGCAAGATAATAAATGGATATGCTTTAGCAAAATTTATTTTGCAAAGTCCTGTGATTGCCTGAATATCATCATCTATTTGCATAACTCCCCATTTGGAAATTGGCTGAGGAAGAGGCAGACAATGTGATTTGTCTCCTCACCCAAGTACATACTGCCAGCTGGCTGAGGAGGCAGGGGGAGAAGCCCCGTGCCTCCTCAGCCAAACGTACAGGGCCTGTAGATAAAGGTCAGGCAAAAGGGAGGGGCTAGCCTGTTCACCCTGGTGAAGATGAGGGGCCGCCAATGAACATTACCTTTTACACTAGCGAAGGGGACATGGTTGCCCCTCCCTTTCTCCGGGGAACAGGATCACCCATCTAGTTTGTCACTAAGAACATCCTCTGCAGTGGCAAAAGGAATGTATAATAAAAATATTCAGACCTTGTGGTGGGGCATCAGGACCCCTCCTGATGTCCCCCAGCTACTAAGCTTCCAGCTAATTGGGCTCGTAGATCAATAGAGGCAATGCGGAGGAGCAAGAGACCTTTTCCTCACTGATGTGAGAGGGTTTCCCGATCCCATTCACTACTTTGGGTACAATGAAAACAGAGGAGCTCTCTTGCTCCCCTGCATCACCTCTATTGATCTCCCAGCTGAATCAGCTGGGAGATCAGTAGCTAGGGGGCATCAGCAGAAGTCTTGATGTCCCACCAATAGGTCTGAGGTTTAAAATATATAAATGTGTTTATTTATTTTAACTAAAATGAAAAACGGGTTATGACTCACTGCACATGCGACGTCATGCAACACTTACTAGTATGTAAATAAAAAAGTGGAGAAAATCTATTGCAAACCAGCTGAAATGTGAATTGAATTAAAAGCAGGTGTTAGCTTCTTGAATACTAGGGGTATCCAAGCCATTAAGAATCAATGGAAATTTGCATGTGTTTTCTGTGGTTCTTATGCTTTGCCCCTTTGGCTGGCAGGGGATAATGGGTGTTGGGAGTTGGCGGGCCCCAAGTTGGACTGAGTAATAAATAGCATGGGGGTCCTGGACCCGACTGATTCACAGGTGTGGGGCTTTTGATATGGGTGTACAAAGCAAGCTTCTTTAAGACCAATAAACTAATTAAGTCAATCTTGTCTTGCGTGGCTCCTGTAGTGTAAGCTGATGGCACACATGAAATTCAAGTAGCATTAGATGTGCACTGAAAAGCTATCCCCTACTATATTTACTTCAACATTGACATGTCTAGCAGCTGTAATTTAGATGCCAAGTGTTTACACCAGTGGTGGCATTACACTGGTTGCAGAAGATGTCCTTGCAACAGTAGGGCCCAGTTTCCTAGGAAGCCCATTAGATCTGTACCATACTACAAATCCCCTAAAGTTCTACCAAGTTTCTTAGCATTTATCCTAGAGGTTGCCATGTGTGTGATGACATCAACCACTGCCAACCGGTAGGTAAGAAATGTTACCAAAGATAGGCATTTCCTTGTTTTCATTTCATGGGTTACTATACCAATCCAGCACCCCAGTGCTATAAAGACATTTTTTCCTGATTTAACCCCACAAGCTATGAAGGTCTTGTCATAATTGTTCAAATTTCACTATGGGACTTCACATCTGCTAAAGATGCTACCTCAAGAAGGCAAGGCACTTACAGAACAGAGCTCTATGGGGGCATAAACTCCCTCAGTAGCAGTCTCTGTTTCAACCTATAACAAAGATGCAAGTAAAAAAAAAAAAAAAAAACACGGAAGCAGAAGTCGATGAAGACTGACAATTTCAGTTCCCATTCTCAGGGATCCAAATGCTGACAGCGAGGAAGTCTGCCACCACTTTATCTATCCCAGAATGTGAACTTCTGCCCAGGGAAGAATCAGATGAACCTTGGACCACAAGGCCACACTTATGTTCCCTTCGTGATGGCTGACATAGGCCTCCTCTTGCCTTGTTAGACTGATCCAAACAGGATGGTCGCAAAGCCAGAAGCTCCAGCACACTGATCGAATGAAGATTCACGGTTGAACCAGAGAACCTGTGCAATCTAGGAGCCAGAAGTGGATTCCCAACCCACCAGGCTGGCATCTGTTGTCACTATAGATCAGTCCACTGTGCCAAATGTCTGGTGGGTGTCCTGCTCCCAGAAGTGAAGATCTAGACTCATCTGGGCCCAGAGGGACATCATGAGTGAGAGATGGCAGTACTGTCTGGACCAGTTCCTGAGAATATCCAGCTGAAGGGTCCAGGTGTGAAATGGACATACGGAACTGCCTCCAGAGCAGAGACCAGTAATCCCAGCACCCTCATGTAATCCACCATCTTTGCCTACAGGCAAGCCAACACCTTGGACATACACTGGGACAGCATCTAAACTTTTCTGTTGGTGAGAAGACCTTTCCTGAAAGGTGCTGAATATCTGAGAAAGACCAAAGTTTGGATGATACAAAAGAGGACTTCTTGAAATTAATCACTTAACAGTGTTGTTCCATAATTAATGAACACACACTCAAACACACCTGGAGAATGAGATGCCCTCCGAAGGTGCATTCAGCAAGAGATTGTTCACATAAGAATTAAAGAAAATCCCTAGTGAACAAATATGGCAGGACAAAGTGGCGATAAAACTTCTGTGAACGCCCAGAGCAGATACCAACACAGAAGGGAAGGGAGGTGTATTGGAAATGGAGATCTTGTAAGTTGAAACAAAGGAAACAATTATGATACATGTGAATTGATATGTAAAAGGTACAAGTCCCTTATGTACACAGAAGCCAAAAACTCCCCTGGACACACTGCAGCAATGACTCCATCCTGAACAGAGTTATATGAATACGACGACAGACACTTCAGATCCAATACCGAACAGCCACTGTTTTTCTAGGGTTCTATGAAAAGAGAGGAACAGAACCCCATGAATCTTTCATGAGACGAGACCTTAATCAAGAGATGCATATTTATCAAGGCTTGAACTGCCTCCAGGAATTGAATAGTCCTCAGTGGATTGTGGGGAACCTTTTGGGTAGGGGTGTACCGAAACGTTTCAGCTGAAAATTTCATTTTCAGCAAAAAGCCAAAATAAAAAAATGGCCGAAACGGGGAGCCAAAACAAGCAAAGCTCTCTCATTGCTCCCTGAACTGTCAGAGCCTTGTTATGGTAAGTCAGTCTCCTCACTTCTGCGGTATGCTCCCAGAACGTGTTAGTTACATAGAGATGGTTTTGCTCGTTATGTTGTCAGTGTCCACAATTCTG
This sequence comes from Rhinophrynus dorsalis, assembly GCA_037306005.1. Lineage (NCBI taxonomy): Eukaryota > Metazoa > Chordata > Amphibia > Anura > Rhinophrynidae > Rhinophrynus > Rhinophrynus dorsalis. The sequence continues at coordinate 165,784,479 of CM074718.1, forward strand.
CGGTATGCTTCCAGAACGTTATAGTTACATAGAGATGGTTTTGCTCGTCATGTTCAATCAGTGCCCTCACTTCTGCAGCATGCTCTCAGAACGTGTTAGCAACTTTTAAAGTGGAGAACTATCTTCACTTTACTACAAGTCCCATCATCCTTATCTTGCCTGGTGCCGAACATAGCTTTGATTGAGTGCTAAAGAGAGTTGGGAATGAGCACTGCCCCGCTTTCTACCCTGCTTTGCAAGCAGAATACAGGGTTGGGAGAGAGAGTGAGGCAGCGCTCATTCACAACTCTCTTTAGCACTCAAACAAGGCGAGGTAAGGATGATGGGACTTGTAGTAAAATGAAGAAGAACTAACGTTCTGAGAGCATGCTGCAGAAGTGAGGGCACTGACTGAACATAACGAGCAAAACCATCGCTATGTAACTATAACGTTCTGGGAGCATGCCGCAGAAGTGAGGACACTGACTTAACATAACAAGGCTCTGACAAAACTTTGTCCAGAGAACTTTTCATAGATTGCAGGCCATTTATTTTGCAGAACACTGAATATTTAGTTTGATATTTTAATCCATACAGTGTTCTGGTATACTGTAAATTTTAGAGTAAAGTAAAATTAAAGCACTGCACCCTGGGACTTGTAGACCTGTTTAGCAAGCAGTATTGGTAACCTTCAGCTCATGGGACTTTCACTTTGACTGTGCCATTGCACATTGTTTCTTTTGTTAGTCCTATAAACTAAAAAAGTCATTTTCAGTTTTCGGCCAAGTGCATCCTAACGTTTCGGTACAAAATTTTCATTTCGGTGAACCCCTACTTTTGGGTTTAGGGTGGAGGCAGGCCTGGCTTGAAGAGGGGTTAGAAAGCTTGGCTGAATAAAAGTACTGGCATTGGCGAAAAGAATGAGTTTTTCGAGAAAAATGTGAACCCTGACCTGGGGCAACTGAGAACTCCTGCCCTCAGTGGCATGGCTAATGACCTTATCAAGTTATGGGCCAAGGAGCCGTTTGCCCACAAACGGAAGTGAGATAAGGGACCACTTTGAATATCCGGTCAGCTAAGGGTGCGGAATGCAGCTACTGAAAGCACTGCCTTACCAATGAATTTAACAGTATCTAAGGCTACCTCACAAATATATGAATCAGTCACAAGACTCTTGGATATGGCAAAATCATCCGCCTTGAAAGATTCCAACTGGACCACTTCCAATTAGCTTGCACCAAATAGCCTTTGCCATTCCTACTCAGGATGTGGCAAATGCCAGGTGCAAGCAGACCCAGTGGCAGAAAAAAAAAACTGTACACATGATCCTTTAATGCAGCTGCTTCCTCAAATGAATTCCCAGGGGTAAGGGAAGAGTCACCCATGTCTTTCTTCCCTGTTTCACCTGCCTCTAGTGAGCCTTGGCTTTGCACAAAGGCTGGAGTGTTCATGAGAGCTAAATAATCAGTAAAGCCAATTACGTAATGTTGGACGCTGAAGAAACACCCTGGAGCAGCTAAACTGTTTCTACATTTATGAGGATGTACAGCTGATCACTGGAGGTTAATCTGGCCACATGGGTGAGCAATGGATCCTCCTATTCCTTTCCCTAAAGCCTCAGAAGCCCAGGCTCCAGTAAAGGTATAGCTCCATAATCAAACAAGCCACAAGTGCCAAATACCAATGTCTCTATATGGTACAGCTACAAAGGGGGTCCCTAAATGGTAAGATGCAAGCCCAGGACAGTCAAGTTACTTTCGTGACACAGAGCCCACCCAAAGCATGGGAGAGTAAGTGAGAAGAAGCTGGCCTTCAAGACCAATTCTTAAAGGTACAACAGACACAAATAAAAGAAAGTGTGCAAGTCCCTCAGAACCCTTGCACCACACAAGACAGGCAAGGGAATAAATAGAAAATCATATGATAATAAATTAAATAAACAAGTGGCAAGAATGCAGGAATGAGCCAAGCAGCACCATAGACCTCAGATTGTGGCTGGCATACATAAACTGACAGATGACACAAGGGCCAGAGCTGCAGTGGTCTTGTGAGTATGTCCTGTCCCTGTCTTCAGCCGCTTATAAATTAAGAGAGCAAAAAGAGTGTCTGTCAAATGCATTAGCCATCCCCAATGCAGACCCCAGATCCAAGTAAAAGTCTGCCTCACATTATACTGCGAGTACGAGACGAACTGGGAAAAGGAGCTTGCCTAATGGCAGATAAGGAAACATCTCAGTAAGTGCGAAAATAATAAGTAAACAAAACCTTCAGCCTGAGCAGAGCACTCAGAAACGGAGTATGCTGCTGGCCAGGCATAGAGGTGCTGAGAGGGAGTTTCACCTCCACAGGGCTCTGACCTGCATGCACCCTGCCTCCTCGAGGTAGCATTTCTACCCATGGCTCCTCTGTTCCGAAAAAGAATTCAATTACATGGTTTACTGCTTAATAATACAAGGATATAACAACTTCTGGGATATTAGTAATTCAAAAATGGTTTCAACTTTTTTTAACTACCATTTTCTATTCTGATCAACAGGGTGATGGGGGGTGCTCACTTGTCATGAACACGGCAATTACAATTCAATGCAGAAACAGTATTTCGTTGTTGTTGTTTTTTTTGCAATGTATAATGAGAATGTTGACGACCGGACCAAATTCATATGAAAATGTAAATATACGTTCTATAATGACACACAGGAGTGAAACGTGATTTGGCAGCAGATGAAGGAGCACCATCCCTAATAATTAATTACTAAGGTGAGAATGAGAGCAATGGGAAAAAAATGTATCTCGAACACCGCTGTGCCAACCAGTACCATCTAACCAATATTTGCGGCAAATAAAACTAAAGATCTCAACCTTTTTTTGACGTCCGGGTCCTCGTCTGTAAGCCGGGCCGCCACTTCCGGTGTCGTGTCTAAAATGGCATCCCATAGGTTTTGGTATCCGTCACGCCCAGGGGGCTGACCCTCACGCAGAGATCTGGCAGCGGGATGTGTCTTAAAGCGTCCTGCTCTGATCACTTCGCGTGACCTACTCAGCGAGAGCAGGCACGCAAATGTGCCCTTGTGTTTGTGAAGTAATATGCTATCGGAGATGGTAATTTCCCAGCGTGTTATCGAAGGTGGTAACGTCCATTGATACAGAGGCATAGTGCTTTGACTTGTATGCCTATATTTTAACCATTTGAGAGCCAGAGAGGTATGCAATAACGCAATGCATTGGATACCTGTTTGGAACTCAGCGTGTTAAAGGGTTAGTAAAGTTTTACATAAATAAGTAATATTGTAGAAAATCAAAAATTAAGTCCGTTGATAGCAGTCTGAACTCTCAAACCTTTATGATTCGAGAGTTATAACGTTTTAAAGTTATCTCCTTTCCCTGACATTAGCCTCTAGCTGATAGAAGAAGATCCTGGTCCTGTGACAGGGGGTGGTTCTTCAGGAGCGCCGAATTACCACAATTTAAAAATAAATACTTCATTGGAACAGTCTATAAAGTGTGCCTGGTTTGCAAGCACACTTTGTATTTCCAAAGAAGTATCTCTTTTTTATAAATTGTGGTATTTTGGCTCTGCTGAAGAACAGCCTCAAGTCAGCTGACACAAATCTCCTGCTGTCAGCTTTACAGCTGACAGCAGTGAGGGGAGAACTTTAAAATGTTATATCTCTCCATGGCCACTGCAGGGATTTTTGCCTATACAGACAAAGGTGCATTTTGATGCCCCTTCGCCTATTGCCAATTCCCCCCACCTTTGACCTGGCCACAACCCCCTACCCCCACCCAGAAAAAAAAACAAATTAGTGATTTTGTAAAGTGCATTTTATTAACCATATAGTTTAGGGATAGTCAATTGCTGGACCTCAGGCTGGTGAGGACCATAACTCACACCATTCCAAACATCCAAAGGCTGGTTAGGGATGATGGGAGACATAACCTCCAACAGCTGGAGACCCAACAATTGACTATACCTAATATAGACCATTAGTGACTTACGTTATACCAGTGTTCTGCAGGAAGTACTATATGGCTGTCGGCTGAATATTTTAATCAGTCTAGTCCATGCACTGTTTATAATCTAGGGCAAATTTGTTTGCATTTTAATATGTATTTAGGGATCTCACCCCTTTACAGTTACTCCTACTGTGTTCTCATCATTAATTATATTTCATTTTATGTGTCTGTTATTTCAAAGCCAGCAGTTTTTAATACTATGATGCACTGACTACTCTTTTATGCCTACAAATTGTTTGGGGAAGCAGTGCCTGATGGCACAAATTGTACCCAATATGGATTTTCAGTGTAGTAATGTACCTTGTACTATGACATACCAAGGAAGGAGTGTAGTGGTTATGCTGAGTTCCGCACAGTCTTCCGTTTCAGCTTGAATATGATAACTCCACACTATCTCCACATGTACTTCTGGGTTCACTGAGGTCACCTCCTCAGTACGCCAGGATGTACATGTGAAGGCAGTGTGGAGTTATCAGCTTCACATTGGTACCGGCCATAGTTGTGGGTCAGTGAGGGAGGAGCCACAAAAGGGAGGAGCCACAAAAGGGGCAGAACCACTCAATGTTACATGACCCTACAAAACTGAGCTTCAGGCTCCTTTAACCCCTTGAATGCAAAATGCGTAAAGCAGGGTCTCTCAGTGTGTTGGAGACCTCTACAATTCAAGGAGTTAGAAAGCCCATTTAACCCTTTCCGTGCCAGAGGGGGTTGCTAAGGAATGCATTGCATAGCCCTCTAGCACAGAAAGAGTTAAATGGGCTTTCTAACTCCTTGAATTGTAGAGGTCTCAAACACACTGAAAGTCCCTGCTTTATGCATTTTGAGGGGTATGCAACACATTGCTCTGCATACCCCTCTGGTACTCAAAGGGTTAAGCACTTGCATACCTTTCAACATTTTGCCAGTGATCACTGCCTCCATATAACTGCTAAAACTCATATTATTATCTCTATATACTGATCTGTTCAAGGCCAGACAGCACAGCAACAGCACGGAAGGCGTGGTCATAGATTTAATCATTACATTTTCTTTAAATGGCATGATGTATTTCCGTACAGTAAATTAATTCTCATTACATTGCATGTCTGCTTGCTCCTGTGCCTGAGTTTCTCTCTGTTGCTTACACAATAAAGCCAGCAATGCTTCCTTTTCCTTCTGTGCTGACAGAAAAAGGTATAACATGTTCCTGTTGTGTTATATGGTACAGGGGCACATACAATGTATTGTACCTGCTAAAAGGGTACAAATGGAAAGGGTACAAATGGAGGATATACACTTGATTGATATATCCAAAGCACTGAGAGGCAATGAATTGAATACCTCTCAGTCATTCAAGGGATTAAATCAATAAACCATTCAATAATTTAAGGGGTCAAATCAATACAACACTCTAGCATTCAAGGGATTAAATATAGATTAAATGTTTATTGGTTGCTTATAGTAAATCTAGTTTGCACTAGAATTGCTCCACTTTCGTATTTATGCTTATGGCCTACAGACAGATTTCAGCTCTGTCCAGCAGCAATAGTAACCCTTTAGGTGCCACAATGCAGTGAACACAGTACTCATCACCATGGCGCACACACAGAGTTAACAGATGCTCTCCCAAACCCCTCCTAGCTTTCACTATTTTATTCTGGTCTGTCACCAACTCGTCTATGCTGTCCAAGTACAGCTCGTCCATGGCCATTGCGGTACCCTAACAGGTACATAACCAAGTGACTGATCCCTCTCACAGGCTTGGCTCAGGATATCTTAGGCGATGGAGAAGAAAGCATAGCCTGCACGCTGAGCCAGACGCTCCTTCTGTTTGGGTGAAACAAAACACAGCTAGGACTGCTGACCAATAAGAGAAGAGTATCAAGCACACTAGAATTTTAAAGAGCACTCCCCGGGCCGTGGAACGCAAAGTTTTCATTTACTACGTCCGTGTTGTAAAGAGTGAGGCTGATGAATGAATTAACCCTTCTGAGTGACTTGGTCCCTGTGGCGCCCACTTAGTCACCTCACTTCTGTCCCGTCTTCATTCGTGGCATATATATATATATATATATATATATATATATATATATATATATATATATATATATATATATATATATATATACATATATATATATACAAATTTTGCGGGTCCCCCAATTTTGGCACCCCTCTGCTGCGGCACCCTAAGGTGGCTGCCTTATGCTAGCGCCGGCCCTGACCATTAGGATGGCGGTCATACTTAATAGAACCCAGCAATTTATCTTTTCTTGCTCTTCAGACCAAAGAAGCCATTAAAGGGCTAGTAATGGCTCATTATTATGATATTATTATACTAACACTCTCCAACATTGGAAATGTTGTCCTCGCTCTTGATTCTATGAAATTATATTATGAAGAATCTCCATCACTCCCCTTTTCCTTACGTCAGTCTTCTGTTTTCAGAGCTGAAAGCTGATCCAGATGGATCACAATGAGGGACAGTCTTCTGTCAGTATAAGGAAAAAGAAGGGCAGGTTTTTCCTTATAGTGATAGAAGGAAGATTGTTCCTTATTGAGATTTGTCCAGTCTGATAACCGGATCTTAGATCTGAGGCAGGCTACATAAAATATTGAAAAGGGGCAGAGGGGGACACTTTATATTATAATTTCATAGAAACTAGAGTGATGCCAACATTGCCAATGTTGGCGATTGTTAGTATACACTATAAGGAACGATCATAGCTTAAAGGGATAGTAATGTTTCATAATAAAAGCAGCTCTAATTAATCATCATGGTATTTGGACCTTGGAGAGTGTTATTTCAATTCTGTTAGAGTTGTAGTTTAAGAGTAATTCAATGACAAAGCATCCCCCTCCCGCCCCTGTTACTGATGTAACACTGCTCAGCCAGAGCAGAAGGGAGGTACCCAGGTAGATTGCAGAGAGGGACAATCTTCAATTAAGCTAAGGGAAAACCCGGAAACATTTGTCAAGGGGGGCAGGGCTTTCATTGTTCTCCTATGAAGAAGATTGTCCCCTGCTGTTATCTGTCTGGTCTATGGACTGCTTTCCACATCTGAGGAGATCAGTGTTACACTAGGTAAAAGGGGCGGGAAGGGGAAACTTTGCTTATGAATATCTCTCAAACCATAAAGGTTTGAGAGATAAGACTTATATCGTTCTTCATGTTTTTTAATGCCTACAAAATAAAATAAAGATAAAACAAAGTATTACTATCCCTTTAAGTTAAACTACTATAATAGTTTAAGTAAAGCTCCACCTCCTTTAGTTACCCTGTTGTCTGGCTTCCACATCAAACTGCCAAACCAACTAGACATTCATCCAATTCTACCACTATGTCTGGGGAATTTTGTCATTTCACACTTCCATATCTTTTAGTAACCATGTTCATTCAGTTGTCACTTTGACATATTAGCCATCTGCTTATCCTGGACTCTTGCATAAATGTACCTGTTCAGTAAGTCATTGTTGATTCTGGCTTTGCTCATTCACTCCTAGGTGGCAGCATCCTTAGCATACTTCCCTTGGGTGCATTCACAGTCGTGGAGGTGGTTGTACTCATGTGTAGGGCAGGGCAAAAGTTGTCTCCGATTTCCCACGATAAATCACATGAAAACCATGCTATTGTCACAGGAAAATCCTCTTTTAAAACAGAAATTAAAATGTTCATGGTTTTCGACCATTGGCCAAAATTCTCTGCCAATTTTTCAATGGCTAGAAAGTTTCCGCCCATTGATTTACATGATGTTCCCTATTTCACTATAAAAACATGGCATATTTGTGGAACTGAAACACAATAGAAGCATCTACAGAGCAAGGTAGACATGCTGTACTGTTCTGTTCTGTTGGAAAGGCTCATAGTGACTGCTATCACTATGAGCAGGTTTAAAAATAGTAAAAAGAGGAATGGAAGGACCCTTATGTGTCCACTGAGTCTGAGGAGGAGGAGGAGGAGGAAGTGAGCACTACTGAACCAATGCTGTTCAGTCACCCTAAATCACCCATAGGGACCTCTTGGGCAATTTAATGGGAAGGGAGGAAGAAAAGGGTAGTACTAGTGAAAGCAGTACAGATCAGCTGCCTGTGCCTGCTGCAAGACATGCTGCCCCTGCTGCCACCATTGCTGTACATGCTGCCAGACATGTTGCCCTTGCTGCCACGTGTGCTGTGCCTGCTGTCAGATGTGCTGCCACAATACTGTGCCTGCTGTCAAACGTGGTGCCCAGGCTACTGCTACCACCATTGCTGTGCCTGCTGTCAGACGTGCTGCCCCCACTGCCATTTGTACTGTGCCTGCTGTCAGATGTGCTGTCCTGCTGCCACCAGTGCTGTGCCTGCTGCCAGTGCTGAACCTGCTGCCACCAGTGCTGAACCTGCTGCTAGGGTGTCTTGTAATACTAAGGTGGGGGGAAGGAGAAGATGATGCCAAGTGTGACAGCAAGGGACCCTAAGTCACACTTCCATCCCCAAGCAGTCCTGCCACTGCTAGTACTACCACTACTAAGAAGGTCCAGCGGCTTTTTAGTGTTAGGAGTGAAGGAGGGGGTAATCAGTATCCTCATAGTGACTGTGAGGAGGAAGACTCTGCGGCTGAACTTGATGTCGTTGGTGTTAGTAGTAGTAGCAGTAATGGTGAAGCAGCCGGTGGGACTAGTGTTAGGGGAGTGGTAGGGGAAGCATTTGAGAGCATCCAGACTAGTGGTCAAGGGAGCCCACACCATTCCTCTGGCTCTGGGAGTCCCCTTCCGTTCACTACAGTGTCCAAGTGGAACATGATCCTGAAGAGGCCAGAACAGGTGTTGGGGGAGAGCAGGCACAGAATTAATACCACCACCAGCAGGAGCACAGATCAGCTGCCATTACCTGCTGTTACTGCTGCCAGTCTGCCTTCTTCAGGTCAAATAGAAAAGCCAAGTGTGACATTAGTGGACCCACTGTCACATTGTTCAGCACCTACTCCAAGCAGCAGTGAGATGTCTGTAATAGAGCAGCAGCATGTAGGGATTAGTGGTGGTGCTGGTGATGATGCTGGAGAAGCCACGATGGAAGAGACATTGATGGCCTTTTTAGCAGAAACTGAGAAGGAATGGGAGACAGGGATGAGGATGGGCATCACCACCACTACCACCACCACTTGGAATTTGAGGAATTTTCAACTGCTCTAATTCCTGCTGCTGCTGAGATGCAAGGGCAGCAGGATGCAGAGGAGCAAGCTAGTGTGCCACCGACTACCGTGGATACAGTGCAAATGGGGTCAACAAGTGATGCGGGACTAGGACAGGTTCCGCTTGCCAGCGCCAGCAATACTCCTGGTCCTAGTTGCAACACTGAATCTGAGGCAGTAGCAGCAACAGCAGCAATATCATCCTCTGCCACAGACAGTGAAGAGGAATGTGGAGGACAAGAAGAAAGAGACCAATCTTCTCCACCTGTTCCACCTTTTCCCTCCCCCTGAAGTAATGGGTGTGGGGCTATTTTTCTCTTGGGGCAGGCACAGTGCAGTATCACAAAAGGCACTGTGCACAATTTTTGACTAGTCAGTGAGAAGAGGAAAGGAGGGAACACACCTTGGTGCAAACACCCTGATATCACACATGAAAAACTGACACCATGACATTTATGTCAAACATGTTAAAGCCAAACACCCACCACAGAAATCAAGCACCACTGTTGCTGTGCCCCCTGACTCCCCAGGAAGGCAACAAGAGGCAAGGCAAAGATCAAAGAGGAGGAAGAGTAGAGAATCCCAGGCAGAGACTGGAAGTTCCATGATGGGACAAATAACTAGCTCACCATCACCTTCTTCCTCTAGGATAACTACATCTTCTGCCAATCCATCTCGTTCATCATTACTTCCTCCCGCCAAATTATAGCCACTCTGTTGTTAGAATGTGGCAGTTCATCTCCACCCATTGCACACTGTGTGGTGCACTGCCCACACATGGCAGTGTGGTGGAGGAGAATCGCAAACAGGGCATCAAGTGGCATTTGAGATGCTGGCAGGGAGGGTTCATCATTACTATTAAACTGTCAGCACATTGTCATTTGTCCTGGGTTCTGGACAAGGGGTATAGTGACAGATACAATACTTGGTTTCTGGTGTTATGGTGTTTGGATACAGTTGTGCCCTCAGATATTATTTACCACACACTGCGCACATTGCAGTTGCTGATGAGACGCACAGTTCCTGCTCTCAAGGGAAAGAATTATATTCTAATAACAACACACCCATGATTTTGAAGAACGGGCAGGCGGAGAAGAATTATTGACCAATCTTTTCTCCATATAGACTGGGGGCTACTTATTGTGCTGCTACTGCCTCAGGCACATCACAGGAGCTAGTAGTAGCAACTGGAACCATCATCATCCACCACCCATGTTACTGCTATTGTTGATCCCATTTCCTTTTAGCTGCCTAATCATCCTGCTGCTTAAACAACTCAGCAGCAGCAGGAGGGACAGCAGTTGCAAATTCCACATTTATGGACTCAGGAGGAGGACACTTGACAATGACCACTGGCCAACATGACCTGCTGGCACTAGGCCATTGAGTTTTACCTAAACCATCGGACTATCAGTGATCCTGTAGTGTTGAGTGCACAAAACTTGTGTCTCAACTTTTTATAGCAAACTGTCATCCTGTTTAGATCACTGTTACTAGTTGATGCTTCTTGATCTCCATGCTCCTGTGCCAATCTGTGGTCCGTGACATTACAACTAAGTCATAAGATGGTCCGGCAATAGTCTAGCGCCGACCCCCTCCACAACATAGGACCACCTAAAACAAAGTAGAAACAATAGGGCAATATCCTAATAACAATATAATAACACACTCAGACAAATAATCGTAAAAAAATATATATATATTTTATTATACGAATGTACAAGATAAAATAAGTAAACTGCTACATAAAATGCAATATAGTAATAAAAATCATACCCAACAATATGACTACTAGTCAACACTAATAGCGAATCCAAATAATGCAACACAGATCTCTCAGATATCAATCGAGATTGTCGCCTATATTGGATCCTACAGTGTGCATACAAAACTGAAACACATATAAAATCTAAATAGAAAATAAATAGATAAGTAACACTTACATGGAATATGCAAGTATCTCTCTCATTGGTACTAATCTCCCAGCCAGGAAATAGGAAAACTCTCCACTGCAGCGCATTTAACACATAAAACAGTGCTTTATCAAGCAGACAAACAATGGAGCATATACCTAATTTAGAGGTACCGGCTATTTAAAGCACTAAATTAATACCATGATTCGTAGCAAATCCATCCAAATACTATGGAAACCCTCACAGGTCATAAGCCTCCTAAAATCTCTGAAACGTGTATATAATAATTGCAACAAAACATACATATGGAAGTTACTCCACAGACAACTTAGTAAAAAACCCCATATATTCATTGCAATTGTTCCGACATCAAATACATTACAGAAAGGAACCCAGTTCAGTATTCTCATTTAATCCTTTAGGTGTAAGAGTATCAAGGGTGTAAATCCAATACGCTTCGCGTTTGTTCAATATTATATCAAAGTCAACTCTCCGAAGATTCGGTTTTACTCTATCAAAGGCAAAGCCTTTTAACCCTTTAGGATCTTGATTATGTTCCTCTGAGAAGTGACGTGATATTGAATGGGTAAGTAAGCCATTTCTAATATTCCTCCTATGTTCATTAATTCTTGTTTTGAACATCCTCTTAGTCCAACCCACATATTTCAAGCCGCACGGGCACTCCAAAAGATATATAACTCCCGTGCTGTTACAAGTTATAAAATGTTTTATTGGATACTCTTTCTGTTCCCGGTCACTGAATGTATTCACTTTTTTGGGACATTTGGCACATGCGGAACATCTTCCACAATAGTGCCAACCCTGCACCCGTGACTCACTACACAAGCCCAAATTCTTATTAATCTTCCTAATATTATTCTTCTTATTCTGACTTTCTTTATGCACTCACAATACAGTGGGAGCTAAAATATTACGCAAATTGGGATTCTTTTTGCATACAATTGTCACTCTTTCTGGAATAATATCTTTAAGAACTTTATCTTCCTTTAAAATGGGCCAAAAATGATCCAAAATTCTTTGGACCAAGTGCACTTGGGGAAAAAAAATGGTACTTACTACCAATCCATACTTTTTATCATATTATTTAGGCCGATTTATAAGTTTACACTTTCTTCTGATTATGTACTGTAACTGTTGTATAAGAGACGTTGTTATTGTTGCCTTGAATTTACAGACTCCATCCTATGATTATTCTGTATATGTAAGTGATGGAATGTAGTGCATTTTCTCATTTTATCTCCCAACTGTTTTACCCTTCTTGTGTATCTGTTTTTTTATTCTCAATAAACTTATTTCAAATAAAAAAAAAAAAAGTTAACCTACGAGATATGAGAAAGTGAGCAAGTAATATAAGAGAAAAGAAGAGAGTATTAAAAGAAATGACAAGGCAGAACATGAAAGGCATAAGAGCTAGAATTAAAAGAAGAGAAAAGAAAAGATTCAGCATCATGGGGGGTGGTAGAGGATATAAGGAGGACATAGGGGTCAGACAACATCCCTCCTCCTAGGTACACCACATCTAGGGTATTCATAGACATCTTATTGCATCTCTGTATGCAATGTATATCACCCAATAAGTATAACATCTGTTTCAATGGCAGGGGACAGTCATTAGTGAATCGAACCCCTTTCCTCCTTAGAGTGAACAGAAGAAGGGGATTGAGCGAAAATGATAGTTTTAGGAAGTTAAAACAGCAAGTGTATCGATTCCCCCAGCCAGAGCCTCAGTAGATCCAAGTGGTAGAACCTGGCAACCCCACCTCGATTAGGGATCAAGAGTGGTTGGTCTGTGGGAGCGCCAGGTGCACCATAACTCCTCAAAAAGCCTGTACACATTGCATGTAGTCTCTCCATCTCATACGTCCGATCCACACTCTCTCTCCACATAGTGATAGTTGGTAAAGACGTTGATTTCCATAGCTTAGGGATCAAGTGTCTGGCATGATGCATCAGTATTTTCAGGTGAGACTGAAGATAAGAGGGGACCAGAGGTGGTAGTGGTAACATCATAAACAAACAAGCAGAGGGATCCATGGGTATTACCACCCCAAACATGGAGTTAAGAAGCTTCACCACATCATCCCAGAATCCCATAATCTGAGGGAAAGCCCACCAAATGTGCAGGGGACTACCCACTGCCACTGCACATCTCCAACACACCTGAGGAGAACCCAGAAAAATTTTATGTAGCTTGTCTGTTGTGTAATACCATCGGGTAAAGAATTTATAACTAACTTCTTTCATCATTGCGTTTGTTGTAACCGAGAGCATGTCTCTTAAAATGTTAAACCATCTGTGAGTGGAATAAGACAAATTCAACTCCACCTCCCACACTAGCACAAAAGCAGTATCCAAAACATATTTTGAACCATGCCAATATGTAAAGAAGATGGAAGAGCACAAATCCAGTCCTTCTCTGGGGCCTTGATTACATCCAGTAGGAGGGAGATCGCGGTCGCCGTAGAGTATCTAGCAATATGTGGAAGCACCAGTCCCCCTGCATCCAAAGGTTCATAAAGGCGATGTGCCGGTAAACGCGTTTTTTTATAAGCCCAAATGAAATCATTAATTAGTGATTGGAGTTTCTTAATCTGTGTGCTGGAGAAACCAAGCAGAAGCGTCCTAAGCATATACATAATTTTGGGCAGTGTCATCATTTTCACTAGACTCACCCTACCAAACCATGACACATAGAGCTTATTCCATTTCTGAAGATCATCCGTTATTGAGTTAACTAAATGAGTATAATTATCTAACAAGGTCATTTGGAGATCAGCGAACAGATTGATCCCTAGATATTTTATTTTCTCTGGGGGCCATTGAAAAGGAAATTGCACCTTCAGAGAATCTCTTAAAGACTGGGGTAGATTTAAGTTAAGAATTTCTGATTTAGTGTCATTCATTTTAAAATTGGATAGACACCCGTAGTCCCGAAGCAGGGCGAGCAAAGCTGGTAATGAAACCTCAGGGTTTGATATAAATAGTAAGATATTATCTGCAAAAGCTGATAGCTTGGTCTCCCCCCCCTCTACATGGCATGCCCCAGATGCCGGGATGTAATCTAATCGTGTTGAGCAAGGGCTCCAAAGATAGGACAAAAAGGATCGGTGATAGAGGGCATCCCTGACGGGTCCCATTAGTAATCCAGAACGGGTTCGATAGAAACCCATTGATCTTTAGTCGAGCTGTCGGGTTTGAATAGAGACTCATAATTTGATGGCGTAGTTCCCCACACATACCCAAGTATCCAAGCAACTCCTCTAAGTATGTCCAACTAACCCGATCGAACGCTTTCTCTGTGTCTACTGTGAGAAGCAATGAAGGAACATGTTGAGAGACAGCTGAGTAGATTAATGAGAGAGCTTTCGTGGTATTGTCACGCGGTTCCCTTCCTGGTACAAATCCCAATTGATTGAAATGAAGTAGAGCCTGCAAGTATTTCTTAAGCCTGTTCGCTATGAGTTTTGCATAATATTTAGTGTCATTATTCAACAATGAGATTGGTCGATAACTGGAGCATTGTGACCAATCCTTATCGGGCTTTGGTATTAGGGTTATATGCGCTTCCAGAGCAGTAGGAGCAAAAGTTGCCCCTTTAAGAATCGCATTAAAATACCTGAGCATATGTGGTAGAAGGGAGAAGGCGAAGGTTCTGTAGTATAATGTTGTAAACTCCTCATTTTCATCTTTTTTAAAAAACTCATTCTTATTATTTGTACCCTCATTCGTTTTAACCTTTTCCTCTCTATTTCCCTTTTTATTTTTACCTTGTCTTTTTAAATTAACCCTTATATACAATAGAGACCTAATCAGTCCATGAGTATCCTTCTCCCCCTCCTCCGTACTATTAAACTTCTTTGGGTCTATTAGAGAATGTTCACCAAGAATTTGTCTGAACTTATGATCTTCATCTGAATAATCCATATTAATGTTGATATATTGAGAACGATCCGAATACAAAACTAGTAAAAAAATCCTCATAAACCTTACCGGAATCATAACCCCTCTCAGCAAACCTCCGCATCAGAAGACCCCCCTGCTTCCAGTAATCAGCCAATTTAGAACAGTGGTGACATATTTGACGGGCCTAATACTAACAGCTGAAGCGCCTCCACTTGTGTATTAAGTCATAAGATGGTGTTTGCAGGGTAAGCACATTCACCGCCATCCATCTCTCAGTGCCTGGACTTTCTCACTCCATCTATACAAGACCTTCAGGAGAGTTATGCCCAACATTAGGGTCAATTCATTGAAGACCAGACTGGGAAGCCCACTCAGGCCGAGCCTTCTATCACTGTTCTGTTCCAGCACCTACTCAAAGTGTTCATATTATTTCACCAGAAGCACTGGTCCATCTTCTGGAAAAATTCACCTGAGATTGTACTTAGTACTGTGAGTTTTTTAAATTGTGCCACCTCCTTTTCTCCCTGAAGCCTCATACTTATTCTTTTGAAGTTGTAAAAGTCCTAATAGTCATCTCCTTTTTCAAAGGGTGATCCTATGGCTTGGTCTCGTCAGCTTCTTGAGACTAACATTTCTACAATGAACAGTTTCTATCTCTTTCTCTCTCTATCTCTCACCTTCTGAAGAAATGTACCAATGCTATGAATATCCACACTAGTCTTGTATGGCTGAATCAGCCCTACTCTTCTTCCACCAGGATGATGAGCTGTTGAAGATTATGCTTCAGGATTTTGCAGATGGGCTGTGGACACTTGCTTGAAAGACCCAGAATTGTGTAATCAGTTTTTCCTAAGTCTGTTTGAGTCTTTAAAGCATGAACTGGCACTAGTGGGGAGACCAAAAACTCTGGAGAAACTCAGACAACTTTCCGTTCAAATAGACTGTCTTCTTGGTGAGAGACAGGCAAAAAGGATGGATTCCATCAGTTCAACCCGGTCTGTTTCCAGATTGTCATCTACTTCTACCAGCCAATCTGACTCTGGAAATTAATTCAATATTTCTCCTGAGCACAGGGAAAGTGTAATGGCCACTGCCTCTTGAGGAGTGATGAATCTACTATGGTTCTGCCAGGGATTTCCTGTTTGTAAGAAGAATTCCCAGACTAAGATGATTTCAGCTGGTACACCTACAAGCCTCTCTCAAGTCAATGTTGCTTCTCATTGCACTATCTGCATTCTTTTGCAGAACTAGAAATCACATTGAGGCCATCCTTGACTAGGAATTGGAATAAGTGGCTCTTAATTTGTTTAATATATTTATTTACTTAGGTAGGTGTTTGTAATACAGTAGTCAGGCATATTGATCTATTTAAATTTAGCATTATGTCTGCAGTTCCTATATACAGTGATCCCTATTCAAGCATACCTTTTCTCAGCAATAGGAACTCAAGGGGGGTATTCACTAAGCGGTGATAAAGAAGTGATAAAGTGGAGATTACTTCTCTAGTTCATCACTTCTTCAATTCCTATGTTATTCTATGGAGCCTAAGCAATAAGATTTCTTCAGCTTTGAAGATCTTAGTCTATAGCAGTGTTTCTCAACTCCTGTCCTCAGGACCCACTAACAGGCCAGGATTTGATGATTTCCTTGTTAGAGCGCAGGTGAGTTAATCAATGTGAATGAGCCTCTGATCACCACACCTGTGCTCTAGCAGAGAAATCCCTAAGTCCTGGCCTGTTAGTGGGTCCTGAGGGCAGGAGTTGAGAACCACTGGTCCATAGACTCTATAGAATAACATAGGAACTGGAGAAGTGATAAACTGGAGAAGCAATCTCCACTTTATCACCACTTAGTAAATCTCCCCCAAGATGTTATTAGTTTCTAAACAATTAGAGGAGGACTACAAGAGAGAGATCAAAATAGCTAAAAAAAAAAAAAAGTACAAAGATATACCCGACTGATGGCTGAAACACACTTACCTAGGTAAGTCCTTCTGTTACATGAATTAAGAAGCATTTATTCTTAGGTTACAATATCCCTTTAAGAATATTAACAATACATTATTTTTAAATGCTTTTAAAATACAGGTCCCTGTCCTAGAATAGCATTAAACATTTAACCCTTTAAGTGCAAGAGTGGTACACAACACATTGCAAAGCAATGTGTTGCGTACCACTCTGGCACTCAAAGGATTAAAGTTTGTGATAAGAATGAACTAAGAAAACTGGAGCAATTTTAGGCAAACCAGCAGCACCATAGGGAATAGGTAAAAAAAATCTATTTATTTGAATTGGGCCTTTATCCCCTTGAATGCTAAGGAGCTCTGACTCTGAAGCACATTATTTTTCAGTTTGATGATAACCTCTCTAACATTCAAAGGGTTAAAAGCTACAAATAAATACATTGGAATTTGCTGTAGCTGTTGCTGATAGTGCACATTGACCCAAAATTGTTCCATTTTTTTCATAGTATATCAATCTCAGTAAGTGAAATTTAGGGTTAGACCTCATCACTAAGATATGCTCAAAGAACTGCTTTTGTTAACTGCATGTGCCTAACCTCTATCTCCTGGGCTTGTTATGAGATAAATGGGCAGTATGGGAGTGTACAGGCATTCTGAGGTGTCGTTCCTCTGCTCCCTGTTCTACACCATATGCTAAATGAATATAAAGGAAATCATTCTTCCGTTTCCTTACTCCTGCTATAGAGGCTGAATTAAGGGCTTTTCTCAGATTTAAGCTGTGCACCACTATGTATTAATGTGTCTGTACATAATCACAGACAGAGGCACTGAATTAGCAAGCCTACAAATAATCATAGCTTGAGAGCTATGCTGGCTGGTTCATACCTTGCCATCAGTGAGACTTTGACTTTTAACAGTGCTTGTGCAATTTAATGCTTTATGCCCTAAATCAATGGATCTCAGATCTATCCCCAGGAACCGCTAACAGGCCGTGTCTTTGGTAATTTCCCTGCTTGAGCACTGATGAGTTAATCAGTGTCAGTGATTTTACCTCCTATGTGCACAAGCAAGGAATTCCTAATGTTCTGGCCTGTTAATTGTCCCTAAGGATGTTCGAGAACCATTGTCCTAAATGACTTGTTACAGACATTTTAAAGGGATAGTAATACTTAAAATGTAAAAAAAAATATGTTGTAGGGTTTATCCCCCTGAGTAAAACAAGAGTACTCCCACTGCTGAAAGGTGTTTCATTCAAAATTTATTAATTTTCAAAGGTGCTGTTGCTACACCATCCTATGGACAGCTCTGGTCCCGGGACCATAAATCTCCATAGAATGGTGTAGCAACAGCGCCACTGTACAATTTCAGGCCACTGTGATATTGCACCTAAAAAATTCAACTTTGAAAATTAATAACTTTTGAATGAAACATCTTTCAGCAGTGGGAGTACTCTTGTTTTACTCAGGGGGATAAACCCTACAACATTTTTTTTTACATTTTAAGTATTACTGTCCCTTTAATGCAGTATCCAGTATAAGTACAATAATAATAACATCTAGTAGCCTGAGTGCCACAGGGTTACTAGGAATGCTGCCACATATGATCACCAAGAATCAGAATGGCAAGACCTCCCCTTGTGAACTGACCGGATGTACAGGGCCTTCTCTTATAACCCATTCTTTTCCACAGAACATTCATTTTCATTTGTACGTTCCAAAATGTCCTGTATGCATAATATCTGCATATTTTCCAGAAAAGCTGATGTCTTATAATAGCTAGTTTCCAAAATTGGGTCAGTTATATTTAGGTATGTGAAAAATTCTGAGCTAACTCATTTTTATTGCTAACATAGGTTGTTTGTTTAACTTTGGCCAGATGTTATTATGAATTTATTACTATCGTTAATTTATAAAGTGCCAGTACATTCCACAGCACTGTACAATTAGAGAACTCTTTACAAACACTTGACAGAAGGGACACAAATGGCGGGGAAGGACCCTGCTCTCAAGAGCTTACAATGTAGAGGGAGAGGAGGGACAAGTGAATAACAAGCTACACTAAGATGTGAACCTATACAGTTAGAGAAAAGTGAAGGCTAAGAGAGAATAAGCTCCAGAGACAGGGAACTGCTGTGGTGTAATCATAGAATGGATAGTGAGAGGTGGGGGTAAGGGGGTACACAGAGGAAGATTTTTAGATATATGAAAGGGGCAGTTTGGTGTGTATTTAGAAATGAGTACAGAAATTATGTGTAGCACTATTGTGGAAGGCACTGGAGGTAGGTGACATGCTTAAATTTACTCCTTCTAGATAGTAAGATCCAGACATAATGAGGGAGTGGACTAGAGTTTGGTAATGTCCTGTGTAAGAGAAGGTCTAATTCTAATGATCCAGATGTAGAAGTGACAATTCTTTGTGTGAGAGATAGAGAGTATTTGAAGAGTGAAAGCAACAAGTTTGAGTGATAGGAGTTAACCCTTTGAGTGCCAGAGGGGTACCCAACGCATTCTATGTTTCATTTATTTGTGACGTTGTGACATCCATGAGGAAAATGCAGATAGATAATTTGTGACATGAGAAAGTAGGGTGGAAGACAGGTTGGGAAAGGAGATTTATATTCTAGTGTCATGAGCATAATTGTGGTATTTTAAGACTGTTACCATTTCAGTGCCTCATGAATGCTGCTAATAGGTTAATTAATCCCACTTGTTATGCTTCCTCTGCAGCCCCACCCCTAGAAAGGAAATATACATTGAAAACAGCATGGGGCCTAGGACTCATCCTTGGTGTACCTCCAACTGAATTGGGATTGAATAGATCATTAGCTACTTTTCTAAGCGTGGTTGAGTTGGTATGGTGAGTAAGAAAGCCATGTTGTGTAGAGGATCATGCAGATTATTAGAGGAGAGAAATAGGGTAAGATGGTTATAAACAAGTTGCTCAAGAAACTTGGTGGCAAGGGGAAGCAGGGAGGTAACATAGTAACGTAGTAGATAAGGCTGAAAAAAGACATGCGTCCATCAAGTCCAGCCCATGCCAAAAACACCCCTGTTGATCCAGAGGAAGGCAAAAAAAGCTCTCTGGAGTCATTTCCAATCTAGTACCAAGTGTGTGTGTGGGGGGAATTATTCCTTCCTGACTCCAATTGGTAGTCAAATAGTTCCCCGGATCAATATCCTATTTGCTTTGAAGCCATCTGTCATAATTGTCAATATTGCTCTGTGCTAGATAGGCATCCATTGCTTTTTTGAATGCAGTTGCATTATCTGCAAGCACAACATCCCGAGGCAAAGAATTCCATAGCTTTACCTCCCTTACTGTAAAGAATCCCTGCCTTCGTTTTAGTCGAAAGCGCCTTTCCTAAAGTCTTAATGGATGACCTCTTGTTCTTAGCTCAGCTCTTTGCATAAATAATTCATTGGATAGTTCTTTGTATTGACCTTGAATGTATTTGTAAATGGTAATCATATCACCCCTTAGACGTCTCTTCTCTAATGTAAACAAACCCAGTTTGGCTAGTCTCTCTTTGTAACTCAGATCCTCCAATCCCTTTATCAGTTTTGTTGCACGTCTCTGCACCTTTTCCAGTTCAGTAATGTCTTTTTATAAAACAGGCGCCCAAAATTGTACTCCATATTCTAGATGAGGCCTAACCAAGGATTTGTACAGAGATAGGATAATATTAGCATCCCTTGCTTCTATACCTCTTTTTATGCAGGCTAGTACTATATTTGCTCTTGCAGCAGCTGAGTGACTCTGCACACTGCTGTGAAGTCCATTGTCTATCAGTACTCCTAAATCTTTCTCTAATAAGGACTTCCCAAGTTGTTTCTCATTTAAAGGGGATCTCTCACCTAATTACACTTAATGCTCATTAGTTAGAGCATTTATCTAGAACACTGATATCTAGCCAATGCAATCGCTCCACTTTAGTGACAGACAGCCTCCGTCATGCAAGGATGATGGGTAATGGGACGGAGCTGTCTCTGGTCGGCAAAGTTCGGCAAGCAGGAAGTAGGCTGCCGGACACTTTTTAAAGTTTAAATTTTGCGCATGTAACTACTTTTTAAATCTAATGAACACTATTTTCAGTGTTCTAGATAAATGCTCTAACTAATGAGCATTAAGTGTAATTAGGTGAGAGATCCCCTTTAAAGTATATATAGCAAGTTTGTTTCTACAGCCCAAATGCATAACCTTACATTTATCTACATTAAATGACATCTGCCACTTTTATACCCATTCACTTAGTTTATCTAAATCCTTCTGTAGGGAAAAAACATCCGGCTCTGTATGTATTTCCTTACATAGCTTAGTGTCATCAGCAAAGATTTAGATGCTACTTTTAATTCCCACTTCTAGATCATTAACACACAAATTACATGTAGCTGTCAAGGGATAAGGGGGTCAATGGATGGTTTCTTTAGGATAAGTGTGATTTGCTGTTGTCTAAAATAGGATAAAATATACCAGAATTTAGTGACTTATTAAATAAGTGGGTTAATGTAGGAGTTAAAGGATCAAAGAGAGAGGGCAATGAAATTGTTAAGGAATGAGCCAAGTGTGCAGAGAGTGAGGTGAAAAGATGCGAAAATACCAGTAACCTCATCCTCATATACAGGGTAAAATATGTGAGGTTAGACTCAGGCATTAACAGGAGAAAGTCAGCTATAGTATGCAGGGCTGACAAGCTTAGATGTGATTTCTAATTTTGTCAGCTGTGTCCTTGAAATAGTTACAGTTAAAGGGTGCATGTTAAAATGTCGCTGACACTCAAATGTTTAATAATTACCACTTATTTAAAAGAGACTTCTAGAATGCTAGGTGGGGTCTCCAAACCATTGTTCTGTAACATTCAAGGGTTTACAACTGCTACCTAGTGTTGTCTCTATATGACATAAATGTGAACAGGTTTTGCTGGGAACGAGGGCTGCTCCACAGCTTGGATCTGCTCATCAAGTCCTCAGCCATGCTGCATCGTGGTGCTTTTAACCCACTGAATGCCCTGGGTAAGGCAGAACAGACACAAGAGGGGGGCTACCATCTTGGAAGTACTCTGGACCCCCAGGCACAGCCAGCAGTGGACCGGTGCGGGATGCACGCCAAGTCCAGCCTGAGACAGAGCTCCTGAGACCCTGCCAGGAGCGACATTGTGTTCCTACAAAGCAGTGCGATCCCAAGTGGGTGACATTTTGATGCAGGCGACATTCTGATCTCACCCTTTTGATGGTTTCCGTATAAGCAGCGACATTTCAATAGTAAACCTGTGGTGGGACGGGCTGGAAGTCAGTATGTGTGGTTCTATGGCTACAGTTGTATGCAAACTTTTGGCCAAATTACATGTTTTGTTGATTTTATAAGTGAAAAGAGGTTAACACAATCTCTGCAGCAATCAAACTTAAATGTGACCCATTCATTCAAATTTTAATGTGTGTTTGATAAATTTAACAGACTGAAAAAAATGTAACACAAAATGTGACATTTGCAAATGTTTGGGCATCCTATAAGTCAGTCCAATCACAGCCTCCAAACATTTCTTGTAGTCAACTAAACAGTCTTTCTATTTTTGCTTTAAGATTTACCGTAAAATCTCAAGTATAACATGTACTTGTTTACCCCATATCACCTCATGTGACGTGGTGGTACATATTATACACAAGTTAAGAAAAGTAAAAAGAACCCTCACAAAATAAGTGATAGGCTTTGCCTGTATTTGTGGGAAGGGCTATTAGCACTACATATACTGGGCCCAATCCATTCCATCTGGGCACGACTTCAATTGAGCTGAGTCAGTCAGACTTCCGTCTACAAGCATCAATCAGTTGGCACACCATTTCCGGTTATCACAGTAAGTGCTTGTACCTCTCCTTTCCTCCAGACTGTAATTTTATTGTTACCTGCTCCAGACATTATACCTGCCCTGTCACACATTTAAAGTTGTTCCACAACCTCTACAGTACTGCTATCCATACATGCCACATCATTCTCTAAGTACTACCTGCCATGCCTTACCTACATACGCGCTCACCCACGGCCACTCACTCCCATCATCCTCTCTCTAATCAAACTCAGGCTACACACTGTATTACATCACTTCCTGCACCCCCCAACACGCATACATTCTAATTATCATATGGGCCGCCAAACAAGCCTACTGTAGCACCTGTAGTCGGTCAACCTCACTAGATTAACACCTCTCGTTTCCAACGACACAGCATAGCCGACCTTTCTTCTAACAATTATATCATCCCCTCCCATTGTACCAAACCTTGTTTTCAGTAGCCCACAAAGTGTAGAAGCCGCAAAATGTATTTACTCTCATTACCTTGCCATATGTATTCATATTCAGTATGTACAAATTATTTATTCATAGTTCCACCACTTCTATTTTTCCTCCTGTACAATTGTATATTAGCATTCATATATAAGATATAGTTTTCTTCTTCATCCATGTGTCAAACTCTTAACATGGTGACACCAGCAGGATTTTTTCCTGTATATAAGTATTCTTCCTTCCCGCAGCCACGTTGCACGGCACTCAAGTACCATTTACTGTGTACATAAAAGACAAATATAGTACACGGTCCCCAAGCCTCAGTATCACACACCTCACACATACACCTCACCCCTCCGCAGGGGCCGAAAGTTTCACCCACACAATGAAATACAGCATTCATATTTTCAATCACCCTACTCCACTGCAGGGGCACATGTATCACACACTCACCTAACCCCACCATCAGGGACCGAAGGCGCACTTACATATATCTCATCACTCAGGGGCCATTAGTTCCACTCTATTAACTCGCCACACCTCAGGGTCCGAAGGGTATATACCTACACCTTTTCTTATTATCCAGCTAACTAAATTTGTAAACATTACCTCACCCCCTCTACCGTCACACTCCCCTTCTCACCTTCAGTAATTAAAGCTTAGTGTTACTAGTTCAGTGTCTGCTTTCTCTACAGATAATGGAAGACCAAGAATTAAGTAGTCCTACACAACCAGAGCCAGACATGACCACTACACCAACTCCAAGACCACGAAGTCCATCCATGAGAGAATGAACTGTGGCTAAACTAAAGGCAGAACTGAACAGTCAAAGCATTCCTTTCCCTTCATCCGTCCACAAAACAGAACTGTTCCACCTCCTATTCCCCCCAACCCAGAACCTTTTCCTTCCCCTATCGACCAACCATTAACAGCAAGAGCTGCACAACCTCATCCTCAGGCTCCTCAACCTATCACACTTGATCATCTGACCAATATCAACAGACTTCTTATAGACCTACAGTCTGCAGTCACTGACATTCAGGCCAGAGTCGTCACATTAGAAAACGCTACTCTCCCACATCAATCTTCACCATCTCTTACTGCTTCCCCCTAGCCAGGTACATCCTTTAATCCCTCCCCTCGCTTTACGCCAGCTCACTTAGTTCCCGCCCATTTACGCAGGGACATCATAGTGGGGAAGGATGTCAACTTTGTGTCTCTTCTCCTGGCGTCCCAGGGCCTAGAAGAGCAGAAGACGGTAACATGCTGTGACGTATCACCTTTGTTCCATTTGCCATAAAGCCCATTCACAAATCATCTGCCTACGCAACACTCCCAGCAATAAACATTTCAGAGAAATTTACTTAAATGTTTTGCAGTCTTTATTAAAAAATCATCCAGACCAACACCAAGTACAATTCTTAATTACAGGTTTACAAGAAGGTTTTCATACAGGTATCCTAGCATGCCCAGATTCATTAGTACTATGCCCCGATCTGAAACTTGCACTAAATGATCCAGACACCGTTACTCAACTAATTCACCAAGAACTGGATAAAGGTTTTCTCGTCGGCCTCTTCCCATCCCCACAATTTCCCATATGGCATATAAATCCCATCTGTATAGTCTCCAAAAAATGTTCCCCTAAAAAAACACTTAATAATAGAACTCTCAGCACCCCATTCCTCTCCCATTCCCAGTATTAACTCACTCATCCCCTCAGAAGAATTCACCAGCATTGACAGCACAATTTCACTCATTTCACAAGCAGGACAAGATGCTGGTTATCTAAATCAAACATACGTCATGCATTCAGTCTCCTACCAGTCAACCAGGCACTGTGGCACTTACAAGGCATTGCTTGGCAGCACACATTCTACTTCTCCACCAGTCTCACTTTCGGTTCTAAGAGCAGCCCTAAAATATTCAATCTGTTTGAAGAAATCCTCTGCTGACTGCTCTTAAACCACTGCCACTGCCCATCGGTCATACACTAACTTGACACCTTTCTGGTAATCAAACCTTCCTAAACAGTCCCATCTAGTCTTAACAAATTCCTATCCCTTTTCCAATCACTCAACATCCCAGTCGCCCCCAACAAAACCATTGGTCCATCCACCTCAACTAAATTCCTGGGCATCACAATCCAATCCACCCTACAAGAAATAAGCCTTCCCGCTATTCAACAAAACTGCATTCAGTCACCTATTCATCAACACTCTACCAACTCAACATAAACCAAAGTAGAACTCCAATCCCTCATCGGTCACTTAAATTACACCATGAAAGTTATTCCCCAGGGCAGATCATTCCTCTCACACCTCCTGAACCTACTAAAACAAACTCCCCAGGCTCACTCCATCATTCACATCAACCAGTCCGTTGTAAAAATGTGGTCCAATTTTCTTAATCATAGGAATGGTAGAATGATGTTCCCCCTCACAAATACATCCTTCATCACCAACCATACACACTGACACAGCAGCAACCAAAGGACCAACACAGCAGCAACCAAAGGTTTCGCAGCAATATCAGAATGGTTCTCTGAACATTGGCCAGCTCAAGTTCACACTCTCCACCAATTCTCAATCACCTCTACACTCTTTGAAATTTACCCCATAGTGGCAGCTGCAGCACTTTTGGGCCACAATTGGTCCGGCCAAGCCATCACATTTATTACTGATAATCAAGCCACTTCTCAAATAATATTAAAAGGCCATTCATCTCCCCCCAACATCAAGCTGTTCGTCAGAAAAGGTCATTCATCTACCCCCAACGTCAAGCTGTTCCTCAGAAAGAAAGAAATAAAATGATCAAGTCAATAAACGCAAAGGTCAACACTAGCCACCTATTGAAAAATCATATGAATTTTAGCACTGCCTAATCGCTTCAGTCTGCTGCAAGACCTTCCGGACACAGAGATTTCAACACACAATGAAAAAGTTATTTTGATTATGGTAGACACTGCCTATGCCTTTGCACTTACTGTGAAACAAGAAATAAACAACCTGAATATCAAAAGAAACAGTTGCCATGATAAAAAAACAATGAGAAATTAAGTAAAGTTGTAATATAAAAACAGGTATAATATGTAAAAATGTATTAGACCGAAAGAAAGCACATAAAACAAGAAACGATGAGCTCATCAAAAGGACACTGGAAGAACATCAAGGGCTAAAGGAAGCAAAATGAAAAATAGCCACACATAGCAACCAACTATTTGCATCAAAGCTTTTTGTCTGATGTGACTCAGGGAACATGTGCTTGGCAGGGAAACCTGACCAGGGAAGTAATATTAGTGCCAGTCTCTCATAACAGGCTCATCTGTCCTTCTCTGAAACAATTAAAGTAAAATATTAAACTACTGTACAACTCAGTGATTGCAGTACCAGTTAATATTAAAACTATCTGGTTTTCTGTTGTGACTGAGAGAAGTTGTACCCGGCAGGGAAACCTGACCAGAGGTAATGTTAGTGCCTGTTTTGCAAAATAGGCTCTAGGGACTAGGGATTTCAGTCTCTTTCTCCAAGCTGGTATAAAATATTCAGTTAAATCACTGTAGGAGCAGAATTACTAATGGAATCAGGATCAACAGGTAGAGTAAATGTAGGTGATATTGAAGTCTTAGATACTATTGAGCTTGTATTTTGATTTAGTGTAATGATCTGCTCAAAAATAGCAGTCACCAGAGAATCGTACATCTGGGTTTCTCTTTGACTAGGACACTTTAGGGACATAGTTTTAGAAACATTGATTGTGTAAATGACATTCTCCCTCCAGAATACAGAAGAGGTATTTTAGTCCACAGAGAGCAAGGGCTATTATTCTCTGCAAAAATATTTTAAGCTGAAGTTGAGGGAGTGTTTACCTTTTTAATCATGTATAGTAAAAGTTAAGTTTTTGCGTACAGCTAAGATAAATACTGTATGGGGTGATTCATCGACTACCACCATGCTGATCAGATTCCCTGTGTGATATCTAGGGCCTTAATTACACTTACTTGGATCGCTTTAGTAATACCACAGGATCTTTTGTTTGTTTGTTTGTTTGTTTATATATGATGAGGAACTGCAGCATGTTACTATCTGATATTTGATTGAGTACAATCATTATATCTTCCCTTCTCTCCAGAAATGCATCTCTTTAGCTTATTGAATTGCACCTGACATGTATTGTGAGCATGGAGTATAATATTAGTGTGATTTGTGTGTATAATTGGCATACGTATTGTCATTAACACCTTAACGACGCATAGCTTACATGTACATCTTGGGTGAATGTCCCTAAAGGACCCATGGCATACATGTACGTCATCGATTTCAGGTCTCCCCACGTGGCTGCATTCCATTCGGGGAGCCCTGAATCGGATTTTTTTAAAAATGCTCCGTGGACCTTAAGTGCCGGCCGCGTGCGTGGGCGCCGGTCCTTAAGGGGTTAAGAAAAACTGGACCTTGGTAATGATGTATTGCTAGTGTCCCTATTTTATAACCTTCATCATGAATGAGATCATGGTTAGAAAACAGATAGCTCCTCCTTTTTGAACCTCAACTCCCATGATACTCAGCGAACAGTTATTGTATATGTATGTTGCTAAGTCTGATGTGAGTTGGAGTATGAAGACAGCAGAAGAGCTAGTTTTTTTCCCACATCTGTATTGCACATATAACTAAATATACCCTAATACTCTGATTGCCAGAGGGGTAATTTATGTGTTTTGCAGTTACAATGGGTTTACCAGACATTATAGTAATCTTGGTAGTAGTAGTACATTGTGTTTGCTGTAGAAGGAAATTTCAGTCCAACAATAGCTAGCTCCAAGATGCAAGGAGACCACCGGTAGACTCTGCTCACATAGCTGTAATGATTTTTTGTTGCAGAATTTCACAATATAAGTTGTAAGTACTAATATTGTATACTTGTTTTATTATTTTGGAAACTGCTCTCTGAAGATCCATGATTTGCTCCTGCTATTTTTAGTGTTTCCAGTCTGTACCTGATAAGCTTTTCCCCAGATCTATTCTGATCAGTTACGTCAGAGTTCTCCATACACAGCACAAGATTAAGGGCTATTTCTTCTTCAGAACGAGTTAGTCAATATGAATGAGCACCTTATTAACTGATGGATACCCTTCAATCCTGTCCTGTATACAGCCTTTGATGGAAGGTTTGGACCACCCTGAATCATCTGATTTGATTGTACCATTATAAGATATGCTCTTATCACACTGACCAGTAGACTTGTGCAAATTGATTTGGAGACAATCGGATTTAGTCGAAATAATTTCGAATAGGCAGGCAGGGTGCCTTTTTGCCACCGCACGGGAGAGTCACCTGTGTTGGTTTTATTAAAAGTATAAAAAATACAAGTTATTTGTTTGAATAATCTTCAGCGTCAGATTGCCAGTGTCACAGTTGGATAGGCAGGCAGGGTGCCTTTAAGCCACCGCAAGGGAGAGTCACCTGTGTTGGTTTTATTTAAAATATTCAAAATACAAGTTATTTGTTTGAATAATCTTCAGAGTCACACTGCCAGTGTCACAGTTGTATAGGCAGACAGGGTGCCTTTAAGCCACCGCAAGGGAGAGTCAACTCTTTTGGTTTTATTAAAAATATTCAAAATACAAGTGAGTTATTTGAATAATCTTCAGCGTCACACTGCCAGTGTCACAGCTGTATAGGCAGGAAGGGTTCCTTTAAGCCACCGCAAGGGAGAGTTACCTGTATTGGTTTTATTAAAAATATTCAAAATACAAGTTATTTGAATAATTTTCAGAGTCACACTGCCATTGTCACAGTTGTATAGGCAGACAGGGTGCCTTTTCACCACCGCAAGGGAGAGTCACCTGTGTTGGTTTTATTGAAAATATAAAAAATACAAGTTATTTGTTTGAATAATCTTCAGCGTCACACTGCCAGTGTCACAGTTGTATAGGCAGGCAGCGTGCCTTTAAGGCACTGCAAGGGAGAGTCACCCGTGTTGGTTTTATTAAAAATATAAAAAATACAAGTTATTTGTTTGAATAATCTTCGGAGTCACACTGCTAGTGTCACAGTTGTATAGGCAGGCAGGGTGCCTTTTCACCACTGCAAGGGAGAGTCACCTGTGTTGGTTTTATTAAAAATATTCAAAATACAAGTTATTTGTTTGAATAATTTTCAGAGTCACAATGCTAGTGTCACAGTTGTATAGGCAGGCAGGGTGCCTTTTCGCCACTGCAAGGGAGAGTCACCTGTGTTGGTTTTATTAAAAATATAAAAAATACAAGTTATTTGTTTGAATAATCTTCAGCGTCACACTGCCAGTGTCACAGTTGTATAGGCAGACAGGGTTCCTTTAAGCCACCGAAAGGGAGAGTCAACTCTTTTGGTTTTATTAAAAATATTCAAAATACAAGTGATTTATTTGAATAATCTTCAGAGTCACACTGCCAGTGTCACAGTTGTATAGGCAGGAAGTGTACCTTATCACCACCGCAAGGGAGAGTCACCTATGTTGGTTTTATTAAAAATATGCAAAATTCAAGTTATTTGTTTGAATAATTTTCAGAGTCACACTGCCAATGTCACAGTCGTATAGGCAAGCAGGGTGCCTTTTCGCCACCACAAGGGAGAGTCACCTGTGTTGGTTTTATTAAAAATATAAAAAATACAAGTTGTTTGAATAATTTTCAGAGTCACACTGCCAGTGTCACAGTCGTATAAGCAGGCAGGGTGCCTTTTTGCCACTGCAAGGGAGAGTCACCTGTGTTGGTTTTATTAAAAATAAAAAAAATACAAATTATTTGTTTGAATAATCTTCAGCGTCACACTGCCAGTGTCACAGTTGTATATGCAGGGTGCCTTTTAACCACCGCAAGGGAGAGTCACCTGTGTTGGTTTTATTAAAAATATAAAAAATACAAGTGATTTGTCTGAATAATTTTCAGAACCACATAGCCAGTGTCACAGGTGTCGTGTGGGCAGGTTTTAAAGTTTTAAAACTGTAATAGTTTACTACCTACCTATCCGTAATGGATTTGAGTCCTAGTGAACAACCTGATGTTCCTCGTCCTGGTACCAGCTGCAGTGACCCAGCAACCACCAACACCACCAAAGTGCAGTTGCTTTCAAGCAGAGCTAGCTGCAGCAGGAGGGGAAAGAAGAGTACTTTGAGTAGTACTAGTCAGACTCAGCAGCAGCAGTCCAAACCAAAAACTAGAAAGAAGAAAGGAACTGCAGTTTGTTCTACCTCTACTAGCAGAGTAGAGAGGTCCAGTACCTCCTCTAAGACCACAAAGTGGCCGTCACCTGCCTCTCGTCAGCTGTTTCATGATGATCTCCCCAGAAACACCAGCACAATGACTATTGCCACTGCCAGTTCTGTCACCATCTCGGCTACATCAAGTTCTATAAAACTGGGGACACCTAGCATGTTGAACATGAACACTACTGATGGGAAACTGTGGACAGTATCAACATGGGAGTTTTACAGCGAACATCCGTGTAAGCAACCCAAACTTGAATTATTGGAGTATTTTGAGAAAAATTTTCCTGCAACACTGTCACTGACACTGAGAGCATATATTCTCCAAAAAAAGGTTATTGAGGGAGATAGTTTACCATTTCCCGATAGCCACCAGGCAGAAGAGGGAATTCATCAGCTCTCCCCAAAATCTGCTGCTGATGATTTTTCTTCCTGTCCAAACCTAAGAGAGGTAGAAGAAGAATATGAGGGACCAAGGCCTGCTAAGCTTGATTTGTCCACTGACCTTGATTATTCTCCCGAGCTTCATTTTTCCACTGCTGCCCATAGTACTCCTCCTGTTTCTCCAACTATACTTCTGTCTTCTATTGATGAAAACTCACCGCCTGCCTCTCAAGTTCCAAATGAGTCTCCCAGGCAGGTAGTAGCTGCTAGTGTCTCTGCCACCAGTGTTACTCCATCCTCCTCCAATTTCAGTCCCAACATCCCTGTTGCCATCTTTAGGTCTACTAGTACCCCTGTAAAGGTATGTAGAAAAAAAAACATAGTGAGGTTGCTCCAGCATGTAAAGATGAAGAAAGTGTCACCTCAGTTTCTTCTTCTCCACCACCTTCCAGAGTAATCTGTCGCTCCAAAGCATGGGAGTATTTTGTGGCACTTGGTGATGGCCGGCTAGCAAAAGGCAAATTGCGTGGCAGAGAAGTCAGTCGTGGGAGGGTGTTGGGTCATCTAACCACCTCCGGGATGAACCAACACCTGAACATCCACCACAAGTCAGTGTTGATGAGTGCAGATTGTGGTGGCACTACTACATTTACCAGGGTCACACTCAACACCAGTAGGCAGGAAAAAGGGCAGGGATATCTGGTCCTAGTAAAAGCAGCAGACAGTCACAGCCCATCCCAAAGTCAATACAGGTCACACTGGAAGATCTTGGTGGGTTTCATTCAAAGGGGGTGTGCAGACAGCAGGCCAGGAAAATCACACGCCTCATTGCAAAGCTCATAGCCGTTGGGGGTGCTACTTTTAATTTGGTGGACGGGGAGCCCTTCCATCAACTTATGGAGGCTGTTGCACCCCGATATAAAATTCCATCCCGCACCACATTTAGTAGAACTATAGCGCCCTCACTGTACAGGTCGTGCGTTGTCTTTTGAAGGAACTGCTAGGAAAGGCTGCTGGCCAGTCAGTGCACTTTACCACTGACTTATGGAGTGCTCCAACTGGCAAGCATGGCTTCCTGTCATTGATGGTGCATTGGTGGCAGCCCAATGTGTTGCAAGACACACTGATAGCAACAACAAGTTCAGGTGCAGTAGCAAAGCAAGCAGGGTACCGCTCTTTCCTCCTCCATGCTGAGGTAATGGATCAGCAGCACACCTCAGATAACATTCCCAAAGTACTGCAAAACATGGTGGCGCACTGGCTAGGTGAGCAAGCAGGCACACAGGTGCAAATGAAGTTTGTGGTTACTGATGGTGCAGCTAACATGATCAAGGCTCTCCGGG
This sequence comes from Rhinophrynus dorsalis, assembly GCA_037306005.1. NCBI lineage: Eukaryota > Metazoa > Chordata > Amphibia > Anura > Rhinophrynidae > Rhinophrynus > Rhinophrynus dorsalis. The sequence continues at coordinate 165,816,665 of CM074718.1, forward strand.
ACAGCAGATTTGTGGGTGTGCGCTGCTCAGTGCTTGTCCTGCATCTAGTAGTGAAGGCTGCTCTTGAGGATGGCAGTAACACAGGAAGGTTGTCAGCACTTCTGGAGTAGTGCCGACAAATTTCTGGCCACTTCCATCGGAGCATGAAAGATAGCCAGCTATTCAGGGAGGAACAGAAAAAGACAGACCTCCCAGAGCACCGCCTAAAACAAGATGTTGGGACTAGGTGGAACTCCACCTTAGATATGCTTGAGCGTATTCTGGAGCAGAAAAAGGCAATTCATGCAATGTCATGTTACCATTTCATTGGCAGTAACAGAACACTGGGCAGGGCTGACTGGGCTCTGATGGAACAGGTAGTGACAGTCCTTACAAAACCATATACATATAATAATGGAGGCACAACCAATATCACAAACATGGTCTACCCATACCATCTATATATATGGGGTGCTCGTGAGCCTCAAAAATATGCATATACACATAAACACAGAAAAAACAAAAGTGTGGACCTATACAGAGCACTCTGACCAATAAAATAATTTGCCAAGGTAATAGTAACCAAAGAATAAATATTTATTATGACATATAATTGTAAAGCAGCACAATAGTGCCAAGATCACTGCATGTAACAATCAAATTACCCCTACCTGGTGCAAAATATTATACCTATAAAAATATATCTATAAAATATGTCACAAAGTGACCTATGCATAGAGAGGAGCTATAGTCTGGCGCCAGATATACCAAAAATATGTCTAATGTTTACGGGCTTGTTTTGCTTATTTAGAATCTAGGAGGGGTGACCTCTCACACCAAACTGAGTTTATCATGGAATTATTAGAATTCGTATTCGAATAACTAGTTTGTATTTAAAAATACATTTTATAAACAACTAAGAGGTGTCGCGATGGTAGCCACGTGCGGCCTGACCTACGCATGTTTCCACCTTGGCTGGTGGGATCAGTAGATGTGCATGGGTTTGGGGAGCACGTGGCTCTATGGTTGAGATATATTGATGATATTTTTATGGTGTGGGGGGGTACCCTATCTGGTTTGGAATCATTTATTTGTGAGTTGAATGATAATTATTTAAATATTAAATTAACTAAGAAAATTAGTCAAAATGAAGTGGAATTCTTGGATCTTATAATATATAAAGATAATATACCAGTCTTCCACAGTTGCTGCTGTATTCATCTACTGACTGAGTCCTGCCTGTTCCAGTGTTCTGCGGTTTGCTGCTACCTACATATTCAGTGTTGCTGTCATCCTGAGTCTGCCTCACACCAGTCTTCCTCAGTTGCTGCTGTATCCATCTGCTGACTGAGTCCTGCCTGCTCCAGTGTTCTGCTGTTTGCTGCTGCCTACATCTCCAGTGTTGCTGTTATCCTGAGTTCGCCTCGCACTAGTCAGTTCCCTTTGAAACGTTGTCGCATTGCAGTGGAACTACCACCTCTTACAAACATGGCCCCAAATAATTACCCATCTGGCGCCTAGCTGCTCACTAGAACTATTCGCCAGAATTATTACCACGTTATAGAGAATTATACACTGCTAACAGACTGACAGACAGGAAACAGCGCAGACATCTTTCCATATTAACATCTGCATGCCTGCTCTTTCAGTCTCTTTTGGAGCCGAACGGCTCCTAGCAGCGTCCCCTAGAGCATGCTGGGACTGACAGGGCAGATGTGCAGATGTCACTATGGAAAAATGTATGTGCGGGTACTAACATTTGACACTGTTTGGCATGCTTGGATGTATTGATGCAAGGCTTAGGGCCCCATATCAATACACCCACTTTGGACTTAGGTTGTTTTTTAACTTTATTTTCTCTTTCAGTTTTGGCGTCAGCTGTTTGAAGATGCGATAAGGGACTCAAGTAAGAAAAAAAGTAGGTCTTAACTTTCCTGCAATAAATTTAGTTCCTTGTCGGATCTCCATAGCTAAGGTAGACAATTGAATTGCAATTAACGGAGTTTTCATTATTTCCTATGGATGAAAATACCTCTTAACTTTAACACATAAAAAACTTTAACACACAAAACTTTAACACACGTCGGCATAAAAAACAGCTGTCTCCAACATTTGAATCAAGCCCTGTCAGTCTACACACCTCCCTTTCACTCCTTTACATTCATTCCTTCTGTCTGCCTCCTTCCCTCTCTGTCCACCCACCTCCTTCCCTCTCTGTCCATCCGTCTCCTTCCCTTTCTGTCCCTCTGCAGCCCTCCTCCTCTGTCAGCTTCCCTTCATACAAATCTGTATCTGTCTCCTTTCCTTTTCTAATCTCTAGGGAGACAGGCAAGGGTTGGAGACACATACAGAAGAGTGGGTCAGTGGGGTTATGCACTAAGGTGTTTTCAAGTGGTGATGAGGTGTAAGGAACTTCTCCAGTGTGCTAAACTCTCTGATTCCTGGATTATCCCATGGAGCCAATGCACTAAGAACTTACAAGTTGGTTAAATCTCGGTTCACTGGCTAGATGGAAGAAGCAAGGATCGTTCATCATACTGGAAGGGTCATCTCCACTTCATCACCTACTCATAACACTTTGGTGTATCTCTCCACTGTTTGTATCTGAAATAAATGAACAGCAACTATGCTGAAGCTGTAAAATGTACTTTAAGAACATTTTAATATTAATTATAATAATATTAATAACAATAATAATATTATTATTATTAATAATAATATTAATAATATTAATAATAAAAATAAAAATTATATAAATCCCTATCAAGGTGCCCTTGCTCCCTTGTTTTTGTTTTGCTGTCAGTTATCCTGTGTAATGCTCTCATTGGTTGCCCTGTGTTGAGCCCGCCCAGTATGGCCTTTATATACTGGGCTCCTGCACCCTCACGGTGCCCTTTCGTGGTGTTCCTGTACCAGTGCTAACTGACTGCTCAGAGTTCCCAGTGTACTGACTTGGCCTGCCTGACTACTCTTCAGTTCCTGCTCCTGTGTACCGACCTGAATTGCCTGACTACTCTTCAGTATCTGCTTCTGTGTATCGACCCGGCCTGGCTGACTTTCCTTCTCCTGTGTACCAACCCAGACCGGCAGACGTTCCTGCTCTTGTGTTCTGACCCGGCCTGGCTGACGTTCCTGTTCCTGTGCACCGACCCAGCTTGGTCGACGTTCCTGCTTCCTTTGTCCTTGTCGCTTTGGTGACATTCTTACAATCCGGTTACTATTGGCTTGTCCTCCGCCTCTGCTCCGGCAGGTTGCCAAGTGTTGTCTCAGTTACTGCTCCAGCAGAGCGCCTCTGGCCTAGTCCGCCGCTACTGTCATACAGGTTGCAAGTGTTGCCTCCGTGATTGCTCCGGTAAAGTGCCATTGGCTTGTCTTCCACTACTGCTCCGGCAGATTGCCAAGTGTTGTCTCAGTTACTGCTCCGGCAGAGCACCTGTGGCCTAGTCCTCCGCTACTGACATACCGGTTGCAAGTGTTGCCTCAATGATTTCTCTGGTATAGTGCCAATGGCTTGTCCTCTGCTACTGCTCCTGCAGGTTGCCAAGTGTTGTCTCAGTTACTGCTCCGGCAGAGGCCTCTGGCCTAGTCCTCCGTTACTGTCATACTGGTTGCAAGTGTTGCCTCCGTGATTGCTCCGGTAAAGTGCCATTGGCTTGTCCTCCGCTACTGCTCCGGCAGGTTGCCAAGTGTTGTCTCAGTTACTGCTCCGGCAGAGTGCCTCTGGCCTAGTCCTCCGCTACTGTCATACCGGTTGCAAGTGTTGCCTCAATGATTTCTCTGGTATAGTGCCAATGGCTTGTCCTCTGCTACTGCTCCTGCAGGTTGCCAAGTGTTGTCTCAGTTACTGCTCCGGCAGAGGCCTCTGGCCTAGTCCTCCGTTACTGTCATACCGGTTGCAAGTGTGTGCCTCAGTGATTGCTCCGTTAAAGTGCCATTGGCTTGTCCTCCGCTACTGCTCCGGCAAGTTGCTAGTGTTATCTCAGTTACTGCTCTAGCAGAGCGTCTCTGGCTTAGTCCTCCGTTACAGTCATACCGGTTGCAAGTGTGTGCCTCCGTGATTGCTCTGATAGTGCTCATTCTACCTCAGTTGGGCTGGCAGTTCACGTATGTTTGCTGACCTTGGCTTGTTAAAGTATCATTCCAGTACCTTCACACATGGGACTGTTTACCATCATTGATGAACTTTAACCCCTGCAGTGCCGGAATCCTGGGAACCTACTTCTTTTGCCTAACCTGTGTCAGTGTATACTGTCTGTACCTTCATGTTATGCTGGATCTGTGTGGGCATTGAATAATTTACCTGTCGTGTGTCTGTACTATACTGTTGTATATTACAGGACCTGTGAGGGTTCTTACTGTATTGTTTTATTCAATAAAACTGTGTTTTTATCCTAACCACTGTGTCTGTAAGTCAAACAAACCATTACAATCCCCCTCTGGAGGGAATGGGGTGAGTGGGGGTGCCTCCTTCCTCCCCTTGTGACGCCTACCACTATGTGCCGCAGGCAGGGCATCAGATGATGCCGTGCTGCTGTCTGATGAGGAGGGGGCTGGGGGCGGGGCTGGCCCTGAACGCACAACATACTCCATCAAGAAGCCCAGCATCATTCTATTCTGCTACAACATTTGTTGGAGCAGAGCCTCTTGACGGCGCATGTCATATCCCAGCTGCCGCCGTAAGCCCCTGATGTCAGCCGAGATCCTGTATAGGACATCCAGGTCATCTGCATACTCCTGGCTGGAAGGGGGCTGCTGCTGTTGTTCTTCATCAGATGCAGCTGTGGGGAAAGAAGAAATGTAAAGCAGTGAGCACCTCTCTGGCACACAGATGTTTGATGCATTTAGCAGGGTGATTCTCAGCAATGGTCCTGTTGTCTAGGATGCACAATCATGTCCTCTAACCACACTAACAGTGCATGTTGTCAGGATGTGCTCAAACACAAGCTGTATTGACATTCACATGTGTTCAAGTGACAACATGCACTGTTGGGGTGGTTAGAGGATATGATTGTGCATCCTAGACAACAGGACCATTGCTGAGAATCACCACACAAAATGTGTTAAAGTGGATGTGTCACCTATTTATAACGTAGCCTAAATAGGTTACATATCAAATACTTCTAAAACGTTATTCATTTTTTATTTTTAAGTTTTATTTGTTGTAAATTTAACGTAGAAAATCTGTCCCCTACCTACTTCCGTATAGACTGCAGTTACCTGTTCTGTAACCGCAGTACGTCACTCTGCCTCTGCTCTCCTCCCTCCTCCAATGACGGAGGCTTCTGTCTGCAAGCTGGAGCTGTGTCATTGACAGAAATCAATATCTAGCCAATGAGACCACTCCAGCTTACAGACAGACGTCATCGGAGGAGGGTGGAGCAGAGGCAGTCTATGCGGAAGTAGGTAGGGGACAGATTTTCTAAATTACATTTACAACAAATAAAACCTAAAAAAAAAAGGGTTATAACGTTTTAGAAGTATTTGATTTGTACCCTAACTACTTAGGCTATGTTATAAATAGGTGACACATCCACTTTAATTTGAGGGGACTCAGCAAACATGTGGCATTGTTGTGGCCTGAGAACAGGCTTGACCACCCCTGCTATGAGCAAACTGACAAGTCAGGTTTGCCCTTTAGCCTTGTTTGGACACAGGTGGATCATCACTGTCATTGTGATTGATCCACCAACACTCAATTAGTGCTAGCATGCAAACAAGAACTGTAGGTGTGTGCTATGGCCTGGAGCCAAGCATACGTGTATGACAAGATCATGGCATGAACAAAAATCACAAAATGATATTTGTTCATGTCATGATACTGTCACAGGTATGTGTGACAAGAACACAGATCACTATAGGGATTTTGGGGGTTTTGTAAGGGAAGGGGAGACAGGTGGAACACACATGGGGCAGCAGATTTAGGATTTTACTTACCATGTGCTTCCCCTTCCATAGCCTCAGCAGCAGAGGCAGACACCCCCAGAGGTGGTTCATCCTCCTCCTCAACAGACACAGCCTGCAATGACCCTGAGGAGATACAGGACATTTTCACAAGGGTGAGATAATTGTATAGAGCCTTAACCAATTTCAGTGCCAGAGGGGTGTTCAACAATTTTGAGAATGCATTGGATACCCCTCTGCCATTGAAATGGTTGCAACAACCAGAAACACAAAACTCAGAACCCTTTCCACAAACATGAACCAACAAAACACAACAAAAGACATATCAGACATTGAACAGCTGTACATGTTTTTGCTGGAGGACACATTACAATTCACTATCCTCACCTGCCCTTTCCATGTTGTGGTCCCCAGGTGCACCAATGTGGGCCTGCACTCCCTCGTCTTCTTGCTCCCCCTCCTCCGGCATGTCAGCAGGACCTATTTTGGATACTGAGAGAATTAACATGTGATGAGAAACACTGACTTCATTAAATGCTTCAGTTGTGTAAGCATTCAGGTTCACAACAACTGCACCAAGGTGTGATAACCTAGTTATCAGGATTTACTCAACAACAGAGAGGAAAATTTGTCATATGAAGCATCACTGTAATGCATGGCAGGGCTTCAACATACCGAGACAACCATCATGGTGCATTAGCTTGTGTCCATCATGCCTATAATGTCATCATGTGAATGTCAGGAGCATGACAAACATTTCTTACATGTGCTCTATATGTGCATTATGGGATATTTAACCCTTGGAGCAGAGCCGGACTGGGAATAAACACCAGCCCTGGAAAAATTGCTTACCAGCCCCATATCATTGCTGTGCAGCCGACCCGGTGAGCAGACGCAGTGCTCTTCTTTACGCCGCGTCTGACGTCACTGGGTGACCTCTGTATTGCCCTCAGTCTCCACATTGCCCCCCCAATTTCCACATTGCCACAATCTCCACATTGCCTCCTCGTGTCCAATTCCTGCCTTCCTGGTGGTCCAACGTTGCGGCATGAGAGGTCTGTACCTCCTTCTGCACAGACCTCTTTACTGCTGTTGCTCCCACATGGTCTTCTCTTCAGTAATGCAGAGTGCTGGGAGATGATGTCATGCATGGACATTGCATAACAAAGTACTACATTACAGTACACACACGTGGACATTGCATTAAAAAAGGATTCAGTTACACAGAGCAGATATGTGTGATTTGCAGTGCATTACCATACATTGCACACCTATCTGCTCAGTGTTAGATACTGAACCCTTTGAGTGCCAGAGGATTGTACAACACATTGTTAGCGTACCTAATTTCCAGTGCCACGCTCCAGGCAACGCTGGAGAAGTATCCTCCATCTTGGTGCTTCTACTGAGTTCCACGCGTCTCTCCATGGCCTGGGTATATGCTCACTTGGTGGTGTCAGTATATCACGGTGCCCATGATTGCTGCTTTTCTGTGTCAGTTACCTGCAGGGGGCCCTCCATTGGCTGTTTGCCTTCAGCCCGCCCTGCATTGCCTAGTTAGACTGAGCTTGGGCACCCCTTGGTTGCCCTTTTGTGTTGTCTCTATGCTGCTCGCACCTTTATTGAGTTCCTGAGCTTCCTGGGCCTTGGCTATGATCCTGCTTGCCTGAGATCGTCTAGTTCCTCATCACCAGTCCCCTGGTTCCCGTATCCGTTCCTGATCCGGTTGAGATTGCTGTTTGTCGCTGTTTCCTGCTGCCTATCCCTGCTGCCGTTCCTGATCCGGTTGACCGTCCGGAGTGCTGGTTAGTGTGCTAATCCTCCATATTTGCTCTGGCGACATTTCTATTCCTCTGTTGTGTCTCCAGTACGTGGGTACTGGTTTGCTCCACCAACACCGGCTGCTGTTGCACATGATGAGAGATTGGTTTCCCCAGTACTCTGGTACTGGTTCGCTCCACTAACACCGGTTGCTGTTGCACCGGATGAGAGATTGGTTTCTCCAGTACGCGGGTACTGGTTTGCTCCACTAAAGACCGGCTGCTGTTGCACCGGTAAGATATTGATCACCCAGTACGCGGGTACTGGTTCGCTCCACTAACACCGGCTGCTGCTGCACCGGATGAGAGTTTGGTTTCTCCAGTACGCGGGTACTGGTTCACTCCACAAACGACCGGCTGCTGTTGCACCGGATGAGAGATTGGTTTCTCCAGTATGCGGGTACTGGTTCGCTCCACTAACACCGGCTGCTGTTGCACCGGCTAAGAGATTGGTTTCTCCAGTACGCGGGTACTGGTTCGCTCCACTAATGACCGGCTGCTGTTGCACCAGATAAGAGATTGGTTTCTCCAGTACGCGGGTACTGGTTCGCTCCACTAACTACCGGCTGCTGTTGCACCGGTAAGATATTGTTCACCCAGTACGTGGGTACTGGTTCACTCCATTTTCAACAGGCTGCTGTTGCACCTGTAGAGAGAGATTGGTCACCCAGTACGCGGGTACTGGTTTGCTCCACTACGACCAGCTACTGTTGCACTGATAGTGATATTGTTTCTCCAGTACGTGGGTACTGGTTCGCTCCATGTTTTACTATAGCTGTCATGTCCTAGGCAGCTCTGGTGTTCCACTGGTTCCTTGGTACGCGGGTACTGGTTGGCTCCTATATTCTCTTTGGCTTGCCACATTAATTCCATCTGCCTCTGCATGCCATCCATGTGACTGGTTTTTCCGCCTAGCCAGTCACCGAGGCTTTAGTGGTTGCCACCTATTCTGTGTCAGGCTGCCTTGCCCGGTATATTGGTAAGGCCGGTAGAACCTATCCCTTTCTTTACCATCTTGGGTTGCCTTACCCGGTATTGGCAAGGCCGGTAGAGCCTCTAGACTTATTGTCAGCATCAAGGCTGCCTTGCCCGGTATATTGGCAGGGCCGGTAGAGCCTTCACCATTTCCTTGTACCAGTCTCCAGGCTGCCTTGCCCGGTATATTGGCAGGACCGGTAGAGCCTATCACATTCCTTGTACCAGTCTCCAGGCTGCCTTGCCCGGTATATTGGCAGGACCGGTAGAGCCTATCACATTCCTTGTACCAGTCTCCTGGCTGCCTTGCCCGGTATATTGTCAAGGTCGGTAGAGCCTATCTAGTCGATGTACCTACCTCCTGGCTGCCTTGCCCGGTATATTGGCATGGCTGGTAGAGCCTGTATCGCTATTATCACTGCTTATGTTCTATGTCATTGCAATATATATATGAACGTGTATGTTACCCTATGGGGTTGTCTTAAACTTAAAGTTGTGTTTTTACCTAACTTCGTGTCTGAGAGTCTTAACAAACCGTGACACAGTAACCGTCCATGGCCTCGGGCTGGATGGTAGTATTGCCTGTGTGTCACTGGATTGACGCTGTACATGGACGCATCGCAGAGATGCATCATTTTCAGGCTCACGGTCGTTATATGACGTGGAGCAGAATGGTAGCAAGGCGATGAGATGCGTCAGAATGATGCAGGGTCTTGTTTTTAGTGTGGGCTCCTCCTTCCTACTTCCTGTGATGGGGTTTAAGAGTAGACTGATTCTTGACTCAGTTGCCCTTGCGTTGTTGTAGAAAGCAGTTCTCTTACCTTGGGCTCTGTGTATGACCTGGCTTGTCTGACCATCCAATCTGGTGCTGACCTGTGGCTCTGTCTGACTATTCTTCTGTCTTATCCTATTATACTGGACAACCAATCTGGTGCAGACCTGTGGCTCTGGCTGACTACCTGAACTGTGTATGACCTGGCTTGTCAGACCATCCAATCTGGTGCAGACCTGTGGCTCTGGCTGGCTATCTGAACTGTGTATGACCTGCCTTGTCTGACTACCCTCTCTGTTGCTGACCTGTGGCTCTGTCTGACTATTCTATTGTCTGTCCCCTGTACCTAGCAGACACCCAATCTGGTGCGGAGCTGGGGCTCTGGTAGACTAGCTCTTATACTGACTGCAGGCACAAGTCAAGGATCCACTTTCTCCATACAGACTGCAGGCAAGTATCTACTACTACTATTCTGACTTCAGGCATGAGTCTGGTAGATTCCTTGCTACCCCGGATCAAGACTTCGTGTTCCTGCTTCTGTTCCTGTTCCTGGTTCCAGCAGAGACTACCAATGGCTTAGGCCTAGTCTCTAGCAGAGTGATCCACCTTGGCAATTTACTATATCTGGTAGTAGCACTTGCTGGCTGTGACTCTCTACTTGTTCCTGCTATTTACCTCTGTGTGCTACCTTATTTGTTATTTTAATAAATTGCATTTTAACTATACCGTACTGACTCCTGAGTTATTCTGGGGAACCGTGTGTCACGGTTTGTTAAGACTCTCAGACATGGAGTTAGGTAAAAACACAACTTTATTGAAAAGTTTAAGACAACCCTATAGGGTAACATACACGTACATATATATTGCAATGACATAGAGCATAAGCAATGGTAATAATGAGAATCAGGCTCTACCGGCCCTGCCAATATACCGGGCAAGGCAGCCAGATGGCTGGTACAAGGAATAGACAGGCTCTACCAGCCCTGCCAATATACCGGGCAAGGCAGCCAGGAGACTGGTACAAGGAATGTGATAGGCTCTACCGGCCCTGCCAATATACCGGGCAAGGCAGCCTGGAGACTGGTACAAGGAATTTGATAGGCTCTACCGGCCCTGCCAATATACCGGGCAAGGCAGCCTGGAGACTGGTATAATGAAATAGTGTAGGCTCTACTGGCCCTGCCCATATACCGGGCAAGGCAGCCTTGAGGCTGAGACAACAAGTACAGAGGCTCTACTGGCCTTGCCAATACCGGGTAAGGCAACCCAAGATGGTAAAGAGAGGAATAGGTTCTACCGGCCTTACCAATATACCGGGCAAGGCAGCCTGGACACAGAGCAGGGTGGCAACCACTAAAACCTTGGTGACTGGCTAGGTGGAAAACTCAGTCACATAGGATGAATGCGGAGGCAAATAGATATTAAATGTGGCATAACCAGCAAGAAGTACAGGAGCCAACCAGTACCCGCATACTGGAGAACCAACAGACCACCGGAGCTGTCTAGGACTTGACAGCAATCAGTAAGGCATGGAGCAAACCAGTACCCGCGTACTGGAGAAACCCAAAAATCTACCGGAAAGGAGTATCCGGCAATGTGACACATGCCAGTACCCGCGACTGGGGAAACAGGAACGCTACCGGTGCAGCAGCAGCCGGTAGTCAGTGGAGCAAACCAGTACCCTCGACTGGGATAACAATTATCACTACAAGTGCAACAGCAGCTGTTAGTAGTGGAGCGAACTAGTACCCACGTACTGGGGAAACCAATCTCTCTTCCAGTGCAACAGCAGCCGGTGTAGTGGAGCGAACCAGTACCCGCGTACTGGGGAAACCAATCTCTCTTCCGGTGCAACAGCAGCTGGTGTAGTGGAGCGAACCAGTACCCGCGTACTGGGTAATCAATATCTCTATCAGTGCAACAGCAGCTGGTTGTTAGTGGAGCGAACCAGTACCTGCGTACTGGAGTAACCAATCTCTTTACTGATGCAACAGCAGCCGGTTGCTTGTGGAGCAAACCAGTACCCACGTACTGGGATAACCAATGTCTCTACCGGTGCAACAGCAGCCGGGTGCATGGGGAGCGAACCAGTACCCGCGCACTGGAGTAACCAATATCTCAGCCAGTGCAATAGCAGCTGGGTCTGTGGAGAGCACCGGTACCCGCATACTGGGAAAACCAATATCTCTACCGGTGCAACAGCAGTCGGGTGAATGTGGAGCAAACCAGTACCCGCATACTGCAGACACAACTGAGGAATCAAAATGTTACCAGAGCGACTATGGAGGACTAGCACACTTCAGGTGATCCAGGAACAGGAACACATCTGAGGAGGACAGGAACCAGCACACCGGATGGTCAACCGGATCAGGAATGGCAGCAGGGAATGGCAGCAGGAAACAGCGACAAGACAGCAACCTCAACCGGATCAGGAACAGATACAGGAACCAGGGTGACTGGTGAGCAGGAACTAGACGATCTCAGACAAGCAGGAACATAGCCAAGGCTCAGGAACTCCAAGGAGGTGCGAGCAACATAGAGACAACACGAAAGAGCAACCAAATCTCAGTCTAAATAGGCAATGCAGGGCGGGCTGAAGGCAGACAGCCAATGGAGAGCCCCCTACAGGTAACTGACAAAGAAAGGCAGCAATCACGGGCACCGTGATACCGTGACACACATGCAATGCATTGCGTACCCCTCTGGCACTCAAAGGGTTAACATAACTTAACAACATTACATGAATACATGCATCAGAATACAGTTACTTTCCAGAAATCACGCCATTATGCCTTCACTTCTCAGTTGAGGGGATGTCTGGCACTGGAGTACCCAATTCTGAGGTGTGCAGGGAGGAAACGTGACTGCCACTGCTCCTGGCAGAACTGGTGCAAATCACCAGAAGAAGAGTCGCTCCCTCCAGTTGATGGAGAATGGGCACGTACATCAGCAGGAACAGGAGCGGACATGTGGACAGGGAAGACAGGTGCTGTAGGGGCAGGGGAAGATGCAGGAGGACGGTCATCTTCAGCATCTGAGGATTCCATTGGTCCTGCTACAGGGGTGATGGAAGCTGGTCCAGCATGTGATGGACCAGCAACATCCTCATCACCGCCTGAAGCAGGAGCAGCTTCTGCCTCAGATGCTGCAATGAGGCCATCCAGGACCTGTTCATAATGATGGAGTAGAACAGGTCTACTGGAGGCCCCAGATGACCGCGCTATCTCCATCTTTACCCTTTTCCGCAGCACCTGCCTTCTCATGTCGTAAACCAGCTTCCTGCACCTGTCTGATGTGTGTGGGGACACTGCCACCTCAATGACAGCTTTCACCACAGTATCCCACATTTCTCTACTATCCACTACTGCGATGGAAGCTGCCAATTGGCCAGAGAGCTGCAGTGCCCCCACTAGTGCCTCATTCTCCTCCATGCTGAAGGGTAGTTCTCTTCTTCTGGCCATTGCTGCTCTTGCTTGGAAGTCTTCCTCTGTTTTTTGAAGATGATGGCTACTTCTCTAAAATGGTGGCTGTTGGGGGCTGGTTCTTGTTTGGGGGTACTCCCCGCTTTTTTCCAGGTCATAGAGTCATCTTTAACTTTTTTACATTGCTAGTAAGGCACGTGGCCAACCAGCAATGGGAATGCTAAGAGTTCGAAACCTGGGACAATAGTATTCAAAAGTGTGAGCTGGAATGGGTGATGCCATCTCAATATATCCAATATGATTCAAGGAAGATACAACGTGATGTTGCAAACTAAGCAGGGGCAGGAAGTGACAGATATGGATTGTTCAACAACCAGGGTAGGCGGGGACATGCATGGGTTGGTGATGTTCGCTTCATTTGTATTCAACTAACTATGTAGGGTGGGTTATGTTAAAAAAACTATGCAGGTTAGACTGTGACAGACATATGTTCGTGATGTTCGACAAACTATGCGTGGCAATCTGTGATCATGCCGGGGATGCAACTGAGTGCTCAAGGCCCGGCGCATTCAGTTTCTTTGGAACTTTACTAATATGCGACAACTGTACCAGGTGAACCAATTATAACTCCAATGTATACTGTACATAACATTACTGCTTACAGTGATAGCTAGGAAGACACAAGCAGAGCATGGAGCTAACTGGAAAATAAATGGCCAAAGATGGGGGAAATGTATTGTGAATTAGTGGTGCATGGGGCATGGTTGTCGACCTACTGGTTGAACTCTTGCCAGCCCTTGGTATATTTGAACAAATTACTTAACTCTTTGAGTGTCAGAAAGTTATCCAACGTATTGAAAAGCAATGTGTTGGATACCGCTCTGGCACTAAAAGGGTGAAAGTGGCTAAGGGTTTGGACAATACAGGATGAAGATTGCTTAGGAGAATGAAACACTGAAAAGTGGAGTTTGTGTTTGAAAGATTACAGCCGAAACTGGTGAAGGGAGATGGATATACAGAGATCATAAATACGTGTTGCTGGTGGTGTGACTGGTGGGACATTCCGGTCACTTTGTAGTTAACTTCGTAACCTACTGACAACTCTTTGGGTAAATGAGTTGACGATTTAGCAGAAGATTAATGTATTAAACACTAACGTATACACATAGACTGATCTGATATGAGGGGAAATCAGGTTAGGAAAATGAGATAGAGGAATTTGGGTACCAAAGATGGACAATAGGGTAGGAGGCTTGTACGAGAAAATGAAACCTTTAACCACGTACTAACATAGAATGTGACATGTATAGTTTGTCGATGTTTGACCACTTATGTTGAGCAGGATGTGATAGGCATGGATTGTCGATGTATGACCACATGCTAACTTGAAATGTGACAGGCATGGGTTGTCAATGTTCTACCATGTGCTACATTGAATGTGACAGACATGAGTTTTCGATGTTCAACCATATGCTACATTGAATTTGACAGGCATGGGTTGTCGATGTTCGAACACGTGCAATTTGGATTGTGACCGGCAACCCATACTGGAGAAGATGTGACATGCACAGACTGGCAATGTATGACAGTGTCTGTTTTTGGGATGGATCTTTTTCTATATGCACACCCTGTCTATAAAGAATGATAGCAGCGTGCACGGAGGAGCACTGCTATCATTTAACCCCTGTTAAATTCGGCCAAATCATTCAGAATAGATCAGAATGTCATCTGAATCAAATAGGGCTGGTCTGAAATTAGGGTCATCCGAATTTAAAAAAATAATTTGGGCCGAATTCAAATTAAATCGAAAATTTTGGCCGTGCACAAGTCTACTGACCAGTCATATGTGAGTGCAAGCACTCTTACTATTTTATAATTTTATTTCCTTATTCCTTATGTATATTAACAAATAACATGGCCTATATCAAAAGTAATATAATGTAAGTTAATTGATTTATCTACTAAAAGAGTCAGATAATTTCATTTTCAGCTTGTACTGTAATGCTATGGGATTCTGGGGAGGAGGCTCTTTTTAAACAATAATTATGTTTGGGTAATATTTTTAGTACTTCATTAGCTACATAAAAACCTGCTAAGAAACACAGTTCAAAAATAATACATTTTATTTTATACCCTCTGTTGTTAGCTGAAAATCCAAAAGATGGCGCCCAACTATAAAGTATGAAAAGTCTGCCTTGGTCAACTACTTTACCTTTTAAGCATCAGGTTTCAACACATCTGAGTGGCATAAATCCTGCTTTTTCAGTATCCCAGATTTATACAGTGTAAAATAAAATTGTGTTGAGTCACTTACATAGGTTTTTACAAATTACAGGCATAAACAAAAGAAAATATAGTGTTTCCTCCTAACAATGACCTATGACCTGGCTGTAAGTTATATACTGACTCCTGTTTCACACATAACTCCAAAGCTAAACATAATAGCTTTTATGTAGTTTTATTGTTATAAGCATACTTGAACATTGTATGCTTTTTTGTAAAATATTATCAGTTATTTATAAAGTGCCAGCAGATTAAGAACCACATTACAATAGACAAAAGAATAACATGGAATGAGGTCCACTATATAAGAATATTTACAATCCTCATTAAAAGACATTGGAAACAGAATATACAATCTACATACTTGTAATGCCCCTCTTTTTTGGTCAGTACTTTGATACCTCTCTGGCACTCATAGGGTGTTAAAGGAGAAATAATACATTCCAACAATAAATACAATAAGTATACACATTTTTAACATACTTTCTCAAAATGAGGCGGTGATTCATTTTAAACTATGAACTCATATGTATTTAATATAATCAGATTTGCTGATTTTGAAAACTCAGCTTTTATATATTCCTGTTAGTGATTAATACATTAGATAATTTATTTAAAGAGATAGTATTGCCATATAATAACTGAAGCTAATCTTGCAGGCTATAAAAAGTTAAACTAAATACCCAATGTCCAATCTCTCAAACCTTTATGGTTTGAGAGATATTTGGGACCAAAGTTCCCCCCTCACTCCCCTTCCCCTGACATCAGCGCTCAAGCTGACTGCAGGGGAATCCAGCCCCGGGACCGTCTGAGGCTTTTCAGCACACTTTGTTGACTGTTCCAGTTTAAGATTTTGTATTATCGCGGTTCTACTGAAGAGCCTCTGGCATCCAAGGTGTCAAAGGGACACCTTTATTTTATGTGAAAGAGTGCCCACAGATAGGCCTTGGTGCAAATCTGCACGGTAAAACCGCCGTTGAGGCCAAAAAGCCCACTGACCGTCAGCCATGTCTGACTTGCATAGCTATTCAATAAGCAGTCTACCTGAATGGCTAACGAGTGTAGGCCCAAAAAATTCAAGTTGCATCATGCGCTGCACCTTTTTTTTTCCACCTCACCATGCATCCATATCAGTTGTTAAATAATGTACTATACTTCAAGTTCAAAGCAAAAAGGTAACGGTCAACCTCATCTAACAAAGCTAAATGTTGTCAAAACAACTTCAAACCCACAGCCAATTACAACACCCCGAAGTATCAAGTACATTCAAATATGCCTATATATATCCAAAAATAATTGACATACCTTGTCTGTGTTTCGAGTTTTTTGAAGCCAGAGCATAGGACCCTGGAGCGGAGGATAGCAATTGAGAGAGAGAGAGGAGCTGACATTTGAATGAGGTAGACAGAGTCGGGAGTGGAGAGAGTTGCACTTACATTAACACATAATACACTGTGGCACATCTTCCATACACACACACATACAAACACAAAAACACACACACACATCAGGAGAGGAGGCTAGAGGGATGGGGAGAGGCACAGGAGAGGAGGAAGCTGAGGAGGGCATCCCCAGTCAGGGAAGGAGTAGAAGAGGGAGACCAGCTGGGCGGAGAGGTAAGTGAGGAAGGAGAGGTACACAGCATTGCCAGTGGTACAAGGGGTAGAAGTTGGGGAGCACCCTATACAGTTAGGGTCAGTGCAGGCAGGGTCTGAAACACAGAGCTCTGACATGTTCTGGGGTGGTGGTCATGACAAGAGGCTGTGGGACTCTATATACTCCTATGAGGAGAACAGGGTCCTCGTCCAGAGTTTACTGGAGAGGGAGATGATCCTGTACCCGATGGAGAGGGTCCGTGGTCTGGGTGCCAAGAAGAAGGCCACCTGGCATCAGGTCCTCAGCAGGGTGAATGCAGTCTCTAGGTCTCTGGCTGTTAGAGGACCATGGAGCCCATAAAGAAATGGTGGGATGACTGCAAAAGGTGCGTAAAGTATAAGATGGGAGAACTTGCCATGCACACCTGTGGCACTGGAGATAGTCCCTCTGTCAACATAAGCTTCAACCCCTGGGAGGAGATGCTGAGGGAGGACTTGTCTTCAACCACTGTTGAGGGGTCCCTGGAGGATGTGACACTGGTAAGGACAGCACCCTCCACACTACTAGTAAGTGCATTATTCCATAACTATACACCACACAATCCCTCATAGCTAGTATGGTCCGACACAGTGCAAGCTGATCAGATGACCAGCATTAATTCCCACAAGTTCACTTAGAGGGCTCAAACAAGGACATAATATTGTACAATCCAAGCAGACATGTAAAGGGTTAAGCAGGACAAATCCTGTCCAAGTACAGGCTTACCCCCCTCATTCCTGTGTTGATCAAGTATACCCACTGCACACAAACAATGCTCGCCATCATGTAGTCATACAAATATCTGTTATGTTCCCCCACAATGTTACACATGGAATAGCAGGAAGGTTATCACCTAACTAGAGGGATAAGTAACGCAATGGTCGACAATGCATTGGGTACCCCTCTAGCATTCAAAGGGTTAACAGAGGACAAACACAATACAACAGGGTTACATTGCCCAGGCCTACAGGGTTCAACTCACATATCATACTTTAGATGATACAAACTGTTAGCATGTACAACATATAGGCCTCGAACACAAACAAACAAGGGAGTCAGAATACACAAATGCACTGTTGACACAACCATGACAACCAAAGCTCAACCACTGTAGGTTGCTTACATTAATCTACAGGATCTTGTCAGGCTGATCAATCAATAAATACCAGGATGGTATCCCATGCATTGCAACACAATGCATTGGATACCATCCTCCCATTCAAGGGTTCACATGTCAACATCTTGAATCCCTCTTGTCATAGTGTGAATCTGAAGCTGAGTTATATTGTTTCCTCACACAGCATACATACCTGCAGCACAGCAGGAGGAGAGTGTTGAGGAGCCCTGTGACATCCTCCCCAGTGACATAGCCCCTGAGGAGCCCGGAGAGGGTACAAGTGGGTGGTCACCACCACTACCTTTGGAGTACAGCCTGCCACCTATAACAGGCACAGACTTGATGCCTGCTTGTATGTTGATGCCTCCAACCACCACAGACCAATTACAGATGGCCCCAGCACCACCGCTACCACTGAAACAGCACTGGATGCCAAGCATAGTAACCACACCACAATATGGGGCACACAATACTGGTATATATATAACGGGTTAGACAGCACTCTCAGGAATCATTTGTAGTGAACAAAGATGTTTTATTAATTTGACATTTCAGCCAAGGATTGTGGCCTTTTTCAAGAATAACAAACAAACCAGAACATACATATATAGCCTAGTGAAGACCACAACATACAAAAGGCACCAAACATGGTACCAATCACAAAAAAGCAATTATATAACTAGCTACCTATGGTAATCATAGAAAATTGTTGAAAATGAGTCTGGGCTCTAAGTTATAAAAAAAAATTCTCAAGCCGCTACCACTTAAAGAGTTAATCTGTCAGTTTGTAACAAGTATGTGATTTTGAAAGAACTTTCAAAATCACTATATTTATGCGAGCCGTTCTTATTTAAAGCACTAGTTTAAGATATTTATTTTATTTGTCAGTTAATGCAAATCTGGCAGGCGTGCCAACCAGATAATAACATTCCACAATACTTATCATCCTAACTGCCACTCCCTGCTGGCCTCTACTACCTCATTTTTCATAAACTGACACGTAAATAAATGAAACTAAATATCTCAGAAGCCTTTTTTTAAAATAAAATATACATGGCTAATATACATATGTTGAAAGCTCTTTCAAAATCACCTATTTGTTACAAGGTAACAGTTCCAATTTGTAACTATAGCCTATGTAATGTAGTAACCAGGTACAGATTACACAACTGAATTGAAAAATTAATTGCATGATTTGACTGCAAAATGTTGTTTCTTTTATGTATACTAGCAATATTGGCACGGCTTTGCCTGTGCGGTTAATAAAAGAATTACTGTTTTAATGACTAGCTTGTTGTATTTTCAGTGCTTAGCCCTTTCAGCTCCATAAATGTGTTCAATGCATTGCAAAGCACTGCAATACACAACTCTCCATCAGTGTGCATGAGTGTGTGTGTGACCGCTTATATGTGTTTTGTGTTTATTGCATTTTGCCTACAGCATAGTGGAGCATAGTGTTTTGCCTAGAGCATATAGCATTTCGTGTATGGCATATAGTTTTTGGAGTATGGCGTATATTGTTTTGCGTATTATGGTGTGTGTGTTGTATGTGTATTCTGTCTGTCTGTATTTCATATACTGTGTTTGTGTGTATACTGTGTCTGTGTTTGTGTATTGTGTATATTGTGTCTGTGTGTGTGTTGCTTATATTGTGTCTGTGTGTTTGTATTGAGTATTTTGTGTGTGTGCGTGTGTGTGTGTGAATTGTCTATATTGTGTGTGTATTGTGTATATTGTATGTTGTATGTGTGCATTGTGTATATTGTGTCTGTGTGTTTGTGCATGTTGTGTGTATTGTGTGTCTGTGTGTTTCTGTGTGTGTTGTGTTAATTGTGTCTGTATGTGTGTACTGTGTATACTGAGTGTGTGAATGCATTTTGTCTGCGTGTGTTGTCTGTATTTTATGTGTGTGTGTGTGTATTGTATGTATTGTATGTGTATATTACATGCCTGTGTGTGTATATGTTCATTATAGGCATATATGCAGAGATTTTGACAGGATTAGCCAGGGGCTACACCCCTGTCCGCTGCTGTCAAAATTACATCCCCATGGTTGGACCAATGGGATAGACAGTATAGAGGAGTTTTGAATAACTCCTTCTTACTGCCGCCCCTGGGTGTTTGTTCCAGGGCCACAGAATTTTGGTCACATAAGCATAAGCATGATTATTTCCCCTTTGAGTGCCAGAGAGGTATCCAACACATTGCTCTTCCATTGGCAGAGCTTGATTGGCCCGCCCAGGGTGTCCCTTTATATACTGGGCCTATGGCACCTGTCAGGGGCCCTTTCGTGGTGTTCCTGTTCCTGCGTCATTGTTGCTGTGTTCCTGCATTCCTGTGTACTGACTTGGCCCGTCTGACTACTCTGCTGTTCCTGCTCCATGATTGACCCAGTTCTGGCTGACGTTCCTGCTCCATGATTGACCCGGCTCTGGCTGAAGTTCCTGCTCCATGATTGCTTCCAGTGTTCCTGCGAGATTTTGATCTCTTGTCTGGCGACATTCTGAACTGTGCTTGCAGTGTTGCACTGACTGATCACGCTTCCTCTGCTGAGCTGTGGCCTCCGTTATTGAGCCTGTCTGTACACTTGGCAGAACTCGTTGCCTCTGTTACCGAGCATGTCAGAGAATACTTGCTGAGCTGTTGCCTCCGTTACCAAGCCTGTCTGAGAACACTTGCTGTGCTTGTTGCCTCCGTTACCGAGCCTGTCTGTGTACACTTGCCAAGCTTGCTGTCTTCGATTCTGAGCCGTTTAACACTTGATGAGCTTGTTGCCTCCATCACCGAGCCTATCCGTTTACACTAGCAGAGCAGTATCTCAAACTACGGTGCTAGTTTCCTTCCAGTCGTTGCACTGCGTGGTGCTATTGGGCATTCCGTTAGCTCTTGCAGTGTGTTGCTCCGTTTCGGCACCGGAAGGGTGTCTTGGCTCTGGTCCCATTTTGCATATGCAGTGTCTCCTCCGTTACCGCACCTAAGGGGTGCTCCTGGCTCTGGTTCCATTGGCTCTTGCAGTGTCTCTCCTCTGTTATCGCACCCAAGTGGTGGTATTGGCTCTAGCTCCAGTCAGTCCTTGCTATACTATGGGGCATATTACAATACAGCTATCTGGTAGTGATCCAGTTCAGTCGCACTGCTAGCGCTTGCCTTTTGCACTACTACCAGGACTGTTTATATTCCCCGGGCATTGGCTAATCACCACAACAGAGACTGATTATTTGTATTGGGCATTAACCCTGTTACCTTCATTGATTCTGTTGAGTGTTATTTGCTCCTACTATATTGGGCCTGTACTCCATCCATTCCTTGTCTATACATGTGATTACCTATTCTGGCCCCCAGGGGCACTGTTCCTTATTTTTACCTCAGTAAAACGGTGTTTTATTTTTAACCTTGGTCTGAGTGTCGTAAAAACCGTAACAAGTATAGCACACACCCCCCCCACACACACACACACACACACACTTTACATTTACTAGTCTCCAAACTAAAGAATAAACTTGAGGTAACTTAATTATACCTAAACCACTGAATGCTGCACGTATGTTTGATTCTTAGAGCATCAATCCCTGGTGCAAGGTAGAAATGTATAGAGGTTTTGGTGTTCTTACGGTGCAGTATTATATATATATATATATATATATATATATATATATACATATATATTTATTTTTTTTATAATATGGGCAAGCTAGCTTGTAGCCATATTTTAAGGATTTCAGGGTACAATAAGGTGTATGGCATGGTTGTAATTAATTACAGAAATTAAATAGTCCTGAGTCTTCGAATGACCCATTTTACAGGCTATTCTTAGCCTAGAAATATAATATTCTCCTTGGGGTGAGAGTCTTTAAGACTGGTATGGAGACTTAATACAATGAGACTGAACTGTCTGAGATCACCAAATAATTTATTTGCTCTGTAGAGTCATGTGTTAGACAGTATGCTACTATGTTTTTTCCCTACACTGCAGCAGTACAAAGGAACCTGGATAACATTAAAATGGCATAACAGGTACTGCAGAGAGTATGGATATGAAAATATACTATTTTCTTGTTACACTCAGTGTTCAGGAGCTTAACCCAAAGTGCACAGATTGTACCTTAGGGACCTTAGTGGAGTTCTTTGCCCTCAAGCCACTGTTCAACAGGGCTTGAGCTGTCAGACGGTAGTGGACCATGAGTCTTGCTAATGATCCACTGGTAACTTCCAGTAATCCCACAATCAGCAAGCTGGAGAACGGCTGTCAAAAGGTGACTGCTAGTCAACAGGTAGCGATGAAAACATCATGGGAAGTCAGAAAGCAAGCCAAAAGGTCAAAACAATGGAAATCAGGAACCCTCAGACACAAAGGTCAGATACCAGAAGACAGATTCAACAAGGTAACAAATTGGGCCACAACAGGAACTCTGTAAACACACTACTGATACAAGACACCAGAGGAGAACCACGCAAGGCATCATAAGGATTCTCTGGATTTATTATATAGTAGGGAAATACCAAACAGAGGCTCACTTCCTCATTCATGTTTCAAATTGAAGGTGGAGACATCCATTTCCAGCAGCCACTGCAAAAAACTGAGTTTTTGTGGCAGATCCAGGGAGCTCCCAGCTATGCACATGGGGAGATTAAAAAACCCTCAACTTCTCATTAATTTAAATGGGACTTTTAGCACCTTGAATGATGGAGAGTTCTTAGTGCATAAACACATACAGAGAGTAAAGATGAAAAACGTTATCTTCTTCATATGGATTGCTTCATTGTGAACTTGTATATAGTTTATATTACTGCTCATAACACCTACATAGTAACAACCCTTTTAGTGCTTGCAATGCATTGAGGAGCAGTTCTCTGCATAACCATCTGGTATTCCCTTTTTTCAGGTGCAAGTTTAGGCTTGCATTGTTTGGCTAAAACATGTTCAAGTTTTCCTGTCATGACAAGGCAACTCAATTTAGATAAAATCCATACTAATGCATTTTACCATATATGAATTACAAAGCCTCTATATTAGAAGCTTTAACTTAGCCTTTATAGGCTAGCATTGACCTGCCATTAGGGTATACCTGCAGTGATTGGGGGGGACCTCAAAACCTGGGACTTTTCTGTCTTGTTGAAAAACGCTTCACACCGGCAGAGGTCTGCCCCACCCACTACCATTTTCTGCATAAATACGGAATAATACAACTTTCCAATATTCATTGAATTTTTTTAAAATTAATTTACTCAGCTTGGGCTGACTACAGAAGAAGATGGACAGGAAAAGTTCATTAGAATAACGGCATGTTCTGCACCTTTAAATCTCTCGTGCAGAAATTGTGCATTTTTTAAAGTAAATTTGATAGTACTTCATTTATACTAGAATTGACATTTATAATGGTGAAATTTACTAAACTATGAGGAAAAACCTGCTAGAATACGGATAAATTATTTGCAATGGAAATAAAAATAATGGCAGGTATCTATATATTAATATTGAGTCTGGACATTGTTAACTCTTTGGGTGCCGGGGGGTATGCAACACATTGCAGAGCAATGCGTTGTGCATCTATCTGGTACTCGAAGGATTAATAATGCTTTGATAATGAACAAGCAGTAATTGTCTTAATTTAAGCAGTACCGTTACAAATAAAGCGTAAAAAGCCCTCTACCCCCAAAGGCAGATATGATCCCACTGTGATACTGAAGTGAATGATCACAAAAAAAAGAAAAAAAACACACAAAATAGAATATGTGGGGAATGACGCAATGTGATTGGTGATTGTTACCTGTTTACACTGTTGTCACAGATGTTACTGTTCTTGAATTCAACTGAAATGTACTTACAATTTATTGAGATATCTGCACATATGGATATTCTGTATTTTCGTATTTTCTCAATAAAGCTCATTTAAAAAAAAGAATATGTGGGCAAGTGCTCTAAACAATGCTGTTATATTATAATCTATATAAACAAGGAATGGTTAGAGATGATGAAAGTACAAAATACAATATATTAGTCACAATGATATGTATACTAAAAACAAACAGGTATACCTGCCTTTCTCTGAAGAAGTGTATTACAGCACAAAACGAGTTAGAAGTATTAGCCCATATAATTTATATATATGCAAGTAGATATAACCAGGAGTTAAGGGAATTATACATATATAATTGTGTAAACTTGTACTTGATACCTTTCGCCTACGGATGTGGAGCTGAGAATTTACATCTATACCTGAAGAGTAACAGGCAACATTTATACCTGAGAAAAGAGGAGGAAGAGAACCCTGTCCACAGTAATTATAATATTATGAGAACCAGTTGGCATAGTAAGAACATTTTCATTTTTTATTTTTTCACACACTGCCTTATGAGGTGTTATTATGTATAGAGTTTATATTGATATGTTGTATTATTATTAACATGTATATGTTTTAAACTGGTTAATACTAGTATACTTGTTTGTTTTTACTATACATATTATTGAGACTAATAAACTGTATTTTGTACTTTTATCATCTCTATACCACTCCTTGTTTATATAGATTATAATATAACATCAGTGTTTATGTGTGTGTGTGTGTGTGTGTGTGTGTGTGTGTGTGTGTGTGGTGAAGGGTGACCACACGTGCCGGAATGCCCGGGACTGTCCCTTATTGGCGGTCTGTGTCCCGTGTCCCGGGTCACCCCCCCACCGGGACAACAAAGAGTCCCAGAATTGAGCAACACAAACCAGTCCAGCCAGCCAATGAAATGTGCTGGTGATGCAAGTGAGACCCGCGGCTGAGGCTCCTGCAGGCGCTGACCATCTTTCTGAGGCTGACACAGAGTAAGAGTTCCCACTGGGGAGAAAGATGGTCAGTGCCGGCTGGAGCCTGAGCCGCGGGAGTAGGGTGACCACATGTCCCGGAATGGCAGAATGGAAATGTGGTCACCCTAGTGTGGTGTGTGTGTGTTTGTGAGGTGGTCTAGTTGAGTGTGTCTTTGGGGGAGATTTATAAAAGTGACTTTAACATGAAAAGAAGCAATAAAAAGGCTGTAAGAGTGTCACTGGTAGTTAGAAAGTATTAAGACATAACACTGTTTAGTTTGTTTAAAAAAAAAACATAAGGAAGTTTGTAAAAAGTGGCTCAGTGACTTTATAAAGAAATGTCGCAATCTATGACAAGTCAGCAACATCATTTTCACCAAATATTTAAGGACATGTCTAAGCTGTTCTTATTTTTGCTGTCACTATATTTATTAAATGTGCCTAGAATACGTTATAAATACCAACATTCATAATAAGGACATTTTAAGGATCCGTTTACAAAAACGCATAAGAACATGTTTTATAAATCTTAAATCTCATTGTTCCTATGTTGGCTGAATGTTTTTTTGTTTTTGTTTTTTGTTACCATAGTGTTGTGTGTGGCATAAATTAGGTGTATGTATGGTTGTGTTAGACAAGGCATTTACATTTTTGGTTTTGATACCCAGCTAGTAAAATGTGTGCTATTGTTGTAGGGAACTATGGAGGGCATTTAAATATTTTGTTTTGATACCAAGCCAGTAAAATATGTGCTTTTGTTTACCCACATAAGTGTAATTGACCAGGGACCTCAGTGATAATTGTTATTCCCCTCCTATGGTGCAGTTGGTTTTTTACAGACTTGCCCCGGCTTAGCTTCCTGTATAAGGCCCTAAATATTTCTTTTTTAGGTATTTTTGTCAGTACTAGAGATGAGCAAAACCACTGTGATTTGTATTGAATGAGAACAGCTCATAGAGGTGAGAGAAGAGAGGGACAGTGGAAGAGGGGGAGAGTGAAGGTGCCAGAGCATACCAGTGGGGACAGGAATTGCAAACTCCAGTAAAAAAGGGGGTGCAGAAGTAGGGAGCACTCCAGAAAAATGAGATGGGATCAGTGAATCTAGGGAGAGAAGAAGCAGCACTGGGGAGGAAAGAAGAAGCAGTGTAGTACCTGAGAAGAAAGAAGACAGCAGCAGAGAATGAGGAGAAAGCAGAGCTGAGCATGGGTAGTGATGGGCATGATCAACAGAGAGAAAGAGGGAGTCAACCAGCAGTCCTGTCACCCATCAAAGGACTTCTTCTAACTTGTTTAAACAAATATTCCAGATGCAAACCTGTTTCACTGAAACTTGAAGGTTAACAAACCTGCCTTTGTTCTGTTTAAAAATGCTTTATTAAGAACTTCTCAATGTACAGAGTAATAAAACAAAAGTACAGTAGAAATGTATAAAACAAATGAAGTTATGCAAAAGCTTCAGAAGAATGAGTTTTACAGGGATTATTGAAAGGACAACAGGTAAAGGCTCATATGCATAAGGTCATATTGATAACACATTGAATGAACTGTCATGCTGAAGGCTGTCAAATGAGAGGATCACTGGGAGGGACGAAGGACCTGGTAGTTATAACAGAGTGCATGGCAAAGTGCCAGCAATGAGCTGAAAATGGTGAAAGGAAGGAGGAGGTGAGGTGGGATGATAGGGGAAGAGAGAAAAAAATAAATAAAGAAAGCGAGAAAAGACAAAGGTGTGGGGGGGGAAGACTAGGAACACATATTGAAGTACCCTAGAATAAAGGAGGAGTGAAACAGAATTATGGATTTCATCTCCAACACTTAAAGACCATAGGAAGAGGGGTGTATAGAGACTCCCATACAGAAGTAAACTAGCCATCTTGCCCATCTAATAGAAAATGAGTTAAAGGGATAGTCATTTTTCACAAAAACAGCAGCTCCAATTAATCTTCATAGTATTTGAGCCCATAGAGAGTGTTATTTCAATATTGTCAGAGATGTAGTTCAAGAGTAATTGAATGAAAAAGTATCCCCCTCCCGCTCCTTTTACCTAATGTAACACTACTCACCTCAGATGTGGAATCTGGTTGCTTGACCAGACAGATAACAGCAAGGGACAATCTTCTTACTGTGAGAACAATGAAAACCCTGCCCCCCTTGACAGGTTTTTCAGCTTTTTCCCTTATCTTAATTGAAGATTGTCACTCTCTGCAATCTACCTGGGCACCCCCCTGCTGCTCTGAGCTGAGCAGTGTTATATCAGTAAAAGGGGTGGGAGGGGGATACTTTATCATTCAATTACTCTTGAACTACAACTCTGACAGAATTGAAATAGCACTCTCCAAGGCCCAAATACTATGATTAATTAGAGCTGCTCTTATTATGAAACACAACTATCCCTTTAAGTTTGCCCATGATAGAAGCGTGGTAACGCTCCAGCTCAAAAAAGTCACAAAGTCTGTCCCGCCATTCGTCCACAGTGGGAGGGTGGATTGATTTCCAATGGTATGTATTCAAGCCTTTGCTACCGTGATAGCCAGTAACCATTGATATTTGGGTAGCCTGACGGTCACAGCAGCAGTGAGTAGCATTTTCAACAGGACTAGTTGCGGCAAGGGAGAATGGCAGAACGGGAAGACTTGTGCCAGTTCCATAAATACCTTGTCCCAAAACTGATGAATGTCTGGGCAGAACCACCAGATATGACTCACTGTGCCCTGGTGTGACTGACATCTCCAATACATCCCAGAGGCTGGAGTCTTCCACTCCATCTCCGAGATCCCGCGTCCTAGCTGCCGCTCCCAAGTTGATTAGAACGTCCACTCCTTCCTTTCCAGAAATGCCAGCAAAATAGTGTAGAAGCGATTTCTCAAATAAGGTGTAGCAGATAGGAGTTTTACAGATGTGTTTGCCCAAGAAATGGCAAACCTGGGTATAATACCACCATTCCGTTGTAGGGAAAGAATAGGTAAGTTAGAGATCCTGGAATGTCAACATACCAGAGGTAGTAAGGAGTGGCTTAAGTGTATGTAAACCTGCAGATGACCTCACAGTGTATGCCCTGAGAGATGGACCAGGAAGGAAACCAGGGGTACCTATAAAGGAGATGTGCGGGGATGGGAAGGGTGCTAGGGCAAGCTGGGCATTGAGGAGGTGCCAAGAGGAGAGTAGGTGGCCTAGAACAATATGTATCAGGCACTAACAAGGTACATTCATTCTTCTACACCAAATAATGTGGCCTAGGTTGACCAAGATGAAAAATTCCTGTAGCAACGATATCCATCTGGCCTGTACTTCTGAGACACGAGCAGTGGAAAATAAAACTGTCATGTGGCACACTTCATAGTACAACATAACATTTGGCACACCTAGTTGTTACCATAGCGGCAGCCACGGAGGGCTGACCGCTTCTTGTGCCTTTTTCTGGGTGGTGTTCTGCCTCCGTTCGGCCGACAGCTGCGTGCTGGCAGCTTCCTGGTCAGCTGGGGTGGCCTTCCAGGTGACGTTGTGCCTGTCTCTTATACCGATTACTGGGCTCCCACTCGACTCCACCCCTCGGCCAGGAGGATTTAAAAACTGCCTGAACACTGGGCTCAGTAGCCCTTTCATGGTGTTTCAGAGCGGTTCCGTTTCTGCCTCTGGTGCCTTAGTTTTGTATTTCCAAGACCCCTGGCTTGTCTGAGTGTCCCCTTCGGTATCTGACCTGTGGCTTGGCTGACTACCCTCTTGGTGCTGACCAGTGGCTTGGCTGACTACCACCGTTGTCCTGCCCAGTAGCCTGGTTGACTTCCTCCGTTGTGTGGCCCAGTAGCCTGGCTGACTACCTCCATTGTGTGGCTCAGTTGCAGAGTGACACACTCTCACAGTTGGGTAGGGGGTGGGAGGCCAACTACCTTACTGCCACCGCAAGGGAGAATCATCAGTGCTCCAGTGTTAAATGTTAAAATTCAACTTAGGATTTTGTTTGAATAATTTGCAGAATGACAGAATCTCACAATTGTGTAGGGACTGGGAGGCCTACTACCTTACTGTCACCACAAGGGAGTATCCTTAGTGCTCCAGAGTTAAATTTTAAAATTCAGTTTAGGATTTTGTTGAATAATTTGCAGAGTGACAGAATCTCACAGTTATTTAGGGACTGGGAGGCCAACTACCTTTTTGCCACCGCAAGGGAGACTCATCAGTGTTCCAGTGTTAAATTTTAAAATTCAGCTTAGGATTTTGTTTGAATAATTTGCAATGACACAGCCAGTCTGACAGTTGTCGTGTGGCCAGGTTGTAAAATTGTCAAATTATTATAGTACACTACCTATCTATTTGTAATGGATTGAGTCCTAGTGAACACCCTGATGTTTCTCGTCCTGGTACCAGCTGCAGTGACCCAGCAACCACCAACACCACCACCACAGTGATGTTGCTTTCAAGCAGAGCTAGCACCAGCAGGTGGGCAAAGAAGAGTATTAGTACTAGTCAGACTCAGCAGCAGAATTCAAAACAAAAAAATAAAAATAAGAAGGGAACTGCAGATCGTTCTACCTCTATTAGTAGGATAGAGAGGTCCAGGTCCTCCTCTAATACCACGAAGCAGCCTTCACGTGTGTCTCATCAGCTGTTTGTTGATGATCCCCCCAGAACCACCTGCACAATGACTAGTGCCACTGGCAGTTAAGTCACCACCTCCACTACAGCCAGTTGTATAAACCTGGGGACACCTAGCGTTGGTAACAGTACTGGTCAGACACTGTGGGCAGTATCAATGGGGGATTTTTATAGCGAACTTGCGTGTAAGCAGCCCAAACAGAAATTATTGCAGTATTTGGATAACATTTTTCCTGCCACCATTGTCACTGCCACTGAAAGCATTTCTACACCAGAAAATATTATTGAGGGAGATAGTTTACCATTTCTCGGTAGTCACCAGGCAGAAGAGGGAATTGAGCGTGTTTCCACAAAATCTGCTGCTGATGATGATGTTTCTTCAAAGTCTCCTAAGCTTGATTTGTCCCCTGAGCTTGATTTTTCCAGTGACCTTGAATATTCCCCTGAGCTTAATTTTTCACATGCTTCCTATAGTACTCCTCCTGTTTCTCCAGTTACACTTGTGTCTTCTATTAACAACTCAACACCTGCCTTTCCACTTCCATTTGAGTCTCCCAGCCAGGTAGTAGCTGCTAGTGTCTCCGCCACCAGTACCACCGTTACTCCACAATCCTCCTCCAATCCCAGTCCCAACATCCCTGCTGTCATCTTTAGGTCTACTGGTATCCCTGTAACAGTACATAGAAAGAAAAAGCAAAGTGAGGTTGCTCCAGCAGGTGAAGATGAAGAAAGTGTCATCTCAGTTTCTTCTTCTCCACCACCTTCCAGAGTCTTCTGTCGCTCCAAAGCGTGGGACCATTTTGTAGCCGGTGATGGCCGGCTAGCAAAATGTAAATTGTGTGCAGGGAAGTGTGCAGTGGGCGGGTATTGGGTCATCTGATCACCTCCGGGATGAACCAACACCTGAACAACTACCACAAGTCGGTGTTGATAACTGCAGAAGGTGGCAGTACTAGTACTGCATATACCAGTGTCACACCCACCACCAGTAGGCAGCAGGAAAAAGTGAAAGGGGATTATGCCACATCTGGTCCTAGTAAGAGCAGCAGACAGTCACAGCCCATCCCAAAATCAATACAGGCCACACTGGAAGAATTTGTTGGGTTTCATTCAAAGGGGATGTGCAGACAGCAGGCCAGGAAAATCACACGCCTCATTGCAAAGCTCATAGACGGTGGGGGTGCTACTTTTAATTTGGTGGACGGGGAGCCCTTCCAGCAACTTATGGAGGCTGTTGCACCAAGATATAAAATTCCATCCCGCACCACATTCAGTAGAACTATAGTGCCCTCCCTGTACCGGTCGTGCATTGGTGTTTTGAAGGACCTGCTAGGAAAGGCTGGTGGCCAGTCAGTGCACTTTACCACTGACTTATGGAGTGCTCCGAGTGGCCAGCATGGCTTCCTGTCATTGACGGCATATTGGTGGCAGCCCAATGTGTTGCAAGACACACCAATAGCAACAACAAGTTCAGGTGCAGTAGCCAAGCAGGCAGGTCACCGCTCTTTCCTCCTACATGCTGAGGTAATGGATCAGCAGCACACCTCAGATAACATTCGCAAAGCATTTCAGGACATGGTGGCACAGTGGCTAGTGGAGCAGGCAGCCACACAGGTGCAAATGAGTTTTGTGGTTACTGATAGTGAAGCTACCATAATCAGTGCTCTCCGGGATGGCAGATTTGTGGGTGTGCGCATGTCTTGCATCTAATAGTGAAGGTTTCTCTCGAGGATGGCAGTAACACTGGAAGGTTGTCAGCACTTTTGGATTTGTGCCGACAAATTGCTGGCCACTTCCGTCGGAGTGTCAAAGATAGCTAGAAAAAGGCAGACTTCCCAGAACACCGCCTAAAACAAGATGTTGGGACCTCAACACGCAATGTCACGTCACCATTTCATTGGCACTAACAGAACACTGGGCAGGGCTGACTGGGCCCTGATGGAACAGGTAATGACAGTCCTTACGCCTTTCCGTGCTTTGATGGAAATTTTGAGCAAAAACAAAGCTAGCCTGGCAGAAGTTATTCCCCTCTTCATGCACCTCTCCTTAAAATTGGACAATTTCCTTGCCCATAGGGAATGCTTGCCTGGTGCTGATGGTAATATACTTCCTGATGTTGCTGCCCTTCTAATGAGGCTGAAGAAGGAACTGACTCAAAGCATGGAAGAGCGCATGGACAATTGTCCCGAGTTAATGCTTGCCACAATGTGCGATCCACAAATCAAAGGCAAGATGGCACTTACTTCCAATTCACTCACTGTCTGGAGGGAACAATTGATAGAGAGGGTGCGTGAGAGGTACAGGAGAAAGAGGGCTGTGTGGCCCACTTTGTCCCTGATAGCCCAGGAGTTGCTTTCTTTCCCCCAACCACTGTCCAGAGTGAGCGGGTATTTTCGGTAACTGGAAATATACTTAGTCCCCAGCACTCTCAATTGGCCCCCCAGCTCATGGAGCAAATTACTTTTTTAAAAGTCAACCTGTCAAAACTTGGTTACCCTGCTCTCAGGTTCGATGCAGATTAAAAAAACAAAAAAGTCTTAATCTAGAATCATCCATAGTACCATAAAACGCTGAATGCTCCAGCTTACCCAGCTCTAGAACAGTGGTTGGTTGGGCAGAGGATACCCCCCTGACTTGGCGGGACTCAGGGGGGAATTTAAAGTCTACATTGTTGTCTCACTGTACAGTTTGTTCATTCTGGCTCTGTGGTATTTATTCCTGCCTGCTCCAGTGTTCTGCAGTTTTCTGCTGCTTACATCTCCAGTGTTGCTGTCATCCTGAGTCTGCCTCTCACCAGTCATCCTCAGTTGCTGTATCCATCTACTGAGTACTGCTTGCTCCAGTGTTCTGCAGTTTGCTGCTGCCTACATCTCCTGTGTTGCTGTCATCCTGCATCTGCCTCTCACCAGTCATCCTCAGTTGCTGTATCCATCTACTGAGTCCTACCTGCTCCTGTGTTCTGCAGTTTGCTGCTGCCTACATCTCCTGTGTTGCTGTCATCCTGAGTCTGCCTCTCACCAGTCATCCTTAGCCGCTGCATCCATCTACTGACTGAGTCCTGCCTTCTCCAGAGTTCTGCAGTTCTGGCTACATCTCCTGTGTTGCTGTCATCCTGAGTCTGCCTCGTACCAGTCATCCTCAGTCTCTGTATCCATCTAATGACTGAGTCCTGCCTGCTCCAGTGTTCTGCGGTTTTCCACTGGCTACATCTCCAGTGTTGCTGTCATCCTGAGTCTGCCTCCCACCAGTCTTCCTCAGTTGCTGTATCCATCTACTGACTGAGTCCTGCCTGCTCCAGTGTTCTGCGGTTTGCTGCTGGCTATATTTCCAGTGTTGCTGTCATCCTGAGTCTGCCTCGCACCAGTCATCCTCAGTCGTTGTATCTATCTACTGAGTCCTGCCTGCTCCTGTGTTCTGCAGTTTGCTGCTGCCTACATCTCCTGTGTTGCTGTCATCCTGAGCCTACCTCACACCAGTCATCATCAGTCGCTGTATCCATCTAATGACTGAGTCCTGCCTGCTCCAGTGTTCTGCAGTTCTGGCTACATCTCCAGTGTTGCTGTCATCCTCAGTTTTGTAGTCTAATCTAAGAAAAGTCATATGTCTATGAGTCCTGCCTGCTCCAGGATTCCTCTATTTTGTAGTCTAACTCAAATCTAAGAAAAGTCATACAAATTTATCTGCTGAGTCCTGCCTGCTCCAGGCTTCCTCATTTTTGTGGTCTAACTCTAATCTAAGAAAAGTCATATGTCTTTCTATCTACTGAGTCCTGCCTGCTCCAGTGTTCTGTAGTTTGCTGCTGGCTACATCTCCAGTGTTGCTAACATGATGAAGGGTTTCCGTGATGTCAGATTTGTGGGTGTGCACTGTTCAGCACATCTCCAGTGTTACTGTCATCCTCAGTTTTGTAGTCTAACGCTAATCTAAGAAAAGTCGTATGTCTATGAGTCCTTCCTGCTCCAGACTTCCTTGGTTTTGTAGTCTAACTCTATTCTAACTAAAGTCGTATATTTATCTACTGAGTCCTGCCTGTTCCAGTGTTCTGTAGTTTGTTGCTGGCTACATCTACAGTGTTGCTGTCATCCTAAGTCCACCCTCAGTCTTCCTTCTTCCATCAAATAGCTACATCCGTGCTTCATCTACAGTACCATAAGGCTAAAGCTCCGCCTTACCCTGTTCCACCGTCTTCATTTAGACCCTGGAAATGGTTCTGCTTATTTTTATTTATCTAATTTTGATTTTATTGTATTTTTAAAAGTATGGTGAATTCGGGGGCGTGTCCTAGCACGCGAGGAGACTGGCTGCATTTTGAGAGAGCTCCTCTGTGGGCCAGGATTTATCACAACCATAAGGCTGTTCAACGCTACCCAACAGTTCTACCGGACCTTCTTTAATGTCTACCCAATGACATAAGAGAAATCAGGAACAGATGACACGTTATCTGACTCCTAAAGAGAAAAGAAAGACACAGAAACAGGTTGTGTCATTGGGAAAGGGCATGGGACCTTGTTGCAAGCCCTAACGGAGTCTACTCTTTATGACGTATGGAGAACTTCCCACACTAAAGAGAGAGACTATCCTTTTTTTCTCACAGGTCCACCAATCCTACTCTAGACTAGATTACTTTTGTTTAGACAAGTTGGCTCTCCAGTGTTTAAAGAACTGTGATATTGGTCTAATACAATGGTCAGATCATGAGCCTGTGTTCTTGGAGCTCTCTGATCATTTTCCGTTTACAGGCTCTGGTCACTGGAGAATTAATGATCAACTTCTCTCCAAATCGGAAACCACAGAATTTGTGAAAGAGATCCTCCGTGAATATTTTGATCTAAACGACCGACCCAATATTTCCCCCGATATGTTGTGGGAGGTGCATAAGGCGGTAATACAAGGTAGATTCATAGCCTACGCTGCCACAGTAAAGAAAAAACGGGACCAAAGAATTAAGCAATTGCATCAAGATTTAGCCTCCCTGGAGGCACTTAATAAATCTAACCCGAATAAAACTCGATCTCGGCAGATATCCTCCATTAAGCAGGAGTTAGCTACTCTTCAATTGCACCATACCCACTCAGGGTAATAAGGCCCGGAAAGCTATCCCTTTTATTATCGATCCCTCGGGTGAAAAAGTTGCTAACCCGGCGATGATACCAGATGCCTTTGCGCAGTACTATTTAAGCTTCTATAATCTTCACTCTGATTCCACAATGCCTCAACCGACACTTCGGGATATCGAGACCTTTCTGCAGAAGGTTAATATGCCCCAGTTGTCCCCAACTCATAAAGAGTTCCTTCAAGCACCCATTCAGTTGGAGGAGTTTCTTCAACTCCTTAAATCTCTTCCTCTCCATAAATCCCCAAGTCCGGATGGATTTTCAAATTTATACTATAGAACCTTCCGAGACATCTTGTCTCCACGTTTAGTCACTCTCTTTAATTCTTGCAGTTCTAAAGGCTCTTTTCCTCACTCTATGCTGTCGGCACACATCTCTACTATCCCTAAACCAGGAAAATCTTTAGGCCTATTTCGCTTTTGAATACAGATCTGAAGGTATTTGCCAAAATTTTAGCCAATAGGTTGCGAGATATCCTTCCCTCCTTGCTTCACTATGATCAGGCCAGTTTTGTTAGTGGTCGACAGGCGTCAGATAATACTAGAAAGGTTGCTTCCATCATAGATTCGGCAATCTCAAAAAAAGATTGATTGTCTCCTGCTCGCGATTGATGCAGAGAAGGCATTTGACAGGCTTCATTGGGGTTTCTTGCGAGCGGTACTGAACAAGTTCGACTTTCCACCGCCCTTTGTCAAAGCGGTTTTTTCCCTTTACTCCTCTCCATCGGCTAGAGTATCGTACGCAGGATTCCTCTCTAATGCCTTTTCTATTACTAATGGATCACGTCAAGGATGCCCGTTATCCCCAATTCTATATGTTTTAGCTCTAGAACCGCTAGCCGCTTTGATTAGATCTCACCCTGATATCTCGGGATATTCTTTTGGTCCTATTGAAGTTAAACTAGGTCTTTTTGCAGATGATATTCTGATCTCGATGACGAACCTGGAGAGATCTCTGCCACATCTGATGGAAGCTCTGAGTTATTACGGACTAGTTTCCTACCACAAAGTTAACCAAGCGAAAACCCAGGCCCTCCCTATAAACATTCCTGAGCAGTGTCTCCTAGATCTATGTTCCCGTTTTCCTTTTGAATGGCGCCTGGACACCATTTCTTACTTGGGTGTCAAACTGGCAAAATGCCCACAAAGTCTATTCTGTGTAAATTTTAGAAGTCTGTGGAACTCGATAAGACAGGATCTGAGAAATTGGTCTTCCTTGATGCTTTCCTGGTTGGGTCGCATTGCTTCTATTAAAATGTCTGTTCTCCCCAAAGTGTTATATTTATTTCGTACCCTACCTGTCCAGGTACCCTTGGCCTTTCTTAGAGAAATGTAAACGGACATCCTCCGGTTTATTCACAGTTCTAGATTTTCTAGAGTTTCGAACCGCTGGCTTATTGCGTCTCCGAGATGAGGTGGTCTCGGGATTCCTTCATTCCTTCATTATTACAGAGCAGCTAGGATGGCCCAGAATGTCACATTTCATGTGGACGCTGGTAAGGTTGCATGGGTAGATTTGGAGGACTCACAGCTCCATCCCTATCGGGTTTGCGACATCTTGTTGCTACCCCCTAGTTGTAGACCTCCTTTGTCACATCTCTTACCCAGCACCAAATTATCTATTTCCATTTGGGACACCTATGTGGTTGGCATCAAGGAACTAAGGCTTCTGACTCCGGCTACTCCAATTAGCTCCATAGAATTTATGATACCTCAATCCACCTTTAGATCATGGAGATTAGCTGGTGTATCGAACATACATGATCTCCTACTTCACGGTTCTCTATGTTCATATGCTCATCTACAGTCGCAATTTGGACTTCCAAGAGTGGAATTCTATAAGTTCCTTCAGATCCGCCACTTACTCTCTAAGTCAGGCACGACCTGATCCCAACTTCTGCCTTTACTCCATAAATTAGTGACAGCTTGCTTAAGACCGCTAGACACTTCTAAGGTATTATCTCTCTGCTATGAATCTTTGATGGAAGTGTGTTTACCTTCTAAAATGCCATTTGTGGAAGCATGGGAGAGAGAGCTGGGCTATAAGTTATCGGCATCCCAGTGGAATGCAGCTGTCTCCGGCACGTTCAGTATTACTCACGGCACAAACCATATCGAGCTGTCCAGGAAAATTCTGTACAGATGGTATCTTGTGCCAGCTAGGTTAGCCAAAATTTTTCCTTCAGCCTCAGATGGGTGCTGGAGACGGAGCACAGGTGTAGGTACCATCAGTCATATTTGGTGGGCCTGTCCCAAATTACAACCCTATTGGACTCGAGTTTTCACCCTTATTAATCTTGTTCTTCCAGTTCCATTACATAACACTTTGGAACTTGCTTTATTTCACGTATTTCCAGTTGCATTGCAGTCCCATTTGAGAATTCTTATAGGACAGATTTTGTTAGTGGCAAAGATTCTCTTGGCTAGATCATGGAAATCCGATACACTGCCGTCGGCCACTGATCTAGTCAACGTAGTCTCCTGCAACCTGCGGATGGAACTGCATTATATGAATGAAACCAAAATGGGCTTGTACGACAAGATTCAGTCGGCCTGGGAGTTTATTTTGAATACTATTTAAGCCTTTGGGGTAGCTCCCTCTCCCTTGCTCCCTTCCCTCCCCCCCCATTTTCCTTTCCTTTCACTTTTTTCCCCTCCCTCTCCCTTTTCCTCCCTCTCCCCGATTACCCTCTTCCCTCTTTTCTGTCACCTTCTTCCTTTGTCTCTTCTTTTTCCCCCTATTCCTCCCCCTTCTCTCCCTTCCTTTCTTTTACACCCTTTTTCCTTTTCCTTCCGCTTCTTCTTTTCTCTCTCTTTGTTTCTGATGTGGGATATCCCGTACTGATGTGCCAAACTACAAATCTTGTAGTGCACTACTTGGGGCGTTTCTTTTTTTCATATATAGATACATGCTTCTGTCACTTATGAGAGTGTAATTTACGACGGTTTGCTCCATTGTATGTTATTTTTGGAATATTAGCCCTCTTATCTTGTTTTGTATGATTTATTTTTGCTCATTGTACTACTGTATATGCCCATGTTTCCTTCTTTCTACTTATACTTTTTGAAAATCTCAATAAAAATGATATTACAAGAAAAAAAAAAAGTATCGTGAATTCAGCCGAGTAATTCAGATTCCTTCCGAATTTCGTCCGATTCGAATAGGTCTGGTCCGATTTTCAGATCGACTGAATAAGAAAAAAAAAATTCGTCCGAAATGGAATTTTACCAAATTTTTTTCCCGTGCATAAGTCTATAACCTGGTACTTTGCTGTGGTTTCCTCATTCAGGTAGGCATATTTCTTGAGATGGTTCCTCATGCATTTCCTACTGAGCGGAGTGATTTTGCTCCTGTCGGATAAAGCTTTGGCATGGGCCAATCCATTATGGGAGACGGACAAACCCATAATTTATAATTTTGCTGAATTTGTGGCCTCATTTAAACGGGTTTTCAATGTCCTGGCTCGTTCTGCCTCTGCTGCCAAACACCTCATGACCATCCACCGAGAGGCCAAGTACGCTATTGAGTTCTGTACGTTGGCAGCGGAGGTAGGCTGTGTGGTGATCTGTCCACATGGTGAAAATGGATGGGGATGTGTTTTGTGACATCATATCATTTAGCCAATGGGAACTAAGAGGCGGGGCTAGGAAGTTGTTAAATGATAGAGCACACAGCTGCTCAAAGGAAGTTCTCTTCTGATCCTGTGAATTCCAGGCTGTGTCTGTCCTCCTGTGTCTTCTCCCCTCCCCCATTTCCTACCTTCCCATCCCCTCTGTTTGGTGGACAGTTTGGAATATCAGGTAACATTGGGTTTGATTGTGGGTACTGGATGAAAGAAGGGGTTTGCCTAGTACAGTTTGAAGGAATTGCACTCTGAATGTAAATATATGTGTTTTTACTTCTATAGTAAATACTGCTCATAAGAAAAAGAACCATTGAACTGTGTGTGTGTGTGTGTGTGTGTGTGTGTGTGTGTGTGTGTGTGTATTTATTATATATCTACATACATTAATTATTTACCACATAATTGGCAACCACAAGGTTTGGACTTCTACAGGGCGCTATTTTAGAAGACACAGGTTTTTAATTTCTAGAGTGCAAAACCTTTTTATAGTAAATTGGAGTGAGATAAGGGAACATTTGCATAAGGGTGTATTGTTTAGTGTTTTATCTGCTATTAAAGTGCATAGGGTTGTGGCACTGATTTGGTTTTTGTTTTATTGTGTTGGAGGCTTAAATCCTAGCTGCATTGGGGGTAACAGATTTAAAATACATTACAGATTTGGGAGTGTTTCAGTGTCCTAGAATTCTGGGTTCAACTGTGCTGGAGGTTTTCAGGGTTTTGTTTCTTTGTATCTGTACTTTTTTCTCTGCTTGTGGGGGAGGGCATACAGCAGCATATGGTTTCTTAAAGTAGCCCTGTTCTCTTTGTTTGGATAGTTTTTCATTTGCATACTAAAAGCAGTTTGTACGCCTGAATTGAGAGATCACGCTGAGGCCTAAGCCAATGTCCCTGGAAAAAAAAAAAAAAAAAGCAGTGGCCATGTTGGATGGGCTGTGGCTACAAAAGTTTTTTACTAACACTAGGTCTAAAAAATAAATGTTAACCCATTAGGTTGGCTCATGAGTATACTTTGGGTTTAAGCTTTGTTTGTGGCCTATGAAGGGTATTAAATAGTTTGCTTGTTTAAAAGTAGCTTATTTTTACTAACACAAACTGAATTTAACAGCATTTAAGTTGGTTTTGTCTTGTGTTATAGTTTAACACACGTCCATTTTGGCGCCAAAGTACAAGGAATCAGGTTACTGCGTAAAGAACAGTGGGTTTTTAGCTATTTTTGTGCATTTTCATTTATTACATTTTTATTATTTGGTTTAAAAGGGGAAAAGTTGTATTAACATTTTCCTGTTAGCCATTTTTGCCTAGTTTCAATCTGTTGTGTGTAGTTTAATTTAAAATTATAATCTTTGAGGGTCTACTGGATACATTCTTAGCTGTGCCTGGAGTTGCCTTCCCTCCATTGCTGCCATCTTTGTTGCTAAAATAACATAGGCCCATTATTGGCTGAAAGGGTATATCATTTGTTCTATTTACTAGAAGGGTTCATCTTAAAGAGAGCAAAATTTGTTTTATTCATTTATTTCTTTTGTGGGGTATATTGTGGGTCTGCTTGAGTAATTCTGTGGGGTGAAAGCCATTTTCAGAAGTAGACATTTTGTTATAACTGGTGTTGGTTTCTCCTTAAAAGGATAAATAGCTGTGTTTACCTGTGGGGGAAGTTACAGCAACCCTATTATTAAAGGAGGCCTCTTCTGTGTCTAGCGTTGTTCATTTGCATGTGTAAAGCAGTTTCCAAGGGGCACACCCATATAGGTAATTCCTTGTAACTGATTATAAGTTTTTTTTTTTTTGTTTGGGTTTTTGCCTTTAACTGTGTCTTCTGAGGCAGCAAATGTTATTTTTGTTAAAATACACTGTTGAATGGATAGATCACAACTGACCACATTTTGTTGTCTGATAGTTATACATTGGGTTTAAGACATAAATATTACTTTGTTAAAAGGAAAAGTGTGCATGGGCAGTTTCTTGTTAGGCATTGTTTGTTAATCGGTGGCCATTTTGGGTTTGTCTTGTGGCTCTTCAAGTGTGTTGGTAAATAGGTTGCTTGTTTAAAAGTATATTATTTTATTAACAAAGATTGTAGGAAATATCACAGGGTTTAAGATGTCTTTTCCAGGAGCAAACTATTTCTCTACTGAAGTACGTGATTATTTCAGGGATGATATCTTTAGACATAATGGCCCATATGTACTCCCTGATCCCACAGACCCAAAATGTGGCAAATTTGAGGGTTTTATGAATGTTCTGACTCAAGTGGTAACTAGTAAGGAGTATAATTCAAATAAGCGAAAAGCCATGGTGGGACAGGCAGTTGTTATAGCTATTGCTGGCTTAGCGGATATGGTCCAAGAGTTAAGGGATATTAATGTATATTTAACAGAGAAGTTATCTAACACCCATGAATATAATGATTTTCTGAAATCATCTTCCCTGAGAACAACCACTATGGTTGGCAACTTAAAAACTGAGTTGAAACAGATGGAAGAAAAGTGTGATAAATATCAAGTTACAATTAACGAACTACAGGATACTGTAATTGAATGCAGAAATAATAAATTAGCGGACGAACAGGAGGTGGTATGTAAGGACAGTCCAAAGCTGTACCCAGCTTTGAACTCATTGGGGGCAGAAGGTGAGGGACCATCACAGGGTTTTAAGCAAGACAATATCCCAGTGGACCTAGGTTACATGAAGCAAGCACCCGTCATCATTTCTGAAATATTTAACGCAAGGCAGATGCCCACAGGGTTTACTATGCAGACACGTCCCATGTCCATGGCGGACAAGGACAATTTTCAGAAATGGTGGGGTGCTATGCCAACTTCTAACTTTAATGATTTTACCCCCTGGTTCCAGAGAGGGGCTGAAAGAGCCAATAAGGGAGGGCTTACCTTAGCAGAGTGGACTGAGCTGTTAGAACAGGCTCTGGGTCCTATGGCTAGCATATTGCTTGGATTCAATGCAAGTGTGTCTGATCAGGCAGGAAGAATAACAGTGACTCATTTTTATATAAACAATGTAGAAAAAGAGGTAAGTCAGATTACCATGATGCCAACAGAGGGACCTCGTGGGGTGGCACAAAGGGTTTTGTTCTGGTGCACCCTGCGTCAGCCACAGCAACCAATGACACAGGGCTCATCTGCACTCATAGCAAGAGTTCTGGACTCTCTTCCTAGGCAATGTCAGGAATTTGTGAGGTTGTTTGATCTAACCCCCACCGATTTGGAACTGTTACTACTGAGAGCAGATAAGTGGTGGCTTGACCACCCATAGACTGAACGGGTATGCAGAGTCTCATCAGTAAGGCCTCTTAAGCGGAGATGGGACGCACCAAAGAGAAAGAGAGATAGTGAAAACTGGAGGATAAGAGATGAGGGAATTTTTGAAGGAGGTACAGGAAAGGAACATTGGCCAGGAAAAGGAGCACACATTGAGGGAAATAATAGAAGAGGTGTGGAAGACAATTTTGGGACATGGAGACCATTTTCTTCTCTGAAAAGAGAACATGAAAATCTAGAAAGAGATTACACTAAAATAAAAATTGAACGCGATCTCTTAAGAGAGCAAGTTACCAGGCTTGAGGCAGAATTATGCCACCTTAAGCAGGGTGACTTGACAGTGGTCTCAGAGACAACTTAAATTATAATTATTTTGTTATAATTATTCTTCCCTTTCAACCTCTATTTTAGCATATTCCCATAATCTTATAGTGAGGGGAGGGTGCAGTAATATTGCAGTTTGTTGTTTTGTCTGTATCATAAATTGTGTTGTTTTTAGGAATTGGGGGGGGCACATAAAAGTTGTGTAGGTGTGTACAGGGATGGATGGTGGACACTGTTGTGGGTATAAACTTTGTGGTGTAACTCACAATAATACCACATATCCCAGGGAGTTAATGTTTGGGTTCATGGGGGGGGGATACTAACTTTCTATTGTTTCTCATTTCTCCAGGAGACAAGCAGGATTGAAAATAGTTGAAAAGCAGACAGAGACAGGACTTCCATTCAGGATTTCATTTTCTTTTGTTTGTTTCTCTCTCTCTGCTTTTGTTTCTCTCTTTTGCTATAAATAGTTTTTCTCTCTCTATCATCCGTTTCTTTGCTCTCTTATTTCTCTATCTCACTCTCTCTCTCTAACAGCATTAATTATATATTATAGATATGGAACTCATTGATGGACAATGGTGGAACTTCCTCACTGGATTAAGTATACATTGTATCACAATGGGAAAGGAGGGAATTTTGTTACATACAATGCATGTTCATAGACAGCAAGAATTATGTGTATGTATGTGTACACAGGGTATAAGAGAGATTGAGGGTGAGGGACTATGTTCCGATTACCATCAGAATCAGGACAGACCTGGGAATGGGTGATCTTGTATGGAGCAGTTAAAACAAATAGTAAGTGGGCAACATCAATTTAAATTAAGGGGGTGAATGGCATGCTCTGGCATAAGTGTATTTGGAGTTTGTGGGAGGAAGGCATTTTAACATATAGCATGGGAATTATCTGATGAGAGATCCATAAAGTATAGTTGAATCACATTCCAAAGAGTGGTATTGACATGTTTTTCAAATATTCCAGTATGGTGGGATTTTAATTTTTGTTCACTTTCTTTAAGATGTCTGGAACATCAATAGCGGTCCAGAACAAAGGGAACCGGGAATACAAGGAACCATTTCTGGAGTAGTTGCAACATGACTGGGATGTGGATTTCAATGAATATCCTGGGCCTCGACTGCAGGGAATATACAGATGCCAAAGAGTGATGGGAGACAGATGACTAGCATACAATCATCCATACGAACATGAACTGACCATGGTCACGGTCCTGTAGAGACCTTTTAGCAAAGAACTGAACATAGAATCTTGTAAATATGTGTATATTTTGTACAGAAGTGTGCAAGTATTGATGGATGTTAGAATAAGTATCCAACCTAGGAAGTTTGCAGGGAAGCTCATGTCGCTGAGGGAATTGCTCCGGAGGGACGGTGGGTGAATTTTCACCTCAAAAAGGTTTTTTGCACCCTCTGGGTTTCCCTGCCCTGGGGGAAGATACTTTGGAACTGGGCAACATAGGACGAGAAAAAGTGGGGGAATGTGGTGATCTGTCCACATGGTGAAAATGGATGGGGGTGTGTTTTGTGACATCATATCATTTAGCCAATGGGAAATAAGAGGTGGGGCTAGGAAGTTGTTAAATGATAGAGCACACAGCTGCTCAAAGGAAGTTCTCTTCTGATCCTGTGAATTCCAGGCTGTGTCTGTCCTCCTGTGTCTTCTCCCCTCCCCCATTTCCTACCTTCCCATCCCCTCTGTTTGGTGGACAGTTTGGAATATCAGGTAACATTGGGTTTGATTGTGGGTACTGGATGAAAGAAGGGGTTTGCCTTGTACAGTTTGAAGGAATTGCACTCTGAATGTAAATATATGTGTTTTTACTTCTATAGTAAATACTGCTCATAAGAAAAAGAACCATTGAACTGTGTGTGCGTGTATTTATTATATATCTACATACATTAATTATTTACCACAGGCTGGAACAATGAAGCACTGGTAGCCGGCTTCTCACAGGGGCTATGCAACATTATTAAGGACAAGATTGCAGCCCGTGAGCTGCCTAATGATTTGGAAGACCTGGTATCGTTTACCATCCTAATTGACACTTGGATCAGGGAGAGACCCTCCTTTAGGGAGCGCCTGCAGAGGCCTCCGTCGTGTCTGGCTCAGACCTTTAATCACCCACCCATTCCTCCCTCACCTCCCATGCCTTCTAGCTCGGACATGGGGGAGGAGCCTATGAAATTAGGCTTTACTTGTCTCTCGGTGGAGGAGAGGGTGTTCCAACGATGGGAGGGACCCTGCCTGTACTGCGGTAAACCAAGACACTTGTTGCATTCTTGTCCCATCTGCCTTGGAAACGCTCGCACCTAGGGTTATGTCAGGGACAAACCCTAGGTTGTGTTTCACAGTCCCCGGAGGTCCTTCAGGATAAACCCATCCTTGAGGTCATTCTATCAAGGGCCAGTTCTTCGGTGGTAGCTCTGGCTTTGATTGATTTGGGGGCAACTGGGTATTTCATTGATGCCAACTTTGCAGCCAAAACCTCCATTCCACTGCAGCTCCGTGCCCCTCCGCTGG
Source organism: Rhinophrynus dorsalis (assembly GCA_037306005.1). Classification (NCBI taxonomy): domain Eukaryota; kingdom Metazoa; phylum Chordata; class Amphibia; order Anura; family Rhinophrynidae; genus Rhinophrynus; species Rhinophrynus dorsalis. Next base: position 165,860,832 of record CM074718.1, read on the forward strand.
GGATTGAGGCAATTGATGGTAGGCCTCTACAACCTCCTCATGCCACACGAGACCCTTTCGATTTCCCTTCTGGTAGGGGCACTTCACTATGAGTCGTTCCAGTGTCAGGTCATCCAATCTCCGCATTACGCAATCATTCTTGGGTTCCCATGGCTTCAGAAACATAACCCTATGTCTGATTGGCAAACTTGTGACATTTTGTCATGGTCTCCTCAGTGTGCCGAGTCCTGTCTCCACTATCCTTCCAGAGTGTTGGGCATGGCTGCCTCCTCTTCCGCCTCCTTACCTGAGGAGTATTGTTCCTTCAGTGATGTGTTCAACAAGGTACAAACCAATACCTTAACCCCTCACAGGTCCTACAACTGTACTATTGATTTGATACCAGAGGCTGTTGCTCCTACGGGTCGAGTTTACCCTCTATATGTGGCTGAAAACAAGGCCATGGCAGATTATGTGGCGGACACACCTTCCAGAGGTATCATTCGGAAATCCACCTCTCTGAAAGGGGCAGGGTTCATTTTTGTGAAAAAGAAGGATGGGGAACTGTGGCCATGCATTGATTTCCAAGGCCTCAATAAACTAGTGGTCAAGAAAGCCTACCCCATTCCGTTGATCACGGAATTGTTTGACCGACTGAGGGGCTCATCAAGTTTGATCTTCAGACAGCTTAGAACCTAGTGAAAATTAAAGAGGGTGATGAATAGCTGCTCCTATTTTGAGACATCCTAATCCGAAGCTACCCTTCATGTTGGAGGTTGATGCGTCTGAGTTGGGAGTAGGCGCCCTCCTGTCTCAGCGCTCAGCCCTTGGTGAGACATTGCTTCCTTGTGGGTTTTTTCCAAAAAACTATTGAAGGCTGAGACCTGTTAGCCATCATCTTGGCTCTTCGTCAGTGGCAGTACTTAATCGAGGGTACTAGCGTGCCTATTTTCATCCTCACAGACCAAAAGGATCTGACTTACTTTTCTGAGGCCAAAACGACTGTCCCCACAGCAGGCCAGATGGGCTCTGTGTCACGGTTTGTTATGACTCTCAGACACAGAGGATAGGTAAAAACATAACTTTATTGAAAAGTTAAGAGAACCCTATTGGGTAGAAGGCAAATACAAGATATAGTTTATTAGCAGTTACATAGGTAAATACATATGATACATAAGGTGGATGCAGAGTCTAACAGCCCTGCCAATACCGGGTAAGGCAACCTTAAGTGGCACAAGATGGTAACAGGTTCTACCTGCCTTACCAATATACCGGGCAGGGCAGTCTGGAGACAAAAGCAAGGAATTCTGAAGGCTCTACCGGCCGTGCCAATATACCGGGCACGGCAGCCACAAAACTGGAGCAGTTGGTATGAGGCTCTACCGGCCTTGCCAATACCGGGTAAGGCAACCTTATGTGGCACAAGATGGTAACAGGTTCTACCGGCCTTACCAATATACCAGGCAAGGCAGCCCACCGTGATAGTGAGGGCAGTAGGGTGGCCAAGGTGACTGGCTAGGTGGTAGAGACCAGTCACAGAGTTGACAACTAGGCCACAGGAGAGGGTAGCAATAGACTGCCACTCACGAGGGACAGCGCAATAATACCTGTCATGCGAGGAGCAAACCAGTACCCGTGTACTGGGAGAAACCTACAAAGTGTCAGGCTGTTAGGACAGGACAGCCTCCTAGAATGGAGCGAACCAGTACACGCCTACTGGAGAAACCCAAGACTCCTCCGGTGCAACAGCAGCCGGTAACGTACAGCCAACCAGTACCCATGTACCGGATAACCCAAGGCTCATGTAGTGCAATAGCCACAATCTCGGTGGAGTGAACCAGTACCCGCGTACCGGAGAGATCAATGCATTCGGTGGCTTGCAGCCAGTACAATAGAGCGAACCAGTACCCGCGTACTGGATAAACCAAGAACCACCGGTACAACAGCATACCGGTTAAAGTGGAGCGAACCAGTACCCACGTACTGGAGAATCCCAAGACTCTTCCGGTGCAACAGCAGCCGGTAACGTAAAGCCAACCAGTACCCGCGTATCAGATAACCCAAGGCCCAAGTAGAGTAATAGCAGCAATGTCAGTGGAGCGAACCAGTACCCGCGTACTGGGGAACCAAGACTAATCGGTGGCTTGATGCCAATACAGTAGAGCGAACCAGTACCCGCGTACTGGGGAAACCAAGACTAATCGGTGGCTTGTTGCCAGTACAGTGGAGCGAACCAGTACCCGCGTACTGGGGAAACCAAGACTAATTGGTGGCAAGACGCCAGAACAGTGGAGCGAACCAGTACCAGCGTACTGGGGTAACCTGAGAGTCTTCCGGTGCAACGGCAACCGGTTATCGTGAAGCCAACCAGTACCCGCGTACTGGATAAGCCGAGGCTCACATAGTGCGATAGCAACTTGACTCAGTGGAGCGAACCAGTACCCGCGTACTGGAGAAACCCATGAGGAAGTGAAAATGTCGCCCTGACTACCGGGAACAGCAGGCATCCGGTAGTAGATGTTACAGGAACCCAGCTGAAGGAGAGGATCAGAATAGCAACCGGTAGACTGGATCTGGAACGGAGCAGGAACAACCGCAGGAACAGCAACCCCAACCGGATCAGGAACAAAAGCAGGAACTAGGTCGACTGGCAGGCAGGAACAGGATACCACTGACGATCAGGAACAGCGACAAGGCCCAGGGAGCATTGGAGCAGCATGCAGGAACAACAGCATAGCGACAAACACGGTTAAGGAAGTGTTCGCTCCTAGCAATATTATTATTGTTATTATTTTTATTTGCTTGAATAAACTGGTTAAATTCACTTGTACTGTGTCGTTTGTTTATTGTCCTAAGTGACAGTGACAGTAGTGTGATTGCTTTAATCATGTTGTCCCTCACCAATCTGCCTGATACAAACCCTGCTTGATCAGTGTGTACCAGATCAGGTAGGAACCTCTGCAATCTCCCTCCCAACAACTTAGCAAATAGCTTGAGATTCACATTCAAAAGCGATATGGGTCTATAGCTATTGCATTGCCCATGCTTGTGCAGAACCGTAATATGAGATTCCAGGTACTGAGCTGGCCAGGAGTCTCCAGGCAGAAGAGCATTGAAAGTATTCATCATGAACGGGAGTCATGTGTCTTTGGAAGTTTTGTAGTACGTGACCGGGTATCTGTCAGGGCCTGGGCTTTTACCTGAGGGGGTAGAACGAAGGGCTTTCTCAAGTTCCTCCACTTGTATAGGGGAGATCAACAGAGAGTACATAGGACTCAGGCAGTTTCGGACTATTAAAAATAAAAGATAAGACAGCGCACAAAGATTTCTAAGTGCAGATTTATTTCACATAAAAAAATATATTAAATACGTGTAAAACTCTCATAAAAAATAGCACAAAACATAGTATTGGATTTAAGATCAATTAAAACACTGGATACTGGGAGGTATAGGGCCAATCAGGTTGGTGATAGATAGTGGCTGTTATACATGAATCGGCAACACAGGACCTATTGTGGGGTATGCGTATGGTAGGTCATATACGTTCTTCTAACGTTATGAATAGCAATAAATGTGAATCTGCTCACCAGATAACCGCTTGTATGTGGGCCCGTACAATATTCTCTGGGAGCCTGTCAACTGCTTCACTACTCCTAAGCACATTCTCTGGTTCTCCGTTAGCCGTCAGCTCCCAGTATAGTCCTGCATCAGGTCCCTTCGGATTCCTCCCTTAATCGGACTTAAATCTTTCCGAAAATCCAATTATGTGTCTCATTCAATAAAATTCAATCAGATATCGACGCGTTTCGGGAATATTGCTTCCCTTCTTCAAGATACATTGATTTGTGTTAGTTTGTTGCAAACACGTTCATGCTCCTACAGATTATTTATCCAATCCCGCAAGGGTTCAGAGTGACAAAGGTCAAGTGTGATACACTATGACCCTATACATTGTTGTCAAAGAACGTTTAATTTAAAATTAAAATTATATTTTGATCCATTTTGAAATAATATTTTCCCAAGTAGATGCTATATTATTAATCAGTTTATCCAAAGCTAAAGTTGAGATATCATTTTGTGGCTCGATTTTTTCATTCATTTGTTAACCTCCCAACTTACAGGTGTAAAATAAACCCTGCACATCATAAGTCCTAAAGACAAAGCTGCCACTCAGTTCTTTGTAACTTTCTTTCACAATACACCACTTGCACTTACATGGCCGATTCTTATTACTGCTCTGTGATGTATTGGTATACATAAATCAAGACATCGCAGGGATAGTCCCCGACCAGTTTTTTTTCACCTCTTTGGATTACAAAATGTTGCAAAAGCACCCCATAATAATTCAGGGGTTGATGTCATGGTGTTCATGTCACAACAAGTCTCTTGACCATTCATGGACAGACATAGCAGATCATATTGTATATAATAGATGTTAAATATTACATGAATATAACCAATTTGTAATTATTGATACTATATGATTATATAGATCTATATTTCCTTCTGAGCTACTTATCCTTAGCCTTCTTTTATTTCTTTTTTTTATTATAATAGTATTTATTTTTATTTTTATTTTGGGTCTTCCTCACATATTTATTTTATTAAGCATTCTTTACAAACACCACAAATCCAATTCCTCATCAAGCCCATTGGTGCTAATGTTTGAAGTTTGTAAATCCAGTAACTCTCTTGTTTTGAAAGTCTCATGAACCGGTTTCCCCCTCTTGCTGTTATTGGGATGTGTTCTATTCCTATGATTTTTATATCAGCAATATTTTTAAAATAGGTGCAGCCAAGACAGTGTTTTGGAACTGTGTGTTTCTTGTTCCCCTTGATTATGTTATTTCTATGTTCCAAAAATCTCGATTTGAGTGATCTTGTTGTACGGCCAATATATTGAAATCCACATATACATTCCAAGAGGCAGATGACATACTCTGTTGAACAGTTTATAAATTGTCGGATTTGGAAAGTTTCTCCTGTACTGCTGGAGGTAAAGGATTTACATTTATTCTCTATGTGGTCACAGGTTATACACCTGGTATGGCCACATCTGTATGTTCCAACCACTGGTATTCCTGTAAGATCCTTCTGTATTATTTCTGAGGTATTACCTATCATAGATGGAGCTAGTTTACTTTTTAAATCCAACGATTTTTTATATATAAAATTTGGTTTTGTTGGAAGAATTTTTTGAAGATATTTATCATGACCCAACATATTCCAATGTTTTCATATGATTTTTTCAACCCTTTTAGTAGAGGACGTATACCTAGTTATAAACGGTAATTCTGGTCTTTTTGATTTTGATACTACACCGGTTTTCTTGAATTTTTCTTTCTTGTCCACCAATAGGAGCTCTCTTGGTTTATCCAAAGCCTTCTCAAGTGCCTTTTGAATATTATTCTCTTGATAGCCTTTTTCAAGAAACCTACATTTAAGTGTTTCTGCTTCCATCAAGAAATTTTCAGTTCTTGAACAATTCCTTCTTAATCTAAGAAATTGACTGTAAGGCACGCTCTGGAGCCACTTTTGGTGATGGTTACTTGTTGCACCTATAAAACCATTGACATCCACCGGTTTATGGTGGGTGTGTGTATAAATATTACCACTTGGTTCTGTTTCAATTTGTAGATCCAGGAAAATAGCTTTAGAGGGACTGCTCGTATGTGTAAAGTGAAGACCCAGCTGATTTTGATTAATGGATTTGATGAAATCATTTAGCTTCTCTTCTCCTTTTTTCCAAATTAGAATGATATCGTCAATGTACCGCCCATACATTGCCATATTTTCAATACTAGCCTTCCATATGACCTCCTCCTCCCAAATACTCAGGAAGAGATTAGCAAAGCTGGGTGCGAAGCGAGTTCCCATCTTCGTACCTCTTATTTGGCGAAAATGTTTTCCTTCAAACATAAAGTGGTTATGTTGGAGTATGAAAGCGATCCCATCCAGTATAAAATCTATTTGCTCCTTGGGTAATTGTCTATCTCTGCAGAGTACTTTTTCTACTGCTTTAATACCTTCCTGATGTTCTATAATGGTATATAGAGATGTTACATCACGTTACCCATAAAAATTCTTCTTCCCATTGAATTTTTTCTAGTTTCCTCAGGACATGTGAAGAATCCTTTATATATGAAGGCATTTTCTGTACATAAGGCTGTAGTGTATGGTCAATATATTCAGACAAGTTGCTGGTTAATGACTGTATACCTGAAATTATAGGACGCCCAGGAGGATTATGAATATCCTTATGGATTTTAGGAATGTGATAAAATATGGGTATGACCGGATGTTGAACTGATAGAAACGCAAATTCCTGTTTGGATAAAATGCCCAGTTGGAATGCTTGTGAAATAAGGTGATCATATTCAACCTTGTAACTGGTAATTGGATTTGGAGTTAATGTCTCATAAAACTCTTTATCTTCTAGGATCCTCCTGGATTCTTTGATATAATCTGTCCTATCCTGAATTACAATTCCACCTCCTTTATCTGCCTCTCTAAACACTAAATTCTTATCTTTCTTGAGTCTCTCAAGGCTTAATTGCTCTTTTTTTAACAGATTATATTTGATTTTAATTGGAGTTTGGAACATCTTTCTAATTTCTTTAATTACCAATTCCAGGAAGGTCTATATATAACGTCCTCTTGATTGAGTAGGATTAAACTTGGAAACTGGTTTTAGTGTGGAATGTCTAAATTGGGGTCCCGTTTCCATATCTTCTATATGAATATAATTATGATCAATCTCATTTTCAGTCCATAGATCTAATAGAGTCTCCAGAATCTCTTCCTCATGTATTTCCTCCGTGGTTGTTATTTCAGTTTGTTTTGATGACATCTCTTCTTCTTTTTTTATAAAATGCCTTTTAAGGGTCAATTTTCTAACTAATTTATGTGTATCAATAAACAATTCGAATTCGATTGGCTTGCTATGCGGAGCAAACTTGAACCCTTTATTCAGTAGGGATATGTCATCCATTGTAAGAGTGTAGGAAGATAGGTTAAAGACACCACCTACGTGGCTGGATGCACTTCTTGATTTCTTCTCTTGTTTTCTCTTGCCTCCTCTAGTTCCCCTTCTAAACCTTCTGTTCTTTTTTTCCTTTTTGGTGTCCTGGATGATCCGGTCTTCTCCCGATTCCATTCTTTCTTCACCCAGACTTCTATTGGGGTTGGTGAACTCATGGACAAAAAATGAGATTTCTCATCTTGTATTTTATGTGTATTGGTTTTATTATTCACTTGCGGTCTTGCACGCAATTGGTTGTAGTTAATTGGTCCTTGATCTTGTCTTTTTGGTATCTTATTATTTTTTTGAGAATTTATTTCCTTTTTTCTTTGTTGTTGATGTTCTAGTTGTTCATTTTTTCCCATATTTAGTGTTGTGATAGATCCTTCTAGTTTAGAGACATTCATAGAGATCTTTGTAGGTATTTGATTTTGTACATTCGGTCCATTAGTTTCAATGGTTCTGAATTGGGATAGGGTCAGTCTTTCTCAAGGATATCACTTGTGAGTCTTTTTCATTAGTTGTTAAACTATGCTGTTTCTCCTTATTTTCATAACCACTCATCATGCTATTACCCATTTTGGGGTCAGTGATTCCTCCTACTACTAATTCTTGTTAATTCTTGTTAACCACCGTTGGTGGTTCTTTATCCTTGGTGTCAGTAGAGTTTCTTAATTTCTCCTTATTTGTATTAATATTTGTTTTAGAATGGTATATTGCTGGATTTGTAGCTCCTCTTGTCAGAGATTTCTCCTTATTTCTAGAGGATTTGTATTGATAATGAATCGGATTTTGAGGTTTTACAAAGTTCCTTTTCCAATTTCGAATATGGCCTGAATTATAATCCTTCTCATCTCTTTGTAATTTTCGTTGTTTTCTTTCAATTATTTCTTTTTCATATTTCATCATTCTGTCGTTAGTTTGTGTGTCCAGTTGATGAAAAGTGGAATCATCTTTGTACCTTTCCAGTGATTTTTTAATTGTTTCAATTCTGTTAATAGTATCCTCCAATTTTTTCTCCTTATTGGTAATTATTAAAGCCATGAGTTTATATGAGCATTGGTCTAAAGCTTCATTCCATTGTGTTAGGAATTCTAATTCATTTTTTCCAAAGGCTGGTTCTTTTATTAATCTTAAACCTCTTGGTATTTGTTGTTTATCTATATATTTTTGGAGGGTTATGGTTTCCCACCACTGAGACATTTCTATCTTTAATTGTTTTTCCAAATCTAGAAACCTTTTCTTTAAATCCCCATTTGTTTTTATATTTATGGGCTGTACCTGCTCTTGTGTTTGGCCAAAGAAGCTTGCTGCTAGATTTTTTCTCCTATTCATTCTATTGAGACAATTAAACATGTTACAAGAATTCATAGATTGGAATAGAGTGAATATAAACTTTATCCCAGGAGACTGCTACTATAGAAAGGATTCCCTTCAAAGAAATCCTATTCCATATTGGTACTATTCATTTATTGTATTAATTTTTGTCCCAGTTGAGCGCTACTTGTGTGGTTTTTATAGTTTTGGACTATTAGCCTTAGCCAGGAAGTCAGGAATAGAAGAGAAAGGAGAATGAAAGGCAGAAGGATTTGAAGTGGTTAGATTGTATAATGAGGCATAATATTTCTGAAATTCCTGAAGGATGTCATTAGTCTTTGATGCAAGTGAATTTGAGCTGCGATGGATTTGAGAAATGAACATCTGATCCCTTTTCATCTTGACTAGTATGGCCAACAATTTCCCTGATTTATTACCCTTAAGGTAGTGCTGTTTCTTGAATCACATGTGCTTTTCCAAACACTTAGCTTGTAAAAGGTGATTTAAGTCCATACGGGCTAGCGACAAGTCATGCAGAAGTGCAGATGACAGTGACTGTTTATGCTTTATCTCCAGAGGACTAATAGTGGTCAAGAGTTGATGAATGCGCTTATTTCCCTCCCTCTTTCTATGTGTACACAGTTTAATGAGGAGACCTATGATCACACATTTGTGGGATTCCCAGATGGTGGTCAATGGTATGTCCGGGGTCAAACTGTCCAGTAAGAAGTTAGAGATATCAGCATTGATGAGCCATACTGCAGAAGGGTCGGCAAGCAAGGACTCGTTAAGCCTCTAAGAGGCATTAGATCTTGAGCAAGGGTTCAAAGCAAAGGTGCAGGAAATTGAAGAGTGATAAGAAATGCATCAGGAGTGGTTAGGGAATAGTGGAATTACTGATGATAGTGGAAATAGTGGGCCGGTGCTACAGGAATGGGCCATATGCCTACTTATCATAAGTCTGGTAACTGCGGTGTGGAGGAAGTATTTGAAATCAGTAAAGTCATAGGGGAAAGTAGTCAAAATAAGGAGCATGGGTACCAGTCACAGTAGTCATATTCACAGTCAAGCTATGGAACAACTTTAAATAGGGCTACCAGGTGGAAGCCTACAAAATACGGGAGGTGACGGGGCAGTGACTAGACTTAGGGATAGCATTAAAAGCAACAGGTAATTAGGCAAGTACGACGTGAAGGAGTCAAGGAGATAAACAATATATCAAACATTTTTCCCAAATAGAACTAGTACCCCCACATGTTAACATAAAACAATTCTGTAATAATATATTGGTGCAAGTTGATAGGTGGCAAGAAAATGAAATGTGAGGGAAACAGTTTAAAAGGGCAGTCCATAAGCAGGTCTGTCAACTTGTGGGAACTACTTATCTGCGTAGGTGACATAACCAGGCCTTCAGGTTGCAACTACTTCCATCTGCGGCCGAGGACTTTCCAGTGATTGCTTGTTCCGATGTCTCTTATGTGAAGGTTCACCCACCAAGTGCCAACGTAGTCTTTGGTTGTCTTCCAGCTGTATGGTCAGATGCTTCAGTTGTTCTGGTGGTGTTAGGGATCTGCAATTCCTAGCGAAGCACAGAAGGATCCAAAGTCATCTGGATGCCTTAAAGGGATAGTAATGTTTCATAATAAAAGCAGCTCTAATTAATCATCATAGTATTTGGACTTTGGAGAGTGTTATTTCAATTCTGTCAGAGTTGTAGTTCCAGAGTAATTCAATGACAAAGTGTCCCCCTCCCGCCCCTTTTACTGATGTCACACTGTTCAGCCACAGCAGAAGGGAGCTGCCCAGGTAGACTGCAGAAAGGGACAATCTTCAATTAAGATAAGGGAAAAACCTGAAAAGCTTGTCAAGGGGGGCAGGGATTTCATTGTTTTCATAGGAATAAGAGTGTCCCCTTCTGTTATCTGTCTGGTCTATGGACTGCATTCCACATCTGAGAAGAGACTGCTTATACTAGGTAAAAGGGGCGGGAGGGGGAAACTTTGCTTGTGGATATCTCATAAACCATAAAGGTTTGAGAGATAAGACTTATATCGTTCTTCATGTTTTTTTAATGCCTACAAAATAAAATAAAGTTAAAACAAAGTATTACTATCCCTTTAAGGAGAGTGTGCGTCTCTCATGTTTCACTTGTAGCTGTAAGGGAATGCCCTATTTATAATGGATCTGAAGGTTCCTCAGGTTTCAAGGCTCACCGCTGTTGCAATTTGAAAGGAGTAATGTCTTAGTATAACTGTACTTCACAACCCGCATACACAATCTTATTCATCTCTCTGGCTCTGGACATTATGCGTTCTTTATCTACCCTTGGAGGGTCATAGGGGGAGCCCCTTGGTTTAAGAGCCCTATGCACTCTGTCCTATGTTATGGTAGTATCCAGTGGAGAGCCTAAAATATGAGCAAATATTTTCTGCAGAAAGGACGGTAAGTACTTGGAGTAGATTCTGGTACATTTCGTATCCAGATATTGTTTCTGCGTCCCCTATTTTTCAGGTCATCGATTTTATATTGTGGGGTGGTGAGGGAATAATTTGGTTCAGCCACAACTTATTCAAAGGTATGAAGTTGTGAGTATAGCCCCTCTACCGACTCCCCAACCTGATGTATCCTGTGGCCCAGGCTTAAAATGTCTTTTCTCAAATCAGGGATGTCGGCCTTTAAAGCTGTTTTGATATCAGTGGCTAAGCTAATCAGATCTGTCTTGGTAGGTACAGAAGCCAAGTCTGGGGTTGTTCCCGCATCCATCTATGTAACCGGGGGGTCAACCAGACTACCAGAGGAAGTAACAGGAGGGCTGCTTGACGCTGGAGTAGCAATAGCGGTCACTCCATCTGTTGGCTTAGTCATGCTGGGGCCATGACATAGTAAGGAAATAATGTCTGCCGTTTGCATGGGAAGTAAAGTTGTATTTTTACCTCTCCTACCTGACTGTTTGGATCAATTCTTCGTCATGGTGACTTTATAGAATATTGTGCCTTTAAACATTGAGAGGGGGAATTATGAGCTATATTAGAAGCATGATGCTCAGTAGCAGGATCAACAAGCATCCATCTTCCAGAACCAGTGGCTCCACCCCAAAACAAACCTGTTCTTTTTCCAATCCTGATTATTTTCCTTTTATTTGATTAGACAATACAGGAAACAAAAAGCAAAATGAAACACTAATCTCAAAATAAGTGTTTTATGTCTTGTAAAACACATGTTTTGTATGAATAACTGGAATTATTTTACTCATCCCTAGTCAGTACCAGTCCTCTCCAACCCTGCACATGTAATCTAAATCTGTTTAATAAGAAAAAACTAAATTCAGGCTGTCCAAAAATTGTAATACTTTTCCCATTATAGCATATAATGCCATCACTGCTCACTCATCAGGGTTACAGCCAAATCTACCAAACAGATACCCCCCAAATTTCACACACAAATATAAATCTTAATGGGAACTATTGACTTACTACTTTTTCATCGATTGTCCCATTTCTGAGATGCGTTAATCTGAAGCTTCTGGTTTGCACATATGCAATTCATTTCTTCAAAAATGGATAATGTTTAGTCCACTTGCAATCAAATCTTTAGGTCTCACAGGCTGGGTTCAAATATAGTTTTAGTTAGATCTACCAAGCAAATGCATTTGACTTACTTAATATAACAAATAGCTGAAAAATAAAATTAAGGCAGAAAATTAAGCATTTATCGATTGGGCCATTGAACAAAAGATTGTCTTCAAAATAATTCCATTGCAGGCGCTAACTTTATCACTTGTTTTATCTATAAATTTCCACATGTTCTTCATGTTCTTCTATCACTTCTGGTTTTATCTGAAGAAGTAGAATTATTCACAACTATAATAAAATGCATAATCTTAACAATGCAGAAAAATGCAGCATTGATACATCCTCTATCCAGCAGCATGGCTGTTAATATAGTGCATGATTCTAATCAAAATGATTGAGAGTTAGACATAACCCTCTGTCACTGACATTTCAGTCAGGAAGGAGGGTTATTAGTGGGGCAGGGGTATTGGTCATTCGGGAGCTGTATGAGTATGAGGAAAAATATCAGTGAGCTCACCAGTCAGAAAAGAAAAAGGTCACTAATCAGGAGCTGAAGTTACTAGTCCACCCGATGTTGAGCATAGAGAACAGTACAACTTCTTACTCATCTGCTGCTACTAATCACATCTCCAAATAGCTCATGTCCTGTATTCCTAACCCTGTAGCACTTATTTCCACTTTCTAGAGTAAAATACTTGGCTACAAAGTTGGGAGGGTGAGAACATGTTGGAAGAGCTTGTGAAAAAGTTACATTGCTGTAGCATTTTGTTTCACAATCTTTTACTAATCACACATTAGGTATCATAGTGATCCTCTGTACCCATGTTTGGAGTTTCTGTCTTCTGTTTGGGCCCTTTATATTGTTACTAATTTTCTAGGGTCATCTCTGGGTGAATGTTTGGACAGCTCCATATGGTTTGTGCTGTAACCATCCTCTGGCTTGATTTGAGCTTTCGGGTACTGGGTTCACATGTTCATAGGAGTTGTCTACTTCTGGAGATCTGTACTGATTACAGCAAAATCCACAGCAACAGCAGCAACAGGTATGAGATGAGATAATATATATGTACAATAACACAACTTTTTATAGTAAGTATGTTAAGCTATGCTGACAGGTAATGTACATATTTTCCAAAAAAGGAAAGACATTTAATTTAAACACAAGGAAGATCTTGCTCCAGGGAGAAAGAAAGATTTTGACATCCAGTGGTATGGGATTTTGAGACCTGTTTCTGACAGGAGAATTTTTTCACTACTTTAAAAATATAAGCTTTAATTCAGTAAATTAAATAATAAATAACTGAGAAGATGTTTTATAGAAGCATAAATATGGTACTGAGGCTAGTGCACTATGAAAAATGCACAATTCAGGGCAAACCAACGTCACCTTTAAATTGGCTTTATACTGGTCTTTTAAAATGAAACTGTCAAGTTCCAACACCCTCCCAAATTGAGTTATACCCTTCCCAACAAGCTTAAAACCCCCCATAAAATGTAATCATTTTTCCCCCTTTGATTAAAAAAATCTATCTTATCCCTCTTCGGTAGGAAGAGGGAGAGCTTTGCCATCTTGCTTATGTTTGGAATGATTGGTAGCACTCCTCCTCCACCCTTTAACCCAAAGCCTACTGCTGCTCTGATAAACCCTTTGACAAACCCTGCTCTGGTGTTACTGGCTCAACAAAAACACGTGAGGACAAGTTTGGGATCTCCTCCATCTTTGGTTGGCTGATTATGGTAGGAATAGTAGTCCTACAACAACTACAGGTGAACACACTATCCATCCTTCTTAACAAACAAAAAGATACTTTCCATGCTGAAGAGTCATCACAGAGATGCTCTGCTAGCGATTAATATGTTGCCTGTTTGGCTGTATACCGAAACTGCACTGAGCACCTTAATAGTTTCCCCATAAAAATGAGGCAAGATTAACCACTTGAAGACCAGAGGGGGCTGCAATGCATTGCACACCCCTCTGATCCTCAAGGCATTAAAAGGAACTCAATAAAATGGATGGGAAACACCAGATGCTACTTATATATCTAACTCTGCACTATGCTCCGTTTGCTGGCATACAAACATAACGGCAGTGTGATGTTGATGTCCCCCGAAATTAATGGAAATAGTAAGTAAGTTGTTATTTAATATTAGAAGTTAATATTAAAAGTTGTTACTTAATATTAACCCTTTGAGCACCAGCCTAGTACTCAAAGGGGTTAAAAAGCACTGATGTGTGTGTATTATGTGTGTTCCTCATGACAATAGAAGCTCCTATCCTTGGAGAGCTGGGAAGGAGGGGATTTTCTGCAGAGCAGTGTGGTGCAGCTTGTACCACAGAAAGAGGAATTTCTCATTAACTGGGTACATTTTAAAAGCTCTATCTCTTAACCCCTTAGTGACTGGCCGCACGCACACGCGGCCGTCACTTAACACCCAGCTAATGTAATCCGTGCGGGGACCCGGATTTCCGGGACATACATGTACGTCCTCTGTCACTAAGTGACAGTTTCTGCAGGGCGTACATGTATGTCCATTGTCGGGAAGGGTTAAACTATTGAGATTTAAAACTATTTTAATAGTTAAATTCAAGATGTCTTCAGGGTGAAAGTTCCACTTCATGCCCTTGAATGCTTGTACACTGGAGAATTCTGTAGTATTTAAGGGATTAAAAGCCATTTTTAAATCAGTGAGAAATCTGGGCTGTTTTTATGTTCCCTATGGTGTAGTTGGTTTGCCCCCAAATTGCTCAACTTCTCCTAAGCACTCCACCCTCAGAATGGGCCTTATTCATCTAACTAAAGAGGTGCAATTTCAAAGCAAACTACATTTTCCATGGGGGATTCAGCTGCACCTCACTGACAAGGTCAAACAAAGCCGAAACGTACGTCTGGGGTTAGCTGGTATTTTCTTCCAGAGGGGACTTGCCTGTCATTTTGGAGCTGGAGCGCCCTTTTGGGTGGGATTAGTTTAATGTATACATGGAAACTTCTCCTCTTTAATGGCACTAGAGAGCTAAAACGTGAAACTTCTGAGCGGTGACTAGTTGTAGAACAGGCCATTGTGCTATATAACTGTCCTCAGATGCCTCTCACGTTTGGAATATGTATAATGAGATAAAGCCTTGAATAGGTAATTAAGTGTATTAGAGGCCCAGACAGATTGTTTTTATATAATGTGAAAGCAGTTTGTTAAATCAATGCATATGCACCGTCCTTAGCTCCATGCAGGAATTAATGAGCAGGATATCCAAGTACAAGTCGGGTTGGGGTAACCACTCCATGAGACAATTAGATTTTAAATAAATATTAGATTCCCTTGTTTCAAGATCAAAAAAAGAGCAGATACTTTTTCAGTTTTGGTGAGTGAGTGTGGTATGAACTTTAACCCCTAAATTACCCTATGCTTTTTACCACTGAGATTTGTGGCTTCCTCAGGGGCTACAGTGTTTGCCACTCTTCAATGGGCTTGCAGTCATTTCAGGAGAACAAAGATCAAGTTTTAAAACAACCTAAAACTGAGTTTTAACATTCTTTGGGAAATAAATTGTTATTATCACTACAACTGAGAACAATGGCACAGCGCTGAAAGGTTTATGGCTGGTTACATTTTGCTAGGCATAAACTAAACAGCTTCTTAACTCTTAGTGTGCACTTTCTTTCCTGTTCTGACTTATTTAAGCTATTCCCTAAACCTGCAGCATGCATGTAATAATACACATAAAAGTATATATACCATCCTACCTCTGTATAAATCCTTGGTTAGGCCTCATCTAGAATATGGAGTACAATTTTGGGCGCCTGTTCTAAAAAAAGACATTACTGAAATGGAAAAGGTGCAGAGACGTGCAACAAAACTGATAAAGGGATTGGAGGATCTGAGTTACAAAGAGAGACTAGCCAAACTGGGTTTGTTTACATTAGAAAAGAGACGTCTAAGGGGTGATATGATTACCATTTACAAATACATTCAAGGCCAATACAAAGAACTATCCAATGAATTATTTATGCAAAGAGCTGAGCTAAGAACAAGAGGTCATCCATTAAGACTTGAGGAAAGGCGCTTTCGACTAAAACACAGGCAGGGATTCTTTACAGTAAGGGCGGTAAGGCTATGGAATTCTTTGCCTCGGGATGCTGTGCTTGCAGATAATGTAACTGCATTCAAAAAAGCAATGGATGCCTATCTAGCACAGAACAATATTGACAGTTATGACAGATGGCTTCAAAGCAAATAGGATATTGAGCCGGGGAACTATTTGACACACTCACACACACACCTACATTGGAAATTGCTCCAGAGGGCTTTTTTGTTGCCTTCCTCTGGATCAACAGGGGTGTTATTGGCATGGGCTGGACTTGATGGACGCATGTCTTTTTTCAGCCTTATCTACTATGTTACTATGTTACTATGTATATAAGTATTTTACAGCTTGTGACTTCACGGTGGCTGTGATTATTGCTTGCCTGTTATATTTCCGGTCCTCTGGCTGACAAGATACAGGCATTGCCAAGTGCTGCCACCTTCTGCCTGGAATCTATGCTGCTGGCGCGTGTCTTTGACGTTGCGCTTGATATTTTGTAGCATTCTGCACTAATTAGCCAATTGTGTCCCGTCTCCTGTTGCGGCCTCATATACGGCCTGAGAACTGGACTTAGTTTTGTGGTGTATCTGTGCATTATTCTTGTGTTGTGCCTAGCTTGGCTTCCGTGTATCCTCTGGTTCGATCCCTGGCTTCGTCTGACTATCCGCTTCGGTATCTGACCAGTGGCTCTGTCTGACTACCTGATCTGTGTATGATGACCCTGGCTTGTTTGACTACCCATTCCAATCTGACCCCGGGTTGTGGCTGACTACCTGATCCGGTATTTCACTGTGGCTTTGTCTGACCACTTGTCATTATCGGCGTCTGAGGCCTCTCGCTCCATACAGCCTAGTGCGACATTTACCTCGCTGGTATTGTTGCAAGCTACCTTCCGCTTGGCAGCCTCCTCTCTGTGCTTACCCCGATACTGTCTGACTCTGTCACTATCGGCCTCTGAGACCTCTTGCTCCACACAGCCTAGCACAACATTTACCTCCCTGGTATTGTTGCCAGCTACCTTAGGCTCGGCAGCATCAGAGTTGTCTCTTCTCAGAGACTGCCTGGCACTCTACGCTCCGAACATTCCCAGGCTCGAATTATCCTGAGGCTATTTCCTATCTGTGACCCGGTTTCACTATTGTTGCTTGGATTCCTGGCTCTCCAGGTTTCCGCTCATTCTGCTTGATAGAATCAGAGGCTGGTTCTACATTCCGTATTACCTTGAGAATCAGCGGTCACAGGTGACAGCTCAGTGTCAGCTCCTGGGTAGTGGACTGTACACTCTCCACTTGCCTGTTCCTAACAAGTTTGGGGAAGTGTTTTGCTCTTGTTTATTAATTTTAAATAAACTGGTTAAATTCACCTGTACCTGTGTTATGTGTTTCATTTGCCTAAGTCTACCGTGACATTGCCATAATGCTGGAGAAGGAGCAGGGCAGTCTTGATTATTTATCAAAAAAATTTATCAGAAAATTACAAATAACTTCCCTTTTTCTCTTTCATCCCATGTGGAACATGGGATGCATGAGGATATACCAAAGAATCCACCAAGATTCCAGGGAGAAAGAGGGAAAAAAACCTCAAAATGCAAAACAGTTCAAACAGACAAACTAAAACAACAAGAACTTCAGGTGTCAAAGGGCACAAACACAGCAAACTAAAGAGCTGGAAACCAACAGATTATGGAAAAAAGAAATCAACAAGGACACCTACACAGGCAGCAAGGCCTGTAAGACCTTATAACCAAAAATTGGCTTCAGCCAAAGCCAGCACATTAGTACGGTAATGACTGACGAATGTGTGAAGAAGCTATTATGTCTCCACCTTACACAGCTGTTCAGAGGCCTAATTCTTATAGGTTCAAGTGACACCCAACAAGCTGGTAGAATGAGCCATGACCCTAAATGGTACCAGATTCTTCTTGAGAACATAAGCCTGGCGAGTGGTAGCCTTAATCCAAGAACCCACTGTCATCCTAGACACAGCCTTGCCTGCAAGAGGGCCCTCAGGAATTATAAAAAGAGAATAAGATTTTCTGAAAGACTGTGTGCGATGAACCTGGTAATTCAAGCACCTAACCACATCCAAAAGATGAAGCAGGACAGATAGAAGGAAAGATAATCTCCTGGTTGATGTGAAACTCAGAGACAACCTTAAAGAGAAAACCTATGTGAGTCCATAAAACCACCCTATCACAGTGTAAAACCAGAAAGGGGGGCTTACAAGATAAAATCTGATGTCTGGCAACCCACTGAACAGGCACAAATCGCAATAAAAAAAAAATGAGACACAGGTAAACTGAAAACACAGGCTCAAAAGGAGCCTTCTGAAGCACTCCCAACCCAAAGTTCAAGTCCCACACAAGAGTGGGATTCTGGTAGACTTACATAGTAATATAGTTGATGAGGCTGAAAAAAAGACATCAGACATCAAGTCCAGCCCATGACACATCACCCCTGTTGATCCAGAGGAAGGAAAAAATAACCACATTGGAGCCATTTCCAATTAAGCCACAAGTGGGTAAAAAAATTCCTTCAGACTCCAAATGACAGTCAGAGAGTGCCCTGGATCACCTGCATTGAAGCCATCTGTCAAAATATTCAATTATGTGCTAGATAGGTACCCATTGCTTTTTTTTAAAGCAGTTACAGTATCTGCAAGCACAGCATCCATTAGAGAGTTGAAATAGAACTTATTCCTCTGTATACTTGCTTCCTGTGCCTTGTTATTTCTTTTTTTTTACTATTGTTAGAAAAAAAAAGAAATAACAAGGCACAGGAAGCATACATGTTTATAGAGAAATAAGTCCTACTTTAACTCTTTAAATCAAAACAGATACATTGATAGAGCCAGATAGGATACACCCAAAGTTATTAAAAGAACTTAAGAATGTTCTGGCAAAACCTTTAACAGAATTATTTAATCAGTCACTATTGACAGGAGTAGTTAATGAAGATTGGAAGTTAACAAATGTAGTACCGCTTCACAAAAAAGGTTGCAGGGAAGAGTCTGGTAACTACAGACCAGTAAGTCTTATGTCAGTAGAGTGAAAATTAATGGAAACCATGTTAAAGGAAAGCATTGTTAAATATCTGAATTTAAGTGGCTTGCAAGATCCCAAAGAGCACAGGTTTATAGCAGGGAGAGCTTGTCAAACTAATCACATAGATTTTTATGACTGGGTAACTAAAAATAATAGACCTGGGGGAGCAGCAGGTATATCTTATCTACATTTCAGTAAGGCATTTGACACTGTCCCACACAGAAGACTCGTTAATAAATTGCAGTGTTTGGGTCTGGATGTAAAAATAGTTGAGTGAATAAGGCAATGGTTGAGTGTCAGGAGACAGAGGGTTGTAATCAATGGAAAATATTCAGATGAAGTTTGTGTTAATATTGGGGTACCTCAGGGATCTTTACTGGGGCCCATTACTTTTAATATTTTTATTAGTGATATTGCAAAAGGTCTTCAAGGTAAGGTATGCCTTTTTGCAGATGATACAAAGATCTGCAATGGGATAGACATTCCTGGGGGAATAAGCCAAATGACAAATGATTTAGGTAAATTATGAGAATGTAAAAGAATGTGGCAGCTTCAGTTTAATGATGATAAATGTAAACTATTGCACTTGGGACGTAAAAATCCAAAGGCAGAATATAGTATTAAGGGTACTATGATGTCAGAGACAACAGAGGAAAGTGATTGTGAGTAATTATTTCTGAGGACTTAAAAGTAGACAGGCAATGTAATAAAGCAGCAGGGAAGGCAGGCAGGATGCTGGGTTGTATAACTAGGGGCATTAGTAGCAGATAAAGGGAAGTGGTCATGCCTCTCTACAGATCTCTGGTTAAACATCTCCTAGAGTATTATGCACAGTACTGGAGACCCCATCTGCAGAAGGATACAGATACTTTATAGAAAATTCAGAGAAGGACTATTAAAAGGGTGAATGGTTTACAGGAAAATAAATATCAGGATATACTAAATGATCTCAACATGCATAGCTTGGAGGAGAGAAGAGAAAGAGGGGATATGATAGAAACATTCAAATACATGAAGGGATTCAACAACAATGCAGGAGAGAAGTACATTTCAAAGGAGTAAAATATTAGGAGAAGAGGCCAGAGTCTAAAACTAGAGGGCCAGAGGTTTAGATGTAAGAAAGTTTTACTTCACTGAGAGGGTGGTAGATAAGTGGAACAGCCTATCAAGAGAAGTGGTAGACGTTAATACAGTGATGGAATTTAAGAATGGATGCATGGGATAGGCATAAGGCTGTCCTGAACATAAGACAAGACAAAGGACCAAATAAGTTTTGAGGCTGTTACAGTAGGAAAATAGGCAGACTAGATGGACCGAATGGTTAGCTACCTTCAAATTCTATGTTTCCTTACTGTAAAAAATCCCTACTTTTGTTTTAGTCAAAAGTGTCTTTTCTCTAGTCTTATTGGATGACCTCTCATTCTTAGCTCAACTCTTTGTGTAAATAATTAATTGTATAGTTCTTTGTATTGACATTGAATATATTTGTAAATAGTAATCATATCACCCCTTAGACGTCTCTTCTCTAATGTAAACAAACCCAGTTTGGATAGTCTTTCTTTATAACTCAGATCCTCCAATCCCTTTATCAGTTTTGTTGCACGTCTCTGCACTTTTTCCAACTTAATAATGTCTTTTTTAAGACATGATGCCCAAAACTGTACTCCATATTCCAGATGAGGTCTTAACAAACATTCATATAGAGAATATAGAGAATTATATTAGTATCCCATGCATCTATTCAACACACACAATAAGTGCAAAATGGCAGCCTATCCCCGTGACAGATTCTGAGAGAATACAATAGAAAAGGAGGGGCACCTACTATCCCGTTGTGATCCTAGAGTGTAAGATCAAAACCAAAAAACAAGATGAACGATATAATAAACAGGAGAGTGCTCACTATATAGAAATGCATAGAAATGCATAAACTTTCATTTATTTACATTAACCCTAGGAGTGCCAGAAGGGTACGGAACGCATTACAAAGCAATGCGTTCCGTACCCCTCTGGCACGCAAAGGGTTAAAAGTCATCTGCCCCTCTTCTGCCCATTCACTCAGTAAGCATGAGCCACCTCTTGTACAAAAGTCTGCACATCTGGCAACTAATTGATATGGCTCTGGAAATGCCACAACACTGGACACCGGGAAGGACAGATAGCTAAGCTAAAGGTCATACAAGAACACTCTCCAAACAGAACTGAACTGGAACACCACAAAAGGGCAACTGATGTGGTGTCCTGGCAGGTTATATACATATCCTCCACCCCTGGTAGGTGAAACACTTAATGATCTGTCCCTTTAAGAGCCAGACGCAACATCACTAGAAGGAATCCCACTGATGCACACCTGACTCTGCTGGCCAGTAGAGGGAGCCCAATAGACACGGCAGGAGCCGCAGAAGACAGAAGGGAGAGACTGGCGCCTGAGAGATCATGGCGTCCGGCTCTCCCTACACACGCGAAGACTACACAGAAGGGACTGACCGCCTCTCTGCACACTGGAGTGGCCGGCTCCCTAAGCAGGTAAGCGTGAGCGCTTACAGGAGGCGAAGTGGAAATTATGATGAATTATCCAGTGATATAATTTCTCCATTTCCAATGTTTTTCTATGAAGTCTATACAATGAGACTACAAAAACCTGAATCATGTTATTGAATAGTCTCCATAGACTAACATGGGAACTGGTAAAGTGATGATATGGAAGGGTTAACTTCACTAAATCATCTCTTTTTCACCGCTTAGTGAATGTTCCCTGTGTAGCATGTAATCGTTACCCTGTCGACTTGTGTTTGTTGTCGGGGAACTCCTTTGAGTAGGGGTTGCCAAAGCATTGTTGAGCGATGCATTGATGAGCCTTCTAGCACTCAGGGGGTTATGTGCT
This sequence comes from Rhinophrynus dorsalis, assembly GCA_037306005.1. NCBI lineage: Eukaryota > Metazoa > Chordata > Amphibia > Anura > Rhinophrynidae > Rhinophrynus > Rhinophrynus dorsalis. The sequence goes on from CM074718.1 coordinate 165,882,729, forward strand.
GACTTCCCTATAGGTACATGGGTGACATTGTGATGGAGCAGTGATGATCTTTAACAGACAACATTTTGTGAAACATGGTTTGTGTGGATTGTGTGTGATCAGCACAGCAAGAAGAGGGTTGAACTAGGACTAGGACAGGTTTGGGCCTGGTCGTACCTTTCCATTTGTGCTTGTATTGTGTCCTGTTTGTGACCCTCAGGGTGCTGTGTTGGTACAGTTGTGTGGATCAATGATGGGCATGTGTTGGGGTGTGACTGTGTTTTCATGTGATGGTTTTGCCTGTTGATGTAGTGTGAGGTTATGTGATGATGCACTTACCGGTAGTGTGGCAGCTCCTCTCCTCCCCAGTTTCCTATTCTCCAGGGACCCACTCAACAGCCATGGCCGACATGTTCTGCCTCAGCATCTCCTCCCAGTGTCACGGAGTGACTAGAGAAATAAAGACATTTGACGAGTACAGAAAAAATTAAATAAACTTTATTTAAACACAATAGTAGCAGCAATGATAATACACTTTCACGAGACCAGGGAAGAACAGTGCACACACTTTCTTCACCCTTCATTAGGCGAGTGTGATATGACCCACGTCTGTACCCTAATGCTAGTGTAAACCTAGGCAACAGGAGCGAGAAACTCCAGAACACTGGAGCAACACAGTAGTGACTCTAAGTCCACCACCTTCTCGAGGCCAGGTGTGAGGACAGTGCAAAACACTTCCTCAACCATTCACTAGGCAGGTGTAGCTAGTATTTGGACGGCCCTTAGTAACCTTCACAAGACTAGATGTGAGGACAGTGCACGGCACTTCCTCAACCCTTCACTAGGCAGGTGTAGCTAGTGTTCGTACGGCCTTTAGTAACCTTCACAAGACTAGATATGAGGACAGCGCACGGCACTTCCCGGATCTTTCACCAGGAAGGTTAAGAATAGCGCAACTATACCCTACCGCTAGGGTATACCAGAGGCAAGGTAAAACGGCACCTAGAATGTCAGGTGAGGCAACAACCAAACCGGACATAGACCACAGGAGGTCAGTGACACGGACTGACAGACAAGCACTGCTACAGGGGTAGCGAGCATGGTGAAAACAGTAGGCGCAGGCAACAAGGATAATAATAGCCGGGGCTGGGTAGCCGAGACTAGTAGTACACAAACCAAAGCGCAACAGAGGAAGAGTAATCAGATGAAGCAGGAGTAATACACAGGAACTAGCAAATGGACCAACACAGCACTAGGCTCAGGTACACCACAAAAGGGCACTGGTATCTGGAAATGCTGAGGCCTTTAAGGCCTAGTAGGTGAGCAGAGAGATGACATCAATTACCAGTGACCTATAAGAACAGCGAGTTGCAAAGAGCGACAGCCAGGAAGTAGGAAGGTCGCTGTTACAGCAACTAAACACTGGAGGCAATCACGGGCACCGATACAAGGTTTCTCTTACAGCAACTAAACACTGGAGGCTCTATGCAACACCGTGATACCCAGCTTTTCAAGGTGATGTGTGCAGGGGGACCACCTCCGGTGCCTCGGAAGTACAGGACAACCTCCCCCATCTTCTTTTTCATCACTCTCTTGTAGTCACCCCATCTCTTTTTGACCGTCTCCAAGGTGCATCTGCAGATGGCCACCATGTTCACATGCTGCACACCTGACTTCAGGCAGACTTCCTCCTTGAAGCCATGCCAGGGACCCTCTATTTCTGGTAGAGGGTGCGCTCCCTCTCCAGGATCTCTTCTACGAGGGCCCTGTTCTCCTTTTCAGTGTCACGAGGATCTACTCCTCCTCTGCTCTGGCCTGTGAGGTGTCAGAGCTGTGGACAGAATGTCCTGCCTGTGCTGTCCCTGCCTGAGCGTGGTGCTCCTTGACAAAATACCCCTCATCCCACTGACGGTTCTGTCCCTGCCCTTCAAGTGCCTGTTCTAGGCCGGGTCCCCCTCCGCCCCCCCTGCCGTCCTGACCTTCCTCCTCTTCCACCACTCTCCCCATCCCTCTCTCCTGTACTACTGTCCTCACCGTCATTCACCTACTCACATCCAGGCACTCACACAGGCCCTCACAGACACACTCAATCCCACTCACTCTCTGTCATACTCTGTCACTCACTGATTCACATTGTAAAAATAAAGGATAAAATACGTGTGATGTGTTATAAAAAAAAAACAGTGTTTGTTTGTGTTTGAACGGATGTATGTATTATGTGGAAAAGTGTGCTATGTGTCTATTTAAATGCAAATCTCTCCTCTCCAAACTCCTTCTACCTTTCTCCTCTGTATGCTTCTCTCTCTCCCTCGCTCTAAACGCTATCCTCCGTTCCTGGGTCCTGTGATCTAACTCGCCAAAACTCGAAACACAAACAAGGTGGGACCGTTATTTTTGAGTATATATAAGTGTATTCTAACATATATGATACTTGGGTGTCTTAGGATTGGCTGGGGTTTGAATTTGTTTGTGCATCAATCAGGGTTGCTAGCCAACATCGGCTGTTATGTTTAAACTTGACTTAAAACGTGCTTTATCAGGTGATTAGGACGTGCGGTGATGTGAAAAAGGTGTGACACAGGTTTTTGTGTTACATGTTTTTGTTGTGCCTACGCTCACTAGCTAATCTTGTAGACTACCTGTCGAATCCTACGTAAATCATGTATTATTTGCGGGCAATGTGCCTTTTTACTTAGCAGATGTTTTAAATCAAACCTTTAAATCTTCCCCTAAGTCATTTATTCCAGCCACACAAATTATATAACTTTTTTATGCACAAGTAGGGCTTTCTTTTTATACCACATTTATATGCATAACCCACCATTTATTTTATTAAAAATAAAGAAAACGATAAAAAAAAACAGCTAATTGTTTATTGGTTCTCTTGTGATTATTTGTGCCCAATGGGTTAATTTTTTATGGAGTCTGCATGAAAGGAATGAGTCATTCATACCTATAAAATGTCCAGCTTTATGGGGCACTGTCCCTCTGGGGCAATAATCCACATGTCTATCTTTCCCTCCCAGATTTTTCATTTTTTTCACAACTATGTGGTGTATGTGTAATTGTATTACTATGTTCCACATTAATAAAACTCACATTAAACTTTAATATAACTTCAGTATTTGTGTTTTAATATAGAAAGTGTAACTTGCTGTCACAGTAAGGAAGAGAGAGGCAGAGGACAGTGACAAAGGCAATGTGTAAAACAGATTACCTTTGTCAATTAAAAAAACGGTACAAGTAACTGCTGTAGTAGAGATCACATTTACAGGCAAAATGGATGACACTGAGAGCTCCAGCCTCCCCAGCATGATAGCAGCTCACACTGAGGCACGCTGGACATGAAGCATCAACAGGGAGGAAGGGACTTGAAGATTATGAGGTACCCTTTTGAGATTACCAGCAAAACCCACTGATCCACCACATAAAAGGTCCATGCACTGTGAAACAGGAGCAAATTACCTCCTATTGCTTGAGGCAGACCAGTCCCCCTTGAGTCATAGGGTAGACTTGACAGCCATGGGCTTCTGAGCAGACTTTTTACCTGACTAGGCCTGTTTGGGTTTTGTTGGGGGGTACTCCTGGGCTCTTGAAGGAGTAGAAGCTGTGAAAAGAAATCCAAACTTGCAGGGATAACAAAACCACACATCTTTCGCAGAAAAAGGGGACACTTAAGAGTAATCTAAGGCAATAAGGTACACTTGCCTCCAGTGACATGACCGATAACCTTCTCTAGTTGTGGGCAAAACAACTTTTTGTGAGTGAATGTAAGGGACACTAAAGAGTTCTCAGAAGACTGGCTTGCTGACTGGTGTGCCGATCTTTAGCCACAAAGTTACGATGGGCATCCACAGACAAGGTCAAGGCCTTCCCAGAAAATCTGGTGACACTGAAGACAGTTTCTGCAAGATATGTTACCCTCAAGGATAAGGTTGACAGCTGGGGGTAGCCCACTGCTACAACACAGACAGAAAAGGGGTACAAAGAGAGATTCGACAAGGAAGGAATAACCATTTGTCAGGCTTTTTCCATTCCTCCAGGAGTCCTTGAGCTAAGAAAATAGGCAGCCTCTGTTTAGCAAATTTTTAAAATATCAGGGGAAGACAAACTGGAATCTAAGGCATCAGAGACCTTCAGGGTCTCCAGAACAGCCATAATAAGATCCCCAGTGGAAGAACCAGGGTCTTCTTCAAAAGAATCCCCAGTAGTAAAGGAAGGATCCAGATTTTCCCATCAGAGTTTCCTTTCTCAGCTGAGGAGTCCCATGCCATGTGAACATTTCCCACTGTGAAATGGATATAAAGCCTTTTGGGGGAAAAGATAGTACTGAGACCAAGCCTCTAGAAACCCTTGAATAGAACTCATAGAGGAAATTAAGTCTTTAACCAATACAGGCTCCTGTTCAGCAAAAGAGAGCCCCAAATGCGTTGTGGGGACCTAAAGTGAAAAAGGGATCCTTAGGAAGACCAATCTGGCATGAGGAGCAAAGGTTTAAAGGGGGGACTCCAGGAGCCTTGGTAGCCTTTGCCTTGCAAAAGGAGGCTAGAGATAGGAACCCGCCTAATGGGTTCCTATCCTACAGACAGAAAAGGTTAACTAAGAGAAAATCTTTGCCCATGATTAATCCATGAGATCACCTTTAAAACCTTGAGTGCCTTTTAAAGCAAGTGCCCTTCTCTTCTGGCCTGAGAATACTTACCCCATGGTCTTGTGTTCCAAATAGGTCATATGAGAAATATATCTGAGGTCAATACATAGAACTCTCTAAGGAACTATTTACTCAAAGAGCTCAGCAAAAAAAAAAAACAGAGGCCATCCATTAAGAGTAGGGGAAAAGCATTTTGACTATAACAAAGGCAGGTATTTTTTTACAGAAGAGAGTAAAGTTATGGAATTGTTTTCCTCAGGATGCTGTGCTTGCAGATACTGTAGTTGCTTTCATAAAAGTAATGAATACCTTTCTAGCTAAGAACAATATTGAGAATTATGCCAATTGGTTTCAAAGCAGATAGGGTGCTGATCCAGGGAAATATACAACTTCCATTAGGATTTTTTTTACCCACTTGGGGATTCATTGGAAATGACTTTATTGGGGCATTTGTTAGCCCATGCAATATCACAAGGGTGATATGGCATGGGGTGAACTTTATGGATGCATTTCTTTTTTCTGCCTCATCAGCTATGCTACTATGACAGTTCCAACCCACTCCAAAGCATCCAAGGGATTAACAATATCAAATGTATTTACATATATAATGTAAAACTAAATTATTAGGCATAGTTCATGATATTATTAGACAGTTCCAGGTTCTAGTGCTTTATTAGTAAATCTAACAGAAACTACATTTGCACTATTTTAAATGTTACAATCTGTCACACATCTGCTATGTAACCAATACATTTTCTGTTACCCTAGCCTTGTTCCTTTGTCTTCAGTTACTTAAATTTGTGTCACAGACCCTTTGCTCTTCTTCAAGGAACCCTGGGGTTCCACAGAGATAACTTCTCCATGCCCATGTTATTTTTTGGATCCTATGCACACAGGTCTCTCAAGCTGGACAAATGTTAGTGCATAGGATAATGTAACAATTGGAGAGTTTATAAAATTATTCTTCTATCACACCTTAGTCCATTTATAGCAGTTTTAGCTACACACTTATCTACAGACTTCACTAGGAATTTGTTAGATAAAACCAACTACAGTTGAATCTAGGCCAGTGTTTTTCAACATTAGTCCTCATGGCACACCAACAGCTTAACTTTGCAAGATATTCCTACAGGAGAGTAATCAGAGACCCATTCATTTTGATTAATAATCTGCTTCCCAATTTAATATAAACAATTGGGATGTTTGGAACATTCAGTTCTGCCCGGGTCAGAATATTCATTACTTCCATCCATGCAGCCCTGCTTTTGGTTTTGACTAGTGATTTATATGTGCCATGGTGGTAACGTCATTGGATTGTATCTGAATGGGATAGTCATTCAATACAGTCATCATATTTAAAAGGGCTTTGTGAAACACCCTGAGTTCTAGTCTACTGATTGGTAGAGTTGCTTCTTACTCTGCCTGTGCTCCCTGAACTGAATGCTGATTGAAATCGCTCCCCGTCCTGTCAAACTCACATACATGCTAATCACCATCCACGTCTACAGGGTTAATGGTATGCAGTAATTTAGTGTTTTAATATTTTGATCCATTTTCTTACAATATCCAATGGTCGTGGAAATTAAAGGTACAAATTCTATTATGGAAACCATGGCACCCACCATCTGCATACAGTTTCTCATTGTAGTTCTTCTTCCCCGAAGTAAAACATGAATTCTGTTTTTATGAGATTATCTACTCTTGGAGAAATGTTGCTAGATGATAAAAAGTGTTGATTTGGATCCCCAGAAATGTCAAGCATTGGTTTGCTGCCAGATTTTACTTTTTTGGTTGAGAATCCATCTGCAGGATATATTTTGCCTTTTCTTTAACAACAGATTGTCTAGATAAGGTGTGATGTGTTGATGCCTTGCAACCCTAGCTGAGTTGCTAATATTGCCATTAATTTTGTGACTACCCCTAGGAGATATAATTAGCCCTAAGAGGAGTGTCACAAATTCAAAGTGACTGTTCTGGAAAGAGAATCTGAGACATTCTTCATGCATTGTTCCAACTGGTATGTGAAGATATGCATCTTTTTATGCATTCTCCTGATTCCAGTGCATTTTATGATAGACTTAACTGAATCTGTCTTGAACCTAGATACTTTCTTCAACTTGTTTAGTTTCTTTAAGAACAGTACTGGTCTGAAAACCCTCAGCATTTTTGAGTACTACAAAAAGGTCTGAGTAGGATCCTTTGAATAATTAATTTAGGGAAACAGGTTTTCTGACTCTTCCTGTGATAAGGCTTGATACTGTCTGATAAAAGGGTGACTGATTTGTGATTGTCCTTTGGGATGTGAGATAAGAGTAACCTTCTTGGTGGCATAACTTTGAAATGAAGTTAGTCCCCAGATTTGAGTATCTATATCACCCAACTGTTTATTGATTGAAAATGGAAAGATTTTAGCTGTTTTACCAAAGGAGGGTCTGGAAGGGGCGTTGGATTGCCACCACCATGACGTAACAGTTTAGGAGGATTAATATTATGATAACCTTGGGACACTGGATTCCAGAGTGACTGCCATCTGGACTAGGTTTTACTTGGACAAATCTGATTTTACATCTTTGTGCAGGTGAAGATTATGATACTTGATGCAAGGATCAAAAATTCTAGGTCTGCTTTGAGGAAGAAGATTGCTTTTTCCAGAAGACTGAGAGGATATGCATAATCTGGACCAATTAACCTCTGTTTTATGTTTGTAAATTGTGCAAATGAAAAAGGATACCATAGAGAAGTTAGTGCTGGGTAATTTTAGTGTAGACTCACTCTCCTTGACCTCATTCCTAACCATGCCCTGGAGGAACAGTACAAAATGCCCCCTTGAATCTGACAACCTAATAGGGATATTAGACCAAAAAAAAAAAAAAGAAAAAAAGAAAAAACCTTTCACAAGACTTTAAGACAAGTAAACAAAACAACATAATAGAAATAGTGCAGCTTTTAAATATGAATTTCCCTATAATAAGAGATTCCTATTGGCTATAACACTTACCTTTAGTCTTGTGCAAGGTGATAGGAAGAATGAGAACCTAAAACCCTCAATTTTTATTTATTTAGACTGACATAAAGGTACTTCTACAACACCTCAGCATACAATACAGTAAATTCCAGCTCACACCTCATAGGTGGATCTGATTCCCGCCTGGCAAGGATGATGATTCTGCAACAGATACTGATAGAGAAGTGCTAAACCCCACCCACCTTGTAACATGCATGTCTGAGAGCAACACAGGTCTAAACTATGAAACACAGGCCTCCCAAATTAGCATGGACGACTTCCTCCCCTTCCAAATCCACAATACAGGTTAGTATGATACCCACAATTAGGGAGAGGGGGAACTGTGCTCAGTTAGGGATGCCCATCCTATATATTGGCTGGATCTAGCCCTTATACCATACCTATCTCCATACTAGGCTAGGTAATAACCAATTTAACCAATAAAATAGTGCAAGTGTCACTGACACGATAAATGAAACACACAACACATATACAGTTAAATTTAACCAGTTTATTAAAATAAGTAAGAGCAAGCACTTCCCCAACCTAGTAGGAACAGGCGTGAGGACAGTGTCTAGTCCACTACCCAAGGATTGACACTGAACTGTAGCCGGTTGTCTGTAGCCTATAGAATATATGGGAGCAGAACCAAGCTTAGTTCTATCACAGAGTATATGGAAACCTGGAACACCAGGAACCCGGACTACTGGAGCGACAGATAAACTTCCAGACACTAGACAGGGAGATAGACACTTGTAAGCAGTGAATCTACCACAGAATGGTAGGAGGAGGGAGGCAGAGAGTAACCTAGACCCCGATAGGTAGGCATAGAGCGGAGTCACGAGAGTGGAGCATAGCCAACCACGACACCGGTAAGTATGTGAAGGCCGCACAGTATATAGGCCACAGAGCAGAGTGTATGCAACAGGATCAGGAGGCAACTAATACAGTGCACAAAATGGAGGCAACGGAGCAAGAGGCACCAGCAACTTTACCACAAAGGTAGCAGTTGTTCTACACCGATGGAGCGTCCCCACAACTAGCCAGGACAGGTGGTAGTCAGACTGGAGCAAAGGCAGCATGAAGCGTAAGTCAGACAAGCCACAGTCAAGCGCCAATTCAGGTAGCCAGCCACAGTCAAGGTCAAAACAGAGTGGGTAGTCAGACAGGCCAGGGTCATACACAGACGAGCCAGAGCAAAAAGTCAGACAAAGCCAAGGATCAATCAGGAGCTATCACGACAGCCAAGCACAGGTCAACAGATAGCAACACTGAAGCAATGCACAGGTACACCACGAAAGGGCAAAAAGTCCTAGCCTCAATGAGGTTTATAAAGCAGCAGGAGGCGGGGCCCAATTAGGCCCAACAGAATAGGCCCATAAACAGGCGTCTGTGCCAGTGCCTGTAACATGACTCTAGCAACGAGGAAGTGGCCAGAGGACATACAGATAGAGTTGCCACCCAGCCGGTATTTTACCGGCAGGCTGGTAAAAATTGGCTTCTGTCCAATGTTAAGTCTATGGAGGGAATACCATGGCCGGTATTTTTTGTGGCGAAAAGGTGGCAACCCTACATACAGAGGTAAGAGCACAAGATCACTTAGGCCTCAAAGGGAGACTGTGATAGAGAGGAATTCAGGGGTCACATTTTTGCTGCTTCTATGGACACCCTCATCGAAAAATAACATAAAAATGCAAACTTTTTGGGAAGATGCTGAGACTCCCGTCTCTACAGAAAGCCAGCTGAAGGTGCTTTACTTATGAACACTTGGAGGTATTTATATTGTACTTTCCCGCTTAAAACAGCGCGAGGTAAAGCTCACCTGGCTGATCACACTGCTAGGTGGGAAATGTACAAGATTTTAGTAATTCATACCGCTCTTTTTATTATTTCCTTTAATAAAGGAAAGAACACGGGGTATGTCCCACAGCTCCATGGGTCCCTCCTTAGCCTTTTGGTCCCTATCATTCCCAGGACTTTATTAAATGTGCATTTAACACAATAATGTGGATGGGTCTGTGCCTAAACTGCATAGGCCATGGCCCACCTGTGGCTAAACCACTGCTTTCATCATCATCATCATCACTCATACAATGGCTGTCTGGGGATGATCAAAGAAAACTACTGGTTGAAATTATTGGAGTTGTAGACAGTCCATCAACAACAGATGAAGGACCGCAGGCCCAGAAAAATGGGAAAGTAGCCCAAGAACATTTAGACGGCCACAGGTTGCTTAACTTTTTGTGCGTCAGATAGGTATCCAACGCATAACTCAAAGGATACGTTACAGCATTTGAGTGCCAAACAAGTATCCAGTTTGGACACACCTCTGATAAAGTGGTACTCAAAGGGTTACATTTTGTATTATTTTTTGTTCCCTAGTCAAAAAGCTTACTACCAGCACCTATGTATCAGAACCCTTGATAGCCTAAGCACCTCCTAATATGTAACAAATATACACGCTATGTGGGAGAGTAGAGGAGGAGGGCAGACACAGGCAAGACCCAAACAAAAGCTGCAGTACCGCCTAACCTCATACCATGGCTCATCCTATGCAAGCCTGAGGTAATAAGAGCAGCATATCCTCTTCTTCAACGCTCTGCAAACCTACATGAAAAACATCAAATAAAACTGCATATAAAAGAGCAACTCAAGCAGTGCGTTGGATTGAAATAATATTAAAAATAAATTGTCTAGAGAGGAGGAGGTGGTGGGGGAGAGAGCAAATCCAGCTCTAGCCAATGAAAGTCTCGTCTCTGCTTGTGACATATGCAGCAGGCAGAGTTGCTGGAGAGAAGGAGAGAGAGCTAGGAAAATAAAGATGGCAATGTCTCTCATTCAAGCATGCCGCAGCCTGGCGCTGTCGACTTGGCTGCTGTCCTTTTGTTTCGTGCATCTGCTGTGCTTGGACTTCACGGTGGCTGAGAAGGAGGAGTGGTACACGGCCTTCGTCAACATCACTTACACGGACCCAGTGAGCCACCAGTGGAGGACGGAGAAGAGCGAGTGCGGGAGGTATGGGGAGCACTCGCTGAAGCAGGATGCCTGGGGCTCGGCGGTGCTGCCCTCCTCCCAGCAAGACAGGCTGGCCTGCGACCCGGCTACTAAGTTCTTGGTGCCAGCCAATGCCACCAAATGGGTAGCCCTCATCCCCAAGGGGAACTGCACATTCAGGGATAAGATAAAACACGCCGCCTTGCAGAACGCCTCAGCTGTGCTTATTTATAATGTGGGCTCCGGGAATGACACCTTCACCATGGGACACGCAGGTTAGTTTTGGTGCACCCTCCATAAACATGCCAACATGTGTACCATCCCTTTGTACGGGCTCATCCAGGTGAGGTGCTGCATCATAGCGACGTAAGGACAGGTGCAGCGTAACCCATTTAGTGCCAGAAGGACGGTGCAACTTATTGTGGAGCATTGCTTTTCACCACCAGTTGTACTCAAAGGGTTACTGGTGCACTTGCACCTGGGACCATTATTATACCATCAATGGGCGCATTCACCTGCACAGTTCTTGCACCTTGGGTATGTAATATGGTCGTATGGTGACAGGTATTGTACATCATATCCAACCTGTGGCTTTCCAGATATTGTTGGAGTAGAACTGACAGCATCCTCATCCTGTTTATGGCCTGCTGAGGGTGCTGGCAATTGTAAATCCAGCAACAGCTAGAGAACCACAGCCTGACTATCCATTATACAATAAAATACATTAAATGTTTGGGAACTATTACGTAACCATTTGAGTGCCAGAGGGGTTCCCAATGAACAGGCAATGCTTTGCGTTCGTACTCCTGGGTTGCGCAAATATATATAATTATAATAATTTCAAGAAAAAGGCAGGAATTATAAGATAATGAGTATGTGTTCTTAAATTTATACAAATGTTAGAACAAGGTATAAAATTATTAGATAATTTGTCCCACCAGGCTCCAGTGACTGGTGGTTTTATTATATTGTAATATTTATATTCAAGTATACTTCCACTATAGAAACTCAATGATTGCACTGAGAGTGAGTGTCTAATTGATTTGTTTACATGTAAGTAGACCACTGGTATGCAAGATCTGAGACTGCCTGGTACTAAGAGGCGCTGTGTATTGGTGGGGATTTATATACATAGCAGAGGTAGGTAACCTTTGGCATTCCAGCAGTTGGGGACTGCAACTTCCATCTTCTCCAGACAGCTGTGGACTAGTTGGGGATGTGGGAGCTGACAGCACCAACAGCAGGAGTGTTAAAGGTTGTCTACCCCTTCCTTATTGCATTCAGGGTTAGTTTTTTAAACATAAACAATTCCAACCATTGGAAGCTATACCAGCATGGTCACAGGTCCTTCTTTCAGCAATTGAAACAATGGTATATGCTCATCTGAATGTTATTGCAATTTATCATATGATGGACTTATAGTAATATTCACCCTTTGGAGAGTAGAAATGAAGACATCTCTAGACTCCAAAGGGGTTAATAACCTTTATGCACAGAAAATGGGTCCCTGATAATTTGAGTAATATCACTGTAAGGATCTTGGAGAATAATAGGATCATATTGCCCTACTGTAGTACTATACACTTTAATGGCTGGGAGTGTTTTAAGAAAATATAAACATATGGTTTAATGCAGTGGCTCTTAAGACACTTTTCCTTGAACCCCAGGGCTCCGTGAACTAGTTAAGGGTATTCCACAGATCAAATGTAAGTAATGGCAGACAGAAGACCAATACAATTAGGTGGTAGTGCTTACCTATACATGTTTACCTAATCATTTACCCATAAGCTAACAAGTACTAACCAGGATTCAAATACATTTCACATCAAGATTAGGTTATACAGTTGAATATTAGACATATCTACAATGCACTGATAAAATATTGATGGGCAACCTGAGGCTCTCCTGCTGTTCAGTACTACAATTTCCATTATCCCCAGTCAGCATGTGGGTGGGAATGAAGGGAGTTGTAGTCATAACAGCTGGAATGCCTTAGGTTGCCCAGTCCTGTTTTTAAAGAGTTTCATTGTTAGGGTTCCACATATATTTGCCTCGACACCGAAGTGTTTCATTACAGGAGAACCACTAGTTTAGTGAATAACATGTGTCCATTAAATTCTAGTAATAACTATGTTCAAACAGTATGCATTTGTTTTGAGATAATGGGTGATTTTACCCCATTTACATTAGGCAGATGCTGTCAGTCTATACCTCCTATCAGAGCATTGTGTTCACAGACTGGATTCCCAAGTCCCAAACAGTGAATCTAGGTTCATTTGTTAACCACTGGATACAGAATCCATTGTATTCATTCTCCCACAGGGCTTTGCTAAAGATACACACAAGTTATTTTATAGCCATTGGAATATATTAACAGATGTTAGCAAAAGTAATTGTTTCCAGTATGCAGCGAAAGAACATCCATATCAATTATATGGCTTACGTAAGTCATGGCATTTAGAAGCTTGTACTGTATTTGATAAAGATCTTAGAAAAAAACTGCTCATACCAGTGGTAGGCAACAGGAGGCCCTGGTGCTGCATGTGTCCCTCAGAGTTTTTTTCCTGTGCCACCCCAGTCTGTTTTCTGCTGCAGTGGGGGGGGGGGGGATAATTTCCCTCCTACTAGCGCATACTCTTTTCACCCAGAAAACACCCATATGCTTTCTTTTGCCTCCATGCATACTATGCTTTACACTTGCACTGGGGACAGGCGATTGTCCGACCTCCAGCTGTTTGATATTGCTGGTTGATGCAAATCATAGTCTCTAACAGCTGGAGGTCCAAAAACTGACTAACCCAGACTTACAATGTTCCACTGTACTTGGTTACTAGAGAAGTCTCCAATGCATTGCAAAACAATGTGTGGCAGACCTTGTTAGCATCCAAGTGGTTAATCTTTTTTCCAAAACCAATTTGGACTTTTACCATAATGTGTGGCACTCTGGTAGAGTTGAGGGGTGAATCTAGTTGCTGCTCACTGGTTTAGACTATACATTCTAAAAGCATCCATTGTACCTTAAGTTATTAAAAACAGTACTTTAGTACTAAGATTATACGGCCCATTGTTTGTAAATGAACATGGCTTAGTTGGTTTGGGTCGAAATGAGCACCCCCTCTCCAACCGCCAGCCTTTTTGTGTGAAAAGCAGAAATCCGTTCTAAAATTATACAGTTTATACCTTTTGCCTTACATTGGATGGCTGAGAAAGTTCTAGTCCACAACATCTGAAGGGCTGACCATTTGCTACCCATGCTTTAAGGGCCTTATCAGAAAGCAAAATATAAGCAGGTCTGGAACATAGCAACTATATTATGGGGACAAATACACATTTCTGAAATTCCCATTGATTTAATAACCCTTTGAATGCCAGGGAGGTATCCCTGGAGATCAGAGGGTTAAATAGAGCTTTTAACCCTTTGAATGAGATCACTTAAATCAGTGGGGATGTTTTTGTCCCCTGTGATGCAGCTGGTTTGTTCTAAAATTGCTTCAGTTCTTGTTTGTACTTCAGCCTCACTGATTTTACTTGTCGCAACCAACGTGCAACGATTTCTGTTTGTACAAGACAATGCTTCACAATGTATTGAGACCTCTAGCAATCAAGTTGTTAAAATCCTTCTTTAATCCTTTGAGTGCCAGTGGGGTACGCAAACACATTGCTTTGCAGTGCGTTGCGTACCCCTCTGGCACTCAAAGGGTTAAATTGATTGAAATTTTTATTTCTGAATTGCGTGGTTACTTTTCTCCAGAATTGCTCATCTTTTACCTTCCAGAATATTACACAAATAACATTTTAGTGGTCCAGCAACAAAGGTGTTAATATTTGTTGGCGTAGGGCATTGTGTCTTAGACACTTCCTTTTAAATTAAAGCAAAGGTCACATAGTGCCATTAAAAATAGATATTTGCTTGTGTTTACGTTGTATGAAATAATGTAAAACCACTTGTGCCAATAAACGTACTATTTTATCATATTCCTAGTCTTCTGTTTCCTGCCATGCTAATGCCTTTTGGGGGAATCCCATGCCATTCATTATTTAACATGGTGCTGTGAAGTACATGTCAAGAGGTTTAATGAATGTTGTCTTACTGGCGTTTCATGCTAGAAGAGTTTTGTAGAAAATAACTTCTTCAGTTGGAAGGTATTTTGGATTTTCGCACCTGCTTGTAGAGGTCTATGTTTTATTTCTCTAACCGCTCTTCTGACAGGGAACCATGCAATACCCAAACTGAAAAAAGAAGTATGCATTCTAGTTTTGTTGTTGTTGTTGTTAACATTAACCCTTTGCATGCAAGATGGATATCCATTGCAAAGCAATGTGTTGGAGACCCCCTCTGGCACCCAAAGGGTTAAAGCTAAATTAGCAGTTCTAAAAATATCCACCACTTCCCTTCTTATGGTCAGAAAATCCAAAAGACCCTTATTAATTTTGCTTTTGCTCCTTGGAACAAGAGAGATAATCTCCAATCAGTGCTGAATGTTATATCCATGGAGGCAGACATGACAGTTGCTAGCAGGATGGTAGAATCTACTCTTAGCACAGGGTAATCTTAACTTTTCACAGTACATTGCTAATCACTATAATGCTCATACCTGGAACTTTCAAAATGAGCTGACCCCGATACCTAGAAAATATTAACCCATAAAGTTTCTAATAATTTAGATTCTCAGCGATAAATCCATGCTTGCTCTAATCCGGAGTTTCCCCTGTCAGTCCTCGAGCAACAATTAACATGCACTAATTTAGAGCTATCACTGCTTGCAAACACACATAACTATCATGGCTTCTCTCTCTGCATTCCTGGTATAAATGGCATCAGTGAGAGACTAAAGAAGCAGGTAATTTGTGCAAATTATATACTAGTAGCATCAGACTCTCTTACCCTGTCAATTTTTCCCTTCATCCTCAAACCCTGAGAGTCCCCAAAATTGCTGGTAATTAACCCTTTGAGTGCCAGAGGGGTATGCAAAGCATTGCTTCGAGGGAATGTAGAAATCTACCCCTTTAGTTACAATCACATGGTCAGTGAGATTACATTAGAGTCACTTTTATGACCTCTGTTCAGATCTCAGATTAGCAGTGGAGCTGACTGGGTTTCTGACCGCTGGTGCTTCTTGTTGGTCCAGTAAGACATAGTGAACTGAGATATTTGAAGTCTCAATGTTCTGCCTCGGGCTGTGCGAACAGCTACCATACAAGCCAGTTAAGGACATTCAAGCCTGATACTATAGAATTGCAGTGAACTACCAGTTAAGAGGGTCCGTTTTCTCAACACGTGTGCCCCCCCTCATTGGTTTATGGGAGCTGTTTTTTTAGATCAGCTCTTTTCAGGAGCAGACTTGGTAAAACTTGATAGATTTTTATTTTTTTTTTTAAACAAGACAAAGTTCATTATAATGGGATTGCTCCAGTTAGAAAGAACACAGTTATAGTTCTACATTCCATTTTAGGGTTAAAGGAGAACTAACACCTCCTAATATTTTTGAGCTTTTACGTTTGTTCAAGAGATAATATCTTCAGTCAGTCCTAGAAGTCATGTCCATGGAAGCAGACATGACGTTTGCTGACGTTTTTCAGACAGAAGCAGCAGGTTGCATGAGCCTATTCGGCGCATTAGGGATTAAGATTACCGTGCACAGAGTTAGAGGTCCTGTGGTTCGGCTAGCAACTGTTATGTCCTCCTCTGTGTCCTCCTCCGTGAACATAACATTCAGGACTGAACAAAAGCACAAGGACACAATTCATAGGGTTATTACAAATTTCTGGCCATTGTAAGATAATCGGGGGGGGGTTATTATGTTTGTTCGTCCTTAACATTTTCAAACTGTGTATAGCAGAAATGCAGGAAAATACCCCCCCCCCCCCATTTATTATTGCATATTTTGAAATCACACCTGCCAACTCTCCCTGATTTCTGGGGATAGTCCTTGGTTTAGGATGACTGACCCTGTTTTTCAAATTCATTTATTCTGTTTATAAGAAATATAATATAATATGTTCTGAGTACCCCACATGTTAGTATTGCATACTAATATGATGTTATGCAGGTGTGGTAATGTCCTGATGTAAAAGGGACTTAAAGTCTGTTGATGTCACTTTGCAATGTCCTATGGATGCTGCTTATGTTCATTTATGTGACTGCCAAGGGAAAGAGTGGCCCTGGAAATCTTGAAATGTTGGCAAGTATGTATTAGTGTAACGTTCACCTTCATGGCTCTTTACGTCATTGACTGAATATGGTAAAATTGCCTATATGTTGCTTATTATTTTGTTCTAAATCACAATATTTTGTTAGATATAGGTTTTTAAAAACTACCTACTGACATCACTAACTCCATTTCCTGCGGTGCAAGCTCTGCAGGACGTCCCCTTGTTTCAGTTCTCTACCCACCTCCCATCCCAGCTCTCCCTGGAAGCCAGAGGGCTCCCTTGTATATTTACCAAAGGCAGCCTTCTGCAGTTGGGTCCGCTGCCTTTCCGCAAGATATCCCATGCTGCTCTGTGTAAGAAATCTCCAGGTCGAGACGTTCGTGCAGAATTTTTTTTTTTACATTACACTACGTGTGGCCCCATTATAGGAGACACAGGAGGCAGGACTAAGAGGAGGATGGCCAGCACTACAGAGGGAGAGAGCTGCCAACCATTCCTATCGTCATCAAGATGGCAGCTCTGTCCCTCTTGCTACCAATGGCAGATCAGTTAGTTTTTAATCACAGGGACAAATATTATTACTATTAAATGGAGGTTTTTATGATTGTTGGAAGTGTATAAACCATTTGGGGAGGAGGAGGTAAAACGTGGTAGTTCCACTTTAATGAGCAAATACATATATATATGCCAATTACATACACTGTTTCCATACCTCTTGGTGCTGGATCCCATTTATATCCATGGAAGTGCAAACCTACAGATGCATGCATAGGACCTCTGCTATTACTAAAGAGACTAGTCATTAATTGTCCCTTTACAGTTTGAGAGATATTCGGAATCAAAGTTCTCCCTTCCCTCCCCTTCTCCTGACGTCAGCGTCTAGCTGACAGCAGGAGATCCCAGTCCGTGGATCAGCTGGTGGCTCTGCAGCAGAGCTGAAATCCCGTTATTGCAAACAAAATTACTTCATTGTAAAGGTCTACAAAGTGTGCCTGGTTTGCAAGCACACTTTGTAGACCTTTCCAAGGAAGTAATTCGTTTGCAATAACGGGATTTCAGCTCTGCTGAAGAGCCTCATCATTTTGGCCGGCACAAATCTCCTTCTGTCAGCTTTACAGCTGACATCAAGAGAAGGGGAGGGAACGGGGAACTTTGATTGCCAATATCTCTCAAACCATAGCAGTTTGAGAGATGGGGTTTATGGCAATTCGATTTATTTTTTTTACCCTGTACAAATTTATTAAAAATTTATTTTTATCATCATGTTTCCAAGTCCGATTCTTAGTGGGAGCTTGCATCATGAAATGTTTTGAATGATTATTCCAATTTATCAATGTATTACACCCGTCTGCTGGAAAGAGCCTAAGAAGGAGGAGAGAGGTGATTTTCTGGACTTGTGAGTAATTCATTATGCAGCTCTGTCTGACCAAATCAGAGAACAAAGATCTGCTGAGATTAAAGTGGATCGCTGTCACTTGCCTCTAAGAAATTTTCTTATAACTTTTTAACATTTTTTCTGCAAAGAGCTGGTCAGAGATGCTTAACTAGGAACGGGCCTGCCCTCGAATTGTTGAGGCTCTATAGTATAAGTATCCTACCCAGGGTGCTATCTCTTTTAGCTCACTAGTGCCTTTTACAGAGAGGAAATATCCTAAAGCACATCATACTGATCCTACCAAAAGGCAGTCCAGCCACAAAGCCAGACGAAGATTGACAGGCTGCGGGAAGAGTTTTGCCGCAGCCTGTCCTGAAGTTATGCCACTGACTCACTTTTAAAACTGTAACATTATCTATATCCTTCATTAAATAAAAAAACCTAGTACAGAATAAATGTTAAAGTTATAAGATGATTGTATAGAGCCAAACTTTTATAGAGATGACTGATCCCTTTAACTACCCCAGCTATTAAATCAATGCTCTCTAAAACCATTAAAGCGATGTAGAACACACAAAAGCAAGAGCTGTAGGCAATTTAAATGCATTTAATGAGGCTAAAAACTGTGTAGGTAACAGGTCCACTTTTAGATGGGACTGTTAACCGCTTGAATGCTAGAAATGCCTCCAGCACATTGCAATGCGATGGAGACCTCAGTACCAGTCGAGTGGTTAATGGCCCTTTAAAATCAATAGGGGTTTAATTTCTCCCTTCTGGTGCAGTTTGTTTGCTCCAGAATTGCACCTCTTTACTCCAAACAAGGCCTTAATGTTCTTTTCATAAGCCTGTGGGTCTCCATCCTTATCCTAAATCGTTACCACACTGCTGGGAAGATGAGGAATGAGAGTCTGTCAGTGAGTGACTACTAGTGTTTCATCTGTGGTGACAGCTCAGTTTGTCCTAGATAGACACAGTTATATGGAAACCTGCGTGATGTTGCACAGGTTACTGAATATATCCTTGAATGAATATGAGAATTTACACTGTACTTTATAAATGGAAAGTATTTGTTAAAGGAGAAAGAACAGCAAATAATAACCCACCATTTACCTTACTATGGCGAGCAAATCCTAATGCCCCCTATACATTTTGCCCTTGTGCTTTTGTTCAAAAGATGACAGATTGAAGGTTCTAGCAGGAACCCAGGACCTGCAACTCTGCTCCCAGCACATGTGAGCTTAAAGAAGCAGTAAACTATTTTTATGAAAACCTTTATGTTCTAGATCTTTTTCTACTGAGTAAAACAAGGGCACTCCATCTGCTGTCTGTTTTATTAAAAATGTATAACAACTTAAATAATCAGGAAGTTAATTTATTGTGTGTTTACTTCCTGATTGTTCTGTCAGGAAGTGACTCAGCAGTTTCTATCACATTCTATGGAGAACTGTAAGTCACTGACTTTCCTCTCCATTAGAATGAAACAGAAAATCTAACTGGAATTTGAACATTAGAAGGCAATGCTAGTGTAAACTGTAATAACGCTGGAAATATGCATCTATCAGCAGTGAGAGTATCCATATTTAACTCCACTGGAAAACCCATACAATATATATTTTTTCATTTAAAAAGTTTGCTGCTCCTTTAACTTTTTAAGGACTAGATGGTTGTTCAAGCACTGCTTCGTAATTCGCTGACCACCCCTCTTGTTCCTAAAGGGATAAAAAATTGTAAAACCACAAATCAAGCTAACTTAAAACTGTGACAATGTGTCTCTGATTACTACTAAAGTGCTTTGATAGCTCGGGGATTAATATTCACCCAATGCTAGGCTGTCTCTTGCAGGGAAGGGTGAAGGCAACTTCACTTTTGACTTTTTCAGCATCTGGCTCCTATGGGTGCTGAGAAGGACAAACTTTTGAATGTCTTGAAACTTCACAACATTAGTGCCTGTGCAGAGCCAAAACGTAATGCCTCTTGATAAAATTAAGCTTCGCTCATACATCATACTTTTTCAACAATGCAGAGCATTATTACAATGCTATAATCGGTCTAGTTAATGTGTAATTAAATTATAAAGTGTCCCCCTCCTGCCCCTTTTACATACATAACACTGCTTCCCCTCAGAGCAGCAAGCAGTCTGGATAGATCGCAATGAGGTACGATCTTCTGTCGGTAAAAAGAAAAACATGGGGTCAGGATTTTCCTTATATTGATAGCCAGAAGATTATGCCTCATTGTGATCTGTCTGGTCCGCTGGCCAAATTCTGGATCTGAGGGGAAGCAACATTACTTATATAAAAGGGGAGGGAGGTGGGCACTTTATAAATACACCTGAACTAGACAAATTACAGCATTGTAATAATGGTCTGCATTGTTGAAAAAGTATGATGAATGATCAAAGCTTAATTTATCAGGAGACATTACTATCCCTGGGAACAGGGTATGTAACATAGTTGATGCACGCATGTCTTTTTCAGCCTCATCAAATCCAGCCCATGCCTGTTGATCCAGAGTAAAGCAAAAGAAAAAACCCATTGAAGCCATTTCCAATTAAGCCCCAATTAGGTAAAATATTCCTTTCTGACACCAAATGGCAGCCGGATAGCTCCCTGGATCAACAACCTATCTGCATAAATGTATGTAGAAACCTTTGATAATCCTATATAATAATTCGCCAAGTTGTGTGTAACGCCCGACATGCGCAGTAGACACTGCTGCGCGTGCGGCAGTCATGCGCAGTAGAGACTGCCCGCGCTGCGGCTGATACAGAGCTGGGCGCTCCGAAGGAGACCCGCGACCGGCTGCCAGAGGCACTGTGGCCCGTGTAACGGGCTGTTCAACTAGTTTTATATAATGTAACAGACTCCATACTGTATCAGATGGCACTTTATAAATAATAATAAATCCTTATCTTCAGTGACCTTGCAGGATATCAAGAGTGCAAGGAATCTGATTCACCAGAGCTAACAATATGTTTATTTTTCTGGTATGTGTCAGCAGCTAGATGAGAATGCTTACTGATTGGTGCATTCCCTTTGTTTTTCTCCTTTTATGCAGCTGATGTGTAACCAGCAACGTACATATTTGAAGTGGAGAACAGTGTTTGATATTGGCCTTTTTAGTAGCCAAATGGTAACTGCATATAAGAAAATGGAGAGTTCTGTGGAAATATTACCTATATAGTTGCTTCTGTTAGTCTGTTAACATAATAAACATAGATTTCTGGCCATCTGGATAAAGCTATCCATTCAATGTTTTTTTAAGGAAATTGGTGACTAGTATCTGTTCATTTAATTGTGTGATTACAGATAAACTATATAAAATGCATCTGTGTACATATCCGTGTTTGTCCTACTGTTTATAGATTATCAAGACATTAAAGGGTTAGTAATGTCCAAAAAAAGTTTTTTTTTTCATTTAGAAGAGCTTAAAAAGCTAAGCTAAATGCAAAAAAACGTATCTCTCAAACTGCTATGGTTTGAGAGATACAGGCATTTAAAGTTTGTCTCCTACTGACAGCTGTAAAGAGATCCGTGTCGACCGACATGGAGGCACTTGAGCAGTGCCGCAATCTTGTTAGTTACAACTAATCCCTTCATTGGAATGGTCTAAAACGTGTGCCTGGTTTGAGCAGTGCCGCAATCTTGTTAGTTACAACTAATCCCTTCATTGAATGGTCTAAAACGTGTGCGTGGTTTGCAAGCACACGTTTTAGACCATTCCAATGAAGGGATTAGTTATAACTAACAAGATTACGGCACTGCTCAAACACCTTGGTGTCGGCCGGCACAGAACTCTTGCTGACAGCTTTACAAACTTTAAATGCCTGTATCTCTCAAACCATAGCAGTTTGAGAGATGCTTTATAAGCTCTTCTAAATGCACAAAACTTTTTTTTTGACATTACTAACCCTTTAAGGATGTCAAGTAATGGGCAGAGTTCTCTGAATAAATCAGTATATTGACAATAGTGGTCAATGATTGCAATTTATTGTCATTGGTTTACCATTAAAAGTATGCCTAGGTAGTTAAAGTGTTCCTGTCAGACTATGACCGTTTTAAGTTTGTTTGTTTTACAATCTACTTATATGTTGCACTAGCCACTTTTCTGTAAAATAAACGCTTATGAGAAGTTTTCTGTTTTGATGCACAGTGTGGAATTTAATGCTAATTTCAGGCACATTCTGCTAAATTTACCTCTCACAGTGCTATTAGAAATATTCACAAGCTGTGGGCTCTTAGATTCATTCGTAGTACAGTGTGTGTTGTGGTAATACTGGCCCAACACAGAAATGGATTGGCATACAGTTCCAGAGTGTGCCACCCTCAAGCAAATGTAAATTTCTCTAAACAACGATTTATATGACTAACAAATGACTAGCACAACATATAGGCAATTTTTAATTCTCTTCTAAATTAGCTAAACTTATTTTAGGGGAACATGTTTACTATAGTAAATCACACCCCTTATTATAACCCTTTGAGAGCCAGAGGGGTACACAATGCACTATTGCATTGCGTACCCCTCTGGCACTTAAAGGGTTAATCATGGATCTCTTTTCTGACAAATATTCAATGCTTTATCCATTGAGTTTATTTATACATCTTGGGCCTATGAGGAAGAACGTTTTGTAAGTGAAGATGTGCTAGAGTTTTTATGAATACAAAATGTATGTAATCTTTCCCAGAGGTAGGCAGTCTTTGGGTGACCGTTAAATAGAATGGCCTCCCAGCATAAGTGGTTGAGGCCAAAATAGCAAACGGATTTAAGAAGTCTTAGGATAGACATATGGATAGTTTCAGAATAAAAGAACTCTGAGCTGATATAGATAGGGAAATGGGCAGCTTAGTTGGTCTAACTGGTTTTTATCAAATGCTCTAAAATTCTGTATTTCTAGATGTATTTCATCCAGCAGTCAGGAATATCTGTCACATATATGTCTACACTTGATATCTGTTGTATTCATTTCAGTGGTCTAATCCGATAAAGACAATTGAACCATACAAGTCATTTATGACTTTTGCAGCTTTTTATTTATATAGTAATGTTTCACAAAAAACAGCAGTTCCAATTAATCTTCATAGTATTTGAGCCCATACAGAGTGTTATTTCAGTACTGTCAGAGTTGTAATTCAAGAGTAATTGAATGATAATGTATCCCCCTCCCACCCCTTTTACCTTGTGTAACACTGCTCACCTCAGATGTGGAATCTGGTTGCTTGACCAGACATATAACAGCAAGGGACAATCTTCTTACTGTGAGAACAATGAAAACCCTACCTCGACAAGTTTTTTAGCTTTTTCCCTTATCTTAAATGAAGATTGTCCCTCTCTGCAATCTACCTGGGCACCTCCCTGCTGCTCTGAGATGATCAGTGTTATATCAGTAAAAGGGGCGGGAGGGGGATACTTTATCATTCAACTACTCTTGAACTACAACTCTGACAGAATTGAAATAAGACTGTCCACGGGCCAAATACTATGACGATTAATTAGAGCTGCTTTTATTATGAAACATTATTATCCCTTTAAAGGGATAGTAATACCTAAAATGAAAAAAAAAATATGTTGTAGGGTTTATCCCCCTGAGTAAAACAAGAGTACTCCCACTGCTGAAAGATGTTTCATTCAAAAGTTATTAATTTTCAAAGTTGAATTTTTTAGGTGCAATATCACAGTGGCCTGAAATTTTACAGTGGCGCTGTTGCTACACCATCCTATGGAGATGTATGGTCCTGAGACCAGAGCTGTCCATAGGATGGTGTAGCAACAGCGCCACTGTACAATTTCAGGCCACTGTGATATTGCACCTAAAAAATTCAACTTTGAAAATTAATAACTTTTGAATGAAACATCTTTCAGCAGTGGGAGTACTCTTGTTTTACTCAGGGGGATAAACCCTACAACATATTTTTTTTTACATTTTAGGTATTACTATCCCTTTAACAGAGATTCTATATATAATCAAGCGCAGATGCAATGCGAGCAATATATCAATAGATTAAAAGGCAAAAATGCATTTTACTTCTCAATCATGACCTGGAAATCCTGGGTTTAAAGGGGAACTACCACCCCGCAAAAACTTAATCTTATTTAAGTCTTCATCTGGCGACTAGCTGCTTAGTAGCGCTAGTCGCCAGAAATACTACCTGGTTTACAAGAGTTTCTACTTACTCTGAGGCGGACAGTAGCAGGAAGCACGGACATCTTGCAATAGTGACGTCCGTGCGCCTGTGCTGTCAATCCCTTTTGGAGCCGGACTTTTTTTTTTTTTTTTTTTTTTTTTTTTTTACTGCACCACAGGAGAAAAATAAAAAGAATTCCTTAATTTACAATGGGTCTTTACCCCATGAAAACTGGAAAGGTCTCTAATGCCTGATTTCACAATGTGTTGGAGACCGCTCTCGCATTCAAATCAATGGGGATTTTTATTTGTCTCCTATGGTGCAGTTAGTATGCTCCAGAATTGCTTATACTTTACTTTCTATATGAGGCAGATGTCCATCCTTCCCTTTATTTGTATTTTTACCAATATTGGGTAATGTATGAAAGCTTAGATGCTTTGCTGGATTTGGACCATGTTCTGAATATAATGCAGCTTTTACGTACTTGATTATCTGTTCTAAAGTAGGTTTCCTGCTATTTCATCTATGGGCAAGAGAGGAATATTCACCCCCAAGACACTTATTTTATTAGCCTACCACAATAGTGTATAGATTGGTGATTTATTTATTTTATTATTTTTTTTGGTAAGAAAAAAATTCATATACAGAGAAGAAGTCAGCAATGCTTGGCTCAGAAGCTTGCAACAATATTCAAAAAGCTCACTGGGACTGTGTCCTAGTGCTCAGAGTACAATCACTTTTAGCTCACAAATGCCATACACAGAGAAGAAATATTCTGAAGCATATCATATAGGTCCTTCCAAAATGTTAGTCCACCTACAAAATGCCAGACAATTCTGGTTGGGGTTGTAGTCCCCAAGAGCTTGAGCTCCATTTATTGGCTACCTCTGATAAAAATAATGAAAAACTAGATGTCACACCACTTACTCTTTAAATGCCATTCAGTTTTTACTTCCTATTTCTTATATAGTTTATTTTTGAAGACTATAAGACACACTTTTTATTTATTTATTTTACTTTATACACACTACACTACTCTATGACCTCTGTACCGTGAGTTTACTATAGTGCGTATCAGGCTGGGGAAAAGGGTCCACATGGGGGAGACCAGCGAATACCAAGGATCATGTGCATACAGAATAAAGTAATAGAGAGCTTTAGAGGCGGGGAAAGGGCTTGCTGGAGGTTTTTATGGCTTGCGGAGAGAATTTGCTATCCCTAATCAAACATCATGGTAGCAGCAAAAACCAAGTATTAACCCTTTGAATGCCTAAAGGTCTCAGGGCATTATAATGCATTTGACACTCCTCTGGCCTTCAAAGGGTTAATTGAATAAGAGGAGGGGACCCTGGGGTTTGTGTGGATTAAAGTGTGTTTTTTTTTTTTTTTTTGTTTTTTTTATCCCAAGAAATAGGGTGGATTATATAAATAAATGGAATATAATAATTAATTACAAGACTGATCTTGCTATTTACATTCCAGCCAAGTATTCATTTCAATATTTATATTCTTTTGGGAAGTATTTTATACTTTTTGCCTGTTTTGTATCTCTTTTTACTTCCCACACATCACTTTTTTTTTTTTTTTTTTTTTTTTTGCCTGCTTTATTTATAGACAGAGAAATACAAGTTTAGCTACAAATAGCTCCTGTCACTTATGACATTTCACACGTTCTAAGAGCGGGGAGGGAGACAACAGCCAGCATGTCTGTGTCAGGTTTTTTTTCCTGAGACTTCCACTGGCATAGGATAGAATACCGAGGTTTCTGTTTCTAACTAAAGCAGATATTTTTATGGTTCAGGAGAAGGCACTGATGAAGATCAACTTCTGTCCAGATTGCAGCTTTGATTATCTGCTGTAAACATAGTAGCATATGTGAAGGCATAGAATGTGACCGCAAATTAAGATAAGTGCTTTTATCACATGCTAATAAACCTAAGATTTTTATTTTATATTTAAGATAACAATACCTATCCTATATAATAATTCGCTAAATCGTGTGTAACGCTGCGACATGCGCAGTAGACACTGCTGCGCGTGCTGCAGTCATGCGCAGAAGAGACTGTCCGTGCCGCGGCTGATACAGAGCTGGGCGCTCCAAAGGAGCCCCGCCCGGGTGGCAGTGGCACTGTGGCCCGTGTAACGGGCTGTTCAACTAGTCCTACATATTTGAGTTCCTTTAAAGTGGACCTGTTACTTCAAAATATCTTCTGCCAACCAATTAAAGGGGATCTCTCACCTATATATAAGTAATGCTCATTAGTTAGAGCATTTAGCCAGAACATTTAAAACGTTGTTCATTTTTTAAAAAAAAAAAAAACATCAGAGCAAAGCCTAATGTTTAAAAATTGCCCAGAAGCTTACTTCCGGCGTGCAGTACTGCCTCTGCTCCCGTCCCACTACCCAGCATCCTCCGATGACGGAGGTTTTCTTTCGCTAAGCTGGAGCGATCTCATTGGCAGAGATCGATACCTAGCCAGTGAGATTGCTCCAGCTTAGTGACAGACAGTCTATGTCATCGGAGGATGATGGGTATTGGGACGGGAGCAGCATCTGTTCGGCAAGCTTCTGCAAACCGGAAGTAGGCTGCTGGGCACTTTTTAAATATAAATTTTTGTGCTGATAATTTTTTTTTCTAAAAAATGGACAACGGTTTAAATGTTTTGGATACATGCTCTAACTAAAGAACATTACTTACTTATACGTGAGAGATCCCCTTTAAAGGGATAGTAATACTTCAAATGTAAAAAAGAATATGTTGTAGGGTTTAACCCCCTGAGTACTCCCACTGCTGAAAGGTGTTTCATTCAAAAGTTATTAATTTTCAAAGTTGAATTTTTTAGGTGCAATATCACAGTGGCCTGAAATTGTACAGTGGCGCTGTTGCTACACGATCCTATGGACAGCTCTGGTCAGTTGACCATAAATCTCCATAAAATTAATAACTTTTGAATGAAACACCTTTCAGCAGTGGGAGTACCCTTGTTTTACTCAGGGGGATAAACTCTACAACATATTTTTTTTTTTACATTTTAAGTATTACTATCCCTTTAACAATAAATATACATTGTGTATTTTTCTCCAAGGTGCTCCATTTTCTTTGATTGAAATATGTTTAAGTTAGACTTTGGAAGACCACTATACTGCCTGTGCTTAGACGTCCAATATAAAAAGGATTCTATAATGACAGTAGCAAAAGAAATAAGGGAAAAGGGAGGCTAGAACCATTTGTAAATAATAAAAAAAAAAAAAATACATTTTAATGAAATAAAATAACATGGAAAAGCTGAAAGTGATTATAAAGTTTTGCGGAGTGTATTCTATCTCTTTGTCTAAAAATGTAGCACAATAGACAGAAGAATGTATATAATAATATGCAATATATTGTCCAAGATCAACGCTCATTCTCGTGGTGTGGAAAATTTTGTTAAATTGTCCCAACAATCAGAAATAATATAAATATAATTGTAAGAGAAAAGCCATCCTTTAAACAAATGCCCAATGTTCCATAAAAGACACCATGATATATATGATCGATAAGATATGATGGAAACAAGGTAGAGATGAGATGAAGACTGATCGGAGCAGAATATATCGATCACAGATTTGCAGTGTATAACCCAGTCCTTTCTTGCTTGTGCTGCTAGGTTATAATAGCCCAAATAGGGGAAACCAGCTCTCAGAGGGTGATTCAGTGCAATTAAATGGAAGAAATAATGAATCTAAGTGAGATATTTATTGCAGCAGAATAGCCAGTTGAACATGAACCAAAAATGTATCTGGCATTTCAGGGTCCCATGCCCCTTACCAAATCTTGGACCGTGTCCTCCTACAAAGCTCCCATGAATCTGGCTAAGTCTTTGCAGAGTAGTTCTTGTTGACTGTCGGCGCCAGATCTCTTCACAAGAAGATGCCAATGATACTTTTTTTTTTCTTGAAAGGCAGTCACTCCAGTCAGGTCTGCTAATTATCTTTTTCAGGTCTCTGTTCTTATCTTTTATGGATATCAACTCTGGATATAAATAGGGTTTACAGACTCCCCCTTTCTTTCCATATGCCTTATGAAGTGGGAAGCTCTCCCATGAAAGAGTGTTGGGGTAATTTCTCATGCATCCTGGATGGCTGCTGCCGCCATGACCAGGGGCGGATTGTAGTGGAATACCAGCCCGGGGGATTTTTTTCTTTAGCTGACCCGCTAGCCGGTGTGCATAATAGATAGATTGATAGCGATATCTCTCTCTCTCTCCCTCTCTCTCTCCCTCTCTCTCTCTCTCTCTCTCTCTCTCCCTATATATATATAATAAAATAGAGATAGATATATCAAAACCTTTTTAGTGCCAGAGAGATGCCCAATGCACTGCAATGTGATGGATACCTTTCTGGCACTCAAAGGATGAAATACAACCCTAGCATCAAGGTAAGTGAGTTAAAAAAAAATATATTTCACCTAATATATATATATGAGCTCCTGTGCTGGTAGCCGCACAGACATCGCCTCCAAAATATTGCAAGTGTGATCCTCTGATCTCCCCAACCGGCCCACGAACTAGCGGCCCTCCGGGGGATGCCCGATTCCCCGATAGGACAATCCGCCCATGGCCATGACTCCCTGGTTGAGGACCACTGCTCTTGACAGTAGCCTTGGTTATCTGTTGGCAAATCTGTCCTACTCTTTGGGTTCTTTTAGGATTTTTAAAGGTTCTTTACTAGAGGGAAGAGCTGCGATTGCCAGTTGTAGAAACTGTGAAGGATACATATGTGTAACTTGATGTTACAATAGGGTCCTCTTATGGAGATGGAGAACAAAATATTATTACTGTTGCATTCGTAAGTTTTTTTAAATTTTATTTTCTTATGTCCTGCAAAATATATGAAAGGTTTTTTTTAAAGGGAAAAATTATAAACATACATTTTAATATGGTACACAACAATGCATTGCATACCCCTCCTGTTCCTCAAGAGTTAATAGACTTGTCAATTTGAAAGAAGTATCCATGACCAGATGATGGCCTAGATGCACTAAAGGTCGAAGAGGGCTACGAATGTCGATGTTCTGTCGGAGCAGTGTCATAGGCACTTCCTCAGTATTCACAAAGTGTCTGCGACATCACCAGAACTCCGACAAAAAAATCGAATTTTTATTCTTTGAATCTACAATTGCTTATTTCATATGGAAATGAAGCATAATCAGATACATTTGTATGCAATGGGGTGTGGTAATATTATAATGTGACACTTCAACTCATTCACTAAACTCCGATAGCAGCCTCTGCTGTCAGAGTTCACAGTCTTCACTTCACCTAACTCAGGCTGTCATAGCTAGGATCTCCCCTGTACTCTCCTATGGAGTAACAGCACGGAGAGCTACAACAGTCTGAACAGCATTGTCTCTGCTTCCCTATCCAACCAGTAGGGGAATACAGAGAAGGCTTTAAGCACCATGGGCAGCATTGAATGCCATAGGGATCTGCATTTCTCACCCCTGTGGAATTCAAATGGTTACAATAAACGACATTTAGTGCATCGAGGCCAATGTGTTGTATGCTGATTGAGTGTGGCACTACAGTGCAGTGTATGGGCCCCTGAGCCAACATTGACCTTTTTTACAGAGAGCTATGGGTTTACCTTGCTGTTGGAGAGACGAAAAAATCCCTAGTTTCCATTCATTTAAATGGGCATTATAACCCCTCGAAAAATAAGTTGTAATTTATTGAAGGGTTAAAATCTGCACTTAAATTTTAATTTGCCCCTGTGGCACATTTGGTTTCTTTCAGAACTGCTTCCCTTTCACTTCCTGCATATGTCTCTAGGTTGCTAATATTTAAAATAAAATCCTGCACTGTGATTTCGAGGCAGTTGTTCTTCGTAATGATTAACGGTAAACCATGGGACTTGGGGGAGGACGTTGCAGCTTTATGTATAAAAACAAACTGGTGCAAATTTGCAGCAGACTAACAATACCTTATGGAAAAAATAAGATTTTCCACTGATTTCAATGTGATCTGTAACCCCCTTGAATGTTAGAGGTCTTCAACTCAAGTGATAAATAGTTCAAATATGGGAATTTTGAGAATGTTTGTTTTTTATTTTATTTTTTTTTGTTCCCTATGGTGCCTTTGATTTACCCCAGAACTGGTCCATTTTCCTTTTATCCATAAGGTGCGTTGTATGTAGCTTCTCCATATGTGGTCTATAGTACCATCTAACCAAGATCTTCCTTCTGTAACAGGGGGTTCGATATGTCTGGTGCCTTCAAAATTTTGCTTTTGGGACAAACAGGAGCTTTTCTCCCTTGAGTCATCAGCATTACATTTCGTTCCCCAACTTGTCTTCAGCATAGTGTGCAAAAACCTTACAAATACGAATTGGTAAAAAAATTGAACATTTGTTCATAACAGTATTGACAGATCAATATTAAAATTTACATGGAGTTATGCAGATCTTGAAAGAGCAGCCAGCATAAGAGATTATTCTTGTTTCAATTCTCATGTGTGTCTGGTTTGGTATCCAGTCCAGCTCACTGTTCTGTGACCATGATATAGCTGTATAGGATTGTCAGTCAGTCAGTGAAGTGATGGCTTCATGTCCATATATCTGCCGAGGCAGCGAGGTCTGTCCTGGTGGACTTGTACTATTTTTGGTTCTGCTAGTGAACCAGTGCAGCAGTGTATATCCGGTTTGTATGTTATGACTGGAAAACTAATCAAGATTATTGTACCGATTAAATTGCAGTATACAATAAGAAAAAACATGAGCTGTTCTGGGACAAACTGCACTGGCCCGAGGTGTTGGTGGAGGACACTACAGACTCTCTTTGGATTAATATGGCCTTTGAATACTGCAGATGTCAACAACTGGTTGAGAAGCAACATGTCAAATAACTTTACAGCATTAAAGGGTTTAAAACATCAATCTAAATGAACAGGATATTGTGGAATATTTATTTTCCCCTTGGTGCAGTTGGAATGCTCCAGAATTACTAACCTTTTGCTTTCTACACAATGCTCTATTAACCCTTTGAGAGGCAGAGGGATATGCACAGCATTGCAATGCACTGCAAACTCCTCTGACACTCAAGGGGTTAACATTTTGGTTGCAGTCCTCAAGATTTGGCTGTTCTGAAATAAAAGGCCGGCGTTACTAAAACCAGTTGTTATCAGATTGTTATAAGCAATTCAAAATTCTTGAATTAGAACATAATTCGTAGATTTTCCTAACTTATGTGGTGGAAAGTCAGAATTTTATTAAAGACACGGAGGCGAATATTATGCAATCAACTTTCCTCACTGCCACCCTCAGCAGCAAAGGAAACTTTATTTTCATATACAGAAAACTAGAAAACTTGCTAACCTTAACTCCTCCCTCCCCAACCAATCATGAGTCTCCAACCCCTTTAATAGAGCTGCAACAATACACCACCCCCTCTTTCTTTGTGCGACCGAAGCAGAACTGGCCGTCTTCATCACCGTATCACTGTAATATTCTCGAACAACTTGAGCCCTGTAATATTCTCGAACAACTTGAATCCACGTAGAACTGGTCAACAGTGGAAGAATGTAACTGTCCATCAACTTGACAACTTCCATAGAACTTGATATATCATGCAGCGAAATTGGAAAGACCAATACGGAGAGGATTTACTTCACTGCATAACCTCGCAGATTATCAACCTGAAAAGAAACACACAAGTCATATTATAGGGAGGGATAACAAAGGGAGGGATAATATTCGCCTCCGTGTCTTTAATAAAATTCTGACTTTCCACCACATAAGTTAGGAAAATCTACGAATTTTATGTCACACACGGAGGCTTCATATTATGCAAGTTTAAAGCTAATATCTGACAGATTATTGGAAAATCCTACAACATTAACAAGCATAGTACACTTACAGATTACTCAACACCTGAGAAGACACATGGTCAATGGGTTTGCAATAAAAGTCCCTAAAAGTAGATTCCCTGGACCAATCAGCTGCCCGTAGAATATCTTCTAGACGGGTTCCAAGATGCAAAGCCATGGAAGCCATGGCACTCCTAGACGAATGCGCACCAAACAACGAAACATCAATTCCAGCCAATTCCATAATCCAGCGAACCCATCTCGCCAGTGTAGTCGCTGAGACTGGTAAATACGGTCTGCGAAAAGAGATCAGCAGCTGCGAGGAAGAAGAACCCCGAAACTGTGCAGTTTTCGCCTCATACTCTCGTAGACACTTAACAACACATAACTGAGGTTGAGCATCAAAAGCTGGGTAAGTAATTGTCCGTACATTAGTCTCTGTGCGTCTGAACACACGAAACTGAACACCAGACGGAATGAAGGTTCTGAAATTAATGTCTAAAGCGCGAACATCCAAAACACGCTTAAAAGAAATGAGGCAAAGAAGAATAGTTAATTTCGCCAATAACTGTTTCAAGGAAAGCCGATCATTAGACGGCCAATTTTCCAAGAAATGTAACACACAATTAACGTTCCAAATGGAAAAATATCTGGACTGTGGCGGTCTAGTTAAACGGATACCCCGCATGACGCGACACACTAAAACATGTTGACCTACAGGGAAGCCGTCCACAAGATCATGACCAGCCGAAATAGCCGACCTATAAGAATTAATAGTCCGTCAAAAAGATGAGACAAAAAATTAATCACCTCTATAGTAGGGGCTGAAACGGGATCCAAACCCCGTTCCACGCACCAACGACTCCAGAAAGACCAGGACGAAGAATACATAGCTCTGGTGCCCGGTGCCCATGACTCCGCCAAAAGGAAACTAGCCGAGTCCGAAAAGACTCCGGAACCTGAGGGACCCCCGAGAGAAACCATGCGATTAACTGCAGTTCTCCGGACAAAAGTAAATCGTGAGGATGACCCGCCAGATCCGTTAAGAGGGTCGGAAAAACTGGAAGGCTGCGAGGCACGTCTGCCGACAACTCCAAAAGAGGAGGAAACCAGGGCTGTGTCGGCCATAAAGGAGTGACCAAAACCACCGTCGCCCCCTGTCGTCTGATCGATAGAAGGACCCGCGGAATCATCGCAAATGGAGGAAACGCGTAATGAGTCCCTGGAACCCAAGTCTGAAGAACAGCATCCGTGGCTAGTGCCTCGGGATCCGGTCTCCAACTGAAGAAACTTGGGAGTTGACGGTTCAGCCTGGAAGCAAAAAGGTCTATCTGAAAGGGACCCCAAAGCTGTTCCACATGAGAAAACACCTCCTTGTGCAGCATCCAATCGCTGCAATCGGCTAGGTACCTGGAGTTCCAATCCGCTACCGCGTTGTAAAGGCCAGGTAAGTACTCTGCTAGGACTGTGACATTGCGATCTAAGCAAAAGTGCCAAAAATCTTTGGCCAACTCCGCCAATTGTTTGGACTTCGTGCCACCGAGTCTGTTGATGTATTGCACCGCTGAAACATTGTCCATCTTCAGCAGAATGCAACACTGAACTCTGTCCTTCACCAAACTCTTTAGAGCGAAAGATCCCGCCAGGAGTTCCAGGCAATTGATATGTAAATCTCTCTCCTGATGGGACCATTTGCCGCCTGTTGCTACGTTGCCTAATCGTGCACCCCAACCTAGAAGACTTGCGTCCGACTCTATGACCAAATCTGGAACCATACCGAAAATGGCCCTGCCGTTCCAGGCGTCGAGATGCTTTAACCACCAAACCAATTCTTCTCTTGCGTCTGATGATAGACGAATCACGTCGGCATATCCGAGGCCTCGTCTTAAATGAAGAGCCTTTAGGCGTTGCAACGCCCTGTAATGTAGAGGGCCCGGGAAGATTGCTTGTATTGAGGCTGACAAAAGGCCTACTATCCGGGCTAACAGTCTCAGAGAAATTCGTTCCTTCCGAAGAATAGAGCGAATTTCCTTCCGAATAGTGCGAATCTTGGATCCCGGCAGGCGTAATGAAGCCTGTTCGGAATCCACCACAAAACCCAGAAACTCCAGTTGTCGAGTCGGATTGAGATGGGGCTTTTTCCAATTGATCAAAAATCCCAAATCCGTCAGTAAGCGGATCGTCCAATCCGTCTGGTTGCATAGTGTATGCCGATTCTGTGACATCAACAGGATGTCGTCTAAATAGATGATTAATCGAACTCCCTGGCTCCTTAATAAATGAATCACCGGTTTCAGCAATCTCGTAAAGCACCAAGGTGCCGAGGACAGACCAAAGGGCAGACAAGTGAACTGCCAAGTCTGTCCCTGCCAAAGAAACCGAAGAAAAACCTGAGAAGTGGGAGCCATGGGAACCGTCAAGTAAGCATCTTTGAGATCGATCTTGACTAACCAATCTGCTGGTAAAAGAAGATATCTCAGGAGATGAATGCCCTCCATTTTGAAGTGCCGGTAAAGCACAAAGAGATTCAACTCGCGAAGATTTATAACTGGACGAAGGCCAGCATCTTTCTTCCTGACAAGGAAAATATTGCTTATGAATCCGCCGCTGATGTCTGAAACCAAACGAATGGCCTCTTTTTTGAGTAAATCGCTGACCTCGGCGTCCAGCAAGTCTGTGTCCGCCTTTGAAAAAGCAAACGGACGTGGAACCATCCGCTGCACAGGAGGGGCATAAAACTCTATTTGGTATCCTAGGACTGTTTGCAGTACCCATTGATCTGTAGTTACTTTGCACCAATTTCGGAAAAAATGGGAGAGTCTGCCTCCCACCTTTTCCGGGGAAGAAATGACTGATGGAACACTTACTTGTATAGGAACGGGATTGGCCTCTAGTCCCTCTGGATCGCCATGGTCTACCGCGCTGGGGAAAAAACGGACTTTGGGTCCTGGATTCTGATAGCGGTTGACCCCTGAAGGAAGGTAATTCGGAGCCTTGATATCTCTGCTGAGATTATCTGACCCGGCCGGAAGAGCGGCCCCTGCCTCTCCCGGCCCTTCCAAAAATCTTGGGTTGGAAAACCCGTTTCATAGAAGCTTGGGCTTTGTCTAGGGCTGTGAAAGAGGCGACAAACGTTCCCAATTCTTTAATAAAAGAATCACCAAAGAGCATACCCTTAACTGATTGTCCAGGTTCGGAGTTAGCCATATCAGCAAGCTTTGGATCAAGCTTAAGTAATATCGCCCTACGTCTCTATGATGCTAGAGCAGAATTGGCATTCCCCAATAAACATATAGCACGTTGCACCCAACCACGGAGAACGTGTACATCCACTGGGGATTTAGACTGTAGAGCTGCCTCTGCTAGTTCAAAGATCTTGGTAATTGGTCCCAAGATGTCCAAGAGTTTGTCCTGGCAGGCTTTTAAAGACCTGTCAATCCCTTTTCTGGGGTCTTTCCCTGATTTACTCAAGAATTGCACAATTTTTGAATCCAAAACCGGAGTCTCACACACCTTGCTATTCACGGATGGTCTAGGGCATTCCGCCCACAATTTACTTCTGGTAGTACTATTGAGGGGTTTATGTACCCAATTTTCTAAATATTGTGCAATATGAGAGGTAGGAGACCACTCGGAAGAGCGGGGGTGCTTTATACCTTCGGGATCAAACAAAGGGTCACCCCGTGCATCAAGAATGGTGGTAACATCAGAATTGGACTTAGTGTTAGGAGCAGAATCTGCAGATTTAGACTTATCAGTGATAACCACTCTTGAACCGCTCTCATCAGTAGATGAGTACGTCCAATCAACGTCAGAAGAGTCCTCACTATCTGAGGAACAATAAGAATACGGCTTTTGTCTTTTAGAGCGGCGTTTCGCAGATTTATCTTCCTCAACATTAGAGGATCTTTTTTGGGGAACAATGCCACCAGTTTCAATGCTGCCATCAGAGGGCAGAGTCATGTGAGATAAATCTCTGTCAGGAGCAGTCATGACTGCTGGATTAATATGTTTTTGTTTTGAAATACATTTACCGCCCTTGTGTCCAAAAGCCGCATTAGATTCAGAAACAGAGAATTGTAGAGTAGAAGTACTTCCCACTGGGGTCTGAGATTGCAGGGCTTGGGCTAGAGTTTCAGCCAGAGAAAGAGAAATTTTCTGCATAGCAGACTGCACAGAGACTGACATAATCTGTTTTAGATGGGCTGAAGCAGCAGACATAAAGGGGCTAATGTCTCCCCCAGAAACATTGTTTAATCCATTCTCCATAGGGCCAGATTGACCCAGTGTAGTGCCCTCATCCAACACAGGGCAATCACTATCGTCACTGCTATGTGACATCTCAATGCAATGATAGGGTTAATATGTATTAAATATAATGTAGAATATAAATAGTAGACAAAACGCTGTGGTACCAAAACCAATTCTAACACAAGGCACAGGCGAAAACACAATCACTAGTGGGCTGGATAATAGGAACAAAAGAAAATACTACCAGACACAGCAAGATCGTTCAGAGATCAACCGCATCAGCTCCGACTCCGGGACGGAGTTGATGCGATGCAGAGAAAAAGGACGCGCACATGCGCAATAGCAGACCAACGTCACAGACGAGCGGTCGCGCGTCCCCGCATACCAGAGGGCGGCCGCTGAAGCCGAAACCGCCAACAGAGAGGTACAATGAAGCGCCCGCGGCCTACAAGTGTAAGCGCTGGCGCGCCACCAAAAGAGCTAACGGTCACAACACAAGACCGCGCCGCAAACACAAACAGCCATACGCTCAGAGGTAACCAGAAAAGAAGCACAATGCACCGAAATGAAACAAACGAAAGATAATAACGATAAAATCAGTCAAAGACAAGGTAAAAGATTTAAACACAAAGATATAAGTTGACAAAACCAGAAAGAAATCATATAAAATTAAAGACAACCCAGACCAGAACACCACACAAGAGACAATTAACGGTACTATGAGAGACATTGAATAGGTACTTATCTGAGGGCCAGCAGCAAAGAAAGAGGGGGTGGTGTATTGTTGCAGCTCTATTAAAGGGGTTGGAGACTCATGATTGGTTGGGGAGGGAAGAGTTAAGGTTAGCAAGTTTTCTAGTTTTCTGTATATGAAAATAAAGTTTCCTTTGCTGCTGAGGGTGGCAGTGAGGAAAGTTGATTGCATAATATGAAGCCTCCGTGTGTGACATAAAAATTAGGTTTTTGTGTGTTTCCAATTGGAAGGCAAGTTATATGTTGCAAGAAATAGTTTAATCTACTGCAATCTTTATTAAACCTTTAAGGAACAGAAGGGGGTATGCAAGATATTTGTTAGACAAGTTTAATTTGTTTTGCAAATAATACAGTTCTGCCTAAATGTTGCACTAGCCATATTTTTTGTTTGCAAACATCTTTCATGTTTTGGCGGCACAGCATGTTATTTAATCCTGTTTCAGACCCAGCCTATTATATATACATACACATACACACACATACACACACACACACACACACACACACACACACACACATATACACACACACACGCATAATAAATTAATAAATTGCACACAATGTCCATATCCATATAGATACAGACATGTATTCATACATAAACACACATCTACATCTCCACAGACAAACCCCAGTTGTAAGTCATATTTGATATATTTTGACTTTCTTACATTCCCCGCCTAGAGGGTGAATATTTGTGAAAATAAGAGCCCTCTCAGTAACACAAAATGTATGTCCTGGTGTGTGTGGATTAACTTTGTGTACAAGAGTTGAAACTGAAACAGTTTACTGTTACAGGAATGACTTGACAACCGCCCATAGTATAATATCATGAATTTAGGGTAATGTGAGGTAATTTAGTTTAATTGATAGAATACTCACAGTTACAATATAACTATTAATTTACAGTCATTTAGCCATTTTGCAGATTTTGAACTCGCCTTCATGACTCCTGCAGCCTTATGCCCAAATGCTCATATGTTTGGTTATATCCGTTCCTGCACATTTGTACACCTTTACCACAATCACTTCTTCCACCACTGTGTCCTTCCCGACCCATGTTTGAGTCTTATTTTGGGGCGCAAGTTACATGTGGTGCTCTCAAATACCATATATATCTCTTAGTACTGTGTAGTATGTATGAGACAACCACTTACCATAGGACAGTTTATTGAGTGTGATAGGGTGGTGGGTTATTGTTCTTATAGCACATTTATTTCATGGACAAGTGTACCTAGTTCCTTTACCAGCAATGAACTAAAAGGTGGGCTTGATATTTATTTATTAGTGACTTCAGGAAATTATAAGGCACACTACATGTAAAGCATGTAGTGTGATCTTGGCCAAATCACTGGTGGTATACATGTCACCCCTGTCTCCCTCTCCTTATCAAATCCAAGTCTGGCTGTCTGTAACAAAACAACAAACAGATGTTACTAAAGATAAGATACGGTTGCAAAGATATTTTGCTTCCCTAATATTAGTTACATTTATTTAGACAGGTCTGGGCATTTGATAAAAAAAAAACAAAAGTATCACTTCTTCTATTACCACTGTCTGTTAATTATAACCAAGCTCTTACTGAAAGACACAACATTTACATATGCAAACTGGTAATCTTATGTGAAATAACCATAGACATTGTACAGACAATTTACAATTTCTAATTCATACGGCTTCAGGAATCTCTACAAATACCATTTATTTGTATCATTCTCTGAAGATATATGAATAGAAAGATGCCATGTGCCAACTATTCTTATTGGTAGCACCCCGCCTTGAGAAAGTGAGATAGCTTAAAAAAAAATCAAGAGAAAATAAGAAAAAAACAAAAAACACAAAATGTATAGATTGCTGCTTTTACAGTTTATAATTAAGTCTATTTTAAAGGCACATACAAGCAGCATGCAACCTATGTAAAATTATATAACCAGGTGTTGCCTTTGCAAAACACAAAATAAGAACTGAGGAGATGTATTCTCATTTCAGTATGGCAACAACTCATAAAAAAAACAAAAGTCCTTATTCATTAATCCAGCTATGATTTGCTGGTAGTGCAGGTGTTTTGAAACAAAAATAAAAACAATTTAGAATTTAGCCCACCTGACTGTACTTCATAGATTTTAGAAGCTTATCCTTAAAAATTAAAAAATCACAAAAATGTAAGGTCCTCTATTGCAGCTGAAATAAACAAAATTGATAATTGCAACAACTTATGTTAGGTACATATAAAGATTTTAAAGGGATAGTAATACTTCGTTTTAACTTTATTTTATGTTGTAGGCATTAAAAAAATATGAAGAATGATATAAGTCTTATCTCTCAAACCTTTATGGTTTAAGAGATATTCACAAGCAAAGTTTCCCCTCCCTGCCCCTTTTCCCTAATGTAAGCCATCTCTTCTCAGATGTGGAATCCAGTCCATAGACTGGACAGATAACAGCAGGGGATACTCTTCTTCCTATTAGAACAATGAAAACCCTGCCCCCCTTGACAAGCTTTTCAGGTTTTTCCCCTTATCTTAATTGAAGATTGTCCCTCTGTGCAATCTACCTGGGCACCTCCCTTCTGCTTTGGCTGAGGAGTGTTACATCAGTAAAAGGGGCGGGAGGGGAACACTTTGTCATTGAATTACTCCTGAATTATAACTCTGACAGAACTGAAATAACACTCTCCAAAGTCCAAATACTATGATGATTAATTAGAGCTGCTTTTATTATGAAATATTACTATCCCTTTAAGGAAGGTTTACATGGAGAGATTCATCTTCTCCCTTTGCCTGTGCACCTTCACAAGTTGATTTACCCAACACTTTGGATAGCTTTAATTTTAATGTGGCCAATTCCTCCATGAATAAATTTCTTTCATCTTTAAGTTGGAGATTTTCCTTTTCAAGCAGCTCTTTCTCTGACTTTAAAACATTGTATGGGATTCTAGGGGTAGAAGGAGGAATTTTGTTGCCTGCACATCCATGATTTCTTTTCTGCCCTCTTTTATCTGCTGGAAAGCTTTTACAATTTCTTGCTATGTGTCCAATCTTGTTACATGCAATGCATCTAAACACATTACCATTTGTACAATGCCTAGGAACATTTCCACATCTCTCCCTTCCTTGTGAAGGGACTTCTACTTTAGACACTCTTGTATGGCCAGATCTCCTTACAATTGCCTCAGCCCTTTTTAGACAATTGAAAACCAAGGAGTTAGTTTATATATGACACAAATAATCTATTACTAAACTCCTGTACAGATTCTCCCATCCACTGTGCACAGTTATCAAATGCAGAATGATAATCATATTCCTCTGAACCCGGTGATTTCCATATATCCTCTAGAAGTTGCTGCTTTGTTCTAGGGTGTTCAAACACCTCAGAGGACAGACTTGATCTTAAAGACTTATCCAGACTAGACATAATCACATCACATTTGTCTGCCTCACTTAAATTTCTATGTATTTTTTCAAACTGATCAATTTTTATAGTTACTTCTACTGGATCATCCGTGAATGCTATGCATCCTAGATCTTTACTCAAAGCAGCAAGTTCAGTACAGGAAATAGATTTTGAAACACTGGTTTCAGATACCAGTGATCCCTGTGAGTCTATCTTTTTCTCAGTGGACACTGGTGCCATTTTCACAGCAGGCATTCCACATTCATTCTTTCTTTCATTATTTCCAAACATATCTAAATCCATTCCACACACCACACTTTCATCACAGTTTGGTACATTAAATGCATTCCTTTTTCTTAACTGCTCTTTTAACCCATTTATTTCTGACAAACAATGAGAATGATCAGCCTCTGTAGTGCTGGAGGATGCCAGAGCTCTAACGGCACCCTGGGCATCCCTAGGCCTCTCCATAAGCTGCTCATTCTCAGTATGGAGTACTTTGTTTTCAGCCATTGTCTGCTGGTTGGCAATATCTGCAGATATTTTGAGTGACTCTATGACATTATTCAAGTCATGCAGTTTACCCTCCAAACCCTTTCTGCATTTGCAGCAATTTGTACTGCTTTGCTATCCATCTGGCAGCAAAAATCAGTGCTATTTTACCATTTGATTTTGATAATTTCTTCTCACTGATTGCCTGGGTCACATAAACTTGAGCTTGGACCCAAGGGTCTGACACGCCCTCCATGCATTTTACAATAAGCTTGGCAGTCTTCTTCATTAAACCTTCCATTAAACAGCAGAAGGCTATAGTTATTTTACCAAAATTAATAGAAAGACAAAAGGTACTAAACAGTATTTTGAATCAGCACAACATATTATATATTATGCACTTATAAATGTATTTCTTTGTCACACCAAATCCTTCTATCTGGCTCTCCAATCTGTAAGAAATTCTATAGTCCCTCTTACCAAGGGTACACTTGTCCTTTGGGGGTAGGTTGTAACTAAGAAACACACAGATAAGGGATAATAATAAAGATGGTTGTATTATGTACAGAATCAAAATACTGTTGCAGTTTGGATGATATATACATGAATTAAACAATATTGTTGATTACAGGTATGGAAAAGATGGAATTAAATTGGATACCAGTAAATTGTATGATGACAGTCTCCTTACACCCTCCAGCACAAACCTTGGTTTCTGGTCTCTTATCTGCTAGGCTCACATCTGGATTCTAAAGGACAGGTCTTCTTCCCAGGCTGCGCTGCTCTCCTCTGCCATCCTCATGCTTTTCTCTTTTACTGCTCTTCTCTTGCTCTTTTATACCATTTTTCATATCACTTAGGTCTGGTATAAATTGGCTAGCTCAACTGACCTTTCCTCACCACACCCACTTGCCATTTCATGGTGGCCTCAGAGATATTATTGATGGGGGGGGGGAAGGCTCCAGAAACAGGTTTATCAGAAGCATGTGTTCCTCTGTCTGAAATCTTTATTTAGTTGACAAAGACAGTTTTGATATCTGTCCTCACTCCTTTCATATATGACTAAGAGACAGCTTCCTTTGAGTCCTCAAATGCCTAAATAAGGAATGCATCCTGTCAAACCAATTGAAGCAACCTCTATTGGTGTAATTGTGTGACCCCCGACCATTTGGGACAGCTGAAATTGCCCTGGATTCTTAATTAAACAGATTTCCAATTGTATATTCTTAAGCCATAATACAGACAATTAACCATATACACCTGTGTACATATATATAAAA
This sequence comes from Rhinophrynus dorsalis, assembly GCA_037306005.1. Taxonomy (NCBI): domain Eukaryota; kingdom Metazoa; phylum Chordata; class Amphibia; order Anura; family Rhinophrynidae; genus Rhinophrynus; species Rhinophrynus dorsalis. The sequence goes on from CM074718.1 coordinate 165,925,019, forward strand.
TATACATACACACACATAATACATTTCATACAATGTCCATATCCATATAGATACAGACAAGTATGCATACATAAACATACATCTACATCTCCACAGACAAACCCCTGTTATAAGTCATATTTGATCTATTTTGACTGTCTTATACTATTGCTTGTTGTTTTATTAAAAACTAGTATGAAAGCATGTGTACACGGCTAAAGTGCCACCCAGCTGCCTCAGCTGCTGCCCCGGAGCCGGGAGCAGAGACAGGCGGTGAGCCGTTTGGAGCTCTCTGCTCCAGGTCAGCGCGTTCGGCCAGTCTCTACTGTGCATGTCTGCATCGTTCCCGCAGTCTCTACTGTGCATGTGCTGTTATGCACACAAAAGATGCGCTCAGTGTTTGGGTTCTGACTAGATTCATTCATATTGATATTAGATATTGGCCTAACAGGAAACAACTTGGCATAAACTGTCATACTGTGCACCAACAAAGGTTCAGTTCTCAGATTATTTACATGACAAACAAGTGGCTAGTACAAGATAGGCAGTTTTTAATTCTTTTTACAGTGAACTAAAATTTAAGGTGACAGGCCCACTTTAAAGTGTTAGTAATGTCTGAAAAAAACTTTTTTGCATTTAGAAGAGCTTAAAAAGCTGATCTAAATGCAAAAAAACGTATCTCTCAAACCGCTATGGTTTAAGAGATACGGACGTTTAAAGTTTGATTTCTCCTACTGACAGCTGTAAAGCTGTCAGCAGGAGATCCGTGTCGGTCCACATGCTGGCGCTTGAGAAGTGCTGCGATCTCGTTACTTACACGGAATCCCTTCATTGGAATGGTCTAAAACATGTGCCTATTGTTCAGGCACACGTTTTAGACCATTCCAATGAAGGGATTCCATGTAAGTAACGAGATCCCGGCACTTAAGAGCCAGCGTGTCGACCGACACGGATCTCCTGCTGACAGCTTTACAGCTGTCAGTAGGAGAAATCAAACTTTAAATGCCCGTATCTCTTAAACCATAGCGGTTTGAGAGATACGTTTTTTTGCATTTAGATCAGCTTTTTAAGCTCTTCTAAATGCAAAAACGTTTTTTTCAGACATTACTAACACTTTAACCTCCTAAGTACCAGAGAATGTGTTGCAAACCTGTCTGGCATTCAAAGGGTTGAAGCAAAGGTCCGACTGTAATTAGGTATAGCAGTCCACAGAACTGTTTGCACAGAGTTCTACTATGATTCAGTGGAGGGTGTGTGTAAATATATATTAAAGATAAGTGTGCAGCAATTCTGGAGCAAAAAAATAGCATTTTGGGCATAACAATGGCATATAAGCATGCATCGCCTTTTGTATTCCCTTTCAAGCTTCCATTTGGTAGGGACCAATTAAGTTATTACGGAGTAGATGCTGTGAAACTTTAATTATAGTTTTTATATCTTACTTGTTTTTGATTGAATTGTTGGACCTATATACTATATTGTAATTATCTTCTTAAAGGTTATAAAACCTCAGTTATATCCCCCTTTATTGTGTGTGTGTGGTGGGGGGGAGTATGCTATGTATTGCTTTGCAATGTATTGAGTACACCTCTGGTTCTCAAGGATTTAAAACTTTTCTTGCACTCAAAGGGTTAATATTTCATGTACGTGCCTAACCAAGTGTTAGAAGTACAGATGAGTGGCCATGGTAGAAGGATATGTTGGCTCTAAGCATACATAGTTACATAGTAATTTAGGTTGAAAAAAGACTTGCGTCCATTCAGTTCAACCCTTTTCCTATTCCTGTTTACCATCGCTGACCCAAAAGAAGGCATCCGACTCCAAATGGCAATCAGATTTCTCCCTGGATCAACAAGCCCTAACTAAATATTAATCCCAATACTAACGTGCATAGCCCTCTATATTATGCTCTTTTAAATAAGTATCCAGGCCCCTTTTAAAGGCATCTAATGTATTTGATAGCACCACCTCCTCCGGAAGTGCATTCCATACCTTTATTGTCCTTACTGTAAAGAAACCCTTCCGCTGTTGTAGACTAAATCTCCTTTCCTCAAGTCTAAGTGGGTGGCCCCTTGTCCTGTGTACTGTTCTGTTAATGAACAGGTCTTTTGAAAGCCCTTTATATGGGCCTTGAACATATTTATATAGTGTTATCATATCCCCTCTAAGACGCCGTTTCTCTAGTGTGTACAAGTTTAACTTTTCTAGCCTCTCTTCATAACTAAAACATTCCATTCCCCTTACTAGTTTTGTAGCCCTCCTCTGCACTCTCTCTAGTTCCATAATGTCCTTCTTCAGAAAGGGCGCCCAGAATTGAACAGCATATTCTAGGTGGGGTCTTACCATGGACCTGTAAAGAGGCATAATTATATCTTCCTCCCTTGAGTCAATACCCCTTTTAATACATGCCAATATCTTATTGGCCTTTGCAGCTGCCAGCTGGCACTGCATGCTACTGCAAAGTCTATTGTCTACCATTACTCCTAAATCCTTTTCATTAGTAGATTTCCCCAGAGAAACACCATTTAAACTATATGTTGCATTTTTATTATTATACCCAAAATGCATAACTTTACACTTGTCTATATTGAATCTCATTTGCCATTTGCCTGCCCAGTTACTCAATTTGTCCAAATCCTCTTGTAATGAAGACACATCCAGTTCAGACTTTATTACCTTACTTAATTTTGTGTCATCGGCAAACACTGATACATGGCTTCCTATGCCCTCTGGGAGGTCATTAATAAACAAATTAAAAAGAAGAGGACCCAGGACAGATCCCTGAGGCACTCCACTTATCACGTTTATCCAACTGGAGAACTTGCCATTTACTACCACTCTTTGCATTCTATCTTTCAGCCAATTTCCAATCCACTCACAAACATTTTGCCCTAGTCCTATTTCATTCAATTTGTACAGTAACCTCTTGTGTGGAACCGTATCAAATGCCTTGGCAAAGTCTAAATAGATCACGTCAACCGCCTCTCCCTCATCTATATTATTACTTACTTTTTCATAAAATGCGATCAAGTTCGTTTGACAAGACCTATCTTTCACAAAGCCATGTTGGCTATTGCTAATGATATTCCTGTTCCAGCAGAATTCTTGAATATATTCCCTTAGCAACCTTTCAAACAGCTTCCCTACCACAGATGTCAAGCTTACGGGTCTGTAATTTCCTGGCTGGGACTTTGATCCCTTTTTAAATATGGGCACCACATCTGCTTTACGCCAATCCATGGGCACCATACCAGAAATAAAAGAATCCCTGAAAATCAGATATATCGGTCTGGCCAGGGTCTGGCCTAGCTCCCTAAGTGCCCGTGGGTGTATACCATCTGGCCCCGGAGCCTTGTCTACCTTGACACCATTCAATTGTTTTAACACTTTTTCTTGTGTTAGCCAGTCCCATGCTTGCTGTGCCTGTTCTGTAAAAGTAGTTTGCAGATTCTTGTCCAATGGGTCTTCCTTGGTAAAAACAGAAGAAAAGAAATTATTTAAAATATCTGCCTTCTCTCTGTCACCTTTGACCATCTCACCCGTTTCAGCTAACAAGGACCCAACATTATCAGACTTTAATTTTTTGCCATTAATGTATTTAAAGAATTTTTTTGGGTTGCTTTTGCTCTCCATAGCAATATTTTTTTCATTCTCCAGTCTAGCTAATTTAATAGCCTTTTTACAGGTTTTGTTGACATTTTTGTATTCTGCAAATGCCTCTGCTGATCCCTCAGCTTTGTAATGTTTAAATGCCGCTTTCTTGTTATTTATTTCATGAATTACTTTACTGGTTAGCCACATTGGTTTCAATTTGCTTCTTTTGTATTTGTTTCCAACAGGGATAAATTTATATGTGTATTTTTGCAATATTATTTTGAAGGCATTCCACTTACCTTCTGTGTTTTTTCCTGAAAATATTTTATCCCAGTCAACGAGACCAAGGGATGAATTAAACCTGCTAAAGTTGGCCTTTTTAAAATTCAGTGTTTTGGTGGAACTCGTATCAACTTGTTTTTTTGAATTAATCTCAAACGATACCATGTTATGGTCACTATTCCCCAAGTGCTCACTTACTTGGATGTTAGAGATAAGTTCTTCATGGTCAGTTATTACCAAATCCAGACATGCATTCCCTCTGGTTGAGGTCTGCACTAGTTGTGACAAAAAATTGTCATTCAACAAGTTCAGAAACTTGCTGCTTTTAGCAGAGTTAGCTATTCCATTTTTCCAGTCTATTTCTGGATAATTAAAATCCCCCATAATTATAGTTCTCCCTATTTGGGAAGCCTTTTCTATTTGCATTAATAGCTGTGTTTCTTCAAGGTCACCAATGTTTGGTGGTTTATAACAAATACCCACTAATATTTTCTGGGCAGTTTTATCCCCAGTGACTATTTCAACCCACAGGGATTCCACATGTTCACTACTGTCCTCACATATATCTTCCCGCAATTGAGGCAATAATGCTGGTTTGATATACAGACAGACCCCACCACCTCTTTTGCTTGACCTATCTTTTCTAAATAACATGTAGCCCTCTAAATTGATTGCCCAATCATGTGTGTCATCCCACCATGTTTCTGTTATGCCTATCAAGTCATAGTTTTCAATTTCAGCTACCAGCTCCAGTTCCCCTATTTTACCAGTTAAACTTCTGGCATTTGCAAGCATACAATTTATGCCACTGCTGTGTTCCATTTGTGATTTAATTTTGTTGTGGCTTATAGTCTTCTCCCTATCATCTGTACTAACCCCGCCCCCAGATCCTCCCACCTGGTTATTAACTACATCGCCTTCCCTTTCTATACTATCTATCCCAGTATTTATTGGCCCCTCCCCCCCCCTTCCTAGTTTAAAATCTCCTCCATCCGTCTGGTAATCCTCTCCCCAAGCACTTGAGACCCTCTTGCATTCAGGTGCAATCCATCCCTGCTATAGAGATTGTACCCCAAAGCAAAATCAGCCCAGTGCTCTAAAAACCCAAAGCCCTCCTTCTTACACCAAGACTTCAGCCATGCATTGAGCTCCCTAATCTCCCGCTGTCTCTCTGGCGTAGCGCATGGCACAGGTAGTATCTCTGAGAATACTACCTTGGAGGTCCTGTTCCTAATCTTACTGCCTAAATCCCTAAAATTACCTTTTAGGACTCTCCACCTTCCTCTAACTTTGTCATTGGTACAGTTGTATAATCTTCCACAGCATATTGAGGGAGCTGTCATGTCATTGCACTCTGGTGCTTTGCAGTTTATTGTGGGCGTCTGGACTCTACTCAGAAGCATATTCGCAGGTCTCCTTAATGTAAGAGTGATGGCCCTGCTACATGAGTCTGATAATAATTATAGTCATATAAAGCTTTAAGTCAAGGGTGTCCAAATTTAATCCTAAAGTGCCAGCAACAGACCAAGATTCCGCATAGGTAAGTTAAACAGTGGCCCACATGTGTTTAATCAGGGAAATCAGTAAGTTCTGGACTGTTGGTGGATCTTGAGAATTGAACTTGGACACGTATAGCTTTTCATTCTGATGTTGGAGCTCACAAGGAAATGGAGGTATTTTGCCAATTTTAAATCTTGTACACAGATAATTTTAGTATAGTATAATTTTAACACCTTGATTGCTGGAAAGGTCTCCAGGGAGACCCCTCTGGCATTTAAGAGGTTACACCTTTGTTGATTTATGAATGTATTGCATTTAGTGTAGAAGAAATAGGGTATTATGTATGAAGGTAAAACTGGAGTCATTCTGGGGCACACCAACTGCACCATATGGGACAAACAAATACCCATTGATTCTAATGGAACTTTTAAACCATTGAATGCTGGTAGTCTGCAGTACAATGATGCTTTTGGGGATTTGGATTGGTTTTTGTCTCCCTACAGTGCATTTGCTTTGTTCTAAGTTTTCCCTACTTTGTCTTTATACATAGTGTCCATCCAGTTTTCTGTTTTTGCTAAGCGTGTCCTTTTGATACATAATGGCAACTGCTGGCTGTTCGTTTCTATCTGCGTGATGTAGCCGTTGACTACAGTTTATGTAACTGCATTTTCCTGATCCAAAATGACTCCTACATTTGGGATCTCAGGTGTAGCAATATATACTGTAAGCTCTCACAAGCAGGTCCTTTTGATTTTCATTCTCCTTCTGTATGCCACTTGGGGGATTGTCAGAAATAGGTCTCACTGCAGAAACTTTGCTTACGTATATATTTTGCTAATCTAAGGTTTATTAACTGGTTTTAACACATTTGGATACTGGAGGACTGAGCAACACATTGCAACAGTTGTCTATAAATAAGGTGATATTTTAAACCCTTAAGGACCAGCGGTCCTTGGGTGTGTGGTCCTTTAAGGACCAGATAGGGAAGTTCAACGTGCCGCCCCACATGACTGATCACGTGTGCCGGCACGCCGAACGAGGGACTGAAAAAGATTGCTGCAGTCTTGGATCGATCAACTTCAGTCCCCGGTATTACTCACTGCACTCCAGCAGGAGCGTGGTGAGTAAAAGTATGTAACGTACCAGGACCGTCACTGGTCCTTAACCCCTTGAGTGCCAGAGGGGTACGCATTCCATACCCCTCTGGCATTCAGAGGGTTAAGTGATGGTCCGGGTACGTCAATGATCCTTAAGGGGTTAAGGCACTCAAAGTTTCTGCATGTGTATTCCGGTATAGACCAAACAAAACCTTTAGCATGGATTTGTCGGCCAACAGCAGTATGGAAAAACTTGGGATTCTAGTAGTGAGTGACCGTCTTACAGCTGTTAATCCAAAAGAGGCACTGAGCAAAGAGCAGCACTGACACTCATTCCAGGAATCAGCACTTTCATTTTAAGTGCTCACTGTGTGAGGCTATATCTGGCAAGCCACTCTCACTGAGTCACATGACACACATGGTCCTCCAGCAGGAGAAACCTAGATGAATGTTGTGAGAGAGCTTCCCACACTCCTCACAGAGCATGTCATAGAGAGAGAGAGGTGAAATAAAGTTCCTACAAGCAACCCCATTTGTCAAAAATATATACGCAATCCACTTGTACTGTACATACACTATATAAAAAATGTAACCCTTTGAAAGCCAGAGGGTGTGTTGTGTACCACTCTGACACTCAAAGGGTTAATTGCAGTCTACTGGGTATACAAGTCTCCAATCCCACATTTGCCTCCCATTTAAATATAATGTGAAACTAACCTGCAAAGTTGCAGTAAAATGTTTTCAAATATTATTTATCAGGAAAAATATCAGTTAATAGTTTAAACCAGAATTGTGCAGCCAGTGGCTCTCCAGATGTTTGGCTACAATTCCCACTGTATAAACAAAGCCACTCCTTTAAGTTTGTGTCAGAAGGGGACAAATTGTAGCTCTCCAGCTACTGTTGGACTACATCTACTGTTATCCTCAGCTAGCAAACGGCTGGCTAAGGGTGATAGATATTTTAGTCCAACAACAACTGGAGGGCTGTTAATTTCATTTGGTTTAGAGCATTCCCCAGTTGCGTAGAATTGCTGTTCCTTTACTTTCTGCATAAGGCCTTAAAGTTATAATACACATGTGGAACCCTGGAAAGCAGCCAGATTGTTGTCTTCATTGAATAGTTGCTGCTTCATCACTGTTAAGTCTGTCTTCCTTTCTTTGTTGCAGAATAGTGAATTGTCCCTTTGTTTTTTTTTTCTGGCAAGCAGACTTCAAATTTAAACATTCAGAACATGATATAGTAGCTCTTATTTTTGCAGCTGTTGGAGCTGATTTATTCGTTTTTTTGGACAGCATGAGAAAGCATTTTCTCTATATTTTATGCAGTGTCTATACTCCATATTCCATCCAAGCCCTTGGAAGTCCTGGAATTATTGACAAGATAATTATCCACAGATCAATGATCCCATTTTGTGAATGGTGTGACATTAGAAGTGATATAATAAATAGGCTCCGAGAAGTCCCAGTTTTCAGAGAAAGTTATGGTTTTTGTAAGGTTGTCCCAGGGTCCTCAATAAAGCTTACAGATCTATTAACCCTTGGTGTGTAGGAGAGGTATCTAACACATTGCAATACAATGTGTTGTATACCTCTCTAGCACTTAAAGGGCTAAATTCCCTGGGTTTCTGCCTTCTGAATGCTGTGATTGGCTAATGGTCAGCCAATGATAGTACTTATACTGTATAGATATGAAAGAGACAATTGCCTCCTTCAGCTGACACCCTGCACAACTATGTGTTCAGGCCCTAGGATCTGGGTGTTCATCACCTCACAACCTTCCCAGAGGCCTTTATAACCAAGAATGCTTGATGTGGCCTGACAGGCAGTTTTTAATTTTGTGTGCCGCCATTCGGATTTACCAAAGGTGATCCGGCAAAGTCTGGACTTAAAAAGAAATACTGTAAGAGCTTTTTTTTTTTTTTTTTTTTTTTTTTTTTTAATCTGTGAACATACAGAGATTATCTGTGCATATTACTTGCTGTGTTTGTTTGGATTTTATGGAGGTTGATGGAGCAGTTCCCTTTTTTTGGTTTCATAAAACCTAATTCCTCTTCTAGAGTAGTGTCTCTCAAACTGGCTTAAAGTATACTGACAAAGTAGTGTCTCTCAAACCGGCTTAAAGTATACCAGTATACTGGTAAACAGGGACCATTAGAGCACAATGTAATAAACTGTTGCACTCTCCCTACAGCATTGAGTGCCCCTCATTTTCCACAACATAATAATAGTAATAGGTGAAGGTGGAAAAACATATAAATAAAAGTACAGGCTATGTGGCTGTATATGTTATGTTCTTGTGGTCAAAATATAATTTCTCTTCCTTTAAGAAGGATTTTTAAATTGTTTTCTTTCAGTTTTGGCAAAATATTTTTTGCCTTCCTGTCATATAGTGTCATATACCTATATCCAGCGTCGCCTCTTCGGCTGGCACTGGAGTTGTATCACTCTAATGACATTTCTGCGTCATCCCACACATTGCTTTTGGGACTGGGCTTGGGCACGCTTGGCATCAGTAGCGGACGCCCGTGTCCTTCTGCTAGGCGATTCGGATGCTGCAAATGATGCAGCAGTGGTTCAGGTGTGCGGCGAGATGCGTCAGTTACGGGTGTGAGGAGGCGTATTTGACGCAAGCTACCTTCTTATACTTTGGGTTCTGGTCTGGCTTCTCCTATCTACTTCCTGGCGCCTTGTATTTAAAGGAAACTGTCTGACTACTCTCTTGTATTACCCCTTGTAGTGGACACCCAATCTGGTGCAGACCTGTGGCTCTGGCTGACTACCCGCTCAGTGTCTGACCATCCATCCTGGTACTGACCTGTGGCTCTGTCTGACTACTCTCTTGTATTACCCCTTGTAGTGGACACCCAGTCTGGTGCAGACCTGTGGCTCTGGCTGACTACCCGCTCAGTGTCTGACCATCCATCCTGGTACTGACCTGTGGCTCTGTCTGACTACTCTCTTGTATTACCCCTTGTATTGGACACCCAATCTGGTGCAGACCTGTGGCTCTGGCTGACTACCTGCTCCGTGTATGAACTAAGCTTGTTTGACCATCCATCCTGGTGCTGACCTGGGGCTCTGTTCAGCTAACTTCTGCGTTATCTCCTTTTGAGCGGATATCCTATCTGGTGCATACCTGTGGCTCTGGCAGACTCTGACCCAACTGACTGCAGGCGTGAGTCTGTAGATGCTTTAGTTGTCTCACCTTCAGGCGACGGTCTTCTCCTGGCTGGCTGCAGGCGTGAGTCAGTTGTCTTCCGATTACCATCCTTGGAACAGTCTGGCCTACTCTTCCTCACTGACTTAGAGACTACTGTTGTCTTCGGCTTAGTCTCTGCAGTTCTGGGATCTGGAGCATACTACTATTTCTGATAGAGTCCCTGTCTCTTGGTTACCCTCGGCTCCGTTCTGAGTATTGTTATTATTACACTTAACTTTAATAAAGGTGAATTTTACTTTACTGTATGACTCTTGTCTTTGCTTGCAAACCATGACATATAGATAGTTTGTATCATATTGCTCTTAGACACCCTGCTTGTAGTTCTACAGTTTCACTCTGAAAGAGGTGACTGTCTGCTCCTGCATTATGTACCTATGCTATTTTTTTTGGCAGCACTGTATAAAGATGCTCTGTCTTGGCCATCAACCCATTTAGCTCTGTTCTCATGGACATTCTATTGTTTAACAGATATCCAGAAGAGAAGATGCAAGGCACTTGAAAAATGCATTTTGAAAATCTCACTACAGTGTGCCGTAATGAACAGGCAACAAAAGTGTCACAGAAACACTTGCTTCTGACAGCTGTCTCCTGCAGCAACCTGTACTTTCTGTTTACCTTGAAGAAGCGCAGGTTGCTGCAAGAAATGACTGTCAGCACCATGAGTTTTTGTGACCTCTCACTCTTGTCACCTGCTCATAATGGGCATGCTGCAGTGTGTTTAGAAGGACTATCTGTCTCCACATGCCTGAATGTCATCTTGATTACTACACAGGGGTGCTCAGGCAAAAGATGAGTGGGTGTGCCAGGACTGGAATTCTGTTTCAAAGTGAGACAGTTTCCCCAAGGATAGAAAGTGAGTCTGGGATTTACATAGTTTGGGCATACAGACTCTTATAGCAGAAATCGAGAACATATATCTTCTTCAAAGGATAACATACACCTCCTAATGTTAACCTCCACTTTCTGTGGCCAGGCAATCCTTATGCCTTTTATACATTTTGCTCTTGCTCCTGGGTTCAAGTTTGTCCTGGATATCATGTCTTTGGATGATATGGGTATGACAATAGCTGGTATTTTTTTCCTGAGAAGGTAGAGAGCATGACCCTTCATAAGGTGCAGTGAGCAGTGTTTGAAGTCTTGCTAGCAATGGTCATGTACAACTACGTGAACATGACATCCATGACTGATAGAAGATATAATGCGGAGATGAATTCTCTAGTGATATCACTTATCTAGGTCCTGTGTTAATCTATGGAGCCAATGCACTAAGATCTCTAAAGTTAGAGAAATCTTGGTGCATTGGCTCCATAGAAAAACATAGGAACTTGGATAGTTTAGAACACTGGAGAAGTCTTCTCCAAATTATCTCCTGTTTATCATGCCTTTTTTTTTTTTTTTTTTTTTTTTTTTTTTTTCTCTCTCCAACAAAGGCACAAGGGAAAAATTCATAGGGGCATTTTCTGACTATAATATGTGGGAAGGTATTATTCAGATGTGCTCATGTTCCTTTAATACAGGGCTTCATATCTTCTTTACTAGATATTTGTCTGTATGCTTTTACTCATTGGCTACTGGTAACCACTAGTGTGTGAGCCATGAGTACTGTTTTGTGGCTCTTTCCCACTTTGAAATATTCCCCACAGCAACTACTACACAACACATTTTACATTGTCTTTATAAAACATGCAGAATAATCTGTAAGAATTATTATAAAAGAATTATTATAAGTGGCTGTTATGGCAGTGGGACAGGAAAACCATGAAAATGCTGTGAGGCAACCACTGGACCTGTTTCTAGCAGGTGAGATAGCTTGATATCTGATTGGAATGGATACCGCTACTAACTGGTAACTGAAGAGCTTCTCACAAGCTACTTGTTGGAGACCCCTGATAAACGCACTAGCTTACAAGTTACTTCATGGATACCCATTATATACATATTAGCTCATAAGCTACTGACCCCTGATTTACATACTAATATGCTCTGTTCGTTGCCAGCACAAATAAACCTCAATGCAGAGCAAACCAATAATCAGCCAAAACTTCTCACAGGGACATATGTATAAAATTATAAGTGGAGTCATTCTAAAGCAAAACTTTTTTTATATATATATATATATATATATATATATATATATATATATATATATATATATATATATATATATATATATATAAAATTAACCCCTTGGAAACTAAACAGATCTCAAATGCTTTGATTAGCATTGCACTCGAAACCCATCATCCAAGAATATACCCATTTGAGTGCTAGAGAATTATCCAGCACATTGTGCCGCAATGCTTTGGCTACTTCTTTTGCACTCTAAAGCCTAAATAAGCTGGCCCATAAAATAATATAGAAAATGACAAATATAGTGGCCAAATTAGTATTTTTAATAGGAGCAGGCATTTGGTCTTGGGACATGGGAATAATTGTCTGCGCCCCCAATCTCTGCCCAGTGGGCATGATCAGAACAGATTAATCCCCCTCACAGATGTCCTTAGGTGACTACATTGCATAATGGGAATCTGGCCTTGACACTGGGTACATTACCTCCTCACAGTTACATCCAGGGAGGGTAGGCACTTAGCACTTTGGATAAAAGAAAATATTGCAGGATGCTTAATTCTCCTATTAAAGTGTTAGCAATGTCCCATACATATTTTTTATAGATTTGTAGAGGGTAAAAAAAGAATCTCATCGCCACAAACCCCATCTCTCAAACTGCTATGGTTTGAGAGATATTCACTATCAATGTTCCCCCTTCCCTCCCCTTCTCCTGACGTCGGCGTCTAGCTGCCAGCAGGTGATCCCAGTCCGGGGACCAGCCGGTGGCTCTGCAACAGAGCCGAAATCCCATTATTAGAAAATAATTACTTAATTGGAAAGGTCTACAAAGTGCACCTGTTTTGCAATAATAATAATAACAGGATTTCGGCTCTGCTGAAGAGCCTCATCGTGTCGGCCGACAAGGATCTCCTTCTGTCAGCTTTACAGCGGACATCAAGAGAAGGGCAGGGAAGGGGGAACTTTGATTGCCAATATCTCTCAAACCATAGCGGTTTGAGAGATGGGGTTTGTGGCAATGGGATTCTTTTTTTTACCTTCTACAAATCTATAAAAATTTTATGGGACATTACTAACACTTTAATATTTTTCAGAACCATAGGTTGTATTCAATAACTAAATAGGAGTCATTCTGGAGTAAACCAACTGCACCACTGGACTCTTAACCCCTTGAAAGCTAGAAAGAACCAACCTCAAGCCTTCCAGAGGTTAAAAGCCCATTTCAGTTGGGGATTTGGTGAATTTGCATTTGTCCACGTGATGCACCAGAATTGCTCCTCTTTAGTTTATTGGTGTCGCCAACACAATATTTGTTTTGTGTACCCCACTGCTCAAAAATCTATTTTATTTTATAATATCATTTTTTTTTCCTCTTCAATGAAACAAAGAGTTAAAAATCTTTTAGTAGGGTAACTGAAATTTGGCAGGCATGGTGAAAATATATGACAGAGAGGGAGCCAAGTAATTGGAGATGATGTGGTTTTATTTTTATTGTGACAGAACAAATTTCTTTCATTATATTAGGTATTGTGTAAACAGAAGCAAAGACATAATGATCAATTAGTTTGGTTAGCAGCATGCAATGGATATGATGAAAAATGGAAACCACGTGTGTATGGGGATATTATTAACCTACAATTCCAATGGTGACTTCCCCAAAATCTGTCCTAAAAGCATGTAATATTAACAAAATCTGAACCATAATAATTATGGATTTTTTTCAGTGTGATGTCAATGTTTTGAATTGTAAAGGCCTTAGTAAAAAAAAAAATAATAGAATTTTTGGTGCCATCCAAATACACCATAGGGGGGTACAAAGGAAAAAAATTACATTGATTTAAGCCTTCCGTTGGATACCCCTGTGACACTCAAAGGTTTAAACAAAGCTTTTGACTCTCACGAATGCCAGAGATATTTACAACACATTCTTCACAAAGAAATGTAACAGTTACATTTAACCCCTTAGTGACAGACGACTTACCTGGTAAGTTCAGGAAGTCATTCGCTATAATGGAAAAAAAAAACCCTGTCATTAAGGGGTTAAAGGAGAAGTAACCCCTCATAATAATAACCCCTACTTACTTTACTATGACTAGAAAATCCGAATGACCTCTGAAATTTGACCTTGCTCTTCGGTTTAAGATGCAACCTCTTCAGTCAGTCCTGGATACTATGTCCACGGAAGCAGACCTTATAGTCGATAGCAGGCCTACGGAAGCCAAATTCACCCTCTGTACGTGTTCATCTTAACCATTTAACACCTTGTGTGCCAGTGTGGTGCACACAACTCTGGTCCTTAACTCTTTGAGGGCCAAAGGGATGCCCAACACATTCTAAAGCCCCTTTGGCACTCAAGTGATTAAAGAGTTAAGATAGGCTCATGCACTGCTTTAGTCTGAAAAAAACTGCCTACAGCTGTCATGTCTACCTACGTAGACATGGCATCCAGGACTGATTTGAAGAGGTCTTTTGCAGAAGGGCAAGTTTCCTAAGGGACATTAGGATTTTTTTGACTGTAGTAAGGTAAGTGTTGAGTTATTTTTAGCAGGTGCTACTTCCCCTTCAAATCCATTGGAATTTGGGAATTTTGCATTTGTTCCTCTTGGTGTACAGCTGGTTTGCTCTAGCATGCCTGCCTTTTTTTTTAACTACATATTGCCCTACAAATGTATCGCTAAGTCATATCAACAATTATTACAGTTGTGGCTTCTAAAGTGGGTTCTGTGGGACAACATAGTTATCTAATGCAAGATGGGTTCCATGGAACAAATTAAGTAATGGTGGATGGATGATCAAGACTTGAATGGCAGATTGTATGCTTCATTCTATGCCTAACAGTGGAAGATTAAAATATTTCAACTAGTTCCACTCTGTTTTCAATTACTTCTCTTTTTTATTATGCATGAGAAGCCATAATTGTAGGGTGCCATCTACTAGAGAAATAAGATATTTGAGTACAGTGACCTGGTAATGATCATCTGTTAAATGTTAGCCTAGTACATTAGTCTTAAAGAAACACAAACTCCCCAAAATAATTAACCTACATTTAATCTATGCAGAAAACCCTATAATCTATAATGACTCAATTTTGTACACATTTTGTCTGGATTGGTTCTTTAAAATTAATCTTTTATACTAGATCTCATGTTCACAGAGGCAGACATGATTCTTTCTCGCAAGACTTGAGCATTTCATACTACTCCAACTGAATGCTTCCTAAAAAACCCTGCAAAAGGAATCATGTCTACCTCTACAGACCTTCTATTTAGAAATATTTAGAAATTAATTTTGGAGAATCTGTCCACACTGAATTGATTTTTAATGATCATTAGCATTTTCTTCCCAGCATAAGATGTTAATTAGGAGTTATCAATGTCCCTTTAGCCAGTTGAAAGTGCTAAATTGTGCTTATTGCTTTTCAAAGCAATGTATTGGATCGCCTTCAGGCACCCAAAAGGATGAGTTACCTTTATCAATTTATATTCAAATTGGATATTGATGCTGTCTTAATCTCTTGCTAAAGAGGTCTACAAGGCATTTAACCCTTTCAGTGCCAGAGGCTCGGGCCATTTTCTGAACCCTGCAGGCCAGACAGTTTTTCAACATTTTTGCTATCCTTCCGTTTAGGCTTGATTTCCTCTGGGGATTTTTAGTTAAATATGGAAAACTATATATTGTTTTTTTCAGAACGAATTGTGCTTTCTCGTGATACCTTACATGAAGAGAATTTTACATCGTGCAAAAAGCTATGATGTCATAATGACAAAAAAAAGTGAAAATTTACTCATTTTGCTAAAATCACATACTATGTATCAAAAACATTTACCTTGATTGAAAAAGTTTCAATTATTTGAAAAAGCCCAGAGTCCCCCGAGTAAAAAAATACCAAATTTGTATAGTTTTACCCAAGTCCAAGGCTAGCGTAGAGCCCTAATCACCAGCAGCGCAAAATGACATTTTCAACTTTATAAACTAAAATGCACATTCTAGGGTTTTTGTGGTAAAACTACCCTAAAACAGTGGAATAACTATATAAAACTATATATTTCTGAAAAGTAGACAACCTGCCGCATCTAATGAGGGGTAACTTGCCTTCTTGCCCCAAGCCTGTGGTACCCAAATGCTTCCAGAAGGTGGCACTATAGGAAAAAAATGGCATTTTCTTACATTTCTGCCCCTTCAACTGTACTGAAATCTGTGAAAACCATGAAATTTACAACTGTATTCATTAGCTAGTGCTCTTGGGAGAAAAATTACACCCCATTGGTTTGGGTTCACCTACCACAGGGGATGCTAGAAGTGCAAAAAGACACCTACTACAACCTCTAAATTTTCTAACATTTTCTCAAACATTACTTGTCTATACAAAAATGGTTATAACAACTAGAGAATTAAAGAAAGGCTACACAAACCATACCATTTTGGAAAGAAGACAACCTGCCGCATCTAATGAGGGGTAAATTGCCTTCTTACCCCAAGCCTGTTGTGCCCAAATGCTTCCAGAAGGTGGCACTATAGAAAAAAAATGGCATTTTCTTACATTTCTGCCACTTCAACAGTACTGAAATCTGGGAAAACCATGGAATTTACAACTATATTGATTAGCTAGTGCTCTTGGGAGAAAAATGACACCCCATTGGTATGGGTTCACCTACCACAGGGGATGCTAGAAGTGCAAAAAGACACCTACTACAACCTCTAAATTTTCTAACATTTTTTCAAACATTACTTGTCTATACAAAAATGGTTATAACAACTAGAGAAGTAAAGAAAGGCTACACAAACCATACCATTTTGGAAAGAAGACAACCTGCCGCATCTAATAAGGGGTGAATTGCCTTCTTACCCCAAGCCTGTTGTGCCCAAATGCTTCCAGAAGGTGGCACTATAGGAAAAAAATGGCATTTTCTTACATTTCTGCCCCTTCATCTGTATGGAAATCTGTGAAAACCATGGAATTTTCAACTGTATTCATTAGCTAGTGCTCTTAGGAGAAAAATGACACCTCATTGGAATGAGTTCCCCTACCTTAGTGGGCGCTACAAGTACCAAACTACACCTATTGCAACCACTAATTTTTCTAACATTTTCTCAAACATTACTTGTCTGTACAAAAATGGTTATAACAACTAGAGAAGTGAAGAAAGGCTACACAAACCATACCATTTTGGAAAGAAGACAACCTGCCGCATCTAATGAGGGGTGAATTGCCTTCTTACCCCAAGCCTGTTGTGCCCAAATGCTTCCAGAAGGTGGCACTATAGGAAAAAAATGGCATTTTCTTACATTTCTGCCCCTTCATCTGTATGGAAATCTGTGAAAACCATGGAATTTCCAACTGTATTCATTAGCTAGTGCTCTTAGGAGAAAAATGACACCTCATTGGTATGAGTTCCCCTACCTTAGTGGGCGCTACAAGTACCAAACTACACCTATTGCAGCCACTAATTTTTCTAACATTTTCTCAAACATTACTTGTCTGTAGAAAAATGGTTATAACAACTAGAGAAGTGAAGAAAGGCTACACAAACCATACCATTTTTGAAAGAAGACAACATGCTGCATCTAATGAGGGGTGAATTGCCTTCTTACCCCAAGCCTGTTGTGCCCAAATGCTTCCAGAAGGTGGCACTATAGGAAAAAAATGGCATTTTCTTACATTTCTGCCCCTTCATCTGTATGGAAATCTGTGAAAACCATGGAATTTCCAACTGTATTCATTAGCTAGTGCTCTTAGGAGAAAAATGACACCTCATTGGTATGAGTTCCCCTACCTTAGTGGGCGCTACAAGTACCAAACTACACCTATTGCAACCACTAATTTTTCGAACATTTTCTCAAACATTACTTGTCTGTACAAAAATGGTTATAACAACTAGAGAAGTGAAGAAAGGCTACACAAACCATACCATTTTGGAAAGAAGACAACCTGCCGCATCTAATGAGGGGTGAATTGCCTTCTTACCCCAAGCCTGTTGTGCCCAAATGCTTCCAGAAGGTGGCACTATAGGAAAAAAATGGCATTTTCTTACATTTCTGCCCCTTCATCTGTATGGAAATCTGTGAAAACCATGGAATTTCCAACTGTATTCATTAGCTAGTGCTCTTAGGAGAAAAATGACACCCCATTGGAATGAATCGACATACCTTAGGGGTGCCAGAAAAGCATAACTACACCTACCTGTTTGCTTCTTCGAAAATTGCTGCTTGTACTAAAATGTTCATAACTGTTAGAGACATGATGGAAAGGTATAAAAGGTATACCATTTTGGAAAGTAGACATTCTCCCGCATCAAATGAGGGGTCACTTGCCTTTCTACCCCTGGGCTGAAGTGCACAAATATTTCCAAAAGGTGGCGCTATGGGAATAAATACATGTTTTTTTTACATTTCCACCACTTCAAAGATACTAAAATCTTTGAAAACCATAACATTTCCTGCTGTATTCAGTACCTGCTACCAACATGAGAAAAATGGTAGCCCATTTGTGTGGCTTAACATACAATATGTGGGTGCTAGGAACACGTACGTAAACCTGACACTTTTGTTTCTTAAATTATCTGCTTGCACTAAAATGGTTATAACCATAATAGATATGCAGGAAAGGTAGAAAACAATGCCATTTTGGAAAGAAAACAACCTGACGCATCTAATGAGGGGTCACTTGCCTTCATACCCAAAGGCTGGCATGCACAAATGCTTCCAGGAGGTGGCGCTAATGAAAAAAAAAGGCATTTTCTTACATTTCTGCCCCTTCAAATGTATGGAGCTCTGTGAAAACCATGGAATTTTCAACTGCATTTGTTAGCTAAAGCTCTTAGGAGTCAAACGATACCCCATTGGTATGAGCTGAACTATCTTAGGGAGTGCTAGAAGTAGAAAACTACACCTACTACAAACTGATGTTTCTAACATTTTCTCAAACCTGACTTGCCTCTATGAAAATGGCTATAACACCTTCAGAAGTGAAGAAAAGGTAGATAAACTATACCATTTTGGAAAGAAGACAACATGCCGCATCTAATGAGGGGTCACTTGCCTTTTTACCCCTAAGTTAGTTGGCACAACTATTTCCAGAATGTGGTGCTACAGAAAACAAACAAACATTTCTTTTACACTTCAGTCACTTCAAAGATACTAAAATGGTTCAATGGCGTGGGATTTCCTAGGAGGACTTCTTGCCAGCCTAAGAAAAATGGTACCCCACTGCTGTGGGTTGACATACCAATTTACACTACAGGAGCGTAGCTACCAGTGAAACAGGAATGGGAAAGCAAACAGTGTATGTGTGATTTAATGGCTAACAAATGAAAGAAGCTAGGGCGTCAGCCAGTGTACTCGCGGACCTGTGACTACCAGTGTAACAGTGTGGGAGGGTGAGGGATTAGGCAGTGTGTGTGGGTATGAGCAGAGGAGGAAGGATGGTGGAGATGGTGGGGCAGTGTCTGAGAGTGTGTATGGGAGATCTGTGACTACCAGTGTGCACTGTATGTCCCCCTCATACAAAGTTTGATTCCCAGCCTGAATCTAGTGCATAGTGGTACTCCGAGTCTACCAATAGGCAGTGGAAACAGGCTGGGGGTCAGGCTGGGGAATGGAACTGCCAGTTGGCTGTGGAACCAGGCAGGGGAATACGGTACGTGTGTGTGTGTGGGGGGGAATCGGAGGCATTTTTTGTGCATGCCACAAGGGTGCCCAATGCACTGCAAAGCAATGCGTTGGACCCTCTGTTGCACACAAAGAGGTTTTTTTTTTAATTATTATTTTGTATTCATACCTCGTTGGGGAGGCGGTGTCAGGAACATTCCTGGTGTCCCCCATCCAGGTCTAAAAACAGAATAATAAAAAAAAAAAAAAGTGTGTGTGTGTTACAGGGGGTCCAACGTATTGCAAAGCACTGCGTTGGACCCCCCCTGTGGCACGTGCATTTTTTGGGGCTTTTCCCCCAATATTTTTGTGTAGACCTCGTTGGGGGCATCAGAACCCATACAATGAGGTCTAAATAAAAAATAAAAGGGGAAAAAAAATAATCCTTTGGGTGCCACAGGGGTGTCCAATGGATTGCAAAGCAATGCATTGGGCCCCTGTAGCACACAAAGGGTTAATTTTTTTATCGATACTTTGTATTCAGATGGCCACCAAACAAGCTCTGATCACAAAGTAATGATAAGAAGTCCTGTGTGTGTGCCACAGGAAGGGGGTCTGCATTGAACCCCTATCCCAGTGGCACACACAGGGTTAAATTTTTTTAAATTTATTTATTTTTTTATTATATACCTGATTGAGGGGCATCAGGACCCCCTGATCCCTCCCCAATGAGGTCTTAGTAAAAAAAAATATATATGTCCACAAACGGAGTGACCCTGTGAGTGCCACAAGGGTCTCCAGCGCATTGCAAAGCAATGCATTGGATCCTTGTGGCACTCAGAGGGTTAATTTTTTTTACTATCATTACTTGGTAATCAGAGCTTGTTGGGGGGCCATCAATCCTGATGACCCCCCCAACAATCTCTGATAACAAAGTAATGATAAAAGCCCTGTGTGTGCCGCAGAAGGGGGGCTGCATTGCCCCCCCCCCCGTGGCACACACAGGGTTCATTTTTTTTTTTTTTTTACTTTTTTTTATTATAGACCTCATTGAGGGGTATACAAACCCCCCTGATCCCCCCAATGAGGTCTTACCAAAAAAAAAAAAAAAGTTATTAAAAAAAGTTTCCCTGTGAGTGCCACCGGGGTCTCCAGTGCATTGCAAAGCAATGCATTGGACCCTTGTGGCACTCGGAGGGTTAATTTTTTTTTTATCATTACTTTGTAATCAGAGCTTGTTGGGGGGCCATCAGGAGCAATCCTGATGGCCCCCCAACAATCTCTGGTAACAAAATAATGATAAAAGCCCTGTGTGTGCCACAGGAGGGGGGGGGTGCATTGGACCCCCACCTGTGGCACACACAGGGTTAAATTTTTTTTTTTTTTTTTTTTTCCAATTATAGACCTCATTGAGGGGCATCAGGATCCCCCCTGATCCCCCCAATGAGGTCTTTAAAAAAAAAAAATCCCCCCCCCCAAAGAATTGACCCTGTGAGTGCAACAGGGGTCTCCAGCACATTGCAAAGCAATGTGCTGGGACCCTGTGGCACTCACAGGGTTACTTTAATGTAATTTTTTTTTTTTTAATACACTTTTCAGACCTCGTGGGGGACATCAGGACCCCTCCTGGTGTCTCCCCAGTCATTGATCTCCCAGCCGATAGGCTGGGAGATCAATGATGCGACCGCAGGAGAGCAAGAGCTCTCCTGCCCTTCACTCCTACCACCGGTAGGAGTGAACAGGATCGGGGAAACTTCCCTAACGTCATCGGTGACCATGTCACCGATGACGTTTGGAGGATTCCCCCGGTCCCGCCCACTCCTACCCGGAAGTTCGGGTAGGAGAGGGGGGGAAGGAGAAACTCCGTTTCTCCTTTGTGTTCATTGATCTCCCAGCCCGATCGGCTGGGAGATCAATAACTGGGGAGGCATGAGGAGTGATCCTCATGCCTCCCCATGAGTGCCAGGATTTTTTTTTTTTTTAATGCGGCCACTGCATGCCGGTTATACCGGCTCATGCAGTGACCGCATTTCACTCTTACGCCGTACGAGCGTGGCACAGCAGGTACAGCTGTGTCCACTCGTACGGCGTAAGTAGCTGGCACTCTAGGGGTTAAAGCCATTGGGATTTCAGTTTAAAGGGTTATTAATGTTTCAATAAAACATAAGCTATGTTTTCCTTACAGTTGAAACTTTTGCTCTCTGATGTTGGCACCGTTCATATCTCTATAGTTTCAATGAAATAATATTATTAAATTGTCCCCCTCCCGTCTCTTTTACCTAATTGAATCTTCTTTCTGCAAAGCAGAAAGTGGATCAAGATGAGGGACAATCTTCAGTCAGAATGAAGAAAAACAGCCCTCATTCGACAAGGGGGGCAGGGTTTTCCTTATATGACAGAAGGAACATTGTCCCATGTTGAGATCTGTCTGATACGATGACCGAATTTCAGACCTGACAAATACATGGAAATAACTAATAAACTACTATTTGAAATAAAAAATTACTTCCATAAATACAGCTGATTTTCGCACTTATTTGTTGATGTCACGGAGATCTTCAGGACAAATGGTGACAGTTTCAAGCTATGGGAACACAATTCCTATAGCTTTGCTACTACTTATACCTATAAAGCCCTTTCTTTTGACCTTTTACTGACGCTTTAAGTCCTTGAACACTCCTAACATTCAATTCGTTAATTCAGCACACAGTATTTGTATGTAGTCATTAACTTTTTATTTATTTACTAGTTTTAAAGCCCATGTACACGGGCCAACAAAGGTGGCGCTGCAGTCATGCGCAGCACTGACTGCCTGAATGCTCTGCGGCTGATAATGGAGCAGGATGCTCCGAATTCAGACCGTAGTCCTCTTGGTCCCAGGAAGGTTCACAGAGAGGGCTACGGTCTGAATTTGCTCCATTATTGGCTGCAGCGCATTCGGGCAGTCTCTACTGCGCATGACTGCAGCGCGCACAGCTATCTCTACTGTGCATGACGGCTTCTGACAAACACACTTTTAGATAATTATTATATAGGATTAATAGTGACTGTAAATGTATTAAACATTTTCTTCTTGTTATTTCTATAGTTGAAGAAAACAACATCCGTTTTGTAGCTCAGGCTATAATCGGATTTGATAAAATGAAGTTGTAACCGTGTTAAGAAGGAAGCTTGGAAGAATAAGATCTTACTTTTCCTGACAAAATAAAAAGCGGCAACATGCGCAAGCACATTTTTAGAAAGCTGGCTCAATGTAAATGTTTATTTAACCTAATGACATTCAGAAAGATTAGCTGGCCAACATGCTGCAATAAATTTGCTTGTGGCACGTCATTCCACTAAAACTTGGGAGCAGCACTGCCCAAGAAAGTACTTGAAAGCACAGTAAATTCAGTCCTCTCTCAAACCATTCATTGTCCTTATGGTATTAGCTTCAATACATTAGCTTGGAAACCTCACTGCGGTATTCATGACCTTTAATGGGATAGTAATACTTAAATATTACTAATCCCCATATTGTAGGCATTTTAAAAAGAATTTAATTGTCCCCAGTGTCATCTCTCAAACCTTTATGGTTTGAGAGATAACCGCCCACAAAGTTCCGCTCTCCCTCCCCCTTCTCTGAAGTCAGAGTTGCAGCTGACTGCGGGGGAAGCCTGTCATACAACAGAGATCGTGTTAGTAAAAAATAATTATTTCACTGAAACGGTCTTCTATGTGTGTTTGCAAGCACACTTAGAAGACCGTTTCAATGAAATAATTATTTTTTACTAAGTCTCTCGGCTCTGCTGCGGAGCCACCTGATGCACGCAAGACCGGATATCCCTGCAGTCAGCTACAACACTGACTTCAGGGAAAGGTGAGGGAGGGGGGAACTTTGCAGGTGGTTATCTCTCAAACCATAAAGGTTTGAGATATGACACCGGGGACAATTAAATTCTTTTTAACATGCCTACAATATGGAGATTAGTAATATTTAAATATTACTATCCCTTTAAAGGCAGTAAACTTGTTTTCTCTGTCATCCAATACAGGTTACTGGTAACTCTGGGGGTAGGCGACCCGCCCCTTTAAGTAGGCAGGAACAATTCTAGAATTGTATGCAGGGGGGTGGGCCTACCCTCCCTTCTTGGCTTCAGCTAGCCAATCCGCTCCAGAAAGATTTGTTCCTTGGTGAAGATAACATAGGCAAGAGAACAGTTCTGCTATAGCTTTAGAAGTTTTTTATTTTTCTGTTAGAAATGGAATACCACCATTAGGCGGATTACCATAACTGACAATGCCCTTAGATGTGGCTAGTTATCACGGTGCCCGTGATTGCTGCCTTTCCTTGTCAGTTACCTGTAGGGGGCTCTCCACTGGCCGCCTGCTTTCAGCCCGCCCTGTATTGCCTATTTAGACTGAGCTTGGGCACCCTTTGGTTGCCCTTTAGTGTTGTCTCTATGCTGCCTGTTCCTGAGCTTCCTGGGCCATTCCTCTGTTCCTGCTCGTCTGTGATCGCCTGAGTCCCTGTCGCCAGCCTCCCTGTTCCAACATCCGTTCCTGATCCGGTTGGGGTCGCTGTTCCTGCTGCCGTTCCTGATCCGGTTGACTGCCCGTAGATTTGTTTCCTGTTGTTGCAGCTTCTGATCGCCGGCAGTGGGCACCTCTCCTCCAGTCGCCCTGTCGACATTTTCATTCACTTGTGTTCCACTCTCCAGTATGCGGGTACTGGTTCTCTCCACTGACAACCGGTTGCGCGTGCACTGGTAGAGTGCTAGGTTACTCCAGTACGCGGGTACTGGTTCGCTCCCTGTAACCGGCTGCTTAGTGTTATCCCGATACCACCGGTGGTGATTTGGTTTCTCCAGTACGCGGGTACTGGTTCGCTCCATGTTTTAACCGGTTGGTCGTTGCACCAGTAGAGGTTCAGTCACTCCAGTACGCGGGTACTGGTTTGCTCCATGTTTTAACCGGTTGCTCGTTGCACCGGTAGAGGTTCAGTCACTCCAGTACACGGGTACTGGTTCGCTCCATGTATACCGACTGCTCATTGTCATCCAGACAGCACCGGTGGTGGTTTGGTTACTCCAGTACGCGGGTACTGGTTCGCTCCATGTATTAACCGGTTGCTCGTTGCACCGGTAGAGGTTCAGTCACTCCAGTACGCGGGTACTGGTTTGCTCCATGTATAACCGGCTGCTCGTTGCGCCGGTAGAGGTTCAGTCACTCCAGTACACGGGTACTGGTTTGCTCCATGTATAACCGGCTGCTTGTTGCACCGGTAGAGGTTCTGTCACTCCAGTACGTGGGTACTGGTTCGCTACATGTATTAACCGGCTGCTGTTCAGTCCTGACAGCACTGGTGAAGTTTCAGTTACTCCAGTACACGGGTACTGATTTGCTCCATGTGTTAACAGGTTGCTTGCCGCACATCTCTCAGCACCGGTAGAGATTGTTCACTCCAGTACGCGGGTACTGGTTCGCTCCAGGTATAAACTGGCTGCTGTTCAGTCCTAGACAGCACCGGTAGAGTTTCCGTTTCTCCCGTACACGGGTACTGGTTTGCTCCAGCATTATATGGTGCCTATACCATCCTGTCTATCCAGTGGGCCTCAGTCTGTCCATATCATGCGACTGGTCTATTACACCTTAAGCCAGTCACTGAGGTGACCATTGCTGCTATCCTTTAGTTGCAGTTAAGGCTGCTCTGCCCGGTATATTGGTAAGGCCGGTAGACCCTATTCCACATTGTACCATCTTAAGGTTGCCTTACCCGGTATTGGCAGGGCCGCTAGAGCCTAATATTTGCTGTCTTGGTCCCAAGGTTGCCTTGCCCGGTATATTGGCAAGGCCGGTAGAGCCTTATGTACTCGTAGTACCAGTCTCAAGGCTTCCTTGCCCGGTATATTGGCAAGGCCGGTACAGCCTATTTCCATTCGTTGTACCTGTCTCCAGGCTGCCTTGCCCGGTATATTAGCAAGGCTGGTAGACCCTCCTTTTCTTTCGATACTAGTCTAGGGCTGCCTTGCCCGGTATGTTGGTAAGGCCGGTAGAACCTATTCCATCTTGTGCCACCTAAGGTTGCCTTACCCGGTATTGGCAAGGCCTGTAGAGTCTGTCTTACATTCTGTGTACTACTACTCATGCTGCTATGTATGATCACTAATGTTATATGTGTATACTACCCACAAGGGTTTTCTTAAACTTTTCAATAAAGATGTGTTTTTATCTTAACTCTGTGTCTGAGAGTCATAACAAACCGTGACACTAGCTCAGTGACCAGATGATTTTTCTGGACCTTAAGCCCTGGGAGTAAAGTCTTGGCTACAAGTTCTTTCCCCAGGACTTGCCCACAGATTCTTCTTCTTTAAACATGGTAATCTGAAGACAGAAGATCTGCAGGAAAGGTAAGCAACCCTTTGAGTGCTCCAAGTCCACATGTCCCACAGTGCCCCTCCGCAGAGGGGTTTTTCATTTGGAGTTCCTATTGCACACTCCTGCACTCATTGGGTCTATCTGTATGTCTTTTGGGTGTTTGGAGCAGGTTTATGTGGTATTTAACCCTTTAGCTGCTGGCATTCATTTAGGGGGGGTTTCTGACACTTTTCCTATTGGTTCATTATTTTTTGGGTATCCTAACATGTTTTAGTGATGTTCATGTCTTTTAATATTACACCTTCAATTTTGTAAAATTTGAGTTCTTTTTACCGCATAGACGCCATTGCTCCATTCACTCCTATGGGACATATCTCTGCAACCGTTTAACTTAGCGACTTCAGAGATGGCTCATTTTACTTGTCTGCCCTTGCTCTATCATCTGGTTCATGTTTCTAGTGTGTTGGGAGGGGCTCAGGGGGCTTCAGACACTGTTTGGGGTACTTTTCTGGGAAAACTACATTTTCCATGAGCGCTTGTTTTGCGCGCTCATTTCTGATTGGCTCCCGCCGCGGCAGCCATTTTTTGCCCTTTCCAGAACGAGTATCCTACGCAGGGCTTGGACTCTCCTTCTCTCCTCTGCTGATTAACCCTTCGCCTGTCAAATAAGTCTATTTTAGCGATTTCTGGGGTGAAACTTTAATCATACACACTGTAATTGGGTGATTTCTTATACAGTAAGGTTATTGACAGTATGAGAACGTCTATACTATTGGAGTTTGGGCCTGATAAGGGCTGTTTTAAATACCATTCTGATGTCTTTCAGGAGCCTAAAAAGCCCCTTACTTGCTTTCCACCTAACCCCACTCTTGACCCCCTTGCGTCTGAAGAGTGGAAGTCTCCAGACAGGAAACCTTCTGTCCAAAAAATTTGCTAAGCTTTATCCCTTTTCTGAGGCCACACTTGCTCAGTGGGTTCATCCTCCTAAAGTAAATGCTCCTATCTCCAGGCTATCCAAGTCTACTGCCTTGCCAGTGTCTGATGCATCTTCTCTAAAGGACTGGACTGACAACAAACTTGAGGTCTCCCTCAAGTCCATCTTTTCCATTGCTGGTTCTGCCATGCGTCCAGCATTCGCAGCAGCATGGGTGAACCGGGCCATTGCGGTCTGGATTGAACAGCTCACTCTTGCTGTCTGTCAGGATGCTCCTACTTTAGATAAGTTGCGCCTCCTTGCCAACATTTCTGAGGCATAGCACTATGTTTCTGCTGCCCTATTTGATGCCATCCGTTAGGTGGCTAGGGTTTCCACCATGTCTGTGGTTGCCAGACGGGCTCTTTGGCTCAAGATCTGGTATGCTGATACTGCTTCTAAGAAAGTATTGCTCTCCTTGCCTTTTGAAGGCACTTCTTTGTTTAGGCCAGATCTCAAGGATCTGATCAGTAAGGCTACAGGGGGTAAGAGTACACTTCTACCCTTAGTTCCTAGGAAGAAAACACAACTTAAGCATAACCGGTATTTTCGTTCCTTTCAGAATGAGACCCATCCGGCGAACCAGACAGTTCCCTCAGCTCCGCGTACCTCCTCCAAGCCCAAACAGCAATGAAAGCCCAAGGTCTCCTCCAAGCCTTCTTCGGCATGACTCGCCGAACCCGGGTCCACGCTCTGCTGTGGGTGGTCATCTGCGTCACTATCCAGCGTTTGGGAGGATTCAGTGATGGACCCATGGGTTTTGCAGGTAGTGACGGAAGGGTACAGGATCCCTTTCATCTCTCGTCCTCCCTTTCGATTTCTTCCTTCTCATACACCTTAGGGCGCAGAGAAACGCTGTCTGTTCAGCTGAGCTGTTCAGGCTCTTCCGGACAAGGACGTTCTGGAACCAGTTCCAGTTCAGTACAGAGGTATGGGTTTTTACTCAAACCTCTTTGTGGTCTCCAAGAAGGATGGCGGTTGTTGTCCCATTTTGGATTTAAAGGATCTCCATTCCTTTGTGACCTGGACTCATTATCACCAGGAGTCTCTACGGACGGTGATTGCTGCCATGTTCCCAGGGAAATTCCTTGCATCTCTGGATCTTCAGGACGCGTACTTACACATTGCCATTCATCCAGAGAGCCGGCAGTACCTCCATTTTGCCTGCGACTGGGGACATTTTCAGTTCTCAGCTTTTCCATTTGGTCTGACGACAGCTCCTCAGGTCTTCAACAGTGTCCTGGGATCCCTAGTGTCCGTCCTCCACAGAGAAGGCATCAGAGTTACTCCATACATGGACGACCTGCTGCTGAAAGCCTCTTCTGCGGAACTTCTTCATCAGCAGGTTCAGCAGTGCATTGATGCTCTCACACATCTCGGGTGGATTTGTCCAAGTTGATGCTCCAATCTTGTCCCATCCCAGCGTCTGGTCTTCCTGGGTCTCCTCTTCAATACCCAGAAGAACATGGTGTTTCTCACGGACGAGGTGGCTCTCCAGATCGCCCACAAGGTTTCTACGATACTGGCTCAAGATCCAGTTCCAACCAAGAAGCTGTCATCTCTTGTGGGGAAATTAATTTCCACCATAGAGGAGGTACAGTTTGCCATGGCACACACCAGGGAACTCTAGCGGTTTGTGATCCATGTGTGCAGGGGTGAACCGGACCTTCTGAAGACAATGGTGTCACTTCCTCTTCATGTGGAACGGAGTTTGTCCTGGTGGCTCGACCCCTCCAATCTGCTGAAGGGCAAGTCCTTCCTAGTTTTCTTCTGGACCACAGTGAAGATGGATGCCAGCCTCTCCTGATGGAGAGCGGTCCTGGGTCGCCTGAGTGCACAGGGTCGTGGTCTCCGGAGGAATCATTCCTTCCCATCAAGGTGTTGG
Source organism: Rhinophrynus dorsalis (assembly GCA_037306005.1). NCBI lineage: Eukaryota > Metazoa > Chordata > Amphibia > Anura > Rhinophrynidae > Rhinophrynus > Rhinophrynus dorsalis. The sequence goes on from CM074718.1 coordinate 165,953,560, forward strand.
AGCTTTGGGCGGTATTTCATGCCCTTCATCATTGGACATCTCAGCTGGAAGACTGTCCAGTCAGAGTAGAGTCGACAACGCCACGGCAATGGCTTGCAACAACAAGGTGGAACAAAAAGTCTCGCCGCTTGGTTAGAGGTCAAGGCTATTTTGTCCTGGGCATCGACACACAGTGAACAGCAGAGAGTTGGAGCTGCACCCTGAAGTGTTCACCCTTATTGTTCAGAAATGGGGTCTTCCTTATATCGACCTGATGGTGACAAGACACAACAGGAAGGTTCAGAGGTTCTGCTCTCGATGGAGGGACCCTCTAGCTCTGGTGGTGGATGCAATGTCTATTCCTTGGTTATTCCCTCTGGCCTACATCTTTCCTCCCCTCCCCATGTTTCACAGGGTGTTACAGAAATTACGATTGGAGCATTGTCCAGTCATTCTGATTGCTCAGTACTGGCCTCGCCAGGCTTGGTTTCCGGAACTTCTGGATCTGTCAGTGGCAGAGCCATTCCGCCTCCCTTGCCATCTGGATATTCTTCTACAGGGTTACCTGTGGAAGGAGGATGTTCATTGTGTAGCCTTGACGGCTTCGAAATTGAATCCTCAATATTGAAGAAGAAAAGGTTTTCTTCTGTGTCGTGGCTACTATGCTCAGTGCCCGCAAACCTGTTTCTTCCAAGATCTAGCATCGTGTTTGGTCGACCTTTCTCTCTTGGTGTGCTGACAGGGACCTGGCTCGGGAATTTGATCTGCCTAAGGTCTTGGCCTTTTTGCAGGACAGTGTGGATAAGGGCCTCAGTTTGAGTTCCCGTAAAGTTCAGACGTCTGCTCTCTGTTTTCTTTCAGAGGCGCGTTGCCATCCTTCCTGATGTCATGCTTTTCTTCCAGGGTGTTGCTCATACTCATCCTGCTTTCAAGATTACTGCTTCTCCATGGGATCTTAACTTGGTTTTGGGTGTTCTTCAGCACCCTCCATTTGAGTCTTTGGCTACTATTCCTCTACGTCTGTTGACGTGGAAAATGGCTTTTCTCCTGGCGATAGTGTCTGTCCGTCGTGTCGCGGAGTTACATGCTTTGTCCTGTAAACCACCCTATTTGGTGTTTCACAAGGACAGGGCGGTACTTTGCACCTCTCAGGAGTTTCTCCCAAAGGTGGTTCGGAGTTCCACATCAATCAGGAGATTATGGTGTCTTCTTTCTGGCCTGTCCCCACTTCTGACAAGGAGAGGGATATCCACTTGTTGGACATGGTGCGTTCGTCATTCCTGAGGGTCCTAGGGCAGGAAGACTTGCATCCAAAGTGACTATTGCTTCTTGAATCAAGTCCACTATTCGTAAGGCTTATGAGCTGAGGAAGAAGCCTGTCCCTTTCAGGGTCACAGCTCGTTCTACTTGTTCTATTGGGGCCTCTTGGGCTTACAAGAATCGGGCCTTTGCTGATCAGTTGTGCAAAGCTGCCACCTGGTCGTCTGTGCACATCTTTTCGAAGCATTACCTTGTTGATGTGCTGGCATTGGCTGATGCCAGCTTTGGGAGGAAAATCCTGGAGGCAGTCTTGCCTGTCTAGGATTTTCTTTGGTTCTTGGTGCTTCCTTCACTTTTGAGCCCTGTTGGCTCTAGTTCAGTGTGCTGTGTAACAGCTGAGGTGTTGTTACCCCTGTTCAGTGTCCGTTGACACTTCATTGTTTGTTGGACTATCTCTGATCTGATGGTTCATATCTGCTCTGGTGACTTTGGGGGCCTTTCAGCTGGTCCTTGCCTTACTTCCCGACTCTGGGAAACTCAATGGTTGGACATCCCAGAGTTACCAGTAACCTGTATTGGACGCCAGAGAAAAGAGGATTTTGGTGTTACCTGTTATATCCTTTTCTTACTCCATACAGGTTACTGGTCTCCCACCCTGTCAAGGGACCATGCTTGGCTCTCCTGTGGCAGACCGTGGGGGTCCTTTGGGGTCATGCTCACAGGAGTCTTCTTTCTCTTCACTATCTAGTCAATAGTGTCTCAAATCTTTCTATAGCTGGTTGGTTAGCTGCAGCCAAGGAGGGAAGGTAGGCTCCACCCCCTGCATACAATTCTAGAATTGTTCTTGCCTACTTAAAGAGGTGGATCGTCTACCCCCAGAGTTACCAGTAACCTGTATGGACTAAGAGAAAAGGATTTAACTCCTAGAGTGCCAGGTGGGTACATTGTACCAGTTTGGACAGCTGTACTGGCTTGCAGTGCAAGCATTTTAGCGACATTATAGCCTGGCACTTATGGGGGGGTATGAGGATCAATCCTCATGCCTCCCCAATTATTGATCTCCCAGATGATCAAGCTGGGGATATCAATGTCTCCAAAGGAGAAGCAGCTTCACCGGTGATGTTGGGGAAAGTTTCCCCGGTCCCCGATCATCTGGGAGATCAGTAACTGAGGGGACACCAGGAGAGGTCCTGATGTCCCCCACGAGGTCTGATTGAGTGAGAGTGAGTGCCACAGGGTGCTTAGAGCATTGCTTTGCAATGCGCTGGAGACCCCTGTGCCTCTCACAGGGTCACTTCTTTTGGGGACGTTTTTTATTGTAAGACCTCATTGGGGGGATCGGGGGGGTCCTGATGCCCCTCAATAAGTTCTATAATAAAAAAAAATATTAACCCTGTGTGTGCCACAGGGGGTCCAACGCAGCCCCTCCCTCCTGTGGCACACACAGGGCTTTTATCATTACTTTGTTATCAGAGATTGTTGGGGGGACATCAGGATTGGCCCCCCAACAAGCTCTGATTACAAAGTAATGATAAAAAAACATAACCCTCTGAGTGCCACAAGGGTCCAATGCATTGCTTTGCAATGCACTGGAGACCCCTGTGGCACTCACAGGGACACTTATTTTGACAACAACTTTTTTTTTTTGTAAGACCTCATTGGGGTGAGATCAGGGGGTTCCTGATACCCCTCAATGAGGTCTATAATAAAAACATTTAAACAAATAAAAAATTAACCCTGTGTGTGCCTCGGGGGGGGGGTCCAGTGCAGACCCCTCCCCTCCTCTGGCACACACAGGGCTTTTATCATTACTTTGTAATCAGAGATTGTTGGGGGGCCCATCAGGGGTGGTCCTGGTGGCTCCCTCAACAAGCTCTGATTACAAAGTAATGTAAAAAAAATAAATAAATAACCCTCTGTGTGCCACAAGGATCCAATGCATTGCTTTGCAATATGCTGGAGACCCCTGTGGCACTCGCAGGGTCACTTCTTTTGTGGACATATATTTTTTTTGAACTATTGGGGGGGGCATCAATATGTGCCTGTGTGTGCCACAGGGAGGGGGGGTTCATTGCACACACAGGACATTCTATCATTACTTTGTAATCCGAGCTTGTTTGGTGGCCATCTGAATACAAAGTAACGATAAAAAAAATTAACCCTTTGTGTGCCACAGGGGGCCAATGCATTGCTTTGCAATCCACTGGACACCCCTGTGGCACGCAAAGGATTAATTTTTTTTTCCCCCTTTTATTTTTTATTTAGACCTCATTTGTGTGGGTTCTGATGCCCCTAACGAGGTCTCCACAAAAATATTGGGGGGGGGGAAGCCCAAAAAAAATGCACGTGCCACGGAGGGGGGGTCCAACGCAGTGCTTTGCAATGCGTTGAACCCCCTATGACACACACACACACACACACACACTTTTTTTTTTTTTTTTTTTTTTTTTTTTTTTTTTTTTTTCATTATTCTGTTTTTAGACCTTGATGGGCAACATCTGGAGTGTTCTTGATACTGCCTCCCCAATGAGGTATGAATACAAAATAATAATTAAAAAAAAAAAACTGTGTGCAACAGGGGGTCCAACGCATTGCTTTGCAGTGCATTGGGCACCCCTGTAGCATGCACACAAAATGCCTCCAATCCCCCCCCCCCACGTACAGTATCCCCCTGCCTGGTTCCACATCCAACTGACAGTCCCATTCCCCAGCCTGACCCCCAGCCTGTTTCCACTGCCTACTGATAGACTCAAAGTACCAGTATGCACTAGATTCAGACTGGGAATCAAACTTTGTATGAGGGGACATACATTGCACACTGGTAGTCACAGATCCCCCATATACACTATCAGGCACTGCCCCCCCCGCCATCACCACCATTTTTGCTCCTCTGCTCATACCCACACACACTGCCTAATCCCTCACCCTCCCACACACTTTGTTACACTGGTAGTCACAGGTCCGCACGTACACCTGCTGACGCCCTAGCTTCTTTCTCCGTTAGCCATAAAATCACACATACACTGTTTGCTTTCCCATCCCTGTTCTACTGGTAGGTACACTCCTGTCACCCAAATTGGTATGTTAATCCACAGCAGTGGGGTACCTTTTTTCTTAGGCTGTCAAGAAGTCCTCCTAGGATATCCCACGCCGTTGAACCATATTAGTATCTTTGAAGTGACTGATGTCTAAAAAAAAAAAATAAAATTTTTTTTGTCCTGTAGCACCACATTCTGGAAATAGTAGTGCACACTAACTTAGGGGTAAAAAGGCAAGTGGCCCCTCATTCAGTGCGTCAGGTTATCTTCTTTCCAAAATTGTATTGTTTATCTACCTTTTCTTCACTTCTGAAGGTGTTATAGCCATTTTCTTACAGGCAAGTCAGGTTTGAGAAAATGTTAGAAACATCAGAGGTTGTAGTAGGTGTAGTTTTCTACTTCTAGCACCCCCTAAGGTAGGTCAACTCGTACCAATGGGGTGTCAGTTTTCCTAAAAATCATTTACTGCTGTATGCCATGTGAATAACTGCAGTTGTTGTTAAATCTACTATAGATCCATTCTTGCATTTGTGTTTGTGTATGTATGTATGTATGTGTGTGTGTGTGTGTGTGTGTGTGTGTGTGTGTGTGTGTGTGTGTGTGTGTGTGTGTATATATATAATATATTAATCGTCAGCCGTTGTCGATCCACTGCAGGATGAAGGCCTCCTCAGCAGGCCTCCAAAAACTTTGGTCCTGTGACTTTTGTTACCGCTGTGTACCAACAAATTTGTTAATTTTATTTACCCATCTTGTCTTTTGGTCTTCTTGGAGAACTCCCGCCATAATATAAACCATCGTCAATATAATTTTGGTTTAATGACAATAGGAGACAGGTTCGTTGTGACACCACAAGCTCATAAGTGATGTCTCCAGTGGCCCGTAATGCCGATTTTGGCGCCAGGACACAATCATTTGGCACAAGGCCAGTTTGTCTGGCCAAAATGTTGACAATAAAACTTTAATTTTCACCATTTACAAATCCTGTGAGCGCTGCTGCATTTTTGTTCTATTCTATAGAATATTCTCATGGATACAGCTTTTGTCACGTGCTCATATAGGCTGATGTACTATGAAAAAATTCTCCATGAAGCTCCAAAATGCTGTATTATTAGCATAAAATGTTATGTCTGTATTCGGGAAGATGAAGAGATGCAGGTTTGAGGCAAACCAACTGTACCATAGGGGAACTAATACAAATTCCCATTGATTTGAAATGGGCCTTTTAACCTCTTGAATGCTAAAGTGCTCTGTGACTCATTGCTTTACAATGCGTTGGAGACCTCTCTAACATTCAAGTGGGTAAAAGCTTAATTTAAAGGGATGGTAACATGTAACATGTAATAACATCCTATATAATAAAACACTAGAATGTTTGTCCGATGCATTCATGAGCAGTAGAGACTGGGAGCATTCTGTGCGCTCAGGAAGTCTCTACCGCTCATGACTGCAACGGACAAACATTCTAGCTTTTTAATATGTAGGATGTTGTTAGGATGTTATTACATGTTACATATTAACTGTTACTATGCAAAGCAATGCATTGCATACCCCTCTGGCCCATGTGCATGGTCTTTTACACTAGTCTATATTATTTTGTAAGGATTAGCCTCCTGAGTAAAACAAGGGTACCCCACTGCTAAGGGGTGTTTTATTAAAAAGTTATTGCATATAAAACCTGAACTTTTGTAGGTGCAGTATCACAATGGCCTGAAATTGTGCAGTAGTGCTGTTGCTACACCATCCTATAGAGAACTCTGGTCAGATGACCGTAAATCTCCTTAGGATAGTGTAGCAACAGTGCCACTGTACAATTTTAGGCCATTGAGATACTGTACTTAATATATTAAATTTTGAGCTGAAATAACCTTTGAATAAAGCAGAGTGGGAATACCTGTGTTTTACTCTTGAGAATAAACCTTATAATGTTTATGTTTAATGTGTTACTATCCCTTGAAATAAATGATAATGCTAATTTCACCCCTATGGTGCAGTTTGTTTTCTCCAGAATTGCACCTTCTTAACTTATTGAACACTGAACCTAGTTGCTTAGGGTTGGGAATATAACCTTAATAATCACTGATGTCTCTGTTAATGCCTTCTGTAGTGATCAGGCGATTTCTAAAATGCATGCTATGAAATAACATTTTAAATCCTACTAAATTGCTTGCATCCATATTTTGAAATAGATTAGAGGCCCCAGAGACAATGCATCAGTCAAACAACAAGAACATGGAATAAATATTTAGAACTTAACACAAAAATGAAATGTAATATTGTTCACATTATATCAAAATATCACATTATTATTTTTTTTAATAAACAGTGCATTTTAACACTTGAGTGCCATAGAGGTGACCAACAGAGAATGTGGAGGACACCACCTTGGCACTCACAGGGTTAAATTCCAAATGTAAATGCGGACACTTTGACTTTACTGCTGAAGAAAAACCTAAAATAGAAATGTCTTAATGGATGCTGGGCACTAGAACCAGAGAATGGCTGGCCATTTTAATCAGTATTTATTATTGGCAGTCACATAGAGAAACATAAATCCTCCGGACACATTCCAGTTTCATTTAATTCACTAATTGTTGGTGAAGAGTATCATAGGGGAAAAGTATATAGCTTGCTTCCAATCATGTACTCTTGCAGCTGGGTAGATTTTATTAAAGCTGAACTTTCATTTTGTATAAAGTCGCTGTACAATAATGAAGTACATGGCAACTAGCTTCAGAATAGTTATATTACATCTCTGAAGTACCCGGTTATAAAGTTATCCTTAATCTTTGGAGACCGGAAGCCAGACATCAGCACAGACATCTTGTCTGCACTTTCAGTCCCGGTCTCCTCTAAGAAGCATTGCAGTGTGCCACAAGGTAACCGGAAGGGACTGACAGTGCAAGCGCGCAGGCGGCACTAACCTGGCCGTCAGTCGCCAAAGATTAAGGATAACTTTAGAATCAGTACTTCTTAGATGTAATATAACTATTCTGAAGCTAGTCGTCATATTCTTAATTATTGTAAGGCGACTTTATACTACATAAAAGTTCCACTTTAAAGGAAAGTTATCCTGATGCCTCATTCTGTAATGTTGGTGGCATGTAATGTGTAATGCTGTGCTGGTCTAGTGTAATACCAAGTTTAAAAAAAAAAAAAAAGTTACCAGGACATCAGTGTGACATGACGTGGCTAAAAAGTGTGTTTGTTTGTGGGATCCGTACATATTCACTCTCCCAAAACAACTACAAGACTAGTTCTAGCTATGCTTCCTATACACTACCTGGAAATCTATAGATGACTTATGTTCATCTACTGACATGTTAGCAGTATGGTGAGGAGTAAACAGTACATTGGTCAGTTTCTTAGACTCTTGGGCTAGGAGCCCTGGGGTGAGCCGTCTGGTTGGTGGAGACAATCAGAAGTGAAGGATGACTTTTTCTTTAATTTGTTGTGTCATTGTTTCTTTTGCTGCTTTGTTAATTATTCTGTTGCTGCATAATGTCTCTAACATCAACCCCAAGAGATGTTTATTAGTTCCCTGTGGTGCAGTTGGTTTGCTCCAGAATTGCTGTAGTTTTTTTTTTTTTTTGTACACCTACCTCACCCTTTTGAATTGTCATAACCAATTATTAGTAAATTATTTCCGTTTGTATAAAACCGTTCTTGTCCAGGTTTCTATGATACCTCACATCTTATTAGCTCCATTATGGCTGCACAGACCGAACCCATTTTATCACATGACCTTGCACCTCCTTCCTAACATCACTGGACATTATTGTGTAATCATCAGAGTTCTGAATACTAGAGGGAAAACTGCCCACTGACTCCCAAACTGGAACTGCAGCACCATTTTCTTGTAGCATATGGATATGCTAAGGCCTGCATTCCATTTGCTTGTAGCCAATTAAATATGCATGCCTGGGAACTTTCAAAATGATCTGACCCTGAGTTATTGAAATATTAACCCTTAACATCCCCAGAAGTGTAAATTATAGGCGATATGTCCTTCTGCAGTGTATCCGGAAGCTCTCTTATCAATCCTCAAGGAACCATTTGTGTCTGCTTTTCTGCTGCAAACAGCACCAATTTAGAGATTAACTAAACATCAAATTGGCTTCGATCATGTAGTAGATACACTGGACTCACCCTGAGAATCTGGCCTTTCATCCTGAGTCCCTGAGATTTGTATCAAAACCTTGAGAGTTCCCATGAATGGTAATATGTGCTTCTTTCCTGGCCTGGACTGTGTATTGTCCCTGAATGGGGCTGCCAAGGATGCAGGACATATATTGGACTGTCCTGAGAAATCTGGGATGCATTGTCACCCTACACCAGAGATTTCACACTTATTTGTGTTGCATTGGTTTGCTGACCTCAAAGCCTGCCAAAAAGTTAAACTTTTAAACAGCTTATAAATAATTTTTGACATATGAAAAATCTTATGTTGCAAGTTATATGTGCACCAGGAGTGTAATGAATATAATATGTGCACCAGGAGTGTAATGACTATAATATGTGACACTTCAAAATAAGAGGAAGGACAGAAGTGTAAAAACATTTGTTTAAATTCTCCAGAGAAAACTGGACAATTAAAAGAAAAATAGCCCAATACTGAGCTGTGATGGGGGTACAGGGGTTACTGATTGGTAGACCGAGGGTAAGCGATTTATCCAGCCAGACAAAAAGATAATAAATTGCATTTATTAGAGTGGTCACGGCACAAAACATTGGACAACAATTACAGGCAAACAAACAGGGGTGAAACATAAAAACTAAGCACTTCTGCTGTTCTCTTCTTAGTTGCATAGCTTTGCAGGGGTTACAAATAATACTCAAGTCCATTTTAGCTTAATGCTGGAGCTTATTCATAGTCCCACTAAAGGCAAGAGTAGGCATCCTGCCCACTCCACATGCTGCTGGATTACATGAAGGTTCCTTGTATCTTTTAGTCCTGGCAGAGGAGTTGGGGAAGACATTCTAAGATCCTTGTGGCAGGAACATCAGGGTACTCTATCTGTGTCTGAAGCCGCCTTGACTTACAGCCCACAACTGAAAAGGGGACCTGGCCCTACAGTGCCCGCTCACTCTATCTCTTCCGGTGAGGGTACTCACCAGTCCCAGTTTCTCCAGTATGCCTTTAGAAAGCACCTAGACCAGTCCAACTCCAGACTGGCCCCAGGCCACCCCCTCCATGCTGGGGAGAGGCTCTCCCTGCTCCTACATTCTCATATCTCTGTCTCTCTCTCCCCCAGGTTTCTTCTACCCACCCCCTACAGGATGTGATGTCACAGGTACCATCTACCAGGTCTCTTTCTGCTTAGCCTAATGTGAGGGGGGAAGATGCACATCCCACACACAGATTTGCCCTACCCCCTCTATCTGACCACCACTGGCTATATCATAACACAATCTCAGGGTTTAGCTAGACTGGATGGCACCATTCCTCTGTACATCCTACACACTAACCAACCCATTCACTGCTGGTAACTGGACAACCCTCTCTAATGCATGCAAACACAGGGGACATTAAGGTTTCAAGAATGGGAACACGTTAAGACAATGGCGATCACTGAAAACAGACACATTTCTTTCTCTGGGTGACAACCATTCCGTCACATGAGCCTCATGCACAATACAGTAAGTTCTATAGATATACTTTAGAATCTGTGCTTTAACATTTTTGTCAAAATATTGGGGGAAAAGTGAGGCATCGTGAGCCGAGGCCCACACCACATGGAAGTGCCATGGCACCCTGCTAGAGAACCACTGCTTTGTTATCCATTTGTGATGACAGCTCAGATGGGAACATTAAACACTGTCTCTGGATGCACCAAGCTCCTACTGCTCTGCCGAACTACCTTTCACCATCTTTTATCTCTGTACAGTTTTTGTCGCAAAACAATATACTAAAGAGGAACGGGGTACATCAGGATATGCAAAAGAGTTACATTAAAAACTAATGACACAGTCAAAAGCGCTAAGCATTTAATTTGCACAAACACATAATTATTTTCACTACCCATGATGGATATAGGAAAATAAATATTATACATTGAGCTGTCATTGAAAGAGCACAACAAAGTCATTAAGATTAAGAAATCTTATTTATAAAACCTGTTTCGTTTGGGACTTCCACACACCATTCACAAGGGCAGTAGTCATGTGAGACAAGGGCATATATTTAATAGCTTTTTGTTTAATGTCTGCCTATTGAGACATTCATCAGTTCCAAGTGTATTTTAGTATTCATCATGTTATTCTCACTGGCTCTTGCTTTCAACTTGAAGTTTCTTCTAATTAGCAGAATTAAGCTTCTGCTTTGAATGTGCTACACAGAAGTACACTGTTCATTTGATCTAAACCAAGTGAGTTTTAGCTTGAATAAATGAATGGCAGTCTGCTGTTGAGCATGAAGTTAGAATATGTAGTGCATAACACAGAGATCTGTGGAATGTCTGTATGAATTAGTATATCAGTCCTTCCAAAGTAGGTAAAATCATAGAGGAATAAAGCACTCTCCCTACAAACAGTTGGTATTCACCAACTAAACCATTCTATCATGGGATGTTCTAAGCAGCAGAACTCTCCAGTCTGAGGAAACCCTACTATTACTATAGTATTATATGGTGCCCTTTTCTTAACCCTTTAAGAACCAGATGGGTACATAATGTATATAGTAAAGTTGCCTATTGTTATTATTATTTATTGTATTTATTTTTCTACATTTTTATGTCCCTGATGGGGAGCCCTCTGTGTTCTGTAGAATTCTCTGTGGACTGTGAAAGCAAAAATGTAAAAAAAACAATGTATAAAAATCTGCCTCTACAGGACAGAGTTCAGTCAGTGTTGCAGGGAGAGTTCAACATTGTATAAATATTTCCATTTTCAAAGTCTACTACCAGAAAGCTCTCTGGAAACAGAAATTCAGTGAGCTCTCTGGCAGGGACATAGGTGTTAATATAGCTAATATTAAAAAATAATAAATTATGTAGCCAACTGACTTTATATCATGTTTCTCATTCCAAACAAGCTCTAACAAAATTAAATGCATTTTAAGTGCATTAACCCTTAGCGTTCCAGAGAGGTATCTAATGCATTGGATACCTTTTGGAACAATGTGTTTAAAAAAAAAAAAAAAAAAAAAAGCAACTTTATGATTATATTAGGGATTTTACACATTATTGATTCATTTTACATGAATGTAAATACATGACACCTAAAGTTTTATAACCCATTTCATTTTTAGGTGCACAGTTTAAGCATGTAAGTGCCCAGACATAAACCATATGTTTTGGCAATGTTCCCCTTTTTGCCAAGCCTGTAGGGCATACTGCCTAGCAGTTATACTCCCTCCCACAATTTAAAAAAGTATATTTCTTCAGAACTCTTCCCACCCCAATCACCCCCAGCCATTGATTGCTTATCCACTCTTGATAGGTGGTTAATGCTGTTACCTGAAAGGCAGTCACTGCCTTACTTCCCTCAGCCTGACATTCTCCAAACTTTTGAGCTGAGTGGAAGGAACAAAAAAGCCCACTCCATTCCCACTCAAGCCAGGACAATACCGGTTTAACCTTTTAACCTCCAGTGCTGTGCCAGGACCGTCACAGCTGTCCGGCACTTAAGGACCAATGACGGTCCTGGCACGTCACTGAATTCAGAGCTCCCTGCGTGGCTGCATGCCTCTCGGGGACCACTGAATCGCAGCTTAAAAAATGCCCCGTGGTCCTCAAGTGCCAGCCGCGCTTGTGCGCACTGGTTGTTAAGGGGTTAGGGAAGGGAAAGCAGTGAGTGCATGCCAGTTGCCATTATTTCTTGTGTAAGTCATCAATAACAGAAAGGGGAGGGGATCCAAGTACGAAGTCCTGATGCCAGGTCCTAATGCCCTAATGTGGTCTGGACAAAGAAAATAACCCAGTGTGTGCCAGATGGGTGTATAATACATTGCAATGCATTGGACACCCCAGTGGCATACACACACAAACTGTCTTTATCCCTTTGGTAACAGGATTTTTTTTACACTAGAGGACAAGAGCCTTTTTAGTATGTCTTTGTTCAACCATATTTCCCTCTAATTCATTTAGTATTCCCACACAAACGATATACCCTTCTTTAAAGGATAGGTAGGACCTTCTTTTGATAGCATATTCATATGTGTAACGGCCATAATTTAATTTGTTGATAATGTAAAAAATTGCAAAAACAAACACATTTATATAGGTTTTCCTGTGATAATTGTGCTTAATTAGTTGATTTTTTTTTTTTTTTTTAATTAGTTACTGGATAAAAGGTATGAATTTACGTTTATACATTCCAAGTGTTCCTTTTTATTAACACCCTGATAAAGCAACGTGTTGCATACCCTTCTGGCACTCCAAAAGGTTAAGGATATGAACATAAGATACATCAGACAACCATATAGATAACATAATGAACAACAGCACATATAACATTTATAAAGATAAAAAGTGTTATATGGATTAAGAGAGGAATAACCTGTCCACCAGGTGTCCCGTTTTAGGGGGGTACTGTCCCTCTAAGATGAGATTCCCTATGTCCCTCTATCTCACACTGATGTACCTCTTTTAAAGAGATCAGACTGCGGCCTTGATCCAAATGTTTGAGATAAAAAAAAAAAAAGCCGGTAGGGCAAAATGAATTCCGACCAATAAAAAGAAAATGTCTTGGTCGGTATTCAAATGTCCTACTGGCTTGAAACCCAACGGACTTTAGGCCACAGAAATGGCCTTGTGGCCAAATGTCCATTTTGTGTGTTCCACAGCTAAATAGCGGCAGTGTTGGGAACTTCAAAGGCAAAAAAAAAAAGCTAACGATTGGTTCCTGACATACTGTCAAGCACCGATCATTAACTAATCTGTGTTACACTTACCTGTAATCCTCTCTCCTTCTCCTCTGTCCTTCTCTTCCGTCTTCTCTTCCTTCTTCTCTTCAGTCTTCTTTCTTCTTGCTGTAAATATAAACCAAAAGTATTAATCAAACACATAAACCATTACATCATTTAACCCCTTGAGTGGCAGAGGGGTACTCAATGAATTGCAGAGCAAAGCATTTGCGGACCTCTCTGGGCTCAAAGGCTTAAACAACATATCAATGCCCATGAACATTTACCTATGCCTCCATTAATTTTTCTGGAAATAAGCCACTATTTCATAAAAAACTGCACCAGTATAATTATATATAAAGATAAGTATCCTTTGCTTAATGAAGTGTCTCCGCTGCTGTGTGCGGCTGCAGAGGCGGAGACAGTGCCATGTGCCACGGGTTCCCCTCCTCTTGGGCTGATGCCCGATCCGCAATGAGGGAATTTGAACAGAGACTACTTTTATATATGGGCAGTCTCTGATCCAGTTCCTTCACAGCCATTGGCTGAGATGTGCTTACGTACATCCCAGCCAATCAGATTCGAGCTACTGTGCTTTATTCTGATTGGCTGGGATGTGAGTAAGCAAATCTAAGCCAATGGCTGTAAGGGAACTGGATCAGAGACTGCCCATGTATAAAAGGAGTCTCTGTTCAAATTCCCTCATTGCAGAGCTGGCATTGACCCAAGAAGGGGAGAACCAGTGGCACACGGCACTGTCTCTGCTGCCTCCACCTCTGTGGCCGCATACAGCAGCGGAGACACATCATTAAGCTAAGGATTATTATCTTTATTATACCAGTGCAGTTTTTTATGAAATAATGGCTTGTTTCCAGGGCAACTAAAGGTGGCGTATGTAAATGTTCATGGGCACTGATATGTTTAACCCTTTGAGCCTGGAGAGGTCCGCAACGCGTACCCCTCTGCCACTCAAGGTGTTAAATGATGTAATGGTTTATGCATTTGATTAATACTTTTTGTATATTTACAGCAAGACGAAAGAAGACTGAGGAGAAGGACAGAGGAGAATCAGGAAGCTGAGGACTCCGCTGGACATCTCGATTAATGGTAAGTGTTGCTTTTAATGGGATGTTGTTTTTTTAGCTTAGTCCGGTTAACCCTATGAATGCCGGATGGGTAATTATACCCCACTGGCAATCATAGGGTTAATTCTACTATCTTTTGACACATGTTTCATACTTTGGATGTATTGATATGGGGCTTAGGGCTCCATATCAATACATCCACTGAGCACTTAGGTTTTTTTTTTTTACTTTTTTCCCATTCCGGTTTCTGCGTCGGCTGTCTGAAGAGCCGATAAGAGACTCAAGTTGAAAAAAAAACTGGGTCTTAACTTTTCTGTGATAACTTGAGTCCCTCATCGTGTTTTCATGGCTAACGCAGTCATATGAATTGATATTTACAGTGTTTTCATCATTTTCAATGAGTGAAAACACCTCTTAACTATATCACAAGACTGCTTTTTTTTTTTTTTTTTTTTTAAATCGGTATTTTTTCACAGCACAGACATTTGACTAGCTTACTGTGCTTGAAAAAATGCTGTTGGCAGAAAAAACAGCCGTCTCCAACATTTGGATTGAGCCCTTCGTGTCAGATCGGAGCAGTCAGTTACAGCTTCCCCCTAATGATTGCTGTGCTCCCTAAGACGTGCTGCAGTCATTAGCACACAACATGCCAGGACCTTCCTCCATCCTCAAAAGACTAAACTGAGTGACGGTTGTGTGCTTCCCTAGCTTTTTCCCACTGGTTAAGACCTTTGTCAAGGGGTAGCTCTCATGACTTCCCTTCATTCAGGGATTCCATGCCCCTGTTGGACCTCAACTTGGTCTTGGGTGTCCTCCAGAGACCTCCCATTTGAACCTCTTACCTTGGTTTTGTTGCGTTGTTTGATGCCCAAAGTGGCTTCCTATTAGCCATTGTCTATGTTAAGAGGGTCACTAGCTTGCAAGCTCTGTCACTAAAATCCTCTTTTATTTTCTATCTCTTAACTTGTGCTCTATGCACTTTTTGAGGCTACAGTGCTCTTAAGTATAAGCAAGTAACACACTATAGTTCTGTGGCTGGAGAGCCACTGCACCATTTTGGAAAGGGGTATTGGCAAGTGTTTACATTACCCATAAGTCCATTTTTCTCAGGCTTTAGGACATGGGAAGAAGAGAGTCTATCCTCTTCCTTTTTCTCTTGAAAGTGAAGTGCACAAGAAGGTCTCTACTCTCTACTTCCTTGTATGCTACTTTAACCTTTTCACTACTATTTACTTTACATAAGTCCTTTTATCTTATTTTACTGTTCTGTAATGTATTTTAAGGGGTCTCCTTGCTATGTCTTCCCCTAAGGAAGATGTGAGCAAAGCCAGGACTCCCAAGTCATTGAGAGTCCACCTTTAACCCATTGCTCCTCATGCCAGATTGGGATTCCTTTGATACTTTATGTTCCTACTAGTTGAAAAGCCAGTGTACATGGGCCACAGCTCCACCCAGCAATCTCGGCTGGTGGCCGGGCCCTCTCGTCAGTGGCTGCGCTGCAGTCATGCGTAGTAGAGACTGCCTGCACCACGGCTGATACGGAGCGAGGCGCAGCTGAGTGGGCAGTCTTTGCTGAGCATGACTGCAGCGCGCAGCTGTCTCTGCTGCGCATGACTGCTTCTGACAAGCATACATTGGCGAATTATTATATAGGATTGCTCTAGGGGCCCTGTATAGCTCCCAGGGCCCTCTTTTCAAGAGGAGGAGCCTGCATGGGTTAAGGTCATAGTTACTTCTATAAGTTCTATGTCTTCCTCTATTCGAGGGATTCCAGAAACTTGTCCTCAGGACCATCTTGCCCCCACCAAAAGGCATCACAGCCATTACGCGGAGAGACATTTTCCCATGGTAGGGGATGAGGGTGATTTGGATTTATCCTCCGTTGTTAGGAATTCTTTTGTGGAAGACCCTGGTTCTGCAGCTGAGATTATAAAAAGACAACTATAGGAACATACATAAATATGCCTACAAGGGCACCCGTTGTGCAACCACAACACATGAATCAAAATAAGAGAGGACTATATAAAGTGTAAAACATAAAATGCAGAAAACGTATCTATATGGTACAATCTAGCCCTAATGGTGACAGTGACACAGTCTATGCGGAAAAGAGGTCACTTGCTGATATGTCAGTGGTAAATACTGTTACTTCAGTGCTGCTTATCCCAAAATGTTCCTCAAATCTTTTGAGGCTCTGTGTCGCACGCAGAGACAAAAACAAAAAAGTGGAGGGGAAAGCAGTGCACATGCAGAGTCTAAGTTTAGTGTTATTGGTGAAATCTCAATTATAAAATAGGTATAAAATTCATACAAAGATTATGTAAAAAAAAAAAAAAAAAAAAAAAAAAGGATTAACAAGAAAACACTATCTAATAATGTTGGCTAGATATGTATCCAAATTTTCCAATCATTCAGAGTATATAGGGCTACCACCCTATTTCTATACCCTCATTTAATCTCAAAGGTGCCTTCGTACCTAAGGTAAAGATCCAGAAAGCTTCCTTTTTAATCAGGTACTGTATCTTTTATGATCTGACTTCGGGATGCTTTCTAGACCAACCACTTATAGTTTTGTTATTCCTCCTTTATCAGTCACTGAAATGTTGAGGTATTCCATGGTTCCTATCTCTATTACAAAAATGTTTTCCAGTGTTCTACTCTTTCTCACAAAGTGGTTTGGCCAGCCTATCTTCCACCAAATTGACAGGTAACCATATATATTACTATTTACTTCCACAATTAATACATTGATTATAGAATACTTTTCCCCATGTCTCCTCTGGAATGTCCTTGAGTGCACGATGATCCAGATGTTTATAGTTGGCACATTTAGATGTATTACATCTAAAATTTCCTATCTGACATGTCAAAGTGAGATATTTTATATCTCTTCTATCTTTATATTTTATATTTACTGGGAACAATGTAATTTCTTAGATTTTTACCTTTCCTATATATTACTGAGGGTTGCTCTATTATTTCTTCAACGAAAAGCGGATCCTGTTGTAGTATTCCCCAGTGATTCACTAACATATTTTGAGAACACATTATATACTGTAATTAAGGAAACATCCTCTTTCTTTTTTTTAATTTTCCTTCTTCGGTTTTTCAAAGCTTCCGTGTACTTCCCTATTTAAGATTTTAAAAAATCTTATAAAAACTCTCTGTGTATCTCAATTTTTCTTACCTACTATAGTACTTCTTTAAGCAGTTTTAACTGTCCATAAGGAACAATTTAATCCATCTGGGCAGGTGGCAACTATCAGTTCCAATATATTGATTACATGAAATGTGTTTGTTTATGTATGGTATTTTCAGTTGTTCCATCTTGCTTACCTCTTAGACTTAGGTTCAGGAAATTAACTCGCCATCTATGATATGAGTAAACGTAATGCCTCTGTTATTAGTTTTCAATTTGAACCTCCAGAGATCCCTAATTCCCCCTCCAGACCAATAGCACATAATCAGTGTATCCTCCATAGTACACCAGGCCACCCCCACAAATCCCCTCCTCAATGCCATATGTGGTTTCCATATCACCCATAAATAGGTTGGCATACGAGAGAGAACCTGGTTGCCATGATTGTGTAAGAGAGGCTAGTTCACAGTCCATGCTTGATACCCTGTATCAAACATAGACATTAGCTATCTTCCTTTGATCTTCCTGCTTCACTTGGTATTTTTCACAGGTGCCTAGAAATATAAAACCTGTGGAGAAAGAGAGTTGGACTGCAAGGTGGATTTGTGTGGTCTGTACTCCTAACTGGGCCGGTAATAGAATAACCTCAGGGAAATGGGTATTTTGTTGCTGTGTACTTGTTTTTGCTATAGCAATAGTTTAAAGGCACTACTAAAATCAAGCCCCTGCTGTTGGGCACTACAGTTGCTATCCTGTCCAACCATCCAGCAGCTGATTGGAGGATGATGGGAGTTGCACTCTCCAACAGCTAGAGAGCCAAAGGTTGCTTACCCTGCTGTTTTCAGTTCTCAGTCAAGCGTACAGATGTATCCCTATTGCGTTATTCCTGTCTGCTATTCCTGGTATTTGCATGGCATACACACAACTGCACAAGTGTGCACATAGGAAGTAAATATAGTAAGGTCAGGGAAAGAATCTCTGTAGAAATTGGTCAGTCAGAAGAAGAATTTGTTATCAGACATACAGATAACATGGTGTTGAAAAGATCAGCTCAATCCTTAACCTCTTGGGTACTTGAGTCATCTCAAATGCATCATGAACCGATGCACTGGAGACTTCTCTAGCATCCAAGGGGTTAATATTTAGCATTAGAAAATGTTATGATAAATTAATATATTTGTTATTCTGTGACTGTATAATGATGGTCCGTGTATAGGGAACACTGAGTGCTTACTGTCCATGTTGGTGTTTTTATCCCCTTGAGTGAGAGAGAGATGTCCAGTGCATTGCAATGTAATGCACTGGATACCTCTCTGGGACTAGAAGGGTCACCAACACTAATAATAACCCCCCCGGTTACCTTCATCTGGGCAGAAAAACCTGTTTCCACAAAATTAACCCTTTGAGTGCCAGAGGGGTATGCAACGCATTGCAAAGCAATGTGTTGCGCCCCCCTCTGGCACTCAAAGGGTTAATCTTCCATTAGTACTGCATATCGTATCCATGGAGGCAGACCTGATTCTTTCTGCAGAAATCCAACGTTCCTAGCTCCTCCCACTAAAGACTTTTAGGAACACAGGTTCATGTTTATAAAAGCATTCTGGAGTAAACCGACTACACCATAGGGAACAAAATAAATATTCCTAAATTCCCATGCACTTGAGTAGAGCTTTGTAACCCCTCGAATACCAGAGAGGTCTCCATGCATTGCCTTGCAATTTAATTTAACAGTAATGTTTATTTGTCCCCTACAGTGCAGATGGTTTACTCCAGAATAACTACAGTTTACCTTTATAAATATGGGCCACATTAAAGAGGCAGTATGCTGGACTTCGGTTTGAACACATGAGACAATAGTCAGACTGTGTAAAATGCCCAGCATAGCTCCTTTCACAACAGGTGACATAACCAACGTTGCATGATTGCCCCTCTGGTTCTTAAAGGATTATCACTTTTAGTGCCAGAGGGGTATGCAGTGCATTGCACAGGGTTAACAGCCAATTTTAATTGGCTGAATGTTGTCACACATGTTGTTGTCTTTTTCAAAAGTGTTCTGCTTTAGATCAACATCCATTGTGAAACGTGTTGCTTTATATCATTTATATGTACTGTTGTTCTTTGCCAAAACTGAAATGTGTGTGACTGTAACTGGCTGTTCATAAAGCAACGTTTGGCTGCTGTGTTTGGAGGCAGTAGGGCTGAAAGCTGAGATCTGCTTTCACTTGGTCGAGCAAGGATTTCACATCCACATATAGATGTGAGTAGTTTTTTAGTACCAAGATCTAAACAGTAAATCAGATTCATTTCATGGGTTGTGTATGACCCCAGAGTAACAAAAGGGCTTTTCACATAAAGCTTAATTCTTCAACTTTAATTCTGCCCTTTTCTTTTTAAAGGAAAACTAACACCTAAAAATGAACTAGTGTTATATGCAGCATCTGTATATAGTATCTTCTTGTATTCTGAGACCAGAAATCTAGTCTTACAAATGCTCTGAAGGAGCTTCAATTGTTTCCTTTTGCAGTGCTCCCTGACTCCCATTAAAATAGCAAAGGGGAGATGTACTATGTTGTGATAAGGAGATGATAAAACAGAGATGACTTCTCCAGTTCCTGTGGTGCCAATGTGCTAATATTTCTCCAGCTTTGGAGATCTCAGTGCATATATTATATAGAATAACAGAGGAACTGGGGAAGTCATATCACTGAAGACGTCATCTCCTCCTCTTTAGTGCATAATCCTCAGGTGTTGATAGGTACCAGCCTTTTCTAATACATGAGTGGTGTTACTAGTCTCAATGCATTAACTGCCTTAACCATTGATTTATCTCTACAAACAGCACAAACAAAGTTTATATCTAATGTCTGAATTGGAGTAAGTTAAGGTTTATAATTTAGTGATCTAACATAAACAAATTAATTTTTACAGATGCTAGCTGTAAATGCATGAAATTCAAAGGTATAGCCACCAACTTTATTTTTAGGTGTTGGTGATCCTTTAAAGAAAATTCTCTGATCAAGCATAGCACTTGGAGCGAAACTGGTATAGAACGTAAGGTTATTGTGGATGTTGTCACCAAAATGAAATTACTTCATGGCCATTTTTCCCCATTGGTAAAAGTTCAATAATCTGTCATAAATGACTGTATAAAAAGACTAGAGCACTGTTGGCTCTAAGGCCCGTTTTTACAGGACTGTCAATATTTTACCAGCTCGGTGGCAACACCATGTAAAGGTGCCTATATAAAAATTGGAAAAGCATACTCCTCATACGATGTGGTGCTTATCTACCTGAAACTATTTATTCAATGCATGATATTTAAAAGGGTATAATCCCTAATGATTTTAGGTGATAGGTTCCTCTTGAAAGGGGAATTTACAGAAAACAAAACTGAAATATAATTTGAAAGCTTATTGTATCTGGTATTCTCGTTTTGTCTCCAGCGATGTCACTAATCTGGACTGAGCCTACTTCTAAAATCCCATAGGATCAAGAACTCTGAGATTAGCTTGTTTGTATGGACTGGCAGTCATCCCCAAGACTCTCTGCTGTTCTAAACACCGATAGAGAATGCTCTGAATCAGAGGCTGTATACAGTGAATTAAACGCTATGGCTTTAATTTCCTAGTTTAGCAATTCTGAGACAAACATTCCTTTTGACTTAGATAGGGTTTTTAACCCCTTGAATGGTATAGAGGTCAAATTACTTTGCAGTGTGTTAGAGACCTATCAAGCATTGATTTAGCTAAAAGCCCCTTTTCAGTGGATGGGAATTAGGGAATTTTTTTTAACCCTACAGTGCAGTTGGTTGCATTGAAGTTTTCCAGCTGCCATGGACTACGGTTTCCTTCATCCATATCCAACCAACTACTGGCTGGGGATGATGAGAATTGTAGTCCTAAACGTCTAGTTGCCCCAGGCTGCCCACTTGTGCTTTTATAGTTCATCACCAAAGACCAGAGGGGTGCACATCCCATAGCACACCCTCTGACCCTTAAGGGGTTAACAATCTAAGTCCTAGCTCATAATATTTGGGACATAAAGAACAATATTGCTGCACTAGCTGCCAGTTTCCAGGGTATTTATGGGAATAAAAGGTATCCGCTTCAGGGAATGCATATTTCTCAACATTATCTTGCCACTTCATTACATGGGCAACCCCCCCCCCCCCCCCCGATTAGTCTAACCATGTGCCTACCAAATGCCAACATGTTAAAGGGAGAATTTTGGGCATAAGTACCTTATCACTTGCACCAGGAGTTGGGCAGTGGGGTACTCTGTGGGCACTATGGATGATCCTTTGCTATATTCCTTAACACCATAAAGTAAATAGTGTAACTTTACCATTTTTCTGCTGGAGTTAAAGTTTTAACAAAGGTGTTTATAGCAAACAGCCAAATGCTTCATTTAAAGATAGGGGAGCAATTCTGGAGTAACAGGTTGTTCTTTGGAAAACCAATAAAAATGCATAATGCTAGCCACGTCTAAAATGCACTGCAAATTTCTAGGTTAAAGGACCCATTTAAATACATTTTTGAATTTGTTTCTTGTGATGCGGTTGGCTTGCCCCAGAACTGCTCAGCTTTTTTCTTTAAGGACAAATGGGGTGTTGCACAACCCTTTGGTCCTTAAAGGGTTAAACAGATCTATCGAGGCAAGGTTTTGGATCATTTTGTGCTTGCTCTTGGATAATAGACAGTGGGCAGACGGAAAAAGTACCAAAAAAGTATAGACGGAGAACAACGAATAATTACAAAGAAGAATCGCTTACAGTGCTAGCTCACCTTAGTGTATATACATAGATAATTAAGTTTGTATGAAGTGAATATTAAAGGAAATAGTGTGGCTGAAGTGTGCAGGAATACATTTATCAACCTTTTTACATGCCTAATACAGGTCACACTTTTCACAATTACATTGGAGGAGCGGAGGTTTGTTGCTTTGTTTAAAGGGATAGTATTGTATCATTTTTTTAAAAAAAATGAGTCTTGTAGCCATTACAAAAATAACTCAAACAATGCCAGCGCCATCTCTCAAACCTTTATGGTTTGAGAAATATTTGCAGTTAAAGTTTCACCCTCCCTCCCCTTTCCCTGATGTCATCGCTTTAGCTGACTGTAGGAGAATCTGGTCCCGGGACCGGCAGAGGCTCTACAAAGTGTGCTTGCAAAGCACATGTTGCATGTCACATGGAATGTTCATGCAGGTCTCTTGCTCCTCAAAATTTTAAATGTGACCTGGGGACACAGACAAGGATTATAAAGGAGAAAGGTCTTAAAGGAACAGTATTGTCCACTAAACATTTTTTCTTGTTTTGTAGATTAAAAAAAAATGTTGCATAAATCCCATCTCTCAAACCTTTACGGTTTGAAAGATAATTGCATCCAAAGTCCCCCCTCCTGATGTCCTCTATAAAGCTGACAGAAGGAGATCCGTGTAGGCTGACACAAATAGGCTCTTCAGCAGAGTCACAATAGCGATACTGGAAAAAAATGTCTTCTTTGGAACGGTCTACAAAGTGTACTTGCAAACCGATATCGCTATTTCTGCTTTGCTGCAGAGCCACCGGCTGGTCCCAGGACCAGGATCTGCTGCTGTCAGTAGATCGCTGACGCCAGGAGAAGGGGGGGGGGGGGGAACTTTCACTGAGATTATTATAACGTAGGAAATTGAGAAGTGATCTCACTGGAGAAGTCAACTCCACTTTATCACCTTCCTGTCACACCTTAGTGCATCTCCCGCTAGTCTATATTCCCATTGTCTTTTTCCATCTTGCATATTTCTGTCCTCTCTGTGCACCTCCTACTTCTTTTCCCTTGCCCCTTTCTCTCCTCCCATTCCCCTTTCTTTCCTCTTTATTTCTCCCCCTTTGCCTCTTTCTCCCCCCTTTCCTCTTTCTCCTCCCTCTTTGTCTTTCTCCCCCCACCTTGTCTTTCTCCCCCCTCCTTGTCTCTTACCCCCCTCCTTGTCTCTTACCCCCCTCCTTGTCTCTTCCCCCCCCTCCTTGTCTCTTCCCCCCCCTCCTTGTCTCTCTACCCTCCTCCTTGTCTTTCTCCCTCCTTGCCTATTTTTCCCTCCCCCCCTTGCCCTTGCCTCTTTATCTCTTACCCTCTTGATTCTGATGTATAAAATAAAAGTGGAACAATGATTTGCTCATCCCTCTGGTCTTTAAATTATAATTTACCCTGAAGGGTTCAAAGATGGCACTGTCTCAAAACAACTTACAGAATACTTATAGCTTCATGCACATAAAAAGAGTGATTCATTCTGGGGCAAAACTACTGCCACACAGGGGAAAATGAGCTGATTTTAATAGGGCTTTTAACCCCATCAATGCTAGTGGTAGGTCCTATGCAAAGCACTGTAAACCTCTATCATTCAGTGGGTTACACTTCCCATTTAAATCTATGTGATTTGGAGGCGGTTTGTACCCCCTGTCTATTTGGGTTTCCCCAGAATTATTCGAATTTCTTTGTGCCTAAGCTCAATATAAAGAACAATTGGGTGATATGCCAAAAGGTCCTTCATGTTGAGTTGCTTTAACATTAAAGAACATGTAAAATTCACAGCTCAGATTGCCTTAACTGCTATTGAATAACCATGACCAAATGTTCTGCCTGCATTGTGACGAAAAGTAGTTTTGTAAGTGGACTATACACGTTTTCCTTCATCACTACCCAGAACTGTGGAGGAAATGCGTCTGTGTAAAGCCCTCCAGAAAAAAACATTGTATAAGCCCTTTTGGTAGAAAAAGAATGCTGTGTGTTTTTGCTATCATTTAGCGAGGAACTTGGCCCCTGTGTTAGTCTATGACCTAAGGCTTGTGTGCTTCTGCACAAAAAGAGAGGTTATAAATCTACTGCAGCTGTTTTCCTGAAAAGGATTCCAACCACGCTGATGTGCAACTCAAGGTGCTGAGAGATTAACTTTGGACAGAAAATTACTGGCAAACTGTAGAGTAAAGTTACATTTTTTGATTTACTAGTATTAGATATAATCCAATCACCTTGGCTTTCAGTACAAAGAATGATATTCATTTAGTCATAAATCTACTGCCGGTGCGTGCTTGGCACCCTGGTGAACCTTCAGGCTGTGCTCCTCCACTCCTCCAGATAGCCCATCACAATGCATTCCCTCTTTAAAGTGATAGTAATACTTAAAATGTAAAAAAAAAAATATATGTTTTATCCTCCTAAGAAAAACAAGGCCATCCCCACTGCTGGAAGATGTTTTATTCAAAAGTGATCATAGCTTAAAGTTGAATTTTTTAGGTGTAATATCACAGTGGCCTGAAATTGTACAGTGGTGCTGTTGCTACACCATCCTATGGAGGTTTATGGTCAACTGACCAGAGCTGTCCATAGGATGGTGTAGCAACAGCGCCACTGCAACATTTCAGGCCACTGAGATATTACTCCTAAAAACATTCAAGTTTGAGCTGTGATAACCTTTGAATAAAAGGTCACTCGGCAATGCATTTTTTACATTTTACCTGTTATATCCCTTTAAGGAGATTTCAGAAATAAATTGCATCTTAGTAAGAATGTTTATAGTAAGAGAATGTATAATATGGGGAAACAAATCAGGAATCACAGGGGGTCATATTATACCACCCTTGTGTAGGTAGTTATCTAGGACACCACGGCAATCATTTTTTAATATATAATCTCTGTTCTTATTTCTGATTCATTGTCTGAACATAACGTATCTGCTTCTGTCCCTAATTGTCACAGACAGTCCCTGCTTTTGTCTTTCTGTACCTGGATCCTACTGTCCTTGTTTCAAAGTTGAATCTCAACCAAATGTTTTATGCCTTTACCATTAAAAGTTTATGAGCTTCCCCAAATATTGTTATTGATTATTTATGATTTAATATAGTAATTTGGGGTGGGTAATGTCTGTTCTGCTGTAGAAGTGCAGTTTTAAAGCACAAATATGTCCTCCTAACAATGACCCCCAACTTAACTTTGAATGGTCAGAACTCCTAATGGTACCTATGAACTTCTCTCTTGTGACTTTGTTCAAGAGATGACATCTGGGACTGACTAAAGAGATTGTGTTCATAGACGCAGCCATGAAATTTCCAAACTGGAGCAGGCAGAATACATAAGGGCTGGTAGAAAGTACTGAATACAGCAGGAAATACCATGGTTTTCAAATGTTTCAGTATCTTTGAAGTAGTGAAAATTTAAGAAAAAAATTCCCTATAACAACAACTTATGGAAAGAATCCTACACACCAGCCTAAGGTTAAATGTTCATAAATACCCTAATTTGATGCAGCTGAAGGTCTTCTTTCTAAAATGGTATGCCTTGGTATGGGTAGGTGTAATTTTATGCTTCCGGAACCCTTTGTGATATGTCAGCTCATACCAGTGGGGTACCATTTTTCTTAGAGGGGTAGTATCTATTGAATTCAGTATGAAATGACAGTTTTAAATATGTTGGTACACTTAATTGGGTGGAATTGCCTATTTTTTTTTCCCTTTAGCTCCACCACTCATTTGAATTAATGCATTATCTTCTTTCCAGAATGATGTGCTTTCAGAGCCGGATTAACACTTCACAGGGCCCTAAGCAAGGTACAATTTTGGGGGCCCCCTCCTCCCATATAGTAGTCCCCCTCATACCTACCTAACCCTGGCTACTTACACAGTGTTTAGTTTACACTACAGTTTTGTGGGCACAGGCATTCAAAGGGTTATCCAGTGATTGGAAAACTCTTTGAGATTCTGTGCCTACAAAACTGTAGTGTAAACTAAACAGTGTGTATGTAGCCAGGGTTAGGGAGGGAACCCAGAATACATTAATTTTAACTGAAAATTAACCCTTTGAATGCCAGAGAGAGGAACACAATGCATTGCAATGCATTTTAATGCAATATGTACCCTTCTCTGGTATTTAAAGGGTTGGTGGTATCAGTGTGTATAGAAGGGCATCCCCTGGTATCACTGTGTACAGAAGGTAAACTCTGATATCACTGTCAGCAGATACATAGTATAATAAAAATGTCCATCAAATAAACCAAGCACAGCAGAGAGATTCCAATTCCCTGCTCATGTCATGGTCTAAACGCAAGCAGGGAACAGATTAGATATCAAAGCAATATATATTGAAAAAACCTAAAACAAATAAATTAAGGCAGGAAACTTACTGAATCTGAGAAGACTATGCCCATGCCCGCTCTGAACGTGTTGGCTGAATATCCTGCCTTTCCACACAGACAGTTTTAGTGCATATGCCCAAACTGCAGTCTCAAGACACTGGCCCATAATTATGATTGGCCCAACAGCAATTGTCCCCCTGTACAGCCTGCCCCTGGCTATAGAGCGCAAAATTACACATCTCTGTGGTGACGTGCGTTAACACTGACGAGCGTTAACCCTTTGAGTGCCAGAGGCGTATGGAAAGCATTGCTTTGCAATGCATTCCATACCTCTCTGGCACTCAAAAAGTCAAGCATGGCCAACTAACCTGGGCATGTTACTTGTGGCACTGGCATCTAATCTGTGGTCTTTTGTTGGAGTCAGGGAGGAGGATGGAGACGGTCTCCGTCAGGCCCCCTCAGCTTGACCGGGCCCTAGGCACCCGCCTTGTGTGCCTTGCTGGTAATCCGGCTCTGTGTGCTTTATCTACCTTTTCTTCATTCCTCTAGCTGGTACAACCATTTTTCTACAGGCAAGTCTTGTCTGAAAAAATGTAACACAAAATAAGAACTTTTAGTTGGTGTAGTTTTGTGCTTCTGGTACCCCCTACAGTATGTCGGCTTACACCAGTGGGGTGACATTTTTCTCATAAAAGTGATAGCTAATTAGAACAATAGGAAATGCCATAGTTTTCAAAGATTTCAGTAAATTTAAAATGGTAGAAATGTGATGGGAAAAAAAAAATATATATATACCGTAAAATCTCAGATATAATACGCACAATTTTACTCCTCTTCACCTTATGTGAAGTGGGGGGTACGTATTATACCCGAGAAGTTTTTTTCAGAATTAAAAATATTAGAGCCCCAGCGCTTCCTTAGGCTGCACTTTTTAATCTTGAGATCCTCACAGAGCATTACCATTGGCTGGAGGCAGAAGGTCCTGAAAGTTGATTGAAGGAAGCGGGCAGCAAATGCAAGCATGCCTCCCGCAGGGAAGAGGGGACAGAGGGATCTTTTTCAGATACAGCTTAGCCATATTCAAATGCAGCCTCAGGATGTAAGTATTATTTTGTCATCGGATTGCGCTGGTGGGGAGGGAAGGTAGCTGGCAGCTCTAATTTTTCTTTCAGTAAGGGGGAAAACAAGTGTGCGTATTATACATAGGTACTCTTGTTTTCCCTTAAAATCTTGTGCATAATATACACCTGCGTATTATACACAGGTGCGTATTATACCTGAAATTTTACAGTATTTTATTTTTTTTTTCCAAATCTAATTCTAAAGTTGCCAATGGTAAACCTAAACAGATGGATAGCAAAATTCTGATTCTGATAATGTGCCTGGCTAACAGGGTACAAAAAAAAAAAAAATCCACTGGCACTGAAAGGGTTAATGGACACCTAATTTTAGAATTTTTTTTCTGACTGTTAGAAAGTGTTCTGTTTGTTGGGAACCCTGATACAAACGCATGTGACTTGTAGGCCCCACTATGCTAATGGATAAAGGGAAGTGTACACTGTATTCACTGAACATCTCTGATGCGTAATATGAATTATTTAGTATCAAAGGTTAATTGAAGATGTTCGCTCTTCTTAGAAAGGCTCATTAAAAATGCAAAGTGTACCGCAAGACATGATAAAGGCATATAGTGCAATGTAAAAGACCACAGAATTCTTCATAATATAGTAAAAGATTTGTAAGGAAATACTAATTACTACAGGCAGCTTTGGACTTGGCTCTACATTATTTGTCAGTCACACTTTTTGTGTTGGGGTGTGTGTTTGTGTACAAGTGTTTGTGTATATAATGCACAGCTCTGCAAGGCTTTACACACACTTCTTTAGAACTCAAAAGTCTAATGAGGGTGAACAGTCCATACCTTCCAGCTGTCCCTGATTTCCATGAGCCATGCTCAGTTTTGACTCCCTGCTCATGGATCATGTTGTCTCATGTTGGCTTAAAAGTAAGTTTATATAGCAACTAGCTGGAATACTATTGTCGTCTTTTTTTTTTTTTTTTTATAAAACTTGTTTGGCTGAAATTAAACGTTTAACTATGATCCTGTGCCTACCTTCCGGACAGACTGTGGTTACAGCTTTGCACCACAGTCTCTCATTCCTCCTCTGCTCCCCTCCCTTGATCTAGCCTCCTCCAATGACGGAGGATTTTTCCTTGTAAACTGGAACAATCTCTGGCCAATGAGAGAGCTCCAGCTTACATGCAGAAATCCTCCGTCATCCGAGGAGGCTGTATAGAGGGAGGGGGACAGAGGAAGAGTAACAGACTGCGGTACAGAGCTGTAACTACAGTCTGGAAGGAAGGCACAGGATCATCGTTAAACATTTAATTTCGGCCAAACAACAAATTAAAAAAATAAAAAAGTATTCCAGCTATTCGCTCTATAAACTTACATTTCTCTGTCGTCCAATACAGGTTACTGGTAACTTTGGGTAGGCAATCCGCCCCTTTAATTGTAAGCAGGAACATTTCTAGAATTGTATGCAGGGTGTGAAGCCTACCTTCCCTCCTTGGCTGCAGCTAGCCAACCAGCTCCAGAAAGATTTGTTCCTTGGTGAAGACACCTGCAAGAGAACAGTTATGCTATAGGTTTAGAAATGTTTTATTTTTCTGTTAGAAATGGAATACCACCATTAGGTGGATTACCATAACTGACAATGCCCTTAGATGTGGCTAGCTCAGTATCCAGGTGCTTTTTGTGGACCTTAAGCCCTGGGGGGAAAATCTTGGCTACAAGTTCTTTCCTCAGGAGTTGCCCACCAAGGCTTCTTCTTTAAACATGGTAATCTTAAGACAGAAGATCTGCAGGAAAAGTGAGCAACCCTTTGAGTGCTGCAGGTCCACATGTTCCACAGTGCCCCTCCGCACAGGGGTTTACCTTTGGAGTTCCTATTGCACACTCCTGCACTCACTGGGTCTCTCTGTATGTCTTTTGGGTGTTTTGGAGCATGTTTATGTGGTACTTTAACCCTTCAGCTGCTGGTTTTACATCTTTTGGGGGGTTTTCTGACACTTCCTACTGGTTCAGTGTTTTTTGGGTATCCTAACATGTTCTAGTGATGATTCATGCATTTTTGTTTTACAGTTTCAATTTTGCAAAATTTAAGTAAAGGCGCGCTTTACCGTATAGGTGCCATTGCTCCATTCACTACTATGGGACTTCACAGTTTGGGACATATTTCTGCAACCACTTAACCTAGCGACTTGAGAGATGGCTCATTTTTCTTGTCTGCCCTTGCTCTATCATCCAGTTCATGTTTCCAGTGTGTTGGGGGGCTCAGGGGGCTTCGGGCACTGTTTGGGTATTTTTCCCGGGAAAACTACATTTCCCATGAGAGCTTGCTTCGCCTGCTTGTTTCTGATTGGCTTCTGCCACGGCAGCCATTTTGTGCCATTTCCAGAACGAGTAACCTAAGCAGGGCTTGGACTCTCCTCCTCTCCTCTGCTGATTAATCCTTCTTCTGCCAGATAAGATTTCTGGGGTGAAACCTTAATCCTACACACTTTACTTGGGTGATTTCTTATACTGTATGGTTATTTGACACTGTGAGAATGTCTATACTGTTGGTGCTTGGTGCCAGACCTAAGACGGGTCTCTGTATCCCCTATTGTGCATTGCTCTTCCTGTCATTCAGGTTTACCTAGAGAATTCTCAGGTCATTTATGCCCAGCATGTTCTGATGTCCCTGAGAGTCTCCTAGCCATGCATTAGAGCCAGTTTGGGTGCAAGAGTTCAAGGCTGCTACCAGGGACCTTAGGACTACATTGCAACTCTTTCCATCCCAGTTACAGGGGGTCTTCCATTCTTGGCAGACCCCCTCCTCTGTCAAGTCTTCATTGCCAAAACCTCAGGTAGTACCTGATGTATCAGATTCCTCTGAGGAGGAACCGCTGGTGGATTTAGATGTTGAGGAATGTTCTGCTGTGGGCTTCTCTCAGTTTTTTGGGGACCCTTTTGAGGCTGATCCTAAGCCCTGGGCTGAGGGCCTGATCAGGCCTGTTTTGCATACCCTTAACATTCCCTTAGTTCAGGAGTTCCTTCTGATCCCTCTGATGTGTTTCAGGAGTATAAAAAACCCCTTACTTGCTTTCCACCTAACCCCACTCTTGACTGCCTTGTTTCTGAAGAATGGAAATCTCCGGTCAAGAAACCTTCTGTGTCCAAGAAATTTGCCAAGCTTTATCCCTTCTCTGAGGCAGTGCTTGCTCAGTGGGTTCATCCGCCCAAAGTGGATTCACCTATTTCCAGGTTATCTAAGTCTACTGCCTTGCCAGTCTCTGATGCGTCTGCTCTGAAAGACTGGACTGACAAGAAACTTGAGGTCTCCCTCAAGTCCTTTTTTGCCACCGCTGGTACTGTCATGCGTCCAGCATTCACTGCAGCATGGGTGAAGCTGGCCATTGCGGTCTGGACTGAACAGCTCCCCCTACTTTGGATATGTAGCACCTTCTTGCCAACATTTCTCAGGCCCAGCACTATGTTTCTGCTGCCTTATTTGATGCCATCCGTTTAGTGACTAGGGTTTCCACCATGTCTGTGGTTGCCAGACGGGCTCTTTGGCTCAAGATCTGGTCTGCTGACACTGCTTCCAAGAAAGCATTGCTCTCCTTACCTTTTCAAGGTACTTCCTTGTTTGGGCCAGATCTTAAAGATCTGATCAGTGAGGCCACAGGGGGTAAGAGTACACTTCTACCCTTGGTCCCCAGGAAGAAAACGGCGCTTAAGCGTAATTGGTATTTTCGTTCCTTTCAGACTGAGACATGTTCGGTGAACCAGACGGTTCACTTAGCTCTGTGTGCCTCCTCCAAGCCCAAACAGCAATGGAAGCCCAAGGTCTCTTCCAAGCCTCCTTCGGCATGAATCACCGAACCCGGGTCCAAACTCTGCTGTGGTTGGTAGTCTGTGTCACTACCACAGTATCTGGAAGGATTCAGTGGCAGACCCGTGGGTTTTACAGGTGGTGACTGAAGGGTACAAGATCCCTTTTGTCTCTCTTCTGCTTCTTTCCTTCTCATACGCCTCAGGACGCGGAGAAACGCCGGCTGTTCAACGGCGCTATTCAGGCTTTTCTGGACAAGGATGTTCTAGAGCCGGTTCCAGTTCAGGACAGAGGTATGGGTTTTTACTCAAACCTCTTTGTGGTCTCCAAAAAGGACGACGGTTGTCGTCCCGTTTTGGATTTGAAGGATCTCAATTCCTTTGTGATCTGGACCCATTATCACCAGGAGTCTCTACGGACGGTGATTGCTGCTATGTCCCCTGGGGAAATCCTTGCTACCCTGGATCTTCAGGACGCGTATTTACACATCGCCATTCATCCAGAGAGCCAGCAGTATCTCAGACTTGCATGCGACCGAGGGCATTTTCAGTTTTCAGCTCTTCCCTGTGGTCTGACTACAGCTCCTCAATTTTTCAGCCGTGTCCTGGGAGCCTTATTGTCTGTCCTCCACCGGGACGGCATCAGAGTTTCTCCATACATGGACGACCTGCTTCTGAAAGCCCCCTCTGCGGAACTTCTTCATCAGCAGGTTCAGCGATGCATTCACGCTCTCACCCATGGGTGGATCATCAACATGGTCAAGTTAGATCTTGTCCCATCCCAGTGTCTGGTCTTCCTGGGCCTTCTCTTCAAAACTCAGAAGAGCATGGTGTTCCTCACGTATGAGGTAGCTCACCAGATTGCCCACAGGGTTTCTGCAGTTCTGGCTCAAGATCCAGTTCCAGCCAAGAAGCTGTCCTCTCTAGTGGGTAAATTCATGTCCATCATAGAAGCGGTCCCGTTTGCCATGGCACACACCAGGGAACTCCAGAGGTTTGTGATCCAGGTGTGCAGGGGTCATCCAGACCTTCTGAAGATGTCAGTGTCCCTCCCTCATCATGTGGAACTGAGTTTGTCATGGTGGCTCGACCTCTCGAATCTGCTGAAAGGCAAGTCCTTCCTGGTATCCTTCAGACCACGGTGACAACGGATGCCACCTGTCCAGATGGGGAGCAGTCCGGACTTCCTCAGTTGACACACAGTGGACAGCTGAGAGTGTGAGTTGCACCCAGAGGTGTTCACCCTCATTGTTCAAAAGTGGGGTCTTCCTTATATCGACCTGATGGCAACAAGACACAAGATTCCGAGGTTCTGCTCATAGTCGTCCAGCCTTCAAGAATCCCCCTTTTCAGCGCTCTCACATTTGAGTCTTTGGCTACTATTCCTCTACGCCTGTTGACATTGAAAATGGACTTTCTCCTGGTGATAGTGTCCGTTCGCCGTGTCGCAGAGTTACACGCTCTGTCCTGTAAGCCACCCTATTTGGTGTTTCACAAGGACAAGGCGGTGCTTCACACTTCTCGGGAGTTTTTCCCAAAGGTGGTTTCGGAGTTCCACATTAATCAGGAGATTATGGTGCCTTCTTTCTGCCCTGACCCCACCACTGACAAGGAGAGGAATCTCCACTTGTTAGATGTGGTGCGTTGTCTCAAGTTTTATGTATATCGCATTGAGTCTATCAGGCAATCTTATGTGCTGTTCGTTATTCCTGAGGGTCCCAGGCCAGGAAGACCTGCATCCAAACTGACTATTGCTTCTTGGATCAAGTCCACTATTCGTAAGTCTTACAAGCTGAGGAAGAAGCCTGTCCTCTTTAGGGTCAAGGCTCATTCTACAAGATCTATGGGGCTTCTAAGAATCAGGCCTCTGCTGATCAGTTGTGCAAGGCTGCCACTTGGTCATCTGTGCACACCTTTTAGAAGCATTACCGTGTTGATGTGCTGGCATCGGCTGATGCCAGCTTTGGGAGGAAAATCTTGGAGGCAGTCTTGCCTGTCTAGGATCTTCTTCGGTTCTTGGCGCTTCCTTCACTTTTGAGCCCTATTGGCTCTAGTTCAGTGTGTAACAGTTTGGGGTGTTGTTACCCCTGTTTCATGTCCGTTGACACTTCATTGTTTTGTTGGGCTCTATCTGATCTGATCATATCTGCTCTGGTGACTTTGGGGGCCTTACGCCTGGTCCTTGCCTTACTTCCCACCTCTGGGAAACTCAATGGTTGTACGTCACAAATTTACCAGTAACCTGTATTGGACGACAGAGAAAAGAGGATTTTAGTCTTACCTGATAAATCCTTTTCTCTTAGTCCATACAGGTTACTGGTCTCCCACCCTGTCAAGGGACCATGCTTGGCTCTCCTGTGGCAGACCGTGGGGGTCCTTCGGGGTCATGCTCACAGCAGTCTTCTTTCCCTTCTACTATCTTCAATAGTTAGTGTCCCAAATCTTTCTGGAGCTGGTTGGCTAGCTGCAGCCAAGGTGGGAAGGTAGGTTCCACCCCCTGCATACAATTCTAGAATTGTTCCTGCCTACAATTAAAGGGGCGGATCTCCTACCCAAAGTTACCAGTGACCTGTATGGACTAAGAGAAAAGGATTTAACAGGTAAGACTAAAATCCTCTTTTAAACCAAACTTTTATAGGGGTGATAGTTCCCCTTTAAGGACATGTGATATGCCAGGACAGACACGTGTCCGGGCATTAAGGACTGGTGACGGTGCTGGCATGATCGCAGCATGGTTACACTCCCCACTGTGATCAGAGATCATGTTTCTGTAAAAACAAAAAAGAAATAAAAATTAATTGTGGTCCTAGAGCTTCCCATCCCTGGACCACGCGGTCTTTAAGAGGTTAATGTTGCTTGGTTGTATGATGTCATGTATTGTTTAGGTATTGGCAATGCTGTAGAAATACAGTTCTAAGTCTGTTGTACTAGGTTTTATGTTACTGCCGTGCTTCATAGTACTATGGCTACAAGTGACCATGCATATTGTGATTGACCAGGGGAAAAGTGGCCTAGGAAATTCTTTTGCAATGTTGACATGTTTGCATTCCCATATGTATTATTATGTTACTTTTTGGTGTATTTCTTGGGTGCAATATGTAAACATGCTGTTAATAGCAATTGAAGCTCTGGCACTCAGAGGTTTAAACTGAGTGTTAGAATTACACGATTTGCTTGTTGGCCTTTGCTTGTTTTGTGTTCATTGCATCATTTAATTGACAGTTGAGCAATATTGAATGTAACAAGCTATTTATATTTGATCTCTAAATTTAGCCACCATGAGGTGTTCTTGGAAGCACATACAGCTATGGTGGGAGTCCCTGTACATGATGTATTAGCAAAGTGTGTATATCATACTATGGCCTTCCTGAATTTCCTAGCAAGCTGGCAGCATTTATTATAGGATTCATAATGTGTGCACTAGGAAAACTAGAGCATACTTAAAGCGGAACTACCACCTCTAAACAACTTGAACTTAAATAATTCCCCATCTGGCGACTAGCTTCTTAGTAGCGCTAGTCACCAGATTTATTACCTTGTTACAGAGGATTATCAATTCTTGTCGGGCTGACAGGCAGGAAGGAGCGCAGACATCTTCCCATAGTGACGTCTGCACGCCTGCTCTATCAGTCCCAGCCGGCTCTAGGAGGCATTTCTAGGAGCCTTTCAGGTCTGGAAGGGACTTACAGTGCAGACGTCACTATGGGAAGATGTCTGTGCTCCGTCTAAGAATTGATAATCCTCTTTAACAGGGTAATAATTCTGGTGACTAGCGCTACTAAGCAGCTAGTTGGCAGATGGAGAATTATTTAAACTCAAGTCGTTTAGCGGTGGTAGTTCCTCTTTAAAAGGATAGTAATACATGCCAATAAATGTATCTCCATTTAAAGGGGATCTATCACCCCTGTACAAGTGTGGCTTAAATGACAGCTTATATAGCGGATATCACAATGTCTTTATTATTTGGGGATTTTAAATCTCTATTTCGCCGAAAAATAATGTTTAACAAGTGCCCTGCACCCTACTTCTGGATAGACTGCTGGTACAGCTCTCTACCCGCAGTCTATCAGTCTACCTCTGCTCCCCTTCCTCTAACCAGCCTCCTCCGATGACTGAGCTTCTGTCTGTAAACTGGAGAGCTCTCATTGGCTAGATATCGATCTCTGCCAATGAGAGCTCTCCAGCATACAGACAGAATCCTCCGTCATCGTAGAGGGAGGGAAGCAGAGGCAGGCTCTCTTTTGAGAGTACCTCCTTACTACCTGCACCTATACAGTTCAGTCTTGTTCATTTAATATGAGATTGTTATGTTTTGTCTGTTATATTCAGATTGGCACAAAATGGATTTGTGTGCATTCTGGATACTGAATACCCAAAATGTGGCTTCAAATTTAATTTGTTTCGACAGGTCAACATATGATACATGCTTGGAAATGACATGCAATGTATATACATAAATCACCATTAATCTTAATCCTTTGAGTGCCAGAGGGGTACTCAACGCATTTCTTTGCAATGCGTTGCATACACTTCTGGCACTCAAAGGTTAACATATGTGAATGCAATTAATAACAATATACTGATGGAAAGTGATACACAGATAACTGAACGTTATGTCCTTCAGCTAAGATCCACGTTTGTATCTGTAAATGCAAGGCTGTACAACCTGTACTCCTCCAGCAGTTGGAGCAAATCGCCTACACCATAGGGAACAAATGACCAATCATATGGATTTTAATGGAGTTTTCAACACCTTGAATGGTAGAGAGTTCTCCAGTGCATTGAGAAGCAATGCATTGGCGACGTCTCTACCATTCAAGAGGTTAAAGGTCACATTTAAATCAAAAATACTTTGTGGAATCTTTGTCACCTGTGGTGCATTCGGTATGCTCCAGAATTTCTTCTCTTCAGATTCCCCAGGAAGTCCTATTTGTTTTATACAACCACCAGCTGGTCTATTTTAAATCATCTCTTATAAGAGAATTCCATAGAGCTACTAACATCATTTTCAATCATTTTTAAATTATATAATTTTACTTTATGCCTCCAAAATGAGATCATTTCATAATTTCATGATTTCAGCATCTAGGTAAAAATGTATAATGCTTTGGCCTTAACGCAATTAATATTACATGACCTAATGATAGACAATTGACAATTTTAAGTGTGCCAATGCTAGTCACTTTATCCACTCACTGAACTTTCGCAGACAATAGAAAATCATGCAGAGCCTAAAGCTGCAATGAACTTTTAAAGGGGGAGTAATGTTTCATAGAAAAAGTACCTCCAAGTAATCTTCATAGTATTTGCGGCTTGGAGACAGTTATTTCAATACTGTCCAAGTTGTAGTTCAAGAGTAATTGATTAATTATCCCCCTCCCACCCCTTTTCCTGATGTAACACTGCACACCTCAGAGAAGCAAGAGTGTTCGGATGGATCGCAGCAAAATACAATCTTCAGTGAGCATAAGAAAAAACCTGTCCAGGGCGGCAGGGCTTTCCTTATGCTCACAGTAAGAACATTGTACCTTGCTGCTACCTGTCCAGTCAAGAGACCAGATTCCACATCTGAGGGGAGGCGGCTTACACTAGGTAAAAGGGGTGTGAGGGGGATATTTTATCATTCAATTACTCTTCAACTACAACTCTGACAGTATTGAAATAACGATCTCCATGACCCAAATGCTATGAAGATTAATCTGAGCTGCTTTTTTTGTGAAACATTGCTATCCCTTTAATTATGTGTTTTACATAGGAGCCACATGAACTAATTGTTATTGTTGTTTATAACCCCACAAAAGGGCTAATTAAAGCAGAAGTATCACCCTATATAAAGTCATTCCCCAATAATTAGGTACATAGCGATATGTTTCTTAACTGCTATTATCAGGTACAAGTACCAAGTAATCCTTCTATTTCTGAGATTGACAGCCAGGCATCTTGCTTTAGAGCCATCTGGACGACTGCATCCTCCATCCCTTCCTGTACCTTAAGGTACAATGCAACGCCTCCTAGAAGAGACCGGGATGGACAGTGCAGGAACACAGACATCACTAAGTCAAGATGCCTGCATGCATGCCTGACCGCCGGTCTGTGAAAAAGGATTACTTCAGAACTTTGTACTTATGTCTGATAATAGCACTGTTAAGAAACATATTGCTATATACTTAATTATTGGGGAATTACTTTATATAGGGTGTTAGTTGCGCTTTAACATGTTCAGTAGAACTGTAGAATCGTCCTGCTCCTGTTGTGTCTTCCATGTTGTACTCTCCTTTCTTCTGTGTTCCACCACCGATTTCTGCTCTGGGGTGGTGTTTCTGATTGCTGGCCCAAGTGAGTGCCAGCCAGTTTTATTGGCTATCACCCATAAGGACCTGTCATTCATTGGAATTTGAGATGAGCATCACAGCCTTCATCGGTGTTTGTATGAAAGGTCTGCCGGAAGCTGTGCTGTGCAAATATTTCTTGCTGCATTTTTACTGCATTCCTGTGTGAACACTGTAATGATGCAATATGCTTTGGTGTGTTCATATGAGGCAATGATTGATTGCTTGTGTATAAGGCCATCATTATATCATTAACAACGGGTGACATAGCCAAATCAGCATCTGTACGTTGGTGTTGCCCATATAAAAGAGGCCTAACATGTTCGGCGGCACTGCTCAATTCAGGACTATATTTCCAAAGTGTTCTTCTGTGATACCAAAATCCCACTTTTTCTCTCTGGTGTCCCTCTTTTTAGGAGATCAGAATGTATAATATATAAAAAGAGTATTACATTGCGCCACAGCAGTAAAACTCTCATTAATGTCTGTTTAAATTTCAGTATGTTTGTTAATAATTAGTTTTTGTAAATAAAATACTTTGGGCTTGCTCTAAATCATTTATTCAGTTAACAAAAGAGGTGTCAATAGGTCATGAAATAACCTGATCATTCTTGTTAATGCCCCGCCCATCAGCCACACCATCTGTAACACCACCTAACACAAAAGTGTCCCTCTGGCCATTTGAAATGATGGGAGGTATGGAGGAGTGTCACAAGCGAAGGCTATAAGCCCTGCTGAGACAGTGGGGAGAGTGTAGGAGGGAATGGGTTAACAATACCAGACCCCTGGTTACCCGTTACTATACCTATCGACCACCAAATTAACCCCTGAAATCCCTCCTGCACTATCACACCAGTACTACAATTCACTGCCACCACCAAGACTTTATATCTGGGCGTCTTAGGTTTCCCCAAACACACAGAATTACAGTATAAAATCACCTCAATAAGCAAACATTTAGACTTAACCCTTTAGTAGAGTGTTCTAACTGAGCTTCCTTCAGAGTAGTGAGTTCATGTTAGAGAACAGAGACAAGAGCAGATTAATTGAACATTTAATCTGAAAAAAGGCTTCACAGTGCTGGTTACTAAAATATAGAAATAAAGGACATACAGAAATAAAGATTATATACTGGCAAAACAGTCCAAGTAAAATGGGAGAAACACAAGAAATCCTTAAATACTATTACTGATATTTTAAGATTCCTTGGGAACTTCTGATGGTATATCCCCCTTCAGTTGTTACAAAGAAATTCACTGTTTTTATCCAAAAACCCATATTAAATTGGAGTCCATAGTTGCTTCTGGGTGTTTCCTGGGAGGGTCAGGGGTCTGGCCTGACCATTTACAGCCCACTCAATCAGATCTGTCAGGGATGCTACTGCAGAGTTCTACCTGAAAAATCATAAGGCTTCCCAAAACATGCAACCCACAGCACACTTAACACAACACATAATGTTATAATAATCATATTCCTCATATCTGTGTGAATATCTGGACACCAAACATTCTGGGTCTAAAAGGTTGTAAAGTGGCTATTCTTGTAACTCCTAGCAGGAACACCTCCCCCTGGCATGTTTGGTACCTACCACAAGGTTAAAACCTGGGCATTCTGATTATATATGTGTATTGAACCATTTTACACTATATATATATATTATATACATGTTCTCCCTATTTCATAATATTTGACTGGCCCCTGGATGAACCCCATCAGAACCAAGGGTCCAATATAGTTTGATACTCTGTTCTGCTCCGGTGATCTACTCATTCAGTTTCTGGTGGTGATATCTACTCAGCTATTTTTATGGCCTAGGACTGGTGCACTTTGAATAACATACAGGTCAGCAAACAAACAAATTATACAGCCCAGTGGGCCAACTCATGCCTTGGCATGACGAGGAGTAATTAAATCAAAAACAAATAGCTGATGGCTCTGAATGCTGTTCATTTAATTAGGTATTCAGGGCCATATTCAGTAAGGTAAAGCTTAGCAATTCTGGAGTAAACTAACTGTACCATAGGGAACATATTAAAAAAAACAAATTCCCCTTGATTTAAATGTAGCTTTTAACTACCACCCAATGCTTTGAGGACCTGTCTGCCATTCAAGGGCTTAAAATGGCCATTTAAATCTAGTTTTTTTTTTCTCCCCTGTGGTATAGTTATTTTGCTCCAGGACTGCAACTCTGTAGCTTACTGAATACAGCTTTGTGTCAGCTGAGTTTTGTTAATAAAGTCCTATTGTTTCTATAACATAAATTTCGAATGCTTCCATTTTTCTCTAAGGTGGAAATAACTCATTATCACAAGAATAAAGGGTGTTCATTGATTTACTAATGGGATTACACATCTACAACGGTACATTTTCACCCCTTAACGACCAGAGGGGTGTGCAGTGCGTTTCAAAGCAATATTCTGCACACCCATCTGGTCTTTAAGGGGTTAAAAAATAGAGACCATAGAAGTGGAAAGTATTGTAGCTTACTGAACATATATTCAGAGTCATGCCCGGTGTCCCATTATTTTTCTCTTATTTGTGGTCGTAAAGTAAAAAAATTTTTTTTTTTTTTTTTTTAAGTGGCCATTGTAGTGTGTAGGGCTGAGAAATTCAGTGTATAGTGAGGAGCCAGCCAGTGAATGCTTACACTTAGGGGAAAGAGTTGTGCAATATAACAATGTATGGGAAGCTGATGGTACTGGGGGGACAAGCAAGATTATCCTGAAATCTATGGGAGAGTTTTTGCCATTTGTAGGATTCTTCCTCTGATATGTGGGATGTTTTAGAAGAGGGCAGATTTGGTTCAGTTGATATTTACAATAATGATTGCATACTTACTACAAAGTGCAAAATATATCCATTAACTTTCTGCAGTACGAACTTTCTGGCATTTAAAGGGTAAAATCTAGGTGTAACACACTCCCTTCCATCACAACAGTATCCCTGCTGAATTACTGTGCACACTAATGTCATATCTACACAGAGAGCCTGTGCTGAGCTTCTGTGTTTCCACATAAAGTTTATCTCAAGAGTATCCGATAGCGCAAAGGGAATTGAGTTAATTATGATATGTGTATGTATATATTAGGAATAATTGCTTGGGGATGGTTGCAGTATTCTGGCATGGAGGTCTGTCCATGGACATGGCATCCATGACTGATTGAAGATTTTATCTCTTACAAAAGCACAAGGGCAAATTCATGGACATTTAGAAATTTCTAGCTGTAGTCTCTATTTAATAATATTTGCCCTCAGTGAACAAATTCTCCCTGGGCTTCACCTCACCTGAGATGGTGCCCTCATATACAGAATGCCTTCTGATTTTGTCTGTTGCCTGCTGCAGTTCCACAGCCAATAGGAATGAGACTGCAACTGGCAGCTTCAATTTGTGCTGAAGATAGGATAATTTCAACACAATCCTTGGACAGCACTCAAAGGGTGAATTAAGTATGCAAGGGGTGTGCAACACAATGCTTCACAATGTATTGCACACACTTCTGGTCCTGAAAGGATTAATAAATAGACATTGTAGTATTATTGGATCATGTTGCCATCACTCTTCTGATGCACGGAACATAGATATGTTTGTGGAGAAAAGCTAAGTTTGCCCATTAGGGGACACTTCCCATCTAAAAAAAATCAAGTTTCATTTCCAAAAACTTTTTAATAAAATACCTCTCAGCAGCAGTACCACCCTTGTTTTACCTTACAGGATACATTTTGTTATATATTAAGTGTGACTATCCCATTTATTTGCCTTGCGCTCTATGGTAGAATCTGGAAACATTCTCTCAATTTACTAAGGCTTAACCCTTTGAATGCCAGAGGGGTACACCGTGCATGCCCCTCTGGCGCTCAAAGGGTTAAAATATAGTTTATATATTCTCTGTAGGGTCGGCCATTCCTCCCCCCCCCCGTGCACCGTGGCTCCCATTACCATAGTTATCATGATAGGTGTTTTAATGTCTGCTCCAGTTTTAATGGGGACAGTTCAGAATTAGACTATGGATCATGTGGTGGGCCATGAAAAATGTTCCTTCTAGCCACATGCATATGCAAAGATAACAGCCTTCTCCATCCTTCCCTCCTACTTTTTCAGCCAGTGACAGCTGGGCATTACTGCCGTACCTCTCCCTTTGGCATCGCCTCCATTCTGTCTACTTCATGTTGGAGAGGTACACAGACCCGTATGTGTGTCACTTAATCGGATCGATCCATAACTGCTCCGAACCAAAAGCCAAATATCTCTAATGAAAAATACTTCTACTGTTACAGCAATGCTTATTATATAAACAAAATGTTCTTCATCTAAATCACATTGATTGTAGTTTGAGCACCGTGTAAGTCATAACTGTTACATTACATTTTACATTTTGCCTGCTCTTAAACAGACCATAAACACAAATGCTACTTCTTGCCAGTTTTAAGACACAATATGAAAATGCTCACAAGAGGAAAAAATTCACAACTGTAAGCTGTTGCCAGTGCCTGTATATTTAACCATTATTTACTTCAAAAACTACACAGAAAATAATTTAACCCTTTGAGTACCAGAGGATTGCACACACCGTCTGACACTGAAAGGGTTAAGATGTCTCTAGCATCCTAGAAGTTTAAAATGGGTTGAAAATGGCTACATTAACTCCTACCATAATATTGCCCTCTGCTCTTTCACCCAGATTGTTAAAGCCCTCTTCTGATAATACAGCCATTTCGACATCTGAATCAAAACAAGGAAGTTGAAGCTACACAACTTTATTACAAGGGTACATGCAGTGATTATATACAGAACTGCAAGACAAGGGGAGTTTATGCATCTACAACTCCTGTTGTTTTGTGGAGCCAACTTTTTAGCTTGAAGACCTATTAGGACCAAATACAATATGATATAGATGAATCATTCTGAAGCATTACTATCCCCCCATGTCCATCTCCCATTTTCCTTTCAATCTACTCATTTCTGGCCAGTCATAACTATTACTGCACATTGTCATATGTCCATAGGTAGGAACCGCTGGGTTTGCCCCGGAGACTCCGGATTTGTAGTGAATTACCAGGTCTCAAGGGACAGGGGCTGATTCTCCAGTGGTGGGGTGTTTCTTATGAAAATCTAACCACTTCTGCTCCTTCCCAGCCTGTTCCTCCCACTTCTCCACTCTGTTCAGCCCACTTCCTGCCCACTTTATTGGCCTGTTAAGCTCCACCCATTTGTGATGCAAATCACATCATTTGTATCCTCCCACCAGCACCACATGAGTCCCCTCTGAACTCTAGAAGAAGTCCCCAGGTATGCATATGTCTTCTTTCAACCCGCCACTTTTTGTACGGGCAACGCCATACTTCGTTTGCTACTTTAATATAAAATAATGACATTTTACAGATGGGAGCTGGAAGTACATGATAAAATTATATATGCCAATTTCCTTTTTCGGTGTTGATGTTCCTTTAGGTAATCTATTTTACATATCTCAATTATCACTCATGGATTGCATGGAAACACTACATATATTCAGTTAGATTTCTCAAAGGCTTGTAGTTACATTTGAAGAGTTTTTTTTCATCTCATTTGTTTTTACCTTTTGCAATGTCTGTGTTGGAGATTCTCTTGCATTTAAGGAGTTGATTCTCAATGTACTGGAGACATCTCTAGCATCCACGAGCCATGGCTGTAATAAGCCAGAAGATCAAATGCTTGCTGTGCAAATGTGATAACTTTATCTGATTTATGTATTCCAGATATGTTCTCTTTTATTTTTAACCTCCATATTGTAACATATTAAACATACCACTGGTATCAGGAAATGTGTAGAAAATGGGTTGATGCACAGCTAGTGCTGTGTAAATAATGAGGATTTAACCTGCATCTCTGCAGAATACAAAAAAACACATTGAATAAAATCCTCCCCATATTGAGCAAAAAGAACCTTTACCAAATACAAAACAAGAGTTGTATCAGTTGCCCAGAAATTCCTGATTGTGTTTTTTGCCAAGAATTAGCACCTCAATGAGAAATGCTTGCTCCTGTTTTGCGCATGGCATTGCC
This sequence comes from Rhinophrynus dorsalis, assembly GCA_037306005.1. Taxonomy (NCBI): domain Eukaryota; kingdom Metazoa; phylum Chordata; class Amphibia; order Anura; family Rhinophrynidae; genus Rhinophrynus; species Rhinophrynus dorsalis. The sequence continues at coordinate 165,997,262 of CM074718.1, forward strand.
AGAGCCCAGTGACCTGCTTCCCTCCAGCTGTTGTAGTGTTAGAGTTCCAGTCATCTTCAGCCTGCCGTTTGCTGGAAGAGGATTATGGGAGTTATAGTCTAACAACAGCTGGAAGACTAAAGGTTGCCAGCCCCTAGTATATGCACAGGAAATTGCACTAGGTTTTGGCTACAGAATTGCACAAAACTAATTCTTTGTTTATTACAAATCATTCCATTATCCTTGGAAACCCTTCTGTCTGTTTTCCTCTTCTTACACACGTGATATACTCATTTAAACTTGTCTCTCTTCCTTCTCTAGTGTTTATTATTTCCCCTTGTATAGATTTACAGTAATAAAGTCAACATTTGCACACATGCACCTGTTGAATTCTGAAATGTTGGAGCAGAGGTATGTAAAATTCGGTGCAGAGGACAATTTTCATCTGATCTTAGGGTCTAGGGGGGTTGTACACATGTTTGCAGTACTGATATATATATACATAACCTAGCTTCTGTTATGCTATTTATGAACTTAATGGAATCATTTTAGGGGACTCGTTGCTAGAGAAAGACCTGGGAATCCTTGTAAGCTGCAAACTTGGAAACAGTGACCAGTGTCAAATAGCAGTAGCAAAAACAAACAAAATCCTGTGTTGCATAAAAAAAGGGGTATTGAAGCAAGAGTGTACAAATCATTGGTAAGACCTCACCTCAGATATGCAGTACACTTTCGGGCACCAGTTCTGAATAGGCTATTCTAGATCTGGAGCGAATACAGTGAAGAGTAACAAAATTAATTAGGGGAATGGAGGACTTGACGTATGAGGAACCACTAGACAAACTTGGTTTATTTACTCTAGAGAAAAGACGACAAAGAGGAGATCTTATCACAATGTACAAGTATATGAGAGGTCAATCCAAGGATCTTTCTGGTGAGCTATTCATTCCAAGTCCTGATCAAATAACCAGGAGACACCCCTCAAAATTAGTGGAAAGGAGGTTTTCGACTTCAACAGAGTAAAGGATTTTTTACAGTATGGTCTGTTAAATTATGGAATTCCTTGCATAAGGCTGTGGTTTTGGCAGATACAAAATTTCTAAAGGCAGCATACACGGTTATAGTGTGTGTTAGTAGGCAAAACAGGAAAGTCTGGTAAAGACTAATTTATTTGGCAGCAGGAAAGTTTATATAATTCTCATTTTTATGGGTTACGAGGCAAAGGTTGAACTTGATGGACTTTTGATGTCTTTTTTCAACCTAATTTACTATATTCCTATTCCCTGAAAAAGTAAGAATTATGCATTTCTCTCAAACCACAAGTTTGATCCAAATGCATCATTGTGCTAGTACGGAGATATATATAACTGATAATCTCCATAAAATTTTACAAAACCAGCAGACAAGCCAAGACATAATATAAATGTAATTACACAGTCTGAAAGCTGTTAAATGTGTGTTCTTTCAGAATGATTATGTGTTTTTCTTCAGTAATCCTCCACTACCAGAACAAGTATACAGAGGAAGGTAAGGTGATTATAGTCTCTCTGGTGAATTTACTGAGCAGTCACCAGATATGCATCCATTATTACGTCTACCTTTTGTGTCCTTATGCCCTTTAAGGTCAGTACTCACTCCACCAGAGTGATGGGTGCTTTCTGGGCCTACTAGAAACTGGTCTCTGCAGAGCAGTTGTACAAGACAATAGAAAAGTGGTTGTCCCTTCGCACATTTGCTTAACACTCCAAAGTCAGTGCTCTAGCCTAGGCTGAGGCCAGTATTGGACAGAAGGTCCTATAGGCTGTAGTGCCTGTGCAAGAATACTTCTTGCCTTCTATTAACTTTGTTGTGTTTTTAAAAAAAAAAAACAAAAAAAAACAAAAAAAACCTGAAGGATGTATTATCAAAATCTGATCAATCTGAAAAATATATAAGTCAACCAGATTATTTGCAACCCAAGAAGGGTGCCAAAGATACATAATCAGTAAATGTCTGAAAACTGAGAAATGAATAGATCCAAATATTGGGGAACCAGTTAAGATTAACCACCATTTATCATGCCATTTTCAATATGTCGTCTGTTTGTTTTCCATGCCCCAAATTATATGTGGGTAAAAACCAACCCTACATTGAAGGATGCATGAATGTGCATCCCTAAATAATACAATGTCTTATAGTGAGGAATATTTCAATAATCCAATAGCTTGACATTTTAAAGAAAACTATCCTTAATTGAATCATATGCAATGTCAACAATTGACAGAGAGGAGAAACGGGAAAAAAACATGGAAATTTGGAAAAGAAGCTGAGGAATAAACAGTGGTGAATATATGATTTGGGCACACAGCCCCAAAATGGACTGAATGAAAAATTTAGTCTGAATTGCTATTTATAAATAAGATGGCCCTTGGACTTTACAATATGTTTTGTTGTGTTTTTTTTTTTTTTCCTTTTTGTGCTGTTTGTTTGTTTCTATATCTCGTTTAGTCTTTAACACTTCCGAGGATCTTCTACCTTGGAGTTCTGGAGGTTTCTCCTGACCTTTGTCATTGATGGTTTGGGTCTTTAATCACAGATGCTAGACGCAGGCTCATTGTTTATCATTGGGGAAAGTGGCCTATAACCACTGAAATGTACTCAATTATAATAGAGTTCAAATAAATATTTTATTTTAAAGACTGTTGTGCCTCTCTCTCTAACTTGGCAGCAGCTAAGCGTGGTCTGCATGAACACAGCACATTGAAAGGAGCTCCCAACATAACAGGATTTACAGGTATTGGTGTGCCTTCATTTTGACTGTTTCACCTCTGCCAACAGCACAGAGCATTTCTTGTGATCACTTTGTTTATCTGTGATCTGATGTGGGCAAAAGTGTGCAAGGGGTTTCTGGGAAGCTTGAAACCCTCTTTTAATTTGGAACATAACATAGGTTTATGAAAGGCAAAAGTGTTCCAACTTTGTAAGGCTGATGAATTGGTGTAATTAGTTTGTTCCAGGATTGCTCTTGTTGTATTTAACAGTATTAGCAGTATTATGTTCAGATAACAACATAAACATCTGCTGGACTATGCTTTGTGAAGATTTGAATTATAGTTTTGTAGTTTAATGTAAGAACCTATAGGTATTGACACACAGTAAAATTACTTTGGACAGTATTCAGGAGGCTTAAGAGGAACAATTCTAGCTCAAACAAGCTTTTTCACCGCGGGCAACTAAAACAGATTTCTCTGTCGTCCAATATAACTTACAGGTACCATGGGGAGGTGACTGCTCCTCCTACTGGGCTGGAACAATTCTGCAATAATTGCAGGGTGGAGCCTCCCTCTCCTCCATAGCAGGCTACCTAGCCACTCCCCCTCTTGAGTTAAGATTTGTTTCACTCCAAGATGGACGCTGAGAACAGTTCTGCTTAGTGTTTAGTTATTTGTTATTTTTCCTTTAGATATGGGATGTACAAATTCCCCCCATTGGGCGGGTTACCATTACTGACTTCCCCTGGAGGACTGCTGTCTGTGGACCCTTGCATCCCTGGGAGAGAACCATGCAGCCCATGTCTCTCTCTCTCTCTCTAGGAGTCGCTCTGAGACTTTTTCTGATACAATGGTAACCTGAAGAGAGAAGATCTGCAAAACAGGTGAGCAACCCTTTGAGTGCCATGGTCCACATGTCCCACTGATCCCCTCCGTACAGGGGCCCCTCTGGAGTTACTTATAACTCCTGCACTAATATTGGGTATTTCATTATCTGTTCCTGGGGTCTCTGGAGCATTTTAAGCTGTATGGTACTATTTAACCCCTTCCTTGCCACGTTAGTCTCTGTCTGTTTAACTGTATTTAGTGTTCTGTATGTGTTTTAACACTTTTCAGGCATCCTTGTATTCTTTCACTTTATTTTAATTCCGCTTTACCGCAACGCTGCAGTACTCCATTGATCTCTAAGGGACTAGCTGCATTGGGACATATCTCTGCACCCGCCCACAGTACTGAGTTGAGAGAGGGCTTATTCTTCTTTTCTTCCCTTGCCCTACAATCCGGTTACCATCCTCAGTGTCTTGGGGGTCCCCGGGGGGGTTCGAGTTCTGCTTTTGATACTCTGAAAGGGGAAAACTAAATTTCCCATAAACGCCTGTTTTAGCAGGCTGTTTTCTGATTGGCTCTGACTCAGTCGCCATTTTCTTACTCTCTTTACATGTGTACCCTGCACAGGATTTTGACTCCTTTACTCCCCCTTTACAACCCTTCGCTTGACAGATAAGTACTTTTAAACTTTCTGGGGTGAACTCTTTCATTTGGGTGACAGTTTTTGGAATTTCCACTACTGGAGACACTATTTCTCCTGTTAGGATTTTAAGGGACATGGGAATTGACCTGGGGCTACTAAATCTGGGACTTCTGTGACACCCATTGATTATTGTTTCTCATGCCAAAGAGAGTAAAGGACATTCATGCCCCTGGTGCTATGGCCCCTGTCTCTCCACCGAGCTTTCCAGCTTTGATCAAGAGCCATATTGGGTCAAGGACTTAAAGTCCTCTTTGGCAGAGTTTCCTCTTTCTCTTTAAGGGGTCCTCCAATCCTGGAAACCCCCCACTCCTTTCAGGTTTGTGTCCCCTACGGCCCATGACATTCTTGATTTATCTGATTCCTCTGAGGAGGAATCTCTTGTGTAGTCTGAAGATGGTGTGTGTTCAGAAGGGGCTTCTTACCGATTTCTTGGCTTTGAGGCTGACCCTGAACCCTCTGCTGAGGGTCTCATTAAGGCGGTTTTATCTACCCTTAACATTCCTGTTAACCCTGTAGAGCCTCAGTCTCCTTCTGATGTCTTTTCAAGATGCAAGAAGTCCGGTACTGTCTTTCTGCCTAATCCCGCTCTGGATCAAATTATCTTGGATGAGTGGAAGATTCCTGACAAGTGCATCAATCTTTCCAAGTATTTTTCCAAGCTGTAGCCCTTTGCTGATTCAGCTTTAGCTCAGTGGGCTGCACCATCTCAGGTGGATTCCCCTATCGCTAGACTTTCTAAGTCTACTGCCTTGCCTGTTGCAGAAGCTTCAGCACTCAAAGATCTGACTGATAGCCTTGGGGATAACATCCAGCTTCCTACCTTTGCTTCCGTAGGTGCATCCTTGAGGCCCATGTTAGCGTCTGCATGGGTTAATAGAGCTGTTGCTGTTTGGATTGAACAGCTGACTGACGCTGTCTGCAAAGGTGCACCTAAGGAGGACCTTCTTCCCATTTTGTCAAACATATCTGAGGCTCAGCATTGTATCATTGATGCCTTGTTTGATACTATTAGGCTTGAGGCTAAGACCTCCACCTTCTCTGTTGCTGCCAGACGCACGCTGTGGCTTAAGATTTGGTGTTCTGACTTGATCTCTAAGAAATCACTGGTCTCTCTTCCCTCTCTAGGGGAATTTCTGGCCTCTTTGGATCTGCAGGATGTATACCTGCACATTCCAATTCATCCGGATAGTCAGGTGTACCTCAGGTTCTCTTACAGCCTAGGTGTCTTGCAGTTCACCGCCCTGCCCCTTGGGCTCACTATGGATCCCCAGGCATTGCCCTGGTCTTAGGAGCATTGCTTGGCCTTCCTACACACCAAAGGGATTCAAGTGACTCCTTTCATGGCATGAAGGATATTTTAGCCTGGGCAGATCTGCATGTTCCTGTCATCTCCGCCATACACATTCCAGGTGTAGAAAACGTCCTGGCAGATTTCTCAGTTGCCAGACACTGCATCCCGGGACGTGGGAACTCTACACGAAGGTTAGCCCTGTTGGTGCAAAAGTGGGGTCTTCCCTCATTAGACCTGATAGCCCCCAGGAACAACCAGAAGGTGCTCAGTTCTTTTGCTCTCACTGGAGGGATCTTCTGGCTTTCACTGTGGATGCTCTGTCAATTCCATGGCAATTTCATCTGGTCTCCATTTTTCCTCCACTTCTCAGGGTGCTGAGGAATATTTGGATAGATGGTGTGTAAGTCATTCTTCTTGCACATTAAAGGACCAGATAGCCTTGGTTCCCAGAATTGCTGGCTCTGGCTGCTCCGGATCCATTTCCTCTGCCATACAGACTGAACCTCCTCCTCCAGGGTAACCTCTGGAAAGAGGACGTGGACAGTCTGGCTTTGACGGCATGACTGTTGAAGCCTCCATCTGGAAGAGTGTTACAAAGAGGAAAGTCTTCCCTCCTGAGGTAATCTCCACCATGATCCAGACAGGAAGCCTGTGTGCTCTAAGGCTTACCACAGGGTTTGGTCTACTTTCCATGCTTGGTATGTGGACAGGGATCTGTCCTCACAGGTATTTGATCTTCTGGCTATCCTTTCTTTTTTGCAATATGGAGTGAACAAGGGCCATAGCCTTAGTTCCTTGAAGGTTCAGACTTCAGCCCTCTCAGAGACACATTGCCACCTTACTGGATGTTAAGGTCTTTTTTTCAAGGGGTTGCTCATGCTTTCCATGCTTATAAGACTCTCACTCCTTAGTGGGACCTCAATTTGGTTTTGTGGGTTTTGCAACAGCCTCCTTTTGAGTCCTTGTCTACCATCCCTTTATGTCTTTTGACATGGAAGATGGCTTTTCTTTTGGCTGTGGTCTCTGTCCACAGAGTTGCTGAGCTGCAGGCTGTGTCCTGCAAGCCGCCTTTCCTGGTGTTTCACAATGATAAGGCTGTTCACTGTACCTCTCAGGAATGTTTTCCTAAGGTTGTCTCTGAGTTCTACATCAATCAGGAGATTGTTGTGCCTTCCTTCTGTCCTGAACCTAAATTTGACAAGGAGAGGGATCTCCACTTGCTGGATGTTGTGCGCTGCCTTAAGCTTTATGTGCACCGCACTGAATCTGTTCATCAGACTGATGCTTTGTTTGTCAACCCTGAGTGTCCCAGGGCTGGTAAAGCGGCATCCAAGGTGACTATTTGTCACGGTTATTATGACTCTCAGACACAAGTTTTAGGTAAAAAAAATCAATTTTATTGAAATAATAAATGATAACTTAGGATGGCAATAACATACATATATATATATACAGAATATAGCACAGACAGAAGGCAGACTCTACCGGTCCTGTCAATATACCGGACAGGACAGTCTTTAGGCTCTACCGGCCTTGCCAATACCGGGTAAGGCAACCTGCAGATGGAAATGCATAACGGTTTTACCGGCCTTACCAAATTACCGGGCAAGGCAGCCTCAATAGATACACAATGTAGGCTGTACCGGCCCTGCCAATACCGGGTAAGGCAACCTCAGATGGAATGTGGTAAAAGGTTCTACCGGCCTTACCAATACCGGGCAGTGCAGCCCAGAGATAATAGCAGCAGTCAGATGGAACTGGCAAATTAGCAGAATCGTTAAGTAGCAAGGCTTAGGAGCAAACCAGCGTCCGCACGCTGGGACCAACACAGATTTGAATAGCTGAAAGGCTTTGGAGCAAACCAGTGACCGCACACTGGTGTAACAAGTGAGTTTGTATAGCCGCAAGGCTTAGGAGCAAACCAGCGTCCGCACGCTGGGACCAACACAGATTTGTATAGCTGAAAGGCTTTGGAGCAAACCAGTGACCGCACACTGGTGTAACAAGTGAGTTTGTATAGCCGCAAGGCTTAGGAGCAAACCAGCGTCCGCACGCTGGGACCAACACAGATTTGTATAGCTGAAAGGCTTTGGAGCAAACCAGTGACCGCACACTGGTGTAACAAGTGAGTTTGTATAGCCGCAAGGCTTAGGAGCAAACCAGCGTCCGCACGCTGGGACCAACACAGATTTGAATAGCTGATAGGCTTTGGAGCAAACCAGTGACCGCACACTGGTGTAACAAGCGAGTTTGTATAGCCGCAAGGCTTAGGAGCAAACCAGCGTCCGCACGCTGGGACCAACACAGATTTGTATAGCTGAAAGGCTTTGGAGCAAACCAGTGACCGCACACTGGTGTAACAAGTGAGTTTGTATAGCCGCAAGGCTTAGGAGCAAACCAGCGTCCGCACGCTGGGACCAACACAGATTTGTATAGCTGAAAGGCTTTGGAGCAAACCAGTGACCGCACACTGGTGTAACAAGTGAGTTTGTATAGCCGCAAGGCTTAGGAGCAAACCAGCGTCCGCACGCTGGGACCAACACAGATATGTAGCAATGTCACCAACGCGACTAGGCAGAAGGTCGCCAGGATACTGAAGACAGGTGATGAGATGACAGGAACCAGCAACGATCAGTCAGGTCAGAAAACAGCAGAGAAGTTCAGCAGGAACTGCAACACCAGAGACTAGGCCGGAACCAGGACTGGAAGTACTTCAGCATGCAGGAAACACTGGAACAGTAGAGATCAGGAACTCAGGAACACATGAGATCAGGAACTCAGGAACACTGGAACAGAGGCCCAGCTATCACTAGCATAGTGATAGCAAGAAGGTCAGAAACAACACGAAAGGGCACTCAAAGGGTGCCCAATCCAGGTTTAAATAGTCAATAAGAGGCGGGCTATCTGCAGACAGCCAATAGAAGCCCCCTACTGGTGACAGACAAGTAACTGCAGCAAATCACGGGCACCGTGATACTATTGCACCTTGGATTAAATCTACCAATCGTAAGGTTTATGAGCTCAGTGGTAAACCAGTTCTCTTTCATATCACTGAATACTCTTCCAGGTCTGTTAGAGCTTCCTGGGCCTATAAGAATCGGACTTCTGCTGATCAGTTGTACAAGGCAGCCACTTGATCTTCTGTGCACACCTTTGCCAACTCTATAGTGTGGATGTGCTGGCTTTGGCAGGAAAGTCCTGGAGGCAGTTTTGCCTGTCTAGTACTTTGTTTACTGTGCCTTATTGTTCTTTAACTTTTGAGCCATGTTGGCTCTTGTTCTCGTGTGCTTTGTATTGTTTAACAGTGTCTGTTGAAACTTTATTAGTTGGGTTGCTCCATGTCCTAGATAGTCCCTTGGGAACTCTGGTATCATGGGGACCGGCGCTTGGTCCTTTCCTTCTCTTTCCACCCTGGGAACTTAATGTTGGTACATCACCATGGTACCTGTAAACTACATTGGACTTTAGTCTTACCTGTCTTACTTTGTCTTACCTGTTAAATCCTTTTCTCTTAGTCCATATAGCCTACAGGTCTCCCACCCAGAGAAAGTGACCATACTAGGTTCCCGTGGCTGGACGTGGGAGTACTATTGGGTATTTGCTCACAGGACACTTTCTCTTCTCACTACCTAGCTCGGTAGGGTTATTGTCTCAAATCTAAACTGAAGAGGGGGAGTGGCTATGGAGGAGGTGGAGGCTCCACACTGCAATTCTTTCAGAATTGTTCCAGCCCAGTAGGAGGAGCAGTCACCTCCCCATGGTACCTGTAAGCTATATGGACTAAGAGAAAAGGATTTAACAGGTAAGGCTAAAATCCTTTTTTAAATAGTGCTTTTAAAAGCGTTAACCCCTTGAATGGCACCTAGAGCTCCAAGACATTTGATTTGCATATGTTGGAGCCCTCACTAGCAATATGGAGTTAAAACCCAATTAAATTTAATTAAATGGATTTTTATTTGTCCCAAGCGATCCAGTTGGATTGCGTCTCTATAATTTTATGAATACTGCTCTTTATGAGCTAAATTTCTGTGATTATACATTGACAAAATAAATGTATTCAATACTCAGTCTTTCTCCTTTCAAATGCTGTCCAGATGAAACACAGATGATGTGGGTTGGATCCATGTGTAGCTTACTGTGTTTTAATTGCTGTATATACATACTTGCTGCTTTCCAAATTTATGTGATTGCCACATGCTGCCTTTGTGTTAAGGTTGGGAATTTCTGTTAAGGTTACCTAGCAACCCCCACATATATTTGTATATTTTGTATTTTAAAATGTAGTTTTGTTGGTAATTAATTAAACTGAACATTTTATGAAGGCAAAAAGTTTTTCCACGCTTCTGCAGGTGCGAGGCTTCAGATTGAAGCAGGCCTCTGTTTTATGCCATGCTTCCTGTAGTCTCCTCCTACCTACTTTCTTCCTCTGAGTCTGCTCCTCCTACCTACTTCCTGAGGAGGGGTTTAAAGGGCAGCCCGAGTCCTGACTCAGTTGCCCTTGCGTTGTTGTACAAAGCAGTACTGTGTCCTTGGGCTCTATGTATGACCTGGCTTGTCTGACCATCCAATCTGGTGCTGACCTGTGGCTCTGTCTGACTATTCTCCTGCCTTATCCTTATAGTGGACACCCAGTCTGGTGCAGACCTGTGGCTCTGGCTGACTTCCTGAACTGTGTATGACCTGGCTTGTCTGACTACCCTCTCTGGTGCTGACCTGTGGCTCTGACTATTCTTTTGGTTTTTCCCTGTACCTGGCAGACACCCTATCTGGTGTGGGCCTGGGGCTCTGGCAGACAAGCTTTGAGACTGACTGCAGGCGTGAGTCAGAGATACGCTCCATTCTGACTGCAGACGTGAGTCAGAGATACGCTCCATTCTGACTGCAGACGTGAGTCAGAGATACGCTCCATTCTGACTGCAGACGTGAGTCAGAGATACGCTCCATTCTGACTGCAGACGTGAGTCAGAGATACGCTCCATTCTGACTGCAGACGTGAGTCAGAGATACGCTCCATTCTGACTGCAGGCGTGAGTCAGAGATACGCTCCATTCTGACTGCAGGCGTGAGTCAGAGATACGCTCCATTCTGACTGCAGGCGTGAGTCAGATTTTCTCACTACCTTGAGAGACTACTGGTGGCTTCGGCCTAATTTCTAGTAAAGTGGTCCTCTGCTGCAGTTTACTATTTCTGGTAGTAGCACTTGCTGGCTGTGACCCTTTGCTTGTATCTGCTATTTTCCTCTGTTTGCTACCTTATTGTTGTTTAATAAATTGCATTTTACTATACCATACTGACTCCTGATCATCTCTGTGGAACTGTGACAGTATGAATATTATTTTTTATTTATGATGTGTCAACATTTCTAAGCACTATACAAAGAGGACACAATACAGGCAGACAATGTGACATACATGTACAGATTAATATAATCGGAGTGAGGGCCCTTCTTGAGGGAGTGTACATTTAGAGCAGTGACAGACAATCTAAGCCCTCCAGCTGTGGCCAAACTGCAAGTCTCATCATTCCCTGCCAGCCAACGGCTGAAACAATCTGTCGGTTATCTCTATTTTTCTTTTTTAACAAAGATATACAGTACCTTTTTTTAAAACTGTATCTAAAGTAGCCTCCCAAGGCAAATCACTTTTATATATTTACTGTAAACAATCCTAGCCTTTACTCTAGTCCAAAATGTCTTAGTGGATGTTCCTTGTTTCTTTGCTCTGTAATGTGAGTAAAGTCTCCTGGAGAGTTCTTTGCATTAGCCTTATAGTGCATTTGGGAATTGTAATCCTATACCCCAACACATTTTCTGTCATGTAAAAAAAAAAAAAAAAAAAAAAAAAAATTTGGTTGTATGATCTTTTACGTTTTCCAGTTCAATAATGAGTTTTCTTAGGAACTGGTGCCCCAAAAAGTACTTCTTACTATAAATTAGTTCTTTACCAAGGATATATAAAGAATGAGAAATATATTCTCATTCCTTGTATCTATACCCCTTTTTTTTTTGTTTTGTTTTTTTTTTACAGCTGATGCTGCACATTGTGGTGAATTCTAATGCCTAATCATTTTCTAAAAAGGAATGGTTTGTTATTCATTTGGTATACAAGTCTATAGCAAAGGGTCTTGTAAAGAACTACATTGGTATTTGGGAAAGGTCCGTGACATTTAGTAATATAATTGTAGGCTGTCTTCTCGCATGTAGCATGCTCCCCCCATATACCAGTGACCGTCCTGCCCTTCCCCATGTACCTTGTAGCACTGCCCACATATGTAGTTGCCTATGGACCACTTCCCCCATCAATGTGCGACCCCTTGGCCACTCTGGGCACCATTCTGGAACATTTTCCAATTGGTGGGAAGTGGGAGTAGGAGGGTGAATAATAGGTGGGTGGAGGGGATGTTGGAGTGCGAGGATGGAAGAGGAGAGCACGAGTGCCAGCATGGGAAGAGCAGGTAATGGAGCTCACACTTAGGAGAGGTGGAAGGACAGTGTGGGTAAAGAGTGAGGTGAATGGAAACTTTGTGGTTTAGTAATTTAATTAGGCAGGTGGACAGAGGCAGAAGGCTGGAAATAAGAGTGAGGTGAAAGGAAGGTTTGGTGTCCACTAATTTGAATAGGAAGTCGGACATTGGTAGAAGGCTGGGTGAAGTGTGAGATGAGTGGAATGTATAGGGTTGAATAAGTGGAACAGTGAGGTAGAAAACAAGAAAAGACAAGAGGCGCTTCCTGGTGTAATATAGTCAAGATGATGAATACTATCCCACCACCTTAAAGAATGGTACTCAAAAATACACGTATGTGCTATCCAGCCTGAGAATTCAGGGTTTATTGAAAAGCTGTCCCTTAATCAGCTGTCTCCACTTGAGGATTAGGCTGCTACCCACTACCTCCACTCACAAAGGAAACGAATGGACCCAAAAAACAAAACAAACGAGGGACGCCAATAGTGCTTAGATATGACAGGCAATATGTAGATAAAAACAAATGGAATTTTACTCACATTTAAATATGACTGTATAGACACTTATGTGCATACACCGCTATTATAGCTTTCAAGGGTATCTTACTGCCCTTGTTCGGTACACAGTCGTTTCAGACTCTCCAAGGAAACCCCGTCCGATCTCCAGTGGAATCCACTGTCCCAGACTTGCTTCAAAAGTGCTTGAAAAAATGTAGCCGCTCCAGCAATTATCAACAAAGTAACAATTTATTTGGCAACAATTTGGTACAAGTATAAAATTGCCTAAGATTAAAATATCCCACTTAAAAAATGAATTTCGCAGAGATAAACGCTGCTTCTTTAGTAACGTATGTTCTATATAGAACTGGAACGCTGGCAAGAGAGGCTATTTAAACTTAACACAGTCTGGCTCATTGGTCAAGCGGTCAGACGCAATCACGCTCCCAACAGATCACTGAACTTGCAATTAACCTGTATAGCGCCGTGTGATGGCGGTCAGCCACTTGATTGCTATATCCATCGCTACAATCTTGCAACTATAGATTCCCTTCACTACAAATGTAAATATATCCATGTTTACAAAAATATTTAATACTGAACAATCCCAAAAGCAATTACAAATGATGTTAATCAACAATAGCCTAATTTACCTTCTTATCTCTAATTGAGCGACTATGCAACCCTAAATACAGATCATCAAGATCAAGATAGAGACCAACACGAAATGTTTCATTAACAACACAACTCTCTGCATTCTATCATTTAATCTTGTCATTACATCAGTTGGTAACCCTCCCAGGTATATGAATTCTGAGTTTAGATCTTGCTGCCTTTTTGAATAATGTTCTACATCTGCATCATCATCTGTCACAAGGCATTCTGCATGATAAGAGTGAATCAATAAGTATGTAGCATACTGCTCTTCTTATTACTAAACTAAGCTCCTTAAATACCCTTTGGTGAAAGCCATCAGGTCCACTTTATTCACCTTAACCCTTTAAGTCTCTTTGGGATTTTGTGCTGAGGAAAGCCATGCAAATTTTCAGAATTCGACTGCTGAGAAGATCTGAATTGTAGTCAAGCAACTGCTGGAAATCTGCAAAAACCAGAGAGTCTGGGGCAGATCCAGACAATTCCAAGGTATGCGTCTAAGTGCCCCATTTAAATCAATGGTGGTTTCTGTTTGTGCTTTGCAGTGGAGATGGTTTGGAGCAAAATGTTTTGATCTTTGTCTTTGAGCATATTGACTAAAGATGTAATTTTTCTCTACATTTAGCAGTAAAGTCAGTAGTCAGACCTGACACCTCCAAAGGAAACAGCATTGCAAAAAGTTTGAATTGTGAGAAAAACTGCAAAATATACTCAGAAATCCAATTTACACTTCTGTAGACTGTAGGGACAAGAATGTGTGGAAGTGCATACTGATAAAGATTATCAAAAAAGCTTCAGTGAAATATAAATACCTGCTGTCACATTGGTGTGATAAAAATGCTCAGTTAATTTAATTTTTTTTTTTTGCAGTGTCAGTATGATGCCTTTTTTTGTATAGAGTTGTATCATGTGCCAGCCTTGCATCTTTCCTTGATCATTAGGGGAAACAGAGGAGTTCTTAGTTATGGAACTTTGAGTCCCACATTTCTGAGAGAACTGCCAAATGTCTGAAAAGTTCTTTTTATTGACCCTATACTGCCCCTTTAAAAATCTGTTTTGTGTAATTCATTTAGATCCTCCATTTTAGCTTGCTGTCCATAGACCAGGAGTAGAGTTGAGGGAGGCAAGTCTGTAATGTCAGAATGTGGTTTAAGCAAGGTGTTTTGCAAGACACAAAACACATCTTGTTTTGTATCATGTTTTGTTTGCAATTTTAACCAATGAGATTACAGGTAGAGATGCACCAATACCAATTTTTTAAGACTGAGTAAGAGTACCAATACTTTTTTTTTTTAAATACTCGCCGATACCAATTACCGATATTTTTTTGGGGGTCATTTGCCAGTTTTCCAAGTACCTAAAGCATGCATATATATATATATATATATATATATATATATATATATATATATATATATATATATAAAATTACATACATACATACATACATACATACATACATACATACATACATACACCACCTCTTGAGTCTCCCCTTTTGCCTCTTTCTCCCCCTCTTGATTCCCACCTTTTGCTTTATTCTCCCCCTCTTGAGCCCCCTTTTGCCCTGGCTTTTTCTCTTCCTTTCGAGCCCCCTTTCTCCCCCTCCTTGACTCTTGATCTCACCCTTTTGCCTCCTGATCCCACCTCCTTTTGCCTCTTCTTGGCCCCCCTCCTTTTGTCTCCTGATCATTCCTCCTTTTGCCTCTTTGTTTTTTTTTTTCTCTCCCTTAGTCCCTTTTGCCTCTTTTTCTCCCTCTTGACCCCCTCTCTGCCTCCTTTCTCCACCCGCTCTTGATGCCCCATCATGCCTCTATTGATCCCCCTTTGCCTGCCTTACCCTCCTCTTCCGGGTGCTCGCTGTTCTCTCGCGAGCCCCAGCAGAGGTCAGCGTCGGAGCGTTGCCATGGTAACCCGCGGCAACGTTCCGACTCTGCAGGAGGGAGAGAGGTGACCAGGGAGCATTGTGAGCAGCTCCCCGGGCTCCCTCTCTGCAGCACCGACCCTGCCGCAGTATCGGTATCGGTCCCTCCCCCTCGCACTCACACCCCCTCTCCATCCTCTCCTCCTCTTTTCTCCCTCTCTCACTGTCCATATGCGATTTTGTTCAGAATAATTTCGGAGGGATCTGAAATTTTCTGTGGGCCCTCTTCATCAGTTCAGGAAAGTCATTGTTGATGTTTAGCTCATATCTAATTAGGTGTACCAATCTACTGCTCCTTTCTGCTGCTGTTGGACTACAGTTTCCATCATTCTCGGCCAACCAGTAGCTGGCTGGGGAAGATGAATGTTGTAGTCCAAAAACAGCTGGAGAACTATATGTTATCTACCTGCTAGAAATACAAAAGCACACCACCAACAACTATTTCTTATTCTTGTGATGCTGAAGCTTAGTGCTACTCTGCTGTGGTAGAGATGAAGGGAGGCTTCTGTATCTGCAAACCACCTCTTTGATTGCGTTGCTTTTAACCAATATTCTGACTGCTATGTCTGCTTCTATTTAACCATGTTATTACACACGCCATATAACAGCATGCATTTGTCCTTGTATTTTCTGCAAGATTATTCTCTGTTTTACACCTTTTACGAATGCCAATGTTATACCTCCCCCCAAAAGCTAATGCATTCTAATGGTAACCCCTGTTAACCCCTTGGATGCTACATGTCTGTTTTGTGAAGCAATGTTCTGGAGACCTCTGGTCTCTAAGGTCCTTAAAGCAGAACTTTCACCTTCTATAAAGTCGCCCCTCCAATAATTACGCATGTGGCGACTAGCTTCATAATAGTTCTATTAACTCTCAGAAGTACCAGATTCTGAAGTAATCCTTAAAGGGATAGTAATACTTAAAATGTAAAAAATAAATATTGTAGTGTTTATCCCCCTGAGTAAAACAAGGGTACTCTGGCTGCTGAAAGGTGTTTTATTCAAAAGTTATTACAGCTCAAAGTTGAATTTTTTAGGTGCAGTATCACAGTGGCCTGAAATTGTACACTGGTGCTGTATTTTTATAGATTTATGGTCTATGGACCAGAGCTGTCCATAGGATGGTGTAACAACAGCGCCACTGTACAATTTCAGGCCACTGTGATACTGCACCTAAAAAATTCAACTTTGAGCTGTAATAACTTTTGAATAAATCACTTTTCAGCAGTGGGAATACACTTTTTTTTACTCCAGGGGGAAAAACTACAATATATATTTATATTTTTTACATATTAATTATTATTATCCCTTTAATCTTCAGAGACAGGAAGCCAGGCATCAGTGCAGACATCTTGTCTTAGAGACCTCTGCATGCCTGCGCTGTCCGGAACTTCTCTAGGAGAATTGCACTGTGCTGAAAGGCACCAGAAGGGACACTAACCTGGCCGTCAGTCTGTGAAGATTAAGGAGTACTTCAGAATTGGGTACTTCTGAGAGCTAATAGAACTATTATGAAGCTAGTCGCCATATGCCTAATTATTGGAGGGGCGACTTTATACAGGGTGAAAGTCCTGTTTTAAGCACAAATGAAGAGGGGAGCAATTTGAGGGCAAACCATTTGCACCAGCAGGGATGCATCAATACTCCCACTGATTTAAATTGGGCATTAAACTACTTGAATATATTAAAATCAAATGAAATTAGTGGGAATTTGGGGAATTTTGATTTGCCCATGAGGCCTTTGGTTTGCTCCGGTTTATATTATGAGTAAAGGCCCCAAAATTGTAATAAAGGATTACTGGTTACAGATTATCCATACTCACTGGTATCCATACTCACAAGCAGAAACTGAGACTCTTCTTCCCTCCACGTTGGAATAAAATATGTATCATAGATAACATGGTACTCACAAGTGTGATGGTCAGAAACAAGTCTGACAAACCAGCTGGTGGAGATAATCATCCATCTCCACATGGGTAACTTCACACACTATACTATAACTCTTTATCCACTCTTGTATTGAGACTGAAATCGCTCTCCAGGAACAGATAAAACAAATTAAATACAAAAAAATCGAAACCAACAAAAGACTATGAAGGAACTGCTCCAGGATCAGGAATAAAATATCTTCTTTATTAAACATTCTACAAAGCTCATCAAATGAGAGTTAGTAGTTAAACCATATATATGTTGATACTTCAAAACAAGTTAGACTTGTTTAATATGTCATCCCACTGCTTTCAGAGATGCAGGGCAGTGCTTCTCCATTTGAAGTTTCTTACCAAAAGTTGTGTCCGACTTTCACATTGTCCTGATATTCCCACCAAACAAGAATAGGGCCTTCACCGGTTGGATTTTGTTTCATGTCTTAGGCTGCATATGATGCACATAATAATTTTTAGAAAGCCAGATTCTCTTTGTTATACCTGAATTCACTAAAGCAGGTCAGGCTACATCCAAGGTCAATATTGCTGCTTGGATCAAGGAAACCAAGTGACAGGTGTATGCAGTCAGAAAGAAGCGTGTTTCTTTGAGTCACAGCACACTCCAGCAGATCTCTGTGTGCCTCTTGGACCTACAAGAATCAGGCCACTTACAAACAGCTGTGTCAGGTGGCAACAGGATCATGTTTGCACATATTCATTAAATGCCAATGTCTTGGACTTATCTGAGGCTAGTTCCTTCAGGCTGTAGTGCCTGTTTAAGGACCATCTTCCTTGTATGCAACCTGTTCAGTTGTATTTGAACCCTGTTGGCTCTTGTTTGTTTGTTTGCTGAGTTAGTTTAATGTCTGTTGACACCTGAGGTTCCATAATGACAGTTTTCTCTTTTCTGTCCCAGGAATCTTAGTGTGCGCTCTGGTGTATCCCATTAAATCCTTTTCACTTAGTCCATATGGAATGCAGGATTCCTACCCAGAGAAAAAGCCTTATGTTTCCTTCCCTGTGCAGAGGAGTCCTCTTGGGGCCTTTGCTCAGGAGGGTTTCTTCTTTTCCACTTTGATATACGTAAATCTTTAGGCAGAGTGTAAAGCTGGAGGGGGAGAGGGGAGTTTCTGCCCCAGTGGCCCTACCTTTTTATGAAGTGCCCTGCTCTCTGGAGGAGTGGAGCTTTACCCTATACTTCCTGTGTGGACTAAGAGGAAAGGATTTAACGCTACGTTGGCTAAGATCTTATTACCGGTAAGTATACAAAAATTTTTTTTTTTTTAAAACACATGTTCTATGTGAGTTTGCTCACTGCAGGGGGAAATAACCTTCATTTAACCATTAGATTACCAGAGCCTTAATATCGCACATTATACGAATCTTAGTAAATTTGTAATTTACTGAGGGCCAAGTGCTGATCTTTTTGTGGAGAGCTGCATCAAGTGATTCAACTATTACCCTTCTTATTTTTTTGGTGTTAGTCTTTAACCCCTTAAGGACCCATGACGGTCCTGGAATTCCAGGCTTCCCGCGCGGCTGCATGCTGTTCGGGGAGTCCGGAATCGGATTCGCAAAAAAAAAAAAAAAAAAGGTCCCTGGTCCTTAAGTGACTGCCATGTGCGTGCACGGCCGGTCCTTAAAGGGTTAATATTTTGTTTTGTACACTCTTCTGGCTCCCAAAGGGTTAATCACCCATGTTAGATCTGTATGGTAGAGCTAATACATAATATTTGAAGGTTGTCCTGTTTTCTTCTACAGCTTTTAAGGTCGAACAGTACCGCAGGGCTTTACCAGAGATTTGAGATAGTTATTTCAATTGTAAAGATTTATTTTCAACCAACATTTATGCATTTGTATGCCTTGTGTACCCTATTTCTATGTTGAAATATAAGGACTGAAAAAAAGATACAAAAAAACCCCATGGATAGATGCAAGTGCAGTTTTGTGTTAGTAGCACCCCAAACAGTATGTCAACCCATGCAAATTCACAACCATTTTTTCTGAAAAGGCAGTTGCTACAGTATACAATGCATTCTTTGAAGAGGTATACATGTAAAATAATTCATAAACTGAGACATTTACGCATACCGCTTATTTGATGTGGTATCTTGTTTAAATTTCAAAAATAGTAGGTGGTGTCTTTTATTTCATGCATGTATTAATTAAAAACATTTTATAGGGGGCACATTTTATTTCATGAAAGAAACTAACAGATTATGGTCGGTGCTCTTGGCACCTGAAGAATATCAACTCATACCAAAGACTGCCATTTTTCTCACAAGGGTGGTAGCTACTGAAAATGTCATGTTAACATGGGTAGAACCAAGACCAAAACAAACACTTAGTGTATTTTGGGTATTGTAGTATATTTTGGGCACCTTGGATTAGGGGATATATCCTTTGTACAGTTTGATTGTTACTATGGTAATCATTATACTTTTTCGGCCATTACACTGATTTGGCAAAATATTATCTTCACTAGTTGAACAGCCTGTTACACAGGCCACAGTGTCACTGCCACCTGGTGGCGGGGCAGTCACACGCAGTAGAGACTGCCCGCACCACGGCTGATACAGAGCTGGGCAGTCTCTACTGCGCATGTCGTGGCGTTGCACACGATTTAGCGAATTATTATATAGAATGTGCCACACTTTATATGTTTATGGCCAAATAACAATATTTTTGTCCATATTGGGACAAGATCTCCATAGTACTTTAAGTTTTAGTAGCATCCCTCTCTTTGCATGTTTTTATATGCTTTTATTTTTACCCATTCATGTTTACTTACCTATATAATTAACCCCTTAGTGACAGCCGCGTTCGTACGCGGCTGTCACCTTAACGCCCGCCGAACATTTTTTTTTTTCTCAAACAAGTCCGGAGTCTCCGAGCGGCGTGCAGCCGCACGGAGACCCGGACTTCCATGACTTACCAGGTACATCCTCTGTCACTAAGTGACAGTTTCTGCGGGACGTACCTGGTAAGTCAGTCATCCGTCGTTAAGGGGTTAAATTATTTTGTATTTTTGCATACTCCTGTATTGAGTGCCTCATTTATAAGGACCTACTTTATAGAGGAATGGTTCTTTTCTTTTCCTCTTTGTTGTAGTATTAATCTATGGTTTTGGGTCTCAGAGTGCACCACAGTATTTCAGTGGTTTAATATTGGAGTTGTATTTATTATACCTGTGCCAGCTCTATGATTTGCTTATACTTTCTCTTTGGGGACCACAGCTTTTCTCGTGTTACCCTTTTTTTTTCTAACATTTACAGTGTCTCTCTCTTTGGCTAAATTAGGTTCTGTATAATTATTTTCCCAAAAAAAGTATCCTGTAAATGGTAGCTGCAATAAAAAAACACTTAATGTGCTTAATCCTTTCTCTCAATCCGTTATGGTTTGAGAGATATAAGAAAATAAAGACCTCTGTTCCCTCCCCTTTCTGCCTGACTAGCTGTAAAGCTGTTAGAGGCAGAATCCAGTCATCCGACTGTAGGTGGCTCCTCAGGAGCGCTGTCATCGGGATACCTAACTATAATTACTTCATCGGTATGGTCTACAACGTGTGCCTGGCTTGCAAGCACATGTTGTAGACCATTCCGATGAAGTAATAATACTTGGATATCTCAATGACATCACTCCAGAAGAGCCGCCGTCTGGTCCCAGAAGCAGGATCTCATGACGTCCGCGGAAGCATGAGAAGGGGGAGGGAGCGGAGGTCTTTATTTTCTTACATTTCTCAAACCATAACGGTTTGAGAGAGAGGCTTAAGCGCACTAAATTTTTTTTTATTGCAGCTACCATTTAGAAGATACTCTTTTTGGGACATTACAATCCTTTTAAACATATCTTGGCAGTGGCAGTGAGTAATATATGAGGAGTGGAGGGGCAAGCTGTTCTTGGGGCTAGGTGTAGTTACTCTGTACCATGCAGGGGAGAGGGACAAGTGGGCCTGAAGGCCGCTTGCCAATAACCCTTTGAACACCAGACCCCACATCACAGGCTGGCCTATACACTTCTCCATAACAGTAGCCTACGGTGGTATTTTGATGTACTAGCATTGCTACAGTTTTGTTTACTGCATGCATTCCTAGGTGTAGACATCTCTGCTTTCTCTGTGAAGCAATGCTTTAGAGCCCTTTAGCATCCAAGGGGTTAATTAAATGAAAGATGACTGTTCCTGCGCTCGTGACTAAAATATAGATGCAGAATAAGCTGTTTGCTTAGTTCCCTGTTTGAGGCTGTGCTTCTGTTTTGACTGTTATACCCTGGTCTATGGGAAGCTTAGCTGGTGTGTACATGAACAGTCCTAATGGTGCATGCCAAAGGCCATTATGAGTTCTAGTCTCCGTACCCCTGAAAGATTACTTGATCTGCAGACACACAAATAATAACTTCAAATCAATATATAAAACAATGAAAACATAATATATGATTAGAGGAGTACTAATAAATCCTACTAATAACCCCCACTTACATTACTATGTCAAGATAATCATTAATGTCCTCTATGAATGTGTTGAATCAGTCCTTGACATTTGCTAGCATTACCACAGTACCTTGCAATCTATAAACTGCACATGGTAATCGCATGGTAAAGACTTGGATGTTGTACAAATAATTGCTTTACATAATGATCTGGTCCTTAAAGGGTTATACCTGCTTCAGTTTGGGCAACCCCCCCCCAAAAAAAAAAAAATGCATTACAAAAAACAAAAACAGATTACAGGTTAAAGGAAGGATTACAAACTTTTATAAAGGTGAGAGTTCCCCTTTAATCAGGGAAATTCTTAAATCCTGGCCTGTTGGTGGCCCTTGATGACTGAACTTGGACAGCCCTTATCTAGTATACAGTATAACTGGTTAAATGTATTGATCATATTGAAACTGAATAACTAAAAAGAAATGGATACACAACGGCATTAAAATGAGAATATTATTATTATTATTTTGTGGGGGGATCATTTATTCGTATTTATGGCTTTGTTTTTAACAATGATTAGAATGGACATTTTATCATATCCAAAAAATATTGTGACTGGTATTTGGCTGAATATGGCTGAGAGCAGTATGTGGCTATTGATGTCCATGATTAACATGCATTCTGAATATTATGTACAGCTGTTTCTTATTGATTGCCAAATGGTTGCGTTTTTTTTTATCTTGCCTACATGACATCTCGTGAGGACCATTTTTCAGTTATTTTTCATACTTTTTTTGAATATATTTTTAACTTCCAGTATACTGTGTAATAATCTGTTCCAGCTAAGTCAACACTTCTTCATCTGTGAATGAGCCAATGACTTGCAGGCCTCTTGACTTTTCTAATTATTCCGGGTGTACATTTCCACTGTAGCTTACTGGGCACATAATTAAACATAGTCGTATATATTGTTTTTGTTATTTCTTACTGCCATTGGTTGGATTAGCTGTAAATATGATGTGTTTTGGAAACATGGTATGATTCCTGTCTGCGCTCCTGAAAGTCTTGCTTGTCCCATAAAGAATATAAATTTTATAGCTTCATATTCCTTAACGAAAGAAGAACACCAATAAATAATCCCCTGCTTATCTTGCTATGGCCATAAAATCCTAATGATCCTTATGAATTTTGTCCATATACTTGTGTTCAAGAGAGGACCTCTTCAATGACTCCTGGAGTTCAAGTCAGTGGTTAACCCTTTGAGTGCCAGAGTGGTACGCAACGCATTGTTTTGCAATGCGTTGCGTACCACTCTGGCACTCAAAGGGTTAAAGCAGGGCTCAAAATTTCCACTCGCCGCTAGCCAATGGCGAGTGAAAAATTAGCCCTGGCGAGTAGAAATTCAGCCCTGGTTGTTATGTTTTGGCTTGCAGTGGTGAGTAACTTTTCAGGTCTGGCTAGCAGCAAAGTACTTAACCCTTTGAGTGCCAGAGGGGTATGCAACGCATTGCTTTGCAATGCATTGCGTACCCCTCTGGCACTCAAAGGGTTCAAATTATAAGCCCTGGTTAAAGTATAGTATGCCTTTTGGATACCAGTTGCTGCTAACATTTTAGTTAAACAATGAGCAGCAGTAATAACATTCTAATGAAATATCTCACAACAGTGTGAGTATCTTGCTTTACTCCATAAGCAAAGCTCTACAAAATTTTCATAAAAAAATTGTACTGCTCCGTTAGTCAATGCATTGATAGTTCCAAACTTGAATTATTGTATCCATTTTAACCCCTTGAATGCTAGATACATCTCTATTGCATTGCTTTATGTATTTATATTGAAAATACTACACCAGCATACCTCCCAACATTTCAAATGACCAAAAAGGGACACTTGTGTTTTAGGTGGTGTTTCTAGGGGCGTGGCTGGTGGGCGGGGAATTTTTAGGTTACTTTGTCACACCTCTTTGTGTAACTGAATAAATGATTTAGAGCAAGACCAAAGTATTTTATTTACACAGATTCAGTTACAAACACATACACTGAAGATTAACTAAACATTTATGTGAATTTCATTGCTGTGGAGCAATGTGATAGACTAATATATACACCACTCACTGTGATGTCTTAAAAAGAGGGACAACAGGGTAGAAAAGAGGGACAGGGGGATTTGGGTCTCAAAGAGGGACTGTCCCTCCTAAAGAGGGACACTTGGGAGGTATGTACACCAGAGAACAGACTGAAGGCCACAGAAGAAGCGTCTGAGTGGCGCATTTGACCTGAGGGTTCCCTGTTGCCTATCACTAATATACAGTATTCCATGAAGTCATCTTATCTAAATGTAAAAAAAAAAAAAAAAAAAAAAAAAGTGCAGCTCATGCCTAACAGCTAGAATGTAATATTCACAGTGACCTAGCATAAGAGGAGTTGCATAACCGTCTGATTTTACTAGACCCACGTCTGTTCGAATAGTCTTGATTAAATAGAACTGGACTGTCTAAATGGCATTCAGATTTATTATTGGTTGGCTCTGGATTTCCACACTGGAAATGTAAAAAAAGAAGCCCACACAACAAAACAAGTGAAGGAAAATAGGGTAACAAAGCAGAAGGTATGAAGTCTGTATTTGCTTGTTGGTTACGTTATTTGCTTAGCATGACAACTCTGATTATCGGCAAAACTACAGTAGATCTGTCTACTAATAAATAAGGATCCAACTAATGTCTCTCCACAGATATAATGCGTCTAACAATAATTATTTTACTGGACAATTATGACATTTTATGAAGTCTGCTGATATAGTAACAGACTTGTTAATTAGCTTGAGCCCAAAACGGCTCCTTCCAGCTGTTGAGGGGAGGGGGGTGACCACGTGCCCCGGATCGCCTGGGACTGTCCCTTAATTGTGGTCTGTGTCCCGCATCCTGGGTCATCCCCCACTGGGACAATAAAGACCCCAGAATAAAGGAAATGAAAGTCACCCAATGCTTTCACTCAGCCGAGTCAGCCGTATTTTGACAGTGCTAGCCCAGTCACAGCCTACTTACAGCAAGTAACACACACGCTGCAGGCACCATCACCAGCCAATGAAAGAGGAGAGTATTTGCACAGTGGTCCTCTCCTCATAGCACCACCACTAGCCAATGAAGAGGAGAGTATTTGCACAATGGTCCTCTCCTCATTGGCTAGTGGTGGTGCTATGAGGAGAGGACCACTGTGCAAATACTCTCCTCTTTCATTGGCTGGTGATGGTGCCTGCAGCGTGTGTGTTACTTGCTGTAAGTAGGCTGTGACTGGGCTGGCACTGTCAAAATACGGCTGACTCGGCCGAGTGAAAGCATTGGGTGACTTTCATTTCCTTTATTCTGGGACTCTTTATTGTCCCAGTGGGACAGCACAAGTAAACTCCGTCTCCAGGAAGTGAGGCTGACCCCCGTTCTGAACATGTAACATCAAATGAGTACACTGCCACTTTAACAGTGTCCTGGAATGGAAGGAAGTAAATGTGGTCACCCTACTTCATAGACTGTTATTATTGAGCTTGGAAGCTTTTCACTAGAGTCTAGGGCTGTTCTTGCAACTCAGATTAACTCCGCTGTAAGACACCAAAGTCTCACAGCTCGGTCCCTCTCATTTGACCAGTTAGGGAGCACCAAGGGTCTCATTTTTGACCCCTGTTCTCCTGACCCATTGGTCCCTCAGGCCTCACGAGGTAGCCCTGGCTTCATCGGCAGCTCTACTCCCTGGAGAGCAGATGTGCTGGTTGGTCACTATCCAAGTGGTTTTTCCTTTTACTAATTCTGCCATTGTCATTGTAGCCGTATAAACATATTACTTAGAGGAGAACTCATATCAGCTCTGTATGGGATCTTTTTTCTCCAGCTGCTTTTTTTTCTTTTTTATAACCGTATTAAAGCTTTGTGCACCAATTGAAACAATATGTATAATCCAGTTGGTTTCCTTTAATGGTGGGACCCACAGCCAGGCCAAGGATTCAGACCACAGCAAAAGAGTAAAAGGCGCACACATAAACAGTAGCTTTAAAAAGGTTCTAGTGGCACATCGCTTTTGGGATACTACAGTGTATAGGTTCACTCAGTTAGGACCTAGACAGGGTTATGTTTGTAGCAAATGTCCTAATTTTGGGGGCCAAAGTGCTGGAGGTTATACAATTTACTTCAGAAGTCATTTATTGGACCTCCAGATGTTTGACTCTTTTGCTGGTTGGGGATGCTGGGAGTTGTAATACCCATCAACTGAAGGTCCAGCAATTGACCCCCCCTGACTTTGACATTGCCAGCTACTTTTTTAGCTGAACATTTTGCTATTGAAGTGAGCCTCTAACTGAGCTGATTGATTCTTTTACGGGAGACTGCTAATAAGTAATCACATTTAACATTAATTATGTGACATTTAATTAAATTTGGCAGTTACATTTACACTTATAATAACATAGTCACCTGGCTCCACAGGCAGGGCTTCCATCCCCTGAAAATATTTTACTGACAGTATAGAAAAAACTTAATAATGATCAGATTTCACTAACACCTGCTGTTCCACTGATACCAAGCCACTATTTCCAAAGTGATAAAAGGGGATGAGAAAATCTGCAAACGTAATTAGTCCTCAACAGTATTGCATTTATAGGAAAAACATAATAAAACAGTAAATAATCTACACTACTTTTGAATTCTTCAGTTGTAGATTATCTAAATTTTGTAATACATGGCTAGAATTTTGGTGACTAAAAATAGTTTAATTGTGTTTCCCCACATTGAATCCCTTGGATGCTAGACACGTTTCAGACTTCTCTAGCATCCAAAATAGTTGGCTGGTGGGAAAGATGGGAGTTGTATCTGGCCTCACAATGCCAATCCCAGAGAAATCTCTCCAATTAGTAGCTTATTACATGGAGCCAATTTTTAAGGCAGAGATCTTGTTCCTTTGAAAAACATAGGAACTGAACACATTTCTCTTGCCACATAAATCTGTGTCTTGTTAATCCTTTAAAGGGTCAGTAATGTCCATTTATAACTTTATTTAATATTGCAGAGGTTACAGAAATAAAGTATTTGGAGAAAATGCCATCTCTCACGGTTTGAGAGATATTCACCACTAAAGTTCCCCTCTTCCTGCTTTCAGCATTACGGGAGATTCGAGTCCGCCAGCTCAAGGAGGCTCTTAAGCAGAGCTGAAATATCACAATGTAAAATTAAATACTTTATTGGAATGGTCTACAAAGTGTGCTTGCAAACCATGCAGACTTTGTAGACCGTTCCAATGAAGTAGTCCTTTTTAAATAATGCAATTTTCGGCTCTGCTGCAGAGCCGCCTGCTAGTCCCAGGACCGGGATCTCCTGCTGGCAGTAAGGGGAGGGAGGGGGAGCTTTAGTGGAGAATACCTCTCAAACCTTAAGGGTTTGAGAGATGGTACTTTCTCCAAATACTTTATTTTTGTAACCTCTACAATATTAAAGTTATAAACGGGCATTACTGACCCTTTAAGTACCTGAGGGGTGTGGAACGCATTGCTATGTGCATAACCTTCTTACGTTTATCTGTAGACAGGGAGGAAAATGTACAAAGAAGATATAGAGCAATTCTGGGGCAAACCAGCTGTAGTTTAGGGAAAATATGCATTCTTATTTATTTTAAGTGAGGCTTTTAACCCCTTGAATGCTAAAGAGGTATCCAACACATTGTTTTGCAGTGAATTAGAGAACTCATTAGCATTCAAGAGAATACAATTACTATTTAAAATTAAATGGAATGTTATTTATTCTGTATGGTGCAGTTGGTTTCCTCCAGAATTGTTTCAGTTCTTCTTTGTGTATTAGCCTCTATGTAATTTAATTTGGGTATTGAGGAGTATTCCCTTGAATTGCATGTTTACAAGCATGATTATATGAGTTGAAGCAATATAGGAAACACAGACACATGTTAATTGTGTGGAACCAAGTAGTGATGAGATTAGCTGTAATGTGTTGCTATTTTTTAGTTAATTGGAAGGTGATACTCTGTATTCTGCTATCCAAACTATTGTAAATTGCATTGTCTGCTATGAATTATGTTATATTCTGGAGGTACCGATAGTTTTATTTTTCTCCCCCACGGTCCTAAAAAAAAAAAAAAAAAAAAAAGCAAGTTGCTTACATATTTGTTTTTCATTCACATGGGGTTTTACCTGGAAAACCCTTTAGTTTTGATTTTGATTCTGATTGGTGCCTGATGCATGTGGCATTCATGTAACCCTATTTCCTCCTGTGAGTGACACGCTGTATATTGCACTCAGTTCTCTGCTGGAGCCTGTTTCATCAGTCACTTATGACTGGAATGGTTTAGTTTTCTTATTGTGATTGCAGCATGCTGGAGAATTGGGTAATGCCAGAAACGTCTGGCTTGTCATTAAGAAGCATGTTTTTATCAGCGCTTTCCACAGTCAGTCTCAAATAAAATGTGATTACGTAACATGCCTGTTTTGCTGCTGCATTTGGCAGTCTTGTAGGAGACGGTTACAAAGTCAGACAGAAGGAAACATTTAAAGAGCAACGAACAGGAAAAAATAAAAAAATATGTGTTAAAGGGTAAATGTGCCCTGGGAATAAGTAAAAGGTGGTACTGTTTTAGCAGTGGAAACATCAGGAGACTGGTACAGAAAAGTGGTACCTTCAAATTAATCAGGAACTTGCATTCCCCAGAGCCAGGAATGTATTGTGTGTGTGTGTGTGTGTATAATATCTATATCTGTATATAAATGTGTGCATCTGGGGTAATCTGCTTTCATACAATGAAATGCCTGTCAAGGACCTAAGTTGTCTTAAAAGCTTGTATTCTATTGCTACTCAGTTAAGCCAATAAATGTATCACATTTTATATACCAGTCTCCTGGGAATAAGTGCCTCTTGTTTTTGCACATTGGTTTACCTAGTTAAGTGTATATAGTAATCTATATTGTATATAGTAATCTCTATTGAAATCTTCCTCTAGGTCAGGGCTGTCCAAGTTCAATCCTCAAGGGCCACCAACAGGCCATGATGTAAGCATTTCCCTGATTAAGTACAGGTGAGTTATCAGTGGTTCATTCATTCTGACTGACTCTCACCTGTGCTTAATCAGGGAAATCCCTAAATCCTGGCCTGTTGGTGGCCCCTGAGGACTGAATTTGGACAGCCCTGCTCTAGGTCACATCTGTTCACAACAGAGCACACTCAATAGATTTGAATGGCTCAAAAGGACATTAGTTGTTATCAGATTAAAACACGTTGAAACTGACGCAACTAACAGTGGACTAAAACAGAGAGCAAATATAGACAAAACAGTTCATAGGAAAACTGGCTTCTGTTTGAAGGACCCCTTCCTAAACAAATCCTTCTCATGAAAAACATTGAGCTTATTCTTACTGTGTAGATCCCCTTTAAATTTCAGTCTTTATTAGCTAATAATCACTGCTACTGCCTGAGCTTCTGCTCACTAGAGCTGGGGCTATGAAGCAGCAACTGATTGTTACTATTGGGTGCTTTGTTAACCATGGAGTGCCAGCGGGGTACACAAAAAGTTGCAGAGCAATGTATTGCATACTCCTCTGGCACTCAAAGGGTTACTGTTGTCACACCCTTTAACAGGGCTGGATTTACATCTCAGGAGCCTGTAGGCACAGAAATCTGAAGGACCCCCCCCCCAATAGGCCATCTCCACAATGCTCCAAATTTCCACATTAACCCCCATCCCCATATTGCCCTCACATTGCCCCCCATCAGATCCAACTTGCCCCCCCATCATCCCCATATTGCCCCCATCATCTCCACATTAAGCCTCACATTCCCCCCCATCCATTTCCTACCTCCCTGGTGGTGCAGCAGCAGGAGAGATCTATGCTTCTGCACAGTCCTGTAGCTGCTGAAGCTCCCGCGTGGTCTTCTCTTTAGTAATGCAGAGCGCTGGGAGATGATGTCATCTCCCAGCGCTCTGCATTACTAAAGAGCCAGGGGAGCTCAGCAGCTACAGGTCTGTGCCAAAGAAGGCACAGACCTTACCATGCGGCGCAGCACGGCACGCCACATTAAAAGGAAACAAAAAAAAATATTGATTCAAATGGCAGGCGCCCCTCTGTAGGGTGCACCTGTAGGCAGATGCCTACTCTGCCTTATGGAAAATCCGGCTCTGCCCTTCAAAGCTAGGAAGAATAAGACTGCTACTGGCATCTCTAGTTATCCCTGAAGGTGGAACAAGAAGGAGGAGGCAGACATCCTATATAATAATTTGCTAAATGTGTTTGTCAGAAGCCGTCTTGCGGAGTAGAGACGGCTGTGCACGCTTCAGTCATACGCAGTACAGATTGCCTGCGCCATGGCTGATAACGGAGCGGGGCTCCCAATTCAGAAGCAGAGAGGACTACGGTCTGAAATTGGAGCGCCCCACTTTGTATCAGCCACGGTGCGGGCAGTCTCTACTGTGCATGACTACACTGCGGCCATTGCTGGGTGGCACTGTGGCCTGTGCACTGTTGCTCTTGTTTTTCTCAGCAGGATAAACTTTTCACAATAAATATATAAAATAAACCAACGGTCCCATAAGGGTTAAATAGAATGTTCTGTTAAATTAAATTGGGCTTTAAACCCCTTGGATGCTAGACCTATCTAGCATTCCGGGGGTTAAAAATTAATATTTATTTGTCCTCTGTGGTGCAGTTGGTTTATTCCGCAACACTTCTAGTTTCCTTTTATAAATATGAACCACTGTCCCTTAAAACTGTGTCCATATTCCTCAAGGTTTTTCCAGTTTGAATATTAGTATTCACTGTTGTATTTTTACCTTTTAAGCTATATACCTTGGAAGAAAGAGGTGTTCTATACTACTTATACAGACAGAAAAAATAGGGCATGAAATACACATTTGTTTCTATGGTGCTTCAGTTGGTAATTCCAAATGCCATAAAAGCAATGTATCACCTCCATATATTTTTTTTTCATAGGTTTTGTTAATAAAGTAGTTTTAGGAAAGATGTTTTTTTTCTAAATGTAAGTACTTTTAAAGATATTTAATCTTCTGTGCTGTGCACTTCCGCATAATGTGGCACTCTGAATATTCAGAACAGCTCTTCTTCTCCTCCCACCTCCCTCCCAGCTGCCCCAGGGAGCAAGTTCACACTTCCCTTTGGTCTGCTGTGAATGTCGTCTATCATTACACCAAGCTCCGGTTAGCATTATATTGAGGATGCAACCTAAATCAATGCTAACCGGAGCTTGATACAATGATAGAAGCCATTCACATAACACCAAAGGGAAGTGTGAATGTGCTCCTTGGGGAAGCTGGGAGGGAGGTGGGAGGAGAAGAAGAGCTGTGCTGGAAATTAGGAAGTGAACAAGAGCTTTGCTGAAGATTCAGCATGCTACGTTATGCTGACAGGCAAAGCTTGTAGGTACAATATCTTTAAAACTACTAACATTTAGAAAAAAAAAAAACCTAGCTTTCCTAATACTACTTTATTAACAAAACCTATGGTAAAAAATTTTTATGAGGTGATACATCCGCTTTAAAGTGGAACTATCACATATGTACAAGTGACCCCCAATTAATTTTTACTATAGCAGTAAACCTATAAATCCTTTTATAATCCTTATTAAGTCCGGCATTATATAGAAATCTAAGTTCTTAGGAGACTCCCAGCCAGACAGAGCAGAAGTCTTGCCAAAGAGGCATCTGCGCGCCTGTGCTGTCTGTCCTTGTCTGTACCATGCAGTACAATGCAACTTCCCCTTGGGTTACTTGCCAGTCAGTGAGGAGACAGTAAGCCCAGGAGCCATAGGCGTAAGAGCACATGACAGCAGATCGAATGTCCTGTAACCAGGTCTTATAGATTAAGATTAGTGGGCTATAACTGAAAAAGTAACTACACATGGATTTGGGAAGCAAAGGGTTAAGTAAGAAGCCTGCTGGCTGTGTGGGGTGGAGCTATGGCAGGAAATGGCTTAGAAGAAGTGAAGATACTTCAGTCTTCCTGGGCCTGAGCAAGTGGTAACACCCACGCTCCCGCCCTGTTTATAATTTTCTTATACAGGATAGGTAGAAGGGGCAAAAAGCAATCTTTGATATGTAACTTGCTAACTGCATTCCATGTTACTTCCTTTATAGAATGTCATTCCCACTGTTATGTAGCCAATTATGGATAGGCGATGGGAGCCTTGTTCCTGGCTTGCGGGGCCCTTATGCAATTTTTCATTTCATCCTGGGATAATATGAAGAGGTGTAGGTTGGGAGGTGCTGTTATGGGGGATAGGTATGGGTGGGGGGCGTAGGTTTTGATTGTGGGGCAGGTTGGTTTAACCACTCTCAAATCCTTCCTAACCCGTTTTATGCATTCTTCTCCTCTTTCACTACCACTGTTGGGATGTGTCTGCATCTTCCCTTTCTCTTGTTTCCTGTAATTTGTATTGCCTTACTTTTGAATTTTGCTTGAAATGTTATAATTTATATGTCCAGGTGCCATCATTATGTGTAACCTGCACATGTGTATTTAACAATGTCTGTGTACGTATATATGTTTGTGTGTATGCATATTTATATATATGTCTGTGCATATATGATTTATTCTAGTAAACTGTGTGTATAAAGGACAATGCATAGTCTGTTTTATTATCTGCATTCACATCTTAATGCCTAGGGGAATGGGCAGTCCTCTCAGCCATGGTTCCCCAGAGGTTTCCTCCACAGGGGGTTTTTCCTCTCCTGAGTGCTGAAGTATGGATCTTGGTGCGTCCAGTGGCTTAATTTGTCTCTTAACTTAATGGAATTCGGTTTATTGTTACAGTCGCGGGAGGACATTGCCAGAGAAATGCATGTAAGATCAGTTTGACGGGGTGAGTAAGGAGGGTATCCCCCGCTTATAAAAGATGGAATGATTGGGAGAGACGCTGCTACTGCCCGTGCTAGATTACTGCATGTTATCGGTGCTGCCCTCACCTGGTGGCAGCAGCAGTCAAAATATTCAAAGGAGGACGGCACGGCATAGTAGGGTACTCTCATTGAATGCTGGTTATGGAATTTATTCTTCAGTATATGTAGTACTGGCAAGGTCCTCTTTATTTATTTATTCATTGGAAATAAAAGGCTGTGGCCATTTTACCCATATCTGTGTCTTTGTGTTTATGTATAAATTGAACAAGAGGGGAACTTTGCTGGGTGGAATGTTCACAGATAGGAAGGACAATTGAGGATTCTGCATGTCAAGGGATGGAAAGTGCAGGCACACAGATGCATCTTCAGAAAGATGTCTGCTCTGTTGTCTGGTGGTTAGTTTCCTAACAACTTACATTTCTAAATAACAAACTGAATATGGATTATAAACGGATTTATATGCTTATCGCTATAGTAAAAATGAATTGGGGGCACTTATTTATGATAGTTCCACTTTAACATGTTAACGATCAATTGTACACATGGTACAAATACATTTTAAAGTGCACTGCCCATCAGTGAAGGGGACCTTTACCTCATGGTTCTTGTGTTGGTCTAAGTGAAAAGCATTTAACAGTAAGTTCACTAAAAATCCTCTTTCTCTGTCGTCCAATACAGGTTACTAGTAACTTTGGGTAGGTGATCAGCCCCTTTAAGTTGTCAGGAACAATTCTGAGAAGTGACTGCTGGGTGGAGCCTACTTCCTCTCCTTAGGTTG
The DNA here is from genome assembly GCA_037306005.1 of Rhinophrynus dorsalis. Lineage (NCBI taxonomy): Eukaryota > Metazoa > Chordata > Amphibia > Anura > Rhinophrynidae > Rhinophrynus > Rhinophrynus dorsalis. The sequence goes on from CM074718.1 coordinate 166,030,365, forward strand.
CATCTAGCCCATCCCCATCCAGTAAGATTTGTTCCTTGGTCAAGGTACAAGGCAAGAGAACAGTTCTGCTATAGTTTTAGCTTTTTATTATTTTCTGTTAGATATGGGATACCACCATTAGGCGGATCACCATCACTGACAATTCCCATCACCCAAATATGGATAGCTCAATTTACCAGGTGCTTTTGTGGACCTAAGCCCTGGGGGGAAAATCTTGGCTGCAAGTTTTTTCCTCAGGAGTTGCCCACTGAGACTGCTTCTTGATATATGGTAATCTAGAAACATAGAAACCTAGAAACATGGAATTAGACGGCAGATAAGAACAATTTCGGCCCATCTAGTCTGCCCATTTTCCTACTGTAAAAACCTCAAACCTTTTTTGGTCCTTTGTCTTCTCTTAAGTTAAGGACAGCCTTATGCCTATCCCATGCATGCTTAAATTCTTTCACTGTATTAACTTCTACCACTTCTGCTGGTAGGCTGTTACATTTAACTACTACCCTCTCAGTGAAGTAAAACTTTCTTACATTACTTCTAAACCTGTATCCCTCTATTTTTAGACTATGGCCTCTTGTCCTAACATTTTTACTCCTTTGAAATATACTTCCATCCTGCACTTTGTTGAATCCCTTCATGTATTTGAATGTTTCAATCATATCCCCCCCTCTCTTCTCTCCTCCAAGTTGTACATATTCAGATCCTTTAGTCTATCCTGATATTTCTTTTCCTGTAAACCAGTCACCATTTTAGTAGCCCTTCTTTAAATTTTCTCTAGAGTATCTATATCCTTCTGGAGACGGGGTCTCCAGTACTACACACAATACTCTAGGTGAGGTCTAACTAAAGATCTGTAGAGTGGCATGACCACTTCTCTTTTTCTGCTACTAATGCCCCTAGCTATACAACCCAGCACCCTGCTTGCATTCCCCACCGTTTTATTACATTGTCTGCCTACCTTTAAGTCATTAGAGATAATTACTCCCAAATCCCTTTCCTCTGTTGTGTTTGACATTACAGTACCCTTAATAGTAGGTCAAGACTATTTTGTCCTGGGCAGAGGAGCATGTCCCTGCCATTTCCGCAGTTCATATTCCTGGAGTAGACAACGTTCTGGCAGACTTCCTCAGTTGACACATAGTGGACAGCGGAGAGTGGGAACTGTATCAAGAAGTGTTCGGCCTCATATCCAGTGTGGGGTCTTCCGTGCATTGACCTGATGGCAACAAGACACAACAGGAAGGTTCCAACGTTCTGCTCTCGCTGGGCAGATCCCCTGGCTCTAGCAGTGGATGCCTTGTCGATCCCGTGGAATTTCCCTCTGGCATATATCTTTCCTCTCATTCCCCTGTTGCACAGGGTGATACAAAACTGCAACTGGAGCACTGCTCCGTCATTCTGATTGCTCTGTACTGGCCTCGGCAGGCTTGGTTTCCGGAGCTTCTGGATCTCTCAGTGGCAGAACCTCTTCGGCTTCCCTCCCGTCCAGATCTTCTTCTACAGGGTTATATGTGGAAGGAGGATGTTCATCGTCTGGCTTTGACGGCATGGAGCTTGAATCCTCAATTTTAAAGAAGGGATTTTCTTCTCGTGTGGTGGCTACTATGCTTAGTGCCCGTAAGCCAGTTTCCTCTAAGGCCTACCATCGAGTTTGGTCTGTCTTTCTATCTCAGTGTGCTGATAGGGACCTGTCTCAGGACTTTGATCTTCCTATGGCCCTTTCCTTCCTCCAGGATGGTGTGGATAAGGGACTCAGTCTGACTTATCTTAATGTTCAGACTTCTGCTCTCTCTGTTTTTCTTTCAGAGGCACCTTGCTATTCTTCCTGATGTCAAGGTTTTCTTCCAAGGTGTAGCTCATACCCCTCCTGTGTTTAAGTCTCCTGCTCCTCAGTGGGACCTAAACTTGGTTTTGGTCATTCTTCGCCCACCCTCCCTTTGAGTCATTGGCCACTATTCCTCTCCGTCTGCTGACATAGAAGATGGCTTTCCTCCTGGCAATTGTATCTGTTCGCTGTGTTGCGGAGCTGCATGCCCTGTCTTGTAGGCCACCGTTTTTGGTGTTTTCACAAGGACAAGCCGGTGATTCGAACTTCGCAGGAGTTTCTCCCAAAGGTGGTGTCTGAGTTCCACATTAAGGAGATTGTGGTTCTGTCACAGTACCTTGTAGCATAACCGCTTCTGCCAATGCTTACAATGACGCGCCAGCATAATTTCCATGAGCAGTTGGACGCATCAATGCCGGATGCTTCATCTGCAGGCGTGAGGCTTCAGCATGCTGCAGGCCTCTGTTTTATGTGTTTGAGGCTTGTAGTCTCCTCCTACCTACTTCCTGAGGAGGGGTTTAAAGGGCAGACTGATCCCTGACTCAGTTACCCTAACGTTGTTCTGAGCAGTTCATTATCTTGTATTCCTGATTCCTGTGTATGATCCGGCTTGTCTGTCCACCCATTATGGTGTTGACTTGTGGCTCTGTCTGACTATTCTCCTTTTTCGATTTGGCTCAGATATCCTTTCTGGTTCAAACGTGTCTCTCTGGCTGACTCCGTGTATGACCTAGGCTTGTCTGACTACCCACTCGATGTATGACCTAGGCTTGTTTGACTACCTACTCTGGTGCTGACCTGAGGCTCTGTCCACTGTAAATCCAGCATACCATCGCTTCAGTGGATATCCTGTCTGGTGCAAACCTGTGGCTCTGGCTGACTGCACGATCCGTGTATGACCTTGGCTTGTCTGACTATCCAGCTGGTACTTACTAGAAGGCCTTGTCTGTTCGCTCCGTGTGTTTGTTCCGTTACTCAGACATCCTTCCTAGTACTGACCTGGGGCTCTAGCAGACTCCTAGCTACTGACTGCAGGCTTGAGTCAGTAGCTTCTGTGTTGCATACGATATAGACTCCGCTCCTAGACTGACTGCAAGTTGAGTCAATGCTAGATCTGGGAGTTATCGTACCTTAGAAACAAGCCTGTTCCTTTTTGGGTCATGGCTCATTCTACGAGGTCTATTGGGGTATCTTGAGCCTACAAGATTCAGGCCTCAGCTGATCAGTTGTGCAAGGCGGCCACTTGGTCGTCCATGCATACCTTCTCGAAACACTACCATGTGGATGTGCTGGCATCAGCTGATGCCAGTTTTGGGAAGAAGATCCTAGAGGCAGCCTTACCTTCCTAGAATCTCATTAGTCTCTCAGTACTCTTTCACTTTTGAGCCCTGTTGGCTCTAGTTCCGTGTGCTGTGTGATGGTTCCTGGGGTCTGTTTTACTCCTGTTTGGTGTCCATTGACACTTTGTGGTTAATGTTGAGCTATTCATGATCTGTTGGTTCATTGGTGCTCTGGTGACTTTGGGGGCCTGCGCCTGGTCCTTGCCTTTCTTCCCGCCCTGGGGAACTTAATGGTTGGACATCCCAAAGTTACCAGTAATCTGTATTGGATGACAGAGAAAAGAGGATTTTAGTCTTACCTGTTAAATCCTTTTCTCTGAGTTCATACAAGTTACTGGTCTCCCACTCTGTCAAGGGACCATGCTTGGCTCTACTGTGGCAGAACATGGGGGTCCTTTCGGGGTCATGTTCACAGGAGTCTCTCTTTACCTTCTTACTACTTAGTCAATAGTTAGTTTTCAAATCTTACTGGATGGGGAATGGCTAGCTGCAAGCTAAGGAGAGGAGGTAGGCTCCACCCAGCAGTCACTTCTCAGAATTGTTCCTGCCTACTTAAAGGGGCGGATCGCCTACCTAAGTAGAGAAAAGGATTTAACCGGTAAGACTAAAATCCTCTTTTTTTCTACTTATGTAAATTAAAATGTTCTAACAGAAGTAATGTAAAGATATCCATATACTCCAAAATCCAGATGTGGGTGTATTTTTCCCGTACTTCTGGTTTTAGATGTGCCCCTGAAGAGTCCCTCAAAACACACACACATTTGTTCCTTTGCCGAATCAGACAGTGACTACTTTTTTCCCACCTTCCCCATTTTCCCCCTACATCTGATTTGTAAAAACTCTAGAACCTCCCAACTCCACCATTGATGACACTGGAGAGTCAGCACAAACTGCTGCCTCTTGACTAGAATATCCATTGAAACAGTGTTCCCAGACAAGCCGCTGTCTTCTCAGTTGGTGTCACCGCCGTGCCGACTCCCGGCGGTGCTTCTCTCCCTCGGTGGCTTCCGCTTCCGGGTTCGGACGCGCGCATGCGCAGTCCTCTTCATGAAGCCGGTTTGGCTTCACTACTTAAGGCGCCCTCTCCCTGCAACGGACGCGTTGTCTGAGCGTCCAGTCGGGTGGACTGAGCTAGTAGCCTCGTTCACCTCCCTTCTAATCCAGCTTCTTCGTGTCCAGCTCCTGTTTCCAGTACCCAGTCCGGTTGTCAGTGTTCCTGTTGCCTGCAGTCTGTGTCCAGTCTCCAGTCCTGCTGTGGTCAGTGCTAGCTCTCCTGAATCCAGCTCTGGTCAGTCTGTACTCCTATATCCAGCCTTGGTCAGTCCTGTGTCCAGTATCCTGCTCTGGTCAGTCTTGTGTCCTGTATCCTGCTCTGGTCAGTCCTGTGTCCAGTATCCTGCTCTGGTCAGTCTTGTGTCCTGTATCCTGCTCTGGTCAGTCCTGTGTCCGGTATCCTGCTCTGGTCAGTCCTGTGTCCTGTATCCTGCTCTGGTCAGTCCTGTGTCCTGTATCCTGCTCTGGTCAGTCCTGTGTCCTGTATCCTGCTCTGGTCAGTCCTGTGTCCTGTATCCTGCTCTGGTCAGTCCTGTGTCCTGTATCCTGCTCTGGTCAGTCTTGTGTCCTGTATCCTGCTCTGGTCAGTCCTGTGTCCTGTATCCTGCTCTGGTCAGTCCTGTGTCCTGTATCCTGCTCTGGTCAGTCCTGTGTCCTGTATCCTGCTCTGGTCAGTCCTGTGTCCTGTATCCTGCTCTGGTCAGTCCTGTGTCCTGTATCCTGCTCTGGTCAGTCCTGTGTCCTGTATCCTGCTCTGGTCAGTTCTGTGTCCAGTATCCTGCTCTGGTCAGTCCTGTGTCCTGTATCCAGCTCTGTTCAGTCCTGTGTCCAGTTTCCAGTGTCCTGCAGTGGTCAGTCCCGTGTCCTGCTCTGGTCTGTTCTGTGTCCAGTATCCTGTGATAAGTCCTTGTGTCCTACTATACCATCGTTTTGGAGGCAGTTTCTCCCTGAGGTGATTGGGGTATAGTCCAACCGTAGTGGGGTATCCTGAGCCCCCGGAGGCTCAACCGAAGGGGGCTATCTAGCCTTGCGGCTAGCACCTTTAGACGGCTTAGGCCGCAGCACACCCCCCTACGGTTGGCCTACGCACTCCAGCGTCGCCCTCTAGCGACGTTCCCAAGCCTCTAGCCCCAATCACCTTTGTTGGAGGAGTATCTTTTTCCTTCTTCTAGCTTCTGTGCTGGGCTAGTCATGACATTACAGACAACGCCACACTCCCAGTATGTCCACGGACCCAGCGGACCTCACCCAAGCTGTTGTGCAACAGGGTGCGGTCTTGGAGCAGCACGCCACCCAGATTCAGCATTTGGACCAGAAGTTGGACTCTATCACTGGTCTTCTGCAACGGATGCAGCAGCGTCTAGAGGCACCTTGGCCTCCGACGCCGCATTCTGCGGTGTCCTCAGTTCCTTCTGGCAGCTCTGCTGCTTCCCTAGCTCTCCGTATGCCCCTGCCGGATCGTTTCGACGGTACTTCGTCTGATGTTCGGGGGTTTCTTAACCAATGCCTCCTTCATTTTCGTTGTCAGCCCGATGTATATTCCTCCCATCAGGCGAAGACCACTTTCATCATTTCCTTGCTTCGTGGTCCTGCCTTGGCCTGGGTGTCTCCTCTTATCGATCGTCAGTCTCCATTGCTGGATGATTTGGACTCCTTTTTAGCGGCGTTCCGGTCGGTTTTCGATGCGCATGGCCGGCAGTCTCATGCTGAATCCGGTCTGTTGGAGATCCAACAAGGGTCGCGTTCGGTTTCGCACTACGCTGTTGAGTTCCGTACCCTGGCGTACGATACGGACTGGGGTGAGAGTGCCTTAAAGGCCGCTTTTAGACGGGGCCTCTCGGACCGCCTCAAAGACGAGCTAACGACTCGTACCATTCCACCATCCTTGGAGGGACTCATAGCTCTTTGTTCCTCTCTAGAGCATCGCATCATGGAGAGACGTGTTGAGAAGGATCGGGACCGCTCTCACCGTCCCCAGCCACGTCCGGTTTCACGCCTGGCTCCTCGGTTTCAGACACCCGTCACAACAACATCTGTACCTGAGCCGATGGAGATCGGTCGGGTATACCACCTTACCGAAGAGGAGAAGACGCGCAGACGCTCCTTGGGTCTGTGTCTTTATTGTGGTCGGGCGGGCCATGTGGCTCGCACCTGCCCCTTAAAATCGGGAAACTCCCGGACTTAGGGAGTAGGGGGTCCTCTCTAAGTCAGGCTGTGTTTTGTTCCCCCGGTAGGGATCAACGCTTGACCCTATCACTTTCCCTCTCCTGGTCTGGAGGGTTCACATCCCTTCAGGCTTTTGTGGATTCCGGAGCAGCGGGGATCTTCATGGATTCGTCCTTTGCCCGCTCTCGCGGTGTTCCGTTGAGGCGACGTGATCCGCCTGTGCCCATCGTTGCTGTAGACGGTTCTCCCTTGGGCACAGGTTTTATCACATGGGTTACTCAACCCTTGTCCTGTGAAGTACTGGGGGGTCCCAAGGAGACTCTTTCCTTTGAGATTATTGACATCCCTGGGACTCCCGTCATCCTGGGCTACCCCTGGTTGCGGGCTACCAACCCTTCCATTGACTGGCGTCTCGGCATCATCTCCTTCCCTTCCTCCGTGGCTATTTCCTCTATCAATCCTCCTCTTCCTTTTGTTGTTATCAACCCAGAGGTGCCGGGTCCTTATCAGGACTTTTCCGACGTGTTTTGCAAGCGTCGTGCGGGGATCCTTCCGCCTCATAGGCCTTATGATATTGCTATTGATCTCCTTCCTGGGGCTGTTCCACCCAGGGGTCGCACTTACCCCCTTTCGGTGCCAGAAACTCGTGCCCTGGAAGACTATATTGCGGATAGCCTTGCGCGTGGTTTCATACGGCCTTCCACTTCTCTGGCTGGGGCAGGCTTCTTTTTCGTTTCCAAGAAGGACGGTTCTCTTCGGCCTTGCATTGATTACAGGGGCTTGAATGCCATTACACGTCGGAACTGCTACCCCTTGCCATTAATTCCTGAGCTGTTGGATCGTCTTCGTGGCGCTACTGTTTTTTCCAAACTCGACCTCCGGGGGGCGTATAACCTGGTCCGTGTTCGCGCTGGCGACGAGTGGAAGACGGCCTTCAATACCAGATTCGGGCACTATGAATACCAGGTCATGCCCTTCGGCCTTCGGAATGCTCCAGCAGTGTTTCAGGCATTAGTCAATGATGTCTTCCGGGATCTTCTTATGTCCTCCGTGGTCGTCTATTTGGACGACATTCTGATATTTTCCAAATCTCTTATGGAACACCGTGGCCATGTCCGCCAAGTCCTGGAGCGGCTTCGAACACACAACTTGTATGCCAAACTCGAGAAGTGCCAGTTCGAACAAACCAGCTTGCCCTTTCTGGGGTATATTGTGTCCTCTTCAGGTCTAGCTATGGATCCTGAGAAACTCTCCGCTGTCCAGAACTGGCCCTTGCCACAGGGTCTTAAGGCTACTCAACGGTTTATTGGCTTTTCAAACTATTACCGGAGGTTTATCCGGAATTTCTCGGATGTTATCCGTCCTATAGTAGCTCTCACCCGTAAGGGAGCTGATTCGAAGCGGTGGCCATCTGATGCCTTGGAGGCGTTCAACAAGCTTAAAGCTGCCTTCACTTCCGCCCCAGTTCTGGTTTATCCTGATCCTCTGCGGGCTTTCTTCTTGGAAGTCGACGCCTCTGAGACCGCTGCGGGCGCTGTTCTGTCTCAGCTCTCTTCTAGTACAGGGCTCATGCATCCCTGTTCTTTTTTTTCCCGTAAATTTACAGACTCGGAACGGAATTATGATACAGGTAATAGGGAATTGCTAGCCATTAAGCTAGCCCTTGAGGAGTGGCGGTACCTCTTGGAAGGGTCTCCTCATGTCGTGACCATTTACACCGACCACCAGAATCTGGCCTATCTGGCCTCGGCCAAACGCCTGAATGCTCGCCAGGCTAGATGGTCCCTGTTCTTTGCCCGTTTCCACTATGTGATAACATACCTACCCGGAACCCGGAATGTGAAGGCCGATGCCTTGTCCCGGCAGTTCGAATCCAGCCCTACTGAACCGAAGGATTCCGAGCCTGTGGTACCTTCTGCTCGCGTTCTGGCAGCCTTATCCACTCGCACCTTACTGGCTATACGGCAGGCTCAGAATGGGCTGCCTTCTACCGAGTCGCCTCCTGGGGATCTGTTGTCTGTTCCGCAATGTCATCGCAACGAGGTTCTTCACTGGGCCCATTATTCTTCTGTTTCAGGTCACCCGGGGGCTTCGCGTACCTTCGAGCTTCTGTCCAGATACTTCTGGTGGCCGAACTGTCGGACTGATGTCGCAGACTTTGTTGCTTCTTGTTCTGCGTGCGCACGTATGAAGACACCCCGCCTGAAACCCGCCGGGTTGTTGCAGCCTCTCCCTGTACCGACCTTGCCTTGGACGCAGTTGTCCATGGATTTCATCGTGGAGCTCCCCAGGTCCGCTGGTATGACTACTATTTGGGTGGTGGTGGACCGGTTCACCAAACAAGCCCATTTCCGAGCCTTCCCTGCGGTTCCCACTGCCTCTCTTCTGGCCGATTCTTTCATTGCTGACATCGTGCGGCTTCATGGTGTGCCCCTGAATATCACGTCTGACCGCGGATCACAGTTCGTTTCCAGGTTCTGGAGGGCATTTTGTGTCCGTCTGGGCATCCGTCTGCACTTCTCCTCCGGTTACCATCCGCAGACCAACGGCCAGACCGAACGGGTCAACCAGTCCTTGGAGCAGTATCTCAGGACGTACTGTAACAGGCACCATAACGATTGGGTTCGCCTGCTTCTCTTGGCAGAATTTTCCTACAATTCCCTGCATCACTCTTCCCTTGGCTGTTCACCTTTCTTTGCAGCCTTGGGTTTCAACCCCCGAGTCCTGCTTCTGCGTCCGGGCTCAGCCTTGGTGCCCTCGGCCGAGGTTCGGGTTCGTTCGTTGGTTGAGCATTGGCAGTCGCTCAGAACTTCCTTGCTCGCCTCCCAAATACGCCACAAGAGCGCAGCTGACCAACGTCGTTCCTTGGCTCCTCTCTATTCTCCTGGTGACAAGGTCTGGTTATCCGCCAAGAACATCAACCTTCGGCAGCCTTCTCGTAAGCTTGGTCCTCGCTACTTGGGTCCTTACAGAGTTCTTCAGCGTTTGTCTCCTGTAGTATATCGGTTGGCCTTGCCAGCCTCCCTCCGTATACACCCTGTCTTCCATGTCTCGTTGCTGAAGCCATGGATATCCTCTCGGTTTTCTCATCCTGCTCCGGTTGTTCCGGCACCTGTTACTGTGGCTGGGCAAGAGGAATTCGTGGTGAGTGCCATACTGGACTCCAGGCGAGTGCGCGGCAGGTTGCAGTATCTCGTGGATTGGCAGGGATACGGTCCTGAGGACAGGTCCTGGGTTCCCGCCATGGGTGTCCATGCTCCGGTGTTGGTGCGCCGCTTCCACCGCCTGTTTCCCACCAAGCCCTCCTGACGTCCTCCGTAGGGGTAGGGGAGTGTCACCGCCGTGCCGACTCCCGGCGGTGCTTCTCTCCCTCGGTGGCTTCCGCTTCCGGGTTCGGACGCGCGCATGCGCAGTCCTCTTCATGAAGCCGGTTTGGCTTCACTACTTAAGGCGCCCTCTCCCTGCAACGGACGCGTTGTCTGAGCGTCCAGTCGGGTGGACTGAGCTAGTAGCCTCGTTCACCTCCCTTCTAATCCAGCTTCTTCGTGTCCAGCTCCTGTTTCCAGTACCCAGTCCGGTTGTCAGTGTTCCTGTTGCCTGCAGTCTGTGTCCAGTCTCCAGTCCTGCTGTGGTCAGTGCTAGCTCTCCTGAATCCAGCTCTGGTCAGTCTGTACTCCTATATCCAGCCTTGGTCAGTCCTGTGTCCAGTATCCTGCTCTGGTCAGTCTTGTGTCCTGTATCCTGCTCTGGTCAGTCCTGTGTCCAGTATCCTGCTCTGGTCAGTCTTGTGTCCTGTATCCTGCTCTGGTCAGTCCTGTGTCCGGTATCCTGCTCTGGTCAGTCCTGTGTCCTGTATCCTGCTCTGGTCAGTCCTGTGTCCTGTATCCTGCTCTGGTCAGTCCTGTGTCCTGTATCCTGCTCTGGTCAGTCCTGTGTCCTGTATCCTGCTCTGGTCAGTTCTGTGTCCAGTATCCTGCTCTGGTCAGTCCTGTGTCCTGTATCCAGCTCTGTTCAGTCCTGTGTCCAGTTTCCAGTGTCCTGCAGTGGTCAGTCCCGTGTCCTGCTCCGGTCTGTTCTGTGTCCAGTATCCTGTGATAAGTCCTTGTGTCCTACTATACCATCGTTTTGGAGGCAGTTTCTCCCTGAGGTGATTGGGGTATAGTCCAACCGTAGTGGGGTATCCTGAGCCCCCGGAGGCTCAACCGAAGGGGGCTATCTAGCCTTGCGGCTAGCACCTTTAGACGGCTTAGGCCGCAGCACACCCCCCTACGGTTGGCCTACGCACTCCAGCGTCGCCCTCTAGCGACGTTCCCAAGCCTCTAGCCCCAATCACCTTTGTTGGAGGAGTATCTTTTTCCTTCTTCTAGCTTCTGTGCTGGGCTAGTCGTGACAGTTGGAAGTATCAAATGACATCCGCGCCTGTAGTCCTAGAAATGCATATCTCAAAAACAGACAGACGGGAGTATAAAGAAAATAAAAGCTGCATTTAAAAACAGTAGTACTTCATTAAAAAAAAAAACAATGAAAAAGAAACTACAGCTGCCAATCAGAGCGCTCCAGCTTACAGGCAGAAAGCCTCCATCATCGGAGGAGGCTGGATAGAGGGAGGGGAGCAGAGGCAGAATGACGGCCTGCGCTTACAGAGCAAGTAACTGCAGTCTGTGCAGGAGTAGGTGCAGGTCAGCGTTTATTCCTTCATTTTCAACCAACTAGAGCTTTAAAAAAAGAAAATAAATTTTGTACATATTCGCTATATAATGTATCTATTCTGCTAACTTGTAAAAGGGTGGTACATCCTCTTTAAAGACAGTACTATTAAATTATCCAGATGCTTGCCATCCCAATTTTATTAGTTGCTCAGTTTACATCTGTTGTTTCTATCTTTTGACACTTCCTGTCCAAAGTAAACATACTTGACCACTTCAGCAATGCATTGGTGACATCCACTAACACTGAAAAAGGGATAGGTATCCGTGTGTACAGGCGGTATATAGGGCTCAGACAGGAAGTGGCTTTGCTGAATGCGATGAATGCCTCTCTTGCACTGAAAGGGTTAAAAACCAGACGGTTGTGCTGGATTTTGCGTTTGCATACCCCTCCAGCCCATAAAGAGTTAACGGGCTTAGATTTTCACCTTTTTAAAACGTGAACAAACAAAAATAGTCTAAGTGGTGTAATAACCCTTTGATTGCAATACGCTGCATAGCCCTCTGGCCCTCAAAGTGTTAACAGTCTATTTTTGCATTTGAAAAGTACATTGATTAGATTTTTGCAATCTAGAATTAAATATTTTTTTCAGAGGCTAGTTTGGAATGCCTTATATTTAAATGTGCAAGCAATAGTATTCGTTTACTATAAACGGCACTTCTAGCTTGTAATCCATGTAGAGCCACGTATCAATACTATCCGTTTTGTATTTCTTGAGTAATGTAATTATAAAATATCAGGGGGCGGAGCGATCTGTCTAGCAAGAGGGACGTGTTTTGCTTAGCTCCATGGCTGAGATCCTGAATTTCCTATTTTTCTCCGTGATTTACCGCATTCTTTTACTTTCAGCCCTACAGAAGCATTACTTGTACTTGCCTGCAGTCTTGTTAGTACCTGAGTTCCAGTGGTGGATGGAGATATTTGCTGTTTTCCCCTTCAAACCCTCTGGAATAGACGCTACAGCTGACCAATATGGCAGCTGGTGACTGGTCTCATGACTGTCTCTCGCAGGAGGACATCTCCCACATACTATCAAAGTCAGACCTTGTAGCCTTTATGGGTGAGATTTTATTGGCAATACGGGAAGAATTGTCTCTCATACGCAATACACATGAACATCAGGAGCTTTACATTCCGGCGGGTGAAAAGCTGAGAGAGGTGGTGCAGATGGATTACGATATCTCAAGCAGTGCTAATAGGCTTCAGAAGCCCTGTTATCCAGTGAGAGACACGATGAGAACGGTCATACCATCCTATTCGGAAAATACACATACACTGGTGTACACACAGTGTACTCCGGTAAGGTGTCTTGCGGCTTATCGGAGGGGAGTTGATTGGGTGAGCTACGTTGGTGAACTGGGTGCCTATGGCCTATGCACTATTGGGGGATGTCTTTGGTGACTGGCCTGGGACTGAATGCATCTGCTACTGGGGGTGAAACAGGCGACAGTCTCCCTCTTTCTTCCCATGAATGGAACGCTTTATGTTTGGGAAGCCTCCCCATTGGATCCAGGGATCTGTGATTGTACAAACTTGCTTTCCGGAGTTCTGCTCCGGTCCCTATGTCTGGATATTGTTGTACTGGTAGCGGCTTGAAGGGAGTCCCGTCAGTTGTTATTGAAGCTGCGATACGAGCTCTCTCTCAATGTTCTGTTTTATTACTTGTCTACATAGGCCAGTTATCTACATGTGGCTGAAGCTGAGTTACAGGCCTTCGCTCAATGTTCTGCTTTATTATTTGCTTTCATGGTCCAGTTATCTATTTGTAGAGCACTGATGCCTCTGTAGCTATCCAGAAGAGGTTAGATACCACCGGGACTGCCTGTCTGGGTTTTTTTTGTTTTGTTTTGTTTTTTTAGAACATATGAGCGGTCCCCCTAGGGCCCGGGGGGATCCGCTGACTTTCACTACTACTCTGTTTATCACACTAGATTACTCAGGAACTTTTGTGGAGAACTATACCACAGACCGAGGTAGTTTACATCTCCGGGGGTTTTATCTTCATTATTTGGAGACTGTTACTGAAGTAATGTAAGAATATGCAGATATACTGGTCACCAGTGGGGTCTATATCATCTGTATGTTTCTGCCATTGTTAGGAGTAAGTTATATGCTTAATGTTATAGATCTCCATTTTCGGACTATTTATTATGTCTATGATTTCTTCCCCCCCTCCAAACCTCTTTGAGGTCCCCTGCGTGTTATGCAGCAAGGGTGCAGGTTTGATATCCGCCACTCTGTCCACGCTTTAGACTTTCTTGTTCTTTACTTTTTATCTTTTCTATTCTTTGGCACTTCTGGTGTGCCTCCTCTGCCTTCCCCTCTGTGTTTTCTATTTCAAGTCTCTCTTTCTTTGCCCACTGAATGTGTAGTAGACGAGCCATTTTCTTTTCAGACTAATTGTTTTTCAGAATTTCATTAACATGATAGGTACGAGTTTTGGAGTACCTGTACGACCACCTAATGCTTCTTATCTTATACGATTGCATCATTCACAAACATCTATGCTTACTGTAAGGTCTTTTGTATGCTTGCAATTTAATTCAATGTTTGTATACAATTCTCTACTCTTTTATTCAATGTCTCGGGAATTCTGTTACTTCTGTTTGTGGAAATTTATCTTTTCATGCTATTTGTCCTGCTTGTATGCCCACTTTTTCTACAAATAAATCTTTTGAAAATAAATAAATAAATAATGATAAAATATCCCCCTCCCCTTTTACCCACGTCATGCTGCCTTTGTCTAGTTCAGACAGATTCAGCAAGGGGCAGTCTTCAGTAAGCATAAGGAAAATCCTGCCCTCCTCTGTCAAGGGTGGCAAGGATTTCCTTATACTTACTACATGAAGATTGTCCCTTGCTGTGATTTGTCCAGTCCCAAGTTATATAAAAGGGGCAAGAAGGGGATACTTTTATAATGAATTTACTCAAGAACTAAAAATCAGGTAGTATTGATACACAGCTCTACTTGGACAACAAACTAGGCAGATTAATCAGAGCGCTGCTTAATGAGATCTATTACTATCCCTTTAATATTTCATGTTAAAAAGTTATTTTTAATGTGTATGAAAGAAAAATCTCTGAGTAAAACAAAGGCACTCCCACTGCTTTCATATACCTACTTTAGGAATTATTACAATGCAAAACTATTTTTGGGAGAGGATAGGTGCAATGCTTTTCATGTCCGTTCCATTTTATGGGAGGCACTGTGCATTTGTACACTATGGAGAGTTTTGATTGGTCAGCCAGTTATCACCAGACAGAAATGGGAGTTGTACATAGGGTTGCCACCCAGCTGGTATTTTACCGGCAGGCCGGTAAAAAAATTGGCTTCTTTCCAATGTTAAGTCTGTGGAGGGAATGGCTTGGCTGGTATTTTTTTGAAGAAAAGGAGGTAACCCTAGTTGTAAACACCAGCTGGATTGCCCCATTGATTGTTCATGTTTCGTTTATACCCAAGGATAAAAATGTATTGGCCACAGCATGGAGTTTCTGCTTCTGTTCAATCTATAGAAGGTTCCATGTGACTAGGCAGGGTGACTTGTGTTCTTAGGCAGAGCGTTTATCTCTTGTCACATTAACTAAATGGCATTGATGTGCTAAGGCTGACAGCTTAATAAGCCCATGTGTGCCTACAGCGCACATCATCAGCTGAGTCTGAGGCCAGAGGCTGACATATCCTACTTTGCAAGCTGGAAGACAGCCTAATAAACAATAATCACAAGATGAATATTAGCAGAATGCCAGCTGCTAATATTTTGATTTCAAATATTGAGTTTTTAAGGAGATATTATAGCCTTAAAGGAAAGTGAATAAGTGAATGTCTTGTTTGAATCAAAGGTCTTTATGCTGAAAGCAGAAGATGTAATAAACTGCACCATAACATGGGAAATCAAATTCCTCATTTAAATCAGTGCGTAATGTGGTAGTTGTTTTGTCCCCTATGGTGCAGATTGTTTACACAGAATGACTCCGGGGAGATGCACTAAGGTGTGATAAAGAGGTGATAATGAGGAGATAACTTCTCCAATATGATCTGCACTACCTGTGTTATCCTGTGGATCCTGTGCACTAAGATTTATCAAGTGGAACAGATCAGGTGCATAGGCTCTGTAGAATTACATGTTGATCTCTTGTTCATCACCTTTTTATAACCCTCAGGTTTCTTTTGAACATGGAGCCCCAGATACGCAGTAGTTCACTGCCACTTTTAGGAATGAGAGACAAGCATAATTATTTGTGTATATTGCATCTTTTAGTACTTTAAATACATCTGATTTACATAGATATGTAAAGGCAATAAAGTGTAGCGGATCTGGAGAAAACGACCTGCAGGGTATGTGACAAATTCCATTTCTTTATTCCAGTGGTGTGCATTGGGTTTGCTCTATAACTACACATCTTTAATTTGCACACATGGCCCTTAAGGACTTCTACAGGAAGCTGCAATTCTGGGGCAAACCAACTGCACAGTAGGGAAGGGGAATAAAATTGCCATTTATTTAAATAGTGCTTTCAACTATATGTTAATGCTATTCCCTGGAAACCCTTATAGCATTACAGCAGTTAAAAGCCCCATTTAAATCCAGTGACAGTTTTGATGATTTTATTTGTCACTCTGGTGCCGTTATTTTGCTCCACGTTAGAACATCTTTTGCTTCCTGTTTAGGACCATTAGAGTATTAATGTATCTGATGTCTTTTTGACCACGGGACTCATCTGTAGTCCTTACGTCCTCAATTAAATTGTTTGATTACATTTATTTTTTTGTTTACATAAGTAATTATAATGTCACCATTAGTCAAAGCCACAAAGCCAAATCTGTCTTTTCCAGTGAAAAGCCATACACTTTAATTTGTCAAAAGATGCAAATAAAGAAAGAAGACTGTGTTATATCAAGAGCACATTGGTCTAAGAAACACTGTTACTCATGCAAATTGTTTTAGGAAAAAAGCAAGCTGGATTAACTACCCTGGTGTTTGAGCTGAATTATTGGTATTCATTTGCCTTCCATTTATTACACATTGGAGTGTAGAGAATTACTAGATGACTCTAAACCCTTTGTCTGGTTTGAGATCAGCTGTAGAGGCCAATGTGTGTGGCCACTGTAGAGTACACTGGTGGATACTCTCCAAGAATATAAGATTTTAATGCCAGCAAGCCCCATAGCATGTGCAGGGGAATGGTGTACAAATACAGCATTTTCTCCAGGCATAGAGGAAATGCCCATGTACTGCCTCTTGTCCTTACCTTTGCGTAAGTGGCATTAACGGGAGGAATTCTGGCATATATACCGTAGTAAATTGATGTTAGGAAGGTGTTTCTGGATTCAGCATGGAATCAGTTTTGTGCATTTGCCCTGTCTTTTTTGCCCCCCATTCTCAAATGTCATTAAATGTAATTATTATTATTAAACAATTTGCATTCATACTATTAATTTCTGGAAGCTTTAATAGCCTTCCAGGTACCAGTATGGTATCCATCCTTGCAATGTGTTACACACTCCTCTTTCATTCAAAGGAAGAAGATGAGGGTTTGTGGTAGGTTACTTTTGTTTGGGGGGGGGGGCTGCTGGGATCCTAGTAATCAGGGACCAGTCTATGGTCTGCACATAAGTAACAAACTGCCTGCAGGCTAGTAGGGTTTCATATTCTCCAATACAATCAAATTCTTTCTAGGTTACTTTTAATTGAGATATACGAAAAATTAACTGTAAAAGATATTAATATGAGCATTAATTCAGTCACAGTTGCAGTGTGTATTCATAATATGAAGGAAAGCCAGGACTGTACATTTAGCATTTATGTAGCCAAATACAAACCAAAAACTTGCATAAAATGAAACATAATTGCGTGCCTGAGAGTTAACTCAACTTACTGTGTATTGTAGTATCAGTTTGATTGATATCCTGATTAGATCATTGGCTTCCATCATCTGGTCTAAAATGTGGAAGCAGCATTTTCCTACCATAGGGCAGATGTCTATCCAAAGCAATCCTTTTTACCTGTCTCATTTCAATGTATGTGAATACACTGGATTCCCTGGAGAACTCTATTTTAAGGGGGCCTCATCTTATGTTTTCAAAGGCCCCAGCTTTTAAGGGACCATTTTAGTCCTATGATTAAAAGGGGAGAGGCTATCTGCCTGTCTGCTTTTCCTAACATTATTAATAGGCCTAAGGAAGGCAACCACAAAACTTAACCTAGATCCTAATAGGCTGATGATGAACTGGAGCAATTCTGGGTCATACTAGATGCACCACAGGTGACAGACAAACACTCCCAAAATGTCCCTTTGTGTTAGATGGGGTTTTAAAAATGTGAATGGTGGAGAGGTGTCCAACGTGTGAGAAGCAATGCATTGACAAATTCCTTCGTTCAAGGGATTAAAAGTCCTGTTGAAATCAAAGGGGATTTTTATTTGTTCCGTATGGTACACTTTCTTTGCTGCAGGGTTGTTGTAATTCCTCATAGTATATCAGTCATTATTTATGTACTAGTGTAAAAGCCTGTGTACACAGGCCAAAGTGTGTAAAACCACAGAACTACACCTCCCAATGTTCTGTGCATTCTGGCAGTGTCTACTGCGCATGACTGCATCGGCCTGTGTTCGGGCAGTGTCTGCTGCGCATGAATGCATTGGCCTTTGTTCGGGCAGTGTCTACTGCGCATGACTGCATCGGACAAACATACAGCTGGCCTTTTATAGTATAAGGATGTGAAAACCTCCATTCACAATATCTCCAGGGGCCTCAAAGGTTCCTAAATACTCTCCTACACACGTTCCCTGTAACTCTAGTATACCCTAGTTTTATAAGAATGCATTCTTCTAACACCTACTTCCAAGCCATGCCAAGCAGCTGGCCTGGGTTTGCAATTCCCAGCATGGAACCTTAGTTTAGATTCGTCCACAGATCTCCCCGCATAAAAAATCAAGAAGAACGATATAAGTCTTATCTCTCAAACCTTTATGGTTTTAGAGATATTCACAAGCAAAGTTTTCCCTCCCGACCCTTTTACCTAGTGTAAGCCATCTCTTCTCAGATGTGGAATCCAGTCCATAGACCAGACAGATAACAGAAGGGGACAATCTTCTTCCTATGAGAACAATGAAAGCCCTGCCCCCATTGACAAGTTTTTCAGGTTTTTCCTTTATCTTAATTGAAGATTGTCCCTCTCTGCAGTCTACCTGGGCACCTCCCTTCTGATCTGGCTGAACAGTGTTACATCAGTAAAAGGGGCGGGAGGGGGATACTTTGTCATTGAATTACAACTCTGACAGAATTGAAATAACACTCTGCAAAGTCCAAATACTATGATGATTAATTAGAGCTGCTTTTATTATGAAACATTACTATCCCTTTAAGGACTTCTCTCATGTAAGCCTTCCAGTTTTCTGTATCATCTGTCATTATTATATGTAGTATTATAGCTGAAAAGATTGGTGCTTCAGGACTCTGGCGTCCACTCCAGTCTTTGAGGTTGGGTGGGTTAAATGATGCAGTTCGTTTCTCAATGGAACATCTGTAGAATACAATCTTTATCTAAACAGAACACTATTAAAGCAGAACTCTCATTAAAATAATTAATAATTAAAACATCATTATTAACCTAGCGATACGCATATAAATACTTTTATTGTTCGGAATAATTCCAGCATTATTGAGAAATGCAACTTGGCAGGCATCAGCGTCCGGTATCTTGCACTTGCACCATCAGTCCCTTTCTGGAACGCCCTCTCACCAATCCTGGAGTGGACAGGGATGGACCACACAGACTCACAGATGCATTTTGATCAAGACTCTGTGCTATTACCCACTGATACCTGCTGAACAGGTTGTATTTCTGAATAATGCCAGACTTATTCAGGATAAAACTAGTATAGACACTCTTATCAATATTTGAATAATGATTTGGGGGGCATTTTAATGAAAGTTCTTCTTTAAAACCATATTCTATTCTGTTATCATGGCTCAAATATTGTACAATTATCCACATCACATGGTCTGTTTAATTATAGTGCTTTCACAGAACCCACTCTGTGGACATTACCCACAATGCAAAATGATTCCCTTAAGGGCAAATATAATTTCTCTGCAAGCAATTTTCTTTTGAAATATTAATTTTTACACCAGGTTATGTACTATATAATGCAGTTCTAGATGGAACATTTTAGATCAACTTATAAAGCTCATTAAATATCTATAAAAGAAAAGAATTTATAGACCATTGTGAAGATAAATATATCATGGAAAATACATCACACGCCATAATGCATTCAGTTCAAAAATTGAAAGTAGTTCCCTTCTGCTAAGGTGGTTTATCCTGTCTCCCCATTGTCTCTAGTACCATCTATGACTCAAATCTTAATTGTGATACATTGTCATTCTCTTCTCTGAAGTTTGGAGAACTAGTATCTACTTTTTTCTATGCAGCAAAAAAGTGATTTGAGATCAAGTTTTTGAAATGGAGGTTTAAGGAGGAGTTGTAAGTAACACAAAAACAAGTTATTCCTATCCACTTCTGTATCCAAGGTTTCTGGGGGGATACTGTCCCTAAATAAAAAATTTAGGGATATTTCTGTGTTCTCTTACATCACTTACAAAATTGTTTAAAACAATCCTCTTGATCTTCATAAACTGTCTTTTATGTAAGGCCTTCTTCAGGCCTAATGTCTGAAAACTGTCATCAAATGTATCTTCAGTTCCATGGTGTCCCAAAATTGTATCCGATTGGTGAACGGAAGGTCTGCGCTTATGTTATTGACTTATTGTCAAATAATATGCTTTCAATTCCACCCTCACACACCACAAATATCATTGATAAATGTTCACACACTTTTTTACATATTTAAAAACAGGTGAAGCACATATGTGCTTTGGTTCAAATTTTGATATATGCCGATTTTAGCATTCTGGCATGACAGTGGGTCTAGTGTTACTCCCTTTTTCCTTTGTATATAGCAGGTGTCCTGCCTACCTGGTTTTCCTCTTTTAACACTGTCACTGCTCTGTCAGGAGCTACAAGGATTAAATGTAAGATCTTCATGTTCTCCTACAGCTCTCTGTGCACTAGTGTTTCTTTGTAGCTATCTGCACTTTTTTATTAATACACCCCCAACTTCCCCTTAAGCTTACTAATTAATCTTCTGATTTATTCCCTCTTTTTCACCATCTCTTGCTCCTGACTTCTAGATTGCACCACATAAGCACTATCTCTGCAACTCACTCCCATTTTCAGTCAGACTTTTCCTTAACTTCCAGACATTCAGATACACTTTCAAACCCAGCTATTCAATAAAAGCTACACCTAATACCTCTAGCTGTGCCAAACTGGCACTGGGGCAATATTATATTATTCTGGCACTTCCCAACAAACCTGGGCAACCAACTTTGCAGTTGTCCCACTTCTCCCTTCTTTCTAAATGAATGGAATACCATCTGTATTATATTTTTACACTTCTCATTCTCCATTGTAAATGTTCTCCACCATATATAAATAATAAGTAATAGTGATGGAAAGTAGGCAGGATTGGTCAGGATGTGGGGGTTATGGGATTAGAAGTTGACAGAATATTGCCCTGAGTGGGTGAAACAACAGTAAAGAGGCTTTAGTCCCGAGCAACCCAGTACTATTTAGTAAATACCTGGGCGCATCCATAGTGTCAGGTTCTGTATGATGGTATGGATTTGCTAAATTTCAAAATTCATTATAGTTTTTAATAAATCCCCAGTAGAGTTCAACATTTTCTCACTCTGACATGATTCCGTTTAGTAATGCAAAATATTTGCTTTGTCTGCTTACAACAATGTACCAGTTTAACTTTACAGTGTTTTTTACCAGGAAAAAATAAATTGAGCGTTATCTTATTTTCAAATATTGTTATAGAGCTCATAATCTTTGTGCTGATATGGGTTTTATTTAGATGTAAACAATATCAGCATTATCCTACTGAAACACTCAAGGGGAAGGATGATTGATAGGTGAGGAATAGCAAGGAATGGAATAAAGCCGTGCAACGCTAGCGTGGCTTTTAGTAGTATTAAAAGTAATAACATTTTTATCAGATGTATAAATATCAAGCTGATATGAAATGATCATTTTCAGAGATTCACTGAACAAGAGAATCACTGATGTGAATAATATGAGGGTTGAATCTTGAGTTAATGCAGAGCTATGTTATTAGCACAGAGCTTGCCATCTTTTTATTGATGAAAGCTATCAAGGATTGCTAAGACTGTACAAAATAATTAATTTAACCTTCTAAACTGGTCTATACAGCAATCTTTTATCTAGAGAATTAGAGATCCGAAAGGATTATTCTTTTAGGTGAGCTAAACTAATTAAACTTAGTTTGGAGTAATAGATCTGTTATACTTAAAGGAGCAGTAAACTTTTATTTATGAAAACACATTTTATATAGCTTTTCCTGCTGAGTAAAACAAGGTCACTCCCATTGCTGTCAGATGTTTTATTCAAAATTTATAGCAGTTCAAATAATCGGGAAGTGAATTTACTGTGTTTACTTCCTGATAGTTCTAACTGACAGGAAGTGACAGGCAGTTTCTATCACATTCTGTGGAGAACTGTATGTCTCTGACTTTCCTCTCCATTAGAATCTAACAGGAAAACTAATTAGAATTTGACCACTAGAGGGCACTGCTAATGTAAAAAAACGTGTTTAAACAGTAATAACTCTGGAAATATAAATCTCTTAGCAGTGGGAGCACCTTTATTTTACTCAATATGAAAATACCTACAACAGGGCTCAAAATTTCCACTCGCCACTAGCTAATGGCGAGTAAAAATTTAGCTCTGGCTAGTAGAAATTCAGCCCTGGTGGGTATGTTTTGGCTTGCAGTGGCGAGTAACTTTTCAGGTCTGGCTAGTAGCAAAGGACTTAAAATTATAAGCCCTGCTTGCAATATATATTTTTTCGTAAGAAAAAGTTTACTGCTCCTTTAAGGTTTCTCTCTTGAGACTCTCTTGATATTTCTTCAATATAACAATAGTGTATGATGCGTATATATGTATATAAATATAATAGGTATGTGGGTTTTTGACTTTATTGTATGCCCACATTTGTACTAGCAGCCTGGGAGGTCTTGTTAAGGAATTTGGTGCCACACTTTCTTTGTTTGATAGAGCCTATATAATAATTTGCTAATGCATGTTTGTCAGAAGATGTCATGCGCAGTACAGACGGCTGTGCGCGCTCCAGTCATGCTCAGTACAGGCTTTCCTCGCCGGGGCTGATAACGGAATGGGGCGTTCTGAATTCAGACCGTAGTCTTCGGTGCGCAGAGAGGACTACAGTCTGAATTCGGAGCGCTCCGTTATCAGACGCTGCGTGGACAGTCTCTACTGCGCATGCCTGCACCACTGCCATTGCTGCCTGGCACTGTGGCCCGTGTGCACAGGCTATTCAACTAGTAAAAATAAAATACCCATAGTTCTCTCCATATTATATAACGTAGTCTTAATATCTGACTCCTAATTGTGGATCCATATATCATGGAGCAATATGTGCTATCATTTTCAGGATGTGTATGATAGAATCAAACTTACAGCTCAGGTTTGAGCTGTAATAACTTTTGAACAAAATACCTTTCGGCAGTGGGAGTGCCCTAGTTTTACTCAGGGATAAACCTTACAACATATTTTTTTTTTACATTTTAATTATTATTGTCCCTTTAAGTAAAATTAAATAAAAGGGTAAATAGACCAGCTGTCATAAACAAGGAGTTTGTGTCTGCCACAGAACTACAACTCTGTAGATGTGGCCAGCATAACTGAGGAACCCCTCAACATGTGGTACTGTAGCCAGTTGCCTGGGAAATCTTACAGCTTTAATACGATCACTATAAAATGAGTTTGTGATATTTATACCCCTTCTAACCAGAGCGATGTGCGAAGCTTTGAAAAGCAATGCATAGTACAGCTCCCCACCCCCTGGTCCCCAAGAGGTTAAGTACCAGAGTCCTAGTAATGTTGAGATACCGCAGACTTCAGAATAGTACAGTCTTCCCTTATACAATGTTTACAAGCATCCTGAGGACACAGAGTTCTTTGTAAACTTAGATTTGTCTCTCCATTGTATCCATTGATTCTTGAAATGGTCTTCAAAGCAAACACTAATGATCTTTCAAGACTGTTGCACATGTTTATATGTTCTTATTATTGTTTTCTATTTTCTGGCAGGAATTGAAGATATTGTAGCAATAATGATCCCTGAGCCCAAAGGAAGAGAGATAGCAAGTCTACTTGAAAGAAACATAAATGTGACAATATACATTACAATCGGAACACGCAACTTGCAGAAATATGTCAGCCGTACATCAGTGGTGTTTGTGTCAATATCTTTCATTGTGCTGATGATCATTTCCCTTGCGTGGCTCGTATTCTACTACATCCAGAGGTTTAGATATGCAAATGCGCGAGACAGAAACCAGGTTAGTACCATCCTCCATAATTTTTTTTTATTTTTATTATTTTTTTATTTTTTTTAATAAAGGGCTCTGTGTTGAAAAGGAAAGAGTATCAATTCTGGACTAAACTATGCATGTCTTTACAATGCTTTGGAGACCTGTCTAGCATTCAAGTGGGTACAAATTCAGTGAGAATTTGGAGAATTTTTAATCTGTCCCCATAGTACAGTTGGTCTTCCTCAGAATTACTCCACGATCTGCAATTGAACATTATACTGTGTTTTGTTATTTGCTGGATCAATGTTGCGGCAGGGACACCCAGAAATTCTTTCCTCTTTTATAGAAAAGAGCTATAAGCAAAAAATGACTTCCACCCCTACTTTTAGCAATACACAGATAGACTTCTTAGATATCTGCATGCAGTATAGTGAGATTAAATTCACCACAACAGTGTATAGCAAATGAACACTTCCAAGGGCAATATACAGTGTGCTAAAGTGAAGCAGCTCAGGAGCAAATCAGCTGCGCCATATGGTTGATATAAAAAGGTCCAATAATTTAAATGGTGCTTTCAATTCCTTGAAAGCTAGAGAAGTCTCAGACCTTGCATTTGTCCCCTGTGGTGCAGTTGGCTTGCTCCAGAATTGCTTATATTTTGTTTTCTGTATGCAGCCCACAGTGATGACAACCCTGTCTTGGGTATTGTCCTGTATATGATACATGTGAGCGTCTGACATTATTGATCTGTTTCAGGTATGTGAATCAATATTAAAGGTAAAGAAACATGAACACCCCATTAACTTACTATAGCCAAAAAATCCTAATGGTCTTTTGTGCCTTGCTTCAGAAAGAGCATATTCAGTCCATCCGGATGTCCTGTCCATGGTGGTGATGTATCCCCTTTAAGAACTGTGCCCAAGACAGTAATTTTTGTTTCATATCAATGTATAGAGAATCTTTATAGGGCCATAGCTCTGCACCTGTTTCACTTACAATTGTCAGAGAGAGCTCAAAATGAATCACGGAATCTGATCTATTGCATGGTCAGCTAGGGGACAATGTAAATCACCAGTTTTGCACAGAGAGCAACTGTGTGCTGGGCAAGTGCATTCAGAAACTACATTCCCCAGAACTAGGGTGACCAGTTCCTCACCTTTGACTGGGGACATATGAAAAATGAATGCTGCAATGCCGTTTTGATTTCAGGGCATTCCTGAAATATGCTTATTTCCTATATGTCCCCAGATGAGGTCTGGTCACCCTGCCCATAACCCCCCATTTCCCAAGCTTTCTGGAATGTAAAGCGGTGGTGCTTTGGCAGCCATCTTACTTTCTCATTGAACAAGGTAGCAGAGGCTGGTCTCTCTTCTCTACCTTACTAGTTTATCCCCTTGCAGTCAGGTAACTACCTTTTTGGGTACTTTCTCTTACTTTACAACTACTTTGGATTACTTTTGTCCTACTTTGGCGGTTTTCTCGGAACATGTCAGATCCCCTTAACTCCTGTAGCACACTGTTCCTTATGCACAGTGGGCTTAAAATATTCAGGCACCTGTGTCCCACTTGTGCTGTAGCCCCTACTATACCCCCAGGGGCCCTCCACTGCAGAACAATGGTCAGTGTGGGGTAAGACTCTGATTTCTACAGTCTTTATCCCTTGTTCTATTCAAGGAGTTCTTCATTCTTGGTGCCCCATACCTCCAGTCAGATACATTGATCCTGTCTTTTAGGGGCCATATTCAGTTGGTTGTAGATTCCTCTGCATAAGAGTTTGAAACTGATGGGAGGATATGGATTTCTCCTTGTCCTTAGGGGATGACTATGAGGAAGATCCTTGGTCCCCTCAGCTGAGGAGCGCATCAGGACAGTATTAGAGACTCTGAAAGTTTCTGAGGCCTCTGAATCAGGATCTTCCTCAACTGACATCTTCCATCAGAACAAAAAGGAGATACCCATCTTGTTTTCCCATCACCAGGTTCTCCCGGAAGAGGATACTATTCCTGATAAGATATTCCTCCTTATCAAGTGCATTTCCAATTACTAGACTTCATCGGCTGGGGCATTATAGCAATGTGCTTCTCCACGTGTGGTTGATCACCCAATATCTCAACATGTTAAAAACACCACCCTGCCTCTGGCAGATGTTGCAGCACTTTGGGTCAGGCAGATAAATTATTTGATTCCTTATTGAAAGCAAACGTTGTGGCCACTGGTGCCACTCTGTGACCCATTTTTCTTACTGCTTGGATCGCTAAAATCATGGTTACCTGAGTTGAATATCTCTCTGATGCCATATGTAGGGATGTTCCCAAAGAGGAACTATTGCTTATGCTAGCCAGTATTCAAAAAGGCAGTGCATATTTTACAGAGGCAGCTTCTGATACACTTTTTGGCTCAAGATTTGGTCGGCTGAACAATCTTCCAAAAGGTCTTTGGTGTTCCTTCCCTTTATAGGGAAACAACTTTTTTTTGGCGTGACGTAGATAAGGCCGTTAGTAATGCTGCTGGATGCAAAAGTACTCTATTTCTCCTAAGTGCGCCTTTTTTTCCAAAGTTTTTGCTAGCCCAAAAGTTTTGGGGTCCTAGTGTTCAACCCCTTCAAGCCTTTCAGGCTCACCCTGCCGCAAAGCCCAAACAGGTTTGGCAAACTCACCTCCACATAGATGGTTTCTGGCCCTTTTCTGCCCATTGGAGGTCTCGGCCATCTTTTCAAGACACATGGTAGACTTTAGTGACGGACCAGTGAATTTTGTGGGTCATTTCGGAAGGGTATATCATATGTCTCAGGTCTCTTCCAACTCACCGTTCTTTTTGTACAGAGTTCCTGGGAACCCAGTTCAGGGATGTCTGTTTATAAATGCAGAATCCTTCCTGCTGGAAAAGCAGATAGTGGTTCCCCTCTAAGCCTAGGAACATTTGGTAACATTTTATTCCAGTCTTTTTGCTGTTCCCAAGGATGGTGGCTGCCAACCTATTCTGGACTTGAAATGTTTCAGCCATTATAGCTCCGTGCTTCTAGTCTAGTCTAGAGTCTGCTCCAAGGATATTTATGAAATCATGTCCTCTTGGGCAGCTCACATCCGCTCTCAAGGAATATCCTCGACTCCTTACCTAAATTACCTTTTACTGAAGGCTCCTTTGGAGGCTGTTCTACTTGCACAGATTCAAAACTGTGTAATGTGACTGGAGCAACCTGGCTGGGTACTCAATGTCATTAAATCCTCTCTGGTGCTTTCTAAGATCCTGTATTTCATAGGCTTGAGACTTTATGTGTACTGGTCTCTACGGATGTCAGCTTAACAGGTTGTGGAGTGACCCTGGGTCCACTTCCAGCATAAGGTATGTGGAAAAGGGATAAGTGTTTTCTTCCAATAAACATTTTGGAAATACAGACCATTCTGTTAGTTTCACCACTGCACCCATACCTGAGGGTCTAATTGGACAGAGAGAGAGAAGACACCTGCATAAATCACCATGGAGTAACCAGAAGTGAATTCACTTGAACAGAGTTTCAGGAGCTCCTTCAGTGGGCCAAAGCTACAAGGTATAGAAAACATTTTACATTGTCAACATCTGTAGCCGGGAAAATGGGAGGACCTCAACCAGAGTGTGTTCGACCAGATTGTCCACCGCTGGGGTCTTCCACTGGTAGATCTCATGGCATTCCTCAAGAACAAGAAGGTTCCTCTGTTCTGCACCAAGGAGGATCCTCTTTTATTTACTATGGACAAAATGCAGATTCCATGGAACTTTCATCTAGCATACATGTTTCCTCCATTTCCTCTGATTCCCAGGGTCCTGAGGAAGATCAAGATGGAGAGTGCTCAAGTCACTCTGATTGCCCCCTTTTGGCCCAGTGGGTCCTGGTCCAGATCTTCTGACCCAGCATCCATTTTGTTATCCTCGGGTGGTAAGGTTAGCTTTGATGGTATGTCTCTCGAAGCCAGCATCTTAAAGAAAAGTTCTTTTCAGACTCCATCATCTCAGCTGTGTTTCAGGATAGGAAACCTGTATCGTCTATGTCCTTTCATAGGATCTGGTCTTTTTGTTCTACCAGTGGTGTGCTGAGTGGGACATGTCCCCAAAAGCTTTCAGCTTCCTATGATTCTGACTTTCCTTCAAGATGGCGTCAACAAGGGTCTCAGTCTGAGTTCGTTTAAGGTCCAGATCTCAGCCCTCTCTGTTCTTTTTCAGTAGTGTATTGCTTTTCTTCCTGACATCAAAACCTTTGTTCAGGAGGTGGCTCATGCCTACCCTACCTTAAGTGATCCTACTTTTGCTTGGATCTGCACCTACTCTTAGTTCTTGAAAGGCCTCTTTTAGAGCCGCTTTAATCTGTTTCTTTGTGTTTCCTGACACTTAAGAGGGACTTCCTTTTGGCTATTGTATCTGTTCATAGAGCTGCTGAACTACAAACTCTGTCTTGTAAACCCCTTTCCTGATTTTTACCAGAACAAGGTGGTTCTCCATACTTCCAGAGGTTTTTTGCCTAAAGTCATTCATCTCACATCAACCAGGTAATTGTTTTTCTTTCCTTTTGCCCTGATCCTTCTGACAACCAAGAGATCAATCTGTTGTATATGGTGCTCTGTCTTAAGTACTATGTCCATCTCAGGCAGCCTTTTAGGAAATCTGACTACATTTTTATCATTCCTGGGGAGCCTCGAGTTGGCATGACTGTGTAAAAAAAAAAAAAAAAAAAGTTACCATTTTGTCTTTGATCCAGGTCATTAGCAGACAAGCATATGTGATCAGAAAGAAACTGTTCCTTTCTGAATCACGGCACATGCCACCAGATCTATGGGTGGTTTGGGGCCTACAAGAATCATGTTTTTGCTGAGCAGCAGTGTTAGGCAGCAAAGTGGTTATCTCTGCATACCTTCAAGAAACACTAACATGTCAATGTCCTGGCATCTGCCTGGTTTAAGTCCCCTGGCAGAGGGGTCCTCTAGGGGTCTTTGTTCAGGTGATTTCCTTTTTCCCTCTTGCTTTTGTTTCTTTCTGCTACTTTGCTATAAGCTGAAACTGATGAAACAGGGTAATTTGGGAGGGAAGAGGAGTGTCAGAGGCCCTGCCTTTTT
Organism: Rhinophrynus dorsalis; assembly: GCA_037306005.1. Taxonomy (NCBI): domain Eukaryota; kingdom Metazoa; phylum Chordata; class Amphibia; order Anura; family Rhinophrynidae; genus Rhinophrynus; species Rhinophrynus dorsalis. The sequence continues at coordinate 166,058,961 of CM074718.1, forward strand.
GAAGTGCCCTGCCGTCTGGAGGAAGGAACCCCATGGTTTTTGTGTTCCACATGGACGAAGAGGAAAGGATTTAATGATAAGTTCACTAAAACTTTTTTTTTTTTTTTTTTAATTAATATAATTTGCTTCAAATCTGCTGTACATCAGTGATTCATCTCATTGTAAAATGTTGAAACCACTGCATCTGATTTTCAGTTATGAGTACTTTAAAGGGATAATGCTGATTCCATTGAAGGATATGGGTGGTGATATTTGGTCACATATTGTACTGTCAGTCTTCAAAAAGTGGAGCTTTGAACTTGCTCCCTTCTGCTTTTGCCCAGCCTTTCTTCATTTTTCATTTTGTCGATTTGTATGCTTGAGCTTGATAATTACTTTTCCTTCAGGCATCTTAATTCCCTTTTACTGACATCCTTAATGAATTTGTTTCTTTGACAGGAGAGCAACACTAATGGAAATTACTAATATATTTGTTTTTGTAATTGCACAAATAACTGCAAACACCTTTTTAGTATTTCTCATCCGTTCACTTCCAAATGTATTATGCAAAGAAAAAAGTAGGAACCTATAATTGATAGGTCCCTACGTTTTACTTTTTTCTCTCTTTTTTTTTTTTTTTCTTTTATATATGTATTTTTGGGGACTATGGCGCCCCATATATGATATATAAGGTTATACCTGTAGTTTGATACTTGAGTTGTGCTCCTCATAATATATTGTTGGTCCAACTGTATTATGTCATTGTTTCAGTTGGAGATGATTTGTACATTTCTTTTTCTAAACTATAGCCACCATAAAACTTACACTAATACAGCATCACAGAGTGAGTAAACTCCAGAGCAAGTAACCTGCAAAGTTTGTGTCTGAGTGCTGTGTACTTCTGGATTGTGTTTCAGCCGAGGTGGTCTGTATTCTGACCCACAGAATGGATGATAGGCCCTATATTAGGTCCGCCCTGGGATTTTTACTAAAGTGAAGCAGAATTCGTAAAACCAAATAATTGCTCTTTAAACCTTTGAGTGCCAGAGAGGTATCCAGTGCATTGCAACACAATGTGTTTGATACCTCTCTGGCACTGAAAGAGTTAAGCATTCAGTTAACTAAAGATAAGGGCATCTAGCTGGGCCACAGTTGAATGACTGAATATCTACATTAACCCCTTCAGTGCCAGAGGGGCATGCAGTGCATTGCAGAGCAATGCCTTGTGTACCCCTCTGGCACTTAAAGGATTAATAAAAGAAGAATCTGTCACATGATGGAAATTCTCCGTCCATGCCAGCGACACCCTGGGGAGGCAGTAAGGAGGAGATACTCAAATCTCCTCCATATTGTCTCTCTGTTACTTTCATAGGGGTGAGATTTTGAAAGTAGTGACTGGGGCCACTGTTCACCCTCCAGTTCGTTTTATCCTCCCTTTCCCCCAATACTCGCACACTCCCACGCTCCCTTTTCACTCCTCCTATCAACCTCTCTTTCCCTTCATTGTCTGTCCCTCACTTTTGCCCCTGTCCCTCCATCTCACCCCTGTCCCTCCATCTCACCTCCAGTGAAACAGAAGAACTCCCACCTGCCGCTTTAGATGTGTGAAACTTTTCCCTCCATCCAATCATTATTTTGTTTCCCTCCCACTCATCATATCTTTAACCCCCATGCACACCTCCTTCTCTGGAGCCCTCCATGCACACTCCACTTCTACTGCCCCCCTCTCAGTATTCTGGATTGAATACCTTTCTAGCATTTGTGAAATTAATGTAGAACTGCACCAAAGCCATTGAAACACCTTCACTGGTAGACCTCCATTTCATCTCATCCTCCCATTACCTTAATCCTCACACACTCCCATGCCACTTTTACTTCATTGCCCACCCCTCTCTTCTGCCCCTACATTGAACTGATTTCTATTTCACTGAACAGCCACCTGCACATTACAGGGGCATAATCCCTTTCCTTCCATCAAACTATTATTTGCCATCACTTGGCATCCCTGGAGCTGGACTGCCCAGTTTACATGTGCCTTGTGGACATATATTGTCCTGTGGAGGGTGGCATTGTGGCAAGTCTGTCCCTCATGGCGGAATCTTCTTAGATTCTTCCCTTTCCTTGGATGGTAACCTGTAGACAGAAGATTGGTAAGTAACCCTTTGAGTGTCTTGGTCCACTATATGTCCCAGTTTGTGTTGTCTCTCATTCAGATGTTGATATGAGCTTTGCTGTACACTGGCACACATTTTGGGGTCTTTTCTTATCTCTAGAGGGCTTTTGGAAGTTCAGATGACTACTGTTCCTTACTATTCTATTGTGGGATAACCCTTCCACAGTTGTATTGACTGTGTGTGTGTGTGTGTGTGTGTGTGTGTGTGTGTGTGTGTGTGTGTGTTGGAAGGTTAGGGGGCTTATTTCTGCTCCCCCTCCCACTACTTTTCTCTTATTTTTTTATGCTCCCTCAGGGGTTCTCTGTAGGTTTTGAGTTTCGTACTTTCTAATTCATTTGTCAGATTTTGCCGACAGAGTTGTAGGCATTGCTAGTCCACAGGCAACAGAGAAAACTACATTATCAAGAATGCTCGTTTTCTGGACTTTGTTCCGTTTGGCTGTCACTTTTCTGGTGGCCATCTTACTTCTCTCTGCTTGCCAGAGAGGTATCCAACTCATGCATACTTTTCTGACCATCAAAGGGGTAAAAAAAAATGAGAGGTAATTTTGGACAAATAAACAGCATAATAAAGGAGAGATAAACATTCCAAAAGTTGTGTTGATTTAAATAGTGCTTTAACACTTTGATTGTCAGAGGAGTACCCTAGGCATTTCAAAGCAATGCATTGGATACCCCTCTGGTTCTCAAAGGGATAGAAACTGAAATGCTAGAGAGCCATGCAATGAGTGGTAAAGCAATGTGATTGAGACCTCTCTAGGACACTACAGGTTAAAATGGCCATTTGAGTTAATGTGGTTATTTTATTTCTTCCCTATGGTTTGCCCCAGAATGACTCCACTTTTCTATTCAATATACAGCCTGTAAAGAACAATCCTGAAATTTGATTGGTGCCTAGGATTTGTTTGCAGTGAGGTTAGAGGGAAGGCACCAATCAGAGTGTAGCAGTGTTCTCTCAGTGCAGTCTTACTGCTCACTTTATCTACCGACACAGTTGCAAAAACACGAAAGGGCAAATTTCGTTGCTAGAGACCAGGGCTCAAAATTTCCACTCGCCACTAGCCAATGGAGAGTGAAAATTTAGCCCTGGCGAGTAGAAATTTAGCCCTGGTGGGTATGGTATGGCTTGCAGTGGTGAGTAACTTTTCAGGTCTGGCTAGTAGCAAAGGACTTTAAATTTTAAGCCCTGCTAGAGACATCTCCATCGCATTTAGGAGCAATGCTTTTGAGGTGTGTCTAGTAGCCAAGGGGTTAAGAAAAATGTTTGCCTTGAAGGGAAATTTTTACATCTATAACTGCTAAAGCACTCTCTTCAAAATATGAACTTTAAAACACTAGCATCCCTTCTAAAATTTGTTTTACAGGCAGATGTGGAAATGAAAACCGTAGCCAGATGTGGAGTTTGCAATAAAAACACTTTCCCACTAAGGTATCATGCTGAAAACTTAGCAGCTAGTGTCATTAAATAGTGAGGTGGTGTTTTTAATTTTTTTTTCTTCCTGTGTAAAATGTGAAGCATAATAAAGAAATATATACAGGGTGTTATACACAAGGAAGCCTGTGTTTCTTGTTGAGATAGCCACACAATGGAAGATCTATGAGAACGGCTGTTATTAATTCCACGCAGCATTGTGGTTTAGTAAATTTAGGAATGTAAGCACGTCAGGGAGAGAGCTTATAAAGTCTGGAAAAAGATTCTTTAACCCTTGGATGCCAGTGAGACTGAGACCTCTTTAGCATTAAAGGGTTTAACAAGGATCCGGGGTGGATCTAGGTCAGTGATTCTCAACCATGTGCCACAGGCATCCACCCAAGGTTCCGCTAGTTTACTGTAAAAGACATTGACAAAAATGTGAATGTTGAGTTTCAGATATATTTTATGGAAATTGTCATGTACAAATTATGTTTGTTATTCTGTTAGACCTAAAAATATCTATATATTTATGTTTTGCACCAGTCATTATTTCATGACGAAAAATCCAGACTGCGTGTTAGGGGTGCCTTGAGCAAAAAAAGGTTGAGAAAAAAAAAAAAGGTTGAGAACCACTGTCCTAGGTTTTTGGAGACTCTAAGCAAAAAATTCACGTGGGGCCTACTTTTACTACTACATCGGTATTTCTAATAAGACATTGCCATTTGATTTTGTCTACATGGAGAGACGGTACGGTAAAAGTGCAGCGGGGCCCTCTAAACCAAGTGGTGGCCCTAAGCAGCTGTTTATTCTGCTTATATCGTAGCACTACCACTGACAAGTATAATTTAGCTCATGTCCTGTTAATCGTACATTGCCAGTCCTTATAGCAGTATAGAACCCCTCCCTCCCAGATACCTGTTTGGAGGTTTCTCTAAGGGACTCTTGCAGAAAGCAAAAGAGAAGCAATGCAGAGACAAACCAACTTCAGCACAGGGGACAATACATCTCTATTGAATTGCATTCTGAAGCATTGAAATCTCCTTAGTATTCAAGTGGTTAAAAGCCCAATATAAAATCTTTGGGCATTTTGGGAATTTTTATTTGTACTCTATGGTACGGTTGGTTTTCTCTAGAATTGTTCCTCTTTTTTCTTTCTGCATAAGGCCCTCTGATTTACTGAGAACAACTTTGAGAATAAACAGAAACGCTTATATATTACTTATAACCCTTTTCCACATTCCAGCCCAGATTTCCAATCAGTAAGAGAGTAACTAACGTGAAGGGATGCCTCAGCTGTGCTGGCCACTCCCACATTTTGCCAGGTTATGTCCCATGTCTCCAAACACCTTCTCCTGCTTTTTGGTGGCTGTTTTATTTACATACTTCCTATCTGATTATTTAAATTGGAACTGTACCCTAGGAATAAGTGAGTCTTAAAGGGTTTACAAGGTGGATTTGCATAGATTGGTGTCCTTCATACAGCACTCAAATCTTGTATTTACATTTGATCTATTTTTTCTATTAATAATCTGATAAAGACCAGTGACCCTTTCAACCCATTCAGGCTTACTGAAGCACATTGTTGTGAAGAGTATTGAACCTGAGTCAAATTTCAATAGAGATTATAGGCTTATATAATGCAAACAGTACATAGATAGTTACACCTGATTGCTATGTAACAAACTCTTGCCTAAGTAAATTATTTTAATAAACAAATTAAGAGCCATCTATTCCGAGAGTAAATTTCCCTTTTAACATTTGCATTTTAGGGAGGTGACTCATTGTGAAGTATGCATTGGAAGCCTTTTTAACAACCCAGGGAATAAGGTGGACCTGTCACCTTAACACCTTAGTTGGCAAAGCGAGATCCTCCAGCTGCTGCCACACTATAATTCCCATCATTCCACATCAGCCAATGGCTTGTACTCTGGCAGCAGCTGGAGGGCATCATGTTGCCCATCCCTGCACTTACATGTTTAGTTTGTTTTACATAAAACGAAGGCAACCGTGATTGCGGCTAGGGTAGGGGTCAGTTAAGGAGTGATGGCATGGCTGTGGGTGGGGATGAAAGTGCTTAGACTGCCTTGCTAAGGGATGCCTGCTATATGCTCTTAAAATTAACATAATAGCATTTTGTTCACAGTGATGTGTCTATATATCCCTGAGGAAGCAGACAGTGAGATCTGTAATGCTCGTCGGGAGACTAAGAGATATCCGTCTGGTGTGGCGAGGTCTCTCCTGGTCAGGCCGATAGAGCTAGCCCCCGTGTTCCCTAGACCAGACGGTTATACTGGCACCGTACGGTGCACAAGGGACTGACAGCGCAGGCGCACGGACGTCACTGTGAAGAGACGTCCGTGCTTCCTGCTCCTGTAAAACGCCGAAATCTTGAGAACCGGGTAAGATTTCTGGCGGAGATTTAGTTATTGCGGGGTGAAAGTTCCCCTTTAATAATGTTGGATGTCTGACACAAGGCTATCCTTTCATCTGCATATCTCTTTCCTGTACCCTTTTTCTGTGGCGGCTTTAGTGCAGTGGGCTACCCATCTGCTTATCAGTCCAGCACTGTGGGAGAGTATGTGGTCATGAGGGACAGACACTGCATACTATACTTGTAATTATAAAAAAAAAAAACTGAGGTAGCAGTTTTTAATGTGTGTATTCCTACTAGTTCCGTGGAGGTCAACATTCAAGGGGTTAAATACAAAGGTAGTGATTTTAATGTGTTTATGCCCTTGTAACCCATTGTATGATAGCATTCAAGGAGTTAAAATACCCAGGTAACCATTTTAATGTTTTTATTCCCTAGTAATCCCTTGTATGCTAGACACTTTCTAATACACTGCTTTATCATCCAAAGAGTTAAATCACGCGCGAGTGTAACCTCTGAATTTGGTGTAGCATATAGATTGAAAAATGGATGAGCAGGCTTTGGGTGACTGGGGATGAAGGGAGCTGTAGTCTGGTAGCAGCTAGCGGGCCTCACGTTGGCCACCACTAGTCTTAACAGACCATGTGCACCAATTGCATTATAGGCATACATTCTCTTTAAAAAAAAACAAAAAAAAACTAGTATACAATTATGAAATATTCTATTCTATTGTTTTAAGCAGTTTAATTCTTGAAAACTGCATTACCATGAAACTTACAGGGTTTGACGGAATTGTCAGTCAGACCTGGACTTTAAAGTTTCAGCTAATTTCCTTGCTGCAATCAAACGATCTTGGCAAAAGAAAAACGTGATAACAGAATAGAACCTTTGTTCGGACTTAACTAAGGAAACGCTGTCAGACTTCCAAACTACTAACTGTAACCATAGTTCATAAGAAAAGAAAACTTTCTGGCTTGCTGGTGCTTTCCCGTTTGCCATTATATTAATACATATCTAATTAAATTTTTTTTTTTTTAATTTAAGTAATCAAAAACTGATTCCGAGCTTAATCGGGGGGAAGAAATCGATTTTCAGAATTACTCCACCTAACTCCAGTTTACTAAGTTAGGAACACCAAAACATTAACATTGCTTGCAACAAGGGAAGGGTAATGTAGTAGTGTGGCTGTTTTGAGGCATTCTTTTGTGCTACACCTTATAACGTGGTGGAATAAATGAGGGGTGGAGGAAACGGTGTGAATTTTTTTGCCATTTCCCTGCACATGTTTTAGGTAAGATGTAAGGGGCTTGCTGCCATCAAAGTCCTAACGCTGGAGGGTATTTGTTAACCAGTTTGCACACTTGGTATACTGCATACTTGGAAGCATAACCACTGGTGCTAGAGGATATTGCCAGTGGAGCTTCAGTATCACATTCTCCCCACCATATTTAGTTGTTTTACTGGAATAGGATTCAAGCATAATAACATAAAAATTATTTAACTTTTTTAACATGCCCATTATATATTTTTTCATTATGTAACATATTGTTTCAATCTATATATGTCCCTCTTTGCAACAAACAGTCTTTCATGTGTTCCAAATGACTGTATTAGCAGACCAGAAAGCATGCATTATATGGATGCCTACCATGCTCAGCCTTTTTAATAAGCACTGTGACCTGGCCTATTGTTTCCTGCTGCTACTTCCTGTTGCTTGCACTCTTGTTCAATTTCCCGACCTGTGTCAGCATCTGTGTTCTCTTTCCACACTTCTACAGATAGCTATTTGGCATCCTAGCTCTGCTTTAACCCTTTGAGTGCCAGAAGGGTGTATAGTTCATTGTGAAGCAATACATTGCACACCCTTCTGATCTTTAAAGAGTTAATTGAGACTCCAGAACAAGTTTATTATGCACAGATTCACTTTTTTAATTTCTCATTTTCTTCTTCAAATACAGTTCACTTCAGAACTGGAAATGCAGAATATATTTACTAAAACAGCACCATAGAAGAGCTGTGCAAAATATCTTTAATGAAAACGTCAAATGATTCCATAAAAGTTGCACAATGCTTGATGAAAATGTCACACAAATTGATGCACATGATTTCCACTTGACAGCACATGATTTGATGAAAGGACCAGTTGCCCTTTCAATTAAGTTATGTAACAACAGCTGCAAAAATGCAGCTATGGATTAAAAGGTTTAAATGTGTTTGTTTCAGATTGAGTGTAGTCTAGAAGCAATATCTGGGCCTTACTTCAATATGGTTAATCCACAACTGTGAGATACATTTGTGTGTGTGTGTGTGTGTGTGTGTATATGTGTATATATGTATGTATATATATATATATATATATATATATATATATATAATATATGTGTGTGTGTAATATAGCAAAATCCAAAGAGAGAATTGCACTCACAGGTTTTCTTTGTCGGACTATTTATATGAAGGTATCCAAAGGGTTAAAACAGAGAACCACTCAGGTTGGATTTCTTCACTTAAATAAGAAAATGACAATAAAATAATATGAGAACTTTATCTTTATTACGTATTGACACGCTACTTCACAGTAATGAATTGATAAGAAGAATCAATCCTTCATATTTGTGCAAAAATATATTTTATTATAATACAATATACTATATATATATAACAAGTATCAGTAACAATGAAATATATGTGATTAGCAATTATAATAGGTACATAGAAAACCAATGCACACTTTTATAACCATGAGGATTACCAGCGGTGAAAGGGTTAACCATACATAGGTATATTCAGAGGTATTAAATAACAATACTTGCATTCAGTAGCATAGAAAAGATTAATTGATTCTTACAATTAATATAATACAGTTGGCCGCAGTGTCTCTGAATACCTCTGCCCCAGAAACTGTATAGACTATGCTAATTATGATGTAAGGGGTATTGTGAGATTAATTAAATAATTCCTCTAACAATTCCTTGTATCATATCTCAATAATAATCACATTTAGGGAATAACTGGAATATAATCCCAGATTTAAATCTCTATAATTCAATTATATACTGAATTCAAATATTGAATACCTCTGAATAAAATATATAAATTGCAATAAATATAGTCAATCAAAGATTATACAAATAATCTATCTAGAATTAATCCAATGACATATGTCTAGTATACCAACTTCATGCAACATATATCATAATTTTGACTATAGCAACATATATAAAAGCCATAGCCACTCCAAGGGTTAATCCACTTGTTTAAAATAGGTGCCACACCCTAAAGCTTCTTTTGTCTATGGGAAGTGCACATAATTAGACAAACAGCAGTTAGAGAGTTAATAAATTAATTCCAAGAATTCCCTTGATTAAATATTAGCTATTATAATTTTACCAGAAACACTATATTCTAGACATAACAAAAATTATATTAACCAGTATACACAAGGATAAATATATCTCACTGCTATCTCTATTTTATGATCTCTCTGGCAATTTATAACAATAAATTAATTAATTCTGTGTAATTTCTTAATTACTATGCTAAATATAGCGGATTATAATATTTTCCATAAAACTGGCCAGGCTTCTATGGGCAAATATATATATATATATATAATCCTCAAATATCGAGGAAATATACTTATTTTGAAATTAGGCAGAATTAGAATAAATAAAATATAATTACCAGGTCAATCAGTGTGATATCTTGAAGTTATCAGGGATGTAACCATGAACCAAGAGCCTTCTTTTTCCAGGAAAAAACCAAGAGAGCCTAATCATCAACTCTTACCATTATTTTAGCCAATTTTGCCTTATCAGTAATCCCCACCTCTTTCCAATGATTGGACAAAGATCCATCTCATTATACAGTGACATCATCAGTCAGACCTGATTGGATACTCATATCTTATGCTAATTAAAGAAAAAATATCCCAATTATGAGTATTTGACAATATAAAGACTGCAGATGGCGCCATTACGCTATAGTAGAATTTTACAGGTGACACAAAACATGGCATCTGTCAAGTTAATAGAGAGTTCAGAGTTATCAGAGACCCCATAAACCAGTCCTTTTGCTATGTCTTTCCCATAAAGGAGTCCGTCTCTCACAGACATCATGTCTACAATTTAACACCAATCGGCCATTAATGTCACTTAGTTATTTCTCCCTCATAGAGGCCCATTATGTTAACATGAGGTAATTTGAACACATTTTAAACACAGGTTTTTCAGTTAATTTCTGCTATTAGAGTTAACCCTCTAGGTTCCACCAGGACAAAGTCTGACATCTTGAGATGAAAATATCCCCACAAAATGCTCAGTCTTGCCATCGTGTATGACTTTTTAGATTAAACTGTCTTCAGCAACCTCACTTTGTTAGCGGAGTTTGAATTTTCCCCACCCAGTTTTATTCCTCGTACACAGCTGTCTCTGTTTCACCTTATGATTGTGTTTCAACCTACTGATTACATTTATGATCATTAGCACTTGTTTGGTATAACTGTTTAATCATATACCTGACTATATGCCTACAAAATCCGTGACGTTGTGCAAGTGTACCTAGAGGAATTGATGCTGTTTTGAAGGCAAAGGGTGGTCACACCAAATATTGATTTGATTTAGATTTTTCTTCTGTTCATTCACTATGCATTTTGTTAATTGATAAATATAAACTATTAGCATGTCCATTTTTAAAGCATTCTTACTTTACATCATTTTTTTCACACTTGCCTAAATCTTTTGCACAGTACTGTGTGTATTTCCCTGTCGTCCAATATAGCTTACAGGGACCGTGGGGAGGCTACAGTTCCTCCTAGCGGCTGGAACAATTCTTCAAGAAGTTGCAGGGTGGAGCCTTCCCATCCTCCTAGCAGGCTACCTAGCCACTCCCCTCCAGATAAAATTTGTTTCTTCACCTAGAAGGAAGGCTGAGAACAGTTCTTTTTAGTTTTTAGTTATTTTTATTATTTTATCTTAGTTACGGGGTGTCAAAATTCCCCCATTAGGCAGGTTCCCATTACTGACTTCCCCTGGAGGATTGCTCAGTTAACAGGTGCTGATGTGAACCCTTGCAGCCATAGGAAGGAGTGTCTCTGAGGCTTCTTCCAGTTCAGTGGTAATCTGAAGTAAGAAGCCCTGCAAAAAGGTGAGCAACCGTTTGAGTGCCATGGTCCACTTGTCCCACTGTTCTCCTCCACACAGCGGTTGCATTCTGGAGTTCGCTCATGACTCCTGCACTCATATTGGGTATAATATTATCTTCTGTTCTGAGTCTTTAAAGCATTTTGGGATGTTGGTGGCTGTTAACCCTTTCCATGCCATGCTATTGCGTTGGGGATACCCTTTTGCTCATTTTCCATTTATGTATTTTAATACTTTTATGTGTTCTGTATGTGTTTTATCACTTTTTGAACACTTTTGGTTTTAACAGTTTTATTTGAATTCCTCACCTTTAAGCACGCGCTTTACTGCATAGCTGCAATGCTCCATTGATCTCTATGGGACAGACTTTGTTTGGACGTATCTCTGCAACCGCTCTATGTACCGAGTCAAGAGACACATCCTTTGTGTCTTGGGGGTCTCAGGGGGATTCAGTTCTCTTTTTTTGTACTTTGAAAGGGAAAACTTTGTTTCCCATAGACGCCCATTTTGCGGGCTGCTCTTGGAGTGTCTCCCTATTCAGTCGCCATTTTCTTTTCCCTTTCACACGAGTATAATATGCAGGGCTTGGATTTCTCTACTCTTCTCCACAGGTTAACTCTTCCCTTGCCAGATAAGTACCTTTTAGGCTTTCTTGGGTGAAATCTTTAATCTGGGTGACAGTGTTTTGGTTTTCCTTTATAATGCAAGAAACTTTTTTCTCCTTTCTGATCCATTGGGACGTGGGGCTAGACCTAAGGGCAAGGACTCAGCGGCGTCTTTGACCCCCCCTTACTTACTGTTCCTCATGCCAAACGGGGCTTCCCAGAGAATACTCAGGTCACTTTTGTCCCTCATGCTCTGTGGCCCCTGCTTCTCCACCATGACATTCCAGCCATGGACAAGAGCCACCTTGGGTCAAGGACTTAAAGTCCTCTATGGCACAGTTTCCGCTTTCTATTCAGGGGGTCCTCCAGTCTTTCAGGTTTGTGGCCCCTAAGGCATCCGGCACTCCTGATTTATCTGATTTGTCCAAAGGAGAATAACTCGAAGAGTCTAAGGGTGGTGTGTGTTCAGAAGGGGCATCTTCCCAGTTTTATGGCGACCCCTTTTGAGGCTGACCCTGAACCCTCTTCTGAGGGTCTCATTAAGGCGGTTTTGTTTACCCTTAGTACTCCTGTTAATCCTATAGAACCACAGTCTACTTCTGATGTCTTTTCTAGGCGCAAGAAGTCCAGCACTGTTTTTCCTCCTAATCCCACTCTGGATCAAATTATCCTGGATGAGTGGAAGACCCCTGATGAGCGTCTCACTCTTTCTAAGAGATTATTTAAGCTGTACCCCTTTGCAGACTCAGTCATGGCTCAGTGGGTTACACTGCTTCAGGTTAATTTCCCCTATTTCCAGGCTGTCTAAGTCTACTGCCTTGCCTGTTGCTGATGCTTCAGCACTCAAAGATTTGACTGATAGCTTTGAGGATAGCCTCCAGCTTCCTATCTTTGCAGCAATTGGTGCAGCCTTGACACCCACTTTGGCATCTGCATGGGTTAATAGGGCTATTGCAGCTTGGACTGAACGGCTGACTGATGCTGTCAGTAAAGGTGTCCCGAAGGAGGACCTATTGCCCGTTTTGGCAAATATATCTGAGGCTCAGCATTATATCACTGATGCCTTGTTTGATGCTATTAGGCTTGAGGCTAAGACCTCTGCCTTCTCTTTTGCTTCCAGACGCATGCTGTGGCTTAAGATTTGGTCTGCTGACTTGATCTCTAAGAAATCATTGGTCTCTCTTCCCTTTCAGGGTACATCCCTTTTTGGCCCTGAATTGAAGAATTTCATCAGTGAAGCCACTGGGGGTAAGAGCACTTTGTTGCCTCAAGTTCCTTAGCGCAATCCTCAGGTGAGGAAACACTGTTCCTTTCGTTCTCGCCAAAGCAAAACGCAAAGGCCAAACCCGGTGCTCCCTCAGGCCAGCACCCCGTGCTCCTCCTCCAAGTCCAGGCAGCAGTGAAGGTCTAAACACATCTCCCCCAAACCTACTTCAACATGACTCGCCGAACCCTGGTCCGCATTCACCAGTGGGTGGTCGCCTGCAACATTTTTTGAGTACTTGGACAGGATCTGTTGCGGACCAGTGGGTATTATAGGTGGTTTCAGGAGGTTACAGGATTCCCTTCACATCCCTACCTCCCTTCAGATTTCTCCTTTCTCACTCCCCTGGGGGACAGGAAAAGCTCAGTCTTTTCAATGGGGCTGTTCAGTCTCTCTTGGACAAGGGAGTCCTAGCTCTGGTACCTCAGCCAGAGGCAGATTCAGGTTTCTATTCCAACCTCTTCATTGTTACCAAGAAGAGTGGCGGCTGCCGTCCTGTCCTGGATCTCAAGGATCTCAATTCTTTTGTGGTCTGTACGCACTAAAAGATTGAGTCTTTGCGATCTGTCCTTGCAGCGATGTGTCCAGGAGAATATCTGGCTTCTTTAGATCTGCAGCATGCGTACCTGCACATTCCAATTCATATGGACATTCGGAAGTACCTCGGGTTCTCTTGCAGCCTAGAGCACTTCCAGTTCACCAACCTACCCTTTGGGCTCACCACGGCTCCTCAGGTGTTCGACCAGTTCATAGGGGTATTGATTTGCCTTCCTACACACCAGTGGAATTCAGGTGACTCTATACATGGATGACCTTCTTCTGAAGGCTCCTTCCAGGGATCTCCTGGACCGTCACATCCAGGAATGTGCTCAGATCCTTCTCCAACACGGGTGGATCCTGATCATGGACAAGTCGGGCAAATCTGCTCAGGTTCCTTCTCAGTACCTGGTCTTACTTGGTCTCCACTTCGATACTCGGCAGGGCATGGTGTTCCTGACAGAAGACTCTGTGCAGCAGATCACGTCCAAGGTGTTGCAAGCTCTGGAGTGGACTTCTGCTCCAACAAGGAGGGCAAGATGATATCTACTGTTTTGGCCTGGGCACAAGTGCATGTTCCAGCCATCTCTGCCTTACACATTCCAGGCGTAGAAAACATCTTGGAAAATTTTCATAGTCGCCAGACAGTGGACACCGGGGAGTGGGAACTCCATCTGGAGGTCTTCGACCTGTTGGTGCAGAAGTGGGGTCTTCCCTCTATGAACTTGATGTCCACCAGGGACAACCGGAACGTCCAGACCTTTTTCTCACACTGGAGGGATCCTCTGCATTTGCGGTGGATACTCTGTCAATTCCTTGGCACTGTCATCTGGCCTACATCTTTCCTCCACTTCCTCTCCTTCACAGGTTGCTGAGGAAGATTCAGATGGATAGTGCGTCGGTAGTTCTGATCGCACCTTATTGGACCAGACAGCCTTGGTTTCCAGAATTACTGGCTCTGGCTGCTCTATATCCATTTCCTCTGCCACACAGACAGGATCTCCTCCTCAAGGGTTACCTCTGGAAGGAGGACGTGGACAGTCTAGCTTTGACGGCATGGCTGTTGAAGCCTCCATCTTGAGGAGGAAGGGCTTTTCTCCTGAGGTGGTCTCCACTATGATCCATGCCAGGAAACCCGTGTCTTCTAAGGCTTACGACAGGGTTTGGTCTATCTTTCATTCTTGATGCATGGACATGGATCTGTCATCCCAGGAGTTTGACCTTCCATCTATTTTATCCTTTTTGCAGGATAGTGTGTTATTTCAGTGTTTGTTGACTCTTAGTTAGTTTGGGCTGTTCCATGTTTTGGATAGTCCATGGGAACTCTGGTATCATGGGGACTGGAGCTTGGTCCTTTCCTTCCCTTCCCACCCATGGGAGCTCAATGCTGGTACATCTCCATGGTACCTGTAAGCTATATTGGACGACAGAGAAAAGAGAATTTTAGTCTTACCTGTTAAATCCTTTTCTCTTAGACCATATAGCTTACAGGTCTCCCACCCAGTGAAAGGGACCGGGCTAGTTCAATTGGGTCCATGCTCACAGGAGTTTTTCCTCTTCTTCTTCTCGCTATCTAGCTCAGTAAGTTTATTGTCTCAAATCTATCTAGAGGGGAGTGGCTAGGTAGCCTGCTAGGAGGAGGGGGAGGCTGCACCCTGCAACTTCTTGAAGAATTATTCCAGCCACTGGGAGGAGCTGTCGCCTCCCCATGGTACCCTATAAGCTATATGTACTAAGAGGATATTTGTGTGTGTGTGTGTGTGTGTGTGTGTGTGTGTGTGTATGTATGTGTGTGTGTGTGTGTGTGTGTGTGTGTGTATATATATATATATATATATATATATATATATATATATATATATATATATAATAAAATGTGTGTGTGTGTGTCTCAGTGATATTATGTACACACATGCTTTTTTACATTGTTGCACACTCTCACACAGAAATCTTTCTGAAAAAACATTCAGGCAGCTCACTGTGGAGGATATAACAGTGTTAAAATAATGAGAAAAAAAATATATATATATGGAATTAGACTTATTATGTTCTTGCAGAATATATGCACTAAGGAGGGACTGCCCCTTTCAAGCTGAGGTTGCAGTGTAAGTCTGATGTACCTGGAATACTAAATTAGGACCACATACACAAAGACAAAAGTGAAGCAATTCGGGGAAACCCAAGTTCACTGTAGGAGATAAATATCCTAAACTTTCCATTGATTTGCAATGCATTGGAAACCTCTTTTGCATTGAAGGAGTTAAATGCCATTTAAATCAGTGGGAGTTTTTATTTGTCGCTTATAATGCAGTAGGTTTGCTCCTAATTGCTCCACTTAATCTTTATTATTATGGCCATGGCCCTTGGTCTTCCATACTATTACAAACGAAGGTTACAGTATTTGCTGCTGATTACAGAAATAAATCCTGCAAGCATTAAGACAACATACAATATTTGTACATCATAGTGACACTAGTGCACAAGCATGAAGAGCAGCCAGGAATGGGGGGACCCACAAATCACAATAAAATAAACAGAAGCAGTAAAGAAGACAAACTCTCTCTGTGTTCTAGAAATTGCTTTACTGTGAGCTTGTGTATAGTATACATTGGTTATTATAACTCAATCTTATTATGCATCTTAGCTCACATTTTTCATATGGAGGTTTGGTTGCATACTTTGGACAAAATGTGTTCAAGCTTGCCTTCTATGCCAAACACTCCAATTTCTTGATGTGTTTTGCAATACCAAATGGCTTTATGATGGTTCCATATTAGAAGCTCTATAAAGTTAAAGTTAGAGCAGGTAATTTTGTACGTATTTTGTCCAAATTATGCACAAAAACCACAAATGTAAAAAGAAAACCAAAAAGATACCTGCTTAGCTTCCAAGATTTGTTGTGCTCATTGTGGATTTGTAATTGAAGTTTACAGACTTATGCTAGGGAGAAAATTAAAGCATGAGAACAAGTCTGACTACAAAATCTTCAGATAATGACCAGCTGCGAGGGCAGAAAAAGAGTAATAGGAATAGACCTTCTAACCATAAGTTGCTGTCTCACACCTATGAGAACACATGTCCCATAGCTTAAAATGTTTCCATTCACTCATTCAGTCTATACCTTTAACCATTTATTGTCTCTTAAAAGAAAAAGTATATGGCATTAAAATAATGGGGATGTCTTTCAGCTAGTTTAGGGCTTAATGTTCAAGTCTAGACAACCAAGAACTAAAGTGTTCCAGAACTACAATCAAAGATGTTTAGATATTAACACCCTTAGTGAGTCATTTGTTGTGAAAAAAAAAAATTGTCAGGAAAACTTTTCAGCTGTGTAACAGCATCGATATGAATTCAGCAGCAAAAATTGTTCAGTTGGAAGACAAAAGGTCACCCTGCTCTAATGAAGCCAAGTGTATCACTTGCCAGGACCATGATCTTGCTACTAAATTAGGATGTTTCCACTTACAACATATCCTATTGTGAATTCTTGGGGGGATTTGCAATGAAGCTGTCAGAAATTCAGCGTGAGAAAGCTCTCCAACTTTTATGTTATTCTATAAAATATCTGCATGATAAAAATATGTCAGATGCTCCGAGTACAAATGAAAGTAAGTATTGCTGGTTTTACAGCAAATCACCGCTCAGAAGCATCTCATTTTATCTCACTTGTTCCATTACAGAGGAGAAAGTTCCACATACATATTAGACTCTCACCCTAAAGGGCAGTCCAGTTCCAGAATTACTGGCAAGTCCCCTATGCATGGCAAATACCAGCTAATGCAAGGCATACATTTCAGCCTTGTTTGGGCCTAGTCAGTGAGGTGTAGCTGAGAATGTGGGTCCACATTTGGATTACCCTTTACCAGTGGCATAACAATAGGGGGTCGCACCTGCGACCGGGCCCATCACTCCAGGGGCCCGGCTGCCCCCTGTGACTCCCCGTCTGGCGCCCGCAATATGCTCATTGATGAGGTCTGTGCCGCCTTCAGCATAGACCTCTAGCAGCTGATCTGCCTCTAGCACTCTAGTAATGCAGAGCGCTGGGAGATTACATCATCTCCCAGCGCTCTGCATTACTGAAGAGAGGACTGTGCAGAATCTCAACCTGTATAGAAGTCTGTGCAGAAGGAAGCACAGACCTCTCCTGCCATGCCACTGGACCACCAGGGAGGTAGGTGATGGACATTGTGGAGATTGGGGGCAGTGTGAGGATCGGGGGCCAATGTGGAGGCAGTGTGGAGATGGGGGCAATGTGGATGTGGCCAGTGAAGATGACCAGGGTGATTGAGGGGGGCCAATGTGGTCAGTGGGGGGGCCCATGGCAATTCTTGCACCAGGGCCCAGTGGCTTCTAGTTACGCCTCTGCCCTTTACCCTTAGGAAGACTAAGGGATTTGAAAAATATGTCAAAAATATGTGAAAGGCTATGTGGCTGAACGAAAAAATATTTCCCATATTATGGCTAGCCATGGTTCAAAAGTGGTGACTAGCTCTCTACTGCTATTACATATGAGAAATTTCCACATAAGTATTAGAGTAATCCCTCCCAATAGGGATGTCCAGTTGAAAAATGACAGGTAAGTCCCTGCTTCAGGGAAATACCAGTTAAACCCGGATGTATGTTTTGGCCTTATTTAGGCTTTTTCATCGAGTTGCAGCTCAGGCCCCTTCCCCCCACGAGACAGAATAGAAGTGGAGAAGTCACGTGTGACAGAAATGTTTCATGGGACTGCAACATTTTAGTTGCCCATGTGAAAGAGCTCTTAATAAAGTTAGGTGAAAGGTGGTACCGCGTTAACCAAAAAAGCAGAAAACTGATCGAGTAACAGTGACACCTTTATAGGCTGAGTAGCTTAAGAATACAAGCTTTCATGATAACTTAGGTCTCTTTATCAGGCAAGTTAGAATGAAGGCTGAAAACAAAATACAGGATATTAGTTGTAAATTCATATAAATTCCTGGTTAATTTGAATTCCACTGGAGATGAAACCAGTGACCATGTAAATTAGTCTTTAGACACCAGTAGATACATCTCCTTGTTTCTGGTCAAGTGGTACTAGATTTATTTTCTTTATGTGATTAACTCCAGTATATTAAGTGTGCAAAGAGTTTGTGACTTTTAGCCAGAGATAGTGAAATATCTGGAATGTATGGGATAACCCTCTGAGTGCCAGAGGAGTGTGCAGTGCACTGCTTTACTATGTATTACATACCCCTCTTGCTCCCAAAGGGCCAAAATATGTTTGTGTAAAATAATGGGAAATAAATTCCTTGTCATGGTTCAAGCCATAGTTCAAAGGATTAAACTACTCATCAATTTATACTTCCAGATTTGTATCGCTCTCTGTATCTAAGCACAGCTGAGATTTTTGATGCGGTGACCAGTTTAGCAAAAATGTTGACCCACTGTGTGTGTCTTCTTGTTCTTAGTGGACTTATGAGAATTCCTCAATCTGCTTAGAGTTTGTGTTGTCTCGTCTACTTATAATTCTGCATTGGAACATTTCATATACACACATGATGAGGTAGACAACATTGGAAATAAATAAATAAAGATATACATGATCCAAATGAGAATTTGCTCTCTGTTGTTTTGGTGGGAATGTGGTATAGGGTACATATGTGTGTACTGTTTCCATATCTCTCTTGCAGACAGGGAGAAGTTCCATTTTCTGTTGCATTTTTAAAGAAGGCCCTTACCAACAGTTACTTCAGGTTTGGAGACTGTAGGAGAGGAGCAGAGGTTTTCAGAATAGTGTTTTTAATCTGTCATGAGTATATAGTATTATTTGGAACTCCTTTGTTATTTTTCACAGAGCTTCAAGCTGGGGTTGTAGGTGCCTACTAATGGCACTCTGTTCTCTTCCTGTGGTTGGTTGTTTTACAGGAGATTTTTTCTGGTGACTTTCTAAATTTGGATGTCCATGAAGCTACTGGAAGCTGCTGGTTTAGTGTGTGCCCTGGTCATGTAACCAGAGAATGAACACATCTGGCATTTATGAGAATGATTTACTCTGTAGGCCACCTTCTGTAGGCTATCATACTCTGATAATTAAGGACAAAAAAATCATACTGTCATAAATGTCATATTCCTTAATCAGTATTTAATGGTTTGATCTGTGCAGCAGATCTTTCTGTTGTCATGTTCAGTTGTGGCAGACTAAGGTCAGCGTAACAAGAATCACAGTTTTAATGGGGGAATGATGCATATTTATATAGATTCTAGTTACTATAAAAACTGATAAATAGAACAAATATATGACAATTATTCTAAGAGATCATTGTTCATTAAAACAGAATTATCTGACAGCCCTGGATGATAGATTTTCTGTGGTGAAGGCATCTTTCGCATTCAAGGGAATAAAGGATATCAAAGTGACAGTCAACCTCATATTTTCCAGCCTTTTCCAGGGCTCCCTAACTCTTATTACCACAAAAATAAAGTGATAGTACTGTATTGTCTGTAACAGACTGAAATAAGGTAATTGCCTTTTGGAACAGAACAGTTGTTAGTACTAATTTCTGTAAATTTATGGACTTACCTGACTCATTACAAATCGCACAAAAATGATCCAAATGTCTTCTATGTAGGACAGTCTATACATGCATTTGAAATGTTTTGGATTAAATTTTAGGGATCCAGCATAAATTATAAATTGTAATTCTATTAACCCTTTATGGGTCAAAGGGGTGTCCAATGTATTGCAAAGCAATGCTTTGCTCACCTCTCTGGAAAACTAACCCTTTGAATGCCACAGAGGCATATCCAATGCATTGCTTTGCAATGTATTGAATATCTGTCTGGCACTCAGAGGGTTAAAAGACTTAATAATTTCACCCTTTGAGTGCCAGAGGGGTACGCAATGCGTTGCATACCCCTCTGGCACTCAAAGGGTTAAGAGCAACCTATTCCTATCGTTGAAGCTCGTCTATGACAGCACATCAGGCCTTTATTTCACAAATGATTAAGAGTGGAGTGTGCTAGCTTCTGTATTTTAGTGAATACATCTAAATCAGGGGCCACTCAAAGTCCCCAGTGCGGTATTCTATTACTTACTTGAGTGTTTATCTGAAACACACAAGAAGGCGACTCTGCCATTTAAACACAGTTTGTTATTCCGGCTCGTTTTTGAAGGGTTTTCATGCTGTGGACTATTAATGAAACTGTTATGATTACTTACATTCGCTGCTGGTAAGAGGCAGGTTCTGAACAGAATGTTCTCAGACTTGTCTCTTAACACCTTGAAGTGTTGGCCTTTTCAGAAATATGGTTACTGATGAGGAATTAGCCTGCTGTTTTGCTGTCTTTTGTCATATCCTAAGGTTGCTTATCATGAGCCATCATTATGTAGAACAGATAAAATCAGTGCTGTCTCCTCACTTTAACCTTTGAATGCAAAAGGGGACATGTTGCCCTCCCCTATGGCACTCAAAAAGTTAAATTATTATGAGCCTTACGCACAAAGCAGAAGAGGAGCATACATCTGCTAATAAATATCCCCAAAATTAGCATTCACTAAAATGGAGATTTTAACCGCCTGTAATGCAGCAAGGTCTCCAACGCATGAAAACCTCTCTGTCATACAACTGTTTAAAACCCCATTTTTAAATCCTTGAGAATTTTTATGTATCCTCTGTTGTGCATTTGATTTTCTCCAAGACCCATTGTAATTTAACATAATTGGTAACACCAAATAGTCCCAAATTCTCAGGGATCAGTAAAAATTCTCATAGTTCCAATTCCAAATACTTGGGATGATCCTTATTCATCATGCTAAAGAGTGCACCATGGGGTGGGGGAATAAATAACAAAAAACATGAAAAGTGCACACTGAGACTGAATAAAATAAAGCATTTTGTTCTAATGCATGGTGGCCTTTCAGGTACTTCTCAAGTCACACAGGCAGTCCAGCTCTGAAATTAGAGCATAGTAACATCATTGAGGCTTAAAGAAGACAGATCATCAAGCTCAGCCCATGCCATAACACCCCTGCTGATCCAGAGGAAGGCAGAAAAAAAAAACATTGAAACAATTTCCAATTAAGCCCCAACTCGGTAAAAAAAATTAATTCCTGACTCCAGATGGCAGTCAGATATTTCCATGGATCAACATCCTATCTGCTTTGAAGCCATCTGGTATAATTCTAAATATTTACTGCCCTTACTGTAAAAAGTCCATGCCTTTGTTTTAGTAGAAAGCACATTTTCTCTAGTCTTAATGGGTGACCTCTTGTTCTTTTCTCATGGCTTTGAGTAAATAATTCATTGAAGAGTTCTTTGTTTTGACTTTGAATATATTTATCAATGGCAGTCATATCACCCCTTAGACATCTCTAATGTAAATAAACCCAGTTTGGCTAGTCTCTCTTTATAACGCGAATCCTCCAATCCGTTTATCAGTTTTGTTGCAAGTCTCTGCTCTTTTTCCAGTTCAATAATATCTTTTTTAGGAACTGGTGCCAAAACATATAACTTACAAACTTATAACTTTATACCAACTTGAACAGGTTCCATTCACAACTTTGCCATCTATCATTTAACCCCTTAAGGACCAGCGCGATCCCGTGCGGCCGGCACTTACGGACCATGGGGCATTTTTTTTATTATTATGGCTTTGGGTTCAGGGCTTCAGGAGCGGCGTGCAGCCGCGCCGGGAGACCTGAACTCCATGCCGGGCCAGGACCGTCATTGGTCCTTAAGTGCCAGACTGCCGTGACGGTCCTGGCACGTCAATGGTCCTTAAAGGGTTAAACAGTTCTCTATCCATGCAGAGATATCCCCTATCAAACCAAAGGCTTTTAACTTATGCAGTAACCTGTTATGTGGCACAGTATCAAAGGATTTTACAAAATCCAACATCAGTTCCTTTGTCCAAAATACTACTAACCCTTTCATAAAATGCAAGTAAACTAGTTTGAAATTATCTATGCTTCATAAAAACACACTGGCTCTTACTAATAATATTGTTTATCTTCACACAGTTCTGAATAGTGTCATTAGTAACCCTTCTAATATCTTGCCTACTACAGAAGTCAAGCTCACAGGTCTATAATTTCCCCCCTTTTTGAACAATGGTACTATATCAGCTTTCCTCCAATCACAGAGCACTATGCCTTGCTATTACTGAACGAAGTTCCTTAAAGGGGATCTATCACCACTATACAACTTTGTATAAATCGTTTTGTTATTTATCGAATATAGTGAAAAGTATATTAATTTGTAAAAAAAAAAAAAAAAGTTTGCCAAAATTAAAAAAATAAATACAGCTCTGCACCTACTTCCTGGCAGAATGCAGATAGCTGATCTGTGCCGCAGTCTGCCACTCTGCCTCTCTCTATCCAGCCTCCTCCGATGACAGAGGCTTTGTGTCTGTAGGCTGGAGCTCTATCATTGGCCAGAAATCAATCTCTGCCAATGAGCGCTCCTGCTTACAGACAGAAAGCCTCCATCATCGGAGGAGGCTGGCTAGAGGGAGGGTAGCGGAGTCAGAGCAGCAAACTGAGGCATAAATCAGGTAACTGCAGTCTGCCCGGAAGTAGGTGCAGGGCTGTATTTATTTTTCGGCAAACAAATATTTTTTTTTTGTTTTTTTTATACACAAATGAATACACTTTTCACTATATTCGATATATAACAAAACGATTTACACAAAGTTTCATAGGGGTGATAGATACCCTTTAATTAATCTTTGGTGTGTGCCATCAGGTAAAATGGTGCTTTATTCACCATAACATCTTTTTTGGGCTTTGACCTCGGTGAGCAATGTACATAAAATTCTGTGAATTTGTCTTTGTCCATAGCCTGCCATTGTTGCTTCCTTTATATATACAGAAGAAACAAATGTGCTTAAGGAGTCAACCATAGTCTTATCATCACTAATCAATTCACCCTTCTCCTCCCTAAGGGCTAGATTTAAAGGTAGGAGTTAACATAGCCAATAGGGCCAAAGTAAATACAGTTTGTTAAACGAACATGTTTAAAGGGATAGTAATACTTCGTTTTAACTTTATTTTATTTTGTAGGCATTAAAAAAACATGAAGAATGATATAAGTCTTATCTCTCAAACCTTTATGGTTTATGAGATATTCACAAGCAAAGTTCCCCTCCCCGCCCCTTTTACCTAGTGTAAGCCATCTCTTCTCAGATGTGAATCTGGTTGTATGACAGGACAGATAACAGAAGGGGACAGTTTTCTTTGTATGAAAACAATGAAAGCCCTTCCCCCCTTGACAAGTTTTTCAGCTTTTTCCATTATCTTAATTGAAGATTGTCCCTCTCTGCAGTCTACCTGGGCATCTCCCTTCTGATCTGGTTGAACAGGGGGGGGGGGATACTTTGTTTGTGAATATCTCTTAAACCATAAAGGTTTCAGAGATAAGACTTATATCATTCTTCATGTTTTTTAATGCCTACAAAATAAAATAAAGTTAAAACGAAGTATTACTATCCCTTTAAAGCGGTATTTAAAGGCCCTACCAGCTAAAACCCCAAAGGACGTTAAGCCTGGCTGAACGTCCGTTTTGTGTGTTTAGTTCCCAAAACGCCGCTAAGAGCAGCAATATTGGGAACTGAACAGTAAATAACAATTAACTATCGGTGCTTGATGTACTGCCAAGCACCGATTGTTAACTGATCCATGTTACGCTTACCTGTCATCCACTGTCCTTCTGTCTTCTCTTCTTTCTTCTATCTTCCGCCTTCTCTTCAGTCTTCTGTCTTCTCTCTGTAAAATAAAAGAAATTAATTAATACCAAGCATGAACTAAGACATTCCTGAACCCTCTGGGTGGTAGAGGGGTACGCAACGCATTGCAAAGCAATGTGTTGCGTACCTCACTGGCACTCAAAGTGTTCTATAGTAGTCAGTCATAAATATACCCATATGATATGCCTTAATGTAATGCCCCAAAGAATAAACATGGCAATAAATAAAATGATCCACATAGACATAAATAAATGGCTCCCATTAATGCCCGTTATGATGTCTTAGCTTATTAATCCGTGTCTTCGCCGCTTGGAGCAGCCGCGAGGGCGGCGGAAGCGGTGGCACAAATGTCCCACAAAGCTCCCTTTAAGCTGTGTATGGGCCTATGCCTGTAACACACTGAGGGCATTTGAAGTGAGCAGGCTCACTTCCATTGCCCTCACAGCCATTGGCTGGGATGTTCTTCACATCCCAGCCAATCAGATTCGAGCATCTGTTCTTGCACACGTTTTAGGCACTTTGGGCTTTGAGCCCCATATCATTACCTCCACTGTAGACATTGGGTATTTTTTCCAGTTACCAGCTGCGTTAGCTGGCAAAAGATCCGATGAGGGACTTTACAGCTAACAAAACTAGGTCTTAAGTTTTGTGGGGTAAGTGAGTCCCTTATAGTATTTTTTCAGCTAATGCATTCCTTTAAATGGCAAAATGGAGCATTTTTTTTTATTATTATTTTTTTTAATGGGCAAAACACACGTTGGTATAGCGGCCGGCATACTGGATGAACTGTCGTTAGCAGTTCATTACATGGCCCTTTGTATGGCTAACTACAAGTTAAAACACCCGTTGGTGTATTTTGAGCTTAAAGGCTGCCTTTAAATCTACCCCTAAGAGGGCCAAAATCAACCTTAACCTTTTTTTGTTATTTATATACTTTCTTAGGATTTTTCTTGGTCTCTTTTACAATACTTCTCACTTTTTCAATTTCAGCTAGCCTAATCGCTTGTTTGGGGATTTTAATAAAATGTTTATATTTTTTAAATTATGCATCTGACCCTTTTGACTAAAACACTTTAAAAGCCTGCTTCTTATTTCTCATTTCCCTGAAAATATCTTTATTAAGCCACAGTGGTCTTAATTTGCTCTTCTTATAATTATTCCCAATAGCATATTTATCTAAGAGCATTTTTAAATTTCATGTTTATTGTGCATTTTTATGTTTGAAGATTACATCCCACTGAATGTCCTTTAATGCTGCTTTTAGCATTGTAAAATGTGCCTTTTTATAATTTGTTTGGCTAAACCCTTGTTAATGGGTTTCTCATAACAAACGTCAAAGGTCACTGCTGTCTAAATGTCCTTTACCACTGTTTATCATGTCAGAATTTTCTAGTTGGCTCCTCTGCTAGTTGGGACATGAAATTATCATTAATCATGCTTATAAAGTATTCCCCTTTGTTGTGCTGGAAGTCCTATTTTTCCAGTCAATTTCAGGATAGTTGAAACTCCATTTTAACATATTTTATTATGTATGTCCCCAGTGTGTATTTCAACCCACAGGGCTTCTACA
This sequence comes from Rhinophrynus dorsalis, assembly GCA_037306005.1. Taxonomy (NCBI): domain Eukaryota; kingdom Metazoa; phylum Chordata; class Amphibia; order Anura; family Rhinophrynidae; genus Rhinophrynus; species Rhinophrynus dorsalis. The sequence goes on from CM074718.1 coordinate 166,084,716, forward strand.
TTATTGCGGGACCCTTCAATAATATCTTCCCTTATAATAGATTTTAAGGCGTGCTTTACATATTGGCATACTTTTATTAACCCTATCCCTCCTAAAAGTGGCTAACCCTCTAGATTGATTGCCAGGTCCTATGTATCATCTAACCAGGTTTCAGACACACAAATTGGATCATACCCTCTAGACTGTAAGCTCTCACGAGCAGGGCCCTCTGATCCTTCTGTTCTCCACATCTAATGGTACTATTTAATACCTCTGTATGTCTCTTCCCAATTGTACAGCGCTGCGGAATTAGTTGGCGCTATATAAATAAAGAATAATACATCATTAAGTGATCAGTTCCAGTTCCCCCATCTTACCAGCTAGACTACGCATTTACATGCATACATTTTTACTGACATTCTGAAAAATTGCGTCCTTTGAAATATGCATTTGCTTTTTATCAAGCTGTAAAATTGGCACCACTGATCCCCCTCTCCACCCCCATGACCCTTCTTTAATACCATTTTCTCATGCACACTGCCTATCTAAAGTCTCATCCAACCGTCTAACGACCCTAAACCCTAGAACCAAAGCCCCCTTTCCAATAAGGTACAGTCCATCTCGACTATAAAGATTGTCTCCAAGGGAAAACACAGCCCAGTGCTCTAGGAACCCAAACTTTTCCTGTTTAGACACGAATTTAACTCCTAATATCCCCTTGCCTTTTTGATATACCAAGGAAGTAAATCCCTGAAATCCTTCTTAATGGACCTCCATTTTCCACTGACTTTGTCATTGGTATCAACATGTACCATAACGGCCACATCCTGCCCAGCCCCTCCCAAGAATCTATCAACCTGATCTGCCACATGTCAAACCCGTGCACCTGGGAAACAGCAAACTGTTCTACTGTAGCAATTCTGAAGACAGATTACCCTATCTGTCTTCCTAATAATGTAATCCCCTACCACCAACAATGGACTGCTTAAGTCCTGGATCTATCAGCCCTAGAGGGCCTGTTCTCCTAGCTGTTAGAGAGAAGAGTCTTCTCCATCATGGCACAACAGTAGACATACATTACCGCCTATGTGGGCTTCGTTAGTGGTGCAGCTGATTTCCTTTAGGCACATGGAGACCACGCGCCTATGTGTAGGATACCTGTCCACTTAGGAAAACTAAAAACAAAACGTGTGATGAACACACACTTAGACTGAACATAATGAAGTATTTTGTTTTAAAGCATGGTGGAGTCTCAGTTGGATGCGGGGTGAGAATTTTAATTTATTTAAATGGTTCTTTAACCCATTGAATTCTAGAGGGATCGCCGACGCATTGTTCTACAATGCATCATGATATCTCTAGCATTAAAGGGGGTTAAAACCCCATTTAAATCAATGGGCATTTTTATTCATCCCGCTGTTGTGGAGATGTGCATGACTCTGCCTCTCCGTAATGACATGAAGCCACCTGGTTACACTTTCCTTTCTACTCCATCACAGTTTATACCAATTCAGCCTCAGCCTTTTGTTTGTTTTTAATGAGCTGTTTTAAATCTCAAATCACTGCCAACAGGACCTTTAACATAGAGAATATTGCATGACAAATCCCTTTGGAAGCAAAAAGGACTCAAATACCTTTGTAATTAAACTTTTCCTTTTTTATGTATTTTTTAGAGGCGACTTGGGGATGCTGCCAAAAAAGCAATCAGCAAACTGCAGGTCCGAACAATCAAGAAAGGTGATAAGGTAAATGACAGGTTATTTCTTCTTTCATTTACTTGTTTACTATCAAATTATACATACGGAAACATAATGAACACAACTTAAAAATGTGGAAATAACATATGTTATATAGTATTAACATCTGTCTGTGACCCATATAGTCTGGTTTCCCATTTGGCAGAGTACAGAATTGCTTAGACTACAGATGAGCAAAATGAGGCCCACCAGTTGCTGAAAGACAACCGCTTCCATCATTCTAGACAGTGGCTGGTGGGGAATAATTGGCTTTGTAGCCTGGCAGCAGCTGGAGGGCCTCACATTGACCATCTGTCCTAGACTGCTAAAGTTTTGGAGGGCAGCTCAGATATGCTGGCTGCTCCCACATTTCAAGTTGTGGTTCTGGTCAGAGAAAGCATATTTGGTTCACAGCTTGTCCCACCCTCACACGTCTGTCAGAATACAGAATGTCTGATTTCTTCTCTACCATCGCTCTGTACGAGCATAGTGTGTTGTCATCCGTGGGGCTGGGCCAGACAATGAGCTTCCTCATGCCTTCCTCCCCACTCTAAAGCCCTCCCACAGAGCAGCATGCTCGTCTGCAAATGCAACCAGTGCTACAAATAAAATCCAGGCTAGTTTAATATCTATAGAGTGTTCACAGCTAGGGAATACATAATATTAAAGTACATTTATCCACGTTAATAGTATGTGAATGTTCCTTTAAGGACAAGATTGGCATGCAGTGCATTGCTTCACAATTTGTTGCACACCCTTTGAGAGATGTAATGCGTTGGAGACCTCTTAAGAGTATTGATCAAGTGACTTAAAATGCAGTAAACTTTTTTATGAAAAAAAATATATATGTTCTACCCCTTTTCATTCTCAATAAAGCAACAGTACTGCCTCTGCTGGGATATTTTATGCAAATGTTATTACAGGTCAAGCTGTCTTTTTTTTCACCAAGACATAAGCAACAGCGCCTACTAGTGTCTAAAATGCAAGTATTTATTTTATAATGCATTCTATTGATTGAGTCACTTGCTATGGCTCTTCATAGGAAGTTATGGGAAGAGCACCACATAGTGACCACAATAGAATAAATCTTCCAGTAGTCTGTGTTCCCTTGTTTTACTCAGCAGGAAAAAACCCACAATACATTTTGGACCGTATGTACAAACCAATGCATTGGAGACCTCACTAGCAATTAAGGGGTTAAAAGTTCCATTTAAATCAAATGGAGTTTGGGGGCTTTTTATTTCTCCCCTATGGTGCAGTTGATTTGCTCCAGGATTGATTCTCTTTTCTGTTCTACATAAGGCCCATTTTTGTAATAATAAAATTGAATTGCTCCTTTAAGAACTCATTTATGTCATTAATACTAGTATAGATTTGAAATAGTCAGTGGAATGTATCGTGTCATTTAAGGCTATCTGAGAGGCAATTCAGGCTAATGCAACCTAACTACACATGTAAAAGTGCTTTGTGTCTGTTATAAAGAAATTCTGCTCCATCAAAACCTTATGTAGACCATACTTAAACATCATAGCATGGTGTGGATGTGTTTAGCTCCATGTTATGCTTTTAGGGACAGTAACTCTTAATTTTGTAGAAAAAAAAAAACACTTATTCTGCTAAGTAAGACATGGCTACTGTCACTGCTGAGAGATGTTTAATTACAGCTCAGACTTGGATTTTTGGGCTAAGTACTTCCAAGGCCTGAAGCTTTGTGGTGGTACCATTGATACAACAGTTTATGGAGAGCTTCGATCAGTTGATCATAAAGTTCCATCTGGATGATGTAGCAGCAGCACCCAAAAATACAAGTATGAGTAGTAATGTCTGAATAAAATATCTGTCTGCAGTGGTAGTATCCTGGTTTTACTCAGCAGGATAAACCCTGCCAGAGTTTTTTTTTTTTTTTTCTATATAACGCATTTCTAACAGAGCAATGCATTGGACAACCCTTGGACTGGCAGTCAAAGGGTTAAGCAAGCTTGAATTTATGACTTTAATTTAGATCCAGATAAGTATGTCCAGATGGAATGACTGAAGCTGTTACTACATTCAAGCAGCAAATTAGCAACATTTATTCAGGAAGATATAGATTATCAATTCTGTAACAAACCAAAGTGAGCAAATGAACATTTCCATTGATTTAAATGGGACTTTTAACCCCCTAAATGAATCACAATGCATTGTGCCCCTCTCTAGCATTTTTAGGGGTTAAAGGCCCCCATTGAAATCCGTGCAATACTGGGATTTTTTATGATGCAATTGGTTTGCCCCAGAATTGCTAATCTGTAGCTTGCTTGATTTTCCTGTGATACGCAGAGATGGATTAAGGCTCCATAGGGCCCTAGGCAAGGTAGCATTTTGGGGCCCCACATCTTTTGATCTGGTGCTTCTGACACAGAGTGCTATTAGCAGGTACTGTATTTTTTGGCTATAACAGGGCTGGGAGCAACAGGATGGTGCTGGTGTCTTTCAACTAAAAGGGCATCTGACACAATATGTTTGTGGCAGCAACAGCAAGGTCTTTGTGATTCATCTCTTGCAACCAGGGCCCCTCATATTGCCCTGGGCCCTAGGCAGTAGCCTAGGTTGTCCTAATGGATGATCTGGCTCTGGTGATATGATAGAGATGTTTGCCTTTTTCTCTGTCATCCAATACAGGTTACTGGTAACTTTGGGTAGGCGATCCGCCCTTTTAAGTAGGCAGGAACAATTCTAGAATTGATTGCAGGGGGTGGAGCCTACCTTCTCTCCTTGGCTGCAGCTAGCCAACCAGCTCCAGAAAGATCTGTTCCTTGGTGAAGACACAGGCAAGAGAACAGTTCTGCTATAGGTTTAGAAATGTTTTATTTTTCTGTTAGAAATGGAATATCACCATTAGGCGGATTACCATAACTGACAATGCCCTTAGATGTGGCTAGCTCAGTATCCAGGTGCTTTTTGTGGACCTTAAGCCCTGGGGGGAAAATCTTGGGTACAAGTTCTTTCCTCAGGAGTTGCCCACCGGGGCTTCTTCTTGATACATGGTAATATGAAGACAGAAGATCTGCAGGAAAGGTGAGCAACCCTGTGAGTGCTGCAGGTCCACATGTCCCACAGTGCCCCTCCGCACAGGGGTTTTTCCATGGGAGTTCTTATTGCACACTCCTGCACTTATTGGGTCTAGCTGTATGCCTGTTGGGTGTTTTGGATCAGGCTTATGTAGTAACATAACCCTTTAGCTGCTGGTTTGCATCTTTTGGGGGGGTTATTTTCACTTTCCCTACTGGGTTTCAGTGTTTTTTGGGTCTTCTAACGTGTTCTAGTGATGTCTCATGTAATTTGATTTCACAGTTTTAACTTTGACAAAAAGTTCCGGTGCACTTTACCGCATAGATGCCATTTCTCCATTCACTCCTATGGGACTGTACAGCTTGGGACATATCTCTGCAACCACTCAACGTAGCGACTTCAGAGAGGGCTCATTTTAATTGTCTGACCTTGCTCTATCATCCGGTTACCATTGCAAGTGTGTTGGGGGCTCAGGAGGCTTCGGGCACTGTTGGGGTACTTATTCTGGGAAAACTACATTTCCCATGAGCGATTGCTTTGCACGCTCATTTCTGATTGGCTCCTGCCGCGGCAGCCATTTTGTGCCTTTTCTAAAATGAGTATCCTACACAGGGCTGGACTCTCCTTCTCTCCTCTGCAGATTAACCCTTCACCTGCCACATAAGTGTATTTTAGCGATTTCTGGGGTGAAATTTTAATCTTTCACACTGTAATTGGGTGTTTCATTATACTAAACGTTTTTGACACTGTCAGAATGTCTAATCCGTTGGAGCTTGGGGCCAAGCCTAAGACTAAGGACGCTGGGGTCTCTGTGTCCCCTGTTGCTCACTGTTCCTCATGTCATTCAGGGTTACCTAGAGAATTCTCAGGTCATTTTTACCCAGCATGTTCTGATGTCCCTGAATCTCTCCCAGGGACCTCCAGCCATGTATTAGAGCCAGTTTGGGTGCAAGAGTTCAAGGCTGCTACTAGGGACCTTTGGTCTACATTGCAACTCTTTCCATTCCAGTCACAGGGGGTCTTCCATTCATGGCAGACCCCCTCTTCAGTCAGTTCTTCCCTGCCTAAACCGCAGGGAGTACCTGGCATATCAGATTCCACTGAGGAGGAGCTGTTGGTGGATTCAGATGTTGAGGAATGTTCTGCTGTGGGTTCCTCTCAGTTTTTTGGGGACCCCTTTGAGGCTGATCCTGAGCCCTCGGCTGAGGGCCTGATCAGGGCTGTCTTGACTATCCTAAACTTTTCCTTAGTACAGGAGGTTTCTTCAGATCCTTCTGATGTGTTTCAGGAGCCTAAAAAGCCCCTTACTTGTTTTCCACCTAACCCCACTCTTGAATGCCTTGTGTCTGATGTGTAGAAATCTCCGGTCAGGAAACCTTTTGTTTCCAAAAAATTTGCCAAACTTTACCCCTTCTCTGAGGTGGCCTTTGCTCTGTGGGTTCATCCCCCCAAAGTGGATGCTCCTATCTCCAGGCTATCTAAGTCTACTGCCTTGCCAGTTTCTGATGCGTCCGCTCTAAAAGACTGGACTGACAAGAAACTTGAGGTTTCCCTCAAGTCTATTTTTGCCACTGCTGGTACTGCCATGCGTCCAGCGTTCGCTGCGGCCTGGGTTTACTGGGCCATTGCAGTCTGGACTAAACAGCTCACCCTTGCTGTCCATCAGGGTGCTCCTATTTCGGATATGTTGCGCCTTTTTGCCAACATTTTTGAGACCCAGCACTATGTTTCTGCTGCCTTATTTGATGCCATCTGTTTGGTGGCTTGGGTTTCCACCATGTCTGTGGTTGCCAGATGTGCTGTTGGGCTCAAGATGTGGTTTGCTGACACTGCTTCCAAGAAAGCCTTGCTCTCCTTGCCTTTTAAAGGCACATCATTGTTTGGGCCAGATCTTAAGGATCTGATTAGTGAGGCCACAGGGGGTAAAAGTACCCTTCTGCCCTTGGTCCCCAGGAAGAAAACCCCTCTCAAGCTTAATAGTTTTTTTTGTTCCTTCCAGACTGAGACACATCCGGCGAACCAGGCAGTTCCCTCAGCTTTGCGTGCCTCCTCCAAGCCCAAACAGCAATAGAAGCCCAAGGTCTACTCCAGGCCCAAGGCTTCCAAGCCTTCTTCGGCATGACTCACTGAACCCAGGGCCCCACTCTGCTGTGGGTGGCTGGTTGCGTCACTACCACAGCCTCTGGGAGGATTCAGTGGTGGACCCGTGGGTTTTACAGGTAGTGACGAAAGGGTACAGGATCCCTTTCATCTCTCTTCCTCCCTTTCACTTTTTCCCTTCTCATACACCTCAGGGAGCAGAGAAACACCATCTGTTCAATGGCGCTATTCAGGCTCTTCTGGACAAGGACGTTCTAGAGCCGGTTCCAGTTCAGGATAGAGGTATAAGTTTTTACTCAAACCTCCTTGTGGTCTCTAAGAAGGACGGCGGTTGTCGTCCCATTTTGGATTGGAAAGATCTCAATTCCTTTGTGATCAGAACCTGTTATCACCAGGAGTCCCTAAAGACAGTGATTGCTGCTATGTCCCCGGGGGAATTCCTTGCTTCTCTGGATCTTCAGGAAGCATATCTACACATCACCATTCATCCAGAGAGCCAGCAGTATCTCAGATTTGCCTGCGACCGAGGATACTTTCAGTTTTCAGCTCTTCCCTTTGTTCTGACTACAGCTCCTCAAGTCTTCAACCGTGTCCTGGGAGCTTTAGTATCCGTCCTGCACCAGGACAGCATCAGAATTAGTCCATACATGGACGACCTGCTTCTGAAAGCCCCCTCTGCGGAACTTCTTCATCAGTAGGATCAGGACTGCAATCATGTTCTCACCCATCACGGGTGGCTCATCAACATGGACAAGTCGGATCTTGTCCCATCCCAGCATCTGGTCTTCCTGGGCCTTCTCTTCGACACTCTGCAGAGCATAGTGTTTCTCAAGGAGGAAGGGGCTCACCAGATCGCCCAAAGTGTATCTGCTGTTCTGGCTCTCGATCCAGTTCCAGCCAAGAAGCTGTCCTCTCTAGTGGGGAAATTCATCTCCACCATATAAGTGGTCCCGTTTTCCATGGCTCACACAAGGGAACTCCAGAGGTTCGTGATCCAGGTGTGCAGGGGTCAGCGGGACCTTCTGAAGACTTCGGTGTCACTTCCTCTTCATGTGGAACTGAGTTTGTCCTGGTGGGTCGACCTCTCCAATCTGCTGAAGGGCAAGTCCTTCCTAGTATCCTTCTGGACCACAGTGACGACGGATGCAGCTTCTCCTGATGGGGAGCAGTCCTGGGTCACCTGAGTGCACAAGGTTGGTGGTCTCCGGAGGAGCTTCGGGCGATATTCCATGCCCTTCCTCACTGGACTCCTCAGCTGAAAGAATGCACAGTCCGGGAACAATCCGACAACGCCACGGCCGTGGCCTACATCAACAAGCAGGGCAGAACGAGATGTCTCTCCACTCGGTTTGAGGTCAAGGCTATTTTGTCCTGCCATATCCACAGTACACATTCCTGGGGTAGACAACATCATGGCAGACTTCCTCAGTTGGCACACGGTGGACAGCGGAGAGTGGGAACTGTACCCAGAGGTGTTCTCCTCATTGTTTAGAAGTGGGGTCTTCCTTGCATCTGATGGCGACAAGACACAACTGTAAGGTCCCGAGGTTCTGCTCTCGCTGGAGATATCCTCATGCCATGTCCATTCCTTTGTTATTTCCTCTGGCTTACATTTTTTCCTCCCCTTCCCATGTTGCACAGGGTGTTAAGGAAATTGAGACTGGAGCGATGTCCAGTCATTCTGATTGCTCCGTACTGGCCTCTGCAGGCTTCATTTCCGGAGCTTCTGGATCTGTCAGTGGTGGAGCCATTCCGGCTCCCTTGCCGTGCAGATCTTCTACAGGGTTACCTGTGGAAAGAGGATGTTCATCGTCTGGCTTTGATGGCTTGGAAATTGAATCCTCAGTGCTGAAGAAGAAGGGTTTCTCTTCTAGTTTGGTGGCTGCTATGCTTAGTGCCTGCAAACCGGTTTCTTCTAAGGCCTACCATTTTGTTTGGTCGACCTTCCTATCTTGGTGTGCTGATAGGGACCTCTCTCAGGATTTTGATCTGCCTACGGTCCTGGCCTTCTTGCAGGACGCTGTGGATAAGGGCCTCCGCTTGAGTTCCCTTAAGGTTCAGACTTCTGTCTCTGTTTTCTTTCAGAGGTTCATTGCTATTCTTCCAACGCGTTGCTCATACTCGTCCTGTCTTTAAGACTCCCGCTCCTCCGTGGGACCTTAATTTGGTCTTTGACGTCCTTCAGCGCCCTCCTTTTGAGTTCTTGGCTACTATTCCTCTACGCCTGCTGATGTGGAAAATGGCATTTCTCCTGGTTATCATGTCTGTTCGCCGTGTCGCGGAGTTACATGCTCTGTCTTGTAAACCATCGTTTTTGTTGTTTCACAAAGACAAGGCAGTGCATCGCACTTATCAGGAGTTTCTCCTGAAGGTGGTCTCTGAGTACCACATTAATCAGGAGATTTTGGTGCCTTCTTTCTGCCCTGACCCTACCTCTGACAAGGAGAGGGATCTCCAATTGTTAGATCTGATGCATTGTCTTACATTTTATGTACATTGCACCGAGTCCATTAGACAATCTGACGCTACGTTCGTCATTCCTTAGGGCCCCAGGGCAGGAAGACCTGCATCCAAGCTGAGGAAGAAACCCATTCCCTTTCGGGTTATGGCTCATTCTAAAAGATCTGTTGGGGCTTCTTGGGCTTACAAGAATCCGGCCTCCGCTGATCAGTTATGCAAGGCTGCCACTTGGTCATCTGTGCACACCTTTTCGAAGCACTACTATGTTGATGTGCTGGCACTGGCTAACGCCAGCATTGGGAGGAAGATCCTGGAGGCAGTCTTGCCTGTCTAGGATCTACTTCGGTTCTTGGTGCTTCCTTCATGTTTGAGCCCTGTTGGCTCTAGTTCTGTGTAACTGTTCTTGGGGTGTTGTTATCCCTGTTCAGTGTCTGTTGACACTTCATTTGTTTTGTTGGGCTATTTCTGATCTGGTGGTTCATATCTGCTCTGGTGACTTTGTGGGCCTTGCGCCTGGTCCTTCCCTTACTTTCCACCTCTGGGAAACTCAATGGTTGAACATCCCAAATTTACCAGTAACCTGTATTGGACAACAGAGAAAAGAGGATTTTAGTCTTACCTGTTAAATCCCTTTTCTTTTAATCCATACAGGTTACTGGTCTCCCACCCTGTCAAGGGACTTTGCTTGGCTCTCCTGTGGCAGATTGTGAGGGTCCTTCGGGGTCATGCTCACAGGAGTCTTCTTTCCCTTCACTATCTAGTCAATAGTGTCTCAAATCTTTATAGAGCTGGTTGGCTAGCTGCAGCCAATGAGGGAAGGTAGGCTCCACCCCCTGCAATCAATTCTAGAATTGTTCCTGCCTACTTAAAGGGGCGGATCGCCTACCCAAAGTTACCGGTAACCTGTATGGACTAAGAGAAAAGGATTTAACAGGTAAGACTAAAATCCTCTTATTTCATATCCATACAGATTCAGCAGAAAGTGCAGCTCATTTAGCACACGTCTAATTGCTTCCTTATTTATTACAGGAAACTGAACCAGATTTTGATAACTGCGCTGTTTGTATTGAAGGGTACAAACCTAATGATGTGGTCCGAATCCTGCCATGCCGGTGAGTCGATGATATGACACTGCTTGCAGTCTTATAAGCCTAAGCTGTGTAATTCTGGAGCAAATACACTACATTAAAAGGGGCAGAATGAATTTAAATAGGGATTTTATCATCTCAAATGTGCAGTATTGACGACCTCCCTAGCATTCACAGGTTAAAAGTCCAACTTAATTAACCCTTTGAGTGCCAGAGGGGTACACAATGCATTGCAAAGCACTCTGGCACTCAAAGGGTTACTCCATAGAGAATTTTTATTTCTTCACTGTGGTGCAGTTCCAGAATTGCACCTCTTTAGCTAATCTAATAGCATCTTTTATGCCTATGAATGTTCTTCTTCCTCATAATCAGAACACAAAAAGGAGCATCTTGTACATACTAATTCCAGTAAATATATAAGTGTGTGACCCTAAGCTGGTGTCCATAGAACACTAGAGGATTTGGCTCCAAGCATTGCGCTGACATATAACTACTCATCCCATATAAATAACTCAACAACAGGTGTTTCATTCATTATGCAGGTTGTTGACCCTTTGAGTGCCAGAGACGTACTGCGTTGGATACATCACAGGCATGCAGTGTTAAATATGAGTAATTCTGTGGCAAATCTCAGCTGCAGCATAGTGAACAAATACAATTTCCTCAAATTCGTGCAATACATTTAAGACGTTTTCAGCATTCAACATTGAGAATATTAAAGGGGAACTACCACCCCGCAATAAGTTTAAATGAATGCAGTCTTCATCTGGTGACTAGCTGCTTAGTAGCGCTAGTCGCCAGAAATATTACCTGGTTCCAAAGATTTTGCCGTTTTTCCGAGGCTCACAGGAGCAGGAAGCACGGACATCTTGTCACAGTGACGTCCGTGTGCCTGCGCTGTCAGTCCCTTTCGGAGCCAAGTGGCTTATTGCGGGGTGGTAGTTCCCTTTAAATCTCCCCTCCCCTATGGTGAGGCTGGATTGCCCCAGAAGTACTCCAGTTTTTTTTTTTAATACATTTCCATCCGGTGGACCAGGCATGCACCATGGCATGCACACAACAGGGGGGGGGGGGACAAGTTTTCCCAGAACAATGCTTGTATGTATAGGTATGTGTTGTGTCATGATGTGTGTTCATACTTTTAAAGGACTAAGACTTTATTAACCTGTAAGGTCCAGAGGGGTGCACAACTCATTTCAAAGCAGTGTATTAGAGATTTCTCTATCACTTAGATGGTTAAAAAGCTCCATTAAAATAAATGTTAATTTTAGGAAATATTATTAGTTCCCTTATTGGGTAGGTGGTTTGCTCCAGAATTGCTCCCCTTTTTTTTGCCTTTAAGACCTAAAGTCCAACTTTACTATATTCAATAACCTAAAGAATAGATTCTGGGCAAACTAACTTTGCCATGTGGTGGAAGTGAAAATTCCTATTGATTTTAAGTGACTTTTAGCGACTTTAATGCTAGAAAGGTCTCCAGTGCATTGCTTTGCAATCTCTCTAGCATTACATTTTTATTATGAAAACACATTTATTGTTTCTTCCCTGCTGAGTAAAACAATGTTGGCAGTTGATTTATTCAAAAACTAGCGTATCCTATAATATATAAGGCCAGCGCTGTAGAGACTGGCCGAACGCAGCACTACACCTCCCAGCATTCGTACGTTTGGGCAGTGTCTACTGCGCATGACTGCCTGTGTTCAGGCAGTCTATACTACTCATGACCGCATCAGACAAACATACATCTGGCCTTTTATATTATAGGATGATCTGTTCAAACAGTTCTGATCTAATGGAGCTGATGCTATGGCACACTATGGCTCACCACTCCCTTGGAATTCAGTAGAATCTGTTTCGTACCATAGAGGTGCTTATTAATGGTCATGATTACCATGTTGCCTGCTCTGTAAGGCAGTGATGCCAACCAGTGGTGCAGACTTCCTCTTTTTGCATTGCCTATTTGTCCCCACAATTGCTTCTCTTCAGTTATTAACCATTGCTTGTTACAAGCTACAAATTCTTTCCTCAGTCATAGAGGCCAAACTGCCTATTCCAGGGATATCAAACATGTCACAAAAAACTTTGGTGCAACAGTGTATTTTAGCTCTGTCAAAAGTTAAAGAGATAGTAATGTTTTAAAGGGATAGTAATACCTAAAATGTAAAAAAAAAATATGTTGTAGGGTTTATCCCCCTGAGTAAAACAAGAGTACTCCCACTGCTGAAAGATGTTTCATTCAAAAGTTATTAATTTTCAAAGTTGAATTTTTTAGGTGCAATATCACAGTGGCCTGAAATTGTACAGTGGCGCTGTTGCTACACGATCCTATGGACAGCTCTGGTCTCAGGACCATAAATCTCCATAGGATGGTGTAGCAACAGCGCCACTGTACAATTTCAGGCCACTGTGATATTGCACTTAAAAAATTCAACTTTGAAAATTAATAACTTTTGAATGAAACACCTTTCAGCAGTGGGGGGTACTCTTGTTTTACTCAGGGGGATAAACCCTACAACATATTTTTTTTTACATTTTAGGTATTACTATCCCTTTAAGTATATTGCAGAGTCTCTTTTATTGAAAATAGAACAGTTTGTGCTATATTTAGTATCTTACTTTTACACAGTTCTCAAGTTATTCAATATAGAAGGATCCCTGGCCACCCCTTCTGGCTGCCTCCCACTGAATCTTCATTCTAGTTGCAGGACCGGAGGGGTGCAGCGAGGGACAAACTTCAGTAAGTATAAGGAAAACTGGCAGGATTTCCCTTTGCATAGTGAAGTCTGTCCCTTGCTACATCTGTCTGGACCAGAGCTGAAACAGTAATGTGGCCAGAAGGGGAGGGAGGGGGATCCTTCTATATTGAATAACTTGAGAACTACGTAAACGTAAGGTACTAAATATAGCGCAAACTGTTCTATTTACAATAAAGATCACTCAGTAATATACTTAATTTAAAACATTACTATCCCTTTACGTATGCATTTAAATGGGAATGTAATGGAATTCCACTGAAAGCGCAAGTAGCTACATTTATGTATGTGTTTTTGATCAGTTGTTATAGAGAGAGAGCAAGGGATAGTGGGAGAAAAAACAAACATCATAAGCCTTCCTACAAGAATATATAAATGCACTGCCCCCTGCAGAAAACAAAACAAACAAAAAAAACAGCCAAAAGTGTCTTTTTTACACAGTTTCACTGCTCTTGTAAACATATATATTTACTCAAAACAGCATTTCTGCCCTTCTGCCTTAATCGCTTTATTTCTGTGTGTTTGCTCTCAGCAATTTTCCTTACGCTCCAGTATGTAGCATTGGGTTTTTAATATTGATAAAAAAATGTGAATGGGTTCTCCAAGGGGACGAATGCAGACAGCACATAATTAAATATTTATTATACTGTTACTTTGTCATTCAGTTGTAATTGCTTGTGCTTTGACTGAAGGAATAGTAATAAAATGAGCTATATCTGGGTTGATCAGCTGTTTTATGTTAATTCACTATGAACCAAAAATGATCAGAGATTATTCCGTGTTTAGGGATTACAGTACCAGATTCATTAAAGGGTCATAGGGTTGTGTGTTCAAAAGAAAAGTGGAGGAATTCTGGAACCATCCAATTACACCACAGGGTAAAATACAAATTACAGATACTCATTGATTTAAATGATGGGGCTTTTAACAGAGTAACATAGTTAATGAGGCTGAAAAATTACATGTGGTTATCAAGTTCAGCTCATGCTTCTGGTGATCCAGAAGAATGAAAAAAAGAAAAAAAAAATTGAAGCCATTTCTAATCAAGCCCCAAGTTGGTAAAAAAAAGTCCTTCCAGACTCCATATGACAGTTGGATATTTCCCTGAATCAACAGCCTATCTGCTTTTGAAACTGTCATAATTCTCAATATTGTTCTGTGCTAAAAAGGTGTCCTTTACTTTTATGAAGGCCACAACAATATTTGCAAGCACAGCACCCTGAGGCAAATAATTCCATAACTTTACTGCCCTAACCTTTGTCTTTGTCAAATCGGACGCCCGTACCTCCGACAGATATCTCTTTGTGTGGGCACGCCGGGACCTCTGCCCATCACATCCGGGTTCCGCGACGTCATCGCACTGGATGTTTCGCGCAGGTGCTCAGCAGACTATTGGGATGCTTCCAGATTTGTGTCCTACGTCCCCTGTCACAGCTCCAGACACACTCGAGGCCTATAAAAAGCCCGGTCAGGCAGAACTCGAGTGCTCTAGTATTAGGGTTGCTCTCTAGTTTTTCACTGCTTGTTGTCTCCATCATTTTGACCTTGGCCTGCCTCCTCATTTTTGATCCTCATCCGCCTGCCCTGACCCTCGGTTTGTTTTCCTCGTTACGCTCCTCCACCGCCGGTCTTGACCTTTTCACTTTTCTTAGCTCTGCTTCCGTTTACCCCTTCGTGTTACCGTGATGTGGTTTCGTTTCCTGTTTCCGGGTGTTTTAGCCGGGCTTACTGGCTTCTTCCTCATATCTATATTATCTTTAGTAGCCTGCTACCAACTGCACTTCCCTTTTGTGTTGTAAAGTTTTCAAGCTGCTTACACACATTAACGGAATACTAGAGCCTATCCCTGAGAAGATGGAGCCCACAAAACTCCTGGAAGCACTCAACACGTTGGGCAGCCAGATTTCTGCCCTTACGCAGTCTGCCCAACCAAAGTCAGTTACAGCAACAATTGCGTGACCTGCAGTCCACTAACTCTCCCCGTCCCGTGGCACCCAGCGATAGTGGTCCTACCAGCCAGGATTGGGAGCAACGTCTTCCGCTGGAACCATGGGTTCCTCTCCTGGACCGCTTCAATGGAGACAGAGCCAAGTTCAGGTCCTTTATCACAGCATGTGAACTGCTGTTCTCGCTCAATCCTTCAACTTGCGCTTCTGACATTTGTTAGGGTACGTACCACCATCACCCTGCTGTCTGGAGAACCCCAGGCATGGGCCCACCACCTATTGCAAACCTATTGCAAACTGATAGTCCCATGTTAGCTACCTGGCCCGGCTTCCTGCAGGCTATGGAGACCCTGTATGATGACCCATTCCAAGCAGCCTCAGCACAAGGTGCTCTGCGTACTCTTGTGTAGGGTAGAAGACCTGTGGAAGAATATGTGACAGACTTCTGTCGGCTTGCCAGTGATTCACGGTGGAATGAGGCTGCCTTGTACGACCAGTTCCGTCATGGACTGTCTGATATCCTGAAAAATGAGCAGGCCAGAGTCTGGCCTCTCTCTCAGAGGCTGGAAGATCTGGTCCTGATGGTTATCCAGATGGACCAAAGATTCAGGGAGTGACGAGGGGAACGACAGGCCACTTCAACTGCTCCTACGACTGGTCCTAGTACCAATTCCTCTCCTACTGTGTCCACCAACACGTTTGAAGAACCTAAGCAGCTCAGGGCTGTCCTGGGGCGCCTGTCTAGAACCAAAAGAGAACACCTCAGGCAACAGGGACTGTGTCTGTATTGCTGTGGCAGTGGGCACATGCTGTGGACTTGTCCTGTCCGTCCTCAGCTCAGTATAGGTAATCCTGCCTGTATCCTACTTCTCCTTTCCAGTCCCGTTGCAGTGGGACGGTCAGCAGAGTAAGATCATCGCCATGGTGGTCTCTGGTGATAGTGGATGTTTTATCAGGCAAGCTTGTTCCAACGCCTTGGACATCCCTCTCCAGAGAAAGAAGCATCCACTTGCTGTTCGTTTGGCCGACCAGAGGCCGCTGCAATCTGGGCCTATCCTGTTGGAGACCGTCCCAGTTTGGCTGTCCCTGCTGGAAGGCCACATAGAAGACATACAGTTTGTCCTACCATCCCTTCTGTTCCCTTTGATCCTTGGGCTTCCATGGCTGCGTTCTCATGACCCCATGATCTCTTGGCCCCACTCCACAATCAGCTTCACCTCTGACTACTGTCTGTCGAACTGTTGCCGAACTGAGAGTCTGGCCATCTTGTCCATTCCTGGTATGCCTGTTTTGCCTCCACAATACCAGTCCTTTTGTGATGTGTTCAATGAAGCCCAGGCCACCACTCTGCCTACTCACCAACATTTTGATTGTCCCATCGATCTACTCCAGAGAGTGGCCATTCCTTATGGTCCTATTTACCCGCTTTCTGGCCCGGAGGCCCATCATCTGAAGACCTATATTTCCGACAGCCTTCAACATGGATTCATAAGTCCATCCACATCTCCCGCTGGGGCAGGCATCTTTTTTTTTCCCAAAGAAGGATGGGGGCTTTTGGCCCTGTGTCGATTACTGTGAAATAAATAAAATCCCATCTCCTAACTTCTGGAGCGGATCTCAACTGCTAGTGTCTTCACGAAGATCGATCTACGAAGTGCCTACAATTTGGTGCATATTAGAGAGGGGGATGAGTGGAAGACTGCTTTCCATACTTGGTGTGGTCATTATGAGTACACAGTCATGTCGTTTGGGCTATGTAACGCCCCTGCTACCTTTCAGCGCATTGTTAACGATGTATTCCACGACCTACTAAATAAGATCCTTATCATCTATTTGGATGACATCTTGGTCTTCTCTGCCTCTGTCCCTGAATATCATCTACATGTACAGACCATTCTTTCCTGTCTTCGTGATCACAGACTGTACTCGAAACTGGAAAAGTGTATATTTGAGGTACTGGAGATTGCATTCCTGGGATTTGTGATCTCCCAGTGATGCATCAAGATGGATCCTCAGAAGAAAACTGCAGTATTACACTGGCCTACTCCAACAGACAAAAAAAGCTATCCAAAGATTCCTGGGTTTTGCCAATTTTTACAGACGTTTTATCCAGAACTTTTCACGCATCATAGTACCTCTCGCGACCCTTACTAAGAAGGATGGAAAGTTTCTCTGGTCTGAGGAGGCACAAACAGCCTTTCGACACATTGAAGACTGCATTCACACAGGCCCCAATACTCTGGCAACCAGACGTCACCGGCCGTTTTTCTTGGAAGTAGACGCCTCCAACAATGCCACCGGAGCAGTATTGTCACAACGAGTGGGGATCTGACACCAGCTCTATCCCGTGGCCTATTACCCCCGAGGGTGCCAAAATTCCGATAACCATCTACACCGACCATCAGAACCTCGAGTATCTGCGTTCAGCCCGCAGACTTCGCCCCAGACAGGCTCGTTGGGCTCTCTTCTTCTCAAGATTAAAAATGTCTTTGATTTTGTCTTTGAAATGAAAATTTTCAAAGAAACAGATTTTTTTTGTCTTTGAAGCAACAAATTGGTTCTCATTCCTGCTAACAATACTTTAATTTGTCTTCAAGTTTAGACCATTTTTATTTTGTCGTAAAAAAAATCACGTTAATCAGACAAAAAAAAGTGACGTTGAAACAAATATTTTTCTGAAAATACCTTACAATATGACAGTAGATTAAACCACACCCAATTTTAAGACTGCTTTTGACAGATGGCGGAAGTGGATGCAAAAAATGATGGAAACATGTCTGAGAATTGACGGATCATGGCGTAAGAGCTTTTTTATTCTGATTACAGACAAAAATTTTTTTTATGTGTGGTGTTGTCCGTTGACACTTGAGGTTACTTGGTTGCATTTGGTTTTCTCTATTGAGGCCTGTTTTGTTGTTAGGAGTGTTTCTTCCCCTCCCTGGAATTCTGGTTGGGATAGCTTTGGTATAGCCTCATGTTTCCTGTCTCCCATAATGGGAGAAAGAGAAAATAAGATTTTTGTGTACTTACAGATAAATCCTTTTCTCTGCTTTCCTGCCCCACTTCTTTCTTCCCCAATGTCCTATGTGGAACACAGGAACCATGGGGTAATGCTCCCTTCCTCCAGATGGCAGGGTACTTCAATAAAGGCATGGCCTTTGAGGCAGACTTCTCTTCCTTCAGGTTTACCTCCCACCTCCAGTTTTAAGTGACCTCCCACAAGATGAGGAGACAGCTGGCACTGCTCTTAGTTTTTAGATTATTATTTTTTTTAGTTACACAGGGACTGTATAGTCCCCTATTAAGCAGGGAACCATTAACTATCTTCCTTGGGGTTGGATTTCACAGTTCACACGTGTATTTCTGACCCATTTCTCTGTGGAGGATGACTTTATTATAAGTCTGTTCCTTGTGGCTAAACTTCTCTGAGGTTATGCACTTTCTAATGAGAGCCTGAAGAAAAAGACTGATGGTCCTATTTCTTAATGTTACATTTTATTCTTGGCACCCACTTGAAGTTTTGTTTCTGCATAAATAGCACTCAATCTTTCTTTCTCTCATTATGTACTATGATATATAGGTGTGACTATTCTGATTAGGTCTTAAAACCCTTTCAGGAGTAATCTGCATTTTTCTGACCTTTTACTTCTGTTTGAATTGATAGTCTTTATGGCTGATATGTATGTATTTATTTATTTAATATTTTGTTACATATTTCTGCTGTTTTCAAGCCTTATTTTATATTTTAGTAAAATTAAGTATGTCCTATGTTCATTATCAAGGGATTTCCTTAACTTCTTACTTAGATGATCTTTTGATCAAGGTCCTTCACAGCTTATTCTGACCTAACATGATTGCAAACGTGTTCACATCCTAGAACATCAGGATTGGGTTCTCAATCTCAAGAAGTCCTCTCTGGCACAATCTCAAACTTTGTACTTCTTAGTCATGAGATTCAATACCCTCCAAGGGATAGTGTTTCTGCCAGAATATAAGAGAGTCTTGGGATATCTAGTCACTGAGTTGGAAGTGATCCCCTGTGCTCAATTCCACATGAGGAAGCTGTAGCTGGACCTTTCCGGGAGTTGTTCAAGGCAACGTTCCCATTTTATTCATGCCATGTCTCTGTCCCCTTGAACGAGGGAACACCTGACCACCACCCACATCTGACACAGGGACCCTCTTTTTGCAGTACCGGATTGGACAATGGATACCACAAGTGCCACCACAGATGCGAGCAGCACTGGGTCCACTAACAGCTCAGGGACGTTCAACCTGGAAGGAACATTTCCTTTCAGTCAAAATACTAGAAATTCAAGCCATTTGCCTGATGCTTCATTACTGGTCTCAGGTACTGATGAGAACTCCAGTGAGTATCTAGTCAGACAATGTGACAGTGGTCGTGTACATCTATCTTCAAGGAAGAACACAAAGTGAATCAGCCTGGATGAAGGCATGCATAACATAGTCTCAGACTTCCTAAGTTATCAAGAGCTGAACTCCAGAAAGTGGAAACTCAACCAGAGGGATTTGTACGGTTTGGTTATTTCTGGGGTCTTCCATCACTGGACCTCATGGCATCCCACAAGAAAACGAAGGTTTTGCAGTTCTGCACCAAGATGAAGGATCCTTTAGCTTTCATGATGGACATGATGTTCATCCCATGGAAGTTTCATCTGGCTTATTTGTTTCCACCAGTTCCCTGATTCCCAGCATGCTGTGGAAGATCAAGATGGAGAATGCTCAGGTCTTACTCATCTCACTTTTTTGGACCCTTTGGACCTGGTTCTCAGATCTTCTCAACTTGTCCTGTGACGATCTATTTTGTCTCCCCCGAGACCAGATTATCTGACCCAGGGTCCTCTCTGTTACCATTAGGTGGAAAAATTGGCCTTGGTGGCATATCTCTTGAATATGACATAATGAAGAGGAAGAGTTTATTGGATGCTGTCATCTCTACTGTGATTCAAGCTAGAAAGCCTGTGTCATCTAAAGCCTATCATAGGAGTTGGTAACTTTTTGCCAGTGGTATACTGTTAGGGGGCGAGTTTACAAGATCCTTCAGCTGCCCTATGGTTTTGACTTTTCTTCAAAATTGCATTAACAAAGGTCTATGTCGTAGCTCTTTTGAAGGTCCAGATCCTGGCACTCTTGGTTCCCCTTCAGAAGTGAATGTCTTTTCTACCAGATGTTACGCCCTTTGTTCAGGGGGTGGCTCATGCTTCTCCCTCATTTAGGGACCTCAGTCCTCTGATGGACCTTAACCTGGTGTTGGGCGTTCTTCAGAGACCTCCATTTGAATTGGTTTCTGTGTGTATTTTGACTCTTAAGATGGCCTTCCTTTTGACCATTGTTTCTGTGAAGAGTTTCTCAGCTGCAAGTCTTGTCTTGTAAACCCCCTTTCCTTTTTTTTCCCCAGGACAAGGCAGTCCTTTATATTCCCAGAGGTTTATTGCGCAAGGTCTTATCTGATTTTAACATTTACCACAAAACTGACCTTCCTTCCTTTTTCCCTGATCATTCTACCAAGCAAGAGCAGGATCTTCACCTGTTGTATGTGGTTCAAAGTATTATGCACATTTCACACAGCCTTTTAGAATGGTGGATGCCCTTTATGTCATTCCTGAAGGCCATAGAGCAGGCCAGGCTGCATCCAAAACCAGCATTACTTCTTGGATCAATGTTACTATATGAGAAGCATATGTCATCAGAAAAAAAAATCCTTTCCAAATCACGGCACACTCCAAAAGATATGTGGGTGCCTCCTGGGTCTACATGAACCAGACTTCTTGTGAATAGCTGTGTCATCTTTATAGACTTTCACCAATCTCTACCGTGCCAATGTCCTTGCTTCAGTTGAGGCTAGCTTTGGCCAGAAGGTGCTTCAAGCTGTTGTGCCTTTTTAAGAACCTTTTTTTTTTTTTTTTTTAATTGCCCTTACCCATGTTTTCTGTGTCAGTAAGTGTCACTAAGATCCTATTTTCCTCAATCTCTGCTGTATGTAAAACTGAAGGCTACTGCTGCTGGGCTTTGCCTCCTAGTGGTCACTTTATTCTTGTGTTCTACAAGGACTAAGAGACAAGGATATATTTTTAAGTACACCAACATCCCTTTATATATCTGTTCTGCTGACACATATTCTCCAGGGTGCAAGTGCCAGTTACAGAAATGCAAGGATCGGTAATTATACAGGGTTTTCTCTTCTATGGGATGGCTGACTTCCTTCCCACGCACTTTACCTCCCACTTTCCCTTATAAACAACAGCAATGAGTAAATGTCATAACATAATCCCATTTCTGATATTACTTCCTACACCATTACACAATTTTTATTTCCTTTCTACAGAATATAAGCCATCCATACAGCCACATCCTACCACAGTATTACCCCCCACATTATTACCCATCCCACAATATGACACTAAAGCAAAATAACGTCCTCAGAAATATACAAAGACACCACCATACAACACCTCGGCTCCCTCACAAAAGCCCACATTTGCTCACAAAAGCTACAATTTGGGAAAAAAAGTATGTAATTTGTGTCCGATTTTTAGGAGCTATAAATTACAGAGTTATGCTTAGTAAATTAAAGTAAGACTTTTTTTAGTGTGCAAATCAAACGCAAACCATACTACTATTTTGCCAGAAAAAAAGCTGCAGTTTGCCAAGTTGCATCTGCTTTTGCTGAAATTTACCATTACACTAAATTAACTTTGTAAATGAGTGCAAATAGCAAATAAGTAGCACATTTATGTAATTGTTTTATATATGTCAGACTTAAACTGTTACTGTTTGCAAGAATTCATAAACAAACGATAATTTTGTATTTGATAAATATTTTAAAAAAACTAAAACATTTTAATTGGCGATTTGTGTTTCAAGATTTCACGAATACAAATAGTGCTAATAACAAGCAAGAGGTAGGCACTGATCAAAATAACAGAATCCTAATATTTATCCTAATGGTCTGGTGCTACTCCTGGGTTAAGCAACCATGTTTCAACCCATTGTAGAGCACTAAAGGAGGGAAAAGAGAAAAGAATACCCTCCCTAGAGCACTACTCAAGACACCCATTCATGGAGGCGCTCAAAACAACGGACCCTTAAATATGCAAAAATATAAATACTTTATTGATACAAAAAATCAGATCACTTAAAAACAATTAAAAACAGTACAGAATAGGAAAAACACTCCAGAGTTATTATAGGCTGACAGCATCACGGAACGTGGAAATCTTGCCATAATGACGCTTGCACTGTCAGTCCCTTTTTCAGCCAGACGGCTCCTAGCAACGCCTCCTAGACCCATCTGGGACTGACAGCGCAGAAGAGTAAGTTATTAAACATAGCGCAAAGTGTTATGTTTATAATGGGGAAGACTTGGAGATCTACTTTATTTTAGACATTACTATCCCTTTAAAAGCAATGTGTTGTGCAGCACTCAAAGCATTAAACTAGAGTGAAAGAAGAAATGAAATATGGATGGAATGAAAGAGACAACAAGGAAGGAAGGGAAAAAATAAAAGCATTATTTTGTAATGTTTGTAATAAAAGCTGTAAAAAAGAAACTCCTACAAATGTTGGCAATGCATCAGATTAATGACTAACAGGCCAGTAAAAAAAAAAAAGAAAAAAAGAAAAAGATTTGTACTGGATATAGACAAACTTGTAATTCTTTCTGCTACTTCCCTTTCATTACAGCCTCACACAGTTTTTAAATTAAAACCAGAGATCCCTAATGGAAAGTTTACTGTAACCTCCTCCATAGACATTCACAGCTTGGCTGGAAGACATGACAATGCATAGACAGTGCTTACAAATACTTGGGATGCATTTTTTTCCCGCGTAAACGCTGGGCCTTATTCATCCAGTTTAACAGGTCCAATTCTAGCACAAACCACTTGCACCATAGGGGGGACATAAACATCCTCATTGATGTAAATGTCATTTTTACCCCTTGATTGCTGCATATGCCTCCAATGCATTGGGGTTAAAAGTCTTATTTAATACTATGGACACTTTCAAAAGTTTCACTTCAAATGTATGGTGCCCTTTTGTTTGCTTTAGAACTGCCCCTCTTCAGCTTGTGGAATAAGGCTCTGTAATTCATATATAGTTTTCACCCCTTAAGGACCATTGTGCTGTTAATAAACAGCTCCTTTTTGTGTAAGGCCATTTGTAAATGGTGTTGGCCCTTTAAATGGACTGGGAGCATTGTCAGCAATGACAGAACTCCCAGTCTGCATCCAGGAGATTGAAACTGGCAGTGTTGCAGTCAGAACCTCTTTGCAGTAAAGAAAGACTATCCAATCATCTCTCCTCACTTGAGGTTTTCAGTTAACTAATTGCTAGGATTTAAGTGAGTAAGGGAGTAAGTATTGACAGCAAGCAGCCATCCACTTCGACACGTACAGTGCTTGGCTTCCCAAGACAACCCAGATCCTACATGCTGTGAATGGGACAACCTCAATGTACTGTGCTGCAGACACAGTGTACATGTTTGAAGTAGAGAAACATGTTTCAGCTCATATCCCACATTTAGGTGCACAGGCTGATGCAGACAGCCTGTAACCTCATAAAAAAGAAGTTCATAAAATAGGAAGCAGTTTTAAAAAATAAGAAAAATAAATACAAAAATAATTAAACCTAAAAAATAAATGTAATTAAATGTAAAGCTCCTTGCAAATGTAACTGCAAAAAAAAAAAAAAAAAAAAGTACAAAGAATTCTATACATGTAGGCAGTTTTCAACTGTAGAATAATTCTAATGTATTTAGTTGTATTTTAGCATTCTCACTAATTGTGTGTAAAGAGTAAGGGGCAGCAACCTAAAAAAATGTTTTATCATCTTTAAAAATAGGGAATATATATTTTCAAATTGATTCTTCCACAGGAAAGCGTATTCTATCCCAAAAAAAGCAATAGTTTTAGTGAGTTCACCAAGGAATAAACCTGTGAAACCTCATTTTACAAACACATAGCAAAAATATGAAATTTGACATGGCACTTACGGCAGGAAATAGTCCTTATAGGGCTAAAACGCAGCTGGAACAGTTTTTAATGATAAAACTAGCAATGTTCTTTGGCTGTGCTGAAAAATACCTTTAACTCGTGCCTGTGCCATTTTATAAATATATCTTCAGATTCTTCCCATTGGCCTAGGTTTTGATGTAGATTCATTTTCATGGGGCATTTGAAAGAATCCCATGGAATTCACTTAGAAACAGATGGGGTGGGGTAGCATAATAATATATAAATATTTTTTGTGGCAATAATATAATATTTCTTGAGGCATCTTTCACAATGGGTAACATCTTCAGTGCAGCATTGGTATCACCCATGTGTAACGGGCGTAAGAAAGAAGAGGGAGGTGATTCTCTGGATATGTAATTTATTAAACTGCTCACAGAACAAAGCTCTGCTGAGATTAGATTCTCCAGCAATTAAACCAAAAACTCTCAAGCTACTTTACTGAAAAAAAGCACTCGGCATAGACTGTTTAAATCATATAAGACACCCCTCTGGCCTTTTAGTGGTTAAATATATATATTTAATGAGACTAAAAGCTGGTAGGTGTCAGATCCAATTTGAGACACTCCCGAGGAGCCTGAACATTCAGGTAACTGTACTCTCTTGATACTGCATTAATTCTCAAAAAATAACTCTATGCAGATAAGAGGAAACATAGTCTATAATCTGAGAAGAAGTCAGAGATGCTCAGCTCTGCTCAGGAGCTTGCAAGGGTATGCAAAAAGCTCACTGGGACTGTGTCCTCGCGCCCAGGGTACAATCTCTTTTAGCTCATAAATGCCATACACAGAGAAGAAATACTCTGAAGCATATCATACAGGTCCTGCCAAAATGGCAGTCCAGCCACAAAATGCCAGACAATTCCTCTCTGAATAAGGGAAACCGCTAATTCCAGACGTACGTTTCAGCCTTCTGGGGCCTCGTCAGTGAGGTGCAGCTGAGCTGATCCCTCTAGGCACTTGTGAGCATCGGTATACAAAAAAATTCTCAGCACCACCAATGAACAGATATATAGGTACTAAATCACTAAAATTAGTGTAGGTGCCTAGTAGTATAATGTACTAACACAAAAAAGAAAAGAGAAAAGAAACTACTATCAGTGGCACTCTTAATTTCCCAAAAAGTAATTTGAAAAGGAGCACATGCCTCTTATCACATAGGAAAGGTAAATCTTTATTATACCATATACATGGGTGCGGCAATATCACTAAAAAATAATAAAACAAATATCTTTATTAGAGACTGTAAAACATCTACACCTAACTCATAAAATCAAATAATGAGCTTATATGAGGAAGAAATTCTAAGTACTACAACTGGGGATGGGTATCCAAGTGTAATAGTATACTAAAACTATAATGTATCGGTCGATGGGCACTTCTATAATTTTATTATTTGAAGGAAAACTAGTATCTTCTAAAATAACTTTCTAATGGCCCCTATGAAAGTTGCCTTTGTTCAAGAGATAACACCTTCAGTCAGTCCATGGAGGCGGACATGACAATACCGAACAAGATCACAGGATCTTAAACTCTGCACATGCTATTAACCATTTGAGGACAAAGAAGTGTGCAGTGCATGCTTCACTGTTTTTGCTTACGCCTCTGATTCTTAACCCTTTCAGTGCCAGAGAGGTATCCAACTCTCTGGCACTCAAAGGATTAAAGGGTTAAGTAGGCTCATTCACTCTGCTTTCTTCAGCAACTTTCATGTCCCCTTCCATGAACATGACATCCATGGCTGATAGGTGATATTCTATTAAACAAAGACACACAAGGGTAGCATCCACAGGGGCTATAACAAATTTTTTTTTTTGTCAAAGTAAGCTTGGGGGTTATTATTATTATGAGGTGTTTATGTAGTGCAGTGGAGGAGCAGTTTATTGTGGCCACTAAGGAGTAAGTAGGAGTATATTGCTTATACGCAGTGCGATTAGAGCACTGGGTGGGACTGATGTGCATTAAGCCCCTCCAGTAGCAACATGCTGCTGAATAAAATAACATAACACCTGCTTTTATTTATTGATGTTTTTCAACACCATGAACAGAGGGCCTGGCTGTTGTTATCCTGTTTGTTCATATCCACCAGGGAGTAGTTCGATCCCTTTTACATTGCCACATTGCAAAGGACACTTTCAATGGCAGAGTTCTGTGTAAAAACATTGCAGTTAGTATCTGGAGGGTAAATATTAGCCACAAAAAAAAAAAAAAATCAGCTGCATTGACCTGTGTCCCATAGCTTTGTTTTACATTGTTGAACAGTAGACAGAGTCTTTCAGTTAATGATTCCTATGTGGAACATCTGAAAAGAGACTTGTTTTGCAAGTCTCTTTTCCCAGAGGTAATTTTTGCCATGCTTTGTTAAAGGAGCACTAACCTAAAATTAATTTAGGCTACATACATTTAAATATCCTGTAGAACAAGCTCGCATTTGTAAACAAAAAACTAGATTTACTGACATCTAAAGCTAAAACTGTTTTTCTAAAGCATGTGTACACTGTTCTATTCAGTCACTGACCATTTACATATATGTAGGCAAGCTTGTAATGAGTGACCACTGGGGACATTTTATAAATTGAAAAGTACCAGGTCACCTCATTCTGTTATTGTGTATTGCTCAAAAGAATTGTAATATATGAGTATGCATACACCTCAGGACATGCCACATCAATATAAATATAAAGATATTAGGACACAGGTATCACTAGTATTTATTTACAAGTACTAATGTGGTATTGAAGTGTACGCCACCAAATTTGGTGTTTTAATGTTTCTTTATAGAGGCCGCAGTTTAGTGAACCTAAGATGTAATGACACACCTACTATATGTATTCTTTCTAGGTATAGTACTTTGACGTATTAAACACATTTTAAAAGGAGAAAACAGCCATAAAATTCTATTGTAGGAGCTTCTGGCTTCTATTTGATTGAAATTGAAGTTGTACCTCTTGGAAGCTAGGTATCCAAAGCATTGCAAAAGCAATGAATTAGAGACTTCTCTAAAATCCAAGGAGTTAAGCTGAAATCATGTAAAATCAAATGGCACAACAGACTGGTGTTAACATGCCAATTCTTACTTTTTTTTTCTCCTTGTGTTACTTGTATCATTGCTACTCTTTTAAGTCATGAGTTTTCATTTAATTTTAATCTGTTGTAGTGAAACCTAGTTTGAGCTTTGCCTTGCATGATTAGGATACAAATGTTTGGAATGTTGGGTTTTTGTTTTGTTTTTATTTTTTTTTGGCCCAACTGGGTTTGTGAATGGATTTAAAAGCCTTAATAGCTTCCACATCACTGCATTTCTGACATGGGTTTGAGCACTTTAATTACATTAATCATTTTAGAATACCAGATTAAGCTCAAAAGGTTTAAGACTACTACAGAGATTAATATTATTACATTAAGATCTGATTTCAAGGCCACGTTTTCATTTTAATAATACAAACAAGTGCCCGTTAACCATTATGCTGCATTGCTGGAGGTGAAGGGCTTCAATATCTGCTGTTTTTTAAGTAGAAAATATAAAGGAAAAGTTGAAAACGTGCTATACTACTGTGTGTGTGATAGCTCTGATTTTGCAGCCTACAAGAACCGAGAATGTTCCAATAGTATGTACATAAAAACACACATCCTGAAGAAGGGCAATCTTTCCAGTCTGTACTAGAAAAATGCTTTTTGTCAAACCATCACATTGCATTTGAATGCAATTCAATAACCTTATCCCTTAAAGGACTAGTGGGGTATGAAATGCATTGCTTCACAATGCTTTGCTCACTCCTTTGGTCCATAAAAGGCTGAGGAGAGCAAGACACGATCTGAAATGTAATGGTAGAAGACTAGGTCATTTAGTTGCAACATTAGAAGGAACACCAAAACAAAGAACAAACAAACAATACAACACAGAGTGTGACGAGCACGTACTGAGAAAAAACAAAATAAAATGTTTTGTTCTAAGGCATAGTGGCCCTCCAATGGTGCTCAAGTCAAATTTTTCACTCACATGTGTCACTGCAGAGAGTAAATTCATATGTCCGTATCAGCCCGGTCCCATACACAGGCAGTTCATCTCCAAAATGTCAGTCAAATCGTGCAGAGAGGATTTGCCTGACATTTTGGAGCTGGACTACCTGTGGGTGGGACCGGGCTGATACGGACATATATGGATATTGAAATTTCCTCTCAACAGTGGCACATGGAAGTGAAACATGTAACCTGAAGCACCATTGAGAGCTCACCATGCTTTAAAGCAAAACAATGTATTTTGTTCATTCTCTGTGGGTACTCATCACAATCTTTCTTTGTATGTCTCTCTAAGTTGGAAGAGTATCCTAGGCATGGGCCATTGCTCTCCAGGTACCTAGAGGTAATCTGCTTCACCACACCCACGAGGTCTTCATAGCTCGAAATGCATGTTTGTGGTTTTGCTCTCTCTTTTTTTGTGCAGAGAGGATTTGCCTGATATTTTGGAGCTGGACTACGGGTGGGACCAGTCTGATATGGATATGAAAATTTCTTCTCTGCAATGGTACATGGGAGTCAAAAATATGACTTGAAGCAACGCTGAGTGGCCACCATTCCTTAGAACAAAACACTTTATTTTGTTTGTTCTCTGTGAATGCTCAGCACAGTCTCTTTATATGTCTCCCAAAAGCTTAACAATAGCTTGTTCGGTGGTAAGGTTTCCACTGAACAGCATGCCAAGCATTTAAGTCATATTTTATTTCTCCTATGCTCTCACAGATGATGCTTTTTCAATATGCTTAAATGTCTGATCCTGTACATAAGGACTGTTCAGCCCAAAATTCCATGTCATTCCCCTTTGCACAAGGAAAGCCCCAGAAAACCTCAGATAATGTTTTGCCTCTATGGGCATAATCAGTGAAATATGGCTGATTTGCCTAGGGACAGATGGCAAGGTGTGCTTGTACCCTTTACCCCTAGTGGGACATGCCAAAGGTTTCAACAAGCAAAGGCAAGAGAGTGAAGCATCCGCAAGGAACAAACATCTTAAAGGGATAGCAATTGGTCATAATAAAAGCCGCTCCAATTCATCATCATAGTATTTGGACTTTGGAGAGTGTTATTTCAATTCTGTCAGAGTTGTACTTCAAGAGTAATTCAATGACAAAGTATCCCTCTCCCGCCCCTTTTACTGATGTAACACTGCTCAGCCACAGCAGAAGGGAGGTGCCCAGGTAGATTGCAGAGAGGGACAATCTTTAATTAAGATAAGGGAAAAACCTGAAAAACTTGTCAAGGGGGGCAGGGCTTTCATTGTTCTCATAGGAAGAAGATTGTCTCCTGCTGTTAACTTTCTGGTCTATGGACTGCATTCCATATCTGAGAAGAGATAGATTACACTAGGTAAAAGGGGCAGGAGGGGAAAATTTGCTTGTGAATATAAGACTTATATCGTTCTTCATGTTTTTTTAAATGCCTACAAAATAAAATAAAGATAAAACGAAGTATTACTATCCCTTTGAAAGTATGTTCTTTGGCATGGTACCCAGTCAGGAAAATCTCGCTCAAAATTTTTCTCTTGTGCTGTTATGGTGGAGAGATTTGTATAGCCATTTCCATTTGACCCCACCCATCAGAAACATTAGAAAATACCAATCTAAAGAAGTAGTTCTGGAAACGTTGAACTGACTATGAGAACAAGCTATTAGTCCTGTTATAACATTAGATTCCATTGTTGGTAATAAATTTAATTACAGGTTTTATCTCACAGATTATTATTGAAGATTATGGAGAAATTTGGAGATGAGCAATTGTCAGTAACGGTACCTATACTTTGTTATGGAATCCTAAATTCTAAAACAGATGTTTTTAAATAGGTCAGTGGAAGATAACCTGGGGTTTCTCTTGCTGTTAATGAACCAAAGCTCACATTATTTGCAGCTAGCCAATGGCCATATAAGGATGAAGTGAATTGTATTCCAGCAGCAAAAGAGGAGTCCCGGTTTGTCCACCACAGACTTAGTTATTTGAACCACTTAAATAAACATCTGGGGTGCCAGCTTTTTTGTGTTTCCTCTGCTGTGACAGTGGCAGAAAGGAGCAGTAGGTAAAGTGACCACATATCCCTTTAAATCAGGGACACTTATAAAATACACACATTGCAGGGTTGCTAGGGTGGGGATTTTTTGGCCAACTGAAAATCCTCTCTTGGTTCATCATTGCCATGTATGCTAGAGAGGTCTCCGACAGATTACTTAATAATACAGTTTAGATTTTTCTCGATCCAGAGGGCTAAAAAAAACTTACAATGTTTGTACAACTCCTTATACAGCATCATTATTTTTATTAAAACATATAATATAGGATTTTTCCTGCTGAGCATTCAAATGTTATTGCAACTCAAACGTGTGATCCCCAGGTGGTGGTGTTCTGTCTGTGGTGAGCTATACATAATGACCAATGAGCTACCAAAGACTGGTTTAAAAAAAAAATGCATTTTTGACACTGGTTGATACTGTTGCCTACCATTATTATTAAACAAAAAGTTTAATCTGTAATAACTTTTGAATGAAGTGGGATAGCCTTGTTGCATATATTTTTCATTAAAAAAAGGTTACTGCTTCTTTGAGGGAATACTCTTTTGCTCGATTAATTAATAATAATGTCTAGCTTGCAGTTTCACTGTTTCCTGTGTGTTGTGTTTTTGTTTTATCGCAGACACCTTTTTCACAAATCTTGCGTGGATCCCTGGCTACTAGATCATCGTACCTGTCCAATGTGCAAAATGAATATCCTCAAAGCCTTGGGTATACCGGTAAGCTGTCAGCAAATTCTTTCTTTTTTACATTCAGATTAGAGATACTGTATAGTACAGGCTGCCTATTTTTGTTGTTGCCTTATGTGAACTTGTCTCTTGATACAGGAGCTCCAGTTCCATCTCTAGAGGCCACTTCAAATGTTAGTAGAATCTCATCGCTCTAGAGAGGAGAACGGCAGTACAATACAATGAGCCATGTGTATAAAGGCAAAGTGGAGCAGTTCTGGGACAAACCAACTGCACTATAGGGGAGAGATAAACATTCCCAGTGATTTAAAAGGGATCTCTTTAGCAATCAAGGTATTAAAACCCCCTATTTAAATCAGTGGAACTTCATGGAAGTCTTACTTGTTCCCTGTGGTGCAGTTGGTTTGCTCCAGAATTGCTCCATTTTGCTTTTCAACATAAGGGCCAAATTAGGTTTTGCAGAGCTTTCATTTAAACCCTATGGTATAGTTTGTTTGCTCCAGAATTGTACCTTTATAGCATTATTATTATTATTGCAAATTGTAAGTAGACAAAATCATTAAATTGACTTCTACCTAATTCCCTTTTCTTGCTTTATGCATTTTGTGGTTAATTCTATTGATTTAACCTTTTCCCTAAATGTTCGTTATAAAACTGCAGTTGACGTGTACAGTGCCTAAGTGATAAATCACATGCCTAAGCCAGACTGGGAATGCTGTTTAAAATTCTTTGTCTTCTTACATCACAGCGAGGCAGTGAATGACCTGAGATTTCACCCCACTGTATCTAGCTCATTATAAACTGGTTATGTCACACATTTTTCTGAAGCTTGGTTCAGGCAGGTCAGATGGAATTCATGTGCTGGAAAGGATGCCTTAGTAAAGGAAGCATTAAATTGGGGCACTAAGTGGTGCAGCTTCTTACAGGAAACCTCCCCTGTTAGATTATATCTGGGCACCATGCCAGCTTCACAAATGAATGACAAGAATACAACACGATACAAAGTAGAAAACAAAAAAAAAAAACAAGCTAATAGTACACGTCATCAGTTGACTACAGTACACTTTCATAATACGTACACTTTCATAATACGTTAATTCCTAAAAGGGGAAGTAGACCCCGATTATGAAAATATATATGTCTTCGAACACGTGCTGTTGAGTAAAATAATGGTACTCCCAATTCTGGAAGATTCTAACTTTCAATTATTAATAATAATAATAATAATAATAATAATAATAATCTTTATATAGCGCCAACTTATTCTGCAGTGCTTTACAATAGGGGATAGACATACAGAGATATTAAATAGTACAAATCATATGTGGAGAACAGAAGGATCAGAGGGCCCTGCTCATGAGACCTTACAATCTAGAGGAAGGTGGGTAGGATACAGAAGGTATAAGTGCTGTTGGGTGTAAGTGTCTCCTGCCACATAAGCTGCCGGTCAGTGGGTGGGAGAGAGAAGTGCTAGTGAGTGTAGTGGTCCAGGGAATGGTTGGTTCTTGGTGATAATATTTATGGAGGTAGTTGATAGGCTTCCCTGAAGAGATGAGTTTTCAGGGAGCGTCTGAAGATCTGAAGGCTAGGGGAGAGTCTGATGGGGCGGGGGAGGGAATTCCAGAGCTCGGGTGCAGCACGGGAGAAGTCCTGTAGGCAGGAGTGGGAGGATGTAATGAGAGATGTGGAGAGGAGAAGGTCATGTGCAGAATGAAGATGGCGAGTGGGAGCGTATTTGGAAATGAGAGATGGGATATAGGGGGTGTGGTGTTAGTAAGGGCTCTATAAGTTAGCACCAGGATTTTGAATTTAATTCTGTGTGCTAATGGGAGCCAGTGTAGGGATTGGCAGAGGGGACTGGTGTTGGAGAAGCGGTTGGTTAGGTAGATTAGTCGTGCTGCTGAGTTCATTATGGACTGTAGTGGTGTTAGGCGGGCAAGAGGAAGGCCAGTTAGTATTACCATTGTGAACACAGGAACCATGAGATTAACTTCCCTCCTCCAGAGGGCAGTTCATTTAAAAAAAGGCGAGGCCTTCTTCCATTTAGATTTAACCCTGCTTTATTTCTATTTTTACATCATTTTTACATTAATGTAATGCAACTCCTATAAGAATATGAGCCCAAGAGGTGGCTATCTTTGTTCCATGGAGAGTCTTTACAGGGACATATTTCTATACCCAGAGTGGGCTCCAGATCAATTGCTGGACCTGCTTGGGGACAATGGTTGGGGGTCAGCTTGGGGACAATGTTCAGGCCACTTAGTTTTAACATTTTTAAATGGCTGTAGAATCACTGTTTGCTGGCCATTTGTACTGAGAAATATTGCCCAGAATCCAGAATTTCCTGGGCTTTCTGCATTAGACAGGGTAGTGTTTTGGCAGCCATCTTGCGACTCTCAATGCATAGGCTACAAAGAGGCTGGTTTCCTCTACCTTTCCAGTTTTACAGTCAGATAAGTACCCTTTTCTCTGTCATCCAGTACAGGTTACTGGTTCTACAATTCTAGAATCGTATGCAGGGGGTGGAGCCTACCTTCCCTCCTTGGCTGCAGCTAGCCAACCAGCTCCAAAAAGATTTGTTCCTTGGTGAAGGTAAGACAGACAAGAGAACAGTTCTGCTGTAGCTTTAGAAGTTTTTTATTTTTCTGTTAGAAATGGAATACCACCATTAGGCGGATTACCATAATTGACAATGCCCTTAGATGTTGCTAGCTCAGTGACTAGGTTTTTTTTGTGGACCTAAAGCCCTGGGGGTAAAATCTTGGCTACAGGTTCTTTCCCCAGGAGTTGCCCAATGAGGCTTCTTCTTTAAACATGGTAATCTGAAGACAGAAGATCTGCAGGAAAGGTGAGCAATCCTTTGAGTACTGCAAGTCCACATGACCCACAGTATCCCTCCGCACAGGGGTTTTTCATTTGGAGTTCCTATTGCACACTCCTGCACTCATTGGGTCTATCTGTATGTCTGTTGGGTGTTTGGAGCAGGTTTATGTGGTACTTAACCCTTTAGCTGCTGGTTTGGCATTCATTTGGGAGGTTTTCTGACACTTTTCCTAATGGTTCAGTGTTTTTGGGTATCCTAACAGTTTTAGTGATGTTTCATGTGTTTTAATATATACTTTCAATTCTGTTAAATTTGAGTTAAAGGCGCGCTTTACCACATAGGCGCCATTGCTGCATTCACTCCTATGGGACTGTACAGTTTGGGACATATCTCTACAACCGTTTAACCTAGCGACTTCAGAGATGGATCATTTTACTTGTCTGCCCTTGCTCTATCATCTGGTTCAGGTTTCTAGTGTGTTGGGTGGCTCAGGGGGCTTCGGGCACCGTTTGGGGTACTTTTCTGGGAAAAATTTCCTTGAGCGCTCGTTTCTGATTGGCTCCCGCCGCAGCAACCATTTTGTGCTCTGTCCAGAACGAGTATCCTACGCAGGGCTTGGACTTTCCTTCTCTCCTTTGCTGGTTAACCCTTTGCCTGCCAGATTAAGTCTATTTTAGCAATTTCTGGGGTTAAACTTTAATCATACACACTGTAATTGGGTGATTTCTTATACAGTAAGGTTATTGACACTATGAAAATGTCTATACCGTTGGAGCTTGGGGCCAGACCTAAGACTAAGGATGCTGGGGTCTCTGTATCCCTTATTGCGCATTGGTCTTCCTGTCATTCAGGGTTACCTAGAGAATTCTCAGGTCCTTTATGTCCAGCATGTTCTGATGTCCCTGAGAGTCTCCCAGGGACCTCCAGCCATGAATTAGAGCTAGTTTGGGTGCAAGAGTTCAAGGCTGCTACTAGGGACCTTAGGTCCACTTTTCAACTGTTTCCATCCCACTTACAGAGGGTCTTTCATTCTTGGCAGACCCCTTCCTTCATCAAGTCTTCCCTGCCAAAGCCTCAGGGTGTACCTGACATGCCAGATTCCTCTGAGGACGAACTGTTGGTGGATTCAGATGTTGAGGAATGTTCTGCGGTGGGCTTCTCTCAGTTTTTTTTTAGGCTGATCCTGAGCCCTTGGCTGAGGGCCTGATCAAGGCTGTTTTAAATACTCTAAACATTCCCTTAGTGCAGGAGGTTCCTTCTGACCCTTCTGATGCCTTTCAGAAGCCTAAAAAGCCACTTACTTGCTTTCCACCTAACCCCACTCTTGGCCGCCTTGTGTTCGAACAGTGGAAGTCTCTGGACAGGAAACCTTCTGTCTCCAAAAAATTTGCTACCCTTTATCCCTTTTCTGAGGCTGCTCTTGCTCAGTGGGTTCATCCTCCTAAAGTGGATGCTCCTATCTCCAGGCTATCCAAGTCTACTGCTTTGCCAGTGTCTGATGCGTCTGCTCTGAAGGACTGGACTGACAAGAAACTTGAGGTCTCCCACAAGTCCATCTTTGCCACTGCTGGTTCTGCCATGCGCCAGCATATGCAGCAGCATGGGTGAACAGGACCATTGCGGTCTGGACTGAACAACTCACTCTTGCTGTCCGTCAGGATGCTCCTACGTCGGATAAGTTGCGTCTCTTTGCCAACATTTCTGCTGCACAGCACTATGTTTCTGCTGCCCTATTTGATGCCATCCATTAGCTGGCTAGGGTTTCCACCATGTCTGCGGTTGCCAGACGGGCTCTTTGGCTCAAGATCTGGTCTGCTGATACTGCTTCTAAGAAAGCATTGCTCTCCTTAGGCACTTCTTTGTTTGGGCCAGATCTCAAGGTTCTGATTAGTGAGGCTACAGGGGGTAAGAGTACACTTTTACCCTTAGTTCCTAGGAAGGAAATACTGCTTAAGCGTAACCGGTATTTTCGTTCCTTTCAGAATGAGACAAGTCCGGTGAACCAGACGGTTCCCTCAGCTCCACGTACCTCCTCCAAGCCCAAACAGCAATGGAAGCCCATGTCTACTCCAATGCCAAGGCTTCCAAGCCTTCTTTGGCATGACTCGCCGAACCCAGGTCCACACTCTGCTGTGGGTGGTTGTCTGCATCACTATCACAGCATTTGGGAGGATTCAGTGATGGACCCGTGGGTTTTGCAGGTAGTGACGGAAGGGTACAGTATCCTTTTCATTTCTCTCCCTACCTTTCACTTTCTTCCTTCTCATATGCCTCAGGGCGCAGAGAAATCGCCGTCAAACTGTTCAGGCTTTTCTGGACAAGGATATTCTAGAGCCGGTTCCTGTTCAGGACAGAGGTATGGGTTTTTACTCAAACCTCTTTGTGGTCTCCAAGAAGGACGGCGGTTGTTGTCCCATTTTGGATTTAAAGGATCTCAATTCCTTTGTGACCTGGACTCATTATCACCAGGAGTCTTTACGGAGGGTTATTGTTGCCATGTCCCTGGGTAAATTCCTTGCATCTCTGGATCTTTGGGAAGCGTAATTACACATTGCCATTCATCCAGAGAACTGGCAGAACCTCCGATTTGCCTGCGACCGGGGACATTTTCAGCTCTCCGCTCTTCCATTTGGTCTGACGACGGCTCCTCAGGTCTTCAACCGTGTCCTGGGAGCCTTAGTATCCGTCCTCCACCGAGACTGCATCAGAGTTACTCCATACGTAGACGACCTGCGTCTGAAAGCCCCTTCTGCGGAACTTCTTCAACGGCAGGTTCAGCAATGCATTCACGCTCTCACCCAACATGGGTGGATCATCAACTTGGACAAATCAGATCTTCTCCCATCCCAGCGTCTGGTCTTCCTGGTCCTCCTTTTCAATACCCAGAAGAAAATGGTGTTTCTCACGGACAAGGTGGCTCACCAGATCGCCCACAGGATTTCTGCGATACTGGCTCAAGATCCAGTTCCAGCCAAGAAGCTGTTATCTCTCGTCTGGAAATTAATTTCCACCATAGAGGCGGTACTCCAGCAGTTTGTGATCCAGGTGTGCAGGGGTCAGCCAGACTTTCTGAAGACGTCGGTGTCACTTACTTTTCATGTGGAACTGAGTTTTTCCTGGTGGCGCCACCTCTCCAATCTGCTGAAGGGCAAGTCCTTCCTAGTTTCCTTTTGGACCACGGTGACGACGGATGCCAGCCTTTCCAGATGGTCACCTGAGTGAACAGGGTCGGTGGTCTTCGGAAGAATCTCTCCATCCCATCAACATATTGTAGCTTCGGGCGATATTTTATGCCATTCATCATTGGACATCCCAACTGGAAGACTGTCCAGTCCTGGTAGAGTCCGACAACGCCATGGCCGTGGATTACATCAACAAGCAGGGTGAAACGAGAAGTCTCGCCACATGGTTAGAAGTCAAGGCTATTTTGTCCTGGGCGTTCCTGCCATATCCGCAGTGCACATTCCTGGCGTAGACAACGTCATGGAGGACTTGCTCAGGCGACACACAGTGGACAGAGGAGAGTGGGAGCTGCACCCAGAGGTGTTCACCCTCATTGTTCAGAAATGGGGTCTTCCTTATATCGACCTGATGGCGACAAGACACAACAAGAAGGTCCGAGGTTCTGCTCTCAATGGAGGGACCCTCTAGCTCTGCCGGTGGATTCAATGTCCATTCCTTGGTTATTCCCTCTGGCCTACATCTTTCCTCCCCTCCCAATGTTGCACAAGGGGTTATGGAAATTACGACTGGAGCGTTGTCCAGTCATTCTGATTGCTCCGTACTGGCCTCGCCAAGCTTGGTTTCCGGAGCTTCTAGATCTGTCAGTGGCGGAGCCATTCCGGTTACCTTGCCGTCCGGGTCTTCTTCTACAGGGTTACCTGTGGAAGGAGGATGTTCATCGTCTAGCCTTGACAGCTTGGAAATTGAATCCTCAATATTGAAGAAGAAAGGGTTTTCTTCTGGTGTGATGGCTACTATGCTCAGTGCCCGCAACCCTGTTTCTTCCAAGCTCTATCATTGTGTCTGGTCGACCTTTCTATCTTGATGTGCTGACAAGGACCTGTCTCAGGAATTTGATCTGCCTAGGGTCCTGGCCTTTTTGCAGGATGGTGTGGATAAGGGCCTCCGTTTGAGTTCCTTTAAAGTTCAGACGTCTTCTCTTTCTGTTTTCTTTCAGAGGCGCGTAGCCATCCTTCCTGATGTCAAGGTTTTCTTCCAGGGTGTTGCTCATACTCATCCTGCTTTCATGATTCCTGCTCCTTCGTGGGATCTTAACTTGGTTTTGGGCATTCTTCATTACCCTCCATTTGAGTCTTTGGCTACTATTCCTCTATGCCTGTTGACGTGGAAAATGGCTTTTCTCCTGGCGATAGTGTCTGTCCGTCGTGTTGCGGAGTTGCATGCTCTGCCCTGTAAACTACCCTATTTGGTGTTTCATAAGGACAAGGTAGTGCTTTACACCTCTCAGGAGTTTCTCCCAAAGGTGGTTTTGGAGTTCCACATCAATCAGGAGATTGTGGTGCCTTCTTTCTTCCCAGACCCCACCTCTGACAAGGAGAGGGAGCTCCACTTGTTAAATGTTGTGCTTTGTCTCAAGTTTTATGTACATTGCACTGAGTCTATCAGGCAATCAGACGCGTTGTTCGTCATTCCTGAGGGTCCTAGGGCAGGAAGACCTGCATCCAAGGTGACTATTGCTTCATGGATCAGGTCCACTATTCATGAGGCTTATGAGCGGAGGAAGAAGCCTGTCCCCTTCAGGGTCACGGCTCATTCTACACGATCTATTGGGGCCTCTTGGGCTTACAAGAATCAGTCCTACGCTGATCAGTGGTGCAAGGCTGCCACTTGGTCGTCTGTGCACACCTTTTGGAAGCACTACAGTGTTGATATGCTGGCATCGGCTGATGCCAGCTTTGGGAGCAAAATCCTGGAAGCAGTCTTGCCTGTCTAGGATCTTATTCGGTTCTTGGAGCTTCCTTCACTTTTGAGCCCTGTTGGCTCGAGTTCAGTGTGCTGTGTAACAGTTTGGGGTGTTGTTACCCCTGTTTCATGTCCGTTGACACTTCATTAGTTTGTTGGGC
Organism: Rhinophrynus dorsalis; assembly: GCA_037306005.1. Classification (NCBI taxonomy): domain Eukaryota; kingdom Metazoa; phylum Chordata; class Amphibia; order Anura; family Rhinophrynidae; genus Rhinophrynus; species Rhinophrynus dorsalis. The sequence goes on from CM074718.1 coordinate 166,123,513, forward strand.
TATCTCTGATCTGATGGTTCATACCTGCTCTGGTGACTTTGGGGGCCTTGCGCCTGGTCCTTGCCTTACTTTCCACCTCTGGGAAACTCAGTGGTTGGACATCCCAGAGTTACCAGTAACCTGTATTTGGACGATAGAGAAAACAGGATTTTAGTTTTACCTGTTAAATCCTTTTCTCTTAGTCCATACAGGTTACTGGTCTCCCACCCTGTCAAGGGACCATGCTTGGCTCTCCTGTGGCAGACCGTGGGGGTCCTTTGGGGTCATGCTCACAGGAGTCTTCTTTCCCTTCACTATCTAGTCAGTAGTTAGTGTCTCAAATCTTTCTGGAGCTGGTTGGCTAGCTGCAGCCAAGGAGGGAACGTAGGCTCCACCCCCTGCATACAATTCTAGAATTGTTCTTGCCTACAATTAAAGGGGGTGGATCACCTACCTACAGTTACCAGTAACCTGTATGGACTAAGAGAAAAGGATTTAACAGATAAGACTAAAATCCTCTTTTTAGGTATTTCTGTGCAATTTCTCATACTTTTCTTTTACTTTGTACTACTTTGTCCTACTTTAGAGAATACATGTGGGTAAATCCAAGTCTAAGGATTCAGGGGGTCCCTTTAACCCCTTTTGCACACTATTCTTTATGCCAAACTGGGCTTCCATGGAAATATTCAGGCACCCTGTGTCCCTCATGCACAACTCCCTGGGGGCCCTCCACTGCAGAACCAAAGCGGGGTTAGATTAAGACTGATTTCTTCAGTTGCTTCTGTCTAGTTGGTTGGTGACTACTCTATGGAGGAGATTGACACAGATGGGGAGGACATGGATTCTTCCTTGTCCTTAAGGGATGCCTGTCAGTAGGACCCTTGCCCTTTAGTTGAGGGCTTTATCAGAACTGTTTTGGAGATCTTGCAGGTCACTGAGGTTCTGACATAGGGTCTTCCTCACCGGAAATCTTCCAACAGTCTAAAAGGGAATCACCCTTTTTTCCTACCGATTATTCTCTGTACCTGGTTATCCTTGAAGAATGGAAGACGTCTGAGTCTTTGTCGCAGTAGGCTTTTCCACCTGCTGTTGATCCCCCAATATCTTTCCTTGCTTCAAAGACTCTGCTGCCTTTGGCAGATGCTGCAACCCTTAAGCATCAGGCTGATAAGCACTTAGATATTTTTGTTGAAGGAAAATTTTGAGGCCACTGGGGCTGCCCTGCGACCAATTTTCCCTACACCTTGGGTAATTAGAGCCATGGCTGTTTTAGGTGAACAACTTTCAGATGCCATTCACGGGGATGTTGCCAGATATGACCTGTTGGTTATACTGGCCAGTATTATGGAGGCCAATGCATACTTCACTGAGGTGCCCTTCGATGTTGCTAGGATTTACAGAAAGGCCTCAGCCCTTTCAGTAGCTGTGAGCCGCACCTTGTGGCTCAAGATTTAGCCTATAATTCTGGCCTTTCTTCAAGATGGTGTCAACAAAGGTCCATTGGGCAGTTGTGCCTCTAAGGACCCTCTTTCTTCTCTTCTGTTATGCACAGTTCTGAACCCTGCTTTTCATTTACACCTGAGTTTTATATGGCACCAGATAGTCCTGTGAAATACTGGTCTACACTTAAGGGTTCTTTTTCTTTTACATCCCTGGAATCATGGTGGATGCTTTGGTATATATCCATGGTAACTTGTTTCCACATTGGAGATAAGAGTAAACAGGATTTTAGTGAACTTACCATGAAATCCTTTTCTGATAGTCCATATGGAACACAGGACTCCCTTGATGAGAAAAAAAAAAACATGTGATTTAAGACCCTGGGCATAAGGGTCCTCTTGGGATCTTTGTTTTTTCTGTCTCAGTTGTGTTTCTTTTATGCTACTTTGCTATACTTAAAACTGAGGGCAGGGGATAAAGCTGGATGGAACTTACCAGCTGGAGGGGAATTTCCTCCTCAAAGGCCTTGCGTTTTTTGAACCAAGAGAAAAGAATTTAAAGGGACAGTACTGTCCAAAAAAAAAAGTCCCGTTTTGTAGAGTTTAAAATATTAATCAATACGCTCCAAAGCCCATCTCTCAAACCGCTATGGTTTGAGAGATATAGGGATTCAAAGTTCCCCCCTCCCTCCCCTTCTCCTGATGTCAGCGTCTAGCTGACAGCAGGAGATTCTGGTCCGGGGACCAGCAGGCGGCTCTGCAGCAGAGCCGGAATCGCGTTACTTAAAAATAATTCATTCTTTGGAAAGGTCTACTAAGTGCGCTTGCAAACAGGCACACTTTTTAGACCTCTCCAATGAATGAATTATTTTGGCTCTGCTGCAGAGCCACTTGGCTGCAGGGACATCTCGATATCTAATGCTCCAAAAAGCTGTATAAAAGCCCTATATAAATATTCTCAGTATGAGGGTTTACTGCCTCTGTAATACAATAAAACTTTGAAACCGGAGCATATGTTTATCTCAAGATATCTTTAATATAATAATCTTTTCCTTATATCTCTCTACCATGTTATATGTGGCTCTGTATACAAACTTTTTTCAAGCACACTGAGTCCCTGCCCCATAGAGATTATAATCAAGTTTATTTCTTTTCAAACAAATATCACTTAAGTTGAATGCCAGAGGTGTTTTCAACTCTTAGAAGTGTAGTGCATTAGACACATTTTCTGGCATTTCGAGTTAATTGACTATTGGTGCAGGTCAGTGGAAACCAAGGACCATAGAGATTCAGAAAGGCTTAACCCCTTAACGTCCAGTGGTCCTGGAGTTGGACCATAAAAATGATGTTTTTGTTTTGTAGATCAAAGAAAAATAAATTATGCAGCAGATCCTATCTTTGAAACATTTATGGTTTGAGAGATATTCGCCTCTAAAGTTCCTCTTCTCCTGATGTCAGCTGTAAAAATGACAGCAGGAGATCCGTGTCAGCCAACATGAGGAGGCCTCAATAGAAAGATTTAAAAATAAATACTTAATTGGAGATCATGCACACCTTTTAGACCGTTCCAATTAAGTATTTATTTTAAAATCACACTATTGCGGCTCTGCTGAAAATAGAGGTACCACAACGGAAAAAATGTTGAGAACCACTGCCTTAGATGAAGAAGACTTCTCCAACACATTGCTTTCCAATGCACTGGAGATGTTGTTAGCACCTAATGGGTTCAATTGGACCTAAACCAGGGATGGAAAACTTGGGGCTCTCCAGCTGCTGCTATACTAAAACTCCAATCATTTCTTGCTAGACAAAACCATGCCTCACGTTGTACACCATTATCCTAAGCCATATGGATAATGTCTTTTAAATTGTTTAACACGTACTTACCTAAACAAGTGTCCTTAACACAGCAGTCCATTATATCTATGTATTTTATTAGCATTTGATCTCGTCCTTCTGATAGATTGTTTGTTTACAGTCTGATACCCAGTTGACCCTCATAAATCATTCAGGACTATGGAGGCCCAGATGAGTTACTGTTATTGCACTGTTACTATTGGTGGATTAGCACAGTATTGCACCATTTCATATCTCAAGCTTGCAGTAAGACTTGGTGCTTTTTACCTGAGACCTATGTCAATGCTGTTTGGAGGACACCTATTTAACTAATTTGCTAACCCTTTGAGGACTAGAGGGGTGTGCAAGAGCCACTTTTTCCCAGGTTATTATTTCCCACATACCATTAGATGTCTAAATGCCCTGTGAAGCATACAGGGGGTTACATAACAGGTGTGCATAGTTACAAATCATGTAGATGAATGCATCAATTCCAATACAGCAGTCTGCTTTGTCCTTATTTGAAACAAAAAAATATAATCAAAGGTGTTAGCTGGCTGGGTTGGTCAAACACCATATTAAAGTGGAACTTTCAGTTCATACTTGGTCGCCATGCAGTCATTAAACGCATGGCAGCTAGCTTTGAAATAGATGTTTTACCTTGAAAAAATAGCCCATTGTAAAGGAATTGTTCCCGTTTGGAGACCGGAACCCAGTCTACAGCACAGCCATCTTGTCTGCGCACCTGCGCTGTCAGTCCCGGTCTCCATTGAGTAGCACTACAGTGCACCATATGGTTACCAGAAGGGTCTGACGGCGTAGGTGCTCGGACCACACTACCCTGCCTGTTGGTCCCCAAACAGGAACAATTCCTTTACACAGGGCTATTTTTTCAAGGTAAAACATCTATTTCAAAGCTAGTCGCCTTGTGTTTAATGAAAGCATGGCAACTAAGTATGTACTGAAAGTTCCGCTTTAAGAAGTCCTAAGAAATATGAAAGTTATGGTAGTTTTACAAATGACCTCCTTTAAAAGCAGTGTGCTTAAATATTACTACTTTGAGAGGCTCATGGCATGTACTAGGTGATGAACAAAGGTAGAATTCTCTAGAATTATTTTGCCTGAAAAATGTATTTATAAATATTATGTTCTCAATTCCTCCCGCAGCCAAATGCAGATTGCTTAGATGATATACCTCCAGACTTCGAAAATTCTGTAGGCCCACCGACCAATCAAATAACTGGAGCTAGTGACGTTACTGTGAATGAGAGTTCCGTGGGAATCGATCCCTCTGTCCGTGTATTACAGGTCATCCAAGATGCAGAAGCACTTCCGCAGGTCGGAGAGGTTAGCTATACTGCAAGCAGTAAGTTCTCCATCTTTTTTTTTTTCTATAACATTCTAGAAGAACTTTTGAATATGGAATTAAAAGTGATAGACATTGCTTTATATATTACATTAAGTTTCATCTAGGTACACATCTCCAGTGCTATTAACCCCTTGGATGCCAGACATCTCTAGGGTCTAGCAGATGTTTGATTAAAATTCCCATCTGCAGATCCTGATGATGATAGGAATTGTAGTCCAACAACAATTGAAAGAAAATGTTTTCACCTACCTGATATAGAGTATCCATTTCACCTGGTTGTATAAATGATGATAGGTGTAGAGCAGGGAGAATGGTTACATTCGTTAATAATGTAAAACACTGATTTGCCTACATCATGATATCTGTTCCATAGTGTACCTGCTATGCCTGTTTTACGGATATAGTGCATTTGACATACTTGTGTAGTAGTCATTACTAAGAATGAGTGAAAAGATTCTGTAAGTTATTATTATGAATCATGTAATTTCACAAGACACAAAACACTATTATCCAATCAGATTGCAGGAAAAGTGGTTACGAGATGAGTAGAAAATGAATAAAAAACAGGTTTGCTTCTCTTCAGAGATGCAAGAGCAGCATCTGGAATAGATCATTTATGGACTTCAGTTAAATGTAGTACATATGTACTAAAATCCACACTCTTAGTTTTTTGGTGAGTGCCTCATTCACTCTTATATTGTGTAGTACATATGTAGTACGTGTCATTATAACCGCACACACCCCCCCAAAAAAAAAAAAAAAGTAATGTTTGAGTACATCAACTTATCTCAGCAAGTTATGTCCTTCATTCACATAGATTTTTCTGATATTTCAGGGAAGGAAGAGGCAGATATGAATAATGAATTTTCTCATATGTAATGACAAGAGAGAGAAACTTGATTAAGCTGTGCTTGAGAGGGGTATTATGCTCAAGGACAGAGTACTAAATTATATTTGTTCTCAATACACATTTGCCTTTCTCCTGTTTTTCCTGTCTATGTGTGTCCAAGTCATAGGCCTGTGCACCACACTTACAAGACCCACAAAAGTGTGAAACATATAATTGTAGTTTTGCTGTTATTCTTGTGCAGAGGAGATTTGCTTGATATGATGACGGTATTGTGCAGAGTTCTGGAGATTACATCTCCAGTGGGACATTAAAGAGGCCATATCACCTTTGCAAATGGGAGGTAGTGGTGCTTCCATCTTAAAAGCGTTGTTACTTTATTTCAGCCCTATAGTGGAAACTGATACGTTCTAGCAGCCTAAGAGGAGAGATGCTTTTCTGGACACGAGTATTAGTTATGCATTTTTTATCTGACCAAATTAGAACTAAGCACTGCATAAATTCCATTCAATAGATACTAAATGAAGGATCTCTAAAATTATTAACCTGTTTGTAAAATAAAATGCAGACATTCCAGGCAGTTTAAATGGCTACACATAATAAGATTAAAAGCTGTGTGGGTTAACAGGTCTACTGTGAGACAGTCCAAAGAATAGCCACTAAAATGTTGCAGGACCTTCATGACAAAGGGAACCAATATACACTCAAATACTTTATAGTATGGAAGAGGGAACTAAGCAGAGTGATATGATAGACACCTGTAAATATATTAAGGCATTTAATATAGTTCATATATTAAATCCATTAATATATTTTTTCAGAAAGGGGGACTACAAGAGGAAATGATTGAAGGAAAATGGTGAAAGGCTCAAGATGAATGTGAATAAGTACTTCTTTACTAAAGGGTTGACAGACTCATGGAATAGACTCCTTGCAGACGCAGTAGTGAGTAAAACGGTGGAGAAATTTAAAAAAAAATGCCTGGGAAGATGTGAGTCTTTTCTGAGAGCTATGTACGATTCCATTTGTAATAAGACAAGAAGATGGGTAGACTGTATGGACCAGTTCTTATCTGCTGTCAAAATCTGTTTCTATCTATGGACTGCCTATGTTATAATTGTGGTTCAGTCCTGGACCCAATGCTTTTTAATTTGTTTGTTAATGATCTACAAATGGGAATTGGAATTAATATCTCAATGTTTGATGATGACACTAAGCTATGTTAGGAAATACATACAGAGGAGGATGTTTTTCTCTGCAGAAGAATTTAGATAAATTGAGTGAAGGTGCAAAAAGTGGCAGATTACATTTAAAGGGATAGTAATGTTTCAAAATAAAAGCAGCTCCAATTAATCTTCATAGTGTTTGGGCCATGGAGAGTGTTATTTCAGTGCTGTCAGAGTTGTAGTTCAAGAGTAATTGAATGATAAAGTTTCCCCCTCCTGCCCATGTTACCTAGTGTAAGCCACCTCCCCTCAGATGTGGAATCTGGTCCATAGACCTGACAGTTCACAGCAAGGGACAATCATCTTAGTGTGAGAACAATGAAAACCCTGCCCCCATTGACAGTTTTTTATCTTATCTTAATTGAAGATTGTCCCTCTCTGCAAGCTATCTGGACATCGTCTTTCTGTTCTGAGGTGAGCAGTGTTACATCAGTAAAGAGGCGGGAGGGGGATACTTTATCATTTAATTACCCTTGATCTACAGCTCTGACAGTATAGAAATAACATTCGCTTTGGCCCAAATACTGTGAAGATTAATTGGAACTGCTTTCTTTTTGAAACATTACTATTCCTTTAATGTAGGTAATTGCAAGGATATATATATATAATAAAGGAGTTACTGCTTCCATTGGATGATTCAATGGGGGCGTGATTTTCACACCAGTTGCAGTGGACGAAGGCCACTGCTTCTGGTGTGAAAATCATGCATGGGTTTAGCCCGCCCACCACTATACAACTCAAGTAAAAAACAAAATGGCTGCCACTTGCTCCTGCACCACACACACCAGCCCCACACACACACATTTCGTCTCACTTTATTCACCATGCTCAAAGATCATATTACAGTTCCCTACCTATTCCCTGCAGCTGAATGCATTGAGGGTGGACAGCAGCATATTAACCCTTTGAGTGTCAGAGGGGTGCGCATCTAGATCACCCATTAAAACTAGAGGAAAGGTAGTTTTGACTAAAAAAAAGACAAGGATTTTTCTCTGTCGTCCAATACAGGTTACTGGTAACTTTGGGTAGACGATTAGCCCCTTTAAGTTGGCAGGAACAATTCTGAGAAGTGGATGCAGGGGGGAGCCTACCTTCCCTCCTTGGCTGCTGCTAGCCAGTCAGCTCCAGTAAGATTTGTTCCTTGGTGAAGACACAAGGCAAGAGAACAGTTCTGCTATAGTTTTAGCTTTTTATTATTTTCTGTTAGATATGGGATACCACCATTAGGCGGATTACCATCACTGACAATTTCCATCACCTAAATGTGTATAGCTCAGTTTACCAGGTGCTTTTGTGAACCCTGGGGGAAAATTTTGGGTTCAAGTTCTTTCCTCAGGAGTTGCCCACCGAGGCTTCTTCTTGATACATGGTAATCTGAAGACAGAAGATCTGCAGGAAATGTGAGCAACCCTTTGAGTGCTGAGGTCCACATGTCCCACAGTGCCTCTCCACACAAGGGTCTCCTTTGGAGTTCCTATTGCATACTTCTGCACTCATTGGATTTATCTGTATGCTTTTGCTAAACATTACAGCCAATTTACTGGCTTCAGCTGAAGCTATTTTTGGAGGAAAGTCAGACAGGCGATAGTGCCTGTGTAGGTGTCCCCGTAGTTCCTGTGTTCAACTATGGACAAAAGAGAAAAGGGGATTTTTGTGTACTTACCATTAAATTATTTTCTCTTAGTCCTTGTGGAGCACAGTATACCCCTCCAGGAGAAAAATGTGTTGTTTGGGTTCCGGAGAGGGGTGTCTTTTTTCCCTGATGTGGTGACCAGCTTCCTGAACCTTTTTTTTTTTCTGACATCTTTGCTGTACATTCAGACTGTGTCTGCTTCTGTTGGGTGGGGTAATCAAGGAGTGGGGAGAGAGTTTCCATCTTCATTGAGCTCTTCTCTGCAAGTGCCCCGCCACCTTGAGGCCGCATCATTACCCCATGGTTCTACAAGGAATAAGAGAAAAGGGTTTATTGGTAGGTACACAGAAATCCCACTTTTCAATTCATTGGAAACCATTGCTTGTCCAGAAACCCTTGTGATCCCATTTGGCATGATATGTTTCTGACCAGTAAATAAAATTGCATCATTGTATATATTTGTGCTCACACCTTAAAGAGATACTTATTGTTAACTGCAGAAAGAGCCCAACAGAGCTCCCTGTCGCTTCTAAAAAAATTAAAATCACAAATTCCTAATACTGTTTTATAAATTACAGAAGCACAACAAAGTTTTGTACCTGATTAAAAAAAATAGTTGAGTTGGAAGCTGTAGCATAGAGTTCTTCCTGGTGAAATACTGCGAAAAGGGAGCTCGCATTTCATCCCATTTTTAAATTACCTATTCACAGATATATTCTGCAGCATTCTCATGTAGATTGTCTATCATTACTCTTACATGTGCTTATTTCTCACATTAGTTGTCATATTTTCACTAAATCCCATGACCCTGACTGTTCTTGAGCTTCTTTTAAATTAAATATTTACTCCTTATCTCTGTAACAGAGTGCAATGCGCACACAGGCAACATGGGAACGCACACATCTATCTTGTTACAGTGCTTTGGAAAAGCCTGCCAGGGAAGCACATACACCATTTCTGAATTAAAGGGATGATCAAAGCGACAATCCAAACATGAAAAGGAAATTTTTTTTATAATATATATTTCCAGTGATTACTAGCAATAACAATTAGTTACATATCTTTTATTTTGAAAATAATCCTGTTAGACTGTAAGCTGTCACAAGCAGGACCTTCTGATCCTCTTGTATTACGTATTTGATTTGTACTGTTTAACATCTCTGTATGTCTATTCCCTGTTGTACAGCAATGCGGAATAAGTTGGCACTATATAAATGAAGAATAAGAATAATAATATTATTCAATACTGGACAAGCCTTAATAACTAGACTACAATATTTGTCTAAAAGGACATTTCTTACATTAATAAATATGGGTGTTAATAGAACTGCATGTAAAAGGAACATAGCATATTTATTAATAGCTTATTAAGGAATTTAAAACATTACTGTGGCCCTTATACATAATAGAAATGAGGAGCAATGTTGGGCCAAACTAGTGGTACCCTATGGTACAGTTAAATGCAATGTATTAGAGACATTCCATCATTCAAGGGGTTAAAGTCTCCCTTTAATAAATTTGCTTGTTTACTTTATTCCCTAAGGTGCCATTGCTTTGCTTCAGAATTGATCCTCATTCTACTGTGTATATGACCCACAGTGCAGAAACTTTAACCCTTTGAGTGCCAGAGGGGTATCCAATTCAAAGGGTTAAAGAAGCCATGTGTAGTGTAACCCTGACACTCCTATGTGTCCTCATAAACCTTAAGAAGTATAGTCTGTTTTAGATAATTTCATATTTATGGGTCCAAAATTCAGCTGCTATTCTTGTCTTTTAAGTATCTCGCTGTTGATAATGCACATAGTAGATTGGGGAATGCACCAAAGTGTGATAAAGAGGAGATCCGAAATCTCTGATTCCTATGTTATTGTATGCTCCGTGTAGACTGGAGAGGTCTTACTGCATAGGTGTGATAGGACAACATAGAGATTATGTAGCTGATCACACTGTATAAGTTATCACCTCTTTATCACACCTTAGTGCATAAGGCCCCCAATGAGGTACCAAGGAAATATTGATTGTAGAGTCGGTCATCCCTGAATGCGCAACATGTTACATTGCAGCTGTTAAGAACTACAATTCCCATCATCCCCAGCCATCCAAATGCTGGATTAATGCAATTTATGGATCTAAAAGACACGATGAAGCATTAGATGAACCATTGATGGTGGAAATAACAAAGATGCCAATGAGGGGTGATGTAATGATTATGGAAGTAATATGCTAGATGTGTTACTGTAACCAAGAGAATTAGAGACATCCTGGATTTCTTGGAAGGGGCATCTTTAATACAGGTGAAGGAGCCAACTCACATAGAAACAATACTGGGGGGGAGATTAACTAAGTGGTGATAAAGAGGTGATAAAGTGGAGGTGACTTCTTCACTTTATTACTTCTCCAGTTCCTATGTTATTCTATAGAACCTATGCACTAAGATCTCCAAAGCTGAAGAAATCTTAGTGCACAGGCTCCATAGAATAACATAGGAATTGGAGGAGTGATAAAGTGGAGAGGACTTCTCCAGTTTATCACCTCTTTATCACAGCTCCCCCAGATGTGAGACTCAAAAATACTAACATAGTTTCAAATGTATCTGTGACTGAGAGCCTGGAAACAAGTGATCACCAATGGGTGTGGTTTGGTACACTGCTAATGTACGTGTGCAACCACACTAAAACAAAAATCTTACATTTGAAAAGGGGATATTGTGCTCTTACGGGAGAACACATAAGACATTCCTTAGCAGAGAGGAGCCAAAAGTAATATATTATACAGTGTGTATAGAAGAGTTCCAAGGTACTCAAAAATAAACACAAAAAAGATTGGCAAAACACTTATGTCAACATACTAAGGGTACACCTCCTTGATCTACCAGAGAAGTGGGATGTGATATTAATATAAAATGACCAATATAAAAAAAAATCTAAACAAAGCAAAAGCATATGTTGATTATTAAAAAAATTATCTTTAAAATACACATTGGTTATTGTCTCAATGCATTCAATCAGCTCTTATTTACAGAGCCACAGACAAATCTTCGCTGCTCGTCTAATGCAGGTTAGACCTCTCACATATAACCACCTACAACAACAGTCTCTTTTGTTTGTGTCTCAGCAGAGAGGAGATTGCTTCATGATGTGCAATAACAATGGGACCAACTAAAACATTCAGTTTTATCTCTAGCTGAATTATCTTTTTTTTTTCCTTTTTTTACATGACTAAATAAACAAGTGGGTTCTCTATAGAGAGATGGTAAAGTCTAAAAAACTTGGCTGTAGTTACTACAAGCATACTCAACCAGAGGAACATAGTAATCTTGCCTATATTAGACAGAGGAGACTAACTATGGACATTATAAGTCTGTATTAAAAAAAGGGGGTGAACAACTGTTTTAGATGTGTATACTAGTGAAAAGAGATGTGAAGGAGTCATAATAAGAGTGAAGTCAGAAAATACTAGATGTTTGGAGGGAGACAATGAAAGTGAAGAAGGCGACTCCCAACTAAGTAGAAAAACCAGAGGAAGAAGTATTACGGATATCAAAATTGAAAGGGGATAAAGCAGTTTGTCCAGAGGAGGTTCATACAAGGGTATTTAGAGAGCTTAGATCTGTGCTTTTATCACATCTAGCTGGCTTTTTAAAGTGGAACGTTCAGCTTAATGCTAGTTTGCATATTTGAAAACTGCTTTAAATTCTGCCTGTCTGTCATATTAGCCAAAAGACCAGAAAATATATAGTTAAGGAGAAATTCACACTTGTTATATATGCTAATGTATGCTAATTGTGGTACCTGTCACATTTCATATACTAATTAAGCATTTCATTGATGTGTCATATGCTAATGCAGGTTTTCAATGACTTTTCATATATTATGAAGTTCTATTTTGTACCAGGACATTTTCACTATCACTTTTCCTAGGAATAAAAATGTGAATATCTCCTAAACTAGAAATCTGCTGGAATTTCGGTTAAAGGGATAGTAATAGATAATTTTTACAAATGTGCATCTTGTAGCCATTAAAAAATAAAGAAATTAAATGACCCTAGTCCCATCTCTCAAAACTTTATGGTTTGAAAGATAATCGTAGTTGAAGTTCCCCCCTCCCTCCCCTTTCCCTTACGTTAGCTCTCTAGCTGACTGCAGGGGAATCTGGTCCCGGGACCAGCGGAGGCTCTTCAGCAGAGCCGAGATCTCGTTATTGAAAAAGAAATCCTTTAATAGTTACAAGATGCACATTTGTAAAAATGATCTATTACTATCCCTTTAACATGACACATAGATGGTTTTGAATGAAGTTTTCAAATATGTGAAGAAATTTCAATGTGTTAGGTCCATCTTAAAGGGATAAAAATACTTCATTTTTACTATCCCCCATGTTGTATCCCTTAAAAATCGGAATTAAACGAGACCAGCGGCATCTCTCAAACCTTCTCTCTCCCCTGACGTCAGCGTTATAGCTGACAGCAGGGGAATCCAGGACCGGCGGCATCTCTGCAGCAGTGGCGAGATTGAGTTATAGAAACAGAAATCATTCACTGAAATGGTCTTCTACTAGTGCTTGCAAACCAAGCACATGTAAAAGAACATTTCAGTGAAGGATTTCTGTTTCTATAACTCAGTCTTGCCACTGCTGCAGAGCCGCCAATTGCTCACGGACCGGATTCCCCTGCTGTCAACTATAATGCTGAATTCAGGGGAGAGGGAACTTTGAATGCAGATATCTCTCAAACCATAAAGGTTTGAGAGATGCCGCTGGTCTCATTTAATTCCGATTTTTAAGGGCTACGAGAGGGGGGATAGTAAAAATGAAGTATTACTATCCCTTTAAACAAATCCTGTTGACTGGAGTTATTGCCACGCCACATAATATTATAAGGATAACTCTGATGTTTACAGGCCCACGAGTCCGGCATGAGTAGTTGGGGGAAAAAGGAAGAATTGATGCATATCTGAAGCCTAATATGTGCTTGATCAACTTAAGAGGTCATGATCTAAAGTGTGTGTGTGAGGGGTGGGAGAAATAATGTGTGTAAGTACTGCTTTACAGAAAGGGTGATTGATTTATGGAACAAACTCCCAGCAGAGGTGGTAGGGACTAATACTGTAAGGAAATTGAAAAATGCCTGAGATAGACATAAGTCTATTCTGAGAAGTATTTAAGAAATGTACTTTATTATATTAGACTAGTTGAAGAGCCCTTTACACAGACCACAGTGACACTGCCAGACGGTCACAGGGCAGTCATGCTCAGTAGAGACTGCCCCCGCCGCAGCTCAGCCGCGGCATGGGCAGTCTCTACTGCGCTTGACTGCAGCACGCACAGCAGTCTCTACTGCACATTACTGCGTCATTATACACATTTTACAAAAAACAAACAAATGTGAACGCACACCGAGAAAGAACAAAATAAAGTAATTCGCTCAAGACATGTGTGGCCTCTCAGGTGCTGCTCAAGTCACGTTTTTCTCTCCCATGTGCCATTGCAGAGAGGAAATCTCCATATTCATATTAGTCTGGTCCCACCCTCAGGCAGTCCTCAGGCAGTCCACCCCAAAATGTCAGGCAAATCCTCTCTGCACGAGAGAAACAGCACAATCCAAGACGTACGTCTCAGTCTGTGTGGACCTCGTCAGTGGGGTGCAGCTGATTCCCTCTAGGCACATGGAAGCAAAGGCCCATGCCTGGAATGCCCTTCCGCTTAGGGAGACTACAAAAAACAAACGAATGTGACGAACGCACACCGAGAGAGCAAAATAAAGTAATTTGCTCAAAGCATGTGTGGCCTCTCAGATGCTGCTCAAGTCATGTTTTTCGGGGCTGGACTGCCTGTGGGTGAGACCAGACTGATATGAATATGGAAATTTCCTCTCTGCAATGGCACATGGGAGCGAAAAATGTGACTTGAGCAGCACCTGAGAGGCTACACATGCCTTGAGCAAATCACTCTATTTTGCTCTTTCCCAGTGTGCGTTCGTCACATTCTTTTGTTTTTGTTATACACATTTTAGCAAATTATTATATAGGATAATGGGCACACACACATATTTAGATTTACCATATATCTAGATCAAGGCTCAAAATTTCCACTCGCCCACTCGCATTTGGCTAGGAGAAATTGAGTGAGGGCAAGGAGAAATTGAAGCCCTGTAGGAAAATGGCAACCTTTTTTTTACAACACCACCGGGAGTAAAGGAAGCAGCAGGGGATGTGATTAGTCCACGGGGCAGATGAACTTTCTCTCCCTGCAATAATGCAAAATTAATTCTTCCTCCACTGGTTGAGTGCTGTAGTTACAGGGCGAGCTCCACTCGCAACGCAGTGAAGAGGAGGCCACTTTCCCCTATACATATGACTTCCATAATTCTACAACAAACCGAACTCCTCACATACTCTGCATTACATACAACAGAGGCAATGTCAATACTGTCGGCAAGGCATTCACAGGAAATCATTACTTAACCCTTTGTGTACCCCTCTGGCACCCAAAAGGTTAAGCAATGATTTTCTGTGAATGCCTTGCCGACAGTATTGACATTGCCTCTGTTGTATGTAATGCAGAGTATGTGAGGAGTTTCGTTTGTTGTAGAATTATGGAAGTCATATGTGTAGGGGAAAGTGGCCTCCTCTTCACTGCGTTGCAAATAGCTGTCTTTCACAGCGGACCAGTATATCACAAATAACATCACACAATAGCATATTTGACTTAACTTGCGATATTACATTTGCCTTACCACGATCGCAATGTTGCTGAGCGCTGCTCCGGGGAGAGAGAGGTCGGAGCAGCACTCACAACATTGCGATCGCGGTAAGGCAAATGTAATATCGCAAGTTAAGCCAAATATGCTATTGTGCGATGTTATTCGTGATATACTGGTCCGCTGTGAAAGACAACAACAATGGACACTAACGGGAATTTATTAACTGTGACTAAAGGCTCTAAAGACAACTTAGATAGACAATAAATTATTTTTTTAGCAATGTTTTTGTTTTGATGTTACCATTAAGGGCTGGTTTACACAAGACAGTTGTCCAGTATGTAGAAGTTACAGTAAGCAGGTTCTGTCTACTCAACAGAGAGCATAATACTGTGGGTTATCACAAGCGTTTATAATGTCTACAATTATTCCTGCCCTCTTTGTACCCTTCTGCAGATCTACATAAGCCAGAAGTGTCAGAAGAGACACAGGTTCTAGATTCTATATCTTAAGGAAAGTAATGGGTCCACCCCCTTTGATGTTAGATACATACTCAGCACATTATGAAGCTGTGCAGTCAGCTGAAATTAACCTTACATTTTTCCAGTGTTCTTTTTTTTCTCTGGTTTCAAACTTAATTTCTTTTGTTACATTTTGTAAGCACCCATAAATGAATTAGAAAAGTTTTGGTGGATATTTTGGGTTGTTCATGTAAATCAGTGCAGTTTTATAGGCACGTTATAGAACTAACATATACATTAATATGGTCCCTATACATTTTGCCCTTGTGCCTTTGTTCAGTAGATATCATCTTCAATCATTCCTAGATGACATGTCCACAAAAGCAAGTATGATAAGATTGGTAAGTGCGCAGTGAGCAGAGTTTGAGGTCCTGTGGTCCTGCTATCAGTTGTCATGACCTCTTCCCTGGACATGGTATCCAGCACTGAATGAAGATGTTATACCTTGAACAAGCGCACAATTCTCAGGGGCCATTTTATAGCCATACTTTTGTATGATTACCCAACTATTCATATGACTTACATCATTCTACAACGAACGAAACTCCTCACATACTCTGCATTACATGCAGCAGAGACAATGTCAATGATGTCGGCAAGGCATGAACAGAAAATCGTTACTTAACCCACTGTGTGCCCCTCTGGCACTTAAAGGGTTAAGTAATGCTTTTCTGTGCATGCCTTGCCAACATCATTGACATTGGCTCTGCTGCATGTAATGCAGAGTATGTGAGGACACCGGACACTAACGGGAATTGCGTCACGGTGAATAAAGGCTCTAAGGATGGAAACACCCAGCATGATGAGCAACAGGATTGTGGGATCTATTATTACTACAGCGGTTCAGGGTGCGCATGCACTCGTAAATGGACAGCTGACAATACACTGATACAGGGTGGAATGGCATGCAGACATTACTCAGACTACGGGGCAGCATACTAATATAAAGACACATATTACATATGTAGGCACTCACAATACAACGATACCAGTGAGATTTAACGACTATCTAAAGTCTAACAATACAAAGGTACATGGTAGGCATATTAACACTTTTACAGGGATAGCCTTACAATACAAATGGTACTTCATTGACACATTGGCACTCTTACTGAGACAGTCTTACAATACAGAGGTATATGGTTGGCATGTTAGCACTCACAGAGAGCCAGTCTTACAGAGTACACAGTAGGCATAGTGCCAATCTTATTGAAGGACAAAAGCCTACACCATACTTAAGCTCTGTGCATAGCGTTACTGATCTAGTAAGGCAGTCTACTAATACAGACGCACAGGTTGTGTGTAGATACTTTCACGACTGCTTTCTAATCTAAGCTGTCCAGGTACAGTATGGAAATACTCACCTCTAGACAGCACCATAAAAAATGTGCATACAAAGTGAAGCATCATCATTATTAAGAGTAATAGAGTAGGAATATTTTTGTTAATTTTATTCTGAATAAAACATAGAACAACAGTGTCAATTCATCAAAGAGAACTTGAGATGGGTGGGGTTAAAGGTGGGGATATGGGTGAGGTTCAAGGCGGGGATTTGGGTGGGGCTAGGAGTGGAAACTGGTGGCGAGTAACTTTTCAGGCCTGGCTAGTAGCTCAGGACTTGAAATTTTGAGCCCTGATCTAGATTATACAGAACATGTCCTTTTTGTGAGTTTAAGAGATTGTCCTAGAATGTTAAAGTCTGCTCTAAATGTAAGGTATTTCCTTGTAGGAGAGGGCAGGTGAACTTTATTTCATCTCTATTTCCATTACCTGCTGCAGGAGCATGGAGGTCCTGTGACTGTAAGGCTGACTTGTCAGACCCACTTTTACACAGTGAGCACGTGGATTAATTGCTAGTGCTGCCCCATACCCTATTATTTTGCTGTGCCTAATGCCTCTATTGTATCAGTGGTTCTCGATCCATATGAAGAAACATTGTCTTGGTGGGCTATTCAATTTTATAGTCTGCTTCAATGGGAGTAGACATAGTTAAAGCTGAACTTTCATGCTAATAAAACTGTGGCTGAATATATTACTAAGCGATATGCAAAGTTATACTATCCTTAAGCTCACTAAGTCAGGAGTATTGAAGAAAAATCACATCTTTGGCAGGAAGCAGAGGACAGACAGTGCAGACATCTTAGAGGAAATGTACCTCTGAGTTTGCTCTGTCTGTCCCGTTCTCTGCCAGCATTGGTGAGTGGCATCCTTTGTGCCATAGCACTTGAAGGGACTGACCGCACAGGAGCACAGAGCTTCTCTTGTAAGCTCTGTGCATCCCGATGCTTACAGAAGATGTGTTTTTTCTTCAGTACCCCTGATTTAGTGAGCTTAAGGATAGTATAACTTTGCATTTTGCTAGGTTAGTAATATATTTGGCCACAGTTTTATTAGAATGAAAGTTCTGCTTTAATAAAAAATCGATGTGCTGCTCTGGCAGCTCAAAAAGGATTCTATCAGCCATTCAGGTGTCTGAAAACTAACTCCCTTGACTTGAACACAAGCTGAAAGTTTGTATCACTTAATCCCAAACTCTTGGTTTGCTTGCTCATTTCCCATAGACCATCTGTCCTGAGCTTTAAAGACGGATACAGAGCATTTATTGGGACCTGCATTGCACAGGAGAAGAAACTGCCCTGCACAATGCAGTAGAAGTACACTGAGAGAGCATCTCAGGTCTCCTCATTGATCTCAATTTTTTAAGTCCCCTGTTGGTTCACTGGGGCACTCAGTGCAGCAATACCAAGGAATCAGATCTGCAGATAACCAGAGAAAAAGAAGCACTGGAGCACTCTAAATACAAGATGTTTTAATACAGTTGAGTGTATTCATGTTGATCATATGAACAACTGGTTAGTAGCAACAGAGAAATACCTTTTTTTAATTAAAAAAAAAAAAATTATATATATACATACATATATATATATATATATATATATATATATATATATATATATAAATAAAACATTGTTTTAATGAAATTGTGTTGGGTCATTAGTATTGACTGATCATGATTTTATACCAGGAGCAGTGGTCATTCTGGAGTTGTGTACAGGGGCATATATTCACCTTTTGCTACCAACGTGCTGTTCATATGATCAACCAGAGTATACATAACTGTTTTAACATTTCTTGTATTACTGAATGGAACATACTAAACCTGTGAGTGCTTGTCTGTGTGCTTCTTCTCAGATCTCAAGATAGGACAACAATCTGGTGATTGTTTCCATTTAAATGACCGTTTTATTTATTTACAGTTGCTTAACAATGTAGTGCTCAGCCCTCCAGCACCCAAAGGGTTAAAGGAGCAGTAAACTTTTTTTAATGAAAAAATACTTATTGTATGACTTTTCCTGTTGAGCAAAACAGGAGTACTCACATTGCTAATATCCATAGTTTGAGTTATTTCAGTTTACATAAGTGCCCTCTAGTAGTCAGATTCCAGTTGCTTATTTAGTTCCTTTCTATGGCAAAGGTGAGTCATTGACAAACCATTTTCCATAGAATGTTATGAATACTGCCGAGCCATGCTGCCAGTCGGAACCTTCTCCCTCCCCACCCCTACACTACACTGTAACGTGACTGTACAAGGGAACGGTGTCCCTGAAATATTTTTAAAATGTTGGCAAACATGACGGATTAAATGGAACTGGAACTAGGGGGGGGGGGGCGTAGTAGGTATTCTCATGTGCTCTTCAGCTTTGCAAATAAGCTAAGCGGAAATCTAGCAATGAGTGAAACTAAGATTGAACCAATAGATACAAAACTACGATTTCATACAGACCTTTGTGTCATTCATTGGTTACATGTAATTGAATCCTTTTCCAGTTAACTCCTACTCGCACATCTGTTTTGGATCAGTAGATTCCGGTTTGTTACTGGTCTTGTCTCTGATTTATTTGCCACGTGTGTAATACAATTGTCATTTTAATTCTTTGATACATTATATTTGGGACCATATACAGAACTCTAGAGGTGCAATTCTGGAGCAAACCCACTGAAGCAAAGGTAACAAATAAACATTCCGAAGTTTCCAAAGATTTAAATGGGGTTTTTAACCATTTGAATGCTAACTGAATGCTGACTTCTCTAGCATTAACCCCTTAAGGAGCGTGAAAATCTGAGGTGGATTTCACTTAAGGACCGGAGCAATTATGAGCTTTTTGACTGTGTCTTTGTTCAACAATGTTTCCCTCTAAGTACTTTATTTTACCCATGAAAATTATATACCAATTTTTTACGCACAAATAGGGCTTTCATTTGATACCACAATTACATGGATAGCCTACCATTTATTTTAGTAAAATTAAAGAAAACTGTAAAAAAAAACCAAAAAAAAAACTTTTTTTTTCTCTTAGGATCTTTTGGGCACAATGGGTTAAATTTTTATGGACACTGCATGAAAGGTATGACTGGTCAGTCATACCTACAAAATGGGCAGTTTTAAGTGGGCACTGTCCCCCTGGGTGACAAACCCCATGTCCTTTTTTCCCACCCTATTTTCCCACTTTTTTATTGATGATGTATTACATGGCTCCACAACAATCACACTCCCAATTTTGGTTATTGACATTTTTTTTTTTTAATTAAATTTTAGCATGTCAAAAATGGACCTGCATTTAGCCAGCCTCCAGCACAGCAGAGGTTAATACCACCAGCTGCTGCTTTTTCTTTAACCACTAAGTGTCTCCTCTCTGCTTCTCTGTCCCTTACTTTCATTGAGAATGCCAGTACATGTGATCGCTGCTGCAGCGATCACATGACCCGGCACAACTGAGAAGGGCTGAGACTGAACTCCGGTACCGGAGAGCTCAGTCTCAGCCTGGAATGAATGATAGCAGCGTGCACGGAGGCACGCTGCTATCATTTAACCCATGACTGTCCTGGACCATCATGGGTCCTTAACTTCTTTCAACCCATGACAGTCCTGGACCGTCATGGGTCGGTAAGTGGTTAAAGAGGTTAGTTAAAAAAAAAAAATCAACATTTAAAGGGACCCTGTTACCTAAAACTTCTTTGTGGGGTTTTTGTTCAAGAGGATTCAGAATTATCTATGTTTTATGTTATTTTTTTTTTAAGCTAACTAGATTTTGAGATATTTAGATTTACAAATTATGCCAGCTAATCCACTTCCTGTCTTAGCCCTCCTTTACTTTCCCACTCGCTGACCCTACTTAGCGGTGTACTGCCTCCCTCCCTTATCCTTGAAAGGGTTAAACCGACAGTCACCCTCCATTTTGACTTTAAATATTCTTCAAGTGCATAGTACGTATAGTGAACATTGCCTACATCAGTTTGTTGTTTTTCTTGTTTGGATTTTTTTTTTTGGGGGATGAAATTTTTTAGACACTTTTATGTCTGTCACAGTGAGCTCGTTCTGTTGGTTTGCGAAGAGCTTTCTGTTAAGGACTGTTAAAGTAGGGACAGTGATATAATGTTGTACTATCCCTTTAGCAGAAAGGTCTGCCTCTACTACAGCATACACAGCAGAAATAGCTCGACACTGTTTCACTGTCCCTGCTTTTTATAGTCTCTGACCGAAAGCCCCCTGTAAACAGAAATTCAATACGATCCCTGTCAAGGATAGAAATATGTGTGTGTGTGTGTGTTTAAGTTAAGATGGAAACAAAAATATATATAGGCAATTTGACTTTACATATTATACACTAACAAAAGATGCATAGTGTTGCCCGTGTGAAAAGGTCAAGGGAGAGATTACACTGTCTGCAATGCCCATTAATGAAGACATTTGTATGGCAGCAGAGAATGGGCTGTTCTTCCTGTAGTACAAAAGTGAGACGTGAGTGACGGGCTGCATGAGGATGATAGTTGTTGTACCAATATATGGGTGAGGATGATGAGAGCTGTACTGCAATTAAAGATTCACACATGTCTTAAAAGTGAAATGGTGAAGGGAGAGATTCCACTGTCAGCAACCCCCAGCAATGTAGACACTTTCCATAGCAGCAGGGAATGGGCTGCTTCCTGCACTGTTGAGGGTGGGACATGTGTGAACGATTATCAGTAACTGAAGTACAGGTGACATCACCCTTAGTCATATGTTGGGTAGTTAAGGACAAGAGGAGTTGTAGCAATGTATGAGTGAGGAAGATGTGAGTTGTACTGCAATAACAGTGCCTCACACGTGTTCAAAGATTTTTGCCAATGGATGAGTAATGAGTAAAAACTGTGTGTCTTTCTCACAGAGCCACGTGTGGTGCACTCGAACAATGATGATAGCCAGACAGCCCTGATTTAATTTATGTGGTATTTTTCTTATAACTTTCCGCAGGATCTGTATTCATCAAAACATGACATAACAAAATATTGCTTATTTAAGTTTTAATAAAATGTTTTATTAAGTACTAGTTGAACAGCCCGTGTACACAGGCCACAGTGCCAGGCAGCAATGGCTGTGGCGCAGTCATGTGTAGTACAGACTGCCCGCGCTGCGGCTGATAATGGGGCGGGGAGCTCTGAATTCAGACTGTAGCAGAAGGTGCGCAGAGAGGGCTACAGTCTGAATTCGGAGCACCCCGCTCCGTTATCAGCCACGGCACGGGCAGTCTGTACTGAGCATGACTGCAGCGCGCACAGCCGTCTGTACTGTGCATGACTGTTTCTGACAAACATACATTAGCAAATTATTATATAGGATCTGTGAGTGAGCAGCTTGCTTTCTATTTCAATGTTTTGTATGCACCCGGCATTGATAAAGATATAGCAGTTTATGTGATTGCCAATCCCGGCATGGAGTTAAGATGGAAGAAGCTAACCTATATTTCTGAGCTTTTTATGTGTTAAAGTGAGAACTTAATTATGGCTTTAAACGCATTTTTTTATATTGAATTTCCATAGATTTTATTCATTTTGTGCATGATTGGATACCTCTTTGTTTCACTTGGTATGTTGCAAAGCTCGTGTCACTTTTTTTTTCCAGATACATTTGCTTATTGGTGTTGAACTTTTCATCTTATATTTATTCATTATTGAATTTACTGGGTTTACAGTATCCGTATCACCTGATAAGCTAATAACCCCCAGGCATTTTGCTTTTTTTATACTCCTCTCCTGCTCTGCTACAGCATTGGGAAAACACCACCAGCAGTCGATCCTCATATTTCTAGACTTTTTAAGAGTACAATGTTGCCAGTTATGGACACCTCCTCATCATTCCCATCATTCACTTCAATTAGTTTGTCATGCACCCCCAATTCAAGATCATCATCACAGCCGTGTGTCCAGGGGTGCTGTTAAATTCCCTATAAATAAGACTATTATCTGAATGTTCCCTTCCATGCAGATCATTAACGCTTCCTTCTTTTTGCCTTTAAAGACCAGATTTTTCATAATCGCTATCCGGGTGAGTTTTATTAAAACATCCTTCATAGGAGGCCCTGCAGCTTCAGCCTCAGATGTGCACATCCATACTGGATCAGCACAGTTGGTGTTCAGTTTCAAGCAATCCTTTCTGGTTCTGTCCCAGCATGAGATTAGACACTCTTCAGGGAACAGGTCTTTTCAGACCTGAAAATATTCAGTTGTCTCTTCTAGTGTCATAAGGCTTAATTTGCTCATCAACAATGGTGGATGAGTCCATGAATGTGCTTGGGTATCTGGATTCTGCCATGGAGGCAGTTCCCTTTCCCCAGTTACACACTGTGGAACTGCAGCTGGAGACTCTTAGGAATTGGTCCAGACAGCAGTGACATCTCTCCAACGTCATGTCATTCCAACCAGACAAAGTCAGACCTCGTTGGTGACTTCAGCTATCAGATCTGACTTGGTTGACCACTAGTTATCCTAAACTGTGCTGTAGTCACAAAAGATGCCAGCCTTTTTGGCTGTGACAGCTCAGGGATTTTGGCGGACAAAGATAATCTTCTGTCTATCAGCATGTTGGTGCTTTGGACAATTCATCTTGATTTTCTGCATTGGCCCCAGCTTCTCCAGGGTTTGCCAGTGAGGATTCATTCTGATAATGAAGTGGCTTATGTTGGCTGACAAGGAGGGCAGCCACATGGTCAGATGTTCATCAGATTCTGGCTTCGGCGGAAGCTCATGTTACGGCCCTCTTGGACAATCACATTCCCGGGGTAGGCATTGTCCCAGCGGATTTTCTCAGCCATCAATGTCTGGATCTCTGGAATTTGGAACTAAATTAGATGGTGTTCAACTCCATAGTTTGGCTGTGGGGTCTTCAAGCTGTGAATCTGATGGCTTCTAGGTCAAACTGCAAGGTTCCCCTGTTTGCTCCAAGGCCTTGGGTCCTTTCTTTCTCTCAGTGGACTCGATGACCATTCCATGGCAGTTCCCTCTGTAGTAAGTGTTTCCTCTCTTCCCTCTGATTACTAGAGTGTTGAGGAAGGTCAGATGGAGCAGACACTTGTAATCCCGATTATCTCTTACTGGCTTCAACGGGTGTGGTTCTTGGATTTCCTCAATCTATCCTTTGCTGAGTTACTTTCTTCTACGCTTTCTGGATCTCTTGACTGATGGCCCTCTGTGGCACCCAGAGATGAATAAGTTAGCTTTAGTGGCTTGGCTCTTAAAGCCAGGATTTCTCTGATTCTGTCATCGCTGCTATGATGAAGGACTGAAAGCTGGTTTCAATAAAGCATATTACAGGGTTTGAATTTTTTTTTACAAATACTTGGGGAATAATGGTCACAGCCACATCCCTCTAACCATTCAGCTATTTTGTATTTCGGCCATTTTTCAGGATGGGCTCCAGAAAGGATTCAGTCTTGGTTCTATCAAGGTCTAAATTTCTGCCCTACATGTTCTTATTCATAGTCATATTGCATCATTGTCAGATGTGCAAACTTTTGTGCAAGTGGTGGCTCATGCCAACCCAACTTTTTTGGGATCCCACTCCCCTGTGTGAATTGATCCTGGTTCTAGGAATACTTCTGAAGGCTCCTTTTGAGTCTTCATCTTCGGTTTCCAGTTGGTTCAATACTCTTAAGATGGTTTTCCTACTTGAGACTGTGTATGGTCTGTATGTGGCTGAGCTACAGGCTTTGTTCTGTAAACCCCCTCTTTGTGATCTTTCATTCTGATAGGGCAGTTTTGTGAACTCCATTGGGTTTCTCCCCAAGGTATTTTCCGAATACCACATTAATTAGGAAATTGTTCTTCTTTCTCTTTGTCCAGCTCCATCTAAAAGAAGGGAGCAAGGGATGTGGTGTGGTGCTTGAAATACTATGTCCATCACACAGAACTATTCCGAAAATCGAAATAATTGTTTAATTTCAACAGGCCAAGCTGCATCTAAGATGATGGTGGCTTATTGGATCAAGACAACCAATCGCCGTGCTTATATCTTTAGAAGAATGCCAGTGCTCTTTAGGGTCACTGTTCTTTCCATCATAGTGGTGGATGCTTCATGGGCCTATAAGAACCAGACCACTGTGGAGCAGTTGTGTAAGGCAGTGGCATAGCCATCCCATCACACATTTGCTAAACACTACCAAATAAATCTTCTAGCTTCTGCTGAAGCCAGTTTTGGATGGAAGGTCCTATCGGTCATTGTGCCTGTGTAGGTGTCTTTTTAGTCTTTACTTCCCATAACCTTTTTATTGTTAGTTGGTTTGGTGTGTAGGTGTCCATTGACACCTGAGGTTCATTTTTGCTTCATCTCTGTTAAGACTGTTTTTTGTTTTATGGGGTTTGCCTCCCTTTCTTGAATCTTGGTGGCATAGCTTTGGGATATCCCCTTGGTTCCTGTGTTCTTCAGTAGATGAAAGAGAAAAGCAGTTTTTTTTCCTCTTCTAATTCTCTTTTTTTATTTAATTACCAGTATATCCTTTTCTCTTGGTCCATGTGGACAGACAGGACTTCCCTGTCAGAGAATAACAAATTGTTTGAGTTCCAGGCAGTGGGTTACTTTGAGTTCTCTGGTTCCCACCTTCCTGTCCTGCTTTTATCAGTCTTTGCTATGCATTAAAACTGAACATGTCTGGTGGGGGTAAAGTGGAGTAGGGAGGGAGGCTCCACCTCTAGAGAGCTCTTTGTAGGCAAGCTCCCTGCCATTCTATGGGAGGATACTTTACCCCATGGTTCCTGTGTTACACATGGACTAAAAGAAAAGGAATTATTGGTAAGTACACAACAACTTTTAAAATTCTATGTCCTGTTTCTCAGCAATTTTCTTTTGTACACAATCCTGATTCTGTGCAACTGTCTGACACCACAGTATTGAACTATATGGTGTTATTTGACTGCAACTTTTGTGTGCATAAAACTTGTTTGATTCTTACATCGTTACCTTGATTAAGGTCATTCAGTCTCTAATGTGTTCTTTCTGTGTTGCAACCTTGTGGCCTGGCTCTGTGAATGCATAGACCTCCCCAACAAGGAAAACACTGGATTGCCTCCTCCTTACATTAATACTAACTGCTTATGAAAGATGCGTACAGCAGAGCTGCATAAGCAAAGTAGAGCAATTATGAGCAACTGTTGGTTCTCCAGCTTTTGTGCAGTTCCCATTATGTTCAGCCAGGCCACTGGGAAAGGTAGTGGCCAGCTTATGAGGCTGAGAATTCTAATCAAAAAAGAATTTATGAGCAAAATAAGGCCCACCCTTGTCCTAGGGTTTTTGTGATTTCTATGGAGCCTTACAATATGCATCATTTATAAGTATGTGCTATTAAACCGCTGAGGTAGCAACTCTGGATCTGAGATGGAATTATTGTTTCCATAGCTTAGAAAAGAGGCTCTCAAACTTTTTTTTCTTCAAATTAAATCCCAGTGGAACAGTAGTAAAACTTAAACTGTTGTTTTGGGGCTTCACAGTGCAGCCTTGATCTGATTTTTACTAAGCCTGTTCCCATAGGAGCAAACATAGTAAAACACAATTTCCCTATAAAGTGTTAACAAATTGACTTAGTAGTCATAGACCAATCAGATGCATATATTTCTATATTTTGCACTGTAACTGCAGTTGCCTGTGTTTGCTAAGCTCAGTATTAGGTATGCATTTAGTTCATGCTTCCTTAAAATAAACAGTAGGCTTTATCAGTCTGAACGAGGGTGCCCATAGAGGACCGGCCCATGGCCCTTCAAAATAATGTTAACATTTTCAACATGCTAAAATGTTTCTGTCCAGATACAGACTACAGCAGAGTTCAAACAAAACAATACAGTAACTAACTAAACTTACACATACCTAGATATGTCCCTCTGTGAACCGTTTGATTAGGGGTGGGCAAAAAGTGTTAAAAAATATCCTGCATGACTTTTCGCGATAACTTGCCGATTTTTCGCTTTTTCTGCATAAGTTTTTGATTCAAAAATGTCCTCCTTTTCGCCTATTTAACACATTTTACGCCTATATTTCCTATAGGTACTACATTTACCACTGTAATATTACTTCTTCTGAGGGCTGAAGTTTAGAAATAAGTGGCTGAAAGTCAAAGTTGTGAGTCCTACATCAACATATAGCTTGAAAAATGTGTTAGCATGCAGAATGCATTTGTCTTTTGCCCACAACACTAACTTCATGATGATGTCAAGTAATAAAAAAAAATAAAGTGCAACCTCCAATGTGGCAGATGGGTATTGTAGTGGTGGTGGTGGTAGGGGACTGACATGGTGTGATTTGTGTATGTATTTTTACCATTGTCACAAGCTATTCTCTTTCTCAGATTATTGACACACATTACTTGGTCATAGCAGTGGTCCCAAGTGGGTTAGATGGTGGCAGCCTTCTTCACATCCCTCCTCCACCTCCTCATCTGTTCTGCTGTTAATATATTTGTCATGGCTTTGTCTGTCATGTGTAGTTTCTTTCACCTGATACTCAGATTGTATGAGATGTTCGTCTCCCAACATTGCTGCTTGATGACTGATAGGGTGACTGTGTGCTTTTTGACATATGTGGCTTTCCAGGGTCAGACTTTCCAATGGCTTACTCAAACAATTTATAGACATGCACAGTGCTCCTTAAAAGTGGTGGAAGATTCAGCCTTTGACTTTTTGCTAACCTTATAGCCATGTCATAATCCTCACTCTCCGCTTCATCTTTATCTGAAAAAGAGAAGGATGCTGGAGGGATATATTCTAGATCTGCATCATCATCAGTCATCATTAGGTCATCCTCAGCAGCATCAGCATCACCTGCCAATTCTTGCCCACTACTTTTAGAGGTCTCAAACAATTTATTTGTACTTTTACTGTAGCAAAGTTTGCTACTACTTTGAGCATGGGTGTTCTGGTGCTTGTTTGTCTCACTATCTGATGCAGCAGGCGGTTCAGCTGCTACACCTTCCTCTATTATGCTACTGCCAGTATCATCAACACTTGAATGCGACTTGTCATCATCTTCAGTGTTCTTCTTATATGGTTCTTTATTTCTACTGGCACTGGTGGTGCTGGAACTAGTTTTGCTGGGACCTTGACAAACTGCATCCTCCCTTTGAGTAGGGGGAGCATCATCATTGATTGCACACGATACAGCAACTGCAGTTAGTTTTTGAAGTACTTCTTTACTCTCTGTTGGGGACCAGGAACCAGACAGGACACAAAATGTAAAAATGCAAAACACCTTTATTGAAATAACAAAAGCAAACAAAGCAAAATCGTGATCCAGAAGCGTAAACTAAAAGACAAGCCGGGGTCAGGAACCAAGACAGGTACTCAGCCAAGCCGGGGTCAGGAATACAGAGATCAGAGAAGTCAGGAACAAGGCCAGCAGTCAGGAATCAGAAGGAACCTCAGAGGAAGCCAGGTCATACTGGTAATCAGCAACTCAGGATAACACTCTTGCTCCACAATCAGACACAAGGGGAATCAGGTAGTGAGCCAAGCTGCTTTAAATACCTTGGGAAGGTTGGCTGTTGAATGATAGCAGTCAGGTGAGCAAACACAGAGAGGTCAGCTGATTAAGCCAGCTCAGCAAAGGAAAGGCAGCAGTAATGGATAGCAGAGAAATGGATTAGCTCAGACAGCAGAATCGAGTAGCAAAGATCAGCCAAACCTTGTCACTCTCGTGTCCCTGCACTGCTCCACCCCTTCCCCTTGTGCTTTTGCTGGACATTATGCAACTGTGTTTTTTTACTGTATGGTACACAACACAACTGATGGAGCTGTATGATGCCTTGCCTAAGCCCAGTCAGCTCTCTGTCACTGTCACCTAATATATTTAGTTCTTTATTTTTTTTATTTTATTTTTTTTTTTAAGTTGATCACCCTGTTGTCTTATCACAGTCTGTCCAAAAAAATAATTCCTGAAACACCAAATCAACAACTTCTTTCCCCAGACTTCCCCACCCAGCACATAGACAATAACTGCAAGATCAGCAAGTAAATAGCTCCCCAGCTGCCTGTGTCTTGCCAGTCAGTCACATGGAAGTTTGGAGTATTTGGGGTCAACCTCCTTTGTCCCTTCTTCTCTCCAGAGCGCCCCACTAACTTTCCTAATAAACACACAGAACAAATGTCCTACTAAAAGATTCCCTAAACTAAACTTCAATTCCCCTCTGTCTTCTCTACCTCAAACAAGGTGCTGCTCTCTCCTCTCACAAACACAGAATGGCATGCTGTGAGATCTACAACCTTTTATATGGCTGTAGAAAACTTTCGTGTGGTGGAGAAAACATTTTCTTCCCATTGATTTCAATGGGTGAAAAAGTCAGGAAAAAGCAGAAAAACAGCACTTTTCGCACAAAATTATTCGCCATTCGGAAAGTGCCATTATTTGCCTATTTCAGTTTGAGGTGAAAATTTTCACCCATCCCTACTTTTGACTACTAAAGATGTCATTAGCATCGAAGGGGGTTAAACAAATTAAGAGCCAAGAGTATAATTCCAAAAGCATAGTTCCATTTTAATTATGGACATTTTATTTGCTGATGTATGCCCTTAATATTTCTCTCTTTTCTTTATCTTTTTCCTTCTTACTTAACTCTTCTTGAAGTATTTATTATTCATTGTTTTTGTGTATCTTCCTGCATTTACTCTGGTAAACATGTCTCTTCTGCATAATTTGACATATTTATTCAACTTTCTGAGCACATTTAATGTAGTGGCTGCTGGCAAGAAGATAGGTCCTTGAGAAGGTTTACATGAAAAAAATATATTAAAGTTATTTGTTCATACCAGATGTAGTCTCATACACATGCCATATACCTTTTTGCCAGATCAAGTAAAGATTAAGTGATCAGTGTATCTGCACATAACTGGTATAGTCAGAAAGGAGAGGACAAGAAATTCTTTCAGCAACACAGAGCAGGGCCATATGATCATTATCTCACTGCTGCATTGTCACACTGCCATATTCACACTATCACAAAAAAACACTGCAAAGCACTGCCTTGTAGACCTCGCTAGCATTCATTGGTATAAAAGTCCCAAATAAATCAATGGGAATTTTCATTTCTCCCCTTTGATACAGCTGGTTTGCTCCAGAATTGCAACTATACTTTTCAACATTTAATGGTTAATATGCAACTAGTACATGTTCATAAGAGCCTAGAGGATTTCGGTAGTCTCATTACATAACTGTCCCAGCAAAAGGTGTAAAGTAGAAGTTCCATATTAAGATGCAATGTGATCCCTCAGGCCCCTCTGCGGGATCCAGAATGCCTCCTGTGATCTAGCCTTACGTGTAGTGGGAGTATTCTACTGAATGAAAATCAATGCCACTAAAATCCTTTTACTACTGTTTGTATGCCGCAGAAAATGTATGCTTAACTAAAAATAAAAGAAGAAACTGTCTCATGGCGGAGGAATCTGTCCATGCCAGTCACATCCCAGGGCGGAAGTAAAGAGCAGATATTCAAATTTTCTCCATAATTTCTTTCCAAAACATGGAGGGGTAGAATTTTGATAGATGTGGCTTCGTCCCCATGCCACTCTTTTCAAAATCTCTGCAAGGAGTTGGTCCACCCTCATCTTCTCCACTTAAACAAAGTAAAAAAAAAAAAAAATCTATCTATAGCAAACATAGAAAAACCTATTTTTCATAGGCCCTTCTCTGCATATGGTTACTTAACTCCAATTGGCTTGCCTTTGTTTCTTGCCTATATACTTGTAATGCCATTTTCTCAATAAAAATTAGTTTGAAAAGAGATAGTGAAACCCACCTACATGCAAATTGTATATGTATTATGCGCTGCTCTGAATAACACCACCTCTGCTTTACACTGATACAAAACCACCTATCCTGTTGTACTCACATACCACATCTGCGTTACCGGTAACTTATAGTTGCTAAAATCAAGAGGAGAAAGCGAAAAGCTTGATTTTCTCTGTGTCCTATCTGTAGCAGTAGACCAATGGGTATTGACTCTACCTCCCAGCTGGTAGGACCAATTAAAATTATAAAAACCTGCTCATCCTGAATCTCCCAAGTTATTTTGGTCCAACCAAGCTGGAGAATGGAGTTAAGGTACTTTCTTTTGTGTTTTTACCAGCAAAAAGACATGGATTTTTATGCACACTGCCAATAGAAGCAGACTGCATCTAATTTTGTCAGTGGCTGTATTGAATCAGATACCTTGTAAGTTAGGGTCGCATGGGTCCTTTCAAACAGCACAATTTAGCTTGAGAGGCTGGTGGGCATTGGCAGGAAGACTCACCAT
Source organism: Rhinophrynus dorsalis (assembly GCA_037306005.1). Taxonomy (NCBI): domain Eukaryota; kingdom Metazoa; phylum Chordata; class Amphibia; order Anura; family Rhinophrynidae; genus Rhinophrynus; species Rhinophrynus dorsalis. The sequence continues at coordinate 166,154,644 of CM074718.1, forward strand.
TTTGGCACCTTCTGGGTCCTGTATAGAGCACTCGTTCAAGGAGGCAGCTACAGAGGTGCCCAGAAGTCAGCCAGCTGCTTCTTGATGCAGACAGGATGTTTGGAAGTGTGCATTCCTTCGTTGGAAAAGTCTGCCCAGAAACCCAAAGCCTGCGCTGGCTGTGACAGTAAATTGTCTCCATAAGACTCCTCCAAGCTTTGAGTGGATTGTTGTCATGCCGATGCTCTCTGCAGGCCTGTGTGCCTTCTTTACGGTCTACTGCTAGCTTCTTCCTCTCTATGGCCTCTACTGCATCCACGCTTCGTTCTGGCTCCCGTTTCCATTTTTGGCCTCTACAGGGCTAGATTTCAGCACTATCAGACGCATTATTATAACGTCTCTTACCCAAGCCGTGTTACTGTGTCTTGTGCCAGAATCCTTTGTTTCCAGACTCGGAACGTTTCAGACCACTCTTTTGCCTGCCTCCTTTTGTTTGTTCCTGCAGTGTATGACCCAGACCGCACCTGACTGTTCTAGGCCAGCCTCCATCGTATGTACAGTGGATATAAAAAGTCTACACACCCCTGTTAAAATGCCAGGTTCTTGTAATGTTAAAGAATGAGACAAAGATAAATCATGTCAGAACTTTTTCCACCTTTAGTGTGACCTATAACGTGAACAATTCAATTGCAAAACAAACTGAAATTGTTGAGGGGGAAAAATAAAAAACTCACAATAACCTGGTTGCATAGGTGTGCGCACCCTCTTATAACTGGGGATGTGGCTATGTTCAAAATTAACCAATCACATTCAATCTCATGTTAAATAGAAGTCATTACACACCTGCCATCATTTAAAGTGACTCCGATTAATCACAAATAAAGTTCAGCCGTTCTAGAAGGATTTTCCTGACGTTTGCTTGGTTGCATCTCAGAGAAAAAGCCATGGTCCGCAGAAAGCTTCAAAAGCATCAGAGGGTTCACATTGTTGAAAGATATCAGTCAGGAAAAGGGTACAAAAAAATTTCCAAAGCATTAGCTATAACGTGGAACACAATGAAGACAGTCATCAAGTGGAGAAAGTATGGCACAACATTACCAAGAACTGGGCTTCCCTCCAAAATTGATGAGAAGACGAGAAGAAAACTGCTCAGGGAGGCTTCCAAGAGGCCTACTGCAACATTAAAGGAACTGCAGGAATTTCTGGCAAGTACTGGCTGTGTGCTTCATGTGACAGTAATCTCCCATATTCTTCAAATGAATGGGCTATGGGGTAGGGTGGCAAGACGGAAGCCTTTTCTTCCAAAGGAAAACATCCAAGCCCAGCTGAAGTTTGCAATAACAAACATCAAGTCCCCCAAAAGCATGTGGGAAAATGTGTTATGGTCTGATGAAACCAAGGATGAACTTTTTGGCTATAATTCCAAAAGGTATGTTTAGCACAAAACACTGCACATCACCCAAAGAACACCATACCCGCAGTGAAGCATGGTGGTGGCAGCATCATGCTTTGGGGCTGTTTTTCCTCAGCTGGAACCGAGGCCTTGGGGAATTATGATGAGTTCCAAATACCAGGCAATTTTGGCACAAAACCTTCAGGCATCCGTTAGAAAGCTGAAGATGAAGAGGAAGTTCACCTTTCAGCACGACAACGACCCAAAGCATGCATCCAAATCCACAAAAGCCTGGCTTCATCAGAAGAAGATTAACGTTTTGGAATGGCCCAGCCAGAGCCCAGACCTGAATCCAATTGAACATCTTTGGGGTGATCTGAAGAGGGCTGTGCACAGGAGATGTCCTCGCAATCTGACCGATTTGGAGCAAAGAAGAGTGGGCAAATATTGCCACATCAAGATGTGCCATGCTAATAAAGTCCTACCCAAAAAAGACTGATCGCTGTAATAATATCAAAAGGTACTTCAAAAAAGTATTAGTTTAAGGGTGTGCAAACCTATGCAACCAGGTTATTGTGAGTTTTTTATTTTTCCCACTCAACAATTTCAGTTTGTTTTGCAATTGAATTATTCACATTAAAGGTAGAAAAAGTTCTGACATGATTTATCTTTGTTTCATTCTTTAACATCACAAGAACCTGGCATTTTAACAGGGGTGTGTAGACTTTTTATATCCACTGTATCGTCAGTGTATGACCCGGACTGCCTCAGACTACTCTTCTGCCAGCCTCCTATATTTATTAACCCTACCTGTGTTTGACCTGGGCTTCCTCACAATTCTATTATCAGCTGATTTTGTCTATTGATACCTACATGTGTATGACCTGGGCTTCCTGACCAATCTATTGCCAGCTGTTTTTTGTCTTTGAATCCTGCCAGTGTACAACCCGGACTGCTTCACCATTCTACTGCCTACCGATTCTGTCTTTGAGCCCAGCTGTGTATGACTCTGATAGTTCCTAACATCTCTCTGTATCTTCTCCAGTGTTCCATCTCTACTGGGGGACCTACCAGTTTCTTGCATCCTGAGTGAGTATCATTATATCCTGTTCGATTGTTTATTTCTCCCTGAATATTGCTTAGTATAGTTTGTCTTGGTAGGGGTTATCCGGGGCCATCCTCAAGCTCCTCTTTTGGAGACCACAACATCTTGCTTCACGACTAGCGCCTATAGGCGGCTTAGCCACAGCACAACCCCATCCTTGGAAACCCCACTCCCAAGCACCACACACAAGCCTCGCCCTCTAGCAACTTGCTCAGTTATCACTTGTTGGAGGAGTCTACTTTCTACTCTCCTTGGTACTCCTGTCCTCACCAGTGATAGAGCTTCCTCACATTACAATTGTATGGTGGATGCTTGCAGGCAATGAGATCCCTTCCCAATTCAACGATTTTTTAGGATTGATGAAAACTTCCAGGAAATAGTTCCAGAGAAAAATGTAATTTTCAAAAAAAAAAAAAAATTCCAATGAAGTGAGGCTGGTCCCATCTCCATTGGGATACACTGTAGAGTTTCATACTGTCCCTACAACTGGAAGATTGAGGATATAAAGTGGACATCCTCAGCAGCAAGACAGACCCAAGGGAATGGTCCGAAAGAAGAGATTTATCAGGACCTAGAATCAGTTCTAGGAGTCCTTACAATCAATCTAGGGCAGGATGCTTTTAAATTCAAGTGGGATTTTCAGCTGGGCCTATCTTTGCCTACATGTCAGCGGATAAGGATCCTCCTCTAAGCATCAAGGCGCATTCAATACAACAGTATCTACTTCATAGAAACAAAAAGCAGTGGCTACGCCTGAAGACATCTGAAAAAGCAGCAACTTGAGCATCTATTTCAATATTTAATAAACATTACAAACTAGATATTGAAGCATCAGCTGAAGCAAGATTTGGGAGGAAGGTAATTCAGGCAGTGATTCCTGATTAATGGTAGGATCTTGCATTTTCTCTTTCCCTCTCCTTTTTATGGAACTGCTTTGGTAAGTCCCGTTCATCTATTGCCGTGGATTGGACACAGAGGAAAAGGTGAAATTTACTCACAAACATTTAGTTTTCATCCTTGTCCTTCCACGGCACACCTCCCTAAAATCCTTAGCTACAGTAAGGGAATGTTCTTATCGCTCTTCTTAGAGCATATTTTTTTTGCTACGCAGAAGTTTAAAGGGATAGTAATACTTTGTTTTATCTTTATTTTATTTTGTAGGCATTAAAAAAATATGAAGAATGATATGTCTTATCTCTCAAACCTTTATGGTTTGAGAGATATTCACAAGCAAAGTTTCCCCTCCCGCCCCTTTTACCTAATGTAAGCCATCTCTTCTCAGATGGGGAATCTAGTTGTAAGACCAGACAGATAACAGCAGGGGACAATATTCTTACAATGAAAACAATGAAAGCCCTGCCCCCCTTGACAAGCTTTTCAGGTTTTTCCCTTATCTTAAATGAAGATTGTCCCTCTCTGCAGTCTACCTGGGCACCTCCCTTCTGCTCTGGCTGAAAAGTCTTACATCAGTTAAAAGGGCGGAAGGGGGACACTTTGTCATTGAATTACTCTTTATCTACAACTCTGACAGAATTGAAATGACACTCTCCAAGGTCCAGATACTATGAAGAATAATTAGAGCTGCTTTTATTATGAAACATTACTATCCTTTTAAAGTAAACTTAGCAAAGTATTCTGAGGTTCATATGTATAAGCATGAATTACTAACTTTTTCTCTTATACAGCTTGGACAATAGTATAAATGGGGAGATTCCGGATGAGCAGGTTTTATAATTTGAATTTGTACTACCAGCTAGGAGGCAGAGTCAATACCAATTGGTGCACTGTTGTGAAAGGACACAGTGAAAAACAAACAGTCGGTGAGTAAATTTCACCATTTTGTTCACATTAAAGGATAAGCGGTGAGGAATGAATTCTGGGTAGAAAATAGGCAGGATTTATACGGTCTTACAAGTATGCATTAATAGAACTGACTTTTGGTGTCCGTGAGGTATTATACCCACTATTGTCCATAAAGTATCAAAGATCATCATAGTTCTCATGAAAGGATTACTCAACTCATTGGATTATGCCTAAACCTTCAGTAATTAGCCCAAACATATGATTCCATTAACAGTTTGAGTGCCAATGGCACGTGAAGCGTGTCCTTGATGAAGGAGCGCAGATTTTTTCTTATGCTTATAGAAGATGGTCTCTTATCACGATCCATCCAGAAGGTGTTGCTGCTATGAGAAAAGGACCTGTGACGTCCTGGCATGTGATGGAATTCTGGGATGGCAGCACAGCTGCACGCCGCACTGCCATCACAGAATGCTTTGGACTAAAATAATAAATCAATGGCGCGGTACTCTGGGGCTGCCCACCCTTAAACTGCCTGGTCCTAAAGGAGTTAATATATTGGTGTAGATAATTTCTTTACTATCCAATTTAATATGGTGTGTGTATATATTTATATTAATTTGGGGTATATATATATATATATATATATATATATATATATATATATATATATATATATACACATAACATTTTTAATAGATATACTTTTTTTTGTTTTCTTTTTTTAGTGGTAGTGTTAAATATTATGTTTATATATACACAGAAGGCATGTGTTTAGTCCACAGTTCTACTGCTCATTTGTCTGTTGACCAAGGAAGTTACTATTTTCATGCATGATTTATATCATGTGTATGTGACCTTTGGGTTCAGGAGCAAGAGAGCATAAGACCTCACTCGGAATATAGGCGCCAGTCCAAGTGGTGGTCATAGTATTTTGCTGTATTGCATGCTCACTGATTCACTTTATAAGCGGGTTATTGCATTTTTATATATTTCAATTGTGATTTTATATTGGGTTGCTTTTATACATTATGATTTTAGTTTTTAATAAATTGTTTTTTATTAATAGGTAACAATCATTGAGCAGAATAACTCTGACATAAATTATTTAGTAATACTTTTTTGTATGGTGCTTCAATTATTTTATATAATTATTGTATTTTGTTTTCTGTTAGTGGAGAAATTATTTCAATAAAGCAGTCAGTTTGCAATTATTTTTTTTTTGTTATGGGCTTCATTAAAAGGTTGATTTATTTTATCTTATTGTGTTTTAAAGGGTTTAACAAAGTTTTTCTTGTGTGAGCTGGCAAACTGTAGATATGTTTAATCTCTGCTTATCATGTTCCTTTTGGAAAACATCAGAGCTGTCTGAAGTTGAATGGATGTACTGCAGCCAAAGTAAACTGGGGTACTCTTGATTGCTGCATAGAGCGCACACACACGCAGTCACACACTTCCTTTAAAAGAGTCCATTATCAATGTCCTTTGACAGATCTAGAATTGGAACTGTATTGCCTAAATCTCCACAATGACCACCTCCCTCCACCCATCCTACCTTCCCACTTCCATATGTCTCCCCTTCTTTATTTCCACTATGATCCACTCTTGCTGTATAGTGATATATGTCTGGTTGATTAGAACATGTTCAAATGAGGAGAAACAAAAGAACTAGATCTCTTTGGCATGCACAGATGGATAGGATAGGAGTCATGTGTGGAATGGAAATGGGTGACCAGAGATCAGATTTTATATATTTTTTTAATACTTAGGTCTATTCTCAGTAAGCTAAGGGAATGCAACTCTGGAGCAAAACTGCCCCATAATAGGCAAATAAATATTCCCCAACTAATAGTTGATTTAAATGGTGCTTTTATCTCATTCAGTGCAAGTGAGGTCTTCATCAAATTGTGAAGCTCCATAATTGGAAGTTTTTATTTGTTCCCTATAAAACATTTGATTTGCTCCAGAATTGCACCTCTTTAGCTTACAGAATATGACCCTTTATAACATAAATTGTATCAATGTGTATATTCAGATTTAAGCAGTAATGAAAAAAGCCAATACATTCACTGGCACATTTTGCCTTTCCTTCTTTCAGGTGAACAGGAGCCAGCAGTCAGCAGTGATTCAGACATCTCTCTGATTATGGCAATAGATGTAGGACTTTCAGATGTGGATCTTTCTACTGATCAGGACTGTGAGGAGGTGAAATCATGAGCCGGTTTCTTGTTGCTGTTAGTAGGAAAGTAATAGGAGAAGACATAAAGAGATCAGCTCTCCTGGAGTTTGGACTATTCCAAAACCTAAAACCGAATCACCACCACCATACACCTCCAGTGCACTCCATTCTGGTCTGATCATGAAAAGCAATAGCTCCAGATGCCTGCTATCTTCAGCACAGTTTTTTCCCGTTGGATTTTCTGTTGTGTTGATATGGGAGCAATCCTCCTTGTTTCCTCACATGCGCAAGGCTTCTGGCTGCAGGCTTCCCCTATTGTGAATGGTGGACCTGGATTTCAAATTGAATCTTTGATGCTGTTTTTAAAAAGAGAGAGAAGAACTATATAAATATATATTTTTGTTTTGCTTTGTCAACCCAGTTTTAATTCATGTGTTTCGATCACAGATATATGGACAAATATTCATACCAACCATTTTTTTCCTTTCATTTCCCTGCCAAGTAAACAAGAAGTGATCAGGGTCATTGCCCTGCTCTTATCTGAAGCTCTGATTACAGCATGGGCAACAGTCCCAGATGCACTCAAGAGGAAAATGTGTTTTAAAGATACATGCCAATTGCATGTGACCTGGCGTTTTTCATGGACTGCATAAAGAATGTTAGGTACTTTATTCAATTAGTTTGCTGAGCTTCATGCCCAAAGGAGCCTCAAACACGTATGCATAGAGGGCCTTATATTCAAAAGAAAAGCCAAGAAAATTCTTGGGTAATTCAACTACACCATAGGGGAAGAAATAAACATTTCTGAAATCTCCATTGATTTACCTTAAATGGGGCTTTTAATCTCTTGAATGCTAGAAAGGAGCTTTCTAGCATTCAAGGGGATGGATCTCATTTAAATTAACCCCTTGAGAGCCACTCTGGCAAAAGGATTTTTTTTTTTTTATTTCCCCTATGGTGCATTTGGTTTGCCCCATAAAACCCAAAGAATCAAACATACACTCATTATCCCCAGCTATATGTTTTAGCAGCTTTGGTCAAAGTTCTGGTACAGTGTTTTAATTTAAATATATTAAAACTCTAGGGACCTTAGGGGTGCTATGCAATGCCTTGTCTGCTCCTCTGGTCCTTAACCCTTTGAGTGCCAAAGAGGTACACACCGCATTGCAAGCAATGCGTTGTGTACCTCTCTAGCACTCAAAGGGTTAAAGAGTTAAACAAATAAGGAAAGCTATTCTTAGAATATATGTAAAAGATGTATATGATATGAGAGATTTAATACAGATCAGGACAAAAGATTTTTAAAAATACACTGATTTTTGGTAAGGGTCTTTTTAGTTTACAGAGGAAATAAGAATTATGATTTGAAGCAGAAGTACCACTTAAAGGGATAGTAATGTTTCAAAATAAAAGCAGCTCCAATTAATCTTCATAGTATATGGGACATAGAGAATGTTATTTCAATCCTGTCAGAGTTGTAGTTCAAGAGTAATTGAATGTTAAAGTATCCACCTCCCGCCCCTTTTACCTTGTGTAAGCCACCTCCCCTCAGATGTGGAATCTGGTCCTGGGACCAGACAGCTCACAGCAAGGGACAATCATCTTATTGTGAGCATAAGGAAAACCCTGCCCCCATTGACAGGTTTTTCCCATATGCTAATTGAAGATTGTCCCTCTCTGCAAGCCATCTGGATACCACCTTTCTGTTCTGAGGTAAGCAGTGTTACATCAGTAAAAGGGGAGGGAGTGGGATACTTTATCATTCAGTTACTCTTGAACTACAACTCTGACAGTATTGAAATAACACTCTCCATGACCCAAATACTATGAAGATTGAGGTTGCTTTTCTTTTGAAGCACTACTGTCCCTTTAAGTTGTAAAAAAAAAAAAAATATCCCGAAACATATATTGCAGGGCATTTTCTTTGTTGTAAAATGAAGGTTGCCCTACTGGTAGGAAATGCCTTACTCAGTTTTATTGTGGAGAAAAAATGTCTGGTGGTGATGTGGCCATTGCTGCATTAACCCAGGGGTATTCAACCTATGGCTCTGGAGCTGCCTGAAACTGCAGCTAGCACTGTTCCAAACTGCCCACAGCAACTCTCATTGATGAGCCTTTTGTCATAGAGTGCACCATATGGTTGTAAGGGGAGTACAGGGATGAAGGATCTGTGGATGTCTGCTGTTAAAACTCTAATTTGAGGCATTATTCATCAAGCTAAGAGGTGCAGCTCCGAAACAACTGCTCCATGGGGGAGGAGGGGTGTCGGGTGTTAAAAGTGACATTGATTTAAATAAGAGTTAAAAGGCCATTTTGGGGAATTTTAATTTTGCCCCTAGTGCAGTTGGTTTGTTCCAGTATTGCTCCTCCTTACCTTGATGAATAATGCCCTTCGTGTTAACCCTTTGAGTGCCAGAGGGGCACTCAAAGACTTAAAGCGTCTTAGAGACGTATGCACAAATGAATATTGGAGTAGTTTTGGAGCAAACCAACTGCACTGTAGGGGGACAAATGAAAACTCTCCAATTTGTGAAGCAATGCCCTGGAGACCTCTCTATCATTCATTGGGTTAACCCTTTGAGTGCCAGAGGGGTACGGAACACATTGCAAAGCAATGTGTTCCATACCCCTCTGGCACTCAAAGGACTAAAAGACCAATTTAAATCAATACTTTGTCTGTATTTTGTATCTGCCCTCTATGGTGCAGTTGGTTTACCTTAGAATCATAACCATTTTCTGTTGCGCTTAAGGCCCTATTGGGATTTTGTTGGGGACTACAACTCTCATCATCATCCAACTAGCTACTGGGGATACTGGGAGTTGCTTGTCAACAACCTGTTGGAAACTACAATTGACTATCCATGGTCTGTTTAGCAGCATGTGTGTGGGCAGTAATATGAACTGGACTCTGTTGTTTGAAAGCATCATTACTATCCAGGAATCATTCTTAATTGTAAGAAAACTTTCCAAGTATAACTACCTGTAGTGATTTACATGTCTACTGGGAGTAGTCCCCAAAGCATATCTCTTCAGATACAGAATAGTTACAAGCAGAAGAATATGTATATATAGTTTGTCCGTATGACTTCCATTAGAGAAGCCTTATGACACTAATGATAAAGTACATGTTGATCTTACATATAAGAGCATGTTGTGACAGGCACATGTATTTGTAAAGGTTTCAATGTCATTGAAGGGGAAGTAACACTTAAAAATACTAGCCCCATCTACCATATTATGGTCAGAAAACCCTAATGGCCCTCTGATTTCTTTTTTTTTTCCTACCTCCTTCATTCAATATATAACATTTTCGATCATTCTTGGATGTGATGGGCTTAAAGGCAGACATGAGAGTTGCTAACAGGACCACAGGACACAAACAACAAAAAAACAGGAGCACAGGACCATCTAAGTGCACAAACTGTAAATCCACTTTAGCATGTAGCCCCAATTGATTCTGCTTACCAGACCACCAGTGAATCAAGACAATCAGTTGCTTGGGCAGTGTATTTTAAATATTGCAATTTTTAATAAATGGTATATACAGAAACTCCTGAATATTGTGGACAAAACCTTCCTTCTTGACTATGAGCTTTCAGTGAGGGATGACGTATACTGAATGTCTTGATTTACTGGTGGTCTATTAGCAGAATCAGTTTGGGGACTATTTGCAAAAGTGGCTTTACAGCTATTGATCTACACATAATCCACTAGTGTGGTAAGGGCAGAAAACCGCAAGATCTACATAAGAGAACTAGAGTGAATTGAAGAAACCACAAGAAAGTGCGTATTATTTGCCCATTAGGTCATTCTGGTACTGTAAATCTGTGAAAGTAATAAGGACAGTCGGGAGCAAATCCAGTTGTTACCATTGACTTTGTCAGGTGTGGATGTGAATTTGGATATATTTCACTATTCCAGTGCCTTATTTATTATATACATTTCACTTACTATAGCTCTCTTATAGTCCATAAGCACTAGAACACCTTTTTAGTGTATGCCACAGGACACAACCCCCACCAGCAGCACATGGTAATCTTAACCATTTAAAGACCAGAGGAGTGTTCAATTGTTCTGCAATCAGTTGCACACCCTTCTGGTCCTTAAAGGGTTAAAAAGGCTCATGCACACTCTGTTTAACTTTCAAGAAAACTGCCAACAACTGTCATGTCTGCCTCCATGGACAGACAACATGTTACCGCTTGTATTAAGGAGCAATGGAAAAATTAATAAAGACCATTAGGATTTTTTGTCCACAGTGTAAGTTAAGGTGGGGGGTTATCAGGTGGTGTTACTTCACCTTTAACAAGACAGAATCAGTTTGGTTGACAGTTCACTGTATTTTCCCTCTTTACCTTTGGTATCTTGACACAGCCAGAAGAGAATTTCCTGGTACTGATGCTGGTTATTTAGCCCCACCCTTCCAGTGACATCAGAAAGGAATGAGAGCCAATTATTGTGTGTCAAATAGCCAAAGTGCTCTACTTGTCTTGGACACTGCAGGAAATCGATAAGAATGGTAAACTTCTTTATCCAGATTTGAAAAACTTTTTACAGCAAATCGTGTATATATATATATATATATATATATATTATATAAAATGGGTGTTTTACATCCTGTTGCATTAAGAGAAACTTGTATTTTCAAACTAGTGATAGATGAAAGGGTCCATTTAACATCTGTGGGCATGGGGCTTTAGTATGTATTTGGTGTTACACAGAGTGATTGCTGCTGGAAACCTCTTTATCTTTTTTACTCCATGTCTAGGTTGCTGCTACATACAGGAATTATTTTCTCTATTATTAGTGTATCAGAAAGATGAACTGCTATGACATAACATGATATTTCATGTGTAAGATCAAAATCCTAGATATCATCTCTTAGCAATTTTTGTGCCGGAGAGGTATCCAGTGCAATGCATTGACTACCGCCCTGGCATGCAGAGGACTAACTCTGTGATAGGACATTGTGACCATAGACATTAATTGACGTGATTCACAAAGCAACACCATTGGGCTTATGCACTAAGTATAACTTGGAGCAAAACCATTCCAGAGAACAAATACAAATCCCTTTGATTTATATGAATGATAGGTTCCCAATGCATTGCTAAGCAATGCTTTTGAGCCTTCAAGCATTCAGAGGTTTAAAGCCTTATTTTTATTTGTCCCCTATGGTGCTGTTGTCGTGCTGCAGAATAGCTCTAATTGTTCTTAGTATATCAGCCTCAGTGTTTCTTACAGATTAATGTAGGATATGATGAATTATTTGAGTGGTGGAGGGATGTATCACAATGTGTTGGACACCCCATGATCTGCCTCTTAATAGATTAAACCTCTGTTTTTCCCTACAGGCCTTATGTCTACAAGGAAAGTCTTCTGTTATGCACTTTACTTGGTTTTACACCATCCGTGTGCAGGTTGATAGTCAAATGTCAGAAAGAGACTTTGCACTTCCACCCCTGAATAAATTTGGCCCAAATAAATACCCATCTGGTGACTATCTGCTCAAGTAGTGCTAGTCGCCAGAATAATTACCTGGTGTTTGAGAATTATACACTGTTCCCGGACTGACAGGCAGGAAACTACGCAGACATCTATCCATAGTGACGTCTGCTCTCCTGTGCTGTCAGTCCCAGCCGGTTCTAGGAGGCGTTGCTAGGAGCCGTTTGGCTCCAGAAGGGACTGACAGCGCAGGAGAACAGACATCACTATGGATAGATGAATGCTCTGTTTCCTGCCTGTCATTCCAGGAACAGTGTACAATTCTCAAACACCAGGTAATATTACTGGCGACTAGCGCTATTGAGCAGCTAGTCACCAGATGTGTATTTATTTGGGCCATATTTAGGGGTGGTAGTTCCGCTTTAACCATTTGAGTATCAGATGGGTCTCCAACACATTGAGACCTCTCTGGCACTCAAACAGTTAAAGGAGAACTAACATCTTCTGATAGTAAACCCTGCTTACCTTAGTATGACAGGAATATTCTAATGGCATCTTTGAATTTGGCCTTTGATCAACAGAGAACATTTTCAGTCCGTCATGAATGTCATGTCCATGGAGGAGGAGGAGGACGTGACAGTTGATGGCAGTTTTTTAAAATGGAAGTAGCAGGGTGCATGAAGTTACTGTTGAAGCAATATGTTCCACCCCCCCGGACTTAATGGATTAGTATAGCCTGTGCAGATAGCTGAGTTTAACATAGTAACATTGTTGATGAGGTGAAAGACATGTATCCATCAAGTTCAGCCCCTGCCATATCTCACCTTGTTGATCCAGAGGAAGGGAAGAAAAAAAATTACTAAAGCCATTTCAATTACTGTAAAATCTCAGGTATAATACGCACCTGTATATAATACGCAGGTCTATATTATACCTAAGATTTCAGAGGAAAACAAGAGTGCCTATGTATAATACGCACCCTTGTTTTCCCCTCTTAAGAAAAAAAAAAAATTAAGCCTGCCAGATCCCTTCCCTCCCTCTCCCAGCGCTATCCGCTGCTAAAATACCATTTACTTCCTTCAAAATTCAAGTCCCCGCATTTTCCCCATTAGCAGGCAACATATAACCGATGTCAGTATTCCCTGCGGGCGGCATGCTTCCATTCGCCGCCCGCTTCCTTCCGGCTATGGTATTGCCCTGTGAGGACCTTCAGATCCTCACAGGGCATTACCAGTGGCTGGAGCTGGTAGGTCCTGAAGGAAGCGGGCAGCGAATGGAAGCATGCCGCCCGCAGGGAATATTGACATGGGTTATATGTTTCCTGCTAATGGGGAAAATGCGGGGACTTGAACTTTGAAGTAAGTAAATGGTATTTTAGCAGCAGATAGCTCCGGGAGAGGGAGGGAAGGGATCTGGCAGGCTTAATTTTTTTTATTAAATAAAAAACTCTCGGGTATAATACACACACCCCACTTCACCTAAGGGAAAGTGGGGTAAAATTGTGCGTATTATACCCAAGATTTTACGGTAAGTCTCAAGTGGGAAAGGAATCCTTGAGGTGCTGTATTCCTGCTAGCAACTGTCTTGTCCATGACTGATTAAAGTTGTTATCTGTTGAACAAACACTGAAGGACAGCATTCATATGGTCTTTTAAGAGTTTGTGGGTATAATAAGGTAAGAGGGGGTTACTTCTCCTTTAAATATTATATTTAATTAAGGGCTTCATATATACAAGACTAGTTTCCATAACAGCACTATTGGCCTTAATACAGCCAGAATTTCACTCTTATTTTGCCCAGTACTGCTAAGACTGGTGACTTTTAAACCCCTTGGATGCTAGAGACCTTTCTAGTTCAGTTCTGGTTTACCAGATACTATTTGCTTGCTTTATAGCAGCAGTCAATGTATGGACCTCCAGTTGTTGGAGACACCAATCATCCCCAACCAGCCAAAAGCTGATGGGAGTTATAGTCCCCACCAGTCGAACGGCCAAAGATTGACTACGCCTGCTTTATAGTAGACTATCATGTATATGTAATCCTGTTCCTATGGGAGTAGACAGAGCAGTGAACCTGGAGCTGCAATGTGGCCTGTCAGTCTTTGTCTGATTGCTCCACCAGTATTGTTGCATTCCAACCGCTTACATAGAGAAATCCTACATCATCAGACATTGACAGACTGGGTTCAGAGCTGTAACCGCAGTCTGTCCTGAAGTAAGGCCCCGGCTCTTTTTTAAAAATGTAAATTTTGCCATAGCATACATTCTATAGCAAACAAAAATCGATTACAGGTTATCAATATATGAAGATCACAGTGTGTCAAACTTGTATAGGGGTGATAGTTCCCCTTTAAGAACGTGCTCTGGATACCTTAAATGTCAATTTCCCATTGAATGCTAAAGACGTCTGCAATGCATTGCTTCACATCCTAGGAGAAAAATGGCAAAGGACAGCACAGAAACAAGAAAGTCTATTTTATATTGGTTAAGCAATTTCTTTGGTTCTTATTATCAAAGTAGAGAGCAAGGTGTAATTTCCCTTTATTCAAAGCAGTCGTTTTCATAACCAAGAAGACTAGTGCTATGTCATTTGGCTGTCATACTGAATGGACATCTTGCAGTGACTAATAATGGTGCTTCAGTGAGCCTAGGTTTCATTAGCAGTTTATACTGGGAGGGGATACCAAAGAATGTAAGAAATTCTGACTGTTCAAGATAAAAAGGGTGTAAAGGAGAAATATGTTTAAACTTTCTGGAAACGAGTTGTGATTTTTTTTTTTTTTTTTTTTTTTTTTTTGCACCTCTCAAAATGCAGTGCCTTTAACTAAAGAGGGTCTATATTTACAAAAACAAGTGTCTCTTAAAGTAGAACTTTCACTTTGTAAAAAATAGATGACTCTGAGACATATATATTTGTAATCTTTTTTTTTAGTTAAAACAATACTTTATGTGGTAATTAGCCTTACTTATTGCCTGGCACTTCTGCTGGATTCTCACATTCCACCCTGCCCCCTGCTGGCCATTACTAGCTCATTTGCAAAGCGACAATATTAATAAAGCTAAATATCTCATAACAACTGTCTGAAATAAAGCACAGGTAGCATAAATATAGGTGATTTTGAAAGATCTTTCAAAATCTGATTTTTCATTAAAATGTGACAGTTCCAGTTTAATTTCTTAAAAGTGGGACTGTCACCTGCCCTCATTCGTACCTTAGTGGGAGCATGCTGTTGTTGACACATGATTGCCGGTTTATGCAAATTGGCTAGTACTGACTGTCAGGGAGTAGCTGGTGGGAGGGAGAGCATTGCAGAATTTTATTGTGTGTCTGGCAAATAACCAGTGCTAAATATCTCGCAAACTATTATTATAAATAAAATAACTGCCAACAAATTATTTGTTAGAGGGTGTTCCACTTTAACAGACTTGCTAAGTGTCCTTCATACTGCAATCAGATATATTGATTACATTTTGTGTTGTATCTGCAGTTGCCTGTTATTTCTGATCCCAATTTTAGGCAGGGCTAGATTCCCCAATAGGCAGAGTAGGCAACTACCTAGAGCTCCAAATGTTTAACCATTTGAGTTCCTGAGGGGTATGAATTCAGAGCAATGTGATGCATACCTCTCTAGCACTCAAAGGGTTAAAAGGTTAGTACTGCCCATGTTTAAGTTTATTCAATATTGTAGCTGTTCATAAGCAGGCTTCCTTTATTCTTGTAGTGCTGGGCCACTCACCATTGCTGACCTTAGAGGGAACACTTCCCACAATTTATAATGTGGGTGTGGCCAGCACAGGTTTGAGAGATATTCGCCGCTAAAGTTCCCCCCTCCCTCATGTCAGCTGTAAAGCTAACAGAAGGAGATCGGTGTTGCTGACTTGAGGAGGTTCTTCAGCAGATCCAAACTAGAAATAATTAAAAAGAACTACTTCATTGGAATGGTCTACAAAGTGAGCTTGCACACCAGGCACACTTTGTAGACTGTTCCAATGAAATAGTTTTTTAAATATCTCTATTTCGGCTCTGCTGAAGAGCCGCTGGCTGGTCCCAGGACCGGGATCTCTTGCTGTCAGTAGAGTGCTGACGTCAGGAGTAGAGGAGGGAGGGGGGAACTTTAGAGGTGAATATCTCTCAACCCGTAAAGATAGTACTTTCTCCATATACTTTATTTTTTAACATCTACAATATTGAATAAACTTAAATATGGACATTACTAACCCTTTAAGGGTACCTCAGCTGTGCTGGCCACACCCACATTCTGAATTGTGGGCAATGTTCCCTCTAAGGTCAGCAATGGTGAGTGGCCCACCACTATTAAAGGAAGCCTGTTTATGAAGAGCTGCATTGGAATTACATATGTACTATGCAGCCCTGCCCAGTTCTAATTTGAACTCAGTGCTGGGTCTCTCACAGTGGCTCACCTTAGTGGAAACACAGATTGTGGGTGTGGCCAGAGCAATCTCAGTCTCCCTGCACCAGTTTCATACCCCTGTACAGGCTAACATTTAACCATGTGGTGCTACGAGAGATCTTCAACATGGCCCTTAGACTCATGCAAATATAGTAAAAGGTCACTATCAGCTCCAGACTACAGCAGAGATCAAATGCAAAAAACAGTATGTATAAATACCTGACTTCTATAAGAAGGAAATATACCAAGAGAAGTTCTTCTGTTAACCCCTTGATTGCTAGAGGGGTATGCTTGCTTACACCTCTGGCAACCAAGGGGTTAAACACTTTGAGGCTGATGTACTAAGATCTGGAACAATTCTGCTTCAAACCAGCTGCACCATAGGGTGCAAATACAAATTCCCATTGATTTAAATGGGCCCTTCAACCCAATGTATTATAAATGAATCAAAATAGAGCACTAATGTCTTTTAAAATGGGGTTTATAACCCTTTCGTGCTAGTGAGATCTCCGGTGCATTGCTAAGCTGTGTGTTGGAGACCTATCTATCATTCAAAAGGCACAAGGCTCCATTTACATCTGTGTGCATTTTGGGAACTTGTGTTTGCCCCCTACAGTATAATGCATTTGGTTTGCTTTATAATTCCTTCAGTTCTTCTTCGTATATCAATTTCATTAAGATGCACTTACTTATTCCAAGGGTATATTTCCCTTTAAGTCCTACAGATAGTGCCATTCACACAATGTCCATCATGTTGTTGTACTGATAACAGTATTAGACATGCGAGCAGTGAACATAGGTTATGGCCTGGCTGTCTATCCTTCTCATTCTATCTGGCTTGTCAGTCTATCTCTCTGTGGGTTTTTACTTCCTCTAGAAACTCCTTGTGTAAACCTTTTTAGTTCTGATTGGACTTCACCCAATGAGCAGAGATTTTCCTTGTTCTCGGCCCATTTTCTTTCTCTTATAAAATTCATGTATCTGTCACAAATTCCTAATGACATCAGTGCAGAATTCCATCCAAGACTGGCTTAACAGTTTTTTTGGCCATTACAAATTATATTGGATGTTACTAAAGCAAATGATTGCCACCATGATCACAGCTATACACCCATGATATTTGTGTGGTATAACTTTATTATGAAAAAAAAAACAAGCATATATTTTCCTGCAAGTGTTCGCCCACTGTTGGGAGATATTTCATTCAAGAGTTAGAACAGTTCAAACTGTTTAAAATTCCTGGAACTGTTCTCATATTCTGTGGAGAACTATAGTAAAAGACTCATTTCCCATAGAATGCAACAAAATAATTTTTCTAGACTCTAGTGGCAATGTTGCTAACCGTTTGAACAGTAATAGTTTTGGTTCAAAGTATTTCCCAGCAGTGACCAAACCCTTGTATTATTTAGCAGGAACAGCTTTGTAATGGGGGTAGTGAAACGTTGAGGCCTCCAACACATTCAACGGGTTCAAACACAATTAAAAACATTGAGAATCATAGATCATACTCCCCAAATTCCAATTGATTTAAATGGGGCTTTTAACCCCTTCAATTGTACATAAGTCTGTGGTGCTCCGGAGTAATGCTCTGGAGCAAAGGGAATTTAAAGCCCCATTTAAATACATGAAGATGTGTGTCTCCTATGCTGCAGATTCTGAGCACTAGACGTGTTCTGCTTTGTGCATAGATATCTGTTTATGACATTTAAGGTGCAATTCAACTCTGATGCAAACCAACATCGCCATAGACAACAAATTGTTTCAATTCCTATTGATTAATTGGGCTATTAAAATCCATTGAAAGCTTTTAGACCTTTTTTTTTTACACATTAATGTAATTGGTTTGCTCAAGAATTGCATCTATTTAGCTTACAGAACATCAACTTTAAAGGAGCAGTAGATTTTTTTTTTATTCTTATTATGAAAACCTTTGTTATAGAGCTGCTGAGTAAAACATGGGTATTTGCACTAAGGTCAATTGTTTTATTCAAATGTTATAACCGTTCAAAGTGTCAGGAAGCGATTGACAGCATAATTACTTCCTGAAAGTTCAAACTGTTTGCATGACTCAGCAGTTTTTATCGCATTCTGTGGAGAACTGTTTTCAGTGATTCACATGTCCCATTGAGTGCAACAAATGTTTACTTTTTCATTTAAAAAATGTACTGCTCCATTAAAGCCATGGGAGCATGTTTTCTAATACATTGCCACTTCTCCCAAGGGGGCAGTGGTGAGCAAGGCAAAAAAAGAGAATTTCAGGCCCCCTTTCTGAAAAGTTAATTATAAACTACAATTCAAAATCTCTATACTGCGATCAATACCGGCCACTGGTTTTCCAACACAATGACATGAGCACTCGCTCTGTAGGACTTTCCATTATAAGAATGTTCAATTTATTGGTCTAGCACACAAGTTGACAGCAAAACAATAAATATGAATTATAGTCTGCACATTCACCAGTGAACTTCAGCACCTCTTCCAAGGTAGAGCAAGACTCACTGAGGCTAGTGTATAATGAAGGACTGGAACAATTATGTGGCAAACCAGTTGTACCATAGAGAACAAATACAATTCTCGTTGATTTTCATTGAGAAGCAATTCAGTGGAGACCTCTTGAGCATTCAAGGGGTTAAGCCTTTGAGTGTCAGAGGGGTATCTAATGCATTGGATATCCCTCTGGCATTCAAGGGTTAAAGGTCCATTTAACCCTTTGATTGGCAGAGGTGAATGCAACTCTTTGCTTTGCAATGGGCTAAATCATTAGGCATTTGGTTCCTTCCAGAATTACTCCAGTTAATCTTAGATCATCAGCCCCTGAGACCAAGTAGACTCCACATATTTTTGCATTGACACATTGGATGTTGTCGAGGTTTCAAGCACACTACAAAGCAATTGTTTGGATATATCTCTAGTATCTGAAAGTTAAAACTAACAGCAGCCAGTAAGTGCATGTGTTCTTAGGTTGGTGTCTGTCTCAGGGCAATTGTGATTGGGATTCTTATTTGTATCAAGAAGTCTTGCTTGGTAAGCTCTAGTGATCTACAGCCTGTGATTTCCAGGTTGCTATTAACCCTTTGAGTGCTAGGTATAGTGTGAGAGAAGACTCTAAGACTTTAGATAGATTGTGTGCCTCCATGTGAAATGTTGGTTAATATACAGTGGCCAGAACTGAAAACAAAGCTGAATACTAATAATGGTTAGTTTATATCAATAGTTGCCAGGTAAAACTGTAAAATTGTTGGTCTGACATTGTATTCCTAGTGTGCAAAGACAGTGTAGAATTCTGTAATACCATTGATTTTGCACAGGTTTAGCAGTCAACATTACTGAGCTAATGAACAGTACATATAGCACCTTACAGTTTTGGTATAACTCATCATCAAGCTTTAACTCCAACAGTAAACAGGTGGGAGCTAAGGTGGTGCTCAGGAACTGCAGACAGCACAGGTTTTCCAAATATCCTTTGGCTGAGCACAGGGGAATCAATTAAATGAACAATAATACCACTAATAAGCCTCCACTTACCTTAACCGGAGCATAAAAATCTAATGGCCACTATGAATCACTTCTGTATGGATAGGCTCCCTAGAATTAATCTTTGATTAAGATGAACATGATTCTTGGTAGATGGGCACCAGGACCCCAAACTTCTTCCACTGAAGTATTCCCTCACTTCCTAAAAAGATTTCAGTGGAAGGAGTTTGGATTCCTGAAGTCCATCAACAAAGAACCATTTCTGCCTCTATGGGCATCATATCCATTACTAACAAAAAATGAATTTTGGAAAACCAGTCCATGTATGATTGATTCATAGCGGGAATTAGGATTTGTTTTTGCTCAGATTAAGATAAATTGGAGATTGCTATTATGAGATGTGTTTCCTTGAATTGACCCACATGTGCTAAAGCAGGGATATCCTGAAAATCTACACTATTAGTAATTTTTAAGAACCAGGCTTAGATATCCTTGAATTATCAAAGTTTTTCAAACTCCAACCATAAGGCTTTGTTTGGTCGGTAGACTTATACAGAGCTGCAGTGCAACACCATTTAAGCTGTCCGTTTGGTGAGTGCTGCACCCCTCCCATTTTCTGCATTCCCAATTATCCTTTCTTGGGGGAAGACATGACAGGAGTGTGTGACTGGGATGAGAGAGATGGTATTGGCTGACACTCGTGTGAGTTAGGCAGCCTTTATCATTTACAAAGAGCATTGCAATCTCCAATGTCCCAGTGTGTCGTTAATTGCAAATATACCCATGTCAGCATGCCTGATTTGTATAGTCCATAGACCTTGGTGTAGATGAAGTATGCTGCAACTTGGATATGTTCAAGATAAAAACAACAAAGTTGCATCATGTTGCAACAGTTTGTAACTTACTGGCACATGTGAGTAGTCCCATAGTCATCATTGCTTTACATTTTAAAGGGATAGTAATGTCAAATATTTACAAACCTGAATCTTGTAGGCAATAAAAAAGGAAATTAAATGCCTGCAGTGCCATCTCTCAAACCTTTATGATTTGAGAGATAATCGTAATTAAAGTTCCCCCTCCCTCCCCTTTCCCTGATGTCAGCGCTATAGCTGACTGCAGGGAAATCTGGTCCTGGGACCAGCTGGTGGCTCTGCAGCGGAGCAGAGATCGAGATGTTGAAAAATAAATCCTTCACTGGAACTGTCTTCTAAGTGTGCTTGCAAACCAAGCGCACTTTGTAGACCAGTGTTTCTCAACCCGTGCCCTCAGTGGCCACTAACAGGCCAGGACTTATGAATTTCCCTGCTAGAACACAAGTGTGTTGATCAGAAGCTCAGTCGTATTGATTAACTCACCTGTGCTCTTAAAAGGAAAATCCTGGCCTGTTAGTAGCCACTGAGGGCACGGGTTGAGAACCACTGTTGTAGACCATTCCAGTGAAGGATTTCTTTTTCAATATCTCGATCTTGGCTCTGCTGAAGAGCCTCCACCGGGACCGGATTCCCCTGCAGTCAGCTATAGCGCTGATGTCAGGGAAAGGGGAGGGAGGGGGAACTTTAATTAAGATTATCTCTCAAACCATAAAGGTTTGAGAGATGGCACTGGGGGCATTTAGTTTCATTTTTTATTGTCTACAAGATTTGTGTTTGGAAATATTTGATATTACTATCCCTTTAAGCCCTTAATGCCTGATGACGTACATGTACGTCCCTAGAAAATGTCCCTTAATGACAGAGGACGTACATGTACATCCCAGAAATCCGGGTCCCCGCGCGGCTGCACGCCGTTCGGGGACTCCGGAATGGTTTCCAAAAAAAAATGTTAGCCAGGCGTTAAGTGACCCGTCACTAAGGAGTTAATGTGAAAAAGGCACTGTTCTTAATTCTGCATTTCTGTTGCCCATGTAAATGGACACGAAGTATAAGCAAAAATGCACATTTTTCAACGACAATCCATATGTACTTATGTGAGGATACTGATTTTACACACATCTGCTCTCTATGCATTCTGGGATATGTTCATAGTATAAATAATGGACCTTATTACTTAAACTAAAGAAGTGCAATTCTGTATCAAACTAATGGCACCAAGGTGGGAGGAGGGAGTAAAAAAAATTTCTAAAATTTACAATGTGTTAATTTGGGAGTTAAACCTCTTGAATACTAGAGAGTTCTCCAACACTTTGTGAATCTCAAGGTGTTAAAAAGCCCCAGATTTTTATTTGTGCCATGTGGTGCAGTCAGTCTAGGAATTGCATCTCTGTAGCTGGATGATTAAGGCCCAGAGAGCTCTGGATGGCTCATTTTAAACATACAAAAAACCTGATCTGTCAGCTTAATCTAATACAAAGAACTAACATCCTGTGGGATTGTATGATGAATGGCAGCTTCCTCTAAGTACAACAGTACATTATCACAATAAGAAACAGCAAGAACCGAAGCCATATGGGGTTTTTCCATTACAAGAGTGAAAAAAAAAGTTTTTTTTTTTTTTTGTTTTTTGTTTTTTTTTTTAAATAGATGTCTCATTAATTTATAATGTTTTCCACAAGCATTTACAGCACATACCTCTGATGACCTGCGGGGTATACAACAGTTGGAAGTGTATTGAGGATGTATGAAGTAATTATGAAGGAAACCAACTGTACCATAGGGGACAAATGAAATTCCCCATTGATTTTAAATAGTTCTTTTGACCCTTTGAGTGCTAGAAAGGTCTCCAACTCATTGAAGAGAAATGTGTTGGAGACCACTGCAGCATTGAAGGGATTAAAAGCTTTATTTAAAATCAGCAGGAAATGTTACTTGTTCACTACGGTGCGGCTGATATGCTACAGAATTACTCAGACTACTTAAAGGGATAGTAATACTTTGTTTTATCTTTCTTTTATTTTGTAGGCATTAAAAAAACATGAACAATGGTTTGAGAGATATTCACAAGCAAAGTTTCCCCCTCACTGACGTCACCGCTCTAGCTGTCAGATTTGGAATCTGGTCCGCAGAGTGGCCGCTGCTCTACAGCAGAGCCGAGATCTACTACTTAATTGAAATGGTATACAAAGTATGTCTGGTTTGCAAGCACACTTTGTAGACCATTCCAATAAACTAGTTATTTTTTTATCTTGCGATCTCTGCTCTGCTAAAGAGCCACCAGCTGCTTTGCGGACCTGATTCCAAATCTGACAGCTAGATGGCAGATTTGACCATTTCGGTCAGTGAGGGGAAACTTTGCTTGTGAATATCTCTCAAACCATAAACGTTTGAGAGATAAGACTTATATCATTCTTCATGTTTTTTAATGCCTACAAAATAAAATAAAGATTAAATGAAGTATTACTATTACTTTAATATATAGTATATGTCATTGTTTGGTGTTTTAGCAACAGGCCAAAGAAAATATTTTGTCTTTGAATATATATATATATATATATATATATATATATATATATATATATATATATATATATATAGTTTTAACCCTTTGAGTGCCAGAGGGCTACGCAACACATTGCAAAGCAATGCTTTGCGTACCCCTATGACATTCAGAGGGTTAATGTTTCTCATGCTGTAGAGACATATTAATGGGTTTTTGTTTCCACACATTTTCTGCAGCAGGGGTCTCCAATCTTTTCTTCAATGAGAGCTTCTTTTAATCAGTTAAACATACTGAGCTACTGTAAAGCATAAATATTCAAAATATATGAACTTATAAGTGTACATATTAACCATCTCTAAAGCTGTTCTTACAAACTCTTCTTCCTTCTCATACTTAACAGTAACAAACTTCTGCACAGGAAATATGTGACCTTAAAATCTCAAGGTGATGACATTCTTTTAAAAGGCGTATACTTATCAAAAGCTATCCATATTTACTGTACAAGACAACATATTTGGCTCTCCTGTGATCCACAGATATTCCTCCTTAAAGGGATAGAAATCTTGAATTAAACTTGAGCTCTGTATCTTCTTTATATGTTTTTAAACACATAGTGCTATATTTCACCACTTACATGTTTGTAGTTCAAGAGCTATTCAACTGGAAAGGATCCCCCTCCTGCCCCTTTCCCTGTGTTACGCTGCCTTTAAGTGTAGTCCAGATGGAAAGCAGTGAGGGACATTCTTCAATACGCAAAAGGAAAATCCTGCTGTCCTTCATCAAGGGGGGCAGGGTTCTCCTTATACTTATTGAATATCCCTCGCTGCAGCCGTCTGGTCCCACAACCAAATTACAGATCTCATGGGAATCGGCCAGAAGGGGAGGGAGGGGGATCCTTTCTGATTGAATTGCTCTTGAACTACATCCGTGTAAGTGGTGAAATATACCGCAATGTGTTTAAAAACATATAAAGAAGACTCAAGGCTCAAGTGTACTTCAAGTATTACTATCCTTTTAAGGAAACTATCATATATAACAGTGTATGTTTAATTTATTAGATGGTTTATGAAAACATTTAATGAATATAATAGAAAGCTGGCAACCTTTTTCTCAGTGGGTGAGTGAATATGGAGTTGCATTTTGGCACTGTATTATTTCACCTACTTTGACACTACATACTGCCCACAACACTCACTATAGAAGTCATCATGACAAGGCATGCAGATTAAACTGTAAGCAGGTGGTTATGCAAGAGCTATTACAGCAGTGTGGAGCAGGAAAACTGTGAACACGTAAGTCTTTATATCTGCATTATTATCAGCTCTCTGGCTGCTACAAATGTGAACAAAGCTTTCATCCCAGGTATTCAGCAGTGTCCAATCATTTAGGGAGCACATTTCAACCACTGGACCTGTCTCTGGTTGGCTAGATATCTTGTCACATGATTGGAATGGAGAGCTACTCACTGGTAGCCGAAGAGCTACCATTAGCTCCTGAGATACTTGTTGGAGACCCCTGTTCTGCAATCATTCAGTAGTGTAGTAGCAGTGACTAAATTGGGCTACCAGCAAAATAAAAAAGGTTTCCTGTTCAAATTGAAGGCACCACAATGGATAGTTTTCCTTCACTTTCTTGAACAATTTAACCTTGTTGGAAGCTACATAAGGAGTTGGATGCTTCTCTAGCACCCAGAGGTATAGATAACATTGGCTCAGTTATGGTTGAGAGTAGCCATCTAGCCTTGGAATGGTAAAAATAACACTTGAATAACAAATAGTAACCTCCAACTTACCTTAATCTATCCAAGAAATACCAATGGCCTTTTTAATTAGTACTGGATGTCATGTTTTTGATTTTGCAGGATTCTAGGATCCAAAACGCTCTATTGGAGTTATTTTAGGAAGCTTTCAGTGGGAGGAGTTTAGAGTTCTGGAGTCCTACAATGAAAAATCTTTCTTGCCTTCATAGACATGATATCCAGTACTAAATAACACCTTCTGGACAATCAGCGTGTTGCACACCCCACTGGTCTTCAAGGGGTTAAGGATTAGTATTTGGGTACCAATACACTCAAAATAGATGCACGGCGGCCATTAGGATTTTCTGCGTAGCTTAACATAAGCAGGGGTTAATTTTTAGGAAGGGTTACTGAGGAACATCAAGCTTCACTATGATTACATAAAGTATTCAAATCGCTCAGAGCTTTTTACTACAATCCAAAGACTATATAAGTTTGATAATTCAAGTGAGCTGTGAGCAGTAATCATTTGTTGACTAGCAGAGGTCTCAAACAGCATTCCTGAAGGGCAGAAGAGGTGTGGCGTTTTGGGATACCTTTGTTTGTACTTTGCTGCAATCATTGGCTAAGTAATTTTGACTGAAACTCCTATGCAAAATCAACAATACATCTAAAACCCACTCTGCCTCTTACCTTAGGGCTGATGTTATCAATCTTTGAACCTCCTGCTGATTGGGAATGATGGAAGTTAGAGCCTTCAACAGCTGGAGGTCCAAAGATTGACTGCCTTGGTTTTAGGGAATTTAGCTTGTGACCACTGTCTTATAATGTATTTCTCCCAGAGTGGTATTGTAAATTTTCTTCACATATATTAAAAGAGAACTAAGATCTCGTACTAACCACCCTCCATTTAATTACTATGGCCAGAAAGTGCTAATGGACTCTGTAAATGTTGCTGTTGTGTCTTTGTTCAAGAAATAACATCTTCAGTCTGTACTGGATGTCATGTTCATGGAGTCAGACATAAGAGATGCTTGCAGAAAAAGCCAGACACAGACTCCGCAGACTTCATGTGATCATCTCAGTCCTTTAAGGGCTAGTGGGGTGTGGAAAAAAAACTGCCGCTAGTTATCATGTTCGGTTCCATGAACAGGACATTCAGAACTAACTGGAGATGTGTTTTTGAACAAATGCACAAGTGCAGAATTCATAGGGATCATTTAGATTTTGTGACCATAGTATGACAAGTGGATTTTTTTTTTTTTTATTATGTGTTACTTCTCATTTAAGGAAAATATTTTCACTACATCTTCAGTTTCCTTTAATGACTTAGGGGCTTACTCAGTAATGTTTCCATATGAAAATACCAACCAGTATATATCCTCTCCTTTTAACATCTTCCAACTTTGTGTTACCACAAGTGTTAAAAAAAAAAAAAGACCAATATTTTCATTAATAGAATTCTAGGAGTGGGTGGCACTGGAAGTTGTGTATTTTGTATAGAGAACTCCTTAGTAATGTCTCCATAAAAATGTATTCCCTACACTATACATTCCAAGCCTTCAATGAATAATAAGGTTTTTCTTTTAATAAAGTATATAGTTTATTGCAGTGCCTTTCCTGCTGATTGAAACAAGCGTACTCTAATTTCTTGAAAGTGCTTAATTCAACAGTTATTACATCTCACACATGACTATAAAATGTTTTGAATTTTGCAGACTTTGGAGAACTTCTGTCCCTGAATGTAATTCTCCATAGAAAGCAGTAGCAACAGTACCATCTATTTGTGATGATTTGAAAACAGACTTTACTCAGCAGGAAAAGCTTTAACACTATAGATTTTTTTTTCTAGCGTAAACATTTTCTTTAAAAAAATCCTTTTTCAATTAAATGATTTGCATGAAGTTTCAAATCGCACTATAACCATACTGGACATTACCAGCAGATGCCAATGAAAATTTGTGTAATTCTGAAAAAAAGAGTATTTCATGCCTCTTTTCTACACTGGCTTGTTTCGTATTTCACTGAAATGAAGTTGCTAGATGCTAGTTGCTAGATTTCATGCACTGTATTGTAAGTAGGGATGTATCAACACAGGTTCAGAACACCACCACTTCACAACTTCTTTTAGTCAACAGGAACTGAAATGGTCATTATGTAGCTTACTGTAATATGAGTATAGTGTATTATTTAAATATTGATTTCATCTAGCTAGTGGCTTTCAAAGTCTTATTCTTGCAAAGTATCAGTGCTTACCATTTTGCTAACTAAAATCCTATTTTAACCTCTGTGCCAGAAAGGCTTTGTTACACATTGCAGGCTTCTCTAATTCTCAATGACATACATATAGAATATGCTGCATGTCATATCATTTTTATTACACGCTGTTCTTCATTCTATTTTCTCTGCTTAAATAATACAGCTCTGGTTTGTGAAATAGAAATTCCTCCTTAACGCATTATTTTCCTATATGATATGACGTACTACAAATATTTCAGCTGTTAGATTGGCATTACCCTGTTTTATATGTCATATTTTCCCACCATATTCCCTGATGCACTTTATGGGCCCTATGTACAAAAGAAAAGTCATGTAGTTCTGAACCAAACCAGCTGCACCATAAGAAACAAGTAAGAAAAAAAATCACCTTCATTCAACCCTTTTAGTGCCACAGAGGTATCAAACGCATTGTGAAGCATTACTCCTCTGCCACTCAATGGGTTAAATGGGGCTTTTAACCCTTGAATGCTTGAAAGTTCTCCAATATATTATGATCCAGTGTGTTGGAGACCTATCTAGTACCCAAGAGGGTAAAATCACAGTTTAACCCTTTGAATGTCAGAGGGATCTGCAGTGCATTGCTTTGCAATGCATTGCTGACCCCTCTGGCACTCAAAGGGTTTGCTCTGTGCATTTTTGTGAGTTTGTTGTCCCTATGGTGTAGTTGCTCTGCTCTAGGATTGTTCTACTTTTCACACAGGGCCTTATATTCTTTAAAAAGTGAGAGACTAAGAATACATTTATATTATTTTTAAAGGGATTAACCTGAACTGAGGCGTGCTCATTTTCTTTGATTTGCATTGTTCTGTGCCCGCTAGGCACGGACAGTCTCAAAATGAGAAAACTGAAACATTTATGGCTGGTATTTAGAAACGTTAGTCCGTGATACAAAATGGCTACAGTATTTTTGTTATATAGAAAATTATAATGTAAATATGTGCAACTGTGTTACTATGTACTAGTAAAATATTGCAACCATAAAAGATTGTGAATACGAGTAAATTTTATTGCAAGGTTTTTTTTTTCTTTTGTAATAAAAAAAAAATGAAATCTGATTTTGTAGCATTGTGTTCTTTTGGGAAAACCTCAAGTTTAAGGAATTACTTTTGTCACAAATTATTGGTTTCACTGAAAGATGCTCTGCTTTAAGCACATATATGATTATTATTCATTTATTGAAGGCCAGCATATTTCACAGCACTGTGCAAAATAGGGTTGAGCAAGTACAATGATATACAGAAAGCGACTGAAACAGATGGTAGTGATGGCCCTGTTCATGAGCGCTTACAATCTAGATGGTAAAGGAACATTATAGACATAAGGGGGGAGATGCAATAAGGTGTGTTAAAGAGGTGATAAAGTGGAGAAGATTTCTCCATTGATATCACTTCTCCACTTTCTATGTTATCCTATGGAGCCAATGTATTAAGATTTCTCAAGTGAGAGAGATCTTAGTGCATTGGCTCCGTAGAATAACATAGGAACTGGAGAAGTCGTATTACTAGAGAAGTCTTCTCCATTTGATCAACTCTCTATCACACCTTAATGCATAACCCCCAATATGAAAGAAATGAGTAAAGTTAGACCAGCTGCATAGTTGGATCCAAAATAGACTATGGAATTAAGGAGTTAGGGGAAAGGCTTGTGTGAAGAGGTGAATTTTCAGTAGTGGTTGAAACTAATAAAGTTGGGTGAAAATATGATATGACATGGAGTTCCATAGCTGGGTGCAGCTTATGAGAAGTTTTGTAGATGTGAATGAAGAATGCAGGGGGCATCTGGGTGAATATTTAGATACTAGTAAAAGATACTTTGTTGCCTGTAACTCATCCACAAACAGAAGCACCCATAACGTAAGACTCGCAGTAACACAAGCATACTCATTGAAGCTGATGTACTAAAAAAAAAAAAAAAAAGTAGTGAACTTCTAGAGAAATGCAACTGCACCATAGGGAAGAGATAGAAAATACCCCAAATTGTCATTAATTGGTGTTTTATCCCTTGAATCTTAGGTGCACAATGCATTGCAAAGCTTTGGATACCTATCTAGCGTAACCCCTCTGGAATCCCAGTGATTTCTGCTGCCACTGACTATCCTGCAGTTCCTGTGGAGTGGCCAGCAGATGGCGAGCTCCTATGCACATGGATGGATATTCAGGACTCAATTTTAGTTTGGAGTTAGTTTTAGAGCTGGGTTGAAGTGAGTGAAGGAGCCTCTTCTAAGCAGGGAATGCTGACCTGGCTGATCCAGTGCTGGAGGATCCTGGAAGAAGCAGTCCAGCAGACAGCTGTAACCAGACCAAGGCACATAACTGATCCTGGCTGGAATTCCAGCAGCAGTTAAAGGAGCAGACGCTCCCCTTTCTAAACTGACCAGATTGCAGACTGTGGAGTGGTAAGCTTGAAACCTCTTCCCCTGTTTCACCACAGGGCACCCTGGTTACACAATTAAAGAGACCTTGCTCTATAGATTCTCTGATCATTGGAAGATTACAGCATAACATAAACCATAATGCGGATTACAATTACTCTGGGCCTCAACTATGTGCACCAACGAATGGTACCCAACTGCCACTAGAGTGAAGCCTAGGGTGGGCCGTAGTATTTGTTGTGGGTGGGTGAATACCATATTGACCATTACATTCTTGAACTGTTTTACTGTATTATATTCATGTATTTGTTATATTCCTGTATATCTGTTATATTCCTGCATAGGGTTTTCTATTTAAGATAGTTCTGTGTCAGTTTTATTGCTCACTTAAATATGTTCCCAACTGGGCCCCACATCCAAACCCTGAATGCCCAGCTGGGTGGAGGCACTGTCGATGTCATGTACCCCAACTCCTACGTAGCGGAGGTTCAGGATCGGCCTGCAGAGCACAAGGAGGTTTCTGGGGTAAAGGACCACAGGGGTGTCTGTGGGCCTACGCAAAACCCTGTTACACTAGCATTCAAGGGGTTTAAATCAATGTCATTTTTATTATTATTCCTTAAAGCGGAACTACCACCGCTACAAAATTTCATCTCTAATAATTCCCCATCTGGCGACTAGCTGCTCAGTAGTGCTAGTCACCAGAATTATTACCTTGTTAAATTGAATTACGGGACTGACAGCGCAGGAGTACAGCCATCACTAGGGAAAGATGTCTGCTCTCCGTCCTGCCTGTCAGCCCGGGAAGAATGGAGAATTCTATGTAACAGGGTAATCATTCTGGCGACTAACGCTACTGAGCAGCTAGTTGCCAGATGGGGAATTATTGGAGATGAAGTTTTGTAGTGGTGGTAGTTCCGCTTTAAGTTGCAGTTGGTGTGCCTCAGAATTGCACCACTTTCTTAGTATAACAACCACACTAGTATATCAACCCCACTGTCACAGACACACAAAGACTCACTGTCACATGCGCACACAGTTACATATACACGGTGTGACATAGTAGCCTTGTTCCACTGTCTACTGGTATCCACAGAAACACATATACACTGCCTGACACTCCAGCCTTTTTCCACTGTCCACTGTTTGTCACAAACCCGTACAGTTGGATAAACTGATTGAATGGAGTAAAAGTGGCAGATGATGTTTAAAACAGGTACTTAAAGGGATAGTAATACTTAAAAATTACTAATCCCAATATTGTAGTACTAAAAAAAGAAATTAATTGCCCCCAGTGAAATCTCTCAAACCTTTATGGTTTGATAGATATTCACTCGCAAAGTTCCCCCCTCCCTCAGCTTTCCCTAAAGTCAACGTTGTAGCTGACTGCAGGGGAAGCCTGTCCTACGATTATCCTGTGGCTCTGCAGCAGAGCAGAGATTGTGATAATAAAAAAGAAATCATTCACTTAAAAGATCTTCTACGTGTGCTTGGTTTGGTAGAAGACCTTTTAAGTAAATGATTTCTTTTTTATTAACGCAATCTCAGCTCTGCTGCAGAGCCGCCAGTTGGTCGTATGACAGGCTTCCCCTGCAGTCAGCTACAACGCTAACTTCAGGGAAAGGGGAGGGAGGGGGAAACTTTGCGAGTGAGTATCTCTCAAACTATAAAGGTTTGAGAGATGTCATTGGGGGCAATTAATTTCTTTTTTTTTTTTTTTTTTAGTACCACAATACTGGGATTAGTAATTTTTAAGTATTACTATCCCTTTAAGGTTATGAATCTGGGTTGCAGAAACAAGCATATAACATATACACTAAATGGGAAACTGCTTGGGAAATCCTCATTAGAGACATATTTAGAACTGATACAACACACTTCCAAGCAGTCTGCAGTGTTACCCAGTTGCTGCAATAGCCAGTAGGGTACTATCCTGTATAGAAAGGGGGTATAGATACACGGGATGGGAATATAATTCTATCTTTATATAAATCCTTCCTAAGGCCTCATCTGGAATATGGAGTGGGGTGACCAGACCTCACCTTTAACCGGGGACACATATGAAAAATTCATACTGCAGGGATGCTTTCATTTCAGTGCACTCCTGAAATATGCCTGTTTCCTATGTGTCCCCGGTTAAAGGTGAGGTCTGGTCAGCCTGATATGGAGTACAGTAAACGTAAAGTGCAGAGACATGCAACAAAACTGATAAAGGGATCGGAGGATCTGAGTTATAAAGAGAGATTAGCCAAACTGTGTTTGTTTACATTAGAGAAGAGACGTCCAAGGGGGTGATATGATTACGATTTACAGATATATTCAAGGTCAATACAAAGGATCTCTCTAAGGAACTATTTACTCAAAGACCTGAGCAAAAAAAAAAAACAATTTCATTAAAGGGATAGTAATTTTTCACAATAAAAGCTGCTCAAATTAATCTTCATAGTATTTGGGCTTTTGAACTGCTTTTGAACTGCAACTCTGACAGTATTGAAATAACACTCTCCATGGCCCAAATACTATGAAGATTAATTGGAGCTGCTGTTTCTTTGAAACATCACTATCCCTTTAAGACTAGAGGAAAGTAGCTTTCAATGAAAGTATCGGCAGATAGTTTTTTACAGTAAGGGCAGTAAAGTTAAGGTATTCCTTGTATCAGGATGCTGCGCTTATAGATACTGTAGTTGCTTTCAAAAAGTAATGGATGCCTGTCTAGCTCAGAACAAAATTGAGAATTATGACCGCTGGTTTCACAGAAGATAGACCGTTGATCCAGGGAGACATCTGACTGCCCTTTGAAGTCAGGATGGATTTTTTTTTTACCCACTTAGGGATTAATTGGAAATTACTTAATTGTATGCCTTCTTCTGGATCAACAGGTGTTACATGACATGAGCTGAACTTGATGGACAAAGTCTTTTCTTTAGCCTCATCAATTGTTACCATGTTAAGTATTTGGACAGTGACACAAGTTTTGTGGTTTTATTTCTGTACTCCATCTTAATATAAAGTTACTTACATCCAAAAACCATGAACCATGTAGGAATTACAGCCCTTTTTATATATAGTTCCTCCATTTTAAGGGACTAAAAGTAATTGGATAAATAACAATCTTAAACAGTTGTCATATTTAGCACCTTTGTACTCAATGACTGCCTGACGTCTGTGACACATAGACATCACCAGATGCTGGGTATCTTCCTTGGTGATGATCTGCCTAGCCTGATGTAGCTATCTATAGTTTCTGGAGATTTTGGGAGGCATTTTGCCCTTCAGTCTTGCCTTCAGCAAGTGAAATGCATGCTGAATTGGAATCAAGTCGAGTGACTTTGCTTATCTAATTTTTGGCCCTAAAAATCCTTAGTTGCATTAGCAGTATATTTAGGGTTATTGCCCTGCTGTAAGATGAAGGGCCTCTAAATGAGTTTTGAGGCATTTGGTTGAGAAGACAAGATGTTTCTGTATACTTGAATTCATCCTGCTGCTGCCATCAGCAGTCATTTCATCAATAAATTGAGCCAGTTCCAGTGGAAGACATACATGTCCAAGCCAAAATATAACCTCCAGCATTCTTCACAGATGCAGTAGATGAGCTCACCCGTATTTCAGAGTTCACCCTTAGGAAGTGTCATATGTACACAAAGCTAGTTGGTATTATTTTGAACTTTGTTGCTATTTTACTTAAAGGGGAACTACCACATCGCAATAACTTTACATGAATTCGGCTCCAAAAGGGACTGACAGCGCAGGCACACGGACGTCACTATGACGAGATGTCCGTGCTTCCTGCTCCTGTAAGCCTCAGAAAAACTGCAAAATCTTTGAAACCAGGTAATATTTCTGTCGACTAGCACTACTAAGCAGCTAGTTGCCAGATGAAGACTGAATTCATGTAAAGTTATTGCTGGGTGGTAGTTCCCCTTTAAGAACACATCTAGTGAATTGGGGTGAAATCAAGCCGCTGAAGATACATCACACTGCCCACGAAAGAGATACTTTGCTGCACAATACGAACTTGTGGACATTCCAACACAATGGGAGGTAACACTGCCTGCCCGCTATCCAGAAAGAGATCGGAGAGACTGCAGATGGGAGATTCCAACTTTGCCAGTCACCGCATAGTCGGTTATTCACAGCACTTTCTGCCTGCATAGTACCTCCGATACTGGGGATATCCACTACAGAGACATAGGGCCATATGTTCAAAGAAGTAGCGAAATTGCTTTTCACTGTCGTCCAATACAGGTCACTGGTACAATGGGAGGCGATCCGCCCCTTTAAGTAGGCAGGAACATTAATTCAAATGTATGCAGGGGGTGGAGCCTCCCCTCCCTCTTAAGCTGCCTTTAGCCAGAACAAGCCAGATTGATTTGTTCCTGCGTGCTGTGCACACCAGGTGGAGAACATCTCTCATTCAACTTTAGTTTTTTATTGTTTTTCTTCAAATATGGAATACCACCATTAGGCGGGTGACCATGGCTGACAATTGCCCTCACCAAAGTGGCTAGTGCAGCTTCCAGGGATTTTCTGGTGGACCTTATGCCCTGAAGAGGGAACAACTTGAGTCAAGTAGCTTCCCTGGTGGGGAATTTTCCTCTGGTTAATTCCCTTTTAACAAGGTTACCTTTGTCAATCCCTTGGGAGTTCCCTCTGGCGTACATCTTCCCTCCTCTCCCTCTGTTGATCAGAGTCATCCAGAAACTGAAGATGGAGCGTTGTCCTGTCATCCTAATCACTACGAATTGGCCTCGTCAGTCCTGGTATCCGGAACTGCTAGCCATGTCAGTGGCGGATCCCTTTCCACTTCCTGCCCGTCCAGATCTACTTCTTCAAGGATATCTGTGGAAGGAGGATGTTCAGCATCTCCATTTGATGGCTTGGAGGTTGAATCCTCAATTTTAAAGAAGAAAGGGTTTTCCTCTTCAGTGGTGTCCACGATGCTTAGAGCTCGCAAGCCTGTGTCTTCCAAGATCTATCATCGCATATGGTCAACTTTTGTGGCATGGTGTGCTGATAAGGATCTATCACTTGATTTCCATCTTCCCACGGTCCTGGCCTTTTTGCAGGATGGGGTTGAGAAGGGACTCAGCCTGAGTTCTCTCAAGGTTCAGACTTCGGCTCTGTCTGTATTTTTCCAGGAACGTATTGCTATTCTTCCTGATGTTAAAGTTTTCTTCCAAGGTGTGGCTCATGTTCGGCCTGCCTTCAAGAGTCCTACTCCCCAGTGGGACCTCAGTTTGATGCTAGGGGTTCTCCAGAGACCCCCGTTCGAATCCTTGGCTTCTATTCCTTTACGTCTTTTGACCTGGAAAATGGCCTTTCTCTTGGCTATTGTCTCAGTTCGCCGGGTAGCAGAGTTACAAGCTCTGTCTTGTAAACCCCCTTACTTGGTGTTCCACAAGGATAAGGCCGTGCTCTGTACTTCCAAGGAGTTTTTACCCAAGGTTGTTTCAGAGTTTCACATCAATCAGGAGATTGTGGTGCCCTCTTTCTGTCCTAACCCTTCCTCTGACAAGGAGAGAGATCTCCATTTGTTGGATGTTCTGCGTTGTCTTAAATTTTATGTTCATCGCACTGAGTCTATCAGGAAGTCTGACGCCCTGTTCGTCATTCCTGAGGGGCCTAGGGCAGGGAGACCGGCATCCAAGGTGACTATTGCATCTTGGCTAAAATCTACCATTCGTGAAGCCTACAAGCTGCGGAATAAGCACGTTCCCTTCAGGATTACTGCTCATTCCACCAGATCAATTGGGGCCTCTTGGGCCTATAAGAATCAGGCGTCTGCTGATCAACTGTGCAGAGCGGCCACTTGGTCCTCTGTGCACACATTTTCGAAGCACTATCGTGTTGATGTACTGGCCTCGGCTGATGCCAACTTTGGAAGGAAGGTCCTGGAGTCAGTCTTGCCTGTTTAGGATCTTCTACTCTGTGGTTCTTAGTGCTTCTTTGCTGTTGAGCCCTGTTGGCTCTAGTTCAGTGTGCTGTGTTAGTTCGGGGGTTCGTTTTTCCCCCTGGTTGGTGTCCGTTGACACTTCTGTGATCGGGCTCTATGATTAATTGGCTCATAGCAGTTCTGGTGACTTTGGGCCTTGCGCTTGGTCCTTGCCTTACTTCCCGCCTCTGGCAAAGCTCAATGTTTGTACATCCCATTGTACCAGTGACCTGTATTGGACGACAGTGAAAATAGGATTTTAGTCTTACCTGTTAAATCCTTTTACTTAGTCCATACAGGTCACTGGTCTCCCACCCTGTCAAGGGACCATGCTTGGCTCTCCTGTGGCATTCAGTGGGAGACCTTCGGGGCATGCTCACAGGAGTCTTCCTTTTCCTTCTTCCGCTGGTCAGTTTAGTGTCTCAAATCAATCTGGCTTGTTCTGGCTAAAGGCAGCTTAAGAGGGAGGGGATTCTCCACCCCCTGCATACATTTGAATGAATGTTCCTGCCTACTTAAAGGGGTGGATCGCCTCCCATTGTACCAGTGACCTGTATGGACTAAGTGAAAAGGATTTAACAGGTAAGACTAAAATCCTATTTTGTCGTTTGTAACGACTTTTCAAAGTACAGTGTCGTTGGGATCATTAATATTTTCAGAGAGTGTCGGTTGTGATTGGAAATATGTTGTTTGTCCATTCATATGGAACAACAAAAAAAAAATCTTAACGAAAGACAAAAATGTCATAAAAAATGTCTTAACAACAAAAGTGTCTTTAAAAATGTCTTATCTAATGACAAAAATGTCTTTTTTCTTAACGTACAAATTTTGTCTTTTGAAAGACTTTTTTTTGTCGTTAGTTATGACTAATTTTCTTTTCCTCTATACGACACTCAAGAATAGTTTAGCCACGCCCTAGCCACGCCCCTTTGCCAGTCAATTCTGGAGTTGTGTCGTACACAACGGACATTACTAGTTTTTTGTTGTATACTCTATAGAAAATATGTTGTTCATGCATTCAATTACTTATTTTTTTCTTTCATATGAAAATTTTTTGTCGTTATCCCTTCGAACATATGGTCCATAGACAGGAGTGAACTGACTATAGCGGTAAGGCTGGGATGCCAGCATTTATTCCACACTGTCCATCTTGGCTTGTATTTCCATCGTTATTACAACTATTACTAGCTATGGACTAGTTTTGCACAGTGCTCATTCTTTTGTGATTTTATATGTTGATTTGCTATATTTGTACCACTATATCTATATTGTTTTTATAGAGGGTACCCTCATTCGCTTTTTATATATTTGGTTTTAATAAACTATATATTTACATTATTTAGACTCTAGTGCTGTCCCCTTATAACTCGTTCTTAACGGGTTTCTTGTATTTTTCTGAGCTCACCTGTATGTTCTTGTTGCTTAATATGCCACACTGTTGATTCTGACATACATACAGTTTTGGCTATGTCTCTGATTAGTTTATTCTGATTCTTCAGCCCCATGATGACCTGCTTTACTGTCTTTAACTCTTCTTTGCTCCTCATGTCGCGCCACAAAAGCAACACACTCCAAGTACAAATGAAACCGCTAGAATCACCTCTAGACCTTTTATTAGCTCTCTCGTGCATGAACTAACAATCCAATGGCAAATAACTGGCCAGCAAACAGCTGGGCAGCCAATTGTCCAAATACTATTGTTCCTCTAAAATGTAGGTGCTGTGTATAAAAATCGCTGTAATTCCTACAGGGTTTATGGATGTCAATAACCTCAAATTAAAGCTGACCGTATTCACTTTACCCTCTTATTCATGGTTTCATTCATTGTTTCATTTCAAATCCAGTGTGCTAGACTACAGAGCTAAAAGAGCAAAGCGTGTAACACTGTCCAAATACTTATGGACTGAACTGTACATTGTTTGCTTCTTCAACCTTGTTCTATTCAGAACTACATAAAATACGTCTGATACCACAGTGCTCTTCTACAGGTAGCTACAGAACTACACATACACTATCTGCTTCCCAGCCTGGTTCCAGTGTCCATTGGAAGCCACAGAACCACACACACACTATCTGTTTCTCCAGCCTTGTGCCACTGTCCCTTTGGTAGCCACAGAACCCCACGTACAGTGACTGCCACCCCAGCTTTGTGCAACTGTACCACTTGTAGCCACAGAACCACCAATCACTATCACCCCAGCCTATTCCCACCATCCCAATGGTAGCCACTCAACCACACAAACGGTGTCTGTTCCCCAGCCTTGTTTCACTCTCCTTTGGTAGGCAAAGAACCACACACATATTGTCTGGAACCAGAGAGTTGTTCCATTGGTAGTCACAGCACCACACATACAATCACTGCTTCCCAAACTTTGTTCCAGTGTCTACTGGTAGCCTCAGAACTACATATACAGACTGCCACCCTAGCTTTTTGCCACTGTCCCACTTGTAGCCACAGAACTACACATACACTGTCTGGCACACCAGCTTTGTTCCACTGTCAACTGATAGCTACAGAAGCACACATACACTGCCTTAACCCACTGGTAGTCATAAAACCACACACAATCCTTGTCCTGTGTCTACTGGTTTCCCCAGAATCACACATACCTTGTCTCACCAGTAGCCCCAGAACCACCCTTACAATGTCTGCTTCCCCTCCCCACACAGGCCAGCTCACCCCTGACACACACTCCTGGATCCATATCTCCCAAAAATTAAGTTTTTTTTAGTACCTAGGTCCAGCTGTTGATTGTTGGCCAGCTCCTAGTGGCAGGAAAGGGAGTGGGATGGCACTGGAGGGAGCAAAGGACCACACTGGGGAGGGTGGGAGGTGTTCAGCAGAGGACTAAGGCCACATATATGTGGCAAAGCATTCCCTACCTCTGTAGGGATATTTGGGACAGAAAATTCGCTCTGGAAATGGGCAGATTTTGGCTCTCACTAACTCGAACACTGACTGTAGCTTGAAATAATAAAATAATTCTAAAGACAATATTAACAACAAATGGGAATCAAGAATTAGCCCATCTATGAACTAATATTCTATTGTAGCTCACATTGGGCTCGGTTCTATTACCCGCGCTAAAACCGGTGTTACAAGAAAAACAAGTAGAGCAAATTTTGCAAACCTGTGTTATGTTGGTATTCTATTGCTGAACCTTGGTAAAACAAAACTGGCGTAGACAGCACTTTTCAGAATAGTAACAAAACTGGCACTTTCTGCTTTTTTCCGACTACCTCCTACAGAAAACACGCAAAATGTCAAAGTCCAAGGAAATAGGTGTACATCTGACGACAGAAAGATCAAGTTCAGTGTTAGATGTGTTCTCCACATAACAAAATCCAACAGAGTGCCCCCCTCGACATATTAACCCCCCTTTTAAATGTTGACTTGCAGTGCTTTCTTACAGCACATTAATCCGACAAATATTGTTCATAGTCGACAATTAACCCTTCCCCTTCCAAATCTGACAGTGCTTTCTTTCACCATATTAATTCGATCACTATTGTACATACGACATTTTAACCCCCCTCCTCCTTGAAAAGTCTACTACAGTGCTCCCATGACTTTCTTTCACCATTTTTATCCGACATTTTTCTTCTCCTATTATATTCGACATGCCCTCATATTTTGTATTGCAAGATTAATCCTATGAGTACCAGAGAGGTATTGTAATGTGTTTGCTACCCCTCTGGTACTCATAGGGTTAATAGGTAACCTGTATATGTATAAAAAAAGTGTTTGTTTTTATTATATATGTAATTTGTGTGCAAATGTAATTAAATATTTAACTTCTGTGTAACAATGATTTTTTTTTTAATTATATATGTAATTCGTAGCATGGGGTCGACAATTGTCCCCTTTATTAATTAAAGAGCATATAACCCATGTGAAATATAAGTAGCAAGAAAGAGGATTGCACTCACCGTTAAGTAGAAAATGCCCCGAGTGCATGTCAATTATAGTGATTTTTCATAAAGTTCAAGATGGGTTAGACAGCACTCACAGGGAAACTTTTCATAGATGAAGATGTGTTGTTTATTAATTCAACGTTTCAGCCTTTTTCAAGGTTATATGTTCTTTAATTAATAAAGGGGGGTGTCATGAGGGGTCATGATACCCCTCTTTGAGGTCTGAAGTACTTTAATGCAAATTACATATATAATTTAAAAAAAAAATCATTGTTACACAGAAATTAAATATTTAATTACATTTGGACACAAATTACATATTTAATAAAAACAAACACCTTTTTTTATACATATACAGGTTGCCTATTAACCCTATGAGTACCAGAGGGGTAGCAAACACATTATAATACCTCTCTGGTACTCATAGGGTTAATCTTGCAATACAAAATATGAGAGCATGTCGAATATAATAGGAGAAGAAAAATGTTGGATAAAAATGGTGAAAGAAAGTCATAGGATCACTGTAGTAGACTTTTCAAGGAGGAGGGGGGGTAAAATGTCAGATGTACAATATTGGTTGAATTAATATGGTGAAAAAGCACTGTAATTCGACTTTGGAAGGGGAAGGGTTAATTGCCGACTGAACAATATTTGTCGGATTAATGTGGTGAAAAAAGCACTGCAAGTCGACTTTTAAAAGGAGGGTTAATATGTCGAGGGGGGGCACTTTATGTCAGATTTCTATGCTGTATACTGTATTATACACTGCTTTTGTTCGAACAACGATGGTTTTGAAACTGTCGTTATGGCTTCTACTCCTCAACCTCTGAGAAGCAAAGTTTCTGACTTAAATGTAACCACAAAACAGGCGGTAATACTAAGCGTGGGTAATAGGATACTAATTTGTTTTTTTAGTTGTTTCCTATGGGCTTTTTTCGTACTGGCGATAAGTATAATTACAGCTGATTTTGCTTTCAAAAGTCTGGTAATAGGATAGCAAAAACTGACTTAAAAAAAGCCTGTTTTATTTTTAGCGCTGGTAATAGAATCGAGCCCATTTTGAGGTATAGGTAGCTAGAGCGATAAAGTGAAGGGTTTTGTAGTGAATGAGCAATAGAGGATTCTGTTACACTCTCACATAATAAAGTTAGAGTACTTGCTGTCTCTTATTTTACTCTATTCACTTGGATCATTGGCGATTAACAGAGGGATTCACACATATTAACCCTTTGTATGCCGAATTCAATACATATTAAGTTTAATGCACACTTGGTTATTTCCTAAGTACTCGAAACAACAATAAAGACAAATAATTCTTATGTGTTATTGTGGATTCTCATTGATTTAATAATATCCTATTTAGGTGCTTACACTGAAGCATACTGTAGTACTCCATTAAATAAAGCCTAGTTGGCTGCAAATCAATTAACCTCCTACCGCCCGAGGACATACATGTACATCCCAAGCGGATGTCCCAGGTGGACAGAGGATGTACATGTACGTCGCTGAAGCAATTTAATAAATTTTTTTTAAAAAAGTTTGGCGGGCGTTAAGTGCCGGCCAAGTGCGCGTCCCCCATTTATCCAGTGGATTTAGTTACACTTTTATTTTTATATTTTGTGGACCTCCAACAAACAGGAGTTTAATTTTGGTTGGTTACCATTTTAAATAAACTAATAAAGGTTATTTTTTATTAAAATGGCCTTTTGGAAAGTGCAGAACTGGTCTTTTTTCAGCATTCATACCATGATCCTCCTCCAGGATGAGAGTCTGACGTGACTGGCTGGTTTCTCTTCTTTTTGGTTTTGGTCCTTTTTATAATAGTTTCAGGTATTGTTATGTAAATCGGGTCACACTTATTCAGTAACCTTCCTCACAACAGTAAAGGAGGGGATAAGATCACTTCTTATTGTAGTATTAACACATCAAATGGGTTTATCCAGCAAATAGTAGGAGTGAGAGGTCTTTCACACTTAGCACGGCAAGTTATACATTGTTGCACAGGAATCACTGCGACACATAAAGAGTCTGTATTTTTCAGTAAAACTGGAGAATAAACAGTGTCAAACGGGAGCAATATTATTCAAATTAAAATGGAGAAAAAAGGTCATAGGAACACTATAAGTCGCATTTTAAAGGGGAAGGGTTAAAATGTTGAATGTGAACAATGTTTGTTGAATTAAAATGGTGAAAGAAAGCACTATAAGTCAAATTTCAAAGGGGGGGTTAACATGTTGAAGGGGGGCACTCTATGTTGGATTTCTATGATGTATACTGTATTCTGCACTGCTTTTGTTCAAACAACGATGGTTTTGAAACCATAGTTGTGGCTGCTACTCCTCAACTCCGAGGCATAGGATTACTGACAGAAAATGTAACCACAAAACAGGTGGGAATAAGGATCGTGGGTAATAGAATGCTACTTGCACATTGTTTTTAGTTGTTTCCTATGGGCTTTTTTTTGACTGGCGTGTGTAATTACCGCTGATTTTGTTTTCACAAGTCTGTTAACAGGATACTAAAACCTGACTTAAAAAACACTCCTGGTTTTTTTTAGCGCTGGTAATAGAATCGAGCTCCAGGTGTTTTGTTTTTCAAATGTTTGGGCCATTTGATGATTCTAATTTTCCTAAAAGGAGACATAAATCCAAATGTCCAGTATGTTTCAATATATGAGAAGATCCTTTCTGAAGATTACACCAAAAGACTATGTCAATAGCCAGTGCCTGATAATATGTTAAATTTATGTCTTGATTTCAGAACTTTATACAAGAGACTTTAAGTTGAAAATGACCCTACTCATGGTCCTACAACATCCTCAGGCAGAAAAATCCATAGCTCTCCCTCCAGTTCAGATTCAGAGGGTCCTCAGATGAGAGATACAAAGAAGATACATACATATTTCCAGCATACAACGTAGACAGCCTTGTTTAAGTTGTATGTACAATTGTGCTAAAACGTTTGCATACCCTGGCAGAAGTTGTGAAATTTTGGCATTGATTTTGAAAATATGACTGATCGTGCCAAAAACTGTCTTTTATTTAAGGATAGTGATCATATAAAGCCATTTATCATCACATAGTTGTTTGGCTCCTTTCTAAATCATAACGATAACAGAAATCACTGGCCCTGATCAAGAGTTTACATACCCTTGAATGTTTGGCCTTGTTACAGACACACAAGGTGACACACAGGTTAAAATTGCAATTAAATGTTAATTTCCCACACATGTCTTTTTAAATTGCCATTAGTGTTTGTGTATAAATAGTGAATGAGTTTGTTAGCTCTCACGTGGATGCACTGAGCAGGCTAGATACTGAGCCATGGGGAGCAGAAAAGA
Source organism: Rhinophrynus dorsalis (assembly GCA_037306005.1). Taxonomy (NCBI): domain Eukaryota; kingdom Metazoa; phylum Chordata; class Amphibia; order Anura; family Rhinophrynidae; genus Rhinophrynus; species Rhinophrynus dorsalis. The sequence continues at coordinate 166,197,381 of CM074718.1, forward strand.
ACTGTCAAAAGACCTGCGTAATAAGGTAATGAAACTTTATAAAGATGGAAAAGGATATAAAAAGATATCCAAAGCCTTGAAAATGCCAGTCAGTACTGTTCAATCACTCATTAAGAAGTGGAAAATTTGGGGATCTCTTGATACCAAGCCAAGGTCAGGTAGACCAAGAAAGATTTCAGCCACAACTGCCAGAAGAATTGTTCGGGAATCAAAGAAAAACCCACAGGTAACCTCAGGAGAAATACAGGCTGCTCTGGAAAAAGACGGTGTGGTTGTTTCAAGGAGCATGGTCGAGTTGCCAGAAAGAAGCCTTTACTGCACCAATGCCACAAAAAAGCCTGGTTACAATAATCCCGACAACACCTTGACACGCCTCACAGCTTCTGGCACACTGTAATTTGGAGTGACGAGACCAGAATAGAGCTTTATGGTCACAACCATAAGCTCTATGTTTGGAGAGGAGTTAACAAGGCCTATAGCGAAAAGAATACCATCCCCACTGTGAAGCATGGTGGTGGCTCACTGATGTTTTGGGGGGTGTGAGCTCTAAAGGTACGGGGAAACTTGTGAAAATTGATGGCAAGATGAATGCATCATGTTATCAGAAAATACTGGCAGACAGTTTGCATTCTTCTGCATAAAAGCTGCACATGGGACGCTCTTGGACTTTCCAGCATGACAATGACCCTAAGGCCAAGTTGACCCTTCAGTGGTAACAGCAGAAAAAGGTGAAGGTTCTGGAGTGGCCATCACAGTCTCCTGACCTTAACCCTTTGAGTGCCAGAGGTGTAGGCAACACATTGCTTTGCAATGTGTTGCGTACCCCTCTGGCACTCAAAGGGTTAATATCATTGAGCCACTCTGGGGAGATCTCAAAAGTGCGGTTCATGCAAGACGACCAAAGACTGCATGACCTGGAGGCATTTTGCAAAGATGAATGGGCGACTATACCACCTGCAAGAATTTGGGGCCTCATAGAAAACTATTACAAAAGACTACACGCTGTCATTGATGCTAAAGGGGGCAATACTAAGGGTATGCAGACTTTTGAACAGGGGTCATTTTTTTATTTGTTGCCATGTTTTGTTTTTTGATTGTGCCATTCTCTTATAACCTACAGTTGAATATGAATCCCATAAGAAAAAAAAAGAAATGTGCCTGCTCACTCAAGACTTTCTAAAAAGACTACTTTCCCATTGGAAGAGGTTTCTGGGGGATCCCACTGACAAATGTAGAAATTATTTTGAGAAGGTCATTTGCAGCTAAAGCACCCTCTTTTCAGCCAGGCATTGCCACAGCATGTGTTGCACATAATCCAAGGAGTGGGATAGCCAAGCTAGAAGACATTATTAAGATTTCAAGGGAAGAAAATATTAATTCAGTGCTTGTATTGAGATTGGCAGCAGATTTAATCTGTGATGCCTCAATAGATAACATTAGGATAACTTCTAGGTCCATAGCACTTCCTACAAAAGGCTGCAGGTCCTTTTGACTTAAAAAGTGGACAGCTGATATTGTCTCAACTAATACATTATTTTCTTTACCATTTGAACGTCATTTCCTCTTTCTAAAAGAGATGGATACGTTGGGAAACAGACTGGTAGAAGAACACAAGCATCTTTCTCAGAATAAATACAGTTTAAAAAAAAAATACAAAAAAACATTTTATTCCCTACAGAGGATATAAGGGAACAAGTCTAACCCAGATCCTATAAGAGTAACAAGTCTAACTCAAATCCTATGGAAGAAAAATATGTAAGCCCCAAAATGGACCTTGACAAGACTCACATTATAATTCTCAACTCTTTCCCAAATCAATCTATCCAAGTTTACATTTCTTTCTGGAGCAATGGTTCCTCTCTTCCGATGAACAAGTCTGAAGTTTCAAGACTGATAGGTACAGAGTCTTGTTTTATGCTCTCAGATGTCATGGGAGGATTTTAGCTGAGGACTTTGTTAATTTTCCTGAACAAGTTTGTATAGAGGCATCAAATCAAGCTGTGTAGATCCTAGAAATAGAGGATATAGTAGCTGCCATAGGTTTCCTTTTTATGCCTAGCCATACATTTCAATCCATATAGAATGCTGCAGCAAGAGTTACTGTTGCCTAGGTTTCTCCCTGCCCCCATCCTCCTCCAATCCTCCTTCAATCTCTGCAATGGTCGCCTGTCAAACTCCGGATATCATAAAAAATACTGCCGTCTCATTCAAGACTTTCTCTCTTCAACCCTTCCTACATTTCCACTCTTCTCTCCCACAATACCCTTTACCTTATGATAAGCCAATGACATCCTTCTCTCAGCTCATTTTATGTCTACAACTGTCTCATATCAAAACCTTTTCTCTTGTTGCTTCTTATATGTGTAATGCACTACCTCCTGGCTTGCACCACTGTGCATATTGTGGTCTTCAAGTCTAGCTTAATATCACACCTCCTCAATAATGCTTCGACAAGCTAGAAGAAGGTACTGACTTCCTATGTGCAGAGAAGTCACTGGCTTCATGCTTTGAAGGCACTTATAATTTTCTTACTTTATGTTTTCCCTATCCTGATCAGAACTGTAGCACTGTATTTCATACTTAAAGCCAAACTTTCATGCAGGAGAAAGTACCCCCCAAAATAATTTTTCCCATAGCATTAAAGTGTTAGTAATCTCTCAAACCGCTATGGTATGAGAGATACTGGCGTTCAAACTGGTTTGCAAGCACACTTTTTAGACCATTCCAAGGAAGTCATTAGTTTTAAATAACGAGATTGCTGTTCTGCTGCAGACACGAATCTCCTGCTGACAGCTTTGCAGCTGACAGCAGGACACATCAAAGTTTGAACGCTGATATCTCTCAAACCATAGCGGTTGGCTATATATGTTTTTTTTGCATTATATTCAACTTTTGAAGCTCTACAAAATAAAAGTTTTACTTTAAGTAAGTCAATACCTGTATTATCCTTAGTAAGTCTGCTTTATTTAGAAATCCAACTTGTTCAGAGACTCACTGCAGACGAGAGTGAAGACATCTTGCTGAAGAGGCATCTGTGCGCCTGCACTGTCCGTCCCTGTCTCTTCTATGATTGGTAAAGGGGAGTTGCATTGTACCTTAAGGTATAGAAAGGGACGGACGGCGTAGTCACATAGATTATTCTACATGAAGATGCCTGCAGGTGAGTCACAGAAGAAGTTGGATTTCTAAATAATGCCAGACTTACTAAGGATAATACAAGGACTGAAATGCTTAACGCTCTGTGAAAAATTATTTGGGGGTACTTTAATATGCATGTACTCTGTGTGTCTCCTTTTATCACTTTAGATTGTAAGCTTTCGAGCAGGGACTCTACTTCCAGTGTTTTACTTGGCAAAGCACTTCTAACCCTGCACTGTCTAAACCCTTAAATTGCAAAGTGCTGCATACACTTGTGGTACTATCTAAATAATCAAATTAATTAATTCATTAAATTAATTCATTGTGCAACGCCTTGTGAAAAGAGACGAATTGCACAAGGCGACGCCAGGCAGCCGGGCACAATGCCAACGCGAGAGGAGAGGTATCGGAGGAAGCGGGCAGCAAATACAAGCCTACCACCCGCTTCCTCCGATGTCTCTGTCCCCTCCTCCCGCTTCCTCCAATGCCTCTCTAGTGCACAGGGATTTCTTATGCTGTGGGCTTCATAGCCACCCGCAGCAATGACAGTTCTTATGAATGAAGCTGAGGGAAGTGCTGCAGTCACAGTGCAGCCTGCTCCCTCAGTTGTATTTTAACCCTTTGAGTGTCAGAGTGGTATGCAACGCATTGCTTTGCAATGCGTTGCGTACCACTCTGGCACTCAAAGGGTTAACTTAGATCTCATCCATTCATAATGCCCTACTTAATGTGTCCCTTTGCTATTAGTACTTTTGCTCCACTCTCAGTTTGAAGGAGAGTGGAGCAAAAGTACTAATAGCAATGGGACACAGGAGGTAGGGCATTAAATATGAATGAGATCTAATTTAAACTAATGTCTAATAATAGTATTTTAATAAAAAAAAAGTTTAAAACACACACAAACACACACACATATATACAGGCAAGGTATGTAGTACATACCTTGCCAATTAACCCTTTGGGTACCAGAGGGGTAGGAAACATGCTAAACAATGCTTTCCTACCTCTCTGGTACTCAAAGGGTTAATTGTGGAATAAAAGACAGATTTGTCCACTACATGGAAGTCCATGAGGTGGATGTAGATGGGGTTAGTATGTCACATATATGCAATATATGTGACATACTAAGGGGGGTGGAAGGGGGCATTGTGTAGTGCTTGGTGTACTAGTTTTATTGATTGTAACCCTTTGAATGCCACAGGGGTGAGCAGTGCACATCCCTATGGCATTCAAAGCTGTCCATGGTGCTGAAAGCCATCTCTGTGTTCCCCTAGTGGCTGGGTAGGGAAGCACAGAGAAAGCTGTTCAGAACTGTCGACGTGGGTTTTGGATTTTCTGACTGAACTTGATACTTTGCAGTGCTGTGATTGGCTGTGGTGCTAGGTAACATTTTTATCGTGTGTTTTTAGTTAAGATTTTCTATGCAACGCAGGTTTAAGGTTAACGTGTATTTTGTTGGTTATCGCTCGTTAGCCTTTCTGGGTAAGGAAGATTTGAATCTCACGTTACCTGGCCTTGCTTAACGAGCGAAGGCAGTTTTTTTCTTCACGTTGGTTTTAACGCCAACATTTGAATCGAGCCCATAATCTGATAAATATGATGACTATAAGTGAGAATGCAAAGCTACAAAGTTTCTACGTAAAATTCCCTCAGAATCATCAAAGTGGATGACCTTCATAAATGGTGGTCCTAGTTGGCCTATAAATATCTCATCCTGTGCAATACCCATGGTTTTGAGGAAGACAATTCAGTATAAGACAACAGTGATAATGATCTCTCCTTATTGGCCCAGGAGGGCATGGTTACCCACTCTGAAAAAACTCAGTAAAACATCTAATCATTATTTAAAACTGCATGGAACAGTTCTACATCTGCCACCATTCAAGTTGAACCTAGTGACCTTTTTCCTGAAAGTCCATTCTTAAGCAGTCAAGGTTTGTCATTGGAAGTGATTGAGCTTCTCCTCAAATCCGATCCGATGCATAAAATAGGACTAGGAAAAGTTATTTATTGTAGTACTTTGAGACAAGCAGATTCTCTTGCTGTATCAATTCCTTGTTCCTGTCTGAAGCATTCAGACACTCTCAGTGTTCAAATATCTATGTTACAGTTCTTTCTGGTCAAGAGTTTTTTTTTTTTTTTTCAAACTCTGCATTGCTGTCCTGTCTGCTCATGAGGTTTATCAAGTGAGTCAAACTACTTAGACCTAGGACTATACCTTCCTATTCTCCATGGGACCTAAACTTAGTTCTAACAGCACTATTGATTAGTCCATTTGAATCTTTGTGTTTGTGTTCTCTCAAGATTCTCTTTCTTAAAGGGATAGTAATACTTAGTTTTATCTTTATTTTATTTTGTATGCATTAAAAAAACATAATGATATGTCTTATCTTTCAAAACTTTATGGTTTGAGAGATATTCACAAGCAAGGTTTCCCCTCCCGCCCCCTTTACCTAGTGTAAGCCATTTCATCTCAGATGTGGAATCCAGTCCATAGACCAGACAGATAACAGAAGGGGACAATCTTCTTCCTATGAGAACAATGAAAGCCCTGCCCCCTTGACAAGTTTTTCAGGTTTTTTCCCTTATCTTAATTGAAGATTGTCCTTCTCTACAGTCTACCTGGGCACCTCCCTTCTGATCTGGCTGAGCAGTGTTACATCAGTAAAAGAGGCGGGAGGGGGATACTTTGTCACTGAATTACTCTTGAACTACAACTCTGAAAGAATTGAAATAATACTCTCCAAAGTCCAAATCCTATGATGATTAATTAGAGCTGCTTTTATTATGAAACACTACAATCCCTTTAAGGTTTTGTTAGTGGCACATACATTAGCCAGAAGATTGGGTGAGCTCCAGGCTCTCTCAGTTGGAGAACCTTATATGGTCTTAAATCAAGTTTGTCAGGTCACTTCCAAAATTTACACCCAAAGTATCCTCACCCTCTCATAAAAGTCAGGATATCTCATTATCCTGTCTGTGTCTCAATCCATGTAATACTAATGGAGGTAGATTGCACAAGTTTCATAGCACTGCTATCTGTTGGCACACCCATACCTTCATGAGGCACCATAGAAGAGACTTCTAGCATCCAGGAAGGCTACATTTGGTTGCAGAGTCCTGCAGGCTCTTGTTACTTAACCCCTCCACTGATCTTTGATCTATTATTTCTCTGGCATGCTGCCTACAGACCCTTAAAGAAATGGTGAATTTGTTATCCGTCAATTCCTTTCTTTCAGGTTACTCATGGCAGCCTACAGACTACCCTCCCTGATGTAGCTTAGTTCTAACATCAGGCATGGTGTGTGTAGGAGTTCCTTTTAAATGTTGCTTTCAGCCCTAGCTAGGGAGGAAAGCCTTTATCATGTCAGCTGCCAAAGGATTCCTGAAGGAAAAGGAATTGATTGGTAACAAATTTGTACTTTAGTACAGCTTGTTTACTCTAAAATTGTTAATTTATTGCTTTTGGCTTACAGCAGGGCTCAGAATTTCCACTCGCCACTAGCCAATGGCGAGTGAAAATTTAGCCCTGGTGAGTAGAAATTCAGCCCTGGTGGGTATGTTATGGCTTGCAGTGGCGAGTAACTTTTCAGGTCTGGCTAGTAGCAAAGGACTTAAAATTATAAGCCCTGGCATACAGCACTATATATTTAATGTTAAAAATAATTCCAGAGGCACTATCATGTTCATCTTCATATTAACTTAAATAAAACATTTATCTCTCATCTATCTATTAATGTCTGAGTGCCCTTAGCACTACTGATTTACAATCAAAGCAAAACATGTTGAGAGCATCAACATGTATCAATATACATAATTAAAAGACATGTACATTTCTTTAGATCCTCAATAAATTAATGTTCTCAACACCTTCCACAGCTAGCAACATATTGTACAAGACCAATGCCATGGGAACAAAAGCATATAAACGATATAGAAGAGCACTTCTAATTTTAGATGCAGTAGACAAGTCAAATGATCTTATGCACACTCTGGGCATTTTTGAAGTGAAGTTGTCTGAGGACACAGCACTTACAAAATAGTTTCCTGTCCTATATTATTTACCAATATCTGACTGCATGGAAAATAATGGTAACCACTGGGGGATGCCACATAAGACAGGATTACTATCACTTAGAATAGAGTTATAGAGTTCACTGGTCCCCCCCACACTATAACAATTAATACATCCTATGGGGAAGAGCAATGCCCTTTTCATGACCTGGACTGCATTTTAGTTGATATTTTATACCAAATTGTTAGCTAAAAAGACTGAAAACACTTCTGGATTGCAATGTAATCTAAGTCTATATTTAGTAACCACTTCTCAAATATTTATCACCCTAGGATTTATTGTTCTCATTGAGGGTTATGCCTTAAAGTGAGATAAACTCTACATTGAGAGACACTATCCAGTGCCTATAATAGTCTATGGACATGCCAAGTTTACATCAAAGATGCTCCTAGGCAAAGGAGCCATTGGTACCCCTAAGCCCTGCCCTTGGCCACACTTCTAACCTTGCCATTTCCTACCAATAAGTGTTAAAGGAAACTATATCAGTGGTGTAACTGGTCATTGGAGGGTCCCAGTGCAAATGGGGGTGGGGCAATAAGAGGCATGGGATGAGCAATAAGATACAAGGAGGCATAAGAGGGAAGAGACAAAGGGGGCAGAGTGAGGCAAAAAGGGCATGCGATGGTAGGCAGACACAGGAGCATTCTTGCTACTGCTGAAGCTGAAGTTAGAGCTGCTGGCAGTGAAGCCAGATATCTCACCCCAGTTTCAGCCAGGGACCAAACAAGGATGAACACCCCTGACTCCTGCTTTGGTAACCCCACACCTATGAGAACAGTTAGCCTAAGAAACCTGAAGATACGCGTTATAGCAGGGTGTAAGCAGGACGGTATCTAGAATAGTGAAGATACCCTATCACTGTACTCTCAGATGAACAGTGGTTCTGATGAATCTGATACTTATAACTGGACTCTCTGCTGGACAATAGTTAGAAGGTAGAAGCATATTACTGGATACTCTGATGACTCATATCCCTGAATGAAGAAGCTTTTCACACATGACACTCTAGAAACTCCTCTGGCCTGAATCTTTGCTGGAACTCTGTTTCCCTGTAGCTTTAAAGGGATAGTACAGTCCCATAAAAAGTATGTCCTAAATCATAGCTGCACTAAAAACACATTCAGTGTGCTTAATCCTTTCTCTCAAACAGTTATGGTTTGAGAGAAATAAGAAAATAAAGTCCTCCGTTCCCTCCGCTTTCTGCCTGATGAGCTGTAAAGCTGTCAGAGGCAGAATCCGGTCGCATGAGAAGGGGGAGGGAGCGGAGGTCTTTATTTTATCACATCTCTCAAACCATAATGGTTTGAGAGAAAGGATTAAGCACATTGAATGTGTTTTTAGTGCAGCTACAATTTAGGACATACTTTTTATGGGACTATACTATCCCTTTAAAGAAATGTGAAGATTATCACTGGAACTCTGCTGATCTGTAGCTATGAAGAATAATGAAGCTTATCACTGGAAACTCCACTGGCCAGTATCTAAGACTGGATGCACAGTAAAGTGGGAGGAAGAATTGAGAGTAAGATCTGCCAGCAGGCATGCGTAGATGATTCGTCAACTGAGAGCCAGGGACAGGTTGGGTGAAAATGATCTGCAGTTGGTGAGCAAGAGGCAGGCTGGTGAAGACCATCCACCATCTGGGAGCTGTGGACAGGCTGGCAAAGATGATCTGCCATTGGAGAACTAGAGGCAGGCTGGCATAGATGAACTGCTGTCTGAGAGCTAGAAACAGGCTGGGGAAAATGATCTGCTGTTGGAGAGCTACAGGCTGGCGAAGAAGATCCATTGTCTTAGAGCAGGAGACAGAATGGCAAATAAGAACTGCCATTGAAGAACAAAAGACAGGTAGAGCGAAGTGTTGAAAAAGCTGGTTTGGCAACAAATAGTATCTGGCAGGGTACAGAAACAATAGGCAGAAGAAGAGTCAGTGCAGAGCAAGGTCTGAGGTGAAGGGGAAGTCCGGCAGCAAGGCCAGGAGGGAGGGTTTTCCCTTATACTGAAAGAGGGAAGACTGTCCCTCATTGTGATCTGTGATCTGACTGGAATTCAGAACTAAGGGAAGACAGCTTCTGAGTGGGGAAAGGAGTGGTAAGGATCATCTTTAATAATATATTATACAGTAACTAGCAAGTTTTGCAGCATATGAACATCGCAGAGGACTACTATTACACATGTTCAATGTTATGAGCTATGTGTAATCTGAAACACTACTATCTCTTTAATTCAAAATCTCAGAGATGAATCTCAGGACAGCAACATGACACAGCATTCTCCATAGCTGCTCTTCATTTATGGTACACCCAGATGACCGACCATGTGTCCCTTTACCTTTGCACTATCGCAACCATCTTTTTGTGATGACAGACCATTTTGATTTTAAGTGTGGTTTTTATTTTTATTTTGTTCTTTTGTTACAATTTGTATTGTATTTTGTATTTTCACTTTCGGATTTACTGCAGGAAGTGGTACAGCTTCTGCTTACAAACTGTATTTCTGCTTCTTTAACCCTTGGTTGATGTAGTTGTTGTGATTGAAATTTGCACATGAGATTATACATTGCTTCCAACACATCTCTCATTTTCTGTGTCTGCTGTTCCCTGATATAGCTTATTCTACATGAAAATCTAACAAAAATACTCATTAAAAGAAAAAGGCAGTGGGGTAAAAAGGAAAGGAGAGGTAGAGAGGGGGAGAGAGAGAGACATAGAGTTCACAAGCGGGTGCCTATCTGCTGTTTCTATGAAAGGTCCAGCCCAGTTGCCTTTCTTTAATCATACACGGATTTTGATTATACTTCACTCCTGGGCACACATTCTTGTCCAGGCCAGGGATACCAGTCCCTCCTGTAACCCCCTCAGTGTTGGCCCTGTGGGACGATGTGGACATGCTGATTGGAATGATAGGCACTTACTGGGCACCAATAAAAATCTGGAACCCTCGACAAGTGCCTACTCTGTCTTATGGGAAATCTGGCTCTGTCTATGGAGCATCTTTTTCAAACTGAATTGATCTTAGAATGTAGTCTCCCTAGAATAACATAGAAATATGAGTTTTCACCTTTATGCCGCTTCGTACACCCTACTTTCCCCTTGTTTTGTGAGTGCTCTGATGACTGCTGTTTAAGACTTTTTCAGACCAACCTCATTATAATGCAACATAGCAGACATGTTTGAAGACATTGAAATTAACATTTATTATTTAAGTGTAAAAGGCACAAAACACCCATGTCATGCATCTATCCATACTACTTCTATGGAATAGCATGCAATGTTTAATATGAATGGGATTATTCGTTTTATAATTACCATGATGTTTAATGTAATGCCATCATAACCAATCCATAAAACAAAGCTATGATTGAAAATTAATTTCATTCCTTCTACATTTCAATTAACCAGTGAACTCTATTCTGATCAGAATACCCTTTTACACTTTTGAACAATTAGATATATACTATATCCTCTGAGTATTCCAGAATGATAGCTTTTGATGGCAATCAAATATAGGTAATTAACAAAACTTTACAAATGTTGGACATATAGTACTGTGCAAAAGTTTTAGGCAGGTGCAAAAAAATGCTGTAAAGTAAGAATTCTTTCAAAAATGGACATGCTAATAGTTTATATTCTTCAATTAACAAAATGCATAGTGAGTGAACAGAAGAAAAATCTAAATCAAATCGATATTTGGTGTGACCACCCTTTGCCTTCAAAACAGCATCAATTCCTCTAGGTACACTTGCAAAAAGTCAGGGATTTTGTAGGCATATAGTTAGGTGTACAATTAAATAATTATACCAAACAGGTGCTAATGATCATCAATTTAATAGGTAGGTTGAAAAACAATAATTAACTGAAACAGAAATAGCTGTGTAGGAGGACTAAAACTGGGTGAGGAACAGCCAAACTCAGCTAACAAAGTCATACACCATGGAAAGACTGAGCACAGCAACAAGACTCAAGGTAGTTATACTGCATCAGCAAGGTCTCTGCCCGGCAGAAATTTCAAGGCAGACAGGGGTTTCCAGATGTGCTGTCCAGGCTCTTTTGAAGAAGTACAAAGAAAAGGGCAATGCTGAGGACCTTAGACGCAGTGGTCGGGCAAAGAAACATAGTGCAGCATAGTGCAGCAGATGAAAGACACATCACGCTTACTTCCCTTTGAGATCGGAAGATGTCCAGCAGTGGGGCCCTGGTACACCCATCTACTGTCTGGTCAGAAGCGGTCTTCATGGAAGACTTGCAACCAAAAAGCCATTCAACCGGCATGAAAACAAGACCAAGCCACTCAACTATGCATGAAAACACAGAAACTGGGGTGCAGAAAAATGGCAGCAGGTGCTCTGCACTGATGAGTCAAAATTTTAAATATTTGTCTGTATCAACAGGCAGTTTGATTGTGAAGAGCTAGAGAGTGGTTGGCAGTTTAGGACTGCATTTTTGCAAATGTAGTTGGTGATTTGGTCAGAATAAATGGTCTCCTTAATGCTGAGAAATACAGGCAATACTATCAGAGAGATATCTGATTGGCCCCAAATGTATTCTGCAGCAGGACAATGACCACAAACATACAGCCAAAGTCATTAAGAGCTATCTTCAGTGAAAAGAAGAAGGAGGAGTCCTGGAAATGATGGTATGGGCCCAACAGAGTCCTGATATCAACAACAAATCTGTCTGGTATTACATGAATAGAAAGAAGCAACTGAGGATGAGTAAATCCACAGAAGAACTGTGGTTAGTTCTCCAAGATGTTTGGAATAACCTACCTGCTGAGTTCTTTAAAAAAACTGTGTGCAAATGTACGTAGAAGAATTAATACTGTTGTGAAGGCAAATGGTGGTCACGCCAAATATTGATTTGATTTAGATTTTTCTTCTGTTTACTCACTTTGCATTTTGTTAACTGATAGAATTAAACTATTAACATGTCTATTGTTAAAATCATTCTTACTTTACAGCATTTTTTCACACCTGCCTAAAACTTTTCCACAGTACTGTACATACATGAACAAAGTGATACTTAGAGCCCTATGTTCAATACACAACTGGAATAATTCTGGGTCAAACCAACTACAACATGGGGGCAATTAAAAATCCTTATAATTTTCATTGAATTACATGGGGATGTATTGATTTATTTATTTATTCATTCATTTTTGCTTTGTCATTGATACAATGGTCTAACAGAGGTGCTTTAATCAGTACTCAAGGCTCCCTTAATTCTTCTGCTTGCATAGCTATTGAAGTTGAAAAAAGTCCATTGCTCTCCATATTTTAATACTTGCACACATCAGTTAACAATAAAACATGTACGTTTTGTATTTTATGAAAAGTATACTAGTGGCTTTAAAGAAGCGGTTTGCATCCACAAAACACGTAGCCCTCTTTTATACATCCTATTAATTCACTTTTTTCATTTACACATTTTAATTGTGTTTGTTTGTTGTTTTTAAATAAATATACATATTTCTAAGTACAAGATGTTTGTAGCTGCCTATGTGGTTGGACAGAGTGCAGCAGCTGATTTCGTTTCACAGAGTGGAGACGGTGTGAGTTCCCCACTAGCCTGATTGTCAGCAGGGCCGGTGCAAGGATTTTTGTATACACAGGCGAAGGTGCATTTTGATGCCCCCCGCCTATGATCCGGACACAATCCCCTGTCCCCTCCCGACCATGCCACAGTCCCCTGCCCACGCCCACATATTCAACTCCACTCTCTCCCCACCTCCACATTGCCCACCTCACCATAAACACACACTCTCTCTCTCAGACTAAGCACACACTCTCTCTCAAACTAAGCACACACACTCTTTCTCTCTCTCTCTCTCTCTCTCTCTCTCTCTCAGACTAAGCATACTCACTCTCTCAGACTAAGGGGATTTGACCTGCCAGACCTCTAGATATACTAAGTGGACTCCAGTCTGACTGCTTTGACAGCTCTAGTGTCAACCCATTCACCCCCCAACTGGGCATTGATTGACTCCTCACATAGAATAGCAGAGCCAAAACATCACCTGCCAGAACACTAAACACCTACGCTGCAGTGTACACTCATCGGACACTTATTGGCTTGCCCAGAGCACCTCTATATTCACATACAGCTACCCCATGGATTTAAAGGATACTTTGACAGTATACAGTTCTCCCATGTATTGTACACCGGCCTACACATCCCATAATCCTCAGCCAGCCAATCGGAAAGAATTTTGCCTATCTGAAAGTACGTAGGATTACCATCCATCACACCCAGAGAACGACATGTTTTCCCTTTCTCCTGACTGTAGGTGGGGCCTGGTACATAGACATCACTTTAAGCATCATCCTAAATGCCCCTAAGGTTAAGATCAAAAGACTTACTGTTTTCACCGCCCCATTCTGCCGGATCTGTCAGAGACCCCAGCTCTCTAGCCAGAGCCGGCCCAAGGCATTATGCTGCCCCGGTCCATGGATGAAATGCTGCCCCCACCCCAAAAAAAACAAAACACTAAAACAAGTAAAAAGGGAAAAAAAAATCATCTTGGTCATGGCTGAGCAATCAAAATCTCATTTCTGCACTAACATAATGTTAGTGCAGAGATGACATTTTAATGATGCCCAAGCCTAAACACAGTTTTTTCCCTTTTTAACAATACAAAAATAAGCTTAACAGGAAACACACATTGCCCCTCAATCTCCACATTGCCCCTTCATCGCCACAATGCCCCATTCATCTACACAATGCCCCTTCCACAATGCTCCCTTCATCTTCACAATACCCCTTCCACAATGCTCCCTTCATCTCCACAATGCCCCTTCCATAATGCCCCTTCATCTCCACATTGCCCCTTCCACAATGTTCCCTTCATCTCCACATTGCCCCTTCATCTCCACATTGCCCCCTTCATCTCCACATTGCCCCTTCATCTCCACATGGCCCCTTCCAAAATGCCCCTTCATCTCCACAATGCCCCTTCCACAATGCTCCCTTCATCTCCACAATTCCCCTTCTTCTCCACAATTCCCCTTCTTCTCCACATTGCCCCTTCATCTCCACAATGCCCCTTCATCTCCACAATGCCCCTTCCACAATGCCCCTTCATCTCCACAATGCCCCTTCCACAATGCCCCCCTCATCTCCACAATGCCCCTTCCACAATTCTCCCTTCATCTCCACATTGCCCCTTTCATAATGCCCCTTCATCTCCACATTGCCCCCTTCATCTCCACAACGCACCTTCATCTCCACATTGCCCCTTCCACAATGCCCCTTCCACAATGCTCCCTTCATATCCACAATGCCCCTTCCACAATGCCCCTTCCACAATGCTCCCTTCATCTCCACATTGCCCCTTTCATAATGCCCCCTTCATCTACACATTGCCCCTTCCACAATGCCCCCTTCATCTCCACAATGCCCCTTCCACAATGCCCCCTTCATCCCCTACCTTGAGTCCCTGGTAGTCTAGCAGCGTGCCACAAGAGAAATCTGTTTCTCCTTCGGCACAGAGCTGAAGCTCCCGCGTGCTGTTCTCAGTAATGCAGAGCGCTGGGAGATGATGTTATCTCCCAGCGCTCTGTATTACTACAGAGCCTGGGTAGCTCTGCGTTGTGAGTGTCACATAGACAGTGCGAGGGAGTGCTTGGTAGTGTAAATCAGCGCTCCCTCGCGGCAGACATATATATCTTTAAAAAAAAATGTAAAGAATTCCCAGCTTCCCCCTTTTCGGCGCCCCTCAGTTGCGGCACCCTAAGGAGGCTGCCTGTCCTGCTTTATGGTAGTGCTGGCCCTGATTGTCAGCTTTGGTTATCCTCTTTGCTGACCCATTGGAAATGTGAGTACATTGTTTGATTATTTATGTTGATCTGCAAGCCAATTGTACGTTAATACACTACTGGGCGCCCCCCTTTTGTTGCCCTTGTTTTTTTTTTTTATCAAATAAATATAGGTCTATTTTAGTTCTCAAATATTGTTGCTGGTCTCAAAGTAAATAATGTATAACAAAAAAAGAAACAATTGCAATTGATCCAAGTAGCTAGGGCTTTTAAATTACCCCCAGTACTCCCACAATTGCTGGAGAGACCAGTTCAACATGAAGTGTCTGGTGGATCATAAAACTATTAAACTGTGTTAGTAGTATAATTAAAAGAAAATCCACTTATAGACTGACTCTTGAAGTCCCTCATGGCAGATCCCACATTCTAGGTTGGCTAGTTATCACACCATTCACAAACCAACTGGCTATCCCTCGCGGGTATACCACTTTGTAGGCTGAATATCTTGAATATATCTCTTGAATTTTTAAACACATTTTAGCACATTGGCGTACTGTACATTAAGTTCTAGAACAGACTCCTTATGCGTTTCGCTGCGCAATCAGCTTCATCAGGGACTCCGTATAGTGAAAAATATCCTTAAAGTTTCAGTTTAAATACCCTCCAAATCTGGAGGCGTACTTTGTTTCAAATTTCAATTAACCAGTCAGAAATGGAGATGTATCATTGACATAATCCTATTGCCGAAACAATGATTGGGTGCAGGATTTCTATCGCTAGCACTCTTTGTGTCCCATAATTAGTAATGAATGTTGTTATACACATATGATAGATAGAACTACTTGACAGTTGTCTTTATTTGGATTATTAACATGATCATTTTATGTAAATATCCCAAGCTCAACATATTGGAGTTAAGGGCTATCTACTTTGTATTTGACCCCTTCACTGCATGGTGGATGTATACTGTTTGTGGGTGTAGGGGTCATTATCAGACATAAATATCTCATTGTCCAACATTCATGTCTGGAAATCAGGACAGTGTTTGCATATGTGAAGATCTATTGTTTATTAGGGCATATTATTATGGCAATTATATTGCTCTATAATATCACTGTGTAGCCGTACAAATGTATAATACAGGTATCTTCTGTTGCACATTTAGACTTCTATTGTCTTAGTGGGTGTCCACTGAAAATTGATCTGGACTCAATATATTAAAAATGACAGCTTCTATGAAGTATTTAACACCTTCAACGCCTGGTCTGTATTTTAATCTTTTTATCGATACAGGAGTCAAGTTATTGTTCATTCTCTTATAAAAGTATCATGCTGTCCTATATGTTTATGAAACTTTAGACAGTGTCTACATATACCTGGTGCTTTTATTCATCTAGTCTCAACATTGTGTCCGCAGCGCTTCTAATACTATGTAGCTCACATCATTTCATCAGAACATTCAAAATGGTTTAAATTTTGCCCCCACAAATTGCTGAATGAAAATGAAAGAACACCTAGCTCTATAGAAGGCCCATTTACAGATTTGAAGAAAAACATAAAATTTACCCCACCTGTAAGTACGTCCCCGCACGCTGAGGTCTTTGTAGAAGCTGTCACTAAAGAAGTCATAATCAAACCCAGTGACAAAGGGGGCAATATTGTGAACCAGAAAACAGAGAACTGTCACAAAGAATATATGAGACAGCTTAACAATATTAGTTGCTATAAAAAACTTGACTCGGATCCAACTATGAAATTTAAAACAGAGTTGGAGGTAATCCTGAAAAATGCCCATTGATTAAGAGTTATAGACAAAAATGAGAAAGAATTTTTGTCGAAAAGAGATGTTGTAATTCCTACATTCTACATCATACCTAAAGTACACAAAAATCTAGAAAATCCTCCAGGGCGCCCAATAGTCTCTGGGATAGGGAGTCTCACAGAAAATGGGAGTATTTATATTGATCAAGTCCTGAGAGAATTCGTATACGCACTACCATCCTATACTAGAGATTCTCTAGACACTATCAAAAGATTGAATGATGTGAGCATAGAAGAGGACCACTTCCTAGCTACCTTGGTCGTTGAGTCGCTATACACGAGCATCATACATGAAAATGGTCTAAAGGCGGTAGAATACCGTACAGTGAACTCATTCATATTAGACCTATTGAGATTTGTGTTAACACACAACTATTTTGTATATGATAACAAATATTATCATCAATTAAGGGGTACTACCATGGGTAGTACATGCTCTCCCACTTGCGCAAATCTCTACCTAGTCTGGTGGGAACATAACATCATTTTCAGTGGAGAAATGGAAAACTATACTAAGCACATTAGCCTGTGGTTGAGGTTCATCGATTATGTCCTATTAATCTGGACAGGTACAGAGACACTGTTCAAAGTATTCATAGAGAAAAGTAATACCAATACTCTAAACCTCTTGGTGACTAGTGAGATCAATAAAAATGAAATCTCGTTTTTGGACATAAATATCTATATAGGCAAAAATGGACACATAGAAACAAAAGTGTTTCGGAAGACCATAGCAACAAACAGCCTATTAAGAGCTGATAGCTTACACCCAGAACCCCTCAAAAGAGGTATTCCAGTAAGTCAATACCTTAAGTGAGAAGACTGTGCAGCACAGTGGAAGTGTTTAAATCAGAGGCAAAACAACTACAAATCAGATTCTTGCAAAGGGGATATAGCAAAAAATCACTAAAAAGGCCATTCAAATGAGCCCTAAATGCCAATATAGATGAACTGCTCAATCCAGCCCCTAAGAAAACAGGAAAACAATTAGGTTGGTAGGATGTTATACAGCAGAACAACAAGAAATTAAAAACATACTACATAAGTATTGGCACATACTACATCAAGATGAGGACCTGGTTGAAATAATACGTCTAACCCCTAATGTCACATTTAGATGCAGCAAAAATCTGAAAGATGCATTAGTACACAGTAATTTCCAAAGGGAAAGGAAAGAGACTTGGCTAAAATCTAATATAACTGGAATGCACCCCTGTGGTAATTACACAGCTTGCAAATAATTTTGAAAGACAATATGTTCACTAACTATAATGGTACAAATGAATTTAAAACCATGCAGTTCATCAACTGAAAAACAACAGGGGTGATATATCTAATAACCTGTATGTGTGGATACAAATATGTAGGTAAGACCAAGAGGGAACTAAAATGTAGAGTGTTGGAACACCTTGGAGATATAAGAAATGGGAGAGACAAACCAGTAGCAAGACATGTGACTGAAAAACATGAGGGCAATATAGACCCTGTAAAATTCCAAGGGATACAGCACCTAAAAGACACATCAAGAAAAGGGGACCTAGATATGAAGCTACTGAGAAAAGAGGCCCAATGGATATATAGATTGGGCACACGTAGCCCTCAGGGACTCAATGAGGGGTTTACTTTTAGTCCTTTTATTAAAGAATAACCGTAGACATTAAGATTCCAAGGGAAGATCTGCATGCCCACTTTGACATGGGATCTATGTCATTTTCCAAGAGGTTACTCAACAAGCTGAATACTACCAGCCAGTGACAAAGGCTGGTCTTTTTTCCAACATATACTCAACGATTAATACATTATGTGATATATTACCCAAATAGTGAGATAGACATATGAGAAGTGCATGTATTTCCTTAAATACACTACATGAAAAAGGATGATTGAAATAAAACGTCTAATAAGCTTCCATCAACATTAGAATATCTGTTAATACCAATATATATATATGATAGTGTGTCAATATATAAGAAATGACCAGCTATACTATGCCACATAGTATGAGAAGCGCTGCGAACACAGTATTGAGACTAGATGAATAAAAGCACTGGGTATGTATAGACACTGACTAAAGTTTCATAAACATATATTGGACAGCATGATACTTTTATAAGAGAATGAACAATAACTTGACCCCTGTATCAATAAAAAGATTAAAATGCGGACCAGGCATTGAAGGGGTTAAATACATCATAGACAGCTCTCATTTTTGAAACACTGAGTCCAGATCAATTTTTAATGGACACCCATTAAGACATTAGAAGTCTAAATGTGCAACAGAAGATACCTGTATTAAACATTTGTACGGCTACACAGTGATATTATAGATCAATATAACTGCCATAATAATACGGCCTAATAAATAATAGATCTTCACATATGCAAACACTGTCCTGATTTCCAGACATGAATGTTGGACAATGAGATATTTATGTCTGATAATGACCCCTACACCCACAAACAGTATACATCCACCATGCAGTGAAGGGGTCAAATACGCAGTAGATAGCCGTTAACTCCAATATGTTGAGCTTGGGATATTTACATAAAATGATCATGTCAATAATCCAAATTAAGACAGCTCTCAAGTAATGCTATCTGTCATATGTTTATAACAACATTCATTACTAATTTTGGGACACAAAGAGTGCTAGCGATAGAAATCCTGCACCCAATCATTGTTTCGGCAATAGGATGATGTCATTGATACATCTCCATTTCCAATTGGTTAATTGAAATTTGAAACAAAGTACGCCTCCAAATTTGGAGTGTATTTAAACTGAAACTTTAAGGATCATTTTCACTATACGAATCCCCTGATGATGATGATGCTTGCGCAGCTAAACGCATTGGGCAGAGCCTAAGGAGTCTGTACTAGAACTTAATGTACAGTACACCAATGTGCTAAAATGTGTTTAAAAATTCGAGAGATATATTCAAGATGGTGAGCCTAGAATGTGGTATACCCGCAAGGGATAGCCAGTCAGTTTGTGAATGGTGTGATAGCTAGCCAACCTAGAATGTGGGATCTGCCACGAGAGACAGAGAGTCAGCCTATAATTGGATTGAGCAACTGACATTTTAATATGATCTAAAGTCATCGATTCAAGTCCGTAGTAATTAAGTATCACAACGTAGGGAAGCATGGACAGAGATAGCTCATATCCAGAGACATTAACACAGAGGGAAATTGACAAATAATTCAGAGCACAATCGGTTAAAATAAATAATAAGTGCTCTAAGACATGCAAACTTGATCGTACTGAAATACAAACGCAGTGTTAGCTGTACATGTTGAAACTGAAAGGCAGAGGTGCTGACCAGCTTCCAGAACAAAAAGCGATACACTACAGGACATAAGATTTACAAGAAAACACTAAATCTAAAGGACGGCTAGTTAGTGTATCACTGTTATAACAGGGTGATCGAATACCCTATTTGAAATACGTTTGAACATACCAATTGACAATATAGAGCGAACTCCTCCTGACGATACTCAGACACATCTAGTAAATGCCAGGAGTACAATAAACTTCTGATGTTTTTAAGAGGGTGATATTCTTTTAATTATAATACTAACAAAGTTTAATAGTTTTATGATCCACCAGACACTTCATGTTGAACTGGTCTCTCGAGCAATTGTGGGAGTACTGGGGGTAATTTAAAAGCCCCAGCTACCTGGATCAATTGCAATTCTTTGTTATTTTTGTTATACTTGTTTTTTTTTTTTGGACAAAAAGTATTCTTCAGCTTTATTGCTCTCTTAATTTTCAGTCTCCATTTTCCCATCTTACAGATATAAGTATAAAGGAAAAGTATAACAACTTAGCATTGACAGCCAGAGACCACAGTTATATACTGTATATAAAGTTTGTACTCTGGTGTCTGGGGAGTACTTTGGCATTTGGTGATACTTTTTTTTATTCGCATAGGTGATAGGTGGTACCGTGTTAGACGTAGAGAAAGCAGGAGATTGGCAGAATGAAAGTGATACCTATATTGGATAACTGAGTAACACTAGTATGCAAGCTTTCAAGACACTTTAGGTCTTTTCTTCAGGCATGACTAGAATTAATCTAAATATGCCTGAAGAAGAAATCTGAAATGGCTTGAAAGCTTGTATCCTAGAGTTATTCAGTTAGCCAATAAAGGTATCAGTTTTACTCTGCCAGTCTCATACTTTTTTATTTGGACTAACAGTCTTATATTTTAAGAAAAGCTTTTGAGAGATCATCTCTCTTCCACAGGTCAAGCAACTGACCTGATGAAGAATGTTGATCCCTCAAAAGTTCATCCCAAAATACAATCTTTTATTTAAACAAATCAGTTCATCCCTATAGAACACTATTTGTATTTGTGGTGCTTTTTTGTTTGGACTGACAGTTTGTATTTTGGGATGAACTGTTAAGAGATCAGCTGTCTTCCTCAAGTCAATTGTTTGACCAGAGGAGGAGAGTTAATCTCTCCAAAACTTGTCTTTATCATATATAACTATTAGTCCAAATAAAAAAGGTATCACCAAATACCAGTTATAATATATTTGTATTACTGAGGTTCAGTAGCATGTGTGTCTTCTCTCGGTAGCTATAAACGAGGCACTAATTGGGGAGGGGAAGAGACGAAGATTGACAGGCTGTGGGCAGAGTTGTGCTGCAGCCTGTCATGAAGTGCCGTTACTGGCTTATTTTTTTAAAATGGTAGATTTTGCCATAGCCTGCATTAAATTAACCCCCCCCCCCCCCCCCCCACAGATTACATGTTAATGCTATAAGAAGATTACATAAAAGCAAACTTTTATAGAGGTGAGAGATCTCCTTTAAGAAAAAATGGTAGATTAATCGACTGGTCCTTAAAAGGTCAGCTGTTAACTGCAGAAAGCATGGTGTGAGTGTATGGAATAGCTGAAGCACTCAATGTTTGGCTATACAGAGGCCTGCAATGACTATCTGGAAAGATGGGTGCGGTGACACCATTTTATTCTTTTGACGTTTGCTTCCTTTCAAACATTGGGTTATGTTCATAGAGAAATAACATTTGCAGGAGTACAATGGCTGAAGGAGAATTGCATAAAATGATATACTGCAGTGAAGGAAACCACATTACACATACAGGTCATATAATATGCCCTTCATCATCAGATTCTGGTACTTATCCTAAAACTGGTCAACTGAAGGTCTGAAGAAAATTCAGTCTAAGGCAGGGAAAAACTCATAATATAACCTGCTATACATTTGTGAAATAAAAGGTAACAAACATTTATTGTGGACCAGATGCACAAGGAAAGAGGAGCAGTTTTTGGGCAAACCAGCTGCAGCATAGGGGACAAATACAAATGTCCAGTGTTAAAGGAACACTAACAGCCACTTAGCTTAATCTGGCCAGAAAATCATACTGACCATCTTGAATCAATTCTGAATGGATCGGTTCCAATAAACTATTCTTTAATTACTAATGGATACCATGTCCATGGAGGCAGACATTATTCTTTGTTCCCTTGGTGCAGTTTGTTTGGCCCCAAATTGCTCCTCTTTTACTTTGTGCATATGGCCCTGCATTTCTAGATTGGGGGAACCAGCCCCTCAAGAGCTACTAACAGTGTACATTTTCAGAATATACCCCTGCTCTATATCACTGATTCACATCTCCATTCCTCAGGACACACAAGCAGGTCACGTTTTCAGGATAGCCCTAATTAAGAAGAGGCAGTTTGATTACAATGACTAAGCTACAGATTACTGACTTGTGATTGAAGGTATGTTGCAGAGCTGACCTATTAGTGTGACCTTGAGGAGTAACATTGAGAACAATACTCTAGAACATATTTATTATCATTCCTTAGATGTCATGCAAACAACTTTTTCTCCAGATGATGAACTCACATCTGCCACCTAATAAAGAAAAGACAAGAAATAGCTATGATGTGATGGTCATTACTGATCCTATCTATCTGTATGCTGTATATTGCAGCACTGCACTATAGACCATATACACACACACATACAACAAAGATGAGCAATTCTGGGTCATACAACTGACATTCAAGGAGGTAAAAGCCCCATTTAAATCAAATTTAGGAATTTGTATTTGTTCCCCCTGGTGCAGATGACTCTTTATTTATTTTTCATGCATAAGGACATATGGACCATACAACTAAGCAAAAGAGGAGCAATTCTGAGGCCAACCAACTGCACCATGGTGGAGAAACAATAATTCCAATTTAGTAAAATATCTTTAACCCATTGAGTGCCAGAGGAGTATGCAAAGCATTGCATAGCAATGCATTACGTACCCCTCTGGCAACCAAAGGGTTAAACCACTAAATGCAAAAGTGGCATTAGATGTCTATAGCACTCAAGGAGTTAAACAACTGATTTACAGTGGCAGCAAACTGTTTTATGAAAAAAATATAATATAGTGTTTTTCCTGCTTTCTAAATCAAGGGTACAGCCACTGCTGGAAGAGATTTCACTTAAATGTTATAAAAGCACAAGCATACCTTTTTGTTACCATAATGTTGACAACAACATTAAATGGTGTCCTAAAGGCAACTGGTTTATATAATGCACTTAATGGGAATGACTGAGTCATTGACTACATCTTTCCATAGTAAGTTAGTGAAACAGCACCACCTGGTGACCAGAATAGAAAACAGCAGTTTATTTTTTTTTTTAATGTAGCTTATAACTTTTGAATTAAACCTCATCCAACAGTGACCCTTTAATTTGCTCAGTAGGAAGAGCCCTATGACATATATGTTTTCCTGAAAAAAAAATACTTCTCCTTTAAATCAACTGGAATTTGTATTTCTTCCCTATGGAGCACCTGGTTTAACCTACAATTGTTACTATCTGGTTTTATTTATGTGGCCCTCCTATTGGTGCTTGAAGACACTATCTATATATATAAAAGAAGACTTTGTGCCTGGCAAAACACACCCAGGGGTGGCAGTAAGGTGGAGTTACTGCTCCCATTGGGTGATTCAATGGGGGTGTGATTTTCACAAGAGTTGCAGTGGCCGAAGGCAGGGAGTTGGCCCGCCCCCACTATCCAGCCTGCCCACCACTGTACAACTGAGGAAAAAAACAAAATGGCTTCCATTTGCTCCTACACCACAGACACACACACAAGCCACACACACACATCACCCACACACACAAGCCCCCACACACACATCACTCACACAAGCCCCCAACACACACACACAAACCAACTGCGCTTGTATAACTGTTCCCACAGTGCAGTCCTGTGTTGTCTGCCCAGGATATTGAATAGTACTCTCACAGCGTACTAGCAACGTTTCCACCGATGTCCTGCAGTGTTGTGGCACTGACTCACTAAACAGGATACACTGGCACTGAATATATACTCCACAATTACCTTCTAAATGTTCCTGTACATGGAGCATTCCCTGAACAGTAATTTCACTATGTTTGTGCAGGGAGCAGATCTGTGCTCTCTCATCTTCACTTTAATACCTTTGCAGTACACTGCTGTCACGGTTTTGATGAACACTCAGACAAGACTTGTAAGGTTAAAATGACTTTATTGAGAATAAAGTACAAACAGCAGTAACGTTCACACCCACACAAGCCCAGAACAAGACAGTAGAAGTACTGTCTACAATATACGATGGTTAGGTAGGCACAGTATAACAACAATGTACAGACAAGTAGCAAGTCCCCTAGCGAGCTAGGGTGAGGAGGAGGCAGCGACTTGCTGATGGTGACAGTGAGACCCTAGAACCCTAGGGTATAACGGAGGCCCACGACTCTTGACTACTGGCAGCAAGGACCCTAGATCGCTAGGGGGTTAATGGAAGCCCAAGACCAACGGATACTGGCAACAGAGACCCTAGAACGCTAGGGTAGACAAAGGCACACGGACCACGAGTACTGGCAACGAGTACCCTAGAACGCTAGGAGTCCCAAGGCTCACAACTGGCGAACTCAGACCCTAGAACTCTAGGGTCAACAGGAGGCCCAGACTTCGGATACTGGCAGCTAGGACCCTAGAACGCTAGGGTATTGGGAGGCCCAAGACACACAGCTACTGGCAGCAGAGACCCTAGAACGCTAGGGGTGAATCAGAGGCAACAGACCACGGAAGGCAACAGGTGTCCAAGTACGTAGAGTGCAGAGACTGGTACACCACCCTACAGCTGGCTCTTGACCCCTAAGGCTACAGCGGATGTTAGGCAGGACGAGACAGTGAACCAGACCTAGAATAACTAGGTACAACAAGGTTCACTGATGGTAATGCGCCCAGAGGAAGGCCTGTAACTCCCCACAGGGAGTGATCCCAGCTAGTGGCAGTGGTAACGATGGACATGTAATCAAGGTAATGAGTAACACAGCCCGAACTGTTGACAGTACGTAAACCGATACTCCGTATGTGCACACCGCCGGAGGCGGTTGATACCAGCAAGAGCAGCTGAAGCAGCGAGTGCTCATCCCAAAGGTCGGCAACTTAAGTGGGTTTAGAGCCAGCCCAGTCAGCAGCATCAGCAGTTTCTCATCCAGTCCAGTCAGCAACGGATGCGGGTTCTCAGCCAGTCCAGTAGTCAACGTAGTGGGTTCTCAGCCAGATCAGTCAGCAACATAACGGGTTCTCAGCCAGATCAGTCAGCAATGTAGCGGGTTCTCAGCCAGATCAGTCAGTAACGGAATCGGAACAGGCCATGTCATACACAAACAGAGCAGCAACAGGAACTAACGCTAGGTTCAGGTACACCATGAAAGGGCACCCGACTACTGACAGGACAGGGTATAAAAAGGGATGGCCCTGGGTGGAGTCAGGTTCAAGGACCAATAAGAATGCTGCAATCAAAACAAGGAAGTGAGAATGTTGCCGCATGCAGTCAGGAGCACAGGCACCGTGATAACTGCTTATCCCTCTTTTCCTCAGTATGTGATCAGCTACTACAAAATGTTGTGTTTAAAACATCTTATGACTTCATTGCACTACATCTCCCACAATCCTTACACATTTTCAGTGTGCGCGATGAAAACGGTGATTTTGGACGTTTTCATCGTGCACAATGAAGATGTGTAAAGATTGTGAGAGTTGTACTGCAATGAAGCCATCGTATCTTTTACCGATTGTCCTGGAGTCCCTGTAACTATCCCAGAAAAATGTTCCCAAATTCTGGTATCTGTCTCAGGCCTCCCCCTGGGTCCTTTCAGGCTGCTACAGGCGGTGCAACTGCTCCTCTCCCACGCAGCTCACCTCATTATCCTCTTTGTTTTCTTTTTCATGAGGTGCTGCCGGATCTCTGCACTATTGCCTTCATCCCACATCCGTCGCCCCTCAAAGCCTCACACTCTGGTTTGTCCGCGTGTGTTTGCATGCAGCCAGCCTTATATAGTGAGCTCTTACGGAATTAATTATTTAGCAGTTCTTGCACTTTGGCGCCTACTTATACTGATGGCAAACAAGAGGGCAACCTTCTAATTTTACTAAGGCAGCACTACAGCAATGCTACGTATCGCACAAGGAGCTGATGTATGTTTATCGCTGTGTGAATGCACACACGTTTATCACCATTCCTTGTAATTTATTCCCCACGTCAACCTTTGCACCTTACTGCCATTGACTCAGCTCTGATTTTTGGATGCGCCTATCATTATTCTCCCTCCTTGCCAGTTAATTGTTTGTGCACTCCCTACTTCATCAGCATCGGTATTAAACCTTTGAGTGCCAGAGGTGTACACAACGCAAAGCAATGCATTGTGTACCTCTTTGGCACTAAACGGGTTAACAGGATTATGAGACAGAAATAAACCAGTCTGAGAAAATAGTACAACACTTGGACTACAAACTACAGGGACGTATGTCTTTCTCAAGCAAACATAATTTTCAGGTTTTCTATCATTATGTGCCAGGTTCTTAACATAACATTTATGGAATAGTTCTCAAACCATTTTCTGTGGAATCTGTGTATACATAAGTGTGCGTGTGTGTGTCTTACTGTGTGTGTTGTATGTGTGTATCACACTGTATGTTTCTGTATGTTGTACATTGCATGTATGTATGTATGTGTGTCTCACTCTTTATGTATCTGAGTGCATGTGTTTGCAAGTATGTGTGTCTCTGTGTGTATATGTATGCATCCGTGTGTGTGTGCACTAATTCCCTACATAACATGACGGGCAACGCCGTAGCACATTGCTAGTTCGTTATAATGATAATGTTTTAGCCATGTAACAGGAGATATGTCCTTTGTTCTGGACAATTATATTTTCACTCTTCATCTTGTCAGCATCTCATTTGTTCTCCTTTTGGTTGATAAATAGTAATCCGAGTAACCTGAGACGAGGTTCCCTGGAATGTAGCCATGCTTACTGGTTGCTATGTAAACTAAGCGCACAACACAGCTGTCACTAATTCTAGATATCTTGGGAATATGCATTCCCTGAGAATTTATGGAGGGTAATCCCAAACGACCATGACTGCCAATATTATTACATAAACAAGTGAAGGGCTTTGCTAATTAAGTGAAGGTAAAATAGGTAAACTAGATCATTTGATAGACAAACTTCTGAGATTCATTTTCTGTCAAATTTTGAAGCTTGTTCATTTAACAAATAGAATAGAGATGTAACTAAGAATAACTGGAGCAAACCAAATTTATCATGGGGACAACTCCAACTTAACATAAATTTAAATAATGCTTTAAACACCTTGAATGCTAGAGAGGTCTCCAGTGCATTACTTTGCAATGCGTTAGAGACCTCACTATCATTCAAGGGGTTATAGAAAACATTTAGATCATAGGGAATTTGGGGAATTTCAATTTGTCCCCTACATTGCAGTTGGTTTGCTCCAGAATTACTCCAGGGGGGGTTAAACACTATAGAATGATAAATGGGTGTGGCAAATGACAGTGCGGGCAGTGTGGATAATGGACAGTGGGCAATGTAGACAATGGACAGTGTGGAAGTGGGCAGTGTGGATTTGAACAATGGACAGTGTGGGCAGTGTGGCCAATGGGCAGTGTGGCCAATGTGAGCAGTGTGGAGGTGGAAAATGTGGACAGTGTGTGTGGAGGAGGACAGGGTGGACAGTGTGTGTGTGTGGAGGAGGACAGGGTGGACAGTGTGTGTGGAGGAGGACAGGGTGGACAGTGTGTGTGTGTGTGGAGGAGGACAGGGTGGACAGTGTGTGTGGAGGAGGACAGGGTGGACAGTCTGTGTGTGGAGGAGGACAGGGTGGACAGTGTGTGTGGAGGAGGACAGGGTGGACAGTGTGTGTGTGGAGGAGGACAGGGTGGACAGTGTGTGTGGAGGAGGACAGGGTGGACAGTGTGTGTGTGGAGGAGGACAGGGTGGACAGTGTGTGTGGAGGAGGACAGGGTGGACAGTGTGTGTGTGTGTGGAGGAGGACAGGGTGGACAGTGTGTGTGTGTGGAGGTGGACAGTAGACTCTATTAATAACTTAAGCCTCATGGTTTAAATCAGAAAAAATCAGCAGAAAGGTAATTAATAGCTTTTATTTCGAATGTATGTGCTCACAGCACTTAGAATTCCATAATTTTTGAAATTCTAAGTTCATTGAGCATATATTGTTAGATTTTAAAGGGTCAGTAATTTCCGAAAAAAAATTCTTAGAGTTTTGTAGAGCTTCAAAAAATAAGCTCCACTGCAAAAATCTTCTCTCTCAAACCACTATGGTTTGAGAGATATAGGTATTCAAAGTTCCCCCCACCTCCCCTTCTCCTGATGTCAACACTGTGCTGACAGCAGTATATCCCAGTCTGGGGACCAGCCGGTGGCTCTGCAACAGGGCCGAAATAGCGTTATTGGAAAATAATTACTTCATTGGAAAGGTCTACAAAGTGTGCCTGGTTTGCAAGCACACTTAGTAGACCATTCAATTAAGAAATTATTTTTAAATAACGTGATTTCTGCTCTGCTGAAGAGCCTCCTCGAGTTGCACGACTTGAATCTCCTGCTGTCAGCTTTACAGCTGATATCAGGAGAAGGGGAGGAAGGGGGGAACTTTGAATGCATATATCTCTCAAACCATAGCAGTTTGAGAGATAGGATTTATGCCATATAATTTATTTTGAAGCTCTACAAAAACTCTAAATATTTTTTAGGAACATTACTGACCCTTTAATGTTGTCAATCAATGACAAAAGCATGTTTTAAGATTTTTTTCCCATCTCTGCCTGACAGCATACAAAGTTGAGTCACAGGAAGCTGGCAGTAGGCGGTCGACGATGCAGGCATCACAGTGGCTGCTTTATACCATAGGAACGTAAGACACCAGGACTCCTTGTTCACTCAGAATAAGACTCTCTTGATTGTCACAAAACCACACATATTTATAAACCAACATTACACTGAAATACATGTGCCAACCAGATACAATAGGGACATAATTCAATCACAACATAGAAGACAAAATACCAACAGCAGATGGTCTAACAAATACAATGACTCAGATATGTTTATATTTCCAATACAAAAAGGTTGATTAACTCTAGACAAAAGACACAAAGACTTGAGGGGCGGGAAAACACATTCGAGGGACAATGGCCAAGGGTTGAAGCACGTACTCAACTAGTTTGAATATTTGGCTTCAACCCTGGCCAATCAAGGTGTACAGTGAGTCTGCTGGTTGACCAGTCCCCAAGCCGCTTACTTTTCCACATGTTAGGTCTATGGGAGACCTTTAAACTTCCTGCTCAGGTATTCGACCAATCCGATGTCGAATCACTGCCCTCGACTCTTCGTGTTCGACTCGATGTCGAACACCAAGCCAGGAGCCTCCGACTCGTAGTCGGTGAATGTGTAAACCCTTGAATACACCACATACAGTTAAACACAGTGAATACTCGTAACACAGGGCAACTCTGTGTGTTTCCGTTGCCCATTCGCATAAAGTCTATTCACAAGTCCTTTAGGGTACGACTAGGGCTCGACACAGTCTTTTAAGCCAGTGTATGGGCTGTTAATGTCGTAAGACCGGGCCCAAAGCAGAGTCCAAGCAGGGCAAAATGTCCACAGTCTCTGGAGTTCTTTGAATATCAGTTCCAGACTCAGACAAGGGCTCCAGTAACGGACTAAGCTCCGTTACATTAACCATTAAAATGCAATGGCAAGAGCATATTCTATGAATTTCTTCACTGAGAATATGTAGTTCTATTTTAAACAGAAGTTAACCTTAAAAATACAGAATTTAATTTGTTTTAAAAAGTAATTTTACTGTTTTCTGTCTGGGAAATGCTGTTTGAAAAGGTGGCATTAAAATTAATGTGCAGTGGCTAACTCTTCTCATCTCCATAAAAAAGCATTCAAACTCACAATATATGCCAAAGTGGAGAATTTTACTTTCATAAGGGTACATTTGGCAACGTTTGTTGGTCAAAATTTGCTATTATACTTGCATGTTGTGTACCCATTTAGTGCCCAGTCCAGATTAGTACATTGTGGTATGGGTGTTGATATTTAGAATAATTTGGGCCCAATTATTCTAAATATCATCATCCACACCACAACGCATAAAGCTAGGCACCAAACTGGTGCACATACAAGTGGAGTGGCAACTCAGTTACATAATGTGACCCACTGCTGTTGCCAAATCTACCAATATGTGTATAAAATGTCCAACTTTGGCATAGACTGTGAATTATAATGCCTTTGTGGGATATAGTGAGGCACTGTAGTGGATATCATGCTGCATTGCTCTGCTGGTGGCATATAATGGCATATTTCTCTGATGGCATAAAACTCTATTTCTCTGGTAACATATAGCTCTATTGCTCTTGTGCTAACATATACCTATGTATTGCTGGACTGGTGAAATATATGTAATTCTCTGGTGTGAAATATAACTAGCACTCTGCTGGGGCATATAACACTGTTTTGCTGTTCTGGTGACATAACTATTGCTGTGCTGGTGACATTTAACTGTATTGCTCTGGTGGTAGCAAATAACTGTACTGCTCTGATGTTAGCATATAACTCTGTATTGCTCTGGTGATGGCATATGACTCTGTATTGCTCTGGTGGTGGCATATAATTCTGCATTGCTGTGCAGATGACATATAACTCTATATTGCTTGTGGTGACATATAACTCTTTATTGCTCTGGTATATAACTGTATTGCTGTGGTGGTGGCATATACCTCTCTACTGCTGTTCTGGTGGCATATATCTCTTTATTGCTGGGCTGGTGGCATATATGTAATCCTTTGGTGTGATATATAACTGTATTGTTCTGATGGTGGCATACAACTGTTGCTCTGGGATTGGCATATAACTCTGTAGTAGTATTCTGAATTGAATATATTGACCTTAATGAACTACAGATGAATTGTATTGTTTATAAAAGTGATTTCTCTATTCCAAGGTTCCTGATATGTTTCAAATTGTAATGATTTGCCCTGTGAAATAGCTTTTAACCTTTGTAAGGTTCACATCTTATTTATTCTGTTTAAGACTCCCTCATGGTACCTTTAGAGCAACACCATCTATATGCAACAAATGTGTTCATACAAATAAGCTGGATTAGTTTATCTTTTCTAAGACTAATGGTAAATTAAGTAAAGCATGTACCTCTCACAAGTGTAGCACAGCTTCTAGTATTTCAGATAAGTAATATTGTAACTATCGTGTCATTGCCAGTTTAATTATATATTAATATATATTATTAACAATATCTCAAGCAGTTTGTTTGCTTCCATTAGATATGGAAAGTGATGTATATGAAGCTGATTAAGATAAGAATACAAATGGACCAGTGATGAGATGCATCATGCTAGAGCTTTAATACTTGCTAGAAAATTTTTTTTTACCAGTCTACCAATGTTTTCCACTGATATACTGTGTGTACACACATACCCACTGGCGTGAATGTCATTATTTTAACTGTAGGACATTGACATTGATCATTCAAGGTTTCCCCCCATTTTTTCCTCTGGCCCCATGTGTGCCCCCACCTAAATAGAATTCCTAGAGTCGCCACTGGAGGTGGCTGGCAAAGGCATCCTTCTCTGGTATGCTGGGACTATACTGCTAAGGACTATTTTTAAATGTAAAGTATATTTTGTATAGTTTTTACATTTTATTAAAGCTCATCTCATTATTTCCATACAGCTTCATTCATTACTTCATTTATTTTGGTCCTGTACCTCGTTGTGCCACTGGGTCACTGTGTGTGTATTTGAGTGCATGCCCTTGATATTATTCTGGAGAACGCAAGCCAGTGACACATTATTTGATTTAGAATTGGATTGATAAAATAACATAGGACTTAGAACACTGGAGAAGTCATCTCCAGTTTATCTCCTGTTTATCTTCTCTTAATCACACCTTAGTGAATGATGTTATAGAGTAAATTTACATGAACAATGTGCAGTAAAAGGGTACTTTATTTACTGCACTTATTCAACAAGAACCCCCTTCATCCATAAGACATCTCAGAATGTCCCTTTTCTCCTTAAGGTGTGAAAGACCGCCCTATTATCCAAAGATATCCCATGACACCCTCTCATCCATAATGCATCCTAGAATCTCCATTCCTCCATAAGACATCCCATAATCTCCTCTCTTCCATAACACTTACCAGATCCCTCTGTCTTCCATAATACATACCAGAGTCCCTTTTTCCCATAAGACATGCCAGAATCCCCTTTGTTCTATATGTTATACAAGAGTCTCCTTTCTTCCATAACACATCCCAGAGACCCCTCTCTTCTATGAGACACCACAGAACCCCTTCTTCCATAAGACATCTAAGAACCTCCTCTCTTCTATATGATATCCCAGGGTCTCCTTTCTTCCATAACACATCCAGAGATTACTCTCTCTTCCATAAGACACCCCATAACCCTCTCTTCCATAAGATAATCCAGGATACTCTCTCTTTTATATATAATTCTGGAGTCCCCCCAATATATTTTTTCTTATATTTAGCCAATCGGTTGCAGTGAGATCACTGCAATCCATTATTGGAGAGATTAACAATTTCCATGGGTGAGGTGCCATGGGTTGTGCAAGTTTTTCATTTTTTTAAACTTGGTGGTTTGCAGGATCAAAGAGTTATTCAGCAAATATTTTTGGTAATGGTATCTCAATCCATTTTAGAAAGAAGACAACCCCTGGATCAGTTTATACCCCTAGCCTGTGCCAACAAATGTTTCCAGAAGATTATGCTAAAGGAAAAATACTTTTTTTATACTTCTACCCATTCAAATGTACTAAAATCTTTGAAAATTATGGATTTTTTTACTGTATTCATTAGCAGTTCCTCTCCAAAAATAAACACCCTGCTAGTCAAAGAGACATACCATAACAAAATTCTGGTTTTTTTTTTACAGTCTTCAAATATGATCTCCCTGTAGTAAAATGGCTTTAACAATTACACATAGAAACTGTAGCCAAAGCATACCATTTTGGAAATAAGACAATCTACTGTCTTAAATGAGGGGTTACTTTATCTCTAGGCTGGTGAGCAAAAATGTTTCTAGAAAATGGGGCTATAGCAAAACTATTTTTAATATTTCCACCACTTCAAAGATACAAAAATGTTTGAAAACAATGGAATTTCTTACTGTAGCCAGTACACACTTCAGATCTGAGAAAAAGGGTTCTGAATTGGTATGATATGACATACAATAGTGGGGACCAGGAGCACTAAACTACACCTATTATTTTTCATTTCTAAAATTGCCTGCCTGCACTAAAATGGTCATAACAATTGCAGACATGGGGAAATGGTATAGGCATATCATTTAGGAAATTAGACAGACATCCACATTTGCCCTTCTGCCCCTAGCTAGGTGTTAAAGGAAAAATGTGCATTCTTTTACATTTTTACCTCTTCAAAGTTACTGAACTCTTTGAACATTTTGAAATGTACTAGTGTATTCATTAATAGATGTTCTCCCAAATGAAATAACACCACGTTGGTAAGACATTACACCAAAGGGCGTGTCATAAGCAAAAACTGTTTTTACCAAAATCTTTTATTTTTCTGACATTCTTCAGATATGATCTGCCTGTACTAAAATGGCAGTAACAGCTACATGTATGATGAAAAAGTGGACAAGGCTTACCAATGTAGAAAGAAGGCAACCTACTGCATCAA
This sequence comes from Rhinophrynus dorsalis, assembly GCA_037306005.1. NCBI lineage: Eukaryota > Metazoa > Chordata > Amphibia > Anura > Rhinophrynidae > Rhinophrynus > Rhinophrynus dorsalis. Next base: position 166,231,262 of record CM074718.1, read on the forward strand.
ATGCCTCTTTATTCCCATGCTGGTGAGCACAAATGTTTCCATAATATATAGACAAACTATTTATTAGCATTTCCACCACTTCAAATATACTTAGAAAACCATAGAATTTCATATTGTTGTCAGTACCTACTGTCAGCCCAAGAGGACTGATACTACATTGGCATGGTTTGACAAACCGTAGGGGGTGATAGGAGTACTAAACTAGAGCTACCATTTTTCTTTTTTAAGATTACCTGCCTGCACTCAAATGGTCATAACAAATACAGACAAAGGGAAAGGTATACAAGGTATTCTATACTTAACCAGTTGCATTACTTGAGGTGTCACTTATCTTTTTTTAACCTTGGACTGGTGAGTACAACTGTTTTCAGAAGATAGAGCTATAGAAAAAATATATAATTTTAACATTCCCACCACTACAAAGATTCAAAAATCATGGAATTTCCAATTGTAATCAGTACCTATGTCAAGTCCGTGCAAAATTGTACCACAGTGGTGGTAAAGTGGTAGTATATAAAGGTAAGTCCCTGGTACCGTGATTTACCCTTTTGCTCCCATACTGCAGAGGATGTGATGGGCCACACCACTAGCAGTTTTTACCAGTATGCTGCCTACATGGCTCATCATGACCTTAGCAACAAAGTGGTTAAGGGCTACTTTTCAGGAAGTCAGTGTGGGACTGAACAGGAGCATGTGCTCCTGGTTTAGGGTCCTCAACCAAGAGCAGAGGCAGGTCCAATAATGAGAGGGATGATTTCCCCCTGGCCTGGGGACCAATCATCCAATGAGGCAAAGGATGGAGGGGTTGCTGAAGAAAGGAAGCAAGGTGTCAACTGCTTGCCTTGGAGAAGAGCAAGAGATGTGGGTCCAAGATACAGATCTCCAGGAAGATATACTCATGAGGATTGCCCTTTAAATTGCAAAGGGAATTCTAAAATAGTGAAAGGCTCATGCGAGATCTTCCAGGGAGAGACAAGAACCTATTTATGAAGTAGCCTGTGAGTGATTGCTAAACCATTGGTTTACTGTTGATGTTATGGTTCTGGTAATATATGTTGTTACCATTCTGTTTGCAAACGTCCAGTGCCCAGGCCCAGAGTTTGATAGAATACATGCATACTTGCCAACATTTTAAAACACATTCCAGGGATATATTTTCCCTGGGATATCACATTAAGGACTTAGGGTCTTATTTGTACAGCAGAAGAGACATTAACTACATCTAAATATTAAATGAAATCATATAAATATGGAAAACTCATAGAATATGGTGTTGAAATTAAATGTTTAAATCAGGAACAAAATGTGGACAACAGGAACTGGGAACAGTGACTCAACTCAGGGATGTCCCTGGAAATATGGTACAGTTGGCAAGTATGCTCAAGTCTTCATGGAGGCTGATGGGTTAACTCACCTGATCGGGGTGGCATCTGTTCAGATCCCTATTGTTGAGTTGAGAAGTGGGAACCAAACATGGCGATATTGGGTGAAAGGGTTCAAATTGACATTTATAAGTAGGCAATTGCTTTAATACACTAACAAGAGCGACAGGGGTTAAATTATACTTTTAACTAGTAGCTTGTTCTGCATGCAGAAGGTTACTTAGTGCCCTTCCCAGAGGCCTTGATGTAGAAAAGAGATAAGTATAATTTTTACTGTTGCATTTAGTTGTAGAATGTCCTTAATTACATTTCCATTAGAACCAAGAGATGCATGTTAACCGTTAACTATATGTGCTCCATACCCCCTCCCTACCTCATTTCCTCTTAACCATATTTGTATGACCTTTAGAAAATACACTAAGTGAAGCTTGTAATTTTCCACTCTGCAGACCCTCCCAGTTTTTAGTATAAAAGTTCTGTGTTTGTTAAATAAAGTTAGTAGTGTTTTGTGCTTTGATACTTGTGTGGTGTCGATTCATTTGAACTCTGCTCCAAGCGCTTGAGGCCTGTATTCTGGGGTGAAGATCTGGAGGTGTAGGAGAAAACTCTCCCCGGGGAGTGGTTAAAGCCTTTCTGCAGAAGAGGTGTCTGTCACGGTTTGGTAAGACTCTCAGACGCAGAGTTAGGTAAAAACACAGCTTTATTGAAAAGTTAATGTAGCCCCGTAGGGTAATATACACGTACACACATATATCTTTATTAGACAGGAATACAATACAAATAAGAGCAATATTGGCTCTACCGGCCCAGCCAATATACCGGGCAGGGCAGCCAAAGGATTGGAACTCGTGAGGTGAGGCTCTACCGACCTTGCCAAGATACCAGGCAAGGCAGCCCCTGGATAGAAGGTTAAGACTGGCTCTACCGGCCTTGCCAATAGCGGGTAAGGCAACCCAAGGAAACAGGACAGGTTCTACCAGCCTTACCATATACCGGGCAAGGCAGTCAATTGACATGAGACAACACAGGCTCTACCGGCCTTGCCAATACCGGGTAAGGCAACCCAAGGAAACAGGACAGGTTCTACCGGCCTTACCATATACCGGGCAAGGCAGCCCGTAGACAGGAGGTAATAGCAACCACTCGCTAAGGTGACTGAAAGGTGGAACAACAGTCACTATGCTGGTAAAGAGGCTAAGTCAGTATGTAGGCCGCCAGCAGCAGAGATAGTGAAGGATGTGGAGCTCACCAGTGCTCTCACAGATGGAACACCATACCACTATAGTAGGAACCAGGTGTGCATGGAGCAAACCAGTACCCAGTACGTGGAACGCTAACGATACTGAGACGGCCGGGTGGCTTGAGGAGCGAACCAGTACCCTGTACGTTGAATGCTATCAGTCTGAGACAGCCTGGTGGCTTGAGGAGTGAACCAGTACCCTGTACGTGGAACGCGATAATACTGAGACAGCCGGGAGGCTTGTGGAGCGAACCAGTACCCTGTACATGGAACGCTATAACACTGAGGCAGCCGGGTGCAATTCTGGAAGCTTAACAGGAGCTATTCTGGAGCAAACTATCTGTACTGTAAGGGATAAATTAATATTCTACTCATTTCCCATTGGATAAAATGGAGCTTTTAACTCCTTGAGTACTAGAGAGGCTTCCAACACACCGCGTGTATTAGAGACATACTTGGGAACTCTGACTTGTGGACTCCCCAGAGAGGGGAGTCCTGCGGTGCCGCTGGACGAGATAAATTACGCGACTTGTGTCAAAAAGGGGTGGAGCTTCTACAACAAAGTAAAAGCTTGAAGAATAGGCTGGGGAAGGAGGGGAAGTGATTGGGGAGTGGAAGGAGAGTGGGAGGAACAGACTGGGAAGGAGCAAAAGTGGTCAGAGTTTCATTAGAAACTCACCATATCCGAAGAGTCAGCCTCTGCCCCGGAGACCTGATAATTAGCAGCAAAAACCGGGTTAGTACACTGATTTAAATCAATGGAAATTTCAGGAATGCTGATGTCTTCCCAGTGTTGCAGTTGGTTTGCCTCAGAATTGCATGTCCATAGCTTCCAGAATGGAGTGCTGGAGGAACCCTATTCCCTGGCCAGTTGATTGAATGTGCTTTGCTGGCTGAAATATGTCAGCTTGCTCCTGCCATTCAGATTTGTAGTTCTATAAATAGTAGTGGCACATGGTAACCTTTCTACCTCACTGCTATTTTGTGACTACAACTAATGCATTACATCTCAGTGGGAACTCTCAGAAGAATGATTTTTGCTAGCTTTGTAATCCTGTATGTAGTGACATCATATAATGGATGGGAGCCATTATAATTAAGAATTGGGATATTCTTCCATCTCCACTATCATTTTAAATGCATTTTTTTTACCCACACACTATAACAGGGGTGAGCAACCTGATGCTCTTCAGCTGTGGAGGACTACAATTCCTGTCATCCCCAGCCAGCCGTTGGTTGGCTGAGAATGATGGGAACAGTAGTTCTTGACAGCTGGTTGTTCATCCCTGTACTACATCCTTCCTATTCCAAATGAGATATACTGGGCATATACACTTGCTTATTTTTTTCTTTGCACTGAGGCAGATTAATATAAATGCAGTGAAACAAATTTATATACATTGGTCCGGGTGCATTAGTATTGGACAAATGCCTAGAAAACTAAAAATCTCTACTGTGGAATCTTATTAGCTAACGTCTACAACACCCTCACACCAAGTGCACTTTTCCACTGCTCTGACCTGACATCCCTAATGTCATATTGATTACTCACTTGTTCCAGCATCGAATCATAAATCCTTTTGCAATTCTATACTTGCATATCCTCAGTAGTAACTAGAATTTCCACTTTATACATTTAAAAAGAGCAGTCGTTTAATAAAAATAATATATACACTACCGTTCAAAAGTGTGGGGTCACTTAGAAATGTCTTTGTTTTTGAAAGAAAAGCAAATCTTGTCCACTAAAATAATATCAAATGAATCAGAAATACAGTGTAGACATTGTTAATGCTGTAAATGACTATTGTAGATGGTAATGGCTGATTTTTAATGGAATATCTACATCTGCTGCAAATGGACGATTCTTCGATGAAACCAACTTTTGAAGGACACAATTATTATTAAAATTAACCCCTTAAGAACTGGCCACGCACGCACGTGCGGTCACTTAAGGACCACGGAACATTTATTTATTTATTTATTTTTTTAAACCATTTGATTCCGGACTCCCCCAACGGCGTGCAGCCACACGGGGAGCCCGGAATTCCATGACGTACATGTACGTCCTTGGTCCTTCAGGGACCGCAAACACATGACGTCATGTGTCGTTAAGGGGTTAAAAATCATTATTTCTAACATCTTGACTATACTTCCTATTCATTTTGCAACTTATTTGATGTATGTTTTCATGGAAAACAAGGTAATATATATATATATATATATATGTATATATATATATATATATATATATATATATATATATGTATATATATATATATATATATATATATATATATATATATATACCTACATCACTTACATTTTGCAGACAATATCATACTCTTTATCAGTAGTCCTGAAGAACTGCAAGAATAAATTGAAGAGCTACAACAGGAAAGTCTGAACATGAATATCAACAACATGCAAGTCATATTTAACACATTTACCATACCAAGGAAAATCACAGTAGATGGGCAAGGACTGGAAGAGGTTGACAGGTATGTTTACCTTGGACAAGAAATGTCACCATATGGACACACCATGATGGAAATTGAGTGACAAATAAAATTGGGATGGCAAGCATTTGGAAAAATTAGCAGTACAGTCTTTAAGACAAATTTACCACTCTGCCTCAAGCAAAAGGTTTTTGAGCAATGTGTCATCCCAGTCCTTTCGTATGGCTGTGAAACATGGACACTGAATGCCAAAGCCATATAAAGACAAGGTTCCACAGAGAAGTATGGAGTGGTGAATTCTAAACGTAACAAAAAGAGACAGAAAACCGTGTGTATGGATTCGTCAACAAACAAAGGGCTATGACATCACTGAAAGAGTAAAGCACCTGAAATGGAAATGAGCAGGCCACATAGCAAGAAGACCTGACAGTAGATGGACTAAACTAATTTTGGAATGGATTCCACTCGATACTAAGGGCTCCATCCAAATGCTGGCGATAAAATAGCAAGTAGGGCAAAATGGATACTGACCGACAAAAGAAAATGTCTAAGTTGGTAAATGTCCTACCAGCTAAAAGCACAATGAACGTTAGGCCACAAAAATGGTCTTGTGGCCAAATGTCCATTTTGTGCATTAAGTTCCCAAAACACTGTGGCAGTATTGGGAACTTAACAGTAAAAAGTTAACAATTGGTGCCTGACATACTGCCAAGCACCGATAGTTAACTCATATGTTTTACATTTACCTGTCATCCACTGTCTGTCTACTTCTGTCTTCATTCTCCCTTCTCTTCATTCTTCTGTCTTGTATCTCCTTTCTTCTCTTCAGTCTTCTTGTATCTGTAAAACAAAAAAAGTATTAATACAAAGTAGTATAATAAAACACATAGCTTAACCCCTTGAGTGCCAGAGGGCTACGCAATGCATTGCGGACATCTCTGGAGCTCAAAGACTTAAGCAATGTATTAGTGTGAACCCTGTGTAAAGCATATTGTATACCACTTTAATAAATTTGGGGTTTCTGTTGCATAGTTTGGCCAAAGAATGTTTAAGCCCGCCTGCTGAGTCAAGGCCCCCCAATATAAGGCGAGTACCTAACTTCACACAATCATCCTATCTAGATTAAAAACAACCCTGACGAAGCATTTCTTATAAGCTGAGATTTCTTGTACATAACGCATTGGGCATATTTTAAAAACATTTACCACATTTAAAAACAACTTCATGTTAGGACTCGCCTTCAGTGACCTGTAGAGAGTGAGCAGCAGGCCAAGAAGACTGGAGCTCCATCAGTCCCCTTTATAACTACCATCCACCCACTCCCACAAGTCACATGGGGTTTAATTGTTGCCTTAAAGGCAATGATCAAGACAGCCCACACATTAGGTCAACACCATGCCTTTAAACCCCTCTACAAGTGGCAACAACTCTGCAGATACATATTGAAGTGTTAAACATTTATTACAGTATAAAGTGAAGAGCAGCTTGAATAAGAAAGAGAAAAAATGTGCAAAGACAGAAGAAACAAAATTCACAGCACTAATTCACATTAATTTACACATTTAATCTGCAGATATAAGCTGAGAACCCAAGAGAGTAAATACAGATAGCAGCAAGAAATTAGGGAGTTCTCCAAGCTCCCCAAGATTAGGCCAAAGCCTAAACATACTTTGGCCAACTATGCAACAGAGACCCCAAATTTATTAAAGTGGTATACAATACGCTTTACACAGGGTTCACACTTGGATAGCTTATATGGAGGAGGGCAGATTTGGTTTGGTTTTGGGTTTCTGTTTAGGCTTCGGCCTAATCTTGGGGAGCTTGGAGAACTCCTTCATTTCTTGCTGCTATGTGTATTCACTTGGGTTCTCAACTTATATCTGTAGATTAAATGTATAAATTAATGTGAATTAGCGCTATGAATTTTGTTTCTTATGTCTTAGCAATGTATTAGTGCCCATGTTTATTGAAATATGCCACCATAATTATTTGAAGCCATTATAGTACAGTTGCGCCAATATCATATGTCCAAAAAACATAGTAATAATATACTTAGCTTGCCAATAATAATAATGTCTCCGCCGCACATCCCAGCAAATCAGAGTCAGGCAACTGTGCTTTAAACTGATTTTGCACATCTCAGCCAATGGCTGTGAGGGAATTGGATCAGAGACTGCCCATATATAAATTCCCTCATTGCGGAACAGGCATCAGACCGTGAGGCAGCAGAAGCGGGGGATCTGTGGCACACAGAGATGTCTCCGCACAGAGCAGCAGAGACATTATTATTAGAAAGCATATTATTACTGTGTTTTTTGGACATATGATATTGGCGCAGCTGTACTATAATGGCTTATTTCTTCAAATAATTAATGGAGGCATATTTCAATAGACATGGGCACTAATACATTGCTTAAGTCTTTGAGCCCCTGAGAGGTCTGCAAAGCATTGCTTTGCAATGCGTTGCGTACCCCGACGGGACTCAAGGGGTTAAGCTCTGTATTATATTATGACATTGAAGATGATGACGGCACTCGTAAAGCGGAAAGAGGAAATCCCACTCGTAATTGTATATGAATAAAAAAGAGAACTTTATTCTTTCTTTAAAACCACACATGGACTAGCAATGCCGAAAGGTGGAACAAATGCTGGCATGAAGACTCACAACAAACAGTCTAACATGTTTCGCGCTCACATCTTGCGCTTAATCATAGACTTGCGTTCCACAGTTACAAGACCAATTATATAAAAAAGTTAAAAACAATAATTGTGAAAACCTGCGAATGAGCCTTAAAGGGATACTTTTCAGCCAATCTGAAAACAACCATCAAATGGCCAAATGTAACCCCTTACATGCCTGTGTATCAAAAAACTCCTCATCACACAGAAATAACAACAAAAGAACAATCACTATAGAATATGGCTAATGTCCCATTCAGAATTTAACCCGTTTGGGACCCTTGTCTTAAGTTTAAAGATCCAAAATGCCTCACGTTTGTCAATTAGCTTCTGTAGATCCCCACCTCGCCAAGGTAATTTAACTTTTTCTATTCCTTGAAATACACAACATGAGAGATCACCCCCATGTATAGTTTTGATATGTTTAGCAATGGCAGAGGTAGGTTCTTCCTGACCTATTTGATATAGATGTTCCCTTACTCTGTGCTTAAGTGCATGCGTGGTACGACCCACATACTGCACCGAGCACAGAGAACAGGTGAACAAATATACCACATTACAACTATTACATCTGATGTATTCAAAAATCGGATAACATACCTCATCTATTGATCCAACAAAATCACAAGACACCTTGGAAACTTTACAACATTTACAATATGTTGATCCACATTTATAATAACCTATACTACTTAACCATGTTCTCTTTTTGACCAAAGGATTTGTAGAAAAAAAGCTAGGAGAAACACAATTTCCAATGGTAACCCCACGCTTAGCCACAAAAGAACACCCCGGCTTTAATATTTGCTCCAATCTAGAATCCGAATATAGTATAGGTAACAAACTCCTCACTAGTTTGCAAATAGCCGTATATTGTGAACTATAGGTGGTAATAAACCTAACCTTATTATGTAAATTTAAATTACGTATCTTACGATTATTAGATTGAAAACCATCTATCAAATCTTCCCTTGATGTATGTAAAGCATGCTCATAAACACTATTCAAAATCCGTTCATCATAACCACGAGCCTTAAACCTATCATAGAGGTCCTTTGAAGCTCGCAAAAAATCTTCATTATTAGAACAATTTCAGCGAACACGCAGAAACTATCCTTTAGGAATATTGTCAATCTGATACTTAGGATGTGAAGATCTGGCATGTAAAAAACTATTGCCAGAAGTAGGCTTTCTATAAATGTCTGTAACAACCCTAGAGCCCACCACTTCACCAGTAAGTAACAGATCCAAAAATGAAATCTGGGAAACATGATAATGATAGGTAAATTTGAGATTGTATGAATTGGCATTTAAAAAATCAACAAATTGGATGGCCTGTAGTTCAGACCCTAACCAAATAAAAAGCAGATCGTCAATATATCTCCCGTACCACAAGATCCACCCCCCAAAAGATGCCCCCATAGCAACACCACACCTCTGGAGATAGAACTGACCATCGAAGGAGACGAAATTGTGGCACAAGCGATAATCAACAGATCTTAACAGTAAAGACTTAAGACACTCAGAATAATTAGAATACAAATCCATACAATACTCCAAAGCATGAAGTGCCATAGAATGTGGTATAGAGGAATACAAAGCAGAAACATCTGCTGATAACCAAGAGCAACCAGAATGCCAGTGAACCTGCTCAAGTTGATATAAAACCTGCCCCGTATCCCACAAAAAAACAGGAAGTTTTTCCACCATTGGCCGAAGGTGCTGGTCAACCCATATAGACAAAGGCTCATTTAATGAGCCTATGCCAAAAACTATGGGGCGACCAGGTGGCAAATCCAAAAATTTGTGCACCTTCGGCAAATGGTGGAAAATAGGAATAATAGGGCTATGAGGCAACAGAAAACTAGCCTCTTTTTCACTCAAAATTCCCATAGTGACACCCAACTGTATCAGTTCTGTATTATATTATACTACATTGCATTAATACTTTTTTGTTTTACAGATACAAGAAGACTGAAGAGAAGAAAGAAGAGAAGACTGAAGGGAAAGACAGAAGATGACCAGCATGCTGAGGACTCCGCTGGACATCAGGATTAATGGTAAGTGTTACTTTTAATGGGATGTTTTTTTTTAACTTAGTCGGGCTAACCCTATGAATGCCGGTGGGGTAATTATACCCCACTGGCACTCATAGGATTAATTCTACTTACTTTTGACACATTTTTCATGCTGAGGGGTTTTTTTTTACTTTTTTTTTCCTTCAAGTTTCTGCATCGGCTGTTTGAGGAGCCGATAAAAAAAATAAATAAAAAAACAACCGGGTCTTAACTTTCCTGCGATAACTTGAGTCCCTTATCGGATCTTCATGGCTATCGCAGACATTTGAATTCCAAATTAAAATTTCATCGTTTTCTATGGGTGAAAACACCTCTTAACTACATCACACAACAGCTTTTTTTTGCTGGTCTTTTTTCACAGCACAGGCATTTGACTAGCTTACTGTGCTTGAAAAAATGCTGTCGGCAGAAAAAAACAGCGGTCTCCAACATTTGGATCAAGCCCTAAATGCCCAAGAAGAAGGCCAAAGACAAGATGGGTAGAAAAATCATCACAATTGTTGGTACACAGTGGCAACAAATGGCACAGGACCGAAGGCCCTTCCTCCTGCAGTGGATCGAGAACAGTTGATGATTATTTATATATATATATATATATATATATATATATATATATATATATATAGTCACCCGTCTCTTCGTTCTCAGGCATCTTCAGCCTCTCTTCTGGGCCCGCTCCGTTCTCGGAGCTCCTTTCCTCTGTTCCAGGTCATGTCACGTGCATCGGGACGTCATCTGGCAGCGCCCCAGACAGGCACGAGTGAACTCGTATAGTGTTCCCCTAGCTTTCTAGCGTGTCCTAGCTAGTGTTTTTCTTTGCTTGATCTCCTGGTTGCCCTTTTGGTCTTGCTCCTGTTTATTCTCTCAGCCTGACGATTTTGCCTGATCCTCCTTTGACTGTGTATGACCCTGGCTTTGATCCTCAGTACTCCTACTGCCTGTTGATTCTGTGATCCCCACCTAAGACTGTGTATGATCAAGGCTCCATCTGACCATCCATTTCTCCTGGAGTATTCTCTGCCCCTGGTTACTGTTCCAGCGTCTACTGTACCAGTCCCATCAGATCTCCTGTTCAACTCTTTTCGTGGACAGTTCTGCTGGACAGGTCTGTTCTCTCCCTCTGTGGAGAGTATTTCTTTTATTGACTTTGTTTTTCTGTTGTTATAGGAGAGTTACGCTATAGGCCTACACACTCTAGCCCAGCTCCCTACTCTACGAACACTAGACATCACTCTCCCCTGCAGGAGAGAAGGTGCTGCCTGTGGAGGTTCCATCCAGGGCTCACTTCCAGCTCCTCTGGGGTTTGTCATCCCGCCTTGGTGCTGGCATCTATATCCGGCCTAGGCCTTGACACGGTACCTTTGCAGACAGCCAATGCACGCCGAGCACCGCTCCCAAGTGTTGCACCTGAGTACTCCCTCTCCTGTGGGTTCAACTACCAGTGCCCGGGAAATTGTAACCTTATTTTTCTTATTGCAATAAGCCCCACAATAAATTTTTTATTTGTTGTTTTCCATAATAAAAATGTATGGGGTTGATTCCAGTGGCAGCCCTAAACCAGACATCTGCTGGCACTCTAAGTGATGATGGAGACAACTACATTCTTTACCTGGCCTTAAGCGGTCGTTGGGCTACAACTCCCATCTTCCTCAGTCGGCATCTGCTTGGCTGGGGAAGATGGGTGTTGTAGTCCAACATTAACTACAGAACCAGAGGTTGCCAATACCTACTCCAGAGCTGTAATGATTAATTTGTAGTGAGGCCCTGCAGCATGTATCTTTTGTTGGTAGCTGATATTAAAGGGTTTAAGTGGAAATATTAGCAGTACCCATGTTGTGTCCTGCATTATACATGCATAACATTAACCCCTTAATGACAAGAGCTTTTTTTACACCAGAGGACAAGAGCAGTTTGATCTTTTCAGTGTGCCTTTATTCAGTCATATTTTCCTCTAATTCATTTAGTACACCCACATAAATTGGCGTTTTAAGGATAAGTAGGCCTTTCCTTTGATGACACATTTATATGGATAACCCACAGTTTAACTTGATAATAATATAAATAATGTGGAAAAATAAAACATTTTTATAGGTTTTCCTGTGATAATATGTGCTCATTTGGTTAATTTTTAACAGGGACTGAATAAAAAATATGAAAGCTTGTTCAAGTGTTTTTAGGAGGGGTACTGTCCCTCTGAGGTGAAAATCCTTATGTCCCTCTTTCTCACATTGGTGTCCCTCCTTTTAGGGCGACCAGGCTATGTGATGTGTGTATATAAATGTATCACATTGCTCCACAGCAATAAAACTCACATTAATGTTTGCATATGTGTTTATAAACTGCGTACATAAAATAATTTGGGCTTGCTCCAAATTATTCATTTAGTAATACAAAAAGGTGTCAAACTGTTATGCCTTTTTTTCTTTCAAGCCCCTTCCCTGGTCCAAGTACCTCAAAAGTGCCTCATTTTATATAAGGCACTAGAAGCTCTGCTATCTGCTTCTCTCTTCCTCACAATCACAGTGAGGAAGAGAGAGAGAAAAAAAAAAAAAACACTGACAAAGGTAATGTTAAAGGGATAGTAATGTTTCATAATAAAAGCAGCTCTAATTAATCATAGTATTTGGGCCATGGAGAGTGTTATTTCAATTCTGTCAGAGATGTAGTTCAAGAGTAATTGAATGATAAAGTATCCCCCTCTCGCCCCTTTTACTGATGTAACACTGCTCAGCTTAGAGCAGCAGGGAGTGTCCAAGTAGATTGCAGAGAGGGACAATCTTCAATTAAGATAAGGGAAAAAGCTGAAAAATATGTCAGGGGGCAGGGTTTTCATTGTCCTCACAGTAAGAAGACTATGTGAGCTATCTGGTCTATGGACTGGATTCCACATCTGAGGAGTGGGGGCTTACACTAGGTAAAAGGGGCGAGAGGGGTAAACTTTATCATTCAATTACTCTTGAAATACAACTCTGACAGTATTGAAATAACACTGTCTATGGCTCAAATACTATGAAGATTAATTGGAGCTGCTGTTTTTGTGAAACATTACTATTACTTTAAAGGGATAGTAATACTTCGTTTTATCTTTATTTTATTTTGTAGGCATTAAAAAAACATGAAGAACGATATAAGTCTTATCTCTCAAACCTTTATGGTTTAAGAGATATTCACAAACAAAGTATCCCCCCCTGTTCAACCAGATCAGAGGGGAGGTGCCCAGGTAGACTGCAGAGAGGGACAATCTTCAATTAAGATAAGGGAAAAAGCTGAAAAACTTGTCAAGGGGGGAAGGGCTTTCATTGTTTTCATACAAAGAAAATTGTCCCCTTCTGTTATCTGTCTGGTCATACAACCAGATTCACATCTGAGAAGAGATAGCTTACACTAGGAAAAAGGGGCAGGAGGGGGAAACTTTGCTTGTGAATATCTCATAAACCATAAAGGTTTGAGAGATAAGTCTTATATCATTCTTCATGTTTTTTTTAATGCCTACAAAATAAAATAAAGTTAAAACGAAGTATTACTATCCCTTTAAGGCAATGTATACTTTACATTATCTTTATCACATGGATTCACCAGTACATGTGATCGCTGTGAAGGTGCTTCAGTCCTGGAGCAGTCAGTTACAACCTCCACAGCATGATCACAGTGTGCCCAAAGGCCCTCTGCAGTCTTTTTTACCCTTGACACGCCAGGACTGTCACCCGTCCTAAATGCGTGACAGTCCTGGCATGTTACTCGTTGTTAAGTGGTTAACTGCATGAAGGACATGTGAGAAAGTGCTTTAAAAAGCTTCCTACATGCAGAAGAAGCTGAGATTATGTTAAAGACTTAACTATATTAAGTGTTAAACAACATGAAGATGTTGTTGACTTGGTTTCCAGGAAAAGCCTGCTTTGTTAAACCTAATAGCAAATTAACAACACAGAGGCTGATGTATTAGGTAACACAGCACTATTCTAGAGCAAGCCAACTGCACCGTAGGGAACAAACTGAAATTAGGTTATTAACTAAGGTGATAGAGTATCCCTTTAACACTTTGTGTGCCAGAGAGCTATCGAACGTAATATGTTGCAATGCACTGGATACCACGCTTGCACTTAAAGGGTTTAATCGGGGACACTTATGAAAATGTAATTCTGTAGGAGTGCATGGAAACCATGAATCCCTGCTCTGTGCATTTTTTTTATAATCATCTCTGATTTAAAGGGCTATGTGGTCACTTTTTATTGAATGCTAGAAAGGTCTCCAATGCATTGCGGTGAAATGAGACCTTTACCCTTCCCTGTTCCTTATGGTGAAATTGGTTTGCTCTAGAACTGCACTATTTTTCCTAGAGCATGAGCCTCTGTAAGTCCATTTGTAACTAGGCAGTATAATGAGTGACAGGCAACCAAATTCATCCAAGGGCCACGTATGTGGCTTTCAAGCCCACCAAAAACCCAAATATTATGTTACATTTTATATACAGAGGGTGAAAAAATAGGTTAGCCCTTTGCATGTCAGACAGGTCTCCAACACTTTGCTTCACAATGCATTGGAGAGCTCTTTGGCTATAATGCATTAAAGGGATAGTAATGGTTAATAACAAAAGCAGCTCTAATTAATCATCATAGTGTTTGGACTTTGGAGAGTGTTATTTCAATTCTGTCAGAGTTGTAGTTCAAGAGTAATTCAATGACAAAGTATCCCCCTCCTGTCCCTTTTACTGATGTAACACTGCTCAGCCAGAGCAGAAGGGAGATGCCAAGGTAGACTGCAGAGTGGGACAATCTTCAATTAAGATAAGGGAAAAACCTGAAAAACTTGTCAAGGGGGGCAGGGCCTTCATTGTTCTCATAGGAAGAAGATTGTCCCCTGCTGTTATGTGTCTGGTCTATGGACTGCATTCCACATCTGAGAAGAGATGGCTTACACTAGGTAAAAGAGGCGGGAGGGGAAACTTTGCTTGTGAATATCTCTCAAACCATAAAGGTTTGAGAGAAAAGACTTATATTGTTATTCATGTTTTTTAATGCCTACAAAATAAAATAAAGATAAAACGAAGTATTACTATCCCTTTAAGATGGCACAGGGTACCTATAAAGGATGGTATGTATGTTTGCCCCCGTCTGGTTTTGACCGGATTTTGGGCTTCCTGTCCAGTTTTGTTAACATTGTCAGGGTGCCATAGGTTCTCAGTTTCAAGCTCTTATGTTCCCATTGGTTGGAGAACACATATTAGCTGGTTATGCCACTGTCTGCTTATTTAAATGGGGTTTTTAACTCCTTTCAAGGCTAAACTTGCGTAAAACAGGTCTCCAGGGCATAAATTAAGTTTCCCACTATAAAGGTAGGAATTGATCTATGTGCACAGCTGGGAACTCTCCTGATTTGCCCCAGAGATTTGTTTTTTGCTGTTCATTACAGGCTGATTCTCCGGATATGGGGAATTTATAATGAAACTCTGCCCACTTCTGTTCCTTCCCAATCTGTTCCTCCCACTCCCCACCCACTTCTCCTTCTCCACCCTGTTCCTCTTACTTTTTAAACATCAGATAATCCCTGCCCCCACTCATGATTAAGCCCCACCCTTTTTAAGCAAATAGTGTAATTTATCTCCCCCAATGGAACAACAGGACGTCCACAAGACAAAGGTTCCCAGGTATGTCTATGTGGCTTATTACTCTGTTTGGCATTGTCAAGAGTAAAAGGTTGCAACCCTAGAATTATGCCCTGAGGGAGGAAAAAGAAAGAGGTTATGTTTTTTAGGGGTGTATGTGTGTTATGCGATGGAGGGAAATTATCTTCTATTTCCTCTGTACCAGAGAATGTGGATGCGGGACAAGCCTCTGAGGGCTGCATTCAACCCCCAGACAACCAGTTGCCCACCGCTGTTCTAGTGCAACATTACCTTTCCTATAGTAGATAGCATTATGCAAGTGTAGAAAGAATTACGGAGCGTGAGGCTCTACAAACTACATGACAACACCACAGTAGACATGCTAGACTAACTATATGACAACACCACAGTAGACATGCTAGACAAACTACATGACAACACCACAGTAGACATGCTAGACAAACTACATGACAAAAGTTTAACCCAGAATTGCACACCCAATGTTTTCTACTTTTAACCCTTTGTATGCCAGAGAGGTAAGCAACACATTGCATATACCCCTCTGGCACTCAAAGGGTTAAACTAGTGATACCTTTATCACCTGCATGGTTATTGTGGCATTCTCAGTGGCATTAGTGAAAGTACATATGATAGGGTTTAAGAACCTATGAGGCCCCTAGAAAACATGGAAAGAAGCCCCAAATGTAGACTCTTTGGAGATCTCTTGACTCCCTTGGATGCTAGAGATGTCTCCTAAGATTTGCTTTGCAATGCACTGGAATCATCTCTATCATCAAGAGATTCAACTGAATCTTAGACCCTTTAATATTAATTGGTAAATCAGTCATAATGGTGATTTGTGCAATGTGCGCTAAGGGCTGCCTTCCTTCTCCCCAACCAATCTGGTCACTCAGAGGGTTAATCAAAGGTAATTTGTATATATCCCCAGTGATGCACTTTAACATGGGTGACTCATATCATTTCTCCAGTTTTTATATTATTCACTAAAATGTCTAAAGTTGGAGACATTTTAGTGCGTAGGCTTCATAGAATAACATAGGAATTGGAGAAGTATTATCGCTGGAGATGTTATCTCCACTTTATCACCTCTTTATCACACCTTGGTGCATCTTCCCCAATTGTCACAGAGAGATACAGCATGCTGCAACTTTCCTCCGACAGTGTGATAACTTGGCTCAACTACAAATTTATAACATGGATTTCAGTGGAATCACATTGAAATCACACAGCTATCAGTGGTAGCTGCATTATACACGAAATTGTCACATCTATTTCAATTGAGAGAATGGAAAACCTTGCTACACTATAGCAATAAAAATCACACTAACATGTTCAGTTGCTACAAAACCATCATGCTAAAAAAAGTCACACGTGAGAGAGTCCTTACTCCGCTTTTTAGTATTACTTGTATATGTTTCCTTCATTGCAGTCTTTCATAAATAAATTTGGAAAGTGGGTACATTTGTTATCTAGCTTATTAAAAAGTATTAAAAAGTAAGGTCAGCTACACCTCACTCATGAGGCCCAAAAGGGCCAAAACCAACTCTGTGGTTGGCTGATTCTGTTGTTCAGAGGGGAATTGCCTGCCACTTCATGGCTGCACTGCCATCTGGGCAAGACCAGTATGATGTACTTTAGGATATTTCCTGTCTTTTTATTGCACTAGTGAGATAAAGGAGACTTCACTCTGGGTAGGACACGGTGCCACTTATTTCTGTGGCAGGCTCCTAGATGAGCATTTCTGACCAGTGTCTTGCTTGTTTAAAAGTCTCTGAGCATTCATAGTTCACTTTTGTACAAAACAGATTACCAGCACATTGAATCAGTGATACCAGATACCTGTGGCCCAGAACTCGTCCATTATCTTGGGAAGTGGTCTTAAGGCAATATGTTGAACTGTATGACTGTACCACTAATGTTACACATGCCTACTTTTTTAAAGAAAAACAGACAGAGGTCATTCAATACTTTACGCATATAAATTGTTTTGAAACTCACTATTATGGTTTAGTCTATTTCTGAGTGCTAATAGTTGCAAAATACAAGACATATATGTCTGAAACCCCATTTACTACAGCTGTAACCAATTAAATGAACTCATATCCATATAACGGAATACATTTAGTAGCTTCACCAGGAAGAGCTTGGGTTCGATAACAGTGCTTCACATACCAAGGATCATCAGGCTAACTTCCTAAAGATCAGTGGATCTTTTTCTTGGCCAAGTGTATTTCTGTTTCAGCACAGGGTGGCATATTTGCCCCAGCCTTCATAACGCCGCAACCCTCAACAACTTTAAATTCAAGCTAAAAGAACACTTTTAAATGAAGCACTACTATAATATGTCAACCTTATCTCATACTCATGTGTACTAAACTGTACTTCCTCCTCTACCTAATTGTATCTGTAGATCACCTATCCAATATTTAAATTGTAATCCCTATGGGGCAGGGACCTCCTATCCTAATGTATGCATACATAGTGTACAACTTATGATAATCATCTATGTAACTACTTAACTACTGCACTTACTGTATCCCAACTATACAAAATGCAAATGGTAAAGTGTTAAATATACCTTTTGGCACTATATAAAGAAAAATATACATACATATCTGCCTATACCCACAGTCAACCTACATAATCAAGAAAGTGAGTTGCTATCTTCTGAAAACACTATTTCTTCACCATAGAAAAAAACAGGGGAGCTTTGCAGCTGCTACAGGTTAAGAAGGTGTATTTCTGGCTGAATTATACAGCTCTTTAATCTGTCAACAAAGCCTCAAAATAACTTTGAAGTTCAGTTGATCTTACAAATCCTCTTATGCTGATGACCCTGAAGTACCAGGAAGCTTATAAACACGGCCTTGATACCTAAACTTGTACTAGTTTTAATTGCACTTTTATCTCTCTCCTCTAATGGTATAAACATGGAAAAAAGAAAAGGCACCCCAATAATGCTATAACATTAACCATACAATTGAAAGAATAAAGGAAAGTTATTGCTCTCACAAAAATGTGAAAAAGCTTATGGTTTATTCAGTAGCAAGTATGTGTACCTCAGGAGGTGATACACACATGATAACATGTAGGCCGGCATTGTCTTGCTGCAGTAAAGTGCCAGGAACATTCTGGAAAAATGGTCTCATGACAGGTTATTCAACCAGATCAATATACCAACAGACCGTGACAATGCCCAGTATATGTACTAGAGCTGTTGTCTGCCATAAATGATGCCAAATCATACCACTGTATTCAGAGCTGGCCTGCTTTTGTGTTGGACAGTGCATGCCTCCACATGTCCCTGATTATATTTCCTCCAGCCCTTGCCATTATCCCCCAGTTATGATATTCTAGACATATACATGACTCATCAGTGAAAAGCACTGATCTCCATCCCAACCACCAGTGGTTTCAAACTATGTAGCCTTCCTGTAGATAGGTCTTGTACAATGACAGCAGTGGCAACCCTTTGTATAGCTGCCTTTTCTTGAAGCTGACTGTTGTGTAAAAAATAATAAATGCTTTGGTTCGACTCAAGCACCACTGTAATAGTAGATCTCTGGATGTTACCTCAGAGCATGCTTGCTGTTAAGAAGGGATTGCACAATGCCATTCTGTAGAGATTACAAGTGTTGCAAACTGTGTTCCATTGTTGAGAGCCAGTATGGCTACTAAAAGCTTTGGTGTTTTTGAACCCAAAGGGATCAACACTGTTGCACAGTTCCAACATCATGGCCTACCTGAGTGACAAGAGATAAAGAGCTGTAGTTAATGACAATTATTCATAGGAATATTAGGAGAAAGGTTGTGCTACTAATGGGGTACCTTAGGAATTTGTACTGGGGCTCATTCTTTTTAATATTGTTATTAGTGAGATTGCAAAAGGTCTTCAAGGTAAGGTATGTCTTTTTGAAGATGATAGAAATATCTGCAATAGAACAGACATTCCTGGGGGAATACGCGAAATGGAAAATTATTTAGGTGAATTAGAAAAATGGATGAGAGTATGGCAGCTGCAGTTTTGATAAATATAAAATAATGCACTTGGTACATAACAATGCAAAGGAAGAATAAAGTATTAAGGGCACTGAGGAAAGAGATTGTGGAGTAATTATTTCTGATGTCTTAAAGGTAGGCAGGCAATGTAACAAATCAGTGAGGAATGCAAGCAGGGTGCTGGGTTGTATAACTAGAGGCATTAGCAGGAGAAAGAGGGATGTGATCATGCCACTTTACAAATCTCTTTGTTCAATACTGGAGGACAAGAGGTCATAGTCTAAAATTAGACGGTCAGAGGCTTTGATGTAATGTAAGAACGTTTTACTTCACGGAGAGGGTAGTATATAAGTGTAATAGTCTGTTGACAGAAGTGGTAGAGGTTAGTGAGTAAAACAGAGAGGGAATTTAAGCATGCATAGGATAGGCATAAGGCTATCCTGAACATAAGACAAGATGAAAGACCAAACAAGGTGTGAAGTTTTAAAGTAAGAAAATAGGCAAAGTAGATGGACCGAATGGTTCTTATCTGCTGTCAAACTGTATGGACAGACTGACCTGCTATTCCATGATCCTGTGTTTGTTGACTGACTATATTCTTGGCATTATGATACTCCAAGCATGTCATGAAGCATCACATGACCGAAAATACAGTGCTAAAGATTCTCACAGCTAACAGCCAGTCTGGCCAGAAGACAGACTTTATACTTATCTAACATAGTAACATAGTAGATTAGGTTGAAAAAAGACACAAGTCTATCAAGTTCAACCTCTGCATCATAACCCGGAGACATTAGAATTTCCTGCTGCCAAATAAGTTAGTCTTTATCAGACCTTCCTGTTTTGCTCCGTTGTGCGCTTCTCTTTAGTCTTGTATATTTATTTAATGTCTTGTGATATTTCTGTATTGTTGCTGCCTTAATAAAGTTGGTGTTACCTTGAAGTACTTGTCCTGTGTTTCCTTGCTGGGACCATGACAATAACCCTGTATGTTCCCTTTTGAAAGAAACGTATCTAATATTTTCTTAAATATATCCATTGTGTCTGCCATAACCACATCCTTAGTTGAGAAATTTCATAATTACCATAAAAAAACCCTTTCTCTGCTGAAGTCAAAACCTCCTTTCCTCTAATCTCATGGGGTGTCCCCTGGTTATTTGATCAGGCCTTGTAATGAATACCTCCCCAGAGAGATCCTTGTATTGACCTCTCCTATACTTGTACATTGTGGTTAGATCTCCTCTTAGTCGTCTTTTCTCTAGAGTAAATAAACCAAGTTTGTCTAGTCATTCCTCATATATGTCTAATCCTCCATTCCTTTAATTAATTTTCTTGCTCTTCGCTGTACTTTTTCCAGTTTTACAATATCCTTCTTCAGAACTGGTGCCCAAAATTGCACTGCATGTTTGAGATCAGGTCCCAATGATTTGTACATTGGCAAAATTATGTTATCCGCCCTTGTTTCAATACTCCTTTTTATGCAAAACAGGACTTTCTTTGCTTTTGCTACTGCTATTTGACACTGGTAACTGTTTCCAAGTTTGTAGTTTACATGGATTCCCAGGTCTTTCTCTAGCAAGTCCCCTAAAATGATTTGATTAAGTTCATAAGTAGCATTGGAATTTTTCTTCCCAAATGCATGACTTTACACTTTCCCACATTAAACTTCATATTCTATTCCATTAATTGCCCTGCATAATTTAGTGTCATCTGCAAATATTGATATTCTGCTTTCTATATCTATTTCCAGGTAATTTATAAACATGTTAAACAGCAGTAGCCCAAGTATTGAACCCTGATGTACTCCACTCTCAACTTTAACTGTATTGGAGAATTGTCCATGTACAACCACATATTGTTCCCTATCCTTCAACCAGTTTTCTGTCCAATTGTAAAGCTTATCTCCTAGCCCAATTTCCTTATTTTAAAAGTGAGCCTTCTGTGTGGCACTGTATCAAATGCCTTTGCAAAATCTAGATATACTACATGAACTGCCTTACCATTATCTAGGTTGCTACTTACTTCTTCATAGAAGCTGAAAATATTCGTTTGCCATAATCTGTTCCTCATAAAACCATGTTGATTCCTGCTAATAATCTTATTTTTGATGTGTAATTCTGAATATAATCCCTTATTATCCCTTTCTAGCAGTTTTCCCACTACAGAAGTCAAACTCACAGGTCTGTAATTCACAGGTCCTGTTTTAGTTCCCTTCTTAAATAGAGGCACTACATTGGCTCTATGCCAACCTTGTGGCACTGAGCCTGTGGTGAAAGAATCTTTAAAGAGTAAAAAGAGGGGTCTTGCTAACACTGCACTAAGTTCCTGAAGAATCCTTGGATGTATACCATCAGAACCCGGTGCTTTGTCAGTCTTAATTTTGCTCAGTCTTCCCATGACATTTTCTTGTGTAAACCCACATGACTCATCATTGCAGAACTGTAATCATGTATAAATTTCAGACAGCCTGTTACTTGATGAGATTTGAATACCTTTAAATATTCTCCTTCCTGTTGCTACAATTTAAATGTTTATCAGTGTAATAACATAACAGTAAGAAACCCTGCAATTTTAGACCCAGACCCAATCTATCAAAAAAAATTGTATGGGTATGAAAGATTCTAAAGTGCTAGGAATAACAAATTGTATGCAACACCTAAAAGTATGATTTTTGCATGACTGAAAAAAGACAGAGGTAATAGAAATTTGTTAGCAGCTGCATGGAGCTGCTGCATCATCAAATATTTATATCTAACCCATCTAGCAACATTATTTATTCTTGTCTTGCTGGCTGGCAGAGGCCTTGCCTGATAATACCAGTTGCCAATAGCCAATATAATAAACTGGTCTGATTGTAAGGATAATACAGAGTTGATGGGCCTGCTTGGAAGCTGGAACCTCTGCATCCCTGGCCTGGATAGAACTACAGTTTATACTAAGCTATTTATCACACATATTACCCCACTGAGATTTATATTACAATTATTTTGTCTTGTATTTTCCAGGAGAAAATATCCCTTCTTTGTAAATACAACATTTTCTCCAGGCTGGTTATTTTCATGGCTAAATAAATCAAAGTAATAGTTGCTTAACTAGATTCTACTTCAAATAAAGAAAGGTCAATTACTTTAGTAAAATGTGCCCCAATATCACAGGTTGGAAGAGTGTGGCCCAAGATGCAGGTCCAAAGTGGAGGAAAGGAATGAGTTATAAGGTTTCGCAAACTATGAGGGTCATAATTAGAGGTAATGAATGAAAGACCAGACAGAGCTCACTCACATCATTAAGAGTATTTATAACTGCTTTTACCCTCCAAAACACACACACAGTAGCATTCTTGGTCAGAGCCCACAACAAATTCAATAGCTAATTAAATAAAGGGTAAAACTGACTGAGTTGTATAAGCTCACTCTTAAAGTGTTCCTGCCACACTAAAATAAGATTAGTTAATTTTAAAAATAATTAAAATCAGCCTAAATTATTCTAGTAATTTATTTGTAGTATAAATAATTTTTGAGAAATTGACCCTTATCTGATGATAGGACATTACACTAATTAGTTTATGTATTAGACCAATATTACCGTACGTACACTGATATGATTGAATGTAGACAGCCCAAACACTAAGGAGCAACATGTCTGAACTGAAACAGCTAATTAACATATTGAACAGTAAATTAGCATAAAATGCCACAATGTGCTGCAAGCAAATGAAGTTTAATTTTTCAAACAATTATTTGTTTCACAGGAAAATGTCTGACAAAACACACAGGCAAATTTGAATTATCTGTAAAACCTGTTTAACTTGTCTTAGAGTGACAGGTCCAAATTACAAAATGGGTACCAGAGACTTCACTGAAGCTTTTTATCAAGTTGTTTCTCTTCTAAATCTGTACCCTGCTAGGGATGATACAATGTTGTTAATGTGGATTACTTTAGTAACATATCAGTGGCTTGGTTTATGTTTGAAACACAATTAGCCACAAGGTGGCAGTATTATTCCTGCATGATTCAAATAAAGGCAGAATAATCCCTGGATGTTATCACACATGTAGATTTGTCTCTAAATTTGTGGACTCACACATATTTATCTTTTTCTTAATTGCTTCACAGTACCTTGAATACTTCTCAATTCGTTGGAGATCTCTCTATAAACCAAAATATTAAAGGAAAATTACTGTGAAAGTCACAGGGATTGTCATAGAGAAACTGCACAATACAAAAACTACACAAACTGTATTTATAAAATAAAATATTTGTATTCTTACCAGGTAATTAAAGAAAATATTAACCTTTTGAGTGCCAGGGGAGTATCCAACTCTGTGCTGGATACCCCTCTGGCACTCAGAGAGTTAAGGAATGCAATTTTGGAGCAAACCAACTGCATCATAGGGGAAATATAAAAATGCCCAAAATGCCATTGAATTTAAATGGGACTTTTAACCCTTTGAGTGCCAGATGGGTACAGAATGCATTGCTTTGCAATGCATTCCATACCCCTCTGGCACTCAAAGGGTTAACTCATTGAATGCTTCAGAAGTCTCCAGAACATTAACCCATGGCACTTTGGAAAATTTTCTAACATACAAGTGTGTTAAAAGATCAATTTAACCCTTTCAGTGCCATAGGTGGCCAGTGCATGGCGAAGCAATGCACTGGACACCCCTCTGACACTGAAAGGGTTAAATCAATGAGAAAGTTAATTGGTTTGCTCCAGAACTGCTCCTTTTTAGTGCCAAATTGGTATACTCTTTTCTCTGTAATTCTCACACTCCAAGTCTAACAGGGACCAGACACCTGGGGGAGATGCACTAAGGTGTGATAAATATGTGATAACGTGGAGATGAACTCTCCAGTGTTCTAAACACTACAAGTCCTGTTTTATTCTATAATAATAATAACTTGTATTTATATAGTGCCTTTCTTCCAGTGGGACTCAAAGCTCTTTCAGCACACACTCTCAGAATTAACTGAATCAACAGCTGAATAATAGATGTTATTATTACCCAATCAATGATACTCATTTATCGCCCTCGGAAGGATGAAGGGCTGAGTCGACCCTGCTGGGATTCAGACCTGTAACACTGAGGTTTAAACAGGCTCTGTAGTCAGGGGATTTACCACAGGGCTATCTCACCAGTCTCCAGCCTCTATGGAGCCAATGAGCAAAAATAAGGGTGCCCTCATGTCCCTGATTGCACAGGACAGTCTCTCATTTTAAATGTGTGTCCCATGTCCCAGGCAGCCTCCATAATGGACAATACTAAGTCCTGGAATGAAGACTACAGAACACAGAGTTCTAAATACTGTCCATTGTCTTCTGTGACACAAAATGTGCCTCTGCTTGGCTACAAGAGAATGGATTCCAGACAGAGCTCTAAACACCAGAGAGAACTGATCCTTGATCCTGACATCAAACAGGAGCTGCAGTGCAATTATGTTGTAGTGTAATGGTAGTCTAAGACTTTGGATGTGATGTACATTATCTTGTAGCCCACCACAGGCATTGCTTTCTGTCACAGCAGTCAATAGGCAGCTCTCCCTCTAGCGTTAATAACTCTGTGGTGTAACGGAGTAAGAGCAGGTTCTGCACTGATGTCCAGTGATGTATGGTGACTCTACTCGCACAGCTGCACTAGAGCTGAGGACAAGTATTCTGCTGCTTTCTCATCGCTGTAGTGTCCCAGAATAGCAGAATTTAAATGTGGTCACTCTAGCTAACATATGTCTAACTTGAGAGATCTAGTGCATAGGCTCCAAAGAATAATAACATGGTGCTTGGAGAGTTTAGAACACTGGAGAAGTGATCGCCACTTTTTCATCTAATTATCACTACTCAGTGCATATCCCCCCTAGAGACATCCTATATAATAATTCGCTAGGATGTTTGTAATGATGCAGTCATGCACAGTAGAGACTGCCTGCGTTCGGGCAGTCTATACTACGCATGTTTGCAACGTTTGAGTGAGGTGACGCAAGACTGCATCTTGTGGAGCAGTGAGGTAGTGGCTGCTTAACCCCTTAAGTGCCACAGTGGCACGCAATGCATTGGCACTCAAAAAGTTAACATTACCCAGACCTTGGCCTGTGTACACCTCTTGAATGCTAGAAAGGCCTACAATACATTGCAATGATTAACCTTTGAGTGCCAGAGGGGTACAGAATGCATTGCAAAGCAATGCGTTCCATACCCCACTGGCACTCAAAGGGTTAAGGATAACTCTGAGAATTTGTCCTTTACTGTGTAGCTCCAGAGTTGCTCCTCTTCAACATATTGAACACGGCTCCTAATATCACCGCTGAGCCCCCTCACACACACAACACAGCATCATTCAGCTGTGCTGTCTGATATCCCAGACTGGTGTGGTGCATCACATTTATGCACAGATTTCTGTTAGTTTTGTTGATGTGAGTCAGTGTTCCTGTTACACAGATTATCTGCCTCCTTCTGACATCTGTCTTCATTACGTTTTCATGTGATCTTGTATTTGTTGTTTTCAATACAACCACAATGTAACTAGTTACAGCTTTTAAAAGCCCTAAAGCAGTGGTTCCGAAACTGGGGGCATACCCCCTGAGGGGCATGGAGACATCTGTAACATCCAGATGGTTAAAGGTGGTTAATTAAATTTTTTTTTTTAATGAACCCAGCAAAGCAATGAGTTGGATACCCTTCTGACCCTCAAAGGGTTAAACTGCAATTTAATAAAATAAGTATTCAAATGCAATTGTATTTGGTTCTGACTAATCTCATAGACCGTAAGCTCTTCTGTAGAGAGGGACCTCACTGCCTCTCCTTTTTTATATCACAATTGCTACTATTGTTATTGAGAGGAATGTTGCCCCATTACACAGTGCTGTAGTATATGCTGCAGCACAATATAGCAACAGTAATAATAATAATTGTGTTCTAATCCACTGACATAAACTTCATTCCCAAACAGTTATGAGTAAAGTGTGCCCTTGTAAGACTCCTTCCTATACAGCAATTAATTGTATGGGAGAAGAGGCTACTCCTTGATATGCATGATGCCCTGCCACTTATTGGCTGGGAGAATTCTGAATTTGGGATGGGTTATAACTGAGATAATCCACGTACTGTTTTTTTTTTATTTGTTTGTTTGTTTTTGTTTGTTTTTTGGTGGTGGGGGGTTCTGTGTCTGTTTGTTCCTTGGTTATCGGGTCAGGAAGGATTATGGAAATACTTTTTTTCCCTTCACTAGAAGATGTAAGAGAGAACTAGGCATTGCTGAGATGCTGTGGAACCTCTATATCCAAGGGAGTTAAAAAAACAAAACAAAAAAACACACATTTGCTTTAGCCTACTTTCTTGGAGAGTAGAAGAGGGAGTACTGGGACCCCTTCCTTGGGTACTTTAAACTAAGATGGAGTCTTCAAACCCCATATTAATGTATTTTTACTCTTCTACAAAAACATTTTTTGCAGCTTTTTCTTATGAACTACCTATGTATCTTGAATTCTCATTGGAGTGATGTATAGTGTGATGAATATAGTGAGTTGTATGTAGTGCAAAGAGCTGCAAAAAGGCTAAAAATATTTTTTGTGGATCCCTTGCCAGCTGATAACCCATTGGAATGGAATCTATGCCTAAAATAGGTAAGGGAGATACTTGCATAAGGATTAAAGGCAAAATACAAGAACAGAGTTGAAAGCTGGGCATGAACACAAGTGAGAAGTAATGTGGGTGTGTGAAGAGTAGGAGTGCCATGTAGCCCATAAATGCTTCATTGATGAGATGCAACTTCAAGTAAGACTTGAATGTATTAAAGGAAAACTAATTTAACAATATAAATGAATCTTCAGTTATTCTTTATAATGTTTAACTTGACTGAAAAGTTTCCACCTCCCACCCCTTTTCCCGACATCATTCTTCTACCTGCAGAGCAGAAAGTCAGTCCGAACAGATCATAACTAGGGACAATGTTGTGTCAGCATAAGGAAAACCCTACTCCTCTTCGTCAAGGAGGTTAGTTATTTATACAGAAAAAAAGAAACAAGAAAGAGACAGCGCACCAGAGATCTGAGTGCATTATGTCCAACAGGTGATTAATACGTTAATGGATGAAGGAAATAATAAATGCTATTGTATAAATGAAAGCAAAACTGAAGTTAAAATATATAGATAGTACTATGCAGCCAAGGTTGGGATAAAAAATACATACATATATATAAAAGACATATATAAAAGAAATAAAATGTACCCAAAAAACAAATGTGGTTGATCATTAGGGAAGGGCTTAAAATTTTAAGCCCTTTGCTACTGGCCAGACCTGAAAAGTTACTCGCCACTGCAAACCATAACATACCCACCAGGGCTGAATTTCTACTCGCCAGGGCTAAATTTTCACTCGCCATTGAGCCCTGATTAGGGAAAACAAATTAAGAACGCTCAATAAAATAATTGAGAATCCAAATAGGAGAGGAATAAATATATAGAAAAATCGAAATAAAAAGGGCAAAAAATTGAAGGAGACGTCAGATAGAGCAGAGCAGAAGATGGGTATCATTATGGTATAAAGAGTAGAGCGTAATAGTAGTGGAAGGGGCGAATCCCTCTCTCCCCCTAACGGGTAAGTGCTTACCAGATGTTTTCTTTAATGTATAGCATACAGATAGTAATTAATGCAGTCTGCTCACCAGAAGTCCCCTTGTAGTAGAGCACATCAGTAGTGTTGGATCACTTCCAGTAGTAATCACCACCACAGCTGCTCTCCGGTCAGTCCGTAGCACAGGTCCGTGGTCCAATCCGGTGGATATTGCTGGGAATGCACAGTATCTATTTCATGTCCATTAGGATCTTGATATTGAAGTGTCCCTTAGATTTTTTTCAACGCGTTTTGGAGCGTTATGCTCCGTCCTCAGGAAAATTCTTTATTATTGGAATAAAAGAACCGCTAATCATGGCAGATAGTTGTTTATAGTATATGTGACCAATAGAGTTTGAGGTCACAGTAATACAACATATACATAATTAACACAAAAGTTCTTAGTTAAGTTTAAACATATAATTGTGTTTTACAAAATAGTAAAGTACAAGGTGTTTTTGATAACAAGTTGAAATAGCAATTTTTTTTAATAAAAATACCCAAAAAATGATAATAGAATCTGAAAATGCATAGTATTGGACATAGGTGTACAGATGATAGTCGGGGGGGGGGAAGCACTCAAAAAATACTATTGGTAGATGTTACATTATATTATCTAGGGATCTAATACTGTAATGTGTACCAAAGTGTTGGGAATTCAATAGGCAAAAACTGCTCCACAATGCGCCGGTGACATAGACCCAATTCTGATCAACGGGCCCGCTCCGATCCATAACGTCATGCGCCTGCGGAGTTGATAGCCCAGTTATACGATAACAAAGTCTTCTGAAGGATTAGGTTACATGGAATTAGAAAACAAACTGCTGTGAACACTAAGCCTAGTGTAAAGGATACATTGTTACTGTATCCAGTTAGAAATATGGTTCCCTAATAAATAAGGAAATATGTATCGCTACGTGACGTGGCATATATTAAAAGAAAATGAAATACTATGTTGGAGTAAAAAGATTATTTGAGAGCACATTTAAAAAATTATTATATAGGGCATATAAATAAGTCCTATCTGTAAATGTGTGTATAAGGCAATTTGATTAAGTATATAATAGAATGGGGTTTGTTGTATATAAGAGTTGTGAACTACAGGTTTCTATGAGTGTCGGGAAAGTTGATCCCAATGGAAGTCTGAATAATTGGTACATGTGTTCTAAAATGACTAAATTGGTACTTATTAGTAATTCCCGTGTGTTATGAATTAACACGGAGAGACACAGGTATAGTGGTGGAAACATGTATCTGTCTGGATTAATTAATGTCTAGACTACAGACACCAGAGATCCAGTTCTTCATTTAGTCCCTTTGGAGTTAGTGTACGTAGTTTTAAGATCCAATAGCTCTCTTGTCTTGCAAGTTTTTTGAATCTATCACCTCCTCTGTTGGTGGATTTAATGAGTTCAATACTAGTGATGAGCGAGCATGCTCGGCCGAAGCTCGGTTCGGCTCGAGCATCGCTCTGCTCGGCACATGGCGGTACTCGTACGAGTACCGCATGTGCTCGCCCGCCATGTTCGGGTCTCCTCCCCGCACGTTTTGCGGCTGCTGCGCAGCCAATAAACGTGTGGGGAGGCTCTGACATCAGTGTAATGCCAGCAGCCATGTTGGCTGCTGGCATTACACTGATTGGCTGGCCAGAACCCGTGATCGGGTGCTGTATAGCACCTGACCAGCGAGTTCGGCTCAGTCTTAGCCAGGGAGAGATGAGGATAGGAAGGGAAAGTCAGTGTAGGGAGAAGAAAAGTGTTTTTGAACTCTTTAAAGACCCAAAAGTCCTTTTTAGGACTGTTGTGTGTGGGGGCAGCAGTTATATTTTGTTTGGGGGGGCACAAATTTAAAAAATAAACGTCACATATTCCGTTCACTGTGCCTAGCCGCAGATTAGCGGCACATTCTGTTTAGTGTGCCTAGACGCAGATTAGCGGCACATATTGTTTAGTGTGCAAAGTTTAAAAAATAAACGTCACATATTCCGTTCACTGTGCCTAGCCGCAGATTAGCGGCACATATTGTTTAGTGTGCAAAGTTTAAAAAATAAACGTCACATATTCCGTTCACTGTGCCTAGCCGCAGATTAGCAGCACATTCTGTTTAGTGTGCCTAGACGCAGATTAGCGGCACATATTGTTTAATGTGCAAAGTTTAAAAAATAAACGTCACATATTCCGTTCACTGTGCCTAGCCGCAGATTAGCGGCACATTCTGTTTAGTGTGCAAAGTTTAAAAAATAAACGTCACATATTCCATTCACTGTGCCTAGCCGCAAATTAGCGGCACATTCTGTTTAGTGTGCAAAGTTTAAAAAATAAACGTCACATATTCCGTTCACTGTGCCTAGCCGCAGATTAGCGGCACATTCTGTTTAGTGTGCAAAGTTTAAAAAATAAACATCACATATTCCGTTCACTGTGCCTAGCCGCAGATTAGCGGCACATTCTGTTTAGTGTGCAAAGTTTAAAAAATAAACGTCACATATTCCGTTCACTGTGCCTAGCCGCAGATTAGCGGCACATTCTGTTTAGTGTGCAAAGTTAAAAAAATAAACATCACATATTCCGTTCACTGTGCCTAGCCGCAGATTAGCAGCACATTCTGTTTAGTGTGCCTAGACGCAGATTAGCGGCACATATTGTTTAGTGTGCAAAGTTTAAAAAATAAACGTCACATATTCCGTTCACTGTGCCTAGCCGCAGATTAGCAGCACATTCTGTTTAGTGTGCCTAGACGCAGATTAGCGGCACATATTGTTTAGTGTGCAAAGTTTAAAAAATAAACGTCACATATTCCGTTCACTGTGCCTAGCCGCAGATTAGCGGCACATTCTGTTTAGTGTGCAAAGTTTAAAAAATAAACGTCACATATTCCGTTCACTGTGCCTAGCCGCAGATTAGCAGCACATTCTGTTTAGTGTGCCTAGACGCAGATTAGCGGCACATATTGTTTAGTGTGCAAAGTTTAAAAAATAAACGTCACATATTCCGTTCACTGTGCCTAGCCGCAGATTAGCAGCACATTCTGTTTAGTGTGCCTAGACGCAGATTAGCGGCACATATTGTTTAGTGTGCAAAGTTTAAAAAATAAACGTCACATATTCCGTTCACTGTGCCTAGCCGCAGATTAGCGGCACATTCTGTTTAGTGTGCAAAGTTTAAAAAATAAACGTCACATATTCCGTTCACTGTGCCTAGCCGCAGATTAGCAGCACATTCTGTTTAGTGTGCCTAGACGCAGATTAGCGGCACATATTGTTTAGTGTGCAAAGTTTAAAAAATAAACGTCACATATTCCGTTCACTGTGCCTAGCCGCAGATTAGCAGCACATTCTGTTTAGTGTGCCTAGACGCAGATTAGCGGCACATATTGTTTAGTGTGCAAAGTTTAAAAAATAAACATCACATATTCCGTTCACTGTGCCTAGCCGCAGATTAGCGGCACATTCTGTTTAGTGTGCAAAGTTTAAAAAATAAACGTCACATATTCCGTTCACTGTGCCTAGCCGCAGATTAGCAGCACATTCTGTTTAGTGTGCCTAGACGCAGATTAGCGGCACATATTGTTTAGTGTGCAAAGTTTAAAAAATAAACGTCACATATTCCGTTCACTGTGCCTAGCCGCAGATTAGCAGCACATTCTGTTTAGTGTGCCTAGACGCAGATTAGCGGCACATATTGTTTAGTGTGCAAAGTTTAAAAAATAAACGTCACATATTCCGTTCACTGTGCCTAGCCGCAGATTAGCGGCACATTCTGTTTAGTGTGCAAAGTTTAAAAAATAAACGTCACATATTCCGTTCACTGTGCCTAGCCGCAGATTAGCGGCACATTCTGTTTAGTGTGCAAAGTTTAAAAAATAAACGTCACATATTCCGTTCACTGTGCCTAGCCGCAGATTAGCGGCACATTCTGTTTAGTGTGCCTAGACGCAGATTAGCGGCACATATTCCGTGTAATATGAAGAAGGCGGGTAAAAAGGGACGGGGAAGTGGACGTGATCCTGATAGTTCAGGGCGCGGGTCAGGACGCGTAGAAACTGTGCCTGGTGCCAGAGCACAAGAAAGAAAGACATCCACCATACCTAGCTTCATGTCTCAGTTTACAGGGCGTCGCAGGACATCACTCTCGAGGTCAGACCACTGCGAACAGGTGGTCGGTTGGATTTCAGCTGATACTGCTTCCAGTCGGTTAAGCACCACCCTGTCTTCCACCAAGTCCACTCTCAGTAGCCAAGAGTCTGGTCAACACAATCCTCACCCTTATCATCCTTCCTCCCACCATAGAGGGTCTGGCCAAAGAAGTGATCCCACACTGGGATATAGTGAGGAGCTCGTCTCATCACCAATCCTTCATTTGAACCTCTCTCCAAGCACGCTTGCAGAGGAACATGAGATCTTGTGCCCTGATTCACAACCTCTAGAGGGTACCCAATCACAAGAAGATGACAGAGGGGAACGGCATTTAAGGTCAAAGGAAGTGGATGATGATGATGATGAGACACAGTTGCCATCAAATCAACCACAATTACTGTCTCAAGACCTTGATGAGGAGGATGATACACAGTTGTCAATGACTGAGTATGTGGTGGGATCAAGAAATGAGGAGGATGATCAGAGTGAGGAAGTGGAGGAGGACTTGGTGGACGATGAAGTCACTGACCCCACCTGGGAAGGTGGAGAGCCGAGCGATGACAGCAGTCCTGAGGGTGAGCCATCTGCAGCACCGCAACAGGCTGGAAGAGGCAGTGGTGTGGCTAAAGAAAGAAGGCGGACCGCACCAAACCGGCCTGCAAATGTTCCACGGAGCACCCCCTTGCGTAAATCTCCCTTGCCAAGGGCTAGGTGTTCCGCGGTATGGCGTTTTTTTAAGGAAAGTGCGGACGACAAAAGAATTGTAGTTTGCAACCTGTGCCACACCAGAATGAGCCGAGGCATGAACACTAGCAACCTCACCACCACCAGCATGATCCGACACATGGCATCCAAGCACCGTAATAAGTGGGAGGAACGCCCGGATCGCCAATCTGTGTCTGCAGGCCACACCACTGCCTCCTCTTCCCCTGTTTTCTGTGCCGGCCAATCGCCTGTCGAAGGCGCAGGCCCGCATACCTCCCGCCCTGCACCTGTACCATCTGAAGCACCATCAGCGACCACATCCACTTCCCTGTCCCAGCGCAGCGTCCAAATGTCGTTACCCCAGGCATTTGAGTGCAAGCGAAAATACCCAGCCACCCACCCACAGGCCATAGCACTAACCTCACACCTTTCCAAATTACTGGCCATTGAAATGCTGCCATTTAGGCTTGTGGAGACTGAGTCCTTCCGCAGCCTGATGGCAGCAGCTGTCCCTCGGTACGCAGTCCCCAGCCGCCACTACTTTTCCCGGTGTGCCGTCCCCGCCTTACACCACCATGTGTCCCGTAACATCACCCGTGCCCTGACCAACGCAGTTACTGGGAAGGTCCACTTAACGACTGACACATGGACAAGTGCTTGTGGCCAGGGACGCTACATTTCCCTGACGGCACACTGGGTGAATGTCGTGGAGGCTGGGAGCGACTCGGACCCTGGGATGGCACAGGTGCTACCCACGCCGAGGATTGCGGGCCCTACCTCCATCAGGGTTTCCGCCAGCACCTACGTTATTGGCTCCTCCTCCTCCGTTTCCACCTCCGAATTCTCTGCGCGCAGCGCCACTCACCCATCAGCCGGTAGCTGGAAGCAGTGTAGCACTGCAGTGGGGAAGCGTCAACAGGCCGTGCTGAAGCTGATCTGCCTTGGGGACAAACAGCACACGGCCTCAGAGCTGTTGCAGGGGATTAGTCACCAGACTGAGCAGTGGCTCTCGCCACTCAACCTGCAACCAGGCATGGTTGTGTGTGATAATGGGCGTAACTTGGTGGCGGCTTTGGAGCTCGGCAAGCTCACACACGTACCATGCCTAGCGCATGTATTTAATTTAGTGGTTCAGCGATTTCTAAAAACCTACCCCAATTTGCATGATCTCTTGACCAAGGTGCGCCGCGTGTGTGCACATTTCCGTAAGTCATCTACAGCTTCGGCCGGCCTGTTGAAGCTGCAGCAGCGCTTACAATTGCCAGCTCACCGGCTGCTGTGTGACGTGAGCACGCGCTGGAACGCCACCTTCCACATGTTGGCCCGGCTTTGTGAGCAGCAGAGGGCAGTAGTGGAGTACCAGCTGTTACACGGTCGTCGCCTCTCCGTTCAACTTCCTCTAATCAGAAGTGAGGAGTGGGAATGGATGTCAGACCTCTGTGAGGTTTTACGCAATTTTGAGGAATCGACACAGATGGTGAGCGGCGATAACGCTATTATCAGTGTAACCATCCCACTTCTGTGTCTACTGAAACGCTCGCTGCTCACAATTAAAACCGACGCTTTGCATGTGGAAGAGGTGGAAATGGGGGAGGAAGAGCTTACACAAGGTGATAGCCAGAGCACCCTCACTTCGTCTTCTCATCGACAATTGGAGGAGGCGGAGGAGGAGGAGGAGGAAGACACGGTTGCCTCCGCTACAGAGGGTAGCCATGGAACTTTAGTTCCATCTCTTCAGCGTGGGTGGGCAGAAGAGGAGGAAGAGGATGAGGAGATTGAGAGTCATCCTCCTGGTGAGGACAGCGAAATCTTGCCTGTTGGTACTCTGGCACACATGGCTGACTTTATGTTAGGCTGCCTTTCCCGTGACCCACGCGTTATACGCATTTTAGACAACACGGATTACTGGGTGTTCACCCTTCTGGACCCCCGCTACAAAGAGAATTTCTCATCTCTCATTCCTCCGGTGGAGAGGACAAGCAAAATGGTGCAATACCAGAAGGTTCTTGTCGAAAAATTGCTCCAAAATTTTCCATCTGACAACGCTGGCGGCAGAGTACGTGCTACCTTGGCCAACCGAGAAGGGGAGAAAAGGGGAGCACACAGCAGTTCCGACAAAGGCAGGGCAACACTCTCCAAGGCGTGGGACACCTTCATGACACCCCGCCAGCACCCTCACCCTGATGCGCAGCCTAGTGTCACAAGGATGGAAAAGTTTTGGAAGATGGTGAAGGAGTACGTAGCA
The DNA here is from genome assembly GCA_037306005.1 of Rhinophrynus dorsalis. Classification (NCBI taxonomy): domain Eukaryota; kingdom Metazoa; phylum Chordata; class Amphibia; order Anura; family Rhinophrynidae; genus Rhinophrynus; species Rhinophrynus dorsalis. The sequence goes on from CM074718.1 coordinate 166,266,410, forward strand.
GACCGTGTCAGCGTCCTCAATGATCCCTCTGTGCCTTACAACTACTGGGTGTCCAAGCTGGACACGTGGTATGAACTGGCACTCTACGCCTTGGAGGTGCTGGCCTGCCCTGCCGCCAGCGTTCTGTCTGAGCGGGTATTTAGTGCTGCTGGTGGCATCATAACAGATAAGCGTATCCGCCTTTCCACCGAAAATGCTGATAGGTTGACAGTTATAAAAATGAACAAGGCCTGGATTTCCCCTGACTTCTCCACTCCACTGGAGGAAAGCCCCGGGTGAACATAAAGTCACTTTAGATATGTTATTTACAATGATGGGAATACTCTGTATTCCCATTCACCCCTTCCACCCAAAAAACGGGTATATGGTTGACTCTTAATCTTCTCATCGTCCTCCTCCTCTTCCATATGCCCTCTGATACAATTTTTATATAGGGCCAGCTCACCAGCGGGCCCTGTGATACAATTTTTATATAGGGCCAGCTCACCAGCGGGCCCTGTGATATAATTTTTATATAGGGCCAGCTCACCAGCGGGCCCTGTTTGACAATTTTTGTATAGGTCAGCTCACCAGCGGGCCTTCTCATATAATGTTTTATTGGGTCAGCTCTCTAGCGGGCCCTCTCATATAATGTTTTATAGCGTCAGCTCACTAGCGGGCCTTCGCATATAATGTTTAGGATGGTCAGCTCCGCAGCAGACCCTCACCCATAATGTTTTAGATGGTCGGCTCAGCAGCAGACCCTCATTCCTAATGTTTTAGATGGTCAGCTTAGCGGCATGCCCTCGCCCCTAATGTTTTAGAGGGTCACCAGCAGGCCATTAATCCTAATTTTTCAAGGGTGTGTATGATGCCCTCCTTTATGTGTAATAAAGGGTGTATTGGAGTGACATTTCAGTCTAATTTTTGGCAGCCCTTTCACTTAGTGCATAGGCTTTATGAGTGTTGGACCACTACCTGAACTACTGTACCACAATGTGAATGAGGCCCTCCATTTTGTGATATACAGGTTGTATCGGAGTGCCTCAGGTCCTCCCATTGAATTAAATAGGGCTGGGGTGTTCGACAGAGCAGAAGGTAGTTCTTGGCTTCATCCACTAAGTCACTTCGTCACTTTTACTCAATGGATCAGACCCCACTGTTACGACTATAAATTTTGGACTTAACAAGGGCAAACGGACATGTTGTAAAACCTGTGGTAGCTGCGGCCTCCGTTCCTGAATGCTGTACCTTACCCGGGCCATAACCACGTTGAACACCTGCTTTACGCTGCGCACGTTTCCCTCTTAATCATGGCCCCAGTTCCGAAAAATCGATGAAATTTTTTGCAGAATTTGCAGATGATATACAAGTAAATATACAGCAAATACTGTTTGGTAACAATTTTTCGCCTAAAATCGTTTTTATCTTCCTTTTTGTGTGTTTTACGGTCAGTCTGTAAAAATGGCATACTACGGGCGAAACATCGTTCCCAGCAGCGACGTTGGAGTCCAAGATGCATCCAGACATCCTCCCTATGCTGTCCCTGAACCATTTCTGTGGTGTTTCCATCATTTTCTGACCTTTTCCTATGAACCAGGCACCCTCCCCTCATCAGAGCAGGGGGTGCCTGGTGTAATGCTCGAGTCCTCCCATTGACTTCAATGGGGCTCGGGTGCTCGGCCGAGCACTCGAGCCTCCGGGGGCGCTCGGCCAGAGCACCCGAACACCCGAGCATCGGGGTGCTCGATCATCACTATTCAATACCCATTATGCTCAGATCTTCAATTCTCCTAAAGGAGGGGCAGTTATTGCAATGGCGTGACACAGCATGTTTCCTGTTGTTTTTGAGGATATTATTTCTATGCTCAAGGAAGTGTTTTTATAAGGTTTTGGTGGTCCTACCTACATATTGTGCCCCGCACGCACATTCCAGTAAATAGATAACATAATTACTGGTGCAATTAATGTAGTGTTTGACCCAGAATTCTTCCCCAGTGGTATGTGATATAAAATGTTTGGTTTTGTTCTTAATAAAGTTACATGAGGTGCAGGGTAGGTGACCACACTTAAAGTTTCCTTGAATACAAAGTCCGCTGGTAGGGTTGTCAGTAGTGTCTGTAATACTCCTTTTGGTCCTTATTGCTGATGGGGCTAATTTTTTCTTTAGGTTCGGAGCCTTTCTATAGATGAATCTGGGTTGTTTAGGTATTACCTTTCTCAGTGTTTTTTCCCCCTCTAAAATCTTCCAGTTTCGTTGGATAATTTGTTCTATTTCTCCGCATATAGAGGAGCATCTTGTTATGAACAGTATACTATCTATATATTTTAACTTCAGTTTTGCTTTAATCACCTGTTGGACATACTACACTCAGATCTCTGGTGCGCTGTCTCTTTCTTGTTTCTTTTTTTCTATGTTCCTGCTCAAGAGTTACGAGTGTCCTCCATTTACTAACATCAACTCCATTGACGCATTAAAACTATCCAGCCTTTTCATAAAATCATTATCCATTCCATATGTGCTTCATTCACCATTGATCATCTGTACTGGAAAAATTTACAGACTGAACTATCACTCCAGGCTTTGTTTACATTATTTCAGTGTTTAGTTTTACTCCCAGACTAACAAACCAATGCTGTTTTCATTTTTATATATGCTTCTATGTACAATCTTATAATCTGTTATTGTGTTGTTTGTTAGTATAGTATTTTGGCACTTATTGCCAATTCTCTGTACATCAGTTTGAACTATCTCTTCCTCCCAGGACTTAGATAGTGAGTGCACCATTCCATTTTTTCCTCATAAAAATATATATAGTTATTTATACAGACAGAGACAAGAGTGTCCCTCATTGCGATCTGTCCAGATTTCAGATCTGAAGGGAAGAAGTGTGATGCCGGGAAAAGGAGCGGGATTAGGAATTTTATATTAAAATAACAATTAAACTATACGGATATGGACAGATTGGACTGTACAGAGCATTATTAAAAATTATAAAGAATAATCTAAGATTCATTTATATTATGACATTATCTCTTTAATCCTATCCCGACAATTGACTTACCAGGTACGACCCACAAAAACTTAGTGACAGAGGACCTACCTGGTAATTCCCGTAAGTCCGGGTCTCTGTGTGGCTGCACGCCGTTCGGGGACTCCGGAATCATTTAAAAAAAAAAAATGTTAACCGGGCGTTAAGGTGACAGCCGCGTACGTATGCGGCTGTCACTAAGGGGTTAAGAGAACAGCACTTATATTAGTTGGTGGCTGAAAAATGAGCACATGGTTATGCAATTACCAAGGCGGGATTTGTCAATAGACAGAATAAGCATTTGCTAATGTGCCATATATTGAGCTGCACCTCGCACATGCTGGCCACAGTTGCCGTGTTAAATTGTGGGCAGCAAACACAATCCTTATGTCTCTGCACACGTTAAGTTATTGCTGTAATGTGTATACTAATTCTATATGTTTATTTACCAGTTTATACACAACTGCCTTGGTCAGTTTGAGAACATTTTGTATTGGTATCTGATTGTCTCTAAGTAAAACATTGGATTGGTCTGAGGTGCAAAGTCATGGAAAGGTTAGGGTTTAGTCACAGGAGGAACTTAGGGTGTCTGAATTTTGAAATGTAAATCCAGCTACCATCGACTTAGCTGGGCCTATAAATATGTGGTTGTATTATTAGCATAAGGTGATCTGTCATTAGCCATCTTGCACTCTGGGGTGTAATTACAGGGGTTACAGAGGGTGCAATTGCGATGGACCCAGTGTCCAATGGGGCCATGGACTCTGCACTATTCTGCAAACTCTTACAGTCAGACCAGTTTCCTGTCTTAGCTGGCAGCTCTGACATTAACACACAATGCTGCCGCAAGCCAGTTATGTTAGAATAGCATTGGTGAGACTTTTTCTTTTTCTTGTTTAATACTTCAAGCATCAGAGAGCAAAAACATTTGTTACAAATCCTTCTGGCACAAACAGGATTCATTGTCAACATGGGGTCTTAAATCATGATGCAGCAGCTCCCTGGGACTGTGTCTGTGTGTGATTCAGACTTGTTCCTGGACTTTAAATAAGGTCTGTGTGGGAATGCGTTATTCAGACTTGCTCCATTCTTCAGGCTTGTAGGTGAGGGGAGCGTAGCCTAGTTCTAGTTATTCCCTTCTGTGCATTGTCGATTGTATGTGTTGAGATTCCCTTCACATCCTCTCCTCCAGACCCCCGATTCCTAGCTCACCTCGAGCAACCCTCAGAGGAGGAGGTATCTCTTTTACTATCCTCTCCATCCACTATGTGCCCCCTGGATCCCATGCCCTCTCACCTCATCAACATGTTTGCAGCTACTCTTGTTCCCAGCCTTACTAATATCTTTAACTCCTCTCTTTCTACTGAAACCTTTCCCTCCTCATTCAAACATGCAACAGTCAAACCTATATATATACCATCTGTCGTTCAAATTACCATCCAGTTTCACTCCTTTACTTTATATCTAAGATCTTGGAATGCCTTGTATTCTCACGCTTAATCTCTTTCATCAATCCCAACTCTTTTCTTGACCCACTACAGTCAGGTTTCCAAGACACAGAGACAGCCCTAACAAAAATTACTAATGACCTACACACAGCAAAGGACAAAAGGACAATACAGTATACAATTCCTACTAGATCTGTCTGATGCTTTTGACACTGTTAATCATGCTGCACTCCTACTTGACACACTGCACACCCTTGGCATCCGTGACACAGCTATCTAACCGTAATTTCAGTGTTTCTTTTGCTAACGCGTTTTTGTCTCTCCATGACCTCTCAGTAGGTGTACCTCAGGGATCAGTCCTGGGACCACTTCTTTTTTCCCTCTACACCCTTTTATTTGGTGACCTCATCCCATCTCATGGCTTTAATTACCATCTGTATACACAAATCTACCTCTCTTCAACTGACCTCACTCCAGCTGTGCAGTCTTGAGTCACTCAGTGTCCCATAGCAATTTCATCATGGCTGGCCCACCACCATCTTAAACTTAATATGGTTAAAGGGATAGTAATACTTAAAAATTACTTATCCCTATTTTGTAGCCCTTAAATAAAGAAGACAAATGCTACCAGCGGCATCTCTCAAACCCTTATGGTTTGAAAGATATCCGCTTACAAAGTTCTCCCCTGCCTGATGTCAGCGTGCAAACCAGACACACTTTTTAGACCTTTGCAATGAATGAATTCTTTAACAATAACACGATTTCGGCTCTGCTGCAGAGCCTCCTTGAGTCCTACGACTCGATTCTCCTGCTGTCAGCTTTACAGTTGACATCAGGAGAAGGGGAGGGAGGGGGGACTTTGAATCCCTATATCTCTCAAAGCAAAGCGGTTTGAGAGATCGGGTTTGGAGCACATAGTTTATTAGTTTCAGCTCTACAAAACTATAAATAATTTTTGGGGACATTACTGTCCCTTTAAATCAATGGATATTTTGTGAAAGCATAACTATCCTATGTGAAGCTGGTTTACCCAAAGAATTGTTCCATTTTTACTCTATGCATTTGGACCTATAAAATAAGAAATATGATAAACCCGTTTAAGTAATTCAGAATGTTTCTGTGTTCATTTTAACACCCTAATTTCATTTTGAAATGTTTTATATTCTTCTTTGTGGCCTTTGGAAATTCCACTTGCTGTCAAGCTTTGTTATCCTAGCAATGGGATACTTGCAATAATGTATTTATGGAAAAAGAGAATGATGAAAAGTCAACATTCTCTACTGTGTGGTGGGATTTAGTGAAAGGGTGAACATCGAATTGTGCAGTTTGAGATAATGATAAAATAGCCAGGTGCAATGAAAAGGGAAATGTGTAGATTATTTATTTGACAGCAGAGCTTTGCTTCATTTGTATATAGTTGTAGCACCTACGTGCAGGTGCTGTAAATTGGAATCTGGGTTTTTAGCCACCAAAACAATCTATTGCACTTCTAACTTGTTTTAAACTATTTCTTACAGTATTTTAATTTTTGATACATTAAAAGTCATTACTAATTAATAATAGCATTCTATGTTTATGTAATAGGGACTCAATGTAGGATTAAAGGGAAACTAAGGACTCTTAATAATAACATTGCACTTACTTTATTATGGCCAGAAAATCCTAATGACCCCTTGGAATTTGGGCCTTTTGCTTTTATTAAACAGACAATGGGAACGTGCACAAATGTACTAGTGGACGTGAACCTCCAGCTTTCACGGCTGCATGGCTGGCTATGCATTAGAGCAGGGGTGGGCAATGTGAGGCCCTCCTGCTTCCCCAGGACTATGACTCCCTTTATACCCCACCAGCCATTGGTGTTTAAAGTATCAGGCATTGCATTTTATTCACTAATTAATTCAAGTTTTGTTTTTTACAAGCCCAAAGCCAAGCTTTTTTTTTTTTGCAGTTAATAAACTTGTAGAAATGTTTCTTTTTTTCCTGTTTGTTAATTTATATTGGATTAAATTGTTTCTCTTGTATTTATTTCCCAGTAGTATATTGGACAAATTCTGTGTTTCTTCTGCATTTTTTCTATGAAGAATAAATCCAATTGAATGTCCTCTAACACTGTTTCTAGAATGGTAAAATTAACCTAAAGGTTGAATGTTTTAGTTACCCCTTGGTATGGTGTTTTTGTGAAAATCATACCACTACGCTAAATAGGTGGGGTTGTTATGCACTATGACATGAAAAGAACGTGATAAAGTGGAGATGACGTCTCCAGTGATATCACTTCTCCAGTTCTTATGTTTTTCTGTAGAGCCTGTGATATGATCTCCAAAGCTGGATAAATCTTAGTGCATTGGCTCCACAGAATAAATCTGGAATTGGACAAGTGATAAACTGGATAAGTCATCACCCTTTATCACGCCTTAGTGCATTTCCTCCAAGATGTTTATTTATATTACCTTTTACAATATGATATTAAGCAAGCTTCTTCTTCGATAGATTCATCAGAATGGTGTGTAGTGTGGAAAGCTTTTTTTTCTTATTGCCCCAGCAACACTTAGACAGGATACAGACATCTCTATCAATTGGAATCAAAGTTGTTTTTTTCATTAGAATTTCATCTACAGATTTTTTAAGCTATTCTTTCACATCATGATGGGAACTGGGTGAAGCATTAAGATGAATGCTAAATACAGTAGGGATATATGTTTATCTTCTCTTTGTGATTCCAAATTATCCTGTAAACTTCTCTTCTGAATACATACTTATTCCCATCATAGGAATATATTTGATACATCTAATACAATGCATATTTAGCTCTGGCAAATATAATTTATTTATTCCATAGGCTGTATCACTTACAAGCCAAGGCTTCTAAGCACTCACCCTTTAGTCCACACTAAAGCGTGATAAAGAGTTGATAAAGTGGAGATTTCTCCAGTGTTATCACTTCTCCAGTTCCTATACTATTCTATAGGGCCTATGCACTAAGATCTCCAAAGTTGAAGAAATCTTAGTGCATTGGCTCCATAGAATAACACAGGAACTGGAGAAGTGAGATCACTAGAGAAGTCATCCCCACCTTATTACCTGTTTATCACACTTTAATGCATATCCCCCATTGTCTCACCTTCAGCACTACTCTGTCTCTCCCATTCTTGCTTTCCATCTCTCCCCTTCTCTCTCTCATTTTCTTGCATTTTTGCTGCCTCCCTTTTCTCCCAGCTTCTCCAGTGCTAACACCCCCTCAACCTCCTGCTTTCGCCAGAGCTCCGTCCCCCCTCTTTCTCAAGCTTCTAACTCCTGATTTGTTCCTATATGCCTCTTCCTCTGTCCATACTTGACATCCAATTCCAAATATTTTCTCTTTGATGTTTTGATTATCTCTAAATAATTACTGCTATTCCCAACAACTTCATAAACTTACAGACCTCATGAATAGATCCTTCCTTGGGCTTCTCTTCCACAGATGTGTTGCTCTGTGATGGTTCCATTTGGCTGTTGAGATACCACACTCACCAGTACAGCCAATAGTAATGAGGCTGCCAACTTATGTTCATGCAGAAGGTAGGGAAAATAAAGCTGGGGCAGAACTGTATAAACGGCACTATACATTTATAATGCTGTTGGGAATGCTGGGAATAACAGTGACTAACTAAAAACAAGACCAAGCTTTCACATATATTTTTGTCATGTTAGTTGCCCTTTACTGTAAACCAGCACCTGATGAAACATGTTTGTGTTCACGTTACACTGAGAAAATAATTACCTGAATCACATGTAAAGCCTCTCATTTTATTTGGTTTTATTTAGCTAAACATTGAGGCTGAGGTACTAATAATCTGGACCAACTCTAGAGCAAACCAAATGTACCTTAGGGGGCAAATACATTTCCCCAAATCCCCATTGATTTTGGAACCTCATGAATGCTAGAGAGGTCTCCACAATATTGCAAAGCAATGTTCCGGCAATCTCTCTAACAGTAAAGGGTTTAAAATCTGTAATGATATCAATAAGTATTTCCTTTGCACCCTGTGGTACAGTTGGTTTGCCCTTCTTCTCAGTCTCTGTGCAACCACAGTGAACAGAGAGGTAGCACCTCTGTGCATCCTATTTTTTTTGTTGCATTTTTATATTTTCCTGCACATTTGATTTTTTCTTTTGAGTATAGTAATGGCTTGTTTATCCCATTCACTCCTGAGGAGGTAACCTAAACTCATAGGTGTGGATAGGATGGCATCTGCTTTGGTTTACTTTATTTTTACTAACCCTTTGGCTGCTAGAGATGTCTGTAATGTATTGTGAAGAAATGTCAAGGAGTTAATATTATATCTTGATAAATGCCACATTTTAATTATTTTTTTATTATTTATTTTGGCTATTGGACAGATTCCGATCAGGGCTGGATTTACATCTCAGGAGTCTGTAGGCACAGAAATTTGAAGCGCCCCCCCCCCCCCCCCGTGGGCCATCTGCACTGGACACATCCACAATGCTCCTAATCTCCACATTGCCCCCCATCGTCTCCATATTGCCCTCACATTGCCCCCATCATTGCCACATTGCCCCCCCATTAGCTCCAGCTTTCCACCATCATCTCATATATCGCCCTCACATTGCCCCCATCATCTCCACATACCATATTGCCCTCACATTTCCCCCATCAGCTCCATACTGCCCCCATCTCCATATACCATACTGCCTTCACACTGCCCCCCATCAGCTCCACATTGCCCCCCATCAGCTCCATGTTGCCCTCACAATGCCCCCCATCAGCTCCATATTGCCCCCATCAGCTCCAAATTGCCCTCACAATGACCCCCATCAGCTCCACTTTGCCCTCACATTGCCCCCAGCCCCATCAGCTCCAACTTGCCCGCACCATCTCCACAATGCCCTCCATCGGCTCCAACTTTCCCCCCATTAGCTCCACATTGCCCCCCATTAGCTCCACATTGCCCTCACATTGCCTCCCCCCGTTGTCCGTTTCCTACCTCCCTGGTAGGAGATCTGTATGTGCCTCCTTTGGCACAGTCTTGTAGCTGATGGAGCTCCCTCGCTGTCTCTATTCAGGAATGCAGAGCGCTGGGAGATGATGTCATCTCCCAGCGCTCTGCATACCTAAATAGGCAACGAGGGAGCTCCATCAGATACAAGACTGGGGGGGCGGGCAATGTGAGTGGGTGCTGCCAGCGCAGCCAGCGAGATGGCTAGTTTTTTTTTTTTTTTTTTAATAATATTTAAAAAAAAAAAACCAAAACAACCAAATGGCAGGCGCCCCTCGTTGGCGTGCACCTGTAGGCAGGTGCCTACTTTGCCTAATGGCAAATCTGGCACTGATTCAGATGATATCCCCCATTATCTATATTAGCAGAATTTCCACTTCATTTCTCAACCACTTACCTGTCATAACATCCTACTTGTCTTTATGGCACTATGGGCAATATGTATAAACAAAAAGAGGAATCATTCTGGGGCAAATCATCTGCACCACAGGGGTCACATAAACATTTGTAGCAATGTGTTGACCTCTTAATCTTTCAAGGGGTTAAAAGACCCATTTAAATCAATGGACATTTTGGAAAATGTGTTCCCTATGGTGCACTTGGTTTGTCCCAGAAATGCTTTGTTTCCTTTGTGTACTTGGCTGTATATTTCCCCTCCTTCCCTTGCATTTAGTGCGGCTGAAGTTCCAAAACAAATGGAGAAATTCCGGGGCAAACCAACTGCACTGTAGAGAACAAATACAATTCCCATTAATGTAAATGAGGATTGAACCCCTTGGCTGCTAGAGAGGTCTTCTATACACTGCAAAGCTAGCAGTCTAGCAGTCAAGAAGTTAACTCTTTGAATGCCAGAGGAGTGTCCAACACATCGTGTATATCTGTTCTGTACCCAAGAAGATAATGGATGCCTTGAAAAACTTGTGATGCAAAACTGTTTTCATGTTCAGCATGTATGTATCTAATGTATTTCATTATTATGTATGGGATTAAGCTTCTATTATTACTGTGACAGTGTTTGTACTTGTTGTATATTGTGTGGCTAACATATTCAGTTTTCTTTCCGTATTCCATTGGTTGGAAAGCAGAATCATCACTGACCAATGTTTGGCATTTTAGCTGCAGTGGCATAGAAAATGGAGAAGTAATATCACTCGAGAAGTTATCTCCACTTTATCACCTATTTATCACACCTTAGTATATAACAACCCCCGAATGCTGCAAATGTCTCCAATGTGCTGCACTAGTAATCGAGGGGATAAATTAGAGACATTCATGGTAACAGCACCCCTGGGAAGATGAGAAGAACCACACCATGGAGAAGTGATGGGATGAAGATTTCCCTTCTCTTTTCTTTTTCCTTTCACTCTCAGCTTGACTGATGTGCCCGACTGCTCATAGCAGGGGGAAATTAAAAGTTCTCTTTGATATGTTTAACCATTTGAGTGTCAGAAAGATGTCTAACAAATTAAAAGGTAATGTGTTGGGCAGCCTTTTGACTTTCAAAAGATTAAAGCAAACAGGTGTTTTTTTTTATAAGTAAGAGCTCTGGCTTTCACATACAGTACACATACAGCGTAGTTAATAGTGTCCTTCTCGTTAAAGGGATGATAGAATATTTTTTCCCATGTAAAGTGTATGTGTTTAATACGATTTATCTGATTATGTTATTTGATGCAGGATTTTGGAGAGATGATGTCTGATCTACACAGTTCTAAATTTGTTGTTGAAGATAATCTGTCGTACATGTTGCTATGGATACATAGTGATGCACTGAAATGTGACTGTTGATTTTTTTACAGTGTTTTCAATGCTGCCTTTTCTCTAAGGAGGTGTTATCAGTCTCTGTGATTTAATGAAAAAATAGCACCAATATTTACTCCCATTCCAAAGGATTACAGTATAATTCATATACATGCCTTTAAAGGAAAATTAATCTCCTCATTAACCCCCCCAAACAAACACACACACTTAGCTTACTTTAAAATTCCAATGGCCCTAAACACTTTTCCCTTGCTCTTTGATTCAAGACATAATGAGAGTTATGCACTAAGGCGTGATAAATATGTGATAAAGTGGTGGTGACTCATCAGTGATATCACATCTCCTGTTCCTATCTTATTCTTTGGAGCCAATGCACCAAGATATCCAAAGTTGGACAAATGTAAGTGCGTTGGCTTCACAGAATAACATTGGAATTGGAGAAGTGATATCACAGAAGAAGGCTTTTCCTTGTTATCATTGTTTTATCACACCTTAGTGCATAACCCCCAACATCGTTAATAAGTAATGGATGTCCAGTTCATGGAAGAGGACGGGATGGCTGCTAGAAGGACCACAGGACTTGAATCTCTCCTCGCTACACATGGTAATCCTTTAATGCCTTAAGGACTGGTGATGTGCCAGGACCATCACTGGTGGATTTGCGTTAAAGACCGGTGCCAGTCCTTGCACATCATGGAATGACATCCAATAATTATTGAAGATATTGTCTCTTGAACAAAGGTACAAGGGTGAAATTCACAGGGGTCATTAGAATTTTCTGGCAATAGTCTGGTAAGTGTGTGTGTGTGTATGTGGGGGGTATTATTAAGAAGTGTTAGTTCTCCTTTAATTAGAGAGGATCTTTAGTATTGCTGTGTCTGTGCACCAGTATGCTGAATAGATGAAATTCAAGTCCCAAGCTACTTCCTCTAAAAATAGCACAGGGAAAAGTCATTTGAATCAGGCATGTTTTGATTAATAAAGAACCTCTATGTGTTCACAAGCTGAATACACTGGGCTCTTTTGTTAGTGGTGTTAATTATACTTTATAGTAATGTCATAATGCTGTTTACTTATTTATTCACTTAGAACTCATCTCATTGTCCTTTGATTTATTGCATCAAATCCCAAAACCGAAATAAATTTTGGTTTTGTGCCAGTTTAATAGACTAATAGACTATAGATAGGTCTTATGTATAAAACCAAAGTGGAGTTAACTCTATACTACAGCAGACTTAGGGTTCAATTCAATCCCCCCCCGACGCAAAAAAAAACAAAAAAAAACAGCCGCCATTTTTTCATGCACCTGTGCTATGAAAAAATACCAGAAACCTCCCCCTCTCCCTGCCTCAGGCGATAAATATAATGCTCATTTGACCCCATAGAAACACATTACAAAAAGTTGGAATTTGCAATACAATTGAATGCGTTAAGGGACCCACTTTAACGGGTGAAAATCTGCACCCAGTTTTTTTGGGAGCAGAGTCCCTTAACACATTTTCAAACAGCCGAAGCAGGAATTGAACTGGCAAAAAAGCCAAAAAAAGAGTCACTAATGGATATATTGATATGGGACTTTAAGCCTACATCAATACATCCAAAGCATTCCCAAAATGTGTGTAGTTAGTAGACTTAACCTTATGAGTACCAGTGTGGTATGCTTACTCCATTGGCACGCATGGGTAAATCTAAGTTTAAAAACTTCCCCTAAAAAGAAACACTTACCATTAATCCTGATGTCCAGTGGGGTCTTCAGCATGCTGGTCAGCTACTGTTTTCTTCAATCTTCTATTTTCCATCTTCTTTCTCTCCATATTCTGTCTTCTTCTCTTCTGTTGTCTTCTCTTCCTTGTTTCACTCATTTTCCTGTAAAAAAAAAGAAACATTAAATTTGTGCTACAAACAACTTGGACATTTGTGCGTAGTTTAACCCTTTGAGTGCCAGAGGATATGCAACACATTACAGAGGAATTTGTTGCATTCCTCTCTGGCATTCAAAGGGTTAAACAATGCACATAAGTCCAAGTTGAAATAGTAGATGCTCCAAAACGATAAACTACATTTCCAATGGTTTTCACTAAAAAAGAAATGTCTGATTTCCAGAGAAAAATTACAATCAAAGCGAAATATTAGTGCTGTTGAAAAAAACCCTATATGTAGTCTCCGCCAACAACCCCGCCATTTGGTATTACAAACAAATATGTTTCTCGTGTCATACACACTTAGACATAGGACTTATTTGCAACTCAAAAAGTGAAGGGTTAGTGACATTTATCACCTAGTAAGGTATTGGCATTGTTCTTGCTCTTCCCTTTAACTGCTTATTTTTATTTGTATGGATCTACATTCTATCAGATCAGTGTACTTTACAAATTGACCACTCAGTGTTTTACAAATATCATAGAGTTTTTCAAGTAGTTTTACAGGGAGCAAATTAGAAAGTTATTGGTGCCTCATTGGTGTAGTAGTGTAATATAAGTTGTAAAAGTACATTTCGAAAGATCAAATAAGATTATATTCTATAACAGCTGTAGCGGAAATAGAAAAGTACAGCATTTATAGTATATGAATAAATCTTTCATTTCTGGGCATATACATAACTATGGGTATGATTTATAAAAAGTGTTTTTGTTCGTTTTTGTGCAAGGATCCTTAAACTGTCCTTATTCCTTATTATGAGCATTGGTATTTATAACATATTCTAGGTACATTTATAATTATGGTGACAGTAAAGAATAAGAACAGGTCAGATGTCCTTAAATATTTGATGAAAATTCTGTTGCTATAATGTCTCAAATAGAAATATTTCTTTATAAATTTGCTGATCCACTTTTTATAAACTTCCTTACTCCATCTTATTTAAAAAAAACTACTACAAAGCATTATGCCCTCCTAAACTGTCCTTAATACTTTTACAACTATTTGTGACAACCTTACAGCCATTTAACGCTTCTTCTCTTTTCCAACTCCACTTTTATTAATGTCCACCTAGTTACTATGACAGTTTGCTGATATTTATCCTGGTTTGTAAGCACAATTTGTAGACAGTTCCAATGAAGTATTCCTTTCTAGATAGCACTATTTTGGCACTGCTGAAGAGCCACCAGCTGGGACCAGGATCTCCTACTGTCAGCTAGAGCACTGATGTCAGTGGAAGGGGCCGGGGGGGGGACTTTAGCAGCTTACATCTCTCAAACTATACATGTTTGAGAGATGGGAGGTAGGTCATTGCATTTATATTTTTAATATCTACACTATTAAACTTTCTTAAAAGTAACCAATACTACCCCTTTAACTAGCAGAATTCACAATGGTAGTCGAGTTGAGGAAACTCACAAGCAGAAGCAACTGCTATGAGCATGCACAGTAGCAGGCCCAGAGCATACATAAATAGGCTTTGAGGAGGAACAAAAATACAGGAATAACCTCAGTTAAAAGTTTAGAGTGGAATACCTCAGGATTCAGTACTTGGTCCACTGCTTTTTAACATATTTATTAATTACCTGGAAATAGATATAGAACCCTCCCCCCTTTCTTTTTACTGGGAAAAAAAGGGAACCAACAGCTATTCCATGGAATTGCTATGCTATTCCTGAACTAAAATTTAGATTTAGAAGTTAACATTTGCAGTGCTATAATATTGTAGTAAAAATATTTTAAAAGTTGCAAAACAATTAGAATTATTGAGGAAAAAGGTTTCTTTTTAGTCATCATAATGTACCAACCACAATGCCATTTCAGATTAAGTTAACCTAGCTAAATATATTAAGTATTGGAATAAATACTGGTTTAATTTTAAGTCAAGCCACACAGTACGCAGACTAATTATTTGATAAACAACTCCCACCTCTGATAACCAACAGGGAAAGTTAAGACATAACCTTTATCCACTCTAATGGTTACTTGCCCCAGTTTCCAGTGATCGTGGGTGACATGCAGAGTCCCCACTAGTAAATATTTGCAGAATGTCTTGTGGTTTCCTCACCACAAGCACAATGAAGTTCAAACACCACAAAAAAAAACAAATACATCAATAGAAGATTTGCCATAACACAGAAAATGATCTCATATGTCAATACAAGGGAAAGTTTCATTTTAATGCATGCAGAGCCTCAAATACATTTTGATTTCCTGTTATGCTAAGTGTAGGTGACTGCACGGTTCTAAACAGGAAACTGTCAAACTGGTAATTAAGTGCAATAAACATGTCCCTATACAGTATTTTATTCCATAACATTAAATGTTGCAATTTTATTTAGGAAAAAAAAAACTTTATTATTTGGCAATGTTTGTATGACTAATTTTGGGAAACCTCCAATTACTCTAACCTGATGATTACTTTAATTAGCATGCTTTTGCCACTGTTTTGGTCCCATTCAAGAAAGGTTATGACATTGTTTTAAAGTCTAGGCAAATGATTCATCATCCTTACTGCCCTAACTGTACAAAATCCCTGCCTTGGTAGCAAACTGAAGTTTCAGAAATATGAGTGCCTAAAAGTTAAATGGGACTACATACATTTGTCATATACTCCAAGCTAGCATCTTTATTAACCTTGTATTACATTCTAAAACACTAACATTGAATCCTACAAATGCTTTTCTAATACATGTGTAGCATGTTCTATGGGCCACTGTCTGATTATGTTTGTTTGACAGAAGCTAAGGCAGTAAATTTATTGAGATTAGTAGCAACCCCACTTCTGCTCTCTCTTATCTCTAATAGTCAACATATAGGTTTGCAACCATACTAGTCTCTCTGCTGCCGCCAACATCATTTGACATAAAGTAGTAGTAAACCTTCTTTATGAAAATCTTTATATTATAGGCCTTTTCCTGTTGAGTAAAACAATGGTACTCACACTGCTGACAATTGTTATATTCAAAAGTTCAAATTTGTTATACTCTCTGGAAACAGAGATCCAGGGAACTTACTTCCTGAAAGTTCAAACTGACAGTGTGATTCAGAAGTTTGTATCTGGGTCTGAATAGAACTGTTTATCAGTGAATCAGCTCTCCTATTGAATGCAGAAGAATCTGGCCACCAGAGGGCAATGTTAAGGAACAAAATAATACTTCAAATTGTAAGGGTTAAAAGCCTCATTTAAAGCAGAACTTTCATCAGATTAATATTGAGCCCCAAATCATAATTACATTAGCTATATGCATAGACGTAGTTGTATTTTCAAGAATAATTGCTGCATGAAAGAAAAATAGACCCTTTTAGGCAGACAGGCAGCGGGAAACAGCGCAGACATCTTGCAGAGATAACATCTCTGAGTCTTTGCTGTCCGTCCCCTTCAACTCCATTATTGGAGAGTTGAATGCCTTTGCGCCTTAAGGCACCGGAAGGGGCTGATAGCGCAGGCGCAGAGAGCATCTACAGCAAGATCCCTGCAGGTGCCTGTCTGCTTAAAAACGTCTATTTTTTTTTTTTCTTTAATGCAGCAATTATTCTTGAAAATACAACTATGTCTATGCATATCGCTATTGTAATAATGATCTGGGGCTCAATATTAATCTGATGAAAGTTCTGCTTTAAATCAGTGGGCATTTTGAGAACTATACATCCCAGCGGCATCTCTCAAACCTTTATGGTTTGAGAGATATCCGCATTCAAAGTTCCCTCTCCTTCTCTCTCCCCTCACGTCAGCATTATAGTTGACAGCAGGGGAATCCGGCCACGGTGGCGGCTCTGCTGCAGTGGAGAGATTGAGTTATAGAAACAGAAATCCTTCAGTGAAATGGTCTTCTACGTGTGCTTGCAAACCAAGAGCAAACCAAGCACACGTAGAAGACCATTTCAGTGAAGGATTTCTGTTTCTATAACGTGATCTCAGCACTGCTGCAGAGCCGCCACTTACTCACTGACCATATTCCTCTGCTGTCAGCTATAATGCTGACATCAGGGGAGAAGAAGGAGAGGGAACTTTGAATGCGGATACCTCTCAAACCATAAAGGTTTGAGAGATGGTGCTGGTCTCCTTTAATTCAGATTTTTAAGGGCTACAGCATGGGGGATAGTAAAATGAAGTATTACTATCCTTTTAAAGTTCCTGAGAACTTCCAGTCACACTGTGTGACCACAACTGAGTCAAAAACATTGCTCTCCTTACAGGGAATGGGCCACATAAATATAAGCGGGGAAGGGGGGAGTTTAAGACAGGCGGGCCCCAGTTTAGGATCCGGCCTAGGGCCCTGTTGAGTCTTAATCCGGCTCTGGTTCATCTCTGTCAGACTCAAGTGTGAATTAACAGTAAACCAGAATGTGTTTCACTGATGTCCATAAATAAAAACAGTCAGCATTAATATTGTGGAACTTAGATATTTATGTTAAAGTCCATTGTTTTACAAGTTCTGCGCTGCAAGTCCTACCTCTTACAGAAGCAGCATTATACATTTACAGGACTCCGAGGCTGATGTAGTATGGGAAAGTGGTGCATTTCTTGAGCAAACCAACTGTACCATATTGGATAAATAAACAGTTTCCCAGTTCTGATTTACTTAAATTGGGGTTTTAACTCCTTGGGGGTTATGCACTAAGGGGTGATAAAGCAGACGTCACGTCTACATTTATATCTCTTCTCCATTTCCAGTGTTATTCTATGGAGTCTATGCACTGAGAACTCCAGAGTTGGAAAAGTATTAGTGCATTGACTCCACAGAAGAACAAAGGAATTAGAGAAGTGATATCACTGGTGAAGTCATACCTGCTTTATCACCTCTTTATCACACCTTAGAGCATCTCACTAGGGAGGGCTACAATTAATTGAGAAACAATGGGGGTTATGCACTAATGTGTGATATGTAGATGATAAAATGGAAAGGACTTCTCCAGTGGTATCAATTCTTATTTTATTCTGTAGAGCCTATTGAACTCTCCCATTTGAGAAATCTTAGGCGTATGCCCCATAGAATAACATAGGGAGTGGAGAATTAATATCACTGCAGAAGTCATGTCCACTTTATCACCTCTTTATCATCCCTTTGTGCATCTCCCCATATCTGTGTTGAAGATCTATCTAGCATGCAAGGGGTTACAAACCCCATTTATGTCAATGATAATTTTTATTTTTTCCCTACAGTATTAGGTTTCCCCAGAATTGCACTACTTTTGCACATGACATTATCCTTCCTGAGTACAGACCTGCCCAGGGATTTGTTATTCCCTTGTTGTTCATGCTGTGAGCACTCAAAAGGCATACAAAGATTCTCATAGGCTGCTGTGATGCCCACTTTAATATTTAACCACCAGGGGCTCTACAAAGGCTGTATTATTAATATAAAATATTGCTTTTGAATCTTAGTTCTATTTTCCTACATGATTTTACCCTTAGAATAGTGTATTTTATTTTAGTGTCTTTGATGTTTTTATTAGGAGCATTACAATCCCTCTCTTATGTGTCATAAATCTTGCTCTAAGGGATTTTTGCCTGCTCTATATATTGTTTGCCACAGTGACACACCATAAAAAATACACCACAAACATCATGGTTGATGAAAATATCTGATATCAAACCTTTTTACAATTACTATTAGATACAACTTGCTTGGGATTGGCCTTATCCACATAGCTGGGAACTCTCTGGTTTTGCCCCGGAGACTCCAGTTTTCACACTAAATTACCGAGTCTCCGGGGCATAGTCTGATTCTCCAGATGTGGGGAGTTTCTGATGAAACTCTGCCCACTTGTGCTCAGTCCCACCTTGTTCCTCCCACTCCCCGTCCTCTACTCCTTCTTCCCCACTCTATGGAGCTATTTTTCTTGTTTTTGAAGTCCCGCCCCAGCGCTCACGATTAAGCCCCACCTCTTTTATGACACGTATCATTTCTCTCCCCTCATCAGCACCAGAGGGCTGTCCTGCGGGCAGCCCCAACCATGAATTCCTACCAATCCTTTTGTTCCCTGCACTAGTGTAAAAGCCCGTGTACACTGGCCAAGGTGAAGGGAATGTTAACGCTTTGAGTGCCAGAGGTGTACGCAAAGGGTGGTACAAGACTAACAAACAAAAAAAAGAGTGCCTTTCAAACCCATTATAGATGTCTGGATAGTCCACTGAGTGACCACTAAAATTCTAACAAAAAAATCTATTAAAAAAACTTTGATATGAGCCAAGATCCTCAGACTGAGACAAAACTGGGGGGATTTCCTTAATAAAAATATCAGTATTCTGAGGCAGAGGCAATGGATAAAACGGGCCTGTTTAATTAAATCAATCCACAAGGACAAACGTACAAATCATTAAATTTGGAAGGAGAAAAATCAATAAAGTACAGCGCAGGTTGGTTTGTAATTGACAAGGACTTTATGAGGCCAGAAGGCAAACCAAGAGTCACTTGGGTTTTACACAGATAAAAGAAGTGACAATAAAATGTTTAAACTTTAATGTATCTTTAGATCTCAAGGTACCAGATGAAACTTAACAAAAACTCTGAAGTTTTCTTCTCTCCTGTGTGACCAGATAGCTTCTTAACCATATTAGAGAAGATTATTGATAAAGATAAGGAAGAACACAAGATTTAATGTCGACAGGGAGAGGTCAAAGAAGAGTACAGCCTTACCTTAAGATAAATAGAGGAAAGAATAATGGAAGATGAAGTAAGAGGACCTTCGTAAAGTAATCCTTATCATTCACGTTAACCTGTATAGAGAGGGCCCTGGCCTTGAGATTCATTCAGAGAAGTGGAAAAGAAATAATAGAAGAGACAATTTTGCTTACCAGGGTTCAATTCTCAGAGGATTTATTGCATGTTTTCATGATCCTCAAGAATGATCACTGGATTGACAATGCTTTCTGGAACCTAGCTTCTCAAACTGTGGTATTTGTACTCCAGGGAGTACTTGGCACAGAGATAGGGGTACCTGCCACAGTGAGAACCTGTTTGCAATATAGAAGTGACTGGTGGACTTCCACATGATTATTCAAGCTGTGACAATGGCTGTACTTGTATGTGTCTGAAGGCCCATCCAGCACTTCTAGATTGCAGGCAGGTCCTTCTGCTAAGGGTATGAGGATTAAAATTTGCATAGCTGGAAAAACCTGAAGATGGAAAGAATATCCCTGTTTTCTTTTATTTTCTTCATTGTAAGGCAGATAACAGGTAAGTCTCCGAAAACAGTAGTTTAATTGAAAGATACCTAAGCAGAATAGTGTGAAGCACCTTGTTTTCTTTTGGACAGACTCGCTCCAACTTTGGTGAGTGCCAGCTTATTTCCCTGTAGAGACCCATGCAGCAAAGGAAGAGTGAATGTTATTTCTTTTATGTGTGTGTGTTTGAGAGACTGTAAATTTGTGAGCTTCTGTGTATGTTTGAGACTGTATGTGAATCCTTATATAATTTTGTGAGACTGATTGTGTGTGCGCACTTGTTTATGAGTGTGTGTCTGTAGTTTTGTAGGATTGAGTGTGTGTCTACGTGTCTTAAAGGGATAGTAATACTTAAGATGTAAAAAAATATATGTTGTAGGGTTTATGTCCCCAAATAAAATAAGGGTACTCCCACCGCTGAGAGATATTTTATTAAAAAATTATAACAGCTCAAACTTGAATTTTTTAGGTGCAATATCACAGTGGCCTGAAAATTTACAGTAGTGCTGTTGCTACACCATCCTATGGAGATTTATGGTCTACAGACCAGAGCAGTCCATAGGATGGTGTAGTAACAGCGCCACTGTAAATTTTCAGGCCACTGTGATATTGCACCTAAAAAATTCAAGTTTGAGCTGTTATAGTTTTTTAATAAAATATCTCTCAGCAGTGGGAGTACCCTTGTTTTACTCAGGGGGATAAACCCTACAACATATATTTTTTTACATTTTAAGTATTACTATCCCTTTAAACAGAAAGTCTGAGAAGGAGAATGAATTTGTGTGCTTGTGTGTAGTGTGCCTGATTTTGTGTTTATGTAAGAGAAAATGTGTCTTATAAAAGGGAAGGTGTGTGCTGGAGTGCGCATGTCTATATGTGAGATTGTGCCTGAGGGGTTGCCTGGGTGTTTGTGTGTCTGTGTGCATGTGAAACAATATATAATTCATAATGATATGGAAACCAAATACACACTTTTCCTGTCCTTTCCCTCAAACCCCATCTCCAAAAACTATTCTTTGGATGTTTGTGTGTGTGGCATTTGAGTGAGAATGTGATGTCAGAGCAAGCATATGAGATCATATATGAGTTTCTCCATTTCCATGATGGGTTCAGTATAATGAACTGAGTGTTGAGATACTTAAGAAACACTATTCTAGAAGATGGCTCCATTATTTTCAAAGGCTAAGTTTACAGCAAGGAGCTCACTGTTGTCAATTTCAAAATCCCTCTCAGTAGACATAAACATTTTTTTAGGAATGAAAGCATTTAAGTGGAACTCTTCCCTGTAAGAGAAGTGTTTCTGTTCCAACATCAGAAGCATCAACCTAAAGAGAAAAAGGCTTGGATTAAGATGGCCGAGGATAATAATGGATGAAAATCCTGTCTTTATAGTGTGAAGGGCTGAGACCACAGAATGTGACCGTATAGAACACACTTGTCATACATGTTACAAGTAGGTCAAATATGTCCCCCTACCTGATAAAAAGAGTCCCTCCATGATGTTGTCATAGCACTTTCTCCTTTGAAAATTCTGGAATGTGTAAGTTCAGCCTCTGGGTTTGTACAGCTGCAAAAAGATTACTGAAAGTCCAGGCTAGGTAGGCAGATTGAAGTAGAGTCAAAATATACAAAGTCAGGGAAGACAGCAAAGGTTCATAGGTGAGGGGATACATAGGTCTAAGGCAGGCAACAAACAATCATTGGCCAGGTCTAAGTCTAGAGTAGGAGAAGACACACTGAGTCAGGAACAAGACAGGGTCAAATCCAGATTATCTCTCTCAAACACAAACCAGGAACAGGATAGGCCAAACAACTGAGCATTGTGTTCTCAGGAATCAACTGACATGACTAGCTACAAAGGAGAGATAGAAGGTCCAGAAGGCCATGTGCATGTAGGAGAAGCATGAACCAGGATGCCACAGAATCTTGCTGATCCAGCTTCTAGTAGCCAAGGCTGGAAAGTACAGGTCTTACAGCCAGAAGGCTCCTGGTTCAGTTCCAGACAGAGGCCAGAGACTTGAAGCAGACACAGGGACAGGCATGACACATTGGTCACCTGTGTTTGTTCTGAACCCTTGCAATCATAATTACTTTTGGATGTAGAGTAACAATCTAGATATAGTTTCTGTATACTGGGTTTGTCCCTGACCACTAGTTTACAGCAGTCTTAGACTGGTGCCTCACTACTTCCCTGAAAGAGAAAATCAACCAAGAAGAGTGGAGAAACAAATATTTTCAACTGATGCTATGCTGGAATTATAATTTAAAGTGTACCTTTTTATTATTAGATGTTAATTTCCCATTTAAATCTGAATATTGTTTAGTAGGAGGATGCAACAAGGCAATAGCTGCAGTTACTCCCCACACATGACTGAGACTGCAAAACAAGATACAAAATACCAGCTTGCCTTCTGAGCTTGGCCAAATGCCATCCAGTAAGAAGATGATGCTCCAAGTAAACAAAAGCTGCCACCTTACTCCGTCTCCATGGCTACAGAATGGCAGAGGAGAGGCCTGAGAGGGTGAGGGATGCACAGTAGACAGTGTGAAATTTAATATAGAGCACTATATTATTTCCTTGGAAAGTCCAGATACATTGAGAAAAAACCCATTGCTAAAGGGGAATTATACCTTATGACTAACTTGCTCTTAATTTACAACATTGGCTTTCCTAGGTAGATGTCCTTCATACAGCAGCTAGGTATGCCTATATGTTGTTTAAATTATATCTGCAGATTCTTGTGAATAGTGATATCTGTTGAAGTCTGCCTCTAGGCCATACCTCCTCACAGCAAACAGTGGGCTGCAACAGACTTGAATGACTTGTAAGGGACCCTATTTGCTATCAGTCTGAAACTGAAAAAAATTGTAGGAGCCAAATCAGACAAAACAACCACAATTAGTAAATATAAACGACGGTGTCTGAAGGACGCCTAGCTAGGTAAGTCCATCTGAAAATTATCAGTCATATAATCTTAGGGTATAATACAATTTTAAGTAGATTTAGGTTAAATAAAATAATATATGGAACATATATCTAGCACAAAACTGTTTACAATAAAGTATGCAGAATAAATTATTATTATTAT
This sequence comes from Rhinophrynus dorsalis, assembly GCA_037306005.1. NCBI lineage: Eukaryota > Metazoa > Chordata > Amphibia > Anura > Rhinophrynidae > Rhinophrynus > Rhinophrynus dorsalis. The sequence goes on from CM074718.1 coordinate 166,289,804, forward strand.
ACCACACTAGCAGATATGTCCCAGCATTTGCTTGAGGTGGGTTACATACATTCTATTTTCAAAGACATCCCAGTGTCCATGTTCAGTCTGTCTCTTTCAATCTATGTTTTCAGCTCTCAGTATGTCTCATTGTCAGTCTCTCTCTCTTTCAGTCTGTTTCCCTCTCTGTCTCCTTTCATTGTTCAGATTTCTTACAGTCTGTAGCTCTCTCTTTTGGTCTGTCTTTCAGTATCTTTTTCTCTCTTTTCCCATCTGTGTCTGTTTCAGTCTGTCTCTTTAAGTCTATATTGCTCTTTCAGTCTGTCCTATTTCAGTTTCTTTCTCTGTCTCTTTCTTTTCTCTCTTTGAGTGTCTCTATCTCTTTTAACCCTTTGAATGCCAGAGGGGTATCCACGCATTGCTTTGCAATGCGTTGGATACCCTACTGGCACTCAACGGGTGAATTTGAAATTTTCTTTCGGTCTACCTTTCTCTGTCTATGTTCATCTCTTTCTCTGTTTGTGGATGATGGACTCTGAAGTCTAAAAACAACTGGAGAGCTATATTTCTCATCCCAGCATAAGCCTTTTTTAATTATAGCAGGTCCTGTTACTCCGCCATTCTGGTAACTCTGCCAAGTTTAATGATCAGATACATATAACAGAATAATTGTTACAAAGGAAAGAAATGTTCTTTCAGTTTTGCTGGTTTGTAGTGTTTTCTAACTCAAGAGCAGCAATGAAATAGAAAGTAAGTTACAAAATCAGGACTACAACCCCCAGAATGCATTTGCCTCTGCTTGCATTACTACACCCATTCCCACACCCCTGGGCTGGAAAACACAAAGAACCGGATATTCAGCATGTAACTTTCATTTTTATTATCTTTCCTATTGTATTATTTAGTTTCTAAAGCAAACTGAAGTTCAGGGCAATACTGAACAAACCAGAGGTATCCAACGTATTGCATGCCGCTCTAGCAGTCAAAGGGTTAACCTCTTTAATGCTTGAGAGGTCTCCTAAACAATCATTGGCAAAGCACTGGAGACCTCTCTGTCATTTAAAGGAGAAATTATATCACTGGAGAAGTTATCTCCTCTTTATCAAGCCATAGTGCATAAAGATTAATTTTGGTGAACCAGTCTACCTAGATTTCATTCATAGTGGCCAGTTTGATTTTCTTTTCAGAGTATGAGTAATAGAGGCTTATTTTTGGCCACTTTCATATGGCTGAAATTGACACAGAGATACTGTGTGAAATATACACTGCTGGGCAATGGTCTTTGACACAGAAGATTATAACCTAGCATGAACGCACCAAAGTTTACTTACTGTATTCACACAGGATGAGAATGAAGATGGGGCCCCAGCAGATCTTTCATATGACAATGTTAGAACAACCTTGTCCTTCTTCCAGAGAATAATGACTGGATCCTTACCAAAATGATCTGAAATGGCACATGCAGACACCCCCATCTCATCTGATCCCTTTATCTCTGACAACAAAGTGGGAATGATGGTTGTGACTGTATGAAAACCATTTACTATCAGAAGACCCACCTCAGTCACCAGGTGGCAAGTAGTGACCATGGGCACTCTGGTTTGGAAATGTTTTTTCTTTTCTTCTCCATCCTGCTCAGGGACACCGGACTCCATCTGAAAGGTTTTTATAATGCAGGGTGCTCTGGCTGATGCCAATTCTTTGGGCACTGTTTCTTAGGGGCATACCATTGGACAACACCACAGCATGCATCAAAAGCCAAGATCATACTAAGAATAGAACAATTCAAGTGAGATATTATGATGAGTTTTCTGTGGACAGAGTTAAATGTTCAGGAGTTTTACACAATTTATAGCACAAGACTAGACATCAAAAGCAGATGTCATCTGTCGTCAGGAACTCAAAAATTCAATTTCACCTTCATAACAGTGAAATAGAATATCAAAGATGGATTTGTCGATGTCTCAGAATGATCTGTAGGATTTACCGACCCCACAATATTTTCATAGATCCATTATGGTCACGGAGATTTGGATTTACGGACTTGCTTATTCTACCAGTCAAATATTCATGTTATCTGCCTTCAAATGACAGATCTGTTTTCCCAAAGTCCACTGTATCTTCCAGATCTAGATGATTTGGTATTACCTGTGTGACTTTTGAAACCATCAGCCTAAGATACTGAGGCCTCTACAATTTGGTCTTCTCAACTGTGCTTAAAGGAACACTTACACCAACAAAGTGTGTTCTTATAACATGTATTGAAGAAAAAGGTTTTCCAAGGTCACTGCATGGCAGCCGTCACCAATGGGTTAATGCTTCCTCCATAGCCCCAAAACAGGAACAACCCAAAGCTCATAAATATTTCCTCTTCCTCCTTCCCCTCAGTATTTTTTGCTTCCTGTCAGGTAGCTGGCAGAAGCTTCCCACATTGATGGAATAACTTTTCTTTTAAAGCTTACTCGGGTCTTGTTAAATCCATTACCGGCGCCAGGTCTCTCATTCCCATGCCTATTGACCAGGAAAGGACAATAATGGTAAGTTGATATAATTTTACTATTTCTGAGGGCTCCAGAACTAGCTCCAAGCTAGAACCACACTGCATTCCAAAGCAGCAGCCATCTTCCTAGTTTAATGGGCTCCCTGACCGATGATGATGCATGTTCCTGAGTGACTTCACTATTGATGTGCTTCAGGAATGCGTTCTGTTTGATGCACTTTCAAACTTTTTAAGTCATACATGTGTTTTTTCCAACAGGGGATTTTGTTTACTCTGTCAAGGATGTCATATGTCCAATGGACTTCCTGATTATATGTCTAGGATGACCCAGATGGAAGATACATGATTTATTTTCCATTTGGTCAGGACCGTTCAGGATACTTTTCATACAGCAAAACAGCTAATCACCATATTAGGACTCCATGTCGTCTACCAATCATAGCGCACTTAGAGCAAGGGGCAGCCAAACTATATTTTCCAGCTCCTTATAACACTACATTCCAGGATCAACCACAATCTATGTCTATATGGATCCCATGACAAATCATATACTTGCCTCACTTCATGCTTTACTCTGGATCATTTACCACCTCCACTGGAGGTTGATGCAGGTTGTCATTTTCTAGAGCCGTCAGCCCTACAACAAGACACCTTGATGTCTGCTGAGAGCAGCACATGAAGAGTCAAAAGGAATTTGGCATAAAACGTTACAACAAACTGTCTGTATTTTAGAAAGTGGACAAAATTGAATTGGATACCATTCTATACTGAACCACATTATTGGGACTCATGGTATTTGTAACCATTGGTTTCACTTGTATGCTGTGTACATGCCTTGCCGCTGGTTTTTATGAATGGGAACAGTTAATATCTAGAGTGCCAGTTATTAATGATTGTGTGTGAACTCAAATCGAATGTTGTTACTTTTGGTCACACTGGTCATATTCTATCTCAAGGCACTTGTGCAAAAGATAGTTTCAATAATTAGCGAGTGAGACACCCATTGATTAACTTGCTACATTGCAGATATGAATCTCAACATAGGATTGTTCTTTATGTGTTAGTTATGTTTTTTGACTAATTCACTGCAGTCAGCACATTAAGGGTTATCTGTTTGAATTGTATACATGGTGAGCGTCACGTTATGTAAAATTATGTCACTGACCTTTTCCTCATGTCTTTTGGCGCAATTCTGCATCCTAAACTGTATATAAGATCACTGTTTGTCTTGAGAAATGCCGCTGAGGGGGCTGAAACTTTGATGAATAAACATACACCAATTTTAATTTTTTCATACATCCTATGAGTTTTCTTGTTTTTTGGTGACATCACCAGTGACTTGTGTTTGTATGCAGTTTGCTACAAGTAGCATCTAGACAAGTGGTGAATTATCGATTTGCTTGTTTTGGAGTGTCCATAATCACCTGCCTCTCTCTCTATCTATATATATATACATACTCACATGCATAGTTGCATGCAGACATTTAGATACCCTTACCAAATTACATTTTGTTGATATTCTAAGTGAAAAGAAGTTGACACTACCTCTGCAGCTAATAAATGTAAACGTGACATATTTCAGGTGATGAATTCTTGGGTGGACTGTCTGAGCCGCAGGACCATCTGACAGGAAGAAAGGTCAATTCATCCGGAGGTCTTCCTGTAACTTACAGAGAAATGGGGGTTACCAGCGACAGACCTTGCAGCTACAAGACAAAACTCCAAGGTTCCCCCATTATTTCTTCTCAGTTTCCACAGGATCTTCCTCTGGTGCTGGACTCTATGACACAGACTTGGGATTTTCCCATTACCTATCTCTTTCCTCCTCTGAGATTGATCATCATTTCCCAGAGGAAAATCTGGGGGGAATTTGTGAATGTCACCTTTATAGCTCCCTACTGGCCAAGGAAGGGCATGTTTGTACAGCTGAAGGAACTGGTCAAAGGGAACTTCAGATCCTGTCTGGATGTCTCACAATTTTTCAATGGCTAGCTCTGCACCATCAGCCTCACAGTTTGAACATAACAGCTTGGTTCCTGAATCCTAGATTTTAAGTACTCAGGGGTTTTATGGGGTGTTATTGACATTCTTTTGAAAACCAGGAAGAGTAGCTCTTCATAGGGTTTTAATAGAACATGGAATAGGTCCTGTGCTTAGTGTTATGAGCGGAATTATGATAACCTAGATTCTCCTATACTGGTGCTTCTATATTTTCTAGCAGGTTTCCAGAAAGGTCTGAGTTCAGGCTCAAACTTCTTACTGGATCAACTAACTTTTATTTGCACATAAAAAACTATATTAACCCCTTAAATGATAGAAAGATCTGCAATTGTGGAGAAATGCATTGGGCCTCTCTAGCACCAACAGGTTAAATAAATGTTCTATATTAATTTCCCCGTTTTCTAAGAATACATTGTAGGATTTATGCACAGATTAAATTGGAGCAGTTTTAAGGTAAAGCAAGTGTATAATAAAATCCCCAAATTCTATTTAACTAAATTGGGCAAAAATCCCATTAAATTTTGAATTTTTCCCAATGGCGCTGTTCTTTTTGCCTAGAATTGTTCCATTTTTGTTTTGTGCATACGGCCCTATGTATTTTGTATTGCTGTGCAAGTCCCGTGACCCCTTAAGGTTCAGCAGGCAGTCACCCTCCTTTGGCCCTCAAAGAGCTAACCAGGGTTAGCATTATGTATCATGATGGTTAATAGGCAGTTCAGTTATCCATCCGAATGATAAGTAAAATATACAATGCCTGGAGCTATTTACACCAAGCAGAGCTAATAAATGACAGTGCTCCCGCAACCCATTGTATTTCACATGCTGATGTCATTGTTGTCGGCTTTGCTCCGCCCCCAGCCAGGCTGTTGTCTTCTCCTCCCTCCCACTTTCTCTCGGCTAAATGATCTCTCCTGTCATGATCACATAGACACGGATAACCTACTTATACACAGATCGTCCTACCTCCCGAACCAGGGAAAGAGGGGGATAAGTCCATTCATTCACTGAACCTGGCACACATTATCTACCTCTCCTAGTACCTCAGAGGGTATCTGCAGCTGATGATCGGTCATCTTGATACCAAGCAATCTACAATTTGATTCTTTCTGCCTGATGTACTTCCACCGTTCGTTACCGTTGATGCATTTACAGTACCATGCCGGTGTCTGGGATATTTCCCTGTTACCTGTGATATGCTCGTCATGGTTGTTGCTTTGTTGATATCGATACATCCGCAGACGCCCCGCCTATGACTGTTTTACCTGTGATTTTTTTTTTTTGTTTGTGATTGAGCTGCCTGTTTACAATCACAGCCAGAGCATGTCAGCTGACATTTGGACCACACTCAAGCAAATGGTTAAAGATCTTTAAATCCTTATCTCATTGCCCTTGGAGATTAAATAGAGCACTTTGATGATTAACCTGTGATCAGCTTTCCTTTTAGCCCCTGGAAAGCAGACTACGTAGTCTGGAATCTAGCTGGCCATTGCTGCAGGCTAAGAGTGCTAGCTCTGTTTCCAGTGGCAGGCAGCCCTTGTCATTGGCACTCCTGATCCTGTTCCTTCTGACCTGACACTACTGCTCACTTGTGTATCTTGTGAATGGATTCCTTCTGAGGAGTCAATCAAATCCCATTGTCCACTGTGTACCACTGAACATGTGGGTTAATCCAGAGGAAGTCCTTCTGGCAAACGCCCTATGGATCACAGAGAGAGCCAACCCTTACTTCATCCTGCAGAGGAGGAAGGGGCATGGGACCAGAGGTGGAGGGGGCCTGGCTGGTAAGATACATCCACCTAAATGGTGTTGTTTAAGGTGTATTGACTCTATATACAGGCAGCTCTGTGTTTCGAATTGCTGCATAGTCCTTTGAATGCCAGGGAGTATGGGTTAATGGGCACAATACATTGTTGAATTATTCTGCTGTGTAATGATCTTATGATTATCTGGTTAACCACTTGAGGGTTTGTATCCATTAATCTATTGCTTTATAAACCCAGTGCCCATTGTTCTTCTACAAGAAGACTGATACCCCCAACCCTTACATTCACCAGTCCCCAGAAGAGTAGATACTGTTTGTATTTACACTGAGTTTTATTGTATAAACAAATGTGTATGTATTCCAATCAACAGATTCATGAATGAAAACCATGTGCAATAGAGGGGACGAATAAAAGTTTCCATTGCTGTAAATGGGACTTTTAACCCCTTGAATCCTGTTGAGCATTCAGGGGTTTAAAAAGCTTGATTTAAGTCAGTGGGAATCTTGAGAATGTATGTCCTCTATGGTGCAGTTGCTTTACTCCAGAATTGCTCCCCTCTTTATGCATATGGGCCATTGTGCGTTCTAGATAATACCAGCTGCTGTAGATATATATTTCCCATGCAGTTATAATGGCAAACATAGAGCTCTCCAGCTGCTATTGGACAACTCCTGGGTCGACATGAGTTGTAGTCCAACAACCGTTTGGCAAGTATAAATAAATACTGCTATTATACATGTATTATTATTACACTGTAATTCAGTTGATAATTCTGTTGGCTCCCTTTGAGCAATGGGCCTTATGCAGTAAGATAAAGTGGTTCCATTGTGATGAAGATCATCTGCATTATATGAAACACAAAATTCCCATTGATTTAAATGGGTCTTTTAACCTCATGAATGCTAGAAAGCTCTCCATCTCATTGCTGTGTAATGTGATTGAGATCTCTCCAGCATTCAAGGGGATCAGAGCTTCTTTTGTATCAATGAATGTTTTTATTTGCCACCTACAGTCTACAGTGCAGTTGGTTTGCTCCATATTTTCAGCTTCACAATCGTCTTTCTGCATAAGGCCCAATGTTAGCTAGAAGAGAGTATAGGTTTAAAGAAGACACTTCAGTGATATAAATTCTCAAATCCTTTGTTATGCTATGTAACATATTCAGTAACGTCTTCAATGCAATGCACCCCCAGCATGGAAAAGAGGCTGTATGAGCAACACAGAACTAATCTTTAACTCCATGGGGTAGATTCACTAAGGTGTGATAAAGTGGAGATGACTTCTCCAGTGATATCACTTCTCAAATTCCTATACTGTTCTGTGGAGCCTATGCTTTAAAGGGACAGTAATGTTCCATAAAAACTTGTTATAGTTTTGTAGAGAAGGAAAAAAATAAGCTCAATGGCACAAACCCTATCTCTCAAACCCCTATGGTTTGAGAGATATAAGCACTGAAAGTTCCCCACTCCCTCCCCTTCTCCTGATATCGGCTGTAAAGCTGACAGCAGAAGTTTCAAGTCGTACAACTCGAGGAGGCTCTGCAGCAGAGCCGAAATCACGCAAATCCTAATGAATTACTTAATTGGAAAGGTCTACAAAGTGTGCCTGGTTTGCAAGCATACTTTGTAGACCTTTCCAATGAAGTAATTCTTTAGCAATAACACGATTTCGGCTCTGCTGCAAAGCCATAGGCTGGTCCCCGGACTGGGATCTCCTGCTGTCAGCTAGACGCTGAAATCAGGAGAAGGGGAGGGGGGAACATCCAATGTTTATATCTCTCAAACCATAGCAGTTTGAGAGATAGGGTTTGTGCCATTGAGCTTATTTTTTCCTCCTTTACAAAACTATAACAAGTTTTTATGGGACATTACTGTCCCTTTAAGATATTTCAAGTGGGAGAAATCTTAGTGCATAGCATCTTAGTGCCTAGCCTCCATGGAACAGTATAGGAATTGGAGAAGTCACCTACGCTTTCTCACTGCTTTATCACTGTTTAGTGCATAACCCCTCTTATTTTGTAAGAACAGTACAAATTGATACACTTTAGACTTGAAGACCACGGGGGAAATGCACTAAGACATGATTAAGAGGAGGATGAATTCTCTAGTGATATCACTTCTCCAATTCCTATGCTATTCTGTGAAGCTTATGTACTAAGATACCTAAGACTAACATATGACTTGGAGAAGTCCTCTCCGCTATATCACCACATAGTGAATCTCCCCCTTGTGTTATTAATGGTTTGCCCTCAGATGTAGCAGTCGTCTTGGTTGCTTTTCCAAGTGCTTCACATTCAGGTTAATAAAGATGATTTGCTGTATGTTCCGTGACATCACTTCCTGAAATGGACCAGCATTCCTCTGCTGCAGGTGATGCAGGCAGAAAGTCATGTACTTTTCATTCAGGCATTTAATCAAGCATAATGAGATTTTGATCCTATAATGTAGGATACATATTATGCTTTAGCTGGGAGGATAGTCACATTTTGTGAGCAAAGTCCTCTCCACCATTTGTATCAAAGTGTATAGTTGTATCACTTTTTCTATGTGTGTCCTGGGTGTATAATGAGAATATGATGGACTTGTAGAGAGTAGAAATTATACCTTTATTGGCTGAATATCTTTATATTGTTTATTACAGTATATTTAGAGTGGCTAGCTAAATCTACTCAGTTAAGCAATAAAGATGTCATTTTTATTCTACAAGTCTCCTACAAAATATTTTGTCAGGAGAGTATCTTGAACCTGTTGGGCCCTGGGGTCCATGGACCACATTAAATTCTGGGCCTCATGGCAACCATGCCCTATGCAGGCCCTGAAATTACACTCCTGTTCACAATGCCTTTGTGATTTTTTATTTTTATCTGGCTTGAAAATGTGCAGATATTGTTCCCTTCCAGTATAGGCCTTCATGGTATAGTCCTGTCAATGTCAAGTCTTGAATACACAAAATAAGCCTTTAACCCTTTGAGTGCCAGAGGGTTTTGCAACACATTACTTTGCAATGTGTTGCGTACCCCTCTGGCACTCAAAAGGTTAAAGGGGTTGTAATGCTTAAAGGGACAGTAATATCCCACAAAAAATTCTTATAGTTTTGTAGAGGGTAAAAAAATTAATTCTATGGTACAAATCCTATCTCTCAAACCGCTATGGTTTGAGAGAGAGTCTCTTTCAAAGTCCCCCCCCCCCTCCCCTTCTCCTGATGTCAGCTGTAAAGCTGACAGCAGGAGATCCGTGTCAGCTGACACAATGAGGCTCTTCAGCAGAGCCTAAATTGCATTATTTAAAACTGACTACTTCATTGGAACGGTCTACAAAGTGTGCTTGCAAACCAGGCACACTTTGTAGACCTTTCCAATGAAGTAATTATTTTCCAATAACGTGATTACAGCTCTGCTGCAGAGCCGTCGGCTGGTCCCCAGACCGGGATCTCCTGCCCTCAGCACAGCGCAGTCCCAGTCTTCTCTAGGAGGCATTGCTAGGAGCCGCATGGTACTGGAAGGTACTGGCAGCGAAGGCGCGCAGACATCACTATGCAAAGATTGCGCTGTTTCCTAGTCTGTCAGTTCTGGGAGCAATAGGAATTCTCTAAAAGGAGGTAATAATTCTGGCGGCTAGCACTACTGAGCAGCTAGTCTCCAGATGGGTAATTCTTTAGGGGCAAGTTTAGGCGGGTGGTAGTTCCACTTTAACCCTTTGAATGCCAAAGGTTTAGCCAAAGGACCTGAGGGTTTTCAAAACATTGCTGCAAAATGTTTATTAATTAATGGGTTAATTAACTACTTGCTGGCCCCTGCAATGTATATTTTACACTAAGTCATTAAAAACACCTTGCTGTCCTCTGATACCAAGGGCTTTCAAACTGTTGATAGTAACATAGTTGATAAGGCTTTAAAAAAGAGATGAGTCCATCAAGTCCAACCCATGCCATATCACCACTGTTGATTTAGAGGTTGGCAAAACAACACCCCATTAAAGCCATTTCCAATTATGACCCAAGTGGGTAAAAAACATTCCTTTCTGACTCCAAATGGCAGTCAGATATTTCCCTGGATCAACATCCTTTCTGATTTGAAGACAACCAAATCCTCAATATTGCTCTGTGCTAGATAAGTATCCATTAATTTTTTTAAAGCAGTTACAGTATCTGCAAGCACAGCATCCTGAGGTAAACTTTACTGCCCTTACTGTAACAAAACCCTGCCTTTTGTTTGTCGAAATGATATTAACCCTTTGAGTGACAGATGGGGATCCAACATGCTATTGATGTTTGATGGCCGGACTATGATGATGTCAGGCATGCACGACTGGTGGCTGACCATGTGGGTCATCTCAAAATCTAAGTCCTCTGTGCAAACAATCTGCCCAGCTACCCCATAGACAGGCACGTGGATCTTTACTGTACCCATTTTTTTTAACACTGCACTGAATACAGTGAAGTTGAGGCAAGCTGTGTTGGGTTGCTTCATGTGATGGCAGTACTTCTGCTGGCAGCTGTCTTATGTTCTGCACAGATGACATTGTGCAGGCATCATCTCTGCTTTGATGTAATTTCTGTTAACAAGTTGCCTGCCATAATGATTACAGATGTGTCCACTTCCTAATAATAAACCACCACTTATCTTAACCCTTTGAGTACCAGATTGTTAATATGGGCAGATTGTACAAATATCCTCTATGAATCAATTCTGATCTGGCTTGTTCCTCAAAATTAATCTTTACTACTGGATATCATGTCCAGTGAGGCAGTGGACAAATTTTTGTTATTGGCCAACAAATCAGTACTGTTTATACGGAGTCCTGTGTTCAAGTGAGTTCTTCAGTCAACTTATTTCCAAGCTGTGGGCACATGTACATTTTGAAAAAATATTTCATCATGTGAGTACCAGAGGGTGTGGAAGGCATTGTGAAGCAATTAATTGAACTCCCTTCTGATCCTCAAAGGGTTAAAACCAGAATATTTGTAATTATTTTTGCCACAACCATTCCACTGTTCCTCAGGTAGATACATTTTGCAGACCTTATTCATTAAGATAAAGAGATGCATTTCAGAAAGAAACAATATCTGCAACATAGTACTGAAGTGAAAATTCCCAGTGTTATAAGTGGGGATGTTAACCCTGTGAATGCTGTCATTTGGGGACCTCTAGCATTCAAGGTTTAACCCTTTCAGTGCCAGAGAAGTATGCAATGCATTGCTTTGCAATGTGTTGCGTACCCCTCTGGCACTCAAAGGGTTAATGGAATAGTAACCCTAAATTTTGACTTAAAGGGATAGTAATACTTCGTTTTAACTTTATTTTATTTTGTAGGCATTAAAAAAACCATGAAGAATGATATAAGTCTTATCTCTCAAACCTTTATGGTTTAAGAGATATTCACAAGCAAAGTTCCCCCTCCCGCCCCTTTTACCTAGTGTAAGCCATCTCTTCTCAGATGTGAATCTGGTTGTAAGACCAGACAGATAACAGAAGGGGACAATTTTCTTTGTATGAAAAGAATGAAAGCCCTTCCCCCCTTGACAAGTTTTTCAGCTTTTTCCTTTATCTTAATTGAAGATTGACCCTCTCTGCAGTCTACTGGGGGGGGATACTTTGCTTGTGAATATCTCTTAAACCATAAAGGTTTGAGAGATAAGACTTATATCATTCTTCATGTTTTTTTAATGCCTACAAAATAAAATAAAGATAAAACGAAGTATTACTATCCCTTTAGCATATTCTACAAGAATATAACATGTACAATCAAATTACCTATACTTGTTTTCGCAACTTCATCTATATTTTACACTTTTATGTCCTTGGCAATGAGCTCTCTGCATCCGTTTACAGAGAGTAGGGTTGCACCGATACCGATACTGGTATCGGTATCGGTGCCGATACCAACATTTGCGCGAGTACTTGTACTCGCACAAATGCGGCCGATGCCAGCACCGATACCCTGTGTCAGGGTCGGTGCTGCAGAGAGGGAGCCCGGGGAGCTGCTCACAATGCTCCCTGGTCACCTCTCTCCTTCTTGCAGCGTCGAAGCGTTGCCGCGGGTTACCATGGCAACGCTCCGACGCTGACCTCTGCCAGGGCTCACGAGAGAACAGTGAGCACCCGGCAGAGGACAGTAAGGGAGGCAAGATGGGGCAGCTGGTGGTGAAAGAGGCAGAGAGGGGGGCCAAGAAAGGAGCAAAAGGAGGAAGGATCAGGAGAGAGTGAGAGAGGCAAAAGGGTGAGTCAAGGAGAAGGAGGGGGATCAAAAGGGAGAGAAAAAGCAAAGGCAAAAGAAGGGGGCTCAAGAGGGGTAAAATGAAGCAAAAGGTAGGAATCAAGGGGGGGGGGGAAGAGTCAAAAGGAGAGAATCAAGAGGTGGTGTGTGTGTGTGTATGTGTATATATATATATAATATTTCAAGTACTCACCAATACCAATACTTTTTTTTGCAGTCATTTGCCAGTTTTCCAAGTACCTAAAGCATATAGACTGCAAAAATAATAAGGTATCGGTAATTGGTATCGGTGAGTACTTGAAAAAAGTATCGGTACTCGTACTCGGTCTTAAAAAATTGGTATTGGTGCATCTCTAACAGAGAGCTTTCTGATGGGGAACTTGAATGCTGGTTTAATGATAAAATGTAAAAAAAACCCAAAAACATTATACAGCAGGGCTCAACAAATCCCCGGGTGCAAGGTCACTATGGTGACTAGAAACTGGGACCTGGTACCAAGCTATCATGCATTGCATGTAAGGAAGGTAATTCCCTTTACTGCAGGGCAAGTTCTGACACTTTAAAAAATACACAATTGCTTACATCAGCAGGGGAGTGCACCTGTGTGTGTGTGTGTGTGTGTGTGTGTGTGTGTGTATGTATGTATATATATATATATATATATATATATATATATATATATATATATATATATATATATATATAATATAAAAAATGCACATAGTGTGGGATCTCTTGAACCTGCTGGTAGTCACAGAACTCCACATGCCCTGTTCTCCCCACCCCTGGCTGGTTATACACACACACCAATGCCGGCCCAAGACATTGTGCTGCCTGGGTCCAACGATGAAATGCTGTCCCTCCAACCACGCCCACCAAAACACTCCCACATCCATTATTTTATATCATGATCACAAGTTGTTTTTTTAAAAATTATCAACAGAAAGGAATGACTGCAACTACAAAAATGTATATCCTTCGATATTAGAGCGCTGACATTTGACAACTCCTGTCTATTTGCAGAAACATATATACCCACAAACTATATAACACAACATAGTGTATGATTTATACTGTTAGCCATCAAGTGTCTGGAATGATTCCACTGTAAAAGCTAATAAAAATACTCTGAATCATTCCTGACACTTGATGGCTAACAATAGTATAAATCATACACTATGTTGTGTTATATAGTTTGGGGCCTGGGGGTAAATATATTTTTCTGTAATCAGACAGAAGTTGGCAAATGGCAGAGCTCTAATATTGAAGGAAGGATATTAAGTTTTGGAGGTGCAGTCATCCCTTTCTGTTTAAGGGTGCTTGGATATCCTCTTTTAATTTTACTTGATGTTACTTACTCAGACTGACATAAAGGAGAAAGGGAGTCATACAGGAAAAGTTAACGGCACAACTACCCTAAGAAAGAAACCGATTTAGACGAGGCACACACAACGGTATCAAAAATAATAGAAAAAGCTTTATTCATAATACAAAATATAATGAGCAAGCGGTACAGAGCATGGACTAAATGTGAGGACAATGCCCCACCTCCCATCTCAACTAGGCAAGCACAATGTGAACAAAGTGAAAAAATACTGTGAATTTATAAGCTAAAGTGCACGTGCAAATACAAAAAATAATGAAAAAGCAATAGTGAATACAAACAATCACATTATATTCATCTGTTAAATAAGATAAGCGGGGACATAGGGAGGATGTCCAGAATCTGGATCACTCGGTTTAGGGCACACAAGTGATCTAGATTGTGGACATCCTGCCTATGTCTCCATTTATCTTATTTAACCTATGAGTATAATGTGATTGTATGTATTCACTATTGCTTTAACATTATTTTTTGTGTTTGCACATGCACTTTAGCTTATAAATTCAAAGTATTTTTTCACTTTGTTCACATTGTGCTTGCTAGTTGATGAAGGGAGACAGGGCATTGTCCTCACATTTAGTCCATGCTCTGTATTGCTTGTGTTGATTGTAACTCTTTTTGTGCTGCTTGCTCATTATATTTTGTATTATGAATAAAGCTTTTCTATTATTTTTGATACTGTGGTGTGTGCCTCGTCTAAATCGGTTTCTTTCTTAGGGTAGCTGTGTAGTTAACTTTTCCTGTATGACTCCCCTTCTTCTCTATGGCGATGTTGTATTGACTCAGGAGTGCACCCAGGCTATTAGTGCCTCTATGGGAGGTATCTTTATTTAATTTTGAGCTAATGCTGCTACCACAATTCTTTATATCAACTTACTCAGACTGGAGCCTGGACTGACACTGTCCAAGGTTCGGTGACACTGTGACACAGCGAGCGCCTCTCTCTCTCTCCTTTACAGCAGCCTCAGAGCTGCTGCAGTTCTGCTCTGCTGCTTGCCTGCACCCCCAATCATGTGTGCCCTAGGCGGGCGCCTTCCTCTCCTATAGGTGGCGCTGCCCTGAATATGTCTAGACTGACTATGACTATGTATGTGTCACTGACGCATCAGCCCGCCCGGCCGGCCGCTGACAGTGACACTGACTTGTTTACAGGCAGCCAAGCCCTGACAGATTGAGCCACACTCACAGCCTCACAGGAGGATGACCTGAACAGATGGTTGTCAAAACTCTTTGTCCCGGTGTGCGGGGGGTGACAAGAGATACAGACCTGGCGGCTGGCGCACACAAAATAACATACCCTGGGGGCGAAAAAACTGCTGCCCCTGTCAAAGTGCCGCCTGGGTCCATGGACCCACCGGGACCCATGTTAGGGCTGGCCCTGACACACACACATGTGCACTGTCTGCCTCCCCAGCCTTGTACCACTAGGCCCCGAGGGAAGGTTCTTCTCTGTGATACAGCTTCTAGCGCCTAAATGTTTGGGTCTGGCTCATACAGTCAAACCAAATTTGTCAAACCTTTAGATACAATGTATAAGAGAAAGCACAAAGAGCACTCAGCGCTGCAGAGAGAGTGTAACATTTTATGACATACTGCCTTGATGGTATACTGAGAAGAAAACTCTCTGGAAACAGATACAGACAGCTCACTGTCAAGGATGCAAAAGCTTAGCAAAAAATTGGTTTGTAAAATGTCTAGGCAATTTGATGGTATATATTCTGTACTTGCATAATATGTCAAAGTACAAGTATTACTATTCTTTTAAAGCGGAACTTTCAGATAATAGCAAGTTGCCATGCATTCAATAAATGCATGGCGACTAGCTTGAAAATAGATGTCTTACCGTAAAAAAATAGATGTGTTGAAAGGAATCCATTCTGTTTGGAGACCGGAACCCAGGCTAGAGCACAGACATCTTCTGTGCGCCTGCGCCGTAATTCCCGGTCTCCATTGAGTAGACTGCTTTGCACCATATGGTCACCGGAAGGGACTGACAAGATGTCTGTGCTCTAGCCTAGGTTCCGGTCTCCAAACATGACGGATTCCTTTAGACACATCTGTTTTTTTACGGTAAGACATCTATTTTCAAGCTAGTCGCCATGCATTTAATGAATGCTTGACTTGCTATTATCTGAAAGTTCTGCTTTAAAAGTTCCCATTTAAATCAGTGAGAATCTGCAAAATCTTCATTTGAACTCAATGGTGCAGGTGGTTCACTCCACAACTTCACCTCTTTAGCTTGATGAATAAGGCCCTTTGTGCCAGTTTTAGATATGTGTGTGTGATCACATGGCAGCTTTCTGCATACTGCTGGGGTAGAGTTGATCCCAGTGGAACTATAGTCTCCACTAATAAGTCTTCTTTGTATTATAACAAATAACCCTTGCTGTTGAGTTTCTTTTTAGGAGAACTGGATGATAATTTTAGTTGCAATATTACAGCCAAACTCTAACAAATATTACTCATTTAGGCTAATATACTAAGTAGAACTAGAGTAATTCTGGAATAAACAAAGTGCATTTTAGGGTATTAAAAAAAATTCCCATTGATTTAAATGGGGATTTTAACCCACTAAATGCTAAAGAGGTCGCCAATGGATTGCTCTGCAATTAGTTGGAGACTTTTGTAGCATTCAATGGTTTAAAAGCCCCATTTAAAGGGATAGTAATGTTTCATAATAAAAGCAGCTCTAATTAATCATCATAGTATTTGGACTTTGGAGAGTGTTATTTCAATTCTGTCAGAGTTGTAGTTCCAGAGTAATTCAAAGACAAAGTGTCCCCCTCCTGCCCCTTTTACTGATGTCACACTGTTCAGCCAAAGCAGAAGGGAGGTGCCCAGGTAGACTACAGAGAGAGACAATCTTCAATTAAGATAAGGGAAAAGGCTGAAAAGCTTGTCAAGGGGAGCAGGGATTTCATTGTTTTCATAGGAATAAGAGTGTCCCCTTCTGTTATCTGTCTGGTCTATGGACTGCATTCCACATCTGAGAAGAGATTGCTTACATTAGGTAAAAGGGGCGGGAGGGGAAACTTTGCTTGTGAATATCTCATAAACCATAAAGGTTTGAGAGGTAAGACTTATTATTATTATTATTATTATTATTATTCTTTATTTATATAGCGCCAACTAATTCCGCAGCGCTGTACAATTGGGGAATAGACATACAGAGGTATTAAATAGTACAATCAGATGTGTAGAACAGGAGGATCAGAGGGCCCTGCTCGTGAGAGCTTAAGACTTGTATCATTCTTCATGTTTTTTAATGCCTACAAAATAAAATAAAGTTAAAACGAAGTATTACTATCCCTTTAAATCAAAGGACATTTTATATCTCCCCTGTAGTGCAGATGGTTTTTACCAGATTCTGAGTACATCTGTCTCCTTGTGTTTTGCCTCTGAGGTAACCCTTTGAGTGCCAGGGGGTGTCCAATGCATTGTAATGTGTTGGACACCCCCTCTGGCACTCAAAAGGTTAAAGGTCTGTTCTACAATATTGCAAATTTCATTTGTATCAAGACAATAATAATAAATCAACTGATGTAATCTATATAGGGGTACTTAAAGTGGGGAGAGGAGCAGTTATCATGTTTTGCTCTTATGGGAGGTAGACTGCACTTTGTTCTTCAAAAATGGGTCCTATCGGCCGTTCTAGAAGGTCTGAAATGTGACTTTCACAGTTTAAGGAGGAGTGAACTCCTAATCTTAAAGAGATAGTAATGACACACTATAAATTATTCTTTATACGTTTTAATAATGCTCTGTACCTTCCACACTGTCCGTGTCCATATAGTTTTATTGTAATTATATTTTAAAGTCTTCTTCCCTCATATCTGAAATGCAGTCTCTTGACCGGACAGATCATGACGAGGGATATTATTGTCTGTGTCTCTATAAGGAAACCCCTGTCCCACTTGACAAAGTGGAGCAGGGTTTTCCTTATGCTCACACAATAATGTCCCTCTATCTGGACCAGCTTTCTCATCTGAAGGAAGAAGATTGACTTTGGGAAAAAGGGTGGTTGGGGGAAACTTTAAAATATAATTAGAATAAAACTACATGGATATGGAAAGTGTGGAAGATACAGAATATTATTAAAAAATATAAAGAATAAGCGGAGATTCATTTATACTGTGCCACTACTATCTCTTTAAAGGGGCAGTAATGTCCCAGAAAAAATATTTAGCATTTTGTAGTGCGTAAAAAGTTGAATTGAAAGCAAAAAACCCTATCTCTCAAACCTCTGGGGTTTGAGAGATATATGCATTCAAATTTTGATGTTTCACAGCAGGAGATCTGTGTTGGCCGATACAGAGGCTCTTCAGTAGAGCCACAATCATGTTATTTAAAATGAATTACTTAATTGGAATGGTCTACAAAGTGTGCTTGCAAACCAGGCACACTTTGTAGACCATTCCAATGAAATTATTTGTTTTAAATAACACTATTGCGGCTCTGCTGAAGAGACACAGATCTCCTGCTGTCAGCTTTACAGCTGACAGCAGAAAACTTCAAACTTTGAATGCATATATCTCTCAAACCAGAGTGGTTTGAGAGATCAACTTTTTACGCACTACAAAATGCTAAATATTTTTCTGGGACATTACTGTCCCTTTAATGGAACACCAATGCCTACTCATAATACACTCCTTATTTTCTTACTTTGGGCAGAACATCCTAAAGGCTCCTATGGTGTTTTTAATGTGGTTTTTAAAAGGAGACAAGCTGTACAAAATTTAGGCCTTAAATGAGGAGGTTCAGGAGCATATAGGGGACAAACAAATATCCCCCCAAACCTGCATTGATTTTAACCCCAGGAATATTAGAGATGTTTCCAAAGCATTGTTCTCAAGGGGGCAAATAAATATTCCTGTTAAATTAAACTGGGCTTCTAATCCTTGGATACCAGAGAGGTCTGCAGTGCATTGGAGACCTCTCTAGCATTCAAGGAGTTAAAAAGCTCTGTTCAAGTTCATGGGAATTTAGGAATTTTTGTTTTCACCCCTATGGTGCAGTTGGTTTATCCCAGTTTGCTTTAATAAATGTGGGTGTTAGGGCTTTATTCATCAGTCTAAAGAGGCGCAGTTCTGGAGCAAACCAACTGCATCACAGGGGAAAATTTAAAAAAATAATAATAATAATCCCTTTTGATTTTAAATGAGACTTTTTAGATTGAGAGGTACCCAATTGACTGGAGACCTCTCTAGCAATCAAATAGTTAAAAGTCCCATGTAACTCACCCAGAATTCTTGGAATTATTTGTCCCCTATGGGCTCTTTGGTTTACTGCAGATAGGTACCTCTAGTTTAGTTTGCGTGTTTTACTCTTTAACCCCTTAAGGTCCGGCCGATCGCGTACCTGGCCAACACGTAAGGACCACAGACCATTTTTTTTTCTGCTTCCGGTCCGTCATGGGTCCTTATCGCTCCCCAACCCATGACGTGCCAGGACCTTCAAGGGTCCTTATGGGGTTAAAGACCAGTGAGGTGTCATTGCACACCTCTCTGGTCCATAAAGGGTTAAAAAAAAAAAAACAGCTACAAGTCTTGATATCAGTTGTCATTCACATTCTGGGATACACCTGTTCTGACCTGTTGGAGCTGCATGACCAGTTTACATTGTTTTTAACAGTAGTCAAGCTCTTTTGTTAGTCACATCTAGTTGTAAGCATACCTGTATAGTTACGTCATACTGTTATGTGAATTTTTAAAACCAGAAATAGCTGGTTTAAAGTTGTCCTTGAGATTTGGATTAGGATATTGTAAACAAAACCTCAGAAATTATGCGTGATTGTTAATTGGCAGTGTTAGGCTTTTTGTGCTGCTGATATTTCTTTATTTTTAATTACACTCAACTGCCTGTTCTTCAACTGATTTTCATATGTAAGTGTAAAATATCACACAATGCAGACCAATTTTAATTCAAAGTCTAGGTATGTGTTATCTTGTCTTTCAGTAAAGGTCTGTAAACTCCATTGGTTCTTCATTAAAGGGATAGTAATACCTCAGTTAAACTTTAGCTCTGAGTATTATTTAAATTTTTTTAACATGTTGTGCTACATATAGTTACAGATTTGTAGTTCAAACGCTATTCAAGAGGAAAGGATCCCCCTCCCGAATCTTTCCCTGTGTCACTCTGCCTCTCTGTCTGGTCTGAATGGAGAGCCGTGAGGGACAATCTTCAGTAAACAAAAGGAAAATCCTGCCCTCCTTTGTCGGGGAGTTTAATTGAGGTATTACTATCTCTTTAACAACAACCACTCTTATTGTAGCAGTACAGACAGGTAGAAAATCATCATAGCAACAGGGGGAAAGGATATTAACCAACAAGGTTTTGATCTAAAATATTTAATGCAGTATCAGTATCCATCTGTACTTCATCAGTGCTGTCTTGTTTGTATATATGCCCTTAGTCTTAACTTAAAGAAACAAACTACTATACTTTTATGTATCGGACTGTCCGCTACCTCAGTAAAATTCTTGTAACAATATTTATTAAAATATTTATTTTTTTCAATTACGTACTTTTAAAGATATTTAGAGATCAGCTTTTACATAATGTAATTTTTTAAAGGCTTAATTTACTTTTAAACGTATAAAAGTAAATAGTAGCAATTCTGGGGTGAATCAGCTACACTGTAGGGGACAAAGAATTTAAAAAAAGTCATAAAATTCCCTTGGATTAAAATTTTTGCACTCTGAATGCTACCATATATCAACATGAACACCAATATTAGGATACAACTACCAACCTCAGGAATACTACTCTCACTCACTGATATAAATATTTATTATACACACACATACAGTTATAGTCAACAGAATTGCCATCCTTGATTTTGAACCTCATTTATAAAATCTTCAGAACAGAGGCATAACTAGAAGCCACCGGGTCGTGATGCAGAAATTGCCATGGCCCCCCCCCCCCATTTCCGCCAATCTCCACATTACTCTCCCATTGCCCCCATTCTCCACTTTGCTCCCCCATTGCCCTGAATCTCCACATTGCTTCCCCCATTGCCCCCAGTCCCCGCATTGCCTCCAAGCTCCTACCTCCATGGTGGTCCAGTGGCATGGCAGGTAAGGTCTGTGCCTCCTTCGGCACAGATCTCTCTACATCTTGAGCTCCCACGCGGTCATCTCTTCAGTAATGCAGAGCGCCGGGAGATGATGTCATCTCTCTGCGTTCCTAGAGTGCGAAAGAAGCCACTCAGCTGCTATCTTGTTGCTAGTTGTTGGTGGCAGGGGTTGTAGAGGGCGGCTGGGCCTCCTGGAGTGACAGGCCTGGTCGCAAGTGCGACCCCCATTGTTATGCCACTGCTTCAGAAATAAATGAAAATATACCTATTTTGTATTATCAGAATATTTTTAATGGGATGCCCAAAGGTTTTCAACAAAAAACATGAGTTTTCAGCTGACATATATCACAGAAGAAACATGAAATATCACCTGGACAGTATTAAAGATACCCTTTCCTAATATTTGGTTGCACAACCCTTGGCAATGACAGTCTCCAAACGTTTCTTGTAGGCGTCTATAAGCTTCTTCCATCTCACCTGTCTGCTGGCCATTTCTCCCATTCTTCAATTGCAATTTGTTCAAGATGTTGAATGTGGACGATTCCTTTTGCCTATGGCAAAGTCCAGACTAAGGTCCTGCAGAGACTTACAGCCCTTGAACACTAATTAATATGGTCACTATGGAAATTTCTATTACATGTGGCATGCTTCAGAACATAATAATAATTATTGGTAATGAGGCTGACATTTAATTTTTAGCATTTAAGTTTATACAATAAAACACCAGGTTGCTTGTTGGCATATTTATAGATTACATAATATAGTCCATGTAAGCTCTCATTTTGTTACCATTAGAATGTTTTTGTGTTTAAAGTGTTAGTAATGTCTAAAAAAACCTTTTTTGCATTTAGAAGAGCTTAAAAAGCTGATCTAAATGCAAAAAAACGTATCTCTCAAACCGCTGTGGTTTAAGAGATACGGGCGTTTAAAGTTTGATTTTTCCTACTGACAGCTGTGCCTACACATTTTAGACCATTCCAATGAAGGGATTCCTTGTAAGTAACGAGATCGCGGCACTTCTCAAGCGCCACCGTGTCGACCGACACGGATCTCCTGCTGACAGCTTTACAGCTGTCAGTAGGAGAAATCAAATTTTAAACGCCCGTATCTCTTAAACCACAGCGGTTTGAGAGATATGTTTTTTTGCATTTAGATCAGCCTTTTAAGCTCTTCTAAATGCAAAAAAGGTTTTTTAGACATTACTAACACTTTAATGTTATTTAATAATTTAGTAATATATCACCCTTGAATAATTACTCACATGTGATTGAAGGCTGATGCAAAACAGGAAATAGCAAGAAGGCAAGGTGGGGCATATTATACTGCCCACAGGTATTTCCATATCAGCTGATCCCCGCCGATCTCCAGATGATCTGACCTTGGCTAAATAATATAATATCTACTCACATTAATAATCTACTGGTGAGTACAAAATAGTTGCACCAACTAGTAAAACCAGGGGAAGAAGAAAAGGTCTTGTGACACAAATTCTGCGGCACACACACACCCATCGGCTGCAATAAGGAGCAATTATTATAATCTTATCTATACTGTGCTCCCATAGGTTAAGCAATGGAGGAGTAATTTTAAAAAGAGCCCCCTAGCAAGGACTTCACCCTCCGTCACATTACACTTCTCCTCCCTGTACACCATCCCTCCCATTTGCCACGTTCTACACATTCCACCCACCTCCTCCCTGTACACCTTTCCTCACATTTGCAATGTCCTGCACTTTTCACCGTCTTCCTCCCTGTACACCCTTCCTCACATTCACTGTGTCATACACTTTTAACACATCTTCTTGCTCTACACACTCCCTGCATCCTATACCCACTCACCCTCACTTTCTCCTATGTCCTTCTACCCATCTTCCCTGTTTGCCCTCACCATTTTCTTTGTTCTCTGTCCTTATACCCTCATACATTTACTGTATCCTAAACCTTCCACCCACCCTCACAATTTGCTTTCTCTTCACTCTTTCTAACCTCTCTTCATATCACCCTCACTATTTGCCACCTTCTCTGTCCATATAACCTCACTCCATGTTTGCCTTTTCCCCTGTCCTTCCACCCTTCATCTCTATTGCCCTTGCCGTCTCACTTATTTGGGCCAATTGGGACATTGTGGCACCTCCCCTTCGCCACAGCAAACAGAGTGGCCTCTTGCCTGTCTCTTGGCTCTCCTTCTCTTTTGCCTCCTTTTTATACCCTTATTCCTTTTTGCCTCCTCTTTTATCCCCCCCCTCCCTTTCAACACTACTCCATAGTCTACAGAAACAGTGAATTCAGTTCCATTTGTCTCCGCTATCTACTAAAGTTAAACCATGTGGCATGGGGGGGGCTTGACTTTAGCACATGGAACAGTGTCTCCCCTCCCCTTCTCCACATCACTACAATGACTGACAGGCAGCTCTGTCATTAGCTAATTTTTATTTTACACATACGTTTCTGAGATATTTAGCTTCAATTATATGTTTGTCAGTTTAAGCAAATCCTTTAGTACTCGCCAGCAGAAAGTGTCAGTTGGTAATGTAAAGCAAAGTGGAATGTTCTCATCCAACAGGAATCCCTGGCAGATCTGTAAAGATACATATCTTTTGAAGTATTGTTTTAGTTAAATATTGGTGGTTTGAACGCTTTTTCAAAGTCATATATTTGATACAAAGTGATAGTTTCATTTTAAAATACACACTGTGGCAAAACGTAGCAAATCAAAGCCACGCACACAATTTTGAAAGTGGTTTCAAAACTAGATATTTTGTCAATAATTCTTTATTTAACACTATAGTTTATAAGATATATAGTTTTGCCAGTTTATGCACGTTAGCCAGTACTTCCTTGTAGGATGTGGCAGTTTGGAGAGCGATACTCTCCGACACTTCAAGCTGTGCCATCAAGAACTGCACATAAAGAAAGTTAAATAGTTCATAAACTATAGTTTGAAATAAACAATGTCTAACATAAATATAGATGATTTTTAAAGCTCTTTCACAATCACCCAAGTTATTATGAAGTGTTAGTTCCACTTTTAAGGGGGCTGACTGTGGCTACAACCTCAGTATAGCCTGAGGTTTCTGAACAAAAGGGTTAGCGTTCCCTCTAACTAGTCAAGTAGTCTTTTTGTTTCCTTCTCTCTCTCTCTCTCTCTCTATCTATATATATATATATATATATATATATATATATATATATATATATATATATATATATATATATATATATAACCAGCACTCACAGCAAAATGTAGTGAATAAGTGATTTAATTGATTAGTGTCAACGTTTTAATGCATCTTAGAGCATTTTCATCAGGTCATCAGGAGGATTCAGTTAAATCACTTATTCACTGTATTTTGCTGTTGGTGCGGGTTGTTTCAATCTTTTTGTTGTTTGGATTTTATATATATATATATATATATATATATATATATATATATATATATATATAAACGCATAATATTAAAATATTTTAATTATAACTCAAGGCTGATCATGGAGTACTGTGTGTTTTGGTGAATGAAATGTGCTCTGATAGAGGCAGATATATTTCCCTTGGTGCTGTTTTACCAGTTGGTACAAATATTTTTGTATTCACCAGTGGATAATTAACGTGAATGTGTATACGTTTGCCGCCACCCGCAGGCTTCCCTGATCCTTCCACCCTACCTCCTGGCTTAGTCGTACAGAGAATCAACCATTAAATTAAGCAGACACAGGATTACACCCCCTCCTTGGTATTGAATGTGTGGGTCCCTGTGTTTTATATTACATATCGTTGTATCACAACTGTTTGAGCAAGCACTTTACTCTTTGAGTGCCAGAGAGCTATCCAACACATTTCACAGCAATGCGTGAATACCCCAATGGTGCACAAAGAGTTTGAAAGGCAGATGTTGTATGCAGATCATTAGAATTGGTTCACAAGTGCTTGTGCATGCTGGAGCAGGTCTTTGTACCTGTAGAGACCAGCAGGAGATTGTATGTAATCCTCTCTGCTCCAATGTACTCCGTACTTGATGATCTGTTCTGCTCAATCCATGTCAGTCCAGAGGTATGTAACTATTCCAGTGTCCACAGATGCAATTTATGGCTAAAGCTAGACCACACAAGATGGCTGTTGTCGAGGGTACGGGAAAGGGAGAAACCTGGAGACCAAATGTGATGGGAAATATACTGGCGGGGCCGGGGCTTCGGCCAGCACTAAATGAATGTGCGGTAAATACAAAGCCAAATGCGTTTTTGCCAGCATTCTGCCGACTTCATCAAGGGCTGCTTTCGGTTTGGTATTTAGCGCACAGTCATTTAGTGCCAGTATGAGCCCTGGTGCCCGCTAAAATATTCCCCATCACCTTTGATCTCCAGTTTTCTCCCTTTCCTGTACCCTTGACAACAGCCATCTTGTGTGGTTCAGCTTTATCGAAAATTGCATCTGTGCACATTAGAATAGTTACATACCTCTGGACTGACACAGATTGAGCAGAACAGATCATCAAGTATGGAGTACATCGGAGCAGAGACACATGGAATGAAAGGAAGGTGGCATCAAGACCAGTAAGTGTGGTCTGGGACTCCGAGATGCTCATTGGCCTTTTTGTTTATTGTGAGTGTGCATTTGTGTGTTTAAATAAACATATTACACATAGATATATTCTTTTCTTCTTTTATATGGTATATTGTGAACTACTGGAGCCCTTCAGCGCATTCTTGACTTTTGGATTTGCTACTGGGAGGGTGGATTACAAGACCACCGACATAGTTGCTGCACAGGACATCCCATTTAAAGAGAACTGAGACGATCACTCATCTTCATTTCATTTACTTTTCATTCATATCATCATAACTTCATCTCCATTCAACTATTCAAGACTGTGGACTTTATTCCTTATTTAAGCTTAATATCAGTCATGTCCTTTAAGGCTGTGGCATTTGCCAAGGGCAGAACAGGGAAATAGGGAGGTCAACCTGAGGAGGTGTAGCCCAGTGAGCCAAAGCTGCTTCTGAGAAAGGGTACAGCTTAGGTGCCTTTCTCTTTCAAAGAGATTTTCTATCAGGAGTTTTCCACTCTTCCAGGGTGGAAACACCATGAGGGTTTTCTTGCACCTGTGAAAAACGTCGGAAGAAGTCTAACCCTCATCAGGGGTAGTGTTGACCTGCAGGGTCGTCAAAACCGCCGTAATAAGACCCTCAGCCGAGGGCACAAGGTCCGCTTCAAAGGGGTCTCCATAAGTATATGAAGAGGGCCCTTCATTACAGTCCCCTCTGTATGCTGTACTCAGGCTGAATGGAGGAGGTATGCATACAGTTAGGGAACAAATTATTTGATCCCCTACTGATTTTGTACGTTTGCCCACTGACAAAGAAATGATCAGTCTATAATTTTAATGGTAGGTTTATTTGAACAGTGAGAGACAGAATAACAAATAAAAAAAAATCCAGAAAAACGTATTTCAAAAAAGTTATAAATTGATTTGCATTTTACTGAGTGAAATAAGTATTTGACCCCATGACTTAGTACTTGGTGGCAAAACCCTTGTTGGCAAACACAGAGGTCAGATGTTTCTTGTAGTTGACCACCAGGGTTGCACATATCTCAGGAGGGATTTTGTCCCACTCCTCTTTGCAGATCCACTCCAAGTCATTAAGGTTTCGAGGCTGACGTTTGGCAACTCAAACCTTCAGCTCCCTCCACAGATTTTCTATGGGATTAAGGTCTGGAGACTGGATAGGCCATTCCAGGACCTTAATGTGCTTCTTCTCGAGCCACTCCTTTGTTGCCTTGGCCGTGTGTTTTGGGTCATTGTCATGCTGGAATACCCATCCACGACCCATTTTTAATGCCCTGGTTGAGGGAAGGAGGTTCTCACCCAAGATTTGACGGTACATGGCCCCGTCCATTGTCCTTTTGATGTGGTGAAGTTGTCCTGTCCCCTTAGCAGAAAAACACACTCAAAGTGTAATGTTTTCACCTCCATGTTTGACGGTGGGGATGGTGTTCTTAGGGTCATAGGCAGCATTCCTCCTCCTCCAAACACGGCGAGTTGATTTGATGGCAAATAGCTCGATTTTGGTCTCATCTGACCACAACACTTTCACCCAGTTCTCCTCTGAATCATTCAGATGTTCATTGGCAAGCTTCAGACGGGCCTGTACATGTGCTTTCTTGAGGAGGGGGACCTTGCTGGCACAGCATTATTTCAGGTTTTGTGATATATCCTCCTTTAACCCTTAGGATATATTCTCTTATCCTTTGGTTTTACCAAACATGCCAAAATCCTCCATGTCCATTTTAAAGTCCTGTCACTGTGACATCTATCCATCATGTACCATAACGTTGATGCTTATCCCTCTCTGACACCACTTGGTCCGGGAATCCCACCCCAACTGCTGCACTTTATTTTCTCTTTTTTAAATATTGTACCATATCTTTTTGTTAAGCATACTATAAAATAGAAAATAGTGGTCTCCATTTAATGTATTTTGAAGATTGGTTTGGTCTCATTTGTAATGTAATGTATAGTATTTGCCAAGGACGACAAGTCAGTCATTCGCTTTATTACGGAGCAAAATATTGGTACGGTATCTTGTCTGGATTGTCTACCATCATGGCTTCATCCACTGCCTCAGAAGAAGAACATTTAGGAACCATGGAAATACAAGCACTGCAGTACCAGCAAGGAAACCGGCAAAGAAAAAATGGTTTAGCTTTGTAGCCAAGCACAACTTTGGTGCAGAGACTGCCAAATGATATTAGTGAGAAACGAATTACTTACCAAAACTTTGTGATTGCTCTAATGAAGAACCATAAGTATGCCCTTAATTCCATTTGTAATGCAGATCAAACTCCAGTGTATCATATTTTGACATGCCTACCAATGTTCTAGTGCATAATAAGGGAGAAAATCAGCCCTTATCAAATCTACTGAAAGAATAACAGTCTTGTTCTAGAATAGCTAAAAGTTGCTTGGAGAAGAAATCAAGGAATCCAGTGTAAACAAAGAGGAATGTTTGTTCTTGATGCATGACACCTAACTCCAAATGTTAAGAAACAAGTTGCAAAAATGATGAAGGATTTGGTTATCATCCCTGAGGACATGACCTTAAAGTGGATGTGTCACCTATGAACAACATTGCTTAAATCGTTATGCTATATATCAAATAATTCAAAAATGGTATTCATTTTTTATTTAAAGTTTTGGTTTTGTCTAAATTTAAGTTACAAAGTCTGTCCCTCAGCTACTTCCACATGCCTGCAGTTACCTGCTCTGTAACCGCAGCCCGATGCTCTGCCTCTGCTCTCCTCCCTCCTCCGATGACGGAGGCTTCTGTCTGGAAAGTTGGAGCGATCTCATTGGCTAGATATCGATCTCTGCCAATGAGACCGCTCCTGCTTACAGACAGAAGCCTCCGTCATCGAAGAAGGGAGTAGAGCAGAGGCAGAGCGTTGGACTGCAGTCTGTACGGAAGCGGCTGCAGCTCAGACTTTGTAAGTTAAATTTAGCCAAAATCAAAACTGTAAATAAAAAAATCAATACTGTTTTCATATTATTTGATATATAGCATAACTGTTTAAGCGATGTTGTCCATAGGTGACACATCCACTTTGAAGTTCTAAGTCCTGGATGTCGTGGTTAACAAATCATATAAAGATTATTTAAGAAATCAGTATAGAGATTGGCTTATAGCTGATGATCAAACCCATACTCCAACAGGAACAATTAAAAAAGCAATCTATCAGTCTCCTGTGTGAATGGGTTCTTCATGCTTGGGCCTGATTTCTGCAGAGAGCAATGTAAATGGCTTTAAAAAATGCTGCATCAGTAATGCTGTGTATGGCTTAGAGATGATATCTTGTGGGAGGATGTACTGCAGCACAGCCACTCTCTGTTGTTTTTTTCCCTCATGCACATTCTGCGCATATTTTTTGAAAAATAGGATATTTTGCTGTTGCATTTTAAACCAAATCTGTGTGTTGCCATAAACACTGGTATGCATTGTTTACCTTCAAAAACACTGCGTTTGTGGTTTTTCCTTAGGGTTGCTGTGTATTGAAGCCATTTTTTCATTAAGATATCATCATGCCGGGCAGTGGATCATCTTTTAACTGGGGTTTATTTGTTTATAATAATAATAATAACTAGTATTTATATAGCACCTTTCTCCCAGTGGGACTCAAAGCGCTGTCAGCGCACACTCTCGGAATTAACCAAATCGGCAGCTGAAATAATAGGTGTTATTATTACCCAATCAATGGTACTCATTTATCGACCTCGGAAGGATGAAAGGCTAAGTTGGCACTGCCGGGATTCGAACCTGCAACCCTGAGGTTGAATAGGCTCCATAGTCAGGGAATTTACCACTGAGCTAGTTTACCTATATCATGCCTTCCATTGCCCTTATCACTTGTATAAACAAAGAGGGGTCAAATGGTAATGCACAACTGCCTCCAGATGAGCAGGAAAAGCAGCACTTTCATAATATATTTTTGGCTTTATGTACCGAAGAGAGATTCTTAACAAATGCTTGCAAGGAGTACATTTTACTTAAAATGACCCTATTCATTTTAATGGATAATGTACCTTTAATTAATTTCTGAATGCTCCAAGGTAATTTGTGAATTTTTTTGTACAGTCATCCATTCTCCTTTTGAATAGATCCATAACACTTCATTATCACACTTAATACATGCACATTTATTACACATTATTATTATTAGTATTATTATTATTTCTATTCCTAATTGTAAAGCACTGCGGAATTAGTTGGTGCTATATAAATAAAGAATAATAAAAATATTATTCTTTATTTATCTAGCGCCCACTAATTCCGCATCGCTGTACAATAGGGAATGAACATAAAGAGATATTAAATAGTACAAATCAAATGTTGAGAACAGAAGGATCAGAGGGCCTTGCTCATATGGAAAATGCATTGACGTTTCTCCCACCTAAATAAACCTTTGTGTAATACACTGTCCCAGCAGCTCTTGCTGTAGCAGTTGTATCAGACATACAGAAAGAAATGAACTGGGACTATGTTCACATGGGTTATTTGCACTAGCACATGAAAAACAAGAGTTTTGTGTCACGTAAGGCTGTTCACATGGGTATCAATTTCAGCATGTCAAAGAGAGATGCAGCTTACTCAGTGCCAGATTTATAATTAGGCAGAGTAGGCATCTGCCTACAGGCGCACCTAACAGAGGAGCACCTGTCACTGGGATCATATTGTGTGTGTGTGTGTGTGTTTTTAATTCGCCTGAGTCGCCTCCCCCGCCCGGCTCCATGAAGACTGGTCTGTGCCTTCTTCGGCACAGACCTGTAGCTGCTGATCTTCAGCATTACTGAAGAGAATACCACTCGGGAGCTACAGCTCTGTGCAGAAGGTGGCAAAGACCTCTCCTGCCGCTGTACCACCAGGGAAGAGGTAGGAAATGGACACTGGGGCAATGTGAGGGTAATACAGAGCTAATGGGGGCAATGTGAGGGCAATATGGAGCTCATGGGGGGAAATATGGAGCTGATGGGGGGCAATGTGAGGGCAATATGGAGCTGATGGGGGCAATGTGGAGATGATGTGGGCAATATGGAGATGATGGGGGCAATGTGAGGGCAATATGGAGCTGATGGGGCAATATGGAGCTGATGCGGCAATGTGAGTGCAATATGGAGCTGATGGGGGGAAATATGGAGCTGATGGGGGGCAATGTGAGGGCAATATGGAGCTGATGGGGCAATGTGAGTGCAATATGGAGCTGATGGGGGGAAATATGGAGCAGATGGGGGGCAATGTGAGGGCAATATGGAGCTGATGGGGGCAATGTGGAGATGATGTGGGCAATATGGAGATGATGGGGGCAATGTGAGGGCAATATGGAGCTGATGGGGGCAATGTGGAGATGATGTGGGCAATATGGAGCTGAGGGGGGCAATGTGAGGGCAGTATGGAGCTGATGGGGCAATATGGAGCTGATGGGGAAATGTGAGTGCAATATGGAGCTGATGGGGGGAAATATGGAGCTGATGGGGGGCAATGTGAGGGCAATATATAGCTGATGGGGGCAATGTGGAGATGATGTGGGCAATATGGAGATGATGGGGGCAATGTGAGGGCAATATGGAGCTGATGGGGCAATGTGAGTGCAATATGGAGCTGATGGGGGGAAATATGGAGCTGATGGGGGGCAATGTGAGGGCAATATGGAGCTGATGGGGCAATATGGAGCTGATGGGGCAATGTGAGTGCAATATGGAGCTGATGGGGGGAAATATGGAGCTGATGGGGGGCAATGTGAGGGCAATATGGAGCTGATGGGGGCAATGTGGAGATGATGTGGGCAATATGGAGATGATGGGGGCAATGTGAGGGCAATATGGAGCTGATGGGGCAATGTGAGTGCAATATGGAGCTGATGGGGGCAATGTGGAGATGATGGGGCAATGTGAAGCTGACGGGGACAATGTGAGGGCAATATAGAGCTGATGGGGGCAATATGGAGCTGAGGGGGGCAATGTGAGGGCAGTATGGAGCTGATGGGGGCAATATGGAGATGATGGGGCAATGTGAGGGCAATATGGAGCTGATGGGGGCAATGTGGAGCTGATGGGGGGCAATGTGAGGGCAATATGGTATATGGAGATGATGTGGGCAATATGGAGCTGATGGGGGGCAATGTGAGGGCAATATGGTATGTGGAGATGATGGGGGCAATGTGAGGGCAATATGGATATGATGGGGGCAATGTGGAGATGATGGGGGCAAGTTGGAGCTGATGGGGGCAATGTAGAGATGATGGGGGGCAATGAGAGGGCAATATGCATACCTGGGAACTCTCCGGATTTGCCCCGGAGACTCCGGTTCTGACAGAATTTTACCGGGTCTCCGGGGCAGAGGCAGATTCCTCCGGATGTGGAGAGTTTCTATTGAAACTCTGCCACATCCGCTTTTTCTCCCGCTGATCCTCAGTCCCCAGCCTTCTGTTTGACACCTTTAACCCTCTGAGTGCCAGAGTGGTAAGGAATGCATTGCTTTGCAATGCATTCCGTACCACTCTGGCACTCAAATGGTTAAGCCCCCCCTCACTCGCGGCAAGCCCCGCCCCTTTTTGACGCGATTAGCGTCATTTTTGGCACCCCCCTGGTGAACAGAGGACTGCCCTCCGGGTAGCCCTCAACTGGAAGTTCCCAGGTATGGCAATATGGAGACGATGGGGGGCAACGTGGAGACTAGGAGCATTGTGGAGGTGTCCAGTGGAGATGGCCTGGGGGTGTGGGGGGGCTTCAGATTTCTGTGCCTACAGGCTCCTGAGATGTAAATCAGGCCCTGCGCTTACTGCAACTTCTGATTCTTAACACATATGAACATTTGTATTATGAGTCCCGGTGCAAAAAACACATATGGCCGGTAGTTGCATTTTATGTGCAATGTTGTTGCTGCTGTTTTTATTGCGAGCATAAGTGATGCTGGAATAAAAACATTTTTATACAAAATACAGTAAAAACACATTTTCATGTGATTCCATGGTACATATTGCTACAAAAAATGTTTCCTATATGAACAAAGGCTGATTTATTTTGTGTTAACTTTTTTCTTTTATAGATTAATAGGTTGATCTGTGTGAACTTTTCACATTTGAAGTGCCATATGGTTACCCAACACATTGATTGGAAATCCTTGTTTATTTATACAATCTTCAAATAAGTGATAAGGGCAAATTACTTCTTATATGTAGAGTGCCCTATAGACAACTCCACCTAGGTGCCAAGGGCACACCCCCACTACTCACATAACCCACCCCCAGTCTCATCCACTCTTTCCTTCACATAAAATACCCTTTATCTATAACAAACAAGGACAATGTCTGGAATGCATTGTGACAACATTTGTTCTGTGATAACAACACAGCTAAAGTGTAAGTGTTAGAACATTGTGCATAATATTGGTGATTTCAACATAAACAACTAGTGTGGTGTTGACACTTTTTTTGAATACCCATCACTGTGATCCAAAGACATTAAGGGCTGGATTCTATTTCAGGTGATAAATGTTACCGCTCATTTTATCAAACATTTTCCTATTGATGTCTATAGGGAATCCTGGAGATAAAAGCAGTGATAAAATTAGAACCTGCAATAAAATCCAGCCCTAAATATATACAATTAACATATATGAGTATACATCAGTATTTCACTATATATCATTAGTACAAATGTATTAAAACTAGCTATTCCATATATAGCCCAGGAGTTGGCAACCTTTGTCAGCTGGTTGGGAATGATGGAAGCTATAGTCCCCAACAGCTCGCTGTAATGCCATAAGATGAGATAAAAAACAGAAAACTTCTCCAGTGTGATGATAAACTCTCCCATTCCTATGTTATGTTATGGAGCCTATGCGCTTAGACCTTTTTAACCTGAGAGCTATTGTTGCATGGGCTCCAGAGAAGGAATTTGAGAGTTTATCACCCTAATGAAGTCACCTCCTCGTTATCACTCCTTTTATCACACCTTTGAATATCTCCCCCTAGAGTGTCAAAGGTTGCCTCCTTCTGATATGAAAAAATGTAAATTCAGTAAAAATGAATTAATAATCACAGCATGCATATATTCCTAAAATGTATTTAAAAACTAGGGGCTGGATACTATTGCAGGTGCTAATTTTATCACTGTTTTTATCTCCAGGTTTCTCCATAGACTTCAGTAGGACATTTTTTGATAAAATGGGAGGTAACATTTATCTCCTGCAATAGAATCTAGCCCTAAAGGAGCTACTACACTTATAATTAGTGGCACTTGCATTGCCTTTTTAATTGCCATTTTAAACCCATTATTGCACAGAGAAATATAAACTTATTTTTTCCACATAATGGAACACTGCTTATGGCTGAAGGGCAAAAGATCTAAGCCACACATGAGGCTTCCATGTGAAAAACAACCTTCTAAGGATAGGCCTTCTAAGGGTGGTTTACATGGTAAATTTTGTCTGTGTTGCTTTATAGTTCCAGTAAAGCCACCCATGTCAAACTTACCTGTGTTGTCCCAGAGTTTCCCAGACATGTCATCGTTGAGGGTATTATGGAGGTAGTGCTGATGGCTGACCCACTGGGATATCGGTCACATTTTATTGACTATCATACACATGGGCCAGCCATTGACTGGATCATTGCAGCAAGGAACATAGGGATCCAATAGTCACCACAGGCCATTCTGCATATAAGCTTTGTTGGCATTTGTTTGTACAGGGTACTGTTTTGCACAACATAGAAAACACTGATATAAAATATCCTGGCTAACTAGGCCTTAATCCTGTAGCATAAGCTGTAATCTGTCTTGTGAAATGCACTCCCACCTAGTCCCCTTTAAGAAAGAGAGAAAAAAAGAATACTTTTCATATACTTGTTGAGAAGCATCTGATATATTTTAAGCCTAATAATGGAATGTCAGTTACCAGTACTAGCTAGTATTCAAATATTAGAATTCATTTTAAGGGTGCTTACTTAGAGTTCAAAATATTTAAATGTATATAACACAATTTCATTTTTTGTGTGGATGCTGCTAAAGAAAAATAACTAATTATTGGTAATTTACTGTCTTGAATGGACAAATGGCACATTATAATTAAGAATGCTAACCCATGAAAGTATTTTCACTGATAGAATTGAAAAAATGTACAAATATAGTTTTTTTACTGAAGCGTCTAATCCACCATTGTAAAGATCTGCATAATTAGTTTTAAATACAAACAATTTTACTAATTGAAACTACAGAACACATTAAAATGGTTAAGAATGCAAAATGCATTGGATACCTCTATATCATTCATAGAGTAAAACCCCATTTAAATTATGGGACGTTTTACATGTTCCCTCTCGTACAGTTGGTTTGATCAACAATTTCACCATTTTTCTTAGTACTTCAGACTCCATGCTTTTTTAAAAATGGACATAGCTGAACTGCATTCATACACGTAATACAAATGAAGAAGATTAACATTTTTGATTGGCAATTAGACACTGGAAATAATTGAACTGGCAAGCAATTTTGACTCCATCTGTCATTAGTCACTAAATAAGAGGAGGGGTGGAATCCAAACCATTAATTTCCCAATGTTTAATCTTGCTATAAAATGGAATTCCCTTTTCATGAATTCAGAGAACTCACGTATAAGAAAGTTGCATCACCTTATTCCCATGACAAAATGTGTCATTTGTTATATTCTTGTTTGATAAACAGTGAGTACTGGACTTCCTTATTTTTATAGTGTTCTGAATGTAAAATAATAGACTAACCAGCCTTAGTCAGTTGACTAAAGTACAAATAAAGGAAGTGTAATGTATCGCTTCAGCGCTGAGAAGTGTGTTTTGACTTTTGTGGAATTGTTTTAATTAACATGTGAGATTTTATTTGGTGCCATTTAGAATATTGACCATATATAATATATAGCACTTTGACTGCATTGCTTCTTAAAGGGATAGAAATTCCTAAAATGTGTGTGTGTGTGTGTGTGTGTGTATATATAATATAAGTTGTTCATTTATCCCCCTGAGTAAAGCAAGGTTACTCAGACTGCTGAAAGGTGTTTTATTCAAAAGTCAATACAGCTCATATTTGAAATTTTTAGGTGTAGTATCACATTGGCTTGAAATTGTACAATGGTGCTGTTGCTACACCTTCCTATGGAGATTTATGGTCAAATGACTAGAGCTGTCCATAGAATGGTGTAGCAACAGAGCCATTGTACAATTTCAGGCCACTGAGAAATTGCACCTAAAAAATTCAGTTATGAGCAGCAATAACTTTTTGAATAAATCACCTTTCAGCATCGGGGAGTACCCTTGTTTTACTTAGGGTGATAAACATTACAATAAATATATTTTTACATATTAAGTATTTCTATCCTTTTGAATATATTCTAGAACATTCTGAATTAAAGGGGAACTGAATCCTTTTCAAGGTTGTTGTACCTTAATGCTAGGTCTTAATGAGGGCGGTTACTAGGAAGAAATTGAGCAATTCTGGAGCAAACCGAATGCAACCAAACTTGATGTAAATGGGACTGATGTGTATTTAAACACCATTCAGGGTGTGTTTTATGTGCTGTTAAAGGGATAGTAATACTTCGTTTTAACTTTATTTTATTTTGTAGGCATTAAAAAAACATGAAGAACGATATAAGTCTTATCTCTCAAACCTTTATGGTTTAAGAGATATTCACAAACAAAGTATCCCCCCCCTGTTCAGTCAGATCAGAAGGGAGGTGCCCAGGTAGACTGCAGAGAGGGACAATCTTCAATTAAGATAAGGGAAAAAGCTGAAAAACTAGTCAAGGGGGGAAGGGCTTTCATTGTTTTCATACGAAGAAAATTGTCCCCTTCTGTTATCTGTCTGGTCATACAACCAGACTCACATCTGAGAAGAGATGGCTTACACTAGGTAAAAGGGGCGGGGAGGGGAACTTTGCTTGTGAATATCTCATAAACCATAAAGGTTTGAGAGATAAGACTTATATCATTCTTCATGTTTTTTTAATGCCTACAAAATAAAATAAAGTTAAAACGAAGTATTACTATCCCTTTAAGCATTAATCAAAAAGGAAAGAAAAAAATATAGTGGATATTCATAGGGCACTCAACTTCCTCAGAGTATACAGATAAAGATAATAATGTGACAAAATTAGTATCAAAAATACAAATGTATTAGTTAACTTAAAAATATTAAAGCTCCATGATTGAGACAAACACCAAGGTACAAGACGCCCCTACGAAAATACTCGAAAACAAGACATCACCCAATAAAAACAAAAACAAAACCTATATAGAGATGCCAGCGTCTGGATCTAAAGCGCACTAAACGTTATTGATCACTTGTAGTATCTATGTCTCTGTAATATAAATGCAGTGACACAGATGAAGGAGTCACAGCCTCTAAAAGGTGCCGACCATTCGTTACTTTTGTACCTAGTATAAGCACAACCAGATTCCTTCAGCACAATATAGGCAGGCCATCAATCATAAGAAATCATATGGATCCAATTGGGATAGGTGGGAAGGCTTGTACGTTTGTGTTTGTCTCAATCATGGAGCTTTAATATTTTTACGTTTATGAATAAATTTGTATTTTTGATACTAATTTTGTCACATTATTATCTTTATCTGTATACTCTGAAGAAGTTGAGTGCCTTGTGAATATCCACTTTTTTTTTTTCTTTCCTTTTTGTCTATGTAGATCTGTGGATGAAGAGGCTCTCTGTGTATGTTATACACAGTTTGGTTCTCTGTGATTTTAAATAGGTGTGCAGGATCTTTTAGTGTTATATATAAATATATAAAATATATATATATATATATATATATATATATATATATATATATATATATATATAAAATATACATACATACATACATACATCCTGTTAAGCATTAAAGGGATAGTAATGTTTCATAATAAAAGCAGATCTACTTAATCATCATAGTATTTGGGCCATGGAGAGTGTTATTTCAATACTGTCAGAGTTGTAGTTCCAGAGTAATTGAATGATAAAGTATCCCCCTCCCGTCCCTTTTACTGATGTAACGCTGCTCAGCTCAGAGCAACAGGGTGTGTCCTCGTAGAGAGGGACAATCTTCAATTAAGATAAGGGAAAAAGCTGAAAAACCTGTCAAGGGGGCAGAGTTTTCATTGTTCTCACAGTAAGAAAATTGACCCTTGATGTGAGCTGTCTGGTCTATGGACTAGATTCCACATCTGAGGAGAACTGGCTTACACTAGATAAAAGGGGTGGGAGGGGGAAACGTTATCATTCAATTACTCTTGAACTACAACTCTGATAGTATTGATATAACACTCTCTACGACTCAGATAATATGAAGATTAATTGGAGCTGCTGTTTTTGTGAAATATTACTATCCCTCAAAGCATGCAAAGCAAAGACTGACAAATGAAATTAGTTAAAACCCAAATAAGGGTAATACATGCTTTTTTTTTATTTTATTTTTTTTAAGAAGGCAGTATAGTGTGAATGTGAGTGGTTATTCCAAGTCAACAACATTCTTAAAGGAATATTAATACTTCATTATTACTATCCCCCATGTTGTATCCCTTAAAATTCTGAATTCAACGATACCAACGATACCAGCGGTTTGAGAGATATCCGCTTTCAAAGTTCCCTGTTTTTGCCTTTCCCCTGACGTCAGCGTTCTAGCTGAGAGAAGGGGAATCCTGTCCCGGGACTGGCAGCGGCTCTGCAGCAGTGCTGAGATCTTGTTTTAGTGAAGGATTTCCATTTCTATAATGGTCTTCTACATGTGCTTGCAAACCAAGCACACGTAGAAGACCATTTTAGTGAAGAATTTCTGTTTCTATAATGCGATCTCAGGACTCCTACAGAGCCGCCACTTGCTCACTGAGAGGATTCCCCGGCTCTCAGCTAGAATGCTGACTTCAGGGGAAAGGCAAAAAGAGGGAACTTTGAAAGCGGATATTTCTCAAAATGCAACTGTCGTGGTGTTCTTCGATCCTGTTCCATAGCTGACATAATTGAGCTGAATGAAGAACAGTGCCCATCTCACTTGTCTAGGGTTTAACACCAAGCATATTTGAGGTACAACAGATTTTTGTTAGGGTGACCACGGGTCCCGGAACGTCCGGGACTGTCCCTTATTTCAGGGCTATGTCCCGCGTCCCGGGTCATCTTCAACCGGGACAATGAAGTGTCCCGGAATGAAGCCAAGCCGCCCTGGATGTCAGCCTGCAAGCGGTGTGTCACATCATGGACGCCGCAAGGGAGCGCTTAGTAGCTCTCCCTCGCGGCGTCCATGATATGACACACCGCTTGCAGGCTGACATCCAGGGCGGCAATGCAGCTTACCCGATCTCCTGGAGGCAAGCGCTCTAGTAATACAGAGCGCTGGGAGATGACATCATCTCCCAGCGCTCTGCATTACTGAGCACAGCGCGCGGGAGCTTCAGCTCTGTGCCGGAGGAGGCACAGAGCACTTTCCACGCCGCTAGACCACCAGGTACTCAAGGTATGAAGGGGCAACTAGGGTGACCACGTCCCGGAATGGCAGAAGGAAAATGTGGTCACCCTAATTTTTGTGGTCTGTTAGAATTATAACTGGAAGCTTCATATTTTCAAGCATGCCTCCATTCTTCAAAGGCCATTTCATCGCCAGAAGTTCTCTCTTCCCGACTTCTTCATTTCTTTGTTCTGAGGTGATCTATTTACAGAAGAATGAGCAGAGATTTAGCTTGTTGTTCACCTGGTCTGTCTGTGACAGGACTGTACAATCTCCAAATTCAGAGACATCAGCTTCAACAACAAAGTGTTGGGTGGGATCTATACAAAGCAGAACCAGAGCTGTATGAATACATTTACGTTTCTCAAAGGCTTAAAGTGCCTGAGGAGGAAATTCCAAATGAATATTCTATAAAATTGGTGAATCTGAGAAATATTGGTATCCCCTTCAGATCTTTAGATGGGGAACTGGTAGCAGCTGAGACTTTATCCAGTCCCCTTTCTAGTACATGCCTAAGGAAAGAGATTCTAGGCTCTCAAACTTACACTTGCTAGCCTTGGTAAATAAGTGGGTTTTATGTGGGGAATTCTGACTCCAGTTTGTGTTTTAATATTTTTCCCTTCTATTTCTAGTTGAGCATTACTTTAAGAGTCTTTAGGGGCACTGTTTTGGTGCTGGATAAAGTAGTATAGTGTTGCAGAAGAAGTGTAGTTTGGAGTAGTGAACATTTTTTTTTGTTCCTGGTTGTAGGCTGGTGGACTGACAAGTGACTGGTGGTAGTGGGTGATTGGCTTCCCATTGTTCATGAATTATTACCAATTAGTCAATACAAATAACTGACCCTCCCTGCAGTGACCCTTGCATATTCTAAAGTGTGGACAGCATGTAGATGTCCCCTTATATTCTGCATCCTATTATCTCCACCACATTGCTGTGGATGGTCATTGCATCACACGGTGTGCAGTGTTTAGAAACATATTGCCATAGTTGCACATCTGCAGGATCGCTCTCTTGATAGTACTGGTAATGGCAATGTCAGTGTGAGGGAGCCCTTGTAATATTATTGCTGGTCTAGCCATGGACAAAGATGAGACATATATGAGATTGTAATTGTTCCGGGTTGATGGGTGGTTCCCTGAACAGGCATTTCAGTATGGGACAGTTAAGGGGGACAGTGACCGTAACAGATTTCTTGGGAAGAACGGTTTGACTTTGTCAAAAGAAAACCCAGAGTGATTGTTTTGGACATTCTTAATTGGAGCAGATGTGTCAAGGTGTGATCCCTCCTAGTCTAGGGTATTCTGCCTAACACTAGTTAGCATGAAAAGTTCTTCAGCTTTTTCTCTCTCCCAAGCACATACTGACCATATGCTGTAAATTAGCACACCATTTTATACTGATGAATTAGCACAGTGGGAATACATGCTATTCAAACCGGTGGGGAAATAAGATTGATTATTTAAAGGGGAACTACCACCCTGCAATAACTTTACATGTATTCATCTGGCGACTAGCTGCTTAGTAGCGCTATTCGCCAGAAATATTACCTGGTTCCAAAGATTTTGCAGTTTTTCTGAGGCTCACAGGAGCAGGAAGCACTGACATCTTGTCACAGTGACGTCCGTGTGCCTGCGCTGTCAGTCCCTTTTGGAGCTGATTTAATATAAACTGAATACATTCCTTTATTGAGAGAAAAAACACAAAAGTTACTGGTGTAGGATGTCAAACCACTTTAGTGCAAAGAAGAGCTAATGTATTTGTATTAAATGAAAATACT
The DNA here is from genome assembly GCA_037306005.1 of Rhinophrynus dorsalis. Lineage (NCBI taxonomy): Eukaryota > Metazoa > Chordata > Amphibia > Anura > Rhinophrynidae > Rhinophrynus > Rhinophrynus dorsalis. The sequence continues at coordinate 166,330,510 of CM074718.1, forward strand.
GAGAGGAAGATATTGTTAATGCAAAATCCCATTATTGATTGCAATAGGGATGAATCCCATATGTACATTAGTAAACCATTTCTTGTTATAGATCATAATCTTCTTTCTTTCTTATGTGACCTTGAAGGTTATTTTCTTTCATGTTCAAGACACATTTCCTAATGCAATAATTGAGGAACTTGCCTGTTGCCCAGTGAACACTAGCAGCTTAGAATTTCCAGCCTAGTTACCAGGAGACAACATGAACCACTTGGATACAAAGCAATTGAGACCTCTGGAGACCTCTCAAGCATCCAAGTAGTTAAAAGCCCAATTTAAAGGAACAGTAAACTCACAATCTAAAGTAACTTAAGACCTTGTCCATGTGTCCTTCACGAACAATTAAAATGCTGTGGTAACTCCATTGTTAATGTACATCCAGTCTCTCACCCGATTCTGCTCTGCTTCTTGAAAAGTAGGGTGCTTTTAACATTTTATTGGCAATTGGCTGTATGACCGCTGAGAAAAACAAACTTTCTTACTTCTCAAACCCCATAACACTGCTGCGACTTCAAAAAGTAGGAATTTTGACTCTGAGCAATCACACTAGTGATGGGTGGGGGTTGAGAAATTAAGAAGATTGTCAGCTCCTATAGAGCCAATTTTCAGCCCCCATAGAGCCAGTTGTCGATCTAACCCAGAAGTGCAGCAGCCTTCACCCTATTCTTGAAGAATCATCATGAGATCAGTTGAGCAGCTGGGTAAGTATTAACTCCTGAGCTGCAGGAATGTGATAGAGATAGTCAGGGACACATTGCCAAGGGTTTTGTTACTTTTAGGTTTTGAATAGTTTTAAATCTGTGTACATGGTTATTGGTTTGCCCCACATGACTACAGAGAGGGTTTGGTAATTTTTACTAACCCTTTGAATGCCAGTGAAGTACGCAACACATTGCAAAGCAATGCGTTGAGTACCCCTCTGGCACTCAAAGGCTGAATATGAATGCATGTATCTAGTACAATAATGCCTTATACTGAACATCTCTCTTTGCCTGTGGTTATCAAAATGTCCTCTCTTCTTTTTCTTGCAGGTCTGCTTGTGGGAACACTTGATGTTGTGTTGGACTCCAGTGCGAGAGTTGCACCTTATCGTATACTTTATCAGACTCCTGACTCACTGATATATTGGACCATTGCTTGTGGTAAGAGATTTAGTAACATAGTAAATTAGGTTGAATAAAGACACAAGTCCATCAAGTACAATCTTCTCCTCATACCCCAGTAACTGAGATTTCACAAATCTCCTTCATTGGTGCAAGTCCAGAACAAATTATTTGAACACTCCTTGGGCCAAATGCGATAAAACAAACATTTTTAGAATACAGAATAGGTGTGGCAGAGGTATTGTTAAAAACCGCATACTGAGATTCCCCAAGCTGCACACGTAAAGAGAGAAGCTATAATAGTGCATGTGCAGTTTTTCAGGTTAGGAAGCCCATTTGCTCCATACTAAGAACTGAAGAAGGCAAAGCAAAATTACCCCCCCACACAAATGTAATTTAACTTTAAAGTGGAACTTTCATGCCTATGAAAGTGCCCCAAATCATTTTTCACATAGTGTTAAGCATATCAGTACTTGTATTAGCCATAGTAAGTCCGACATTATTTAGAAATGTAACTTCTTTGGAGACTCACCAGCAGGCATCTTGATGTAGAGGAAGCAATGCGCCTGTGCTGTCCATCCCTTTCTGTTACTTAAAGTACAGTGCAACTCCCCCTTACCAATCATAGAGGAGAGAGGGAAGGACAGCACAGGCACACAGATGCCTGTTCAGCAAGATGTCTGTGCTGTCGTCTGAGGTGAGTCTCTGAAGAAGTTGGAGTTCTAAATAATGCCAGACTTACTAAGGATAATACAAGTACTGATATGCTTAACGCTATGTGAAAAATGATATGGGGGGCACTTTAATATTCATGAAAGTTCCACTTTAATTAAGGCTACAACAACAATGGTGTTGTTACCCTTCGCTAAATGACCAAAACTGTAACACATTGCTATTGGGCTGTTCACACAAGCAATTTTGCCACACATTAAGCAGCCTAAATGCAGCTTGCTAAAATTGTTCTGTGTTCAATGCACAACATAGGAATGTTTTTGAAGAACTGATTTACACAAAGGCATACAGGGCCACAGTGCAGGTAGTTCCCTGAGATGATTGGATTGCTGCATTGCTCACCTCAAAGCTCCACTCACTAGCTGGTCTACTTGGGCATTAGTCAATCATGTTTGGCTGACACCCATGTGGATCATAATTAGTCCGGCTGTTGCCATTCCCACCAGAGACAGCCTCACCGGGAGAATGCAGGAACAGCACAGATACATTATACTGGAACTTTTGAACAAAACTCCCATACATCACTGTTCAAAATGCCCATGTGAACTTGGCCTAAAGCAGTGGTTCTCAACTCCGGTCCTCGGGACCCACTAACAGGCCAGGATTTGATGATTTCCTTGTTAGAGCACAGGTGAGTTAATCAATGTGAATGAGCCTCTGATCACCACACCTGTACTCTAGCAGAGAAATCCCTAAGTCCTGGCCTGTTAGTGGGTCCTGAGGACCGGAGTTGAGAACCACTGGCCTAAAGAAACATTATCATAAAAAAATCAGGTAGATTTATATCAATCTAAGCATCTTGTGCTCCTAGCCAGCATCTTGTAATGTTTTCTTTGGTGCAAAAGTTCAGAAATAGGTAATAAGTAAGTGAGGAAAGAAGTGAGAGCAGGGGTATCTAAGTTCAGTTCCCAAAGGCTGCCAACAGGCCACAATTTAAGGATTTCCTGTCACAGAGTGACTTAGGAATAACAGCACTGACAAGTACAAATGTGGTAAAACAATGATCTTTATTAAAAATAGCACGATAATAAAATAAATAGCACTTCCCCGAACCTTCACAGGGCCAGATATGAGGACAGTGACAGGACACCTCCTCAGCCTTCACAGGGCAGGTTAGGAAAAGGATGGGATCACCTGACTGGAGGCAGATAGAGTACCACTCTGACTGCTGGTAAGCTCTAGTAGCAAGGATGGTAGTAGCTACTAGTACATGAGCAGCTGTAAAGCCCCTGGAAACAGAGGGAATTTCCCCTAGAATGCTAGGGTTACTAGAAAGGCAACAGAGGCAGACTCTCCCTAGAACGCTAGGGTGACTGGACAGGCAACAGAGGCAGAATGTCCCTAGAACGCTAGGGTAACCAATGGCACAGTACATGATGGTAGGCAACGGGAAGGCCAATATCACGGACTGACGCAACTGTTCACTTTTAGTAAGGAGGAATCGCCAAGGTACCGAGAGTGCTAGCAGAGATAGTAGGCCAATGGTAAGGAGGATAGACTATCAGCCATAGCCGGAAGGCAATCAGCCCAACCAGGAGTAGGACGGAGTGTGTAGTCGGCCAGAGCCAGGAGTCAGATCAGAGCGGGTAGTCAGTACACTCTATGATAGGGTCTGTAAAAATTATCTGTTTGTTTTCAGAGTCCTAAAATCTAGTCTTACATTTGGTTTCTGGGGTCCTCCATTCCTACCTTTTCCTGGGATCCAGGGCTGCCATAAACATAGCATTCTTAATAGGTAAAGAGAAAGAAGACAAGAGGGGTGCTCCTAGTGTAATTTCGTTGGATACAGTTCTCCTTCACCAAGTCACCACCGTACTTACAATGTCTAAAATCAGTCCAAGTGGTCAGCAGGACAGATGAGGGATTCTAGACTGCCCTCACTCAGTCACTCCAATTGGACCAGGATGCAACTCTCCAACATAGATAGACAGACCTCTTCCAAGAACCTTAAATACAACAGAAAACAACAGCAAGATGGGGCGCAATCCTCAATATCAAAAACAAGAGTTTCAGAGTAATACTGACTGAATGGAGCTCACCGGCCTAACACAATAGGACCGGTAGAAATGTCGTGCAGGGAATTAACTATCAGCCCTATTCGGAGTTCCACCTCCAGTACAGTAAAAACAGATCCGCTCGTACAGGAAAATGCTAATTTATTATGTATAAAAACACTGTAATATAGCGATAAATGTAAAGCCAAAAAACACTCAACGCGTTTCAAAGCATACAGCTTCTATATCAAGAGCAATATATGGCTATATGTGCAAAAAAATATCGGACACAAACTTACCCGTTTATGCTCAAACCCTTTATGGCACTGAGGTCTGTTATGATCCGGAAGTACATTGATGCTGCAGTGCACATCATGGTCTCACAACGCATGTGCACGCAAGAATACAATGCTCAAGCGCACAGTATTAAGACCGTGCCATCCAGAAGAATGACGTGCCAACCAAAAGAGGGAAACACTAAATGCATGTGTCAATAAAAGAACCCACACATGCGCTCTACAGCAAAGAAAAAATATAACAGATGTTAAAGGACAAAGAATGTCTGTAATATGATATTAATAACCCCTGTACTTTAGGGAATAAAGTGGCAGCGGAGTAAGAAAACCAATACACATTCAACATAAAAAAATACAAGTGGATACATTAAAATCAGAGCGTATGGAAATTACAATAAAATAAACACAATAAATAATATTCTGGAGTATGAGAAATTATAATAATAATAAAAAATCTGTGAAGATCCAGCATAGGCAGTCTACTTGTACAAAAATATTTTTCTCTGTAGTCCAATACAGGTTACTGGTAACTCTGGGAGGCGATCCGCCCCTTTAAGTAAGCAGGAACATTTCTCTAAATGTATGCAGGGGGTGGAGCCTCCCCTCCCTCCTCAGCTGCATCCTAGCCAGCTAGATTCAGAATGATTTGTTCCTGGGTGTGAATTCACCAGGTGGAGAACATTTTTCGTTAGTTTTAGTTTCTTTTTTATTTTTCTGTCAGATATGGAATACCACCGTTAGGCGGGTTACCATGACTGACATATGCCCTTCAATGTGGCTAGCTCAGTGTCCAGGTGCTTTTTTGTGGACCTTAAGCCCTGAGGGGGAAAATCTTGGGTACAAGAGCTTCCCCATGGATTACTCTCTGAGGTAGTTCTTACTGCATGGTAACCTGAAGACAGAAGATCTGCAGGAGAGGTGAGCCACCCTTTGAGTTCTGCAGGTCCACTTGTCCCACAGTGCCCCTTCCCTGGGCTTGTATTTGGGAGTTCTCATTGCGCACTCCTGCACTCATTGGGTATTTATGTGTATGTCTGTTGGGTATTTGGAGTGGGTTTATGTGGTAACTTAACCCTTTGTCTGCTGGTATGATACGGTTAATGGGGTTTTCTGACACATTCCTTACTGGGTTAGTGTTTTCTTAATATGTACACATGTTCCCTGTATGTTTCTCATGTTTTTACCTCATATTTTAACTTTTATTAACTTTGTGTAAAGGCACGCTTTACCGCATAGACACCATTGCTCCATTTACTTTCTATGGGACGTATCTCTGCAACCGCTTCACACAGCAACTTCAGAGTGGGCTCATTTTAATTGTCTACCCTTGCTCTATCATCCGGTTTATAGTTCAAGTGTGTTGGGGGGCTTTGGGCACTGCTTTGGGGTACTTTTTGGGAAAAACTACATTTCCCATGAGCGCTTGTTTCACGCCTTTTTTCTGATTGGCTTCCGTCGCGGCAGCCATTTTGTGAGCTTTTCTCAGCGAGTATCCTACACAGGGCTTAGACTCTCCTTCTCTCCTCTGCAGATTAACCCTTCTCCTGCCAGATAAGTCTATATTTAGCGTTTCTGGGGTGAAATATTAATCTAACACACTACAATTGGGTGAATTATTGTACAGTTGGTTATTTTGACTCTGTGAGAATGTCTATACCGCTGGAGCTAGGGGCTAGACCTAAGACTAAGGAGGCTGGGGTATCAGTATCCACCATTGCGCATTGCTCTTCCTGTCACTCAGGGATACCTAGAGAGTTCTCTGGTCATTTATGCCCAGCATGTTCTGAAAATCCTGACAGCAACCCAGGGCCTTCCAGCCATGCTATTGAGCCAGCTTGGGTACAAGAGTTTAAGGCTGCGACTAGGGACCTTAGGTCCACTCTACAACTCTTTCCATCCCAGGTACAAGGGGCTCTTCAATTATGGCAGACCCCCTCTACTATCAGATCTTCCCTGCCTAAACCGCAGGGGGCACCTGATGTGTCAGATTCTTCTGAGGAAGAATTGTTTCAAGATACGGATGTTGAGGATGGTACTGTTTTAGAGTCTTCTAGGTCCCTTGGGGACCCTTTTGAGTCTGATCCTGAACCCTCTGCTGAGGGCCTGATCAGAGCTGTATTGACCACACTGAACATTCCCTTGGTTCAGGAGATTCCTTCTGATCCCTCTGATGTTTTTCAGGTGCCTGCAAAGCCCCTTACTTATTTTCCTCCTAACCCAACTCTTGACCGTTTGGTTTCTGACGCATGGAAAAATCCGGACAAGTCCTCTTCTGTGTCCAGGAAGTTTGCTAAACTTTATCCCTTTTCTGAAACAGAAATGGCTAAATGGGTTCATCCCCCCAAGGTGGACGCACCCATATCTAGACTGTCTAAATCTGCCACCTTACCTGTTTCTGATGCTTCTGCTCTGCAAGATTGGACTGACAAGAAACTTGAAGTTTCCCTCATGTCCATTTTCGTTTCTATTGGCACTGCTATGCGTCCAGCCTTTGCTGTTGCGTGGGTTAACTGGGCTATTGCAGTCTGGACTGAACAACTCACTACGGCGGTCCGTCAGGATGCGCCTACTTCAGAGAAATTGCTTCTTCTTGCTAATATCTCTGAAGCGCAACACTATGTTTCTGCTGCTGCCTTTGATGCCGTTCTCATGATGGCAAGGGCCTCCCACTACCTCTGTGGTGGCCAGGCGTGCGCTTTGGCTTAAGATTTGGTCTGCTGACACTGCTTCCAAGAAAGTTTTTGCTTTCTTTGCCTTTTCAGGGTACTTCCTTGTTTGGATCTGAACTTAAGGAACTAATTAGCGAGGCCACAGGGGGTAAGAGTACTCTTCTACCCTTGGTCTTTAAGAAAAAGTTGCCGTTTAAGCGTAACCGGTCCTTTCATTCCTTTCAAACTGAGACACGTTTGAAGAACCAGGTGGTTCCATCAGCTCTGCGTTCCTCCTCCAAGCCCAAGCAGCAATGGAAGCCTAAGGCCGCATCCATGCCCAAGGCTCCCATGACTGCTTCGGCATGACTCACCGAACCTGGGTCCGCATCCCGCTGTGGGTGGTCATCTCCACCTCTTCCGTGGGATTTGGGGGGATTCAGTGTCGGACCCATGGGTTTTACAGGTGGTGTCAGAGGGATACAAGATCCCTTTCTTTTCTCTTCCCCCTTTTCGCTTTCATCTTTTTCACTCTCCTTAGGAAGTCGAGAGAAGCCGTCTCTTCGAAGGCGCTATTCAGGCTCTTCTGGACAAGGATGTCCTGGAGCCAGTGCCTCCTTCAGACAGGGGTTCAGGGTTTTACTCAAACCTCTTTGTGGTGACCAAAAAGGATGGCGGATGCAGCCCTATTTTGGATTTGAAAGATCTCCATTCTTTTGTAGTGAAGACTCACTATCGTCAGGAGTCTCTGCGCACAGTGATTGCTGCCATGTCTCCAGGGGAGTTCTTTGCTTCTCTGGACCTTCAGGATGCATATCTGCACATCCCAATCCATCTAGAGAGCAGGAGTTACCTAAGGTTTGCCTGCGACAGGGGTCATTTTCAGTTCTCAGCTCTTACATTTGGTCTGACAATGGCCCCTCAGGTTTTCCAATGGGTTCTGGGGGCCTTGATATCAGTCCTCCATCGGGATGGCATCAGAGTGACTCCCTACATGGACGACTTGCTTTTGAAAGCATCCTCTGCGGACCTTCTTCATCAGCAGGTCCAGACCTGCATTCAGATCCTTACCCATCACGGTTGGATTGTCAACTTGGACAAGTCAGACCTTGTCCCATCCCAGTAACTGGTCTTCCTGGGTCTTCTGTTCGATACTCAGAAGTGCATGGTGTTTCTACCGGAACGGGGTTTTCTTTAATTTTACTAAAATAAATGGTGGGCTATCCATATAAGTGTAGTATCAAAAGAGCGCCCTACTTGTGCATAAAAAAAACGGTATATAATTTTCATGGGTAAAATAAAGTACTTAGAGGGAAAACACCGTTGAACGAAGACAGTCAAAAAGGTCAGAATTGCTCCGGTCCTTAAGTGAAATCCACCTCAGATTTTCACAGTCCTTAAAGGGTTAATATCGTATGACGAACATCCTTTGTCCTTTAACATCTGTTATATTTTTCTTTCCTGTAGTGCACATGTATGGGTTCTTTTAGTGAAACATGCATTTAATGTTTCCCTCTTTTGGTTGGCACCTCATTCTTCTGGATGGCACGGTCTTAATACTGTGCGCTAGCGCATTGTATTTGAGTATAGTCATGCAAGACATTAGTTTTGTCACATTGTGACGTTCTTGTGTGCACATATGTCGTGAGCCCATGATGCACACTGCAACATCGAGGTACTCCCAGATCATAACGAACCTCAGTGCTATAAAGGGTTTGAGCATCAATGGGTAAGTTTGTATATAGCCATATATTGCTCTTGATAAAGAAGCTATATGCTTTGAAACGCGTTGAGCGTTTTTTGGCTTTACATTTATTCAATATTTATATATAATAAACTATTGAAGAGCCCGTTACATGGGCCACAGTGCCACTGCCAGCCGGTTGTGGGGCAGTCATGCACAGTAGAGACTGCCCACGCCGCGGCTGATACACGCTGCTATCATTAATTCCAGGCTGAGACTGAACGCTCCAAGACCGGGGCATTCAGTCTCAGCCCTTCTTTCTTGTGCCGGTTCATGTGATCGCCTTAGCAGCGATCACATGTACCGGCATAGTGAGAGACAGAGGCAGCACAGAAAGCATGCTGTCTCTGCGTGTCTCTTCTACCTCTGTCTATCAAAGTAAGGGAGACAGAAGTAGAGAGAAGACACCTAGTGGCAAATGAAAATACAGCAGCTGGGGTATTAACCCCTTCACTGCTGGTGCTGGAGGCTTGCTAAATGCAGGTCAATTTCTGACCTGCAATGATACTTTTTGTAAAAAAAAAAAAAAAAATCTCATTAAACAATATTGGAAGTGTGATTGTTGTGGAGCTATGTAATACACTTAAACACACCGCCAAATGTCAGGGATAAAAAAGTGACAAAATAGGGTGGGAAAAAGGGACATGGGGATTTTCACCCAGGGGGGACAGTGGCCACTTTAAACTGCACATTTTGTAGGTATGACTGACCGGTCCTACCTTTCATGCAGTCGCCATAAAAATGTAACCCTTGTGCCCAATTGATCCCAAGAGAAAAAACAGTAATGGTGATTTTTTTTTACCTTTTTTTTTTTTTTTTTTAATTTTAATAAAGTAAATGGTGGGTTATCCATATAAGTAGGGTATCAAATGAAAGCCCTATTTGTGCTTAAAAGACAGTATATAATTTATGGTGGTGGAATAAAAGCCTAAGAGGGAAAACACTGTTGAACAAAGACATAGTCAAAAAGGTCAGAATTGCTCCGGTCCTTAAGGGAAAACGACCTCAGATTTTCCCGGCCCTTAAGGGGTTAATAGGTATCTGAGAAGTACTTGTGTTTAATTGTCTATTAATGAGCCAAGATAAGGAAACACAATCTTTATGAGCAGTATGCACTATTCTCAACTGAATCAGTTCTTATTTCATTACAAACCAAACGGTGTCTACATAAGACAGTCTACACAGGCTTTAAACATTTTTAGGATTAGATTTTATGACCTAACACAAACAATAATTTTCATAGTTTCTGGCTGGAAATGCATTATAGTTAAAATAATATAACACAGTTTATTTTTTTTAGGTGTTAGTGTTCCTTTAGAATAGCAAATCATTAGGAGACCGTATTAGAATACCACTTACAAAAACACCATCTTCTGTTTTTTTTCACATGTATTCTGGATGTGGAAGAGATAAACAAATTGCATTACAGAATTTCCAAGTACTATAAATCTATTTTGTGTGTGGTTTTTTTTTTTTTTTTTTTGGTTTTTTTTTTCCCCCTTAATTAGCTGGTGAAACAGGTAATCTGTTTCATTTGTGTCCCAGTTATACACTGTTCAGTCCTCTCCTCCTTAAGTGCATTTCGATGCTACGGAAGTCTACAACTCATCACTTACCAATGCTTGCCCCCCTATCTCCATAGCTGGGAACTCTCTGGATTTGCCCTGGAGAATCTAGTTCTTGCTGTTGATTACAGGGTCTCTGGGTCAGAGGCTGATTCTCCTGATGTGAGGAGTTTTATTAAAAACTCTTCCCGCTTCTCCTCCTTCCCTGTCTGTTCCTCCAACTCCCCACCCACTTCTCCTTCCTCAGCCTATTCCTAGCACTTTTTTCACATTTATGAAGATCCGCCCCCACTCATGATTAAGCCCCACCCATTTTTGTGCTGCCAATTGCCTCATTAATCTTCCCCAGTGGCACCACAAGGCTCCCCTCCAGGGAGTCCTGAAGTCAAAGTTCCCAGGTATGTCTATGTCCAAGCTAGCATATGCAAAAAATCGTATGATCAGCGTCTCAGAAGAGATAGTGAAGTAATGTGTATAACAGTGTTTCTTAACCTTAGACCTACGGGCAGGGTTTCAAGCTATCTCTGGTTTTTAACAGGTGTGCAACTAGTGGCTCAGTTATTGTGATTGATATACCTGTGCTTAATCGGGGATATATTTAACCCTTTGAGTGCTAGAGAGTTACAATGTGTTGGATACCTCTCTGGCACTCAAAGGGTTAAAACTTGATGTTTTGGTGTGCCCCGAGTACAGAGCAGAGAATCACTAGTCTGTAAGCTGTCATATATAAAGACACATGCTTTCTGAATAGAAACCATTACTAGCATTGGTTGTGTAGATCCTCTTGTATTTCTCCAGGGAGCCCTGGATTACACAGAAAACCACTTGGTTAAACCTGTAACAAGAACAAATATACCTTCTGAAATCTGATAGATTAACCATTTGAGTGCCAGAGGTGTTGCCAACACATTCCTTTGCAATGCGATGGACACCCCTCTGGCATCCAGGATTAACCAACTCGGTTCCATTCAATGATCTAGAGAACAGGAAATTTGATTATTCTGTTTCTTTCCATTTTAGGGGGCTCGCGGCGGGAAGTAACTGAACACTGGGAATGGTTGGAAGTGAACCTGCTGCAGACACTCTCCATCTTTGAAAATGAAAATGACATTACCACATTTGTTAAAGGGAAAATCCAGGTATTTGTCATTATTTTAGACAGTCTGAGTCAGTAGAGCTATTCTGGGGCAGATCAATTGGACTTTATGGAACAAATGCAAATTGCAGCTGATTTTAAATAGGGCTTTAAAACCATTGAATGCCAGAGAGGTATCCACACTTTGTATTGCAATGTTTTGGCTACCTCTCTGGGACTCAAAAAGCTAACCCGAGATGTGTCCATGCATTGCTTCAGTTGGAATTTATATTTGGCCCCTAAGGGACATTTGGCTTTCCTCAGAAATATTCCACTTTTTATTTTTTTTATTTTATTGAGTCTTCAGAAAGGACAGAAAACAACTGGGCGTTATACACAAATGAACAATAAGGATCAGTTACCTTAAAATCTCGGGTATAATATGCACAATTTTACCCCTTTTCACCTTATGCGAAATGGGGGGTGGGTGCATATTATACGCAACAGAATGGAGAGAACAAAAACAGGCGAGTGCCTCCTTGTGTAATATCTCACAGTCCAATTACCTCCACCACAAATCCGTCCAAATAGATGGATACTCAAAAAATCGTTGGCTGTGAACCTGCTTATATAGAACACAGCAACAGCACTTCTTTGGGAGTTTTAACTGCCCCAGATCACAGTATGCTACTAGATTCTAATCAGGTGAGCAGAAAATCCAATCATAAAAAGAAAACCAAAAAAGAAACACGAGCCGCCTCGTAGTGTTGGGCAGATTTAACTGACTTAAGAGCAAGCGGAGATATTATCCCGTCTCCACTCAGGTGCCTCCAGTGGATGAAGATTTGGTTCCAGAAACAATCAACCAGAAAATAGCTAATCCCCCGTTAAAACCATCCCAAAGAATAAAACTCCCAGGTAGCAGCTCCACAAAGATTCAATTATAAAAATGAATTTATTAATAAAACTTCCATGTCATGGATACTAACAATAAAACTGTCTAATTGGTTTCGTGGTGCTAGACCACCACTTCTTCAAAGATTAACTATAAGAGCCGCCATCCAAAAAATACTTATTTAAATCCCCTCTCTAAGGTCATGATTGATTAGATCTGCGAACGCATCATAGGACCGACGGATACCGTACATGGTGAAACTGTGCATTCGCCGATATAGAGAACAATGTCTCCAGTATGTAAAAACCATTCAAGAGTTAAATTCCATATATTGACAATTTTCTCCCATGCAATACAAATCATACCATACCATATCTGACCCGCAACAGCGTATAGATATATTGAAACTTGTATTTTATTGAGTCTATCAATCGAGTCTTGGTATGCCTTCTACAAGTTAATAGACAATGATTGTTAGGTTTTATCTCCTTTAAATGGAAATTATACATGTGGAGTAAGTGGCTATTGCTTTAAAAGAAGGGCTTGCTTAGGAATGTGCCCTCCATATAGCAGTGAATTATATCTATTTACAGCTGCACCACTTATATACATTCTTGGCATATACAGTTTTGAGCTTGAGCTCTGCTGTAGTATGTAACTAAACAGGGGCATGTTACTGCATTGAGAAGGTTTCCATTGCCTTTTTAACATATGGGCAGGGCTCTCTTTCTCTGACTAATCTTATTCAGACTGATAGTGTGTTGTGGGGGTGAAAACTAAACACAGATTTAAAATGGCATTCTGCACATATAATGCAAAGTATCTAACTGCTGTATGAAGGACTCCTACCTAGGTAAGTGCTTCTGTTAAACACATTGACTCACTTATTCCTATAGGCATAGTTCAACTTTAAGCATGACAGTCTCATTTGTTCGGCTGTAGTCCTCATATCCGCCTGAATGTTCCCTCCCAGCCCCACTAGGAGGGGCTTGTTGGCTGCCTCTGTGCCACAACTAAAAAGCTACTTTTGGAGGTTAAAAAGAACGGTGCTGCTCTGTGTTCAAGGTTTGTCAACTTTGGGTGCCACCTGTATCTGGGAAAGTACTGCTTGTAGTGTGGACACATATCATACAGGTCAATGAAGTGTATCTGAGAGCTGTCACACACATCACTGAATACATGGTACACGTCAACAGCCACAAATTGCATGTACAATTGTTCAGTCTTTGACAGCAGTGGTTGATGGGTAGGAGAGATGTCCAGACCATGAATTTGACCCCTAAAATAAAGCAATGTGAAAATGTTTAGTCCGCTCCTTATTGAAACTAACTTTCTAGGTACATTAACACCTAAAAACCATTTAGGTTTATACAAACTTAAATGCCCTGTTTTCCATGTCAGCGTCTATTAAAACTAAATACAAGTTTTCTGAGGCCTACAATCTAATCCTACATATGCTCTTTGGCCTTTTCAAGGGCACCATGACTCCCATTACAATGGGTATCTCAGAAGTCATAGTTTTTATCTATTGCAAGTGGGACTTAGATATTTATCAACTTTTTTAGTAGAAGAGAAGTGGATAAACAGCATTGACACTTTGCAAACAATTAACCCTTGGCGTGTCAAAGGAGTGTGCAATGTGTTGCATACCCTTTGGGCATTCAAAAGGTTAAAAGCAAACTGTGTCTTTATAGGGTAGTCTACACATGCATTAAAAATGCAAATTTGATATTTGATCTTAAAAATGTAATATAATTTAGATTATGTAAACAATTTTAGGTGTTCATGTTCTTTTAACCTTTGTAACGACCAGAGGGGGTGTGCAACACAATTTTTCAATCCCCCTTGTCCTTAAAGTGGACCTGTTACATTTATATATTTGTTTATTTTGCATATCTGAGGACCTCGTTCAGAACTGCAGGTATAGAAATCCAAAAAGAGGAGTATTCTTTTTTTTTTTTTTTTTTTATTCAGCAATTTTAAAATACAGGATAGTCACAACAACACATCTTACATTGTGAATATAAAAATAAATACAACATAATACATATAGACACACACCTAAATACCATAAAACCTCTTATGCTCAGGATGCCACCGACCCCAGATAGCTGGAAGGAGATCGGTCCCTACCCATCCTACAATCAATCCAGCAATACCCGTGCAGGGGCCACTTAATCTACCTCCTATTCACAGCATCCAACCTTAAAATCTCCTTATATACTGTTTTCATAACAATTTTCATCTTAATAGAAATATTTGTAAACCACCCTATCCTTTGCTCCATTCTCAGTTGAAAAATCAACTGGGAAAAAAAATTAGAGATGCACCGATACCGATTTTTTAAGACCGAGTACGAGTACCGATACTTTATTCAAGAACTCACCGATACCAATTACCAATACCTTTTTTTTGCGGTCATTTGCCAGTTTTCTAAGTACCTATATGGAAAACTGGCAAATGACCGCAATTTGCGCAAGTACAAGTACTTGCGCAAATGCTGGTATCGGCACCGATACCGGTATCGGTGCAACCCTAAAAAAAATGATCAAATGTAACAGGCTGCACCGACTTCCATCCTCTAGCCAACAAGATCTTCACCGCTGCTAAACAATGTGTAACTAAATATTCTTGTTTAATTGATAAAGCTGGCCAAAAAAGATTTAATAAAGCTATTTCAGGTTTTTTGGGTAGGATGATATTACATTTTAACAACAGAAATCTAAATACTTCATCCCAAATCTTTTTAGATTTGGGGCAACTCCACCATATATGCATATAAGTACCCCCCAACTGACCACATCCCCAGCATGTATCAGACACTAGTAACTGCATTTTCACCAATTTTGCTGGAACGTAATACCATCTATTAGCAAGTTTGAACTGATTTTTGACCAACGATAAGTCATGAACATATTTATTAACCTTATACATTGCTCTACCCCACTCCTCCCTGTTTATTTCTATACCCAACCCATTTTTCCATTTAACTAAGGCTTTATTCTTAAAATCCTTTAAATCTTCCATCTTACTAACCAACTTAGAACACGAGGCAAGGAGATTTTTCTGATTTACTCTAACGAAAATTGGCTTTAAAACCCCCATCAAATCGTTTTTATCTTGCCATAAATATTCCATAAGAAAACCCTTCAACCTCAAATAAGCAAATATCTCAGTTCAGTAAAAGATCTAATTCCCCTTGACCCCAAAATTTGATCCACCTTCCATATACCACACTCTTGCCACTTACCACATGACATATTCTCCATATATTGGACAACATCCTGGACATCAACAAACGGGGGTACCTTCCTATCTATTTGCATTCCAAAAAGAGGAGTATTCAACCTCTAGTTAACCCTTCAAAATGGACCTATCACCTTGATACAATTTTGCATATATATGATAAGGTTCTCTGCATTATGTTAGCCAGAAGATGCACAGTTTAGGGGATATTCACATGTTTCTGTGTTTTGAGATGCAGTAGAGTATGCTAATGTATTTAAAGCGGAACTTTCATAAAATTAAAGTGCCCCCAAATCATTATTCAAATAGCAATAAGAGTATCAATACTAGTATTTTCCTGAATAAGTCCGTCATTATTGAGAATGAGAAGGCCCTCCACTGTTTTGAATTTCTATACCAAACTAAGGGTGGCATGTAAAACAAAGCTGCTTGTACAAGACTTAAAATGGCATTGTGAATTATCTATGTTCAGGCAGAGCTGTGGCTCAGTGTCTGCCCCCAGGATGATAGCAGACATTATGCAGAAGACAAAATTAAATCTTGAGTTGCACATTAATTGTTCATGGCTTTGTGCCCAGACTTTAAGTAACGCTAGCTAGCATATGAAACTACCAAGAGCTGACTACATTGATAAATCTCTGCTAACTTGTTATAAATCAAGCCACTAACACATCATCAATTTTAGAACCATTCAAATTTAACACAGAGTTGGGCAACTTGTGACGATTGATGATGATGGGATTTGTAATCCAACTTCTGGGCAGCCAAAGGTTGTCTCCTTCCAATTCATCATGCCCCTTGCCTTACATCCCTTTTTGTTTCTTGCTTGGTTCACCCCCTAGGGTATCATTGCAGAGTACAATAAAATAAATGGTATAAAAGATGATGATGATACAGACAAGTTTAAGGAAGCCATAGTCAAGTTTCACAAGCTCTTTGGGATGCCAGAGGAGGAGAAGCTGGTGAACTACTACTCGTGCAGCTATTGGAAGGGCAGAGTCCCCAGACAAGGATGGGTGTACCTGAGCATCAACCACCTTTGCTTTTACTCCTTTCTACTGGGAAAAGAAGGTAGGTTTAAACACTAATACTCCTAATACTGCTACTAATAAAAATAATATATTGCTTAGTGACTCAGCATAGTTAGCACTGGATGATGAAAGCATTGCCCCATACGCACAGTCCAAAGTGGAGCAATACAACTGTGCCACAGGGCATAAATGAAAATTCGCCAAGTTCTAATTGATTTAACCCTTTGAGTGCCAGAGGGCTACACATACCCCTCTGGCACTCAAAGGGTTAAAAATGGCTTATTATATACCTTGAATGTTAGAGAGGTATGTAATAACATTGCTGTGCAAAGTGTTGTAGACTTTTCTAGCACTGAAGATAAAAGCCTCTTTTAAAGGGATAGTAATGTTTCATATTAAAAGCAGCTCTAATCATCATAGTATTTGGACTTTGGAGAGTGTTATTTCAATTCTGTCAGAGTTGTAGTTCAAGAGTAATTCAATGACAAAGTATCCCCCTCCCGCCCCTTTTACTGATGTAACACTGTTCAGCCAGGTAGACTGCAGAGAGGGACAATCTTCAATTAGGATAAGGGAAAAACCTGAAAAATTTGTCAAGGGGGGCAGGACTTTCATTGTTCTCATAGGAAGAAGCTTGTCCCCTGCTGTTATCTGTCTGGTCTATGGACTGGATTCCCCATCTGAGAAGAGATAGCTTACACTAGGTAAAAGGGGAGGGAGGGGAACTTTGCTTGTGAATATCTCTCAAACCATAAAGGTTTGAGAGATAAGACTTATTGTTCTTCATGTTTTTTTAAAGCCTACAAAATAAAATAAAGATAAAATGAAGTATTACTATCCCTTTAAATGAAGGAAAAAGTTCTTTGTTGCCTATGGTTGCTGTTGGTCTTTCCCATCACTGAACCACTTACATATTTTTTTAACCTGTTTGAGTGCAAGGGGTATTCAACCTATCACAAAGTAATGTGCTGCATATCCCTCTGCGATTCAAAAGGTTAAATAATCCATAAAGCAGCTGGTTTACTTGTGTTATGGAATAAATCCATAGCAACATTACAAGATGGTAGTGAACGTCACATCACAAAAAATGGTGCTGATCATCATTTTGTATGAAATATATTAAGATCACTTCTCTGGGAGTCCTTTGTACAGTAGCTACAAGATACTTACATCTGGGCTGTTAGGGGACGTTACATGGAATCTGAACACATCTGTTCCTTAACCAGATCTGCTGGAGTCAAATCTTACTTCCTGAGCAAGGCAAACTGTCCAGGTTACCATGGTGTCCTCATTTACTGGGTATTTAGACAGTACCATTGAGAAGACACAAATAAAGCTTGGTGTGTTAGAGGTGCATTGGAAAACCCTCTGGCACTCAAACAGCTATTAAATATAGAAGATGTCTCTCTATGGCAAGCCAAAATGGCATTCAGTTACAAAGAAAGTGCTGAGTTACTAGTCTATTAGTCAGAGGATGCATTGCAATCATAATCACAATGTGCATGAATACTGCAATATTGCATACACCACACACCATAGCCCTCAAGAGTTTAATAAGCGAACACATACATGCACTTTTGCCTCTAAGAGCATACTTGTGAAAAGAGAAGTATTCTAACGACTATTCCCTTTAAAAGCAGTGGTAAACTTTTTTATATTTATTTTATTACAAAAACTTATATGTTTTAGGGCTTTTCCTGCTGATAAAACAAGGGTACTCTCACCACTTTTTATTTGCTTTAGTCAGATGCTATATTTAATTGTCAGTCAGTTAGTGAGTGTGTGATTACTAACTGAAAGTTTACACTGTTATGAAGTAAATCAGCTGTTTGTCACATACTACAGAGAACTGTTAGTGATTATCATCTCCCACAGAATGCAAAAGAATAACTAATTGAAGTCATGATATCTAGAGGGCACTGTTAATGTAAAAACTCAAAAGTGTAATCTTAAAGGGATAGTAATACTTAAAAATTACTAATCCCTACATTGCAGTCATGTTAAAAAGAAATGTATTGCCCCCATTGTCCTCTCTCAAACCTTTATGGTTTGAGAGATAATCACTCCTAAAGTTCCCTTCTCCCTCCCCCTTCCCCGAAGTCAGTGTTCTAGCTGACTGCAGGGAATCCTGTCATACGACTGTCAGACGGCTCTACAGCACAGCCAAGATCGAGTTAATGAAAAAGAAATCTTTCACTGAAACGGTCTTCTGCGTGCACGTAGAAGACTGTTTTAGTGAAAGATGATTTTTTTTATTTACTCAATCTCAACTCTGCTGAAGAGCCGCCTGATGATCGTAAGACCGGATTTCCCTTCAGTCAGCTACAACGTTGACTTCGGAGAAAGGGGAGGGAGGGGTGAACTTTAGGAGTGATTATCTCTCAAACCATAAAGGTTTGAGAGATGACACCAGGGACAATTCATTTGTTTTTAACATGACTGCAATATAAGGATTAGTAATTTTTTAAGTATTGCTATCCCTTTAAATATGCATCTCTCAGCAGTGGGATTACCATTGTTTTACTCTGTAGGAAAAGCCACACAAGTAATGCTTTTTTTTTTTTTTTTTTTAAAGAAAACTGCTCCTTTAAGGCCCAGAATGTCATCTGTACTTTGTCCATGTATGTGAAGCACAGTCTTTGAGAACTTTGGAGAGGACTAACAACTGAGCACAATGTTTTGGAAGCATTTTTTTTTTTTTTTTTTTTTTTAACTTTTAAAAAGCAACTATACCTATGCAAAAATATGCTGTTAATTTGTCTTTGCTAACTAGACATTCTTCAAACATCAGCCAGATTATATATAATCTGCCCTCGCCGCGGCTGATAATGGAGCGGGGCGCTCCAAATTCAGACCGTAGTCCTCTCTGCGCACTGACTGCACCACGGCCGTTGCTTGGTGACACTGTGGCCCGTGTACACGGGCTCTTCAACTAGTTGGTAATAAAGGATCTCTTCCTTCAAACCCCTGTGAATGCTGTCTTTTCTTCAAGTGTACTATGCACTGTCTACAACTGACTGGCACCCTGGCAAGTAACTTTTTCATTAGCGAGTATCCAGTCATCTGAATTTCTTTATATATAACCATTTTATTTGCTTTCTTATAGGTCACTGCTGTTTGTGTCAGTTTATAATCTGATACAGCATGGTAACCCTTACAAGCTATTCGGGTTGTTGAAGCTCATTGTTAGTTGTGAGACATTGTGACCAATAGGCAAATTTTGATGTCGCTATATACAGGAAGCTTCAGATATAATGGAAAATATCCTATATTATAATTCGCAAAGGATGTTTGTCAGAAGGCGTCATGTGCAGTACTGACTGCCCGCGCCATGGCTGATACGGAGCGGAGTGCTGAATTCAGACCATAGTCCTCTCTGTGCACCTTATGGTCTGAATTCGGAGCTACCAGCTCCATATCATCTGCGTGCTGGCAGTCGGTACTGCACATGGTTGCAGCACCGCCAGTGTTGGCCCATGTACATGGGCTTTAAAACTAGCCAAACATATTGGGTATAATCTTTTAAACAAATTAAGAGACCCTTATTCCTAGAGTATAGTATTGTTGTCATACACAGTGGGGGGTTTGTAGTACTTTGTTAGTCATTGCAATAATCATGTATTCTATAGTGAGCACTAAAGCCTATTATTTTGTGCAGTACAAATATTATACAGAATAAAGTGTGCACTTTTGTCATTAATGAGTTAACACTTTGAGTGCCAAGGAGATGCGTTGGCTACCTCCGTGACATTCAAAGGGTAAAAAACAGAGATTTGCACGCCCATCTAGTCCGTAAAGGGTTAATGAAGTATACCAACATGCTGACTATTCGGTCTCCAAACTCCTTTATGTTGTTTTTTCATAGACTACTGTTCAGTCTGTATAACTGAAGTTTATTGATTTCTTTTACTGGATTTCGCTACAGTAAAACTGCACACAGCTTCTTATGTCTGTACTGAATGCCTTGTTCTGTGAGTAAAAGGAAAGAGCAATATTTTATGATGTGCAGAGTCCTCAAACACTATAATGAAGTATGGTAATTGCATAATGCCTACATCTTTAGTGGGAAGACACTGAGACTGATGTACTAAGAACTGGTGCAATTCTGGCACAAACCAACTGCACCATAGGGGACAAATAAAAATTCACATTGATACAGATGGGGCTTTTAAGTCTGACCCCTTCAGTGCTAGAGAGGACTTCAAAGAATTGCTTCCGAATACGCTGAGGAACTCTTCAGCATCAGTGTCGTTTTGAGGCCTAGTTTGATCAATACAATGACCCATAATTGCTCCATATCATAGTAAATCCACATCAGATAATTTTACCCCTGACTATTAAACCTATATAATATATCTATCCTGATAGTTATATATTAACTATTATATATTACAACAGTGGTTCACAACCCAATCATCAGGAATGACTAACAGTCCATGTCTTTTGGTCCCTGAGGATCTTTCTGGGAACAGTTGTACTAGAGGATTCTCACATTGTGCGTAGTAAAAGCTTCTCAGTAATGACCATACCTGGGAACTCTCCGGTTTTGCCCCGGAGACTCCGGATTTCAAAGTGAATTACCGGGTCTCCGGGGCAATGTGTGAATCACCGGGTGGGCAGAGTTTAAGAAACTCTGCCCACTTCTGCTCCATCCCGCCCGGTTCCTCCCACTCCCCGCCCTCTTACATCCATTTTGCAGGGGGGGTTTGTGTTTTTTTGTCCCGCCCCCCGTGACTAAGCCCCTCCCCTTTTATGACGCGAATTGTGTTATTTTCCTTCCCCTGGGCACTGACAGGGTTACCCTCCAGGTAACCCTGTTTCAAAAGTTCCCAGGTATGATAATGACCATTTCCACCCCAGTGCAGGCAAATTAATTGCAATATATTGCTGTCTAAATGGTAACAATTCTCCTTTAGGGTCCCTATATTGAAAATATTAATTGATTGATTTAAACTGGGCTTTTAAAACTTTGAATGCTAGATAAATTTGCAGCATTAAACCAGCTATATTTAGTATGAAGTGCCTGATTTTAGATTTCTAAATCTAAAGGTTATTAAAGGGAGCTTAATAAATATACCTCCAAAAACGAACTGAACATTTTTATGATGTGCTTACTACTCATACATTGTACTATGATGTTTCTTAGCTAAACTGGTGATCCGATGGGTGGATATCACACAGCTAGAAAAGACAGCAACTCTCCTTCTCCCTGATGTGATTAAAGTCAGCACAAGATCCAGTGAACATTTCTTCTCAGTGTTTCTTAATATTGGTGAGACGTTCAAACTCATGGAGCAACTGGCTAATATAGCCATGAGACAACTCTTGGATAATGAAGGTTTTGAGCAGGATAGGTCCCTACCAAAACTGAAAAAGAAGTCACCAAAAAAAGTGTCTGCCTTAAAAAGGTGAGTGTCTGATAGTCTTACCAAGGTTTGGACCACATTGCTCTCCATGCACCATTAATATATAGTCATCTTGTTCACATGCACAAACTGATTGAAGAATTTGGTAACATATCATTTGTATGATTGTTGCATTTGTTGTGACTTTTACTCACCATAAACATATTGATAATTTGGTTTACTGCCTTTTACCAGTTTCGCTAGCGTGAGTCAGTTTCCATATTGAGTAGATACAGAAAGCTGTAATTGGGCATGTTGACTGGCTCATCTATGTCCAACCTGTGATTTGCTGTTTACACTGTGAAAACAGGAAGCAATAAACTAAGGGAACCACATGTATATGGATTTAGAATCTAAAAAGGTGACTGCGTTGTGTACCTTTATTTGAATGTTGCCGCATGGAGTTCTGGGAATGCAATAGAAACAATGTATGCTTCCGATTCTTTGCTGTAGGCATGTTAAACTTTTCATATCTGCTTCAAACATGTAAACGTACATACGTGTATTATATAGGTATGCTTTCGAAGGAGTAAAAACTAATATTTTTTTTCTTTTTTGTAGAGATTTAGATGCTAGAGCCAAGAGCGAAAGGTATCGGGCATTGTTTCGTCTTCCCAAAGATGAGAAGTTAGATGGACACACTGACTGCACTCTCTGGACACCCTTTAGCAAAAGGCACATTTTAGGACAAATGTTTGTTTCCACAAATTACATCTGCTTCACTAGTAAAGAAGAGAAGTTGTGCAGTCTCATCGTTCCATTGCGAGAGGTGCGATTCCTTTGTGTATATTGAACATTTTAGGTAAAGCCAGATAAAGCAAATGTAAAATGTTTTTTCTAAAGCATTCATTCAATCCATTTCCTCATATGTACCAATTATTATCATCCAGTTAAAGTTTAAATTTAATTAAATTAATGGTTTTGTATTTTTCTGTCATTTCATAATTTTTCTCAGTATCTGCATAGACTAATTATCTTGCTTTCCTTAGCCAGACTACAAAAGAGAGTTAGTGGGTGAACACTTTCACTTTCCATTTGTACAACCATTAAAAACCATTATATCGGGGATGGGCAATCTGACGCCCTCCAGCTGTATAGGACTCCAATTCCTTTCATCCCAGGGGTGATTAGAATTGGCTTCCCAGGATTCCCTCCACTGCTTTAAATTATTATTTTTTTTCTATCAAAGAGAAATTGTTCCTTGGCCTATGACAGACAACCAGATTTAACTCTTTGAAATGCCAGAGGTATCCAGCGAATTGCATTGCAATGTGTTGGATACTTCTCTGGAATTCAAAAGGTTAAGACAGATGCCTCATGACCCTTGAGCTTTTCAAAGGGCTGTACATTACAGTTTAAAATTGTAAATAGGGTTTTAAGAACAGATTAACCACTTGCATGAAAGAAAGGTCTGCAAAACATTGCTTCTCTATCACCCAAGAGGTTAACTCTTTGAGTGCCAGAGAGGTACACAACGCATTGTTTGTGTACTCAAATGGTTAAAAGGAAGCATTATGATTGTGAAAGCAAGTATGAGGCAAAAGAAAGTGCATGTCTGATTTTGTGCAGGTGGAAAACAGGACTTTGTGTGATGATGGAGATGGAAATTGTCTCCATCAAATATTGCTACAGAGAACATATTGAGACATCCCTGAGGACCATATCTTGCTCATCTCATTTCCGGGCAATAAGTAGAGACTTTATCAAAAAAGGCAGAGAACAAAAAAATTGTACTAATATCCTTTTATTTTTTTGTAAGAAAATATTAAAATGACTGGTTGGATTGTTTTGTTGGTGATAACTTTTACCTCCACATATCTCTGTAGACTTCCTCAGAGCTATGGGCCTTGTGTACAAAAGAAAAATGAGGTCATTCTGGGGCCAGTTGCATCATATGGGAGAAATAATCATTCCCAAAACTAATTTTGGTTTCAATGGGGGTTTTAAACCCTTGAATGCATTGTGCACCATTCTGGCACCCGCAGGGTTAAAATGAGAAGTTAGCTCTTTGAATACAGTGCCTCCCATAACCTGTTCAGAATGGCCGCGTCATACAGCGTTTAAAATACAGCTTAGTCCTTTATCTGCTGTGTTCGAATAAGAAGAAAAGATTCTCTGTGCTGGATATGATCAAATCAGCCTCCAAGCACTGAGCTAGAGGACCTCTTCAGTATTATCAGTTTGATGTCAAGTTGTGACTGCACATTCACTTGACTGTGCTGAAATCCAATTTCTCTGGAGGACCAGGAGCTGAGTGGATTTTCATAAATGCTTGTGTAAAAAAAAAAAAAAAAAGTATAACCTTGAATTGGTTAGAGTAGCTTGCTTGGCTACTAAAGATCTGCTGGTAAGGGTACAGCGAGAAGTAAAATTATGTGTTGGATCAGCAATAAGAAAACAAAGGGGACACTAACAGTGACATCTAGAGGCCAATGTACTATAAAGGACTGGAGCAAATCATGTACACTCTAGGGGACAAATACAAATTCCCCAAGCTCCCATTGATTCAAATGGGGCATTTCACCATTGAAAGCTAGAGGGGTCCCTAATGCATTGCACAGCAATCTGTTGGAGACCTCTCTAGCATTCAAGGGGTTAAACATCCAATTTAAGTTCATAGGGATTTTTGTGTTGTTTAGGGTGTATTTAGATTGGCCAGAAATCATACCAGGTCTTCTTAGAAAATCATCCCCCATGTACTGTGTTCTTAAAGGGGAACTACATTTTTAGAATGTCTGTTTTAATTTCTTTAACAGAGGCATTAGTCCTTCATCTGCTGTCAGATAATTCTAAAAATGTTTACATAGTATCTACAGTTGTAGGCGGGACTAGTCGGAAATGGACATTTCCTTTCTGCAATGGCACATGGGAGTGAAAAACATGACTTGAGCCGCACCTGAGAGGTTACCATGCCATGAACAAAACACTTATTTTTGTTATGTCTGAGTATGCGTTCATCCCATGCGTTCGTCCCATGCGTTCGGGTAATGTTAACCCTGGCACTCAAAGGGTTAAGAGGCCGCTACCTCACTGCTCCTTGTGAGGCAGTCTTGCATCGCCTCACTCACGTGATGCAATCGTGTGCAGTAGAGACTGGCCGAACACGGGCAGTCTCTACTGCGCATTACTGCATTGTGACAAACATCCTAGCGAATTATTATATAGGATGGATATAAAGCAGGCCGATCAAAACAGATATTGCACTTGGAACACTCAGTCTGCTTGCCTCAGGGGCTATTTTTAGCTCTGCAAGCGGACTGGCACTTTTTATAATGGGAGAGCACATGAACGCATCATGAGGTAAGATTACAGACGCTAATTTATCCAAAATAAGAGCGATTAAAAAAAAAAAAAAAAAAAACATCTATTGGGAACAAAATCTCAAATAAGTATGACTTTAAAGGAAGTAAGAGTTCCCCTTTAAACAAAGAGTCACTTATTCCTAGGGTATATTCTCCTATAATCAATACTTTTTGAACTTGGTAATTCAAGTGTTTAAACCTTTCAGTGACAGAGTGCTTTAACATAATGCTGCAGTGGAAGGATTAATATTTTAACCCTTTGAGTGCCAGTGGGGGTACACAATGCATTGCAAAGCACTCAAAGGGTTTGAAAAAAAAAACTTCCATGTACGCCATCACTAAACTCTTTGTGGGGCATGCAACAGATTGCTTTGCACTCATTCTAGCGCTTAACCCGTTGAGTGCCAGAGGGATATGGAATGCATTGTGTACCCCTTTGGCACCTAACGGGTTAAGTGCTAAAGGTGAGTGCAAAGCAATTTTGTGCATGCCCCACAAAGAGTTTAGTGATGGCGTACATGGATGTTTTGCCCTTTTTTTAACCCTTTGAGTGCCATAGGGATACAATTCCATTGGATACCTCTCTGGCACTCAAAAGATTAATATTCTATCATTCAGTCAATATACTCCAGAGCAGTGTTAGTCTTTGGGACATACCAACAGGTCACATATTAATACATCCCTGCTTGTTAACAGTTGGGTAATCAATGGTTCAGTCATTTTGATTGCATTGTGCTTAGCAATGGATATTGTTAAAAACTAACCTGTTGTGTTCCGGAGCTGAGAATCACTGCCCCACAATAATACAATGTTACATCCTTGGTTTTAGGTAACAATAGTTGAAAAGGCTGACAGTTCCAGTGTTTTGCCAAGCCCACTATCTATCAGTACTAAAAACAGAATGACATTCCTCTTTGCCAACCTAAAGGACAGAGACTTTCTAGTGCAGAGGATATCAGATTTCCTGCAGCAAACAACTCTGAAAATGTATTTTGATAAAGACAGTTCTGGAAGTGAAAACAGCCTTGACGAAGCGGTACGTACCTAAGTCCTAAAGAAGAACATTTTTGTTTGTGAAAATATTCTGTGGGTGAATTTGCTGGAAAATCTGAAATAAAACTCATGTAAATTACATTACAGTTCTTTTCTTGATGAACAAAATGAAGGTACTTGCACTTGCGGGAAGTTTTACATTCAAGTTATTACAACTCAAACATTACTTTTAATCAACAGTTTCTACTAATACCAAAAGGGTAATTCTATTTCTAATGCATGCTGTGGGAGAGCTTTACTATGGGTCCCTGTAGTAAGTGATTGGAACAGCACCAAGAAAACACATTTTAGGTGTAATAACTTTTGAACTATGAATTTCAAAACAACAAGCGTACCCTTGTTATAATCAGAAGTAAAACACTATAACAAATGTTTTTCTAAAAAAGTTTACTGCTCCCTTAACTGCTAGTGAAATGGTTTATTAGATAGAACCGGTCTATTTGGAAATCTGGCATATAAAAATAAAGCATTAGTAACATATACATAGTAACATAGTTGTGAAGGCTGAAAAGAGACATGCGTCCATCAAGTCCAGCCAAAATGTTTATACAGAGCTATGTAATAAGGGCCCTATACACAAATGAAAAGTGCTATAGTTCTGGGACAAACCAAATGCACCATAGGGCAAATACAACCTGGAGGCCTCTCTAGTATTCAATCTGTTAAAAGCCCTGTTTAAATTACAAATTTTTATCCCCGCCAATGGTGCATTTGGCATGCTCCTGAATTGCATTTCTCTTTACTTTCTGCTTCAGGGTCTGTGTACATAATAAATGTGTGTCTGTCCATTCGCTAGGTATACTCCAAAGCCAGTGGTTTTGTTTCCTGCAGCCCTCAGCAAAGTCTTGGTTCTCAGCTGGATGCGGAGAGGCAGTTCAATCTAAACTGCAGTAGTGCTCCAACTACCACACAGACATTAATGACTATGTATCGCAGGAGGTCACCAGAAGAATTCAACCCTAAACTGGTACTAATCGCAGCACATTCTTTTTATAATGTTGGTAATATCATATCGTAAAATACAAACCTTACAGACAGAATCATTGACTTGCTCATTCACAGCCTTTAATCTGAAAGAACAAGAGGAGTGCACAGTGCAGACCAACTCATTGTGCACCCCCACTTGTCCTTGCAGGGTTAACCCTTTGAGTGTCAGAGGGGTATCCAGTGCATTACAAAACAATACTACTCTGGCACTCCTAGAGTTAGTGCTTTTTTGAATGAATATTATCTGTAGATTCATATTCCAGTGGACTCTTTCATGATGGACAACCAGAGTGAAAGCAACAAGGAGAATACAGGAATGTATGTGAAAGAGATTACATGAATCTGTCCTCTGTAATATATAAAAGAGACAAAGAGGGATGCATTCCCAAATTAAGTGTCTGTTGCCCTAGAGCATAAATATTGGAGTCAAAAGAAAAATGTTAAAGATACATGTCATGTTGGTGAAAAGAAGGGTGGTTTATTAAAAATGAATGTTTTGTTCATTTGGAAGGAAAAGGTCCACATGCAGTGTGATATGTTAGGTCCATGAGTGTTTTACAACAAATAAATTCATAGCATAGGTTTTAAGTTATTAGGCTGAAATGTTGATTGAGTTATCCTATGTTGCTTTTTCTAAAGCTACATTGATTATGCTTTTCCAACCATCTCTTTAAAATTATGGCAATCATCAATAGTGTTGCTGTGTAGAACAACATACCCCATACAGCAATGAAATATTCAGTACTGTGCATTTGAGGAAAAAATATAAACAATGGTTAACAGGTATAAATCGATGGTAGGCACCCTTTCCATGAAAGCTTACATCCTACAGGAGGTAGTGGCACACATGAAGCACCGCTTTTGGGAGAATGGCATTGTCAAACACACACTGCCTCTCATAGCTTTACTAGGCAGTCATTCATAAATGCTTTTCAGATGTTTACGAAAGCTATATTGGTGTCTGCAGAGGCATGCTCTAATAATGCGTGTAAATAAGACTTTAAGGTCCTTGTGGAAAAAAAAGAAATGAGGATCAATTATGGAGCAAGCTAACTGCAGAATAGTAGATAAGTAAAAGTTTGATGTCTGCTATTCCCAACTGGATTTCGGCCAAATATTAATTGGGGAATGGTTTGTGCCAGCCAAAATGCAGGCCCCTTAAAAAAAGATTGGAATAGAGTTAATATAACAATAATGTTGGTCTAATACAGGTATGTTTTTTGGCGGGCGATTTAGTAAGCATCTTTGCTTTAAAACCAAGTATTCTAATGTTAGAAAATCGGTGGAGAATGTTAAAATAAATAAATAATACAAAGGTTGCGGACAGCTCTGGCAAAATCATGGAGCATGAGATTATGGGTCAAATGTGTCCATGTTTAGAGGAAAGGGCAGACCATGCATGCCTTTCTCCAGTCTCCCTAGACAAGGACTAGAAGAGGAGGAGAGTGAAGACAGTCTCACTGATGGAGTAGGAAAAGGTTGTATACAGGCACGTGCACACATAGACACCAAGGGGGGGCTTGAGCACCTGCCCTTTTTGTCCAAAGTGCCCTTGTGCCCTTTTAACAAAAAAAACAATAATTATGAGAAGTGTCCTTTTTTTATTTGAGCCCCTGCCCCCAAAATGTCTGTGCATGTCCCTGGTTGTATATTACATTCTCTCCTTCACATTTTCCCTCACTCAATTTTCTTATGGTTCTGAGTCTTCTTTTGAGTGGAAGTTACATTTAATGTTTTTATTGCTTTTACCTAAATAGTTACTTATTGATTTTTGAAAATTCCTGGCCAACATTTATTATGTTTTGCAACCTTACACACCCACCTCCAGCCATGCCAATTTTAAAGTATACTAACACCACCTAATAATAACCTCCCACATAGCTTACTATGGGCAGAAGATCCTAATGGCTCCTGTGAAGTGCACCTTTGTTCAAGAGAGAACTTCTTCAATCAATCCTGATGTCATGTCCATGGAGGCAGATATAACCGGTCCTGGCAGGATGACTGGAACCCGGGCTCCACCCACTGCACATTGTAATCTTTTGCAACCCGTGCACTCTGCCTGCTTCAGTCTGGAAAATAGTGGAAGTTCTGGTGGGTGGAATTTGAGGTCCAGTAGTCTTGTTAGAAAATCTCATGTCCACCTCCATGGATATGGAATCTGATATTAACAAAAGATGTTATCTTTTGAACAAAAGAATAAGGGCAAATTCATTTGAGCAATTAGGATTTTATGGCTGTAGTAAGGTGAGTTATTAGCATTGCTTGTAATGAAAGACTCAGTGGCAGTGAGTTAAGGAGGAATCTTTACCTTCAGGGCAGCAGCAGTCAGCTGCTCTACCCACTGAGCTTGGCTGAGGTACCCAAAAGGTTAATAGTCAGGCTCTGGGATAGATTGTCACAGAATAATCCATAGTATCAATATGTTTATCATTTATTTTTATTTATTTATTTTTATTTATTTATTTTTTTAGACCTAACATTTGCTTTGAATGATCAGAATT
This sequence comes from Rhinophrynus dorsalis, assembly GCA_037306005.1. Lineage (NCBI taxonomy): Eukaryota > Metazoa > Chordata > Amphibia > Anura > Rhinophrynidae > Rhinophrynus > Rhinophrynus dorsalis. The sequence continues at coordinate 166,360,129 of CM074718.1, forward strand.
TTCTTTTTTTTTCCTCACAAAGGCCAAAGAGTTTTTGAAGGAGCAAGCATGGAAAATCCACTTTGCTGAATATGGTCAAGGAGTGTGCATGTATCGCACAGAGAAAACAAGGGACCTCGTGCTGAAAGGTATCCCAGAGGTCATGCGGGGGGAGCTGTGGCTGCTCTTTTCAGGTAAGCACTATTGTGGACTGAGTCTCTAATTTGTTTGAATTAAGGAAGAACCAACACCTCCTAATAATTACAATCCCCCATCTTACCTTACTGTGGCTAGTAAATCCTAATGGCTGCAGCTCACCATAAAAACATATCTTTTATTTTGGTACACAAACAGAGCACTTACCCCACCTTTATAAAACGGATGGAATTAAATAAAACGTACTTAGGCACAATGTATCTCACAATTCATATTCTTTGAATAAAACAACAATGCCGTCTGCTAATCTTTTGAAACATAGGTCAGAGTTTGAGTACATCCTACTGAATGCCACATCATGATTGACATAATGCAACACACACTAAGGACCTTATGTGTAAAGAAAAATCTGTGCAATTCTGGCTCAAAGAGTACAGTAGTGGACAAAAACATTTAAAAAAGGGCTATTGACTTAGTAAAATTGAATGCTATAAATATCTTCAACTGGTTGCTTCCTAATGGGTTGGAGACCCCTCTAGCACACAGTGGGTTAGAAGCTCCATTTAAATCACTGGGGATTTTTACGTTCCCCTCTGGTGCCATTGGTTTTCTATGAAATTGCACTTCTGTAGCTGTGCTCTCAGTACAGTTCTCCTACCATGGCCAAATGACTAGAGATGTAGATCGCTCTCTGACATATGTATTAAGAAATAAAGTGAAGCACTTCTGGCCCAAACCAAGTGCACCATAGCTATCAAATGAACATTCCCATTGATTTACATAGGGATTTTGGAACTCTCTAACTCACCTACGTTAGCACTTTGTTTGTATAATTTTTTTCTTTATACAAAATTTGTATCTGTACCTCTTAGTTTGCCTTTGATTGCCCCTCTTCTTTAGACCTTTAAGTGCCAGAGGGTCCTCTGGTTAATTAAATCCTTTCTATGTGCCAGTTCTTGACTTTTTGCTATTCTGTAATTCTAGTGTCTGTTCAGAACTTTGTAATTAGTAATAATGCCAGACTGCCTGTGGGATTCTTCTCTCCTAACATGGAGAATGTGACGGATAAGCAGAGCCCATGTTGAAATGGCATTTTTCCTAGTCACTTTGCAATACAGTAATAACAGATATGTTAAACAGTTGCACAAAATTTCATTTATTCATTAAAATAATTCCCAGTTTTAAAAGCAAAGATCTATTGAAGCTTTAAAAGAGGAACTATGATTTAGGAATTTAACACATTCATCAGGGTAGGTGACCTTTATGCAACTGTGAGGTGTATCTATCTATTTTTTCATTATATCTGCAGTTTCCTGTTTGTAGTGTTGATATCTCCCACTAGGTTATACCTCTTCACAACAAGCAAGGGGTTTCAATACACCTGAATGACTCATAAAAGATTCAAGTTATCAGATTGTGTTGGATTTGTTGCCTGTGGTGAAAGGTAACCTGCTGGGCTATGGTGACTATCACCCACTGAAAGGTAACCTGCTGGACTATCACCCACTTGAATTCAACAAATTTCAAAATGCTGCATCTTTTCTGCTTTCCCACTGCTTTACCTATGGGCCTTTCACACTAGCAATATTGGAGGTTGCGATCTTCATCGTGACCTCCGTTAAATGGCTGACCCACTTGGTTGCAAGTAGGCCTGCCATCAGACACCAGTCGGCGGTGGAACTCAGGAGATCTGTGACTGTCTTAGGGGGCTGCAACAGTTATGTCACCTATGTGAAAGCAGTCTTACATGTGAACAACAATTAAAAAAGAGTATATAGATATGAATGACTGCTGTTTGAAGGACACCTACATAGGAAAGTCCTTTGTTAAAGCAGAACGATCATGCATAGAAAAGTGCCCCCTAGTTAATTTTTACCATAGCGTTATGCATGTAAATACTTTTGTTATACTTATTAAGTCCGGCATTACTTTGAAATGAAAGTTCTTTGGAGACTTCACTGGCAGACGACAGTACAGACATCTGGTTGAAGAGGCATCTGTGCTCCTGCACTGTCTGTCCCTGTGTCTTCAGTTATTGGCAAGTGAGAGTTGCATTGTACCTTAAGGTACAGACAGGGACAGACAGCGCAGGCGCACAGATGCCTCTATGGCAAGATGCCTGGCAGTGAGTCTTTGAAGAACTTTGATTTCAAAATAATGCCGAACTCATTAAGGATAATAACAGTATTTATATGCTTAATGTTATGGTAAAAATTAATTGGAGGGCACTTTTATATGCATGATAGTTCATCATAAAATGAATAGCCATTTAATCTTAACATAGAATTCCCCTTTAATTGACAAGAATCCCTTCTTATACATTAACAGGAGCTATTAATGAGATGGCGACACACCCTGGGTATTATGAAGAACTGGTGGAGAAGTCAATGGGAAAATATAACCTGGCTACAGAGGAGATCGAGCGAGATTTGCACCGTTCTCTTCCAGAGCATCCTGCTTTCCAAAACGAAATTGGGATCTCTGCACTGAGGAGAGTTCTCACTGCTTACGCCTTCAGAAACCCCAACATTGGTTATTGCCAGGTAAGTACAAAATGGTCTGTTTTCTAACAGATTTCAATTATGAGATTAGCAAAGAATGCTTCATGCCTTAGAAATGGAGATGGAATGGAGATAAGTGGAATACAAGAAACATACATCTATTCCTACGGTCTTATGTTCAAAAGAAAAGTGAAGTTATTCTGGGGCAAACCTGCTGCATCAATGGGACAAATACAGTTTCTAAATGTATAATTATTTTTAATGGGGCTTGTAGTCTTTTAAAATTAATTGGAGACCTTTTTAGCATTCAAGGTTAAAAGACCAATTTACATCAGTGGTAGGTTTTATCTGTCTGCTGTGGTGGAATTGGTTTGCCCTGGAAATGCAACAGTTTTTTTTCTTAAAATAAGGCACCATTGTAGTTTGGGATCACTAATTCATTGATACAAGTACCTCATTATTTTGATTGTTCTAAATTAATAATAGCCCAAAAATTGTCATGTTACACAAGTATTTGCAAAACAAACCCACCCCAAAAAAAACAGAAATAACTGAAGCCTCTGTAAATTTGGGTGGGACAGGTATATTAGAGGATATGAAGGCATTTTTATAAACATGGATTTAACCATTTCTAGTCCTTAAAGGGATAGTAATACTTCGTTTTAACTTTATTTTATTTTGTAGGCATTAAAAAAACATGAAGAATGATATAAGTCTTATCTCTCAAACCTTTATGGTTTATGAGATATTCACAAGCAAAGTTCCCCTCCCCGCCCCTTTTTCCTAGTGTAAGCCATCTCTTCTCAGATGTGAGTCTGGTTGTATGACAGGACAGATAACAGAAGGGGACAATTTTCTTTGTATGAAAACAATGAAAGCCCTTCCCCCCTTGACAAGTTTTTCAGCTTTTTCCATTATCTTAATTGAAGATTGTCCCTCTCTGCAGTCTACCTGGGCATCTCCCTTCTGATTTGGTTGAACAGGGGGGGGGATACTTTGTTTGTGAATATCTCTTAAACCATAAAGGTTTCAGAGATAAGACTTATATCATTCTTCATGTTTTTTTAATGCCTACAAAATAAAATAAAGTTAAAATGAAGTATTACTATCCCTTTAAAGGAGAGATAATATGACTTGTGTCGAGGTTGTTGATATGTTTGCTCATTTGCTCACTCTGAGACGCACAGATTTTCTGAAATGTTAATTTAATCTTTAATAATTTACTTTGTTTTGGCTTACTCAAGAATGTTTCAAAGGCTCCTTCTGAAGCAGAAAATTGTAAAGTATGTTATAATGAACCACTGTTTATCTCCTTAAAGGGCAGCTATCAGATGATGGTTGACTCATCAGCAGGTCAGCACACTGGGAGCAGACATTCTAATTCAGCCAGATCTCCATTGTGATTCCTTACAGGCCAATGGGAGCAGAACTGGAGTCTGAAAAGTGAACCTTGGTGATTTCCTGCTAAGCTCACAAAATATTGTAAACTGCAAGATTTCAGGTCTCAGTTTGGAATAACATGGTACCTGACCCAGCAGTCCCCATTTGGATAAGTTCTCTAGCCCAACCATAGAACTCTATTGGGCTGCATTCACAGCTTGTCAAGGTTTATGACTGTGTGTCACAAACATTCAGATTGCACCCATCCCCTCTGCCATCTTAATGGACCAGTTTTTCTGAGCCCCTCAAACATTTGACTGGAGCCTTTTCATGTGCTTCCTCTAGCTGGGAGTGTTTTCTTAGCACTGTTCCTGCATGATTACAATGCCATTCTCCATTTTCGCAATGCCATGTGGTGGGTATGTTGCCATTTCATGCTCCCCTAGAGTGCTGCTTTAGCTCCTGAAGCTGGTATCAGTGTAGTAAATGGTTGCTGTAGGAGCTGTGGCTCTTGAGATTCCCTGCCCAGTATAGGCATAACAGCTATGGGCAGAAAGCTTAACAGCAGGACATGGACAACAAGGAGGTGGAGGAGACACTGAGAGCATATTCAGGGGCCGCAGCGCCCTGGATGAGCACCTACCTCCCTAGCCCTCTGCATGTGGGCCGGGTGGGATGGCTACATAATTAGCACTGTGGAAAAGGGAGAATGTCATTGTACTGAACAGGCGCAATGCCAGGTTAATACTACCAGACAGGAGTAAAAAAAAGTGTTGCTTTTTGTAGTCTATTGCTCACCCTTTGACATGCAGCTGTATAATATGTCACTGGGAGGGAAAGGAGATGTTCTCTATTGAATTAGTTTTTAAACCTGAGTGCGTGAGCCAGAGAGGTGAGCATCTGGCAAATAAAGTGTTAATCATTGAACTTATTTAAAAAAAAAAAAAAAACCTCTATTGGTGTTCTGAGCGTGCTCAACTTCAGAGGATCATACAAAAAGTCAACCAAGTTCAAATTTCTAAAATGCAAAATTTTCTTTTTTTTTTTTGTATCTTAGAAGACAATTAAAACAAAGCATAAAGTAAACTTAATTTTTTTAATTAAAAGGCAGATATGTTTTTAAAGTGATAGATCTACACTAAATGGGAATTTTAACCTCTTGAATGCTAGAAAGATCTCCAATGCATTTTGAAGCAAATTACCAACTCCGTTATGAAAGATGGGGAAATAATGAATATGTATAGCATGTGTGTTTACACAGGGAACATAGGTGATTTTTGTGTGTGAACATTTTGCACTGCTCCGTTTGCTAAAGTGAAGCACACTCAGCAGGTTTGTTTGAGATTCAGATTCTGTGATGTTCATTTTCCGTTAAATTAGTTGACAGCAGCAGATTTTTTTTTGAAGAAAATTTCCTCTGACTCAGTTGCAGAATAAAAGAAAAAAAAAAAAAAAACTTTTTTAAAATTAAATCTTATACCGAAGAAAGAGGATATTGGCACTTTTGAGAATGCTCACCAGTGCCTTCTCCCTCTAGATAGGATTCTGTTATGTGTAAGTGATCTTTAGATATGGATTCTATCACCTTATGATATCTTATAAACTAGTCTAAGGACTGTATTCTGGAAGCTCAAAACATGCAGTTCTGAAGCAAACTATCTTCACCATAGGGACAAATGAAAATCCACAGTAATTTAACTTTTTGAGTACCAGGGGGCCCTCTGGCACTAAAAGAGTTTAACAAGGCTTATACTTCATTGAGTACTAAAGAAATTTCTTCACATTCATGGGTTTAAATCAATATGAATGTTGTAAATTGTCCTTTTGTTCCTATGCAGTTGGTTTGCCACATAATTTCTTTTATGCATAAGGCCTAAGGCGACAAAATGAGTTGGGACCTCTCTGGAATTCAGAGCGTTAAAATGTCAGTTTAAATCTGAGATTTTGGGGAATTTGCATTCGTGCCCCATGGTAACGTTTGGTTTGCAGTAGATTTACTCCACTTTCCTGTTGAACTTGAGGCCATTAGTCTTTTAAGGCTACAGAAACAATAACAACTCTAATGATATATAGTATTGTAAATGTTTTCTTGCTGATTAAATAGAGCCTACACCCAGTGGTGGCTGAAATGTCATTACCAAGCAAATTTTGAGTGCAATATATTTCATAGCCTTTCAGGTGTTGATGGCACTGTAGGTATCTGTGGAGAATGTTGTCACTGACCAAAGCTATCCATACAGACTAATAGCAATAATGCCATCATGACATTGTAAGGCAGTGAAAAACACCACACCAGCTGTCACCCAGCAAGATACAAGTTGAATATTGGAATGAGACCTCGCCTGACTGTGGAAGTACCCTTGTTTTTAATCAGCAGCTTTTTAAAACCTATTTTTTTTCATAACAAGTGTTAGTTTCACTTTTTAAAGGAAAATAGTCAGGTATCGTGTTGCACCTGACAATATATTTAGTTTAGAGATTCCATGTGTATATAAATGTCAAGATGAACCCAGTTTTGTGTTTGTCTTTCATTTAGGCTTTTAAAACCTCGGCTTGACATCTGATTCCTTTTTTTCCTGCAGGCCATGAACATAGTAACATCAGTGCTGCTTTTGTATGCCAAAGAGGAGGAGGCCTTTTGGTTGCTTGTTGCACTGTGTGAGCGCATGCTTCCTGACTACTATAACACAAGAGTGGTTGGTACGTTTCTTGGGATGAAGACGTGTTGGTATTCTCACACGGTTGTACAAGAAGGACTCTGTCAGGCATATCATTTGTCTACTATATAAAACATTATTTGTGGTGCAGATACTAATATTGGATCTGTGTTAATAGTGATAATTTTATGCACAGTGGTCCTGTCTTTTACTTAGTAGTGTTTATTTAATTTACATTTACAACTTGTAAGTATTCAAATTAAAGGGCATCCTTAGAAACAAACAAGGGCAAACTCTTTTTAACTCTACTTAGATACAAGAGTTGGTCAGGGGGAGTAACTAGACCCTGCTGGGTCCTGGTGCAAAATCTGAGGCCACCCCTTTCCCGCTAGATACACACACAAAAATACCAGTGTCTCCGAAGTGGTAAGTAGGCTCTGAAACTTGACATTTCTGGTTTTTCCCAGCACAAATAATTCAAATGGGCTCAGTTACTGAGCACAACTGAATGTTTAGCGTCATGCCAAGCAGAAATGTAAAGCTTCAGAACCTACCTACCACAGCACTGACACTTGTGCTTTTTAATGTAGTGCCCTTTTCCATCAGTGTGTCTGTAATACATAGACATATATTCCTTGAACTTCCAGCAACCTTCACAAATTACAGCTAACATGTTAGGGTGCCCAGAAAAATCTAGATTGTGCATTAGGGGTACCCTGAACAAAAAAAATTGAGACCTACTCTAAAACCTCAAATACACCATTGCTTTTCATTACAGTTTCAGTCACAAATTGCATTGTAATATCTGCTGAATATTAAATTCAGGTATATAGATGGATATAATTACTGTTTGCTAAAGGTTTGTAGAACATAGATTACCATTGCTTATAAGTGTGATTGGTTCTGGTACCTATCTTTCAAAGAAACATTTAACTATTAATTTTGGAGCTTTTGAAATTTTCCATTAAAGGGGAACTATAGTTTAGGGATAACTTGGCTCTTAATTTCTATAATGGAAGGTCTTGTAGTTACTTAGTTCCACCTCCTCACAATAAGTAACAGAATTCAACAGTTTCCATGCAAAATCCTCTATTAAAAATCCACAGCCTTGATTCTGAAGACATCTTGTGTTTGTGAACTGAAAGTCACCATCTATAAACTGCAACTGTGTTCCCTTTGCAAAACAAAAACAGTATATAGAGATATAGAGACAGATCTAACTGCTGTATGGAGTACACAAGTCCTACTTTTAAACAAACTGAGCCACTTAACAAAATCAGCAAAAATAACTAAGACATGTAGAAAATGTTTCACCTGTCAAAGTAATCCTGCTACACAATGACACATGTTTCTTCTTCCAGGAGCTCTTGTTGACCAAGGAGTCTTTGAGGAGTTGGCTAGGGATTATGTTCCCCAACTTTATGACTGCATGCAGGATCTGGGAGTAATCTCAACCATTTCCCTCTCCTGGTTTCTCACACTGTTCCTCAGTGTGATGCCCTTTGAAAGTGCAGTTGTAGTTGTGGATTGTTTCTTTTATGAAGGCATCAAGGTGATATTCCAACTAGCACTTGCTGTTCTAGAGGCCAATGTAGAGAAGCTCTTGAACTGTAAAGATGACGGAGAAGCAATGACGGTCCTGGGAAGGTATAGTTTGAACAGACATAATTTGTTATTTGATATCATTGAGTATGTTAAGCTCTTACAAATGTGTTTGCAGAGTGAGTGTGATTAGTTATAGGTATTACCAATGCTTTTAGTCTGCTATATTATATTTGTAGTACAATAATGGTTTAATGTGCTTTTCCTTAATTGTTTGTATTTAACTTGAATCTGCTGCTTCAGAGCTTTTCTTCTGTTTTCAGTAATTTGAGTGCCCTCTGCCTGCAGTTGCCAACTCAATTATAGCTGATGGAGTATGAAGATTTTTTTGTGCTGTACACTGGTTGTTCAGGCATACAGAGAATAGAGCAGAAGTAAGAAAAATATGGCCTACAGGCCAGATCCAGCTTGCTGACCAGCTAGAACTGGCACACTAGTTTTTTTTTTTTTGTTTGTTTGTTTTTAGCAAAAAAAAAAACTAAATAAAAAGAAAAAAAAAAAATATATATATATATATATAATGTGTGTATATAAAATATATATATATTTATATAAATATATATATATATATATATATAATTTAAAATTGAAGCCTGGGGGTCACCACATACCAATCCAGTTTCTCTGATCTCCAGTGCCCCTTTGAGACTTTTTCTGGGTCAGCAAGATGCAGTGATTTCACAATGTGGCACTGGTGGAGAACGAAGTCCGATAGAGATGTGGGAGCCCTGACTGTTTCAATTCTAAATTATTTGCCCCTTTTTTTTTTCCTATAGCAGGGAGATTGTATAAGTGTGTGTATGTGAGCTTGCAGAGAGAGAGAGGTGTGTGTTTGCAGAGAGAGAGAGAGAAGGTGTGTGTCTGTGTGATTGCAGAGAAAGATTGCAGATTGCAGCGTGTATGCAAAGAGAGAAGGTGAGTGTCTGTGTGCGTACATGCGCGTCCACACAAGATGGCTACTGCTCTGATCATCCACACACATTCTAATGCTAAATGTAGCCCACGAACAGGAAGATTTGCCCACACCAAGTGCGAAAGAAACGTATTACGATTTTTTTGTAGACACTCTTGAGTCGCAAGTTCTGTTTACAGACTGCAGGCTCAAATTACTGAAAGTGGGGAAAAAGTAAAATAACTAAGACACGGTAATAACACAGGATTAAGCAAAAGAAAGGTCATAGGCTAAATAAACTTAAATTACATGTTTACTATTCCTTTTAACTGAGCTGGTTGATCTTTGGACCATCAGCTGATGGGGACTGCAGTTCCCATCACCTCCCATCAGCTGGTGATGATTGGACTTGTAGTCCCCAACAGCCGGAGGTCCAAATTGACTACCTCTGTTTTATCAGTATAATAAGTTTAAAACCTAATATATATTGTGTATTTGCTTTGTGTTTCAGGTACTTAGATAGTGTGTCTAATAAGGACAGCACGTTGCCTCCTATTCCTCACCTGCACTCCCTTCTCACAGATTATGTGGAGCCTTACCCAGAAGTGGACATCTTTAAACTCATCAACACCTCCTATCAGGTGCAGATCGCATACTGTACAGTGGGGCTCTGACTTAAATAGAACTGGGACGATTCTGGAATGAACCAACTACACTGTAGGGGGAAAATAAAAATGATTATTGATTAAAATGGGGCTTTTAACCCCTATGGTGCTCGAGAAGTCTCCAGAGTATTGCAGAGCAATGTATTGGAAACCTCTCTAGTATTCAGAGGTTTAAAAGCCCCATTTAAATCCATGATAATCTGAACCTTTTATTTGTCCCATATGGTGCAGTTGGTTGCTCCAGAGTTGCTCTGTTACTTTGTATCTCATCTGCTTAAAGATGACCTGTCACCTTAATATATGATTAATACATTTTAAAGAGAATTAAAAACTGTCTATGTTGTGCTAGCCGCTTTTGGCAGTATAAATTGTTTATGAGAAACTGACCTTTGCTTGTTGCTGGCACGGTGCGTCAGTTTATGCAGATTCGTTTTTGTTCTGGCGCAGTATTATCACACACTGATAAGACATGAATTTCAGTGGAAAGCAAATACTGGCAAGAAATATGTCTTCAAATAGAACTAATTAGTGTACTGAGCAGGGAATTAGTATAAAAGTGCCCGACTTTATATTTTATAGAAAAGCTTTAGTAAAACATAAAGGCAGATATTAACCCTTTGAGTGCCTGCGGGGTACGCAACGCATTGTTTATACAGTTTTCACTCCACCCTTATAAAGCAAATAGAGTGCCCCAGAACTGTACAGGCTGATGTGTGTTGCATGGAATGCAGATGAAAATATTTCTTAAAATTATATTTTCATTATTTCAGAAATTTGGGACAATAAGAGCTGACTTGATAGAGCAAATGAGATTCAAACAGAGGCTAAAAGTGATCCAGACACTTGAAGACACTACAAAACGAACTGTGGTACGTTGTCACTCATCTCCGTTTTTCAGTTTACATGTATCTTTTTGGTATACTTGCATTCCTTATAAAGCAGGAGACTGGTAAATTAAAATTGTTATCTTTATTGTGTAACTGAATAGCTTTCAAGACTACTTAGGTCTCTTTTTCAGGCATGCCTAAGTGGTCTTGTCAGCTTGCACTCTAATGCTATTCAGTTAGCTAACAAAGGTATCACTTGTACCATATTGCCGGGGTGTCCAACTTCGATCCTCACCACCAACAGGCCAGAATTTAAAGGGATAGTAATTTCTAAAATAAAGTAGATCTCTGAGTCTTCAGTATGGTAAGCATAACAATATGCACTATGTTTAATAACTTACTTTGCTGTAGTTTTAAAGATATTCAATGGAAAAGGATCCCCCTTCCACTCCTTCTGGCCACGTCACGCTCATCTAAGTCTGGTCCAGATGGAGAGCGGCATGGGACAAACTTCAATAAGCAAAGGAAATGCCTGTCTCCTTCATCAAGGGGGAAGGGTTTTACTTATACTTACTGACTTAAAGGGATAGTAATACTTTGTTTTAACTTTATTTTATTTTGTAGGCATTAAAAAAACATGAAGAATGATGTAAGTCTTATCTCTCAATCCTTTATGGTTTATGAGATATTCACAAGCAAAGTTCCCCTCCCCGCGCCTTTTACCTAGTGTAAGCCATCTCTTCTCAGATGTGGATCAGGTTGTATGACCAGACAGATAACAGAAGGGGACAATTTTCTTTGTATGAAAACAATGAAAGCCCTTCCCCCCTTGACAAGTTTTTCAGCTTTTTCCCTTATCTTAATTGAATATTGTCCCTCTCTGCAGTCTACCTGGGCACCTCCCTTCTGATCTGGTTGAACAGGGAGGGGAACTTTGCTTGTGAATATCTCTTAAACCATAAAGGTTTGAGAGATAAGACTGATATCATTCTTCATGTTTTTTTAATGCCTACAAAATAAAATAAAGTTAAAACGAAGTACTACTATCCCTTTAAGTCCCACGACCGGATTGCAGCTCCAAGGAGAGGCAGCCAGAAGGGGCGGGAGGGGGATCTTTTTATATTCAATATCTTTAAAACTACAGCAAAGTAAGTTATTAAACATAGTAAAAATTGTTATGCATACCATAGTGAAGACTCTGAGATCTACTTTATTTTAGACATTACTATCCCTTTAAGGATTTCCCTCATTAAGCATAGGCGAGTTAGTAAGTGACTCATTCATTTTGATTGTCCCACCTATACTTGGACAGAGAAATCCTTAAAGGGATGGTAATACCTATAATAAAGTGCAGCTCCGAGCCTTCTTTATTCTATTTTTTGCATGTATTTCAATACTAACAGGCTTGTAGTTCAACTGCAATTGAATCCGAAAGGGGCCCCCTCCCACCCCTTTCCCCTGCGTCATTCTACCTCTCATGCTGGTCCAGATGGAGCGCGGAGAGGCACAGTCTTCAGTATGCATAAGGAGAATCCTGCCCTCCTTTGTCGGGGGGGGGGGGTTTCTTTTGCGTCACTGAGTGAAGATTGTCTCTCACTGAGCTGAGTGAAGATTTTTTATAGGTATTACAATCCCTTTAAGGACCAAACTTGGACACCCCTGCTCCACTCTTCTCCCTCTATATCCATGGCTAACATGGCACCACCCTTTACTTAGTCTTTTTAAAGTGTTAGTAATGTCCAAGATAAAGTTTTTTGCATTTAGAAGAGCTTAAAAAGCTGAGCTGAATGCAAAAAACATATCTCTCAAACCGCTATGGTTTAAGAGATACAGGCGTTTAAAGTTCGCTGTCTCCTACTGACAGCTGTAAAGCTGTCAGCAGGAGATTCGTGTCGGTCGACACGGAGGCGCTTGAGAAGTGCCGAAATCTCATTACTTATAAGGAATCCCTTCATTGGAATGGTCTAAAACCAGGGCCGGATTTACATCTCAGGAGCCTGTAGGCACAGAAATCTGAAGCGCCCCCCCCCATTGGCCATCTCCACTGGACACCTACACAATGCTCCAAATCTCCACATTACCCCCCACATAACCATAATTCTCTCACGTTGCCCCCCATCAGCTCCAACTTGCCCCATCAGCTCCAACTTGCCCTCATTAACTCCAACTTGCCCCATCAGCTCCAGCTTGCCCTCACATTGCCCCCATCAGCTCCAGCTTGCCCCCATCATCTCCATTGCCCCCATCAGCTTCTAACCTGCCCTCACAATGCCCCCATCATCTTCACATTGCCCCCCATATCTGTTTCCTACCTCCCTGGTGGTCCAGCGGCAGGAAAAGTCTGTGCCTTCTTCGGCACAGATCTGTATGCTGTTGCTCCCGCGGCCTTCTCTTCAATAATGCAGAGCACTGGGAGATGACATCATCATCTCCCAGTGTCCTGCATTACTAAAGAGCCAAGAAGGGAGCAATAGCATACAGATCTGAGCCGAAAGAGGCACAGACATTACTATGCGGATGGTTACTGCTGCCACTGTGCGCAGCGCTGGTTGCCAGTAGCGGATTTGTATTCATGCCTCTCACAAATCATTGCCAGCTAATAAATGTCTACTTACACCTCCCCCTTCCCTGTAACATCTTTCTGTCCAGTTCTATCCTGCTTTGTGACTAGAACTCATGTGAAAGTTACTATAATTCTGGAGTGGAGCTTGACATTTCCTTTGGCTTTATTGCACCCAAAAGCACTACCCTTCTGTGTATTTTTACTTTTCATTCAGCGTCCATATTGCTACTAGCGGAATGACTGCCATTTACCAAACCCTCCAGTCACCTTCCCCATCAACTGTAGTAGACTCTGTGGCTGGACTGGGTCATCCCCTCACACGCTATACATCACCTACGTGTATATCAACTTTGCGCAGCGCTAAGTAACTTTATTCTATTTATTCTCTTAACTTGCCCAGTACATGTGCAAATAGTGGAAACATGCATTCAGTGGTATGTGACAAAGTCTTATAACTCTCTCAGTCATCCATAAGACTCTTTATGCAGATCCTCAAACAAATAATCATTAAGAAGATAAAAACTACCACTAACCATTATACAGCCTGACAGGAAAAAGAGAAGTGTCACCTGAAATAAGGTCCGTATACAAACAATAGAACTGTGTGGGACGTTCCTAACAGGGAACACTGACATCTAGTGGTAAGGATAGGGAATGCATAGAGTTGTCTAACTGAGATTCCACTCGCCCTCGCTCAAATCTCCTCGCTAAATGCGAGGAGGCGCGTGGCAATTTTGACCTCTGCTGAATAGCTATCTGGGGGTAAACAACTCTTGGAGGCCACAGCAGCACAGCATGCATAACCCCCACCCCCTTTGTAGTCCACCCAGGCTGTCCGGATCAAAGGTTGGCTTGGCAGGCTAGAGAATTTAAAAAAAAAAAAAAAAAAAAAATCCCAATGGCAGGCGCCCCTCAGTGGCATGATCCTGTAGGCAGGTGCCTACTTTGCCTTATGGCAAATCCGGCCCTGTCTAAAACGTGTGCTTGAAAACCAGGCACACGTTTTAGACCATTCCAATGAAGGGATTCCTTGTAAGTAACGAGATTGCGGTACTTCTCAAGCGCCTCCTTGTCGACCGACACGAATCTCCTGCTGACAGCTTTACACCTGTCAGTAGGAGAAATCAAACTTTAAACGCCCGTATCTCTTAAACCATAGCGGTTTGAGAGAAATACGTTTTTTTCATTTAGCTCAGCTTTTTAAGATCTTCTAAATGCACAAAACTTTTTGTTGGAGATTACTAACACTTTAACTGCATTTTCAACTTTGAGTTTTAGAAATTGCTTACTGTGTCATGATTACATTTGTGAAAGTGTATAAAATTGGGATTATCATCTTTATTTTACAATTCTAAGTGTAAAACATTCAGGCATGTAAGAACTTTTGAAGATATCATAGTGTTTCATACAGTCCATTCAGGTAGAAACTATATTTAATAATGTATCAGCTTTAAAAATAACAAAAATACATTATTTATGTTTATTCATAAAGCTAAAATACTGTAATTTTGGGGCAAACATAACTGCACCATAGGTATTGGAGAACTGAAAATTCCTATTGATTTAAATAAGACCTTTAACCCCTTGAATGCTAGAGAGGTCACCAGTGCATATTTTTTTTAGTGTCGTAGAGATCTTTCTAGCTTTCAAGGAGCTAAAGGTGACATTTAACTCACCGAGTGACATAGAGGTATCCAATACACTTGTTCTTGAAAGTCTAACCGAATAATTGGAAGGTCACTCATAAATACATTTTGCAGCTGTGGCTTAGACAGCTATGATAATGTTCTCTTTTTTTACATTTATCATGGAGATTTATCTTATGTTAAATGTTACATTGTATTTATTGTTGGGCTGCCAAACAGTTGCAATCAAGTCATGTTTTATTATAAACCAATTTACAAACAAAACAAAATAACATGGCTTGCAGGCTTTAACAAAATGTTAACATTACCAGTAAATAGTAGCTGTGCTAGTAAAAAGAGGCATTACTAGCTCTTTATTATATTTACTGACAATTAAACAAAATGCTACAGTTTATTAGAGCTCAACAGAACAAGTATTGACATTATATTAGTATTAAAACACCCAAAGTGCTCCACTGGATCTACTTTTTATAAGAAATAGTTACTTTTGTTTCTAAATCTCTGGACTTCACCAGCCCATGTGTATATTCTTAGTATATTGCTAGTTAGACATGGAGTCTAGGGCTTAATGGCATAACCCTTTGAAAACTGGAGGTGTGTGCCTTGCTTTGTTTTCAAGGGGTTAAAAAAATCAAGACAGAAACAAAGAATGGTACCCTAGGTCTGAATTTCTCAACCCACATTACCTGCATGGAATTAGTGGACAAATTAATACTAATAGTAAAACTTAGTAAATTAGGCTGAATGAAGACACAAGTCCATAAAGTTCAATCTTTGCCACATACCCTAGTGACATGAGAATTGTATAGCTATCCTGCTACCAACCAAGTTCGTCGTTCATCAGACCTTCCTAATTTGCCTACTAATAAATGTGCATAACTGGCTATGTTTACAAGAATATATATTTTTATATTTAATAACCCTGTTTGTTTAAGGGTGCTATATCATGTTTCAATAAGGACACCCTCCCAAAAAAAAAAAATGCAAGTATCTACTTATTTAATCCCTGAAAGTATTACCTGTTAACCCATATGTAAAAGTACAGGGAGTTTTACATTTTATGTAGTCCATTTTCAATGAGCTATAGTAGTGGTTATTAGATCTCAGTGACACCTGCTAATGAATGAATCATTTATCATGTGGAATGAAGCCTCAATACACTAAAGTGAATGGAATGTACAGTGGTTCAAGGCACTGGACCTTAGAAAGTGGAGTAAAATGTCTTTATTATTTTCCTTACAAGGTCCGGACAATAGTGACTGACACTGCGTTCACTATTGATGAATTGGAGGAGCTCTACACTCTCTTTAAGGTAAGCGTTGAGACTTCAGATATTATAGTATTTAGAACTATTCTCTTAAGAAATGTAGAACTGACTGATAAGCTACAATATGAGGGTATTTCTAGTGTTGAGTTGATACAAAGCTGCATACCTCCCAAATGTCCCAGTCTGTCTTTCAGACCCAAATCGCTCTGTCCCTCTTTTCCATCTGGGGTCTATCTATTTAAGATATCAGGCTGTGTGGAGTGTATATAAGTCTATCGCATTGCTCCACAGCAATAAAACTCAAATTAATCTTTGTTTAACCCCTTAAGGACCCTTGACGGTCCTGGCACGTCATGCCTGGATTTGAGTTAAGGACCACTGACGTACCAGGACCGTCATGGCTAAAATGATAGCAGCGTGCCTCTGTGCACGCTGTTATCATTAATTCCAGGCTGAGACTGAGCGCTCCCAGACTGGGGCATTCAGTCTCAGCCCTTCTTGCCAGTGCCAGTTGATGTGATCGCCCTAGCAGCGATCACATGTACCGGCATAGTGACAGGCAGTGGCAGCAGAGAAAGCATGCTGTCTGTGACTGTCACGTCTGCCTCTGTCTCCATTGCTATGAAAGTAAGGGAGACAGAAGTAGACAGGAGACACCTAGTGGTGAAAGAAAATACAGCAGCTAGGGGTATTAACCCCTTCACTGCTGGTGCCGCAGGCTTTCTAAATGCAGGTCAATTTCTGACCTGCAATAATTTTTTTTTACAAAAATATTTTATTAAAAAAATAATAATAATCTAATTAAACAAAAGTGGAAGTTTGATTGTTGTGGAGCCATGTAATACACTTATATATACCACCAAATGCCAGGGATAAAAAAAAGTGTCAAAATAGGGTGACAAAAAGGGACATGGGGATTTTCACCCAGGGGGGACAGTGGCCACTTTAAACTGCGTATTTTGTAGGTATGACTGACCGGTCATACCTTTCATGCAGTTTCCATAAAAATGTAACCCATTGTGCCCAATTGATACCAGGAGAAAAAACAAAAATTGTGGGTTTTTTTTACACTTGTTTACCTTTTTTTAAAAATTTTAATAAAGTAAATGGTGGGTTATCCATATAAGTAGGGTATCAAATGAAAGCCCTATTTGTGCTTAAAAAACATTATATAATTTATGGGGGTGGAATAAAAGACTTAGAGGGAAAACACTGTTGAACAAAGACATAGTCAAAAAGGTCAGAATTGCTCCGGTCCTTAAGTGAAATCCACCTCAGATTTTCCCGGTCCTTAAGGGGTTAAACTTCAGTATGTGTTTATAAATTAGTCTAAATAAAAGTAATGCTATTGGTATACTAATAATAAATATAATAAATATACTAATAAAAAGAATTTGGCCTTGTTCTAAATCATGTGTTCATATACATAAAGAGGTGTCAGTAGGTCATGAAATAGGCTAATAATTTTCAGTAATGCCCTGCCCACCAGCCACACCCCCAGTTACACCACCTAAAACAAGTGTCCCTCTTTGGCCATTTGAAATGTTGGGAGGTATAAGCTGGTGTGGTCTGTGCATTCTATTGGCAAGTGAAGAAGAGGCAGCAAGGAGCAGGAGATACAGCAGATGGGGTGGGACAAGACACAAACTGAACATATTTGCTTCTTTTTTTTCTTTTCCATATACAAATCTGTTAAAATGAAATCTGTGATTAAGTAGTTACATTTTTAATTTTTACTATACTTGTGTAATCCCAATAATGCTTCTTGGTTACTTTCAGCTATTAAGTCCTTGATCCAATAAATGGATCCAATAAATAATAATCTAATAATCTAATAATACATAAGAAAATCTAAAAATGAGCACATTGTCAGTGTACAAACTAAATCAGGAGAGCTTCAAAACAAAAATGATTTTTTTTTTATATCCTTTTACTAATGTTATGAGCAGAAACAACTTTTACACAATTATTTTTTTGCATGTGGGCAGGTTTACAATAACAATGTTTTTTAAAGGAATAGTAATGTTTTCTAAACAAATCAGCTCTGATTACTCTTCATAGTAATTGGGCCATTTAGTGCTGTATTTCAATAATGTCCGTCTAGTAGTTCAAGACCAATTACATTCTAAAAGATCCCCCCTCCCGCCCCTTTAACCACTCTCTAGCCGCCTCCCCTCAGTTGTGGAATCTGGTGCTGGGACTGGACAGAGTGCAGTGAGGGACAATCTTCATACACAGAGTATAATGAAAACACTGTCCCCCTTGATGAAGCAGGGCAGGATTTTCCTTACGCTCAGTGAAGATTGTCCCTCGCTGTGTGCTGTCTGGCTGGTTTAGAGAGGCATGGGAAAGGGGAGGGGGTGGGATCCTTAACAACTGAATTGCTCTTGAACTACTACATGGACATTATTGAAATACAGTGCTAAATGGCCCATATACTATGAAGAGTAATCTGAGCTGATGTGTTTAGAAAACATTACTGTCCGTTTAAGGGAAATTCTTAAACTGAGATTCAATCAGAGCAAGGGGTTATATAAAATAATTGGCCTCAGTGAAACCAAATCTTTTCATTTGAATGTAATCATGCAAAAAGTTTAGCAAGTCAGCCCTTTGTCCTTGCTCAGGAATAAGTGCATTAACTAAAATTAATATTTCAGTATCCACATTATCTGAAAACAGAAGACTAAAATTACAGAGTAGTTTTTCTGTTTAATATTTGTACCAGTTTGCATACACTTATATTTTGACTGCTGTATTTCAGTTGGATTTTGTGTACAATTAATAATATTATTTATATCTTTGCATTCTGACTACCAACATTTTCAGTTACTAACGAAGCTTTTACTATCACCCCGTTCAGGGTCATGTGGACTAATTATTTGGTAAACCAGCTAAGCTACAGGGAATCCATTTTCTTATTTATTTAAATGTAGCTTTTAACCCCTTGAATGTGAAAAAGGTCTCCAACAAAGGTTTTGAGACCTCTCCAGTACTTAAGGGGTTAAAATCCATATTTAAATCAATGGGGACTTGTATTTTTTCCCAATGGTGCAGTTGTTTTGTGCCTAGAATGTTTCCACTTTTTTGGTGTGCATGTGGTCCTTGGTACCTAATACCAAACCTTCCAATTCATGGTCTGGAAATATCACGTTCTTACTGGGTGGGTGACATTGATGATCAATTCTAGAATTAAATATGTGTATAGAAAAAATTGTTGAGATTAATTCCATAATCCTCTAGTAATTTTTTATTCTATATGTGCTTTCAAAAATGTCTCCTTTCAATATTTAAGGCAGAGCACTTGACCAGCTGCTACTGGGGAGGTAACAGCAGTGCAATAGAACGTCATGACCCCAGCCTACCTTACCTTGAGCAATATCGCATTGACTTTCAGCAGTTCAAGGGCATGTTTTCACTGCTCTTCCCATGGGCATGTGGTGCACACACTGATCTGATGGCTGTCCGGCTGTTTCGGCTGCTAGATGAAAATGGAGACTGCTTGATCAACTTCAGAGAGTTTGTTTCTGGGCTCAGTGAGTATACATTCTAATAAAATATCCTTCCTTCCTTGTATCAATATATGAAAGACCTATTTAGAGGGAAACTGTACATATGGGAATAAATTACTCTAAATATGTCTAAAAGAGAGCTAACACCTCCTAATAATAACCCCACTTACCTTATTATGGTCAGAAAATCCTAACAGCCCCTGTGATTTTTTTACCCTTGTGTTTTTGTTCAAGAGATAACCTCTTCTGAGAGAGACATAATAGTTGCTGTTTTTTTCCCTCCAGAATGAATCAGACGTGCCTACTTAACCCTATAATGACCGATGACGTGCCATGATTGCCATTGTGGAATTTTATTAAGGACCGGTGACAGTCTTTGCACATTATGGAATTCTGGGACGGCATCGCAGCTGCACACCATGCTGCCATCCCAGAATGCATCGCTCCAAAAACAAAAAAGTACCATGGTCCTCTAGGGCCACCCACCCCTAGTGGTTAAGGACCAGAGGGGTGTGCAACACATTCATTAGGATTACAATGTGTAATGAGTAGAGTTTGAGGTCCTATGCTGCTGATAGCACCTGTCATGTCCGCCTCGGTGAACATGACTTCCAGGACTGATTGAAGATGTTTTCTCTTGAACAAAAGCACAAGGACAAAATGAATATCGGCCATTGGGATTTTATAGCCATAGTAATGTAAGTGGGGTTTATTATTAGGTGTCTTTAGTTCTCCTTTAACAGAAGGATTTATCTAGGTATATGTCCTGTTACAATCAGTCATACCTATTTTCTTTTTGTTTTTGCATTGAAGATCTATTATATTCGTTTTCTATTCAGTTTACAGTTTGAAAAAAAGACATACACTTCAGAAATTTGGTTGGGGCTTTTCTGTACTGCATGTCCCATTCGTAGTGTTTCAGCCTATTGTCTGTTATGGAGAGGTGTGAGCTAATTTATACTCTTAGATCAAGAAGTACAAGAAAGTACACAACTGGTAGAACTGCTGTAATTGCTGCTCTGTGAAGTATACAGGGCAATTCACATAGCACATACTACAGGTGCGAAGCAAAATCTAGTATATAGGGTACTGTTCAATAAACTTGATATAAAACTAATATTTCTTATGTTATTTGTGTTAAACATATATTGCACAATATCATTTTTTTGTCATCCACAAGAAAGGTGGCAAATTTGTTGTAATGTACATGTAATTTCTCTCAGAAATTGTTTGGTATTCTCACATTACTTTACACCTTTACACACTAGCATTAATGGTCCAGCACTGGTTGTAGTGTGTAAAATACACACCAATATACACTCCACAGTGTCACACTCATTGTCTTTCTCATTCACTCTCCCTGTCACCTTCTCAATCTCTCTGTCACGTTCTTTGTTTTTCTGTTCTTTTGTTATATACATACCAGTTTCTTTGTATGTCTCTTACACTCTATCACACTCCCTCTTTTCTTTTCTCGTTTTTATCTTTTCTCTTGCTTTATCATCCCTTTTCTTTCCTGCTTTATCCATGCTCTTGTATTTTATTACTCTCTCTTTCTTGCTCTGTCTCCATCTCAGTTGCTGTCACTCGTCTTTCTCCCTATTTTTCTTGGTCTTATATGAATCCAATGTGGTGCTACTTTGGTGTGTGTGTCTTCCATCTTTGGCATCATCATATGAAATAGGTCCCTTTACAGTTGAAACCAAACTGAAGCTCTGCTACTTCCAGAGTTTCAAACTTTATATTGAATCTTTTTTTTTCACTACCCATTTCTAGTCCTAGAGTGGTACACTAGAGGTAACAATGAGGAAAAGAGAGTACATTTGTGGTTTAACAGATGAGAGTTGGTACCGTGTTAGCCGTAGAAATACAGGAGGCAAATATAGTTGTTGATACCTTTATTAGCTAACTAAGCAGATTTAGGATGCAAGCTTTCAAGACCTCTTCCTCAGGCATGTTAACTAAATCTGCTTTGTGGTTTAAGACTAAGAAAAAAGTGGAAATGTTGACATAAGCATATTTAATGAAACTCCCACTCCATTTGGTGTTAGTTTAACACAATTTTTCTTTGAGTTTTTAAGTGTTTTTTTGTTTTTTGTTTTTTTTTTTTACACTGAGAACATCAATTAAAACTGGTTAAGCTTTATTAGTTTTCCAAACTTATATGTCCTGCTGTTTTTTCACCAGGTTTATATATTCTTGTTAATTTCATTAGAGATATTATTCATATTTTTTCCTTTCACGTATAATTATACAACAGTTCCATAATGTAAATATTATTAGAGAGTATAATTCACACGATTGGAATTACTGTTTTTTCTTTTTAGGTGCGGCATGTCATGGTGACCTCACAGAGAAACTGAAGCTTTTGTACAGGATGCACATATTGCCTGGTGAGTATATCCTATTAACATAAAGTTCTAGGATGCGTCACTCACTGTGTGTGTAACCGCACATATGCAGTAGGGACTCGCAGAATGGGCTGATCCGGAGAGGAGAGCTCCGCAAGGCTGACAGCCTGTCTGTGCTCCGGGGCAGCAGCAGAGGCGGCTGGGTGACCACGCTCCGGATCAGCCCGTGTATATGGGCTTTGTAACTAGTGTGACAATAAGATGGACAAGTGACACTGTAGTTTTTGATACAGTCTGTTTATGTAACACTGAAGGTATTTTAATGTAAAATATTTCCATTTCATTAATTACATTTTAAAAAGTGTTACTCCATTACCCAGTGCAAGATTCATCTGATATATGCTTAAAGAGGAACTTTCATGCATAATAAAGTGCCTCCCAAATAATTCTTCACATAATGTTAAGCACATCAATACTTGTATTATCCTTAGTAAGTCCAGCATTATTTAGAAATCCAACTTGTTCAGAGACTCACCGAAGACCTCTTGCTGAAGAGGCACCTGTGTGGCTGCGCTGTCCAACCCTACCCTGTCTCCTCTGATTGGTAAGGGGGAGTTGCATTGTACCGGAAGGTACATAAAGGGACTGATAGTGCAGGCACATAGATTCCTGTACGTCAAAATGCTTGCCGGTGAATCTCCAAACAAGTTGGATTTATTTATAAATTTACTAATGATAATACAAATATTGATATGCTTAACACTATGAGAAAAATGATTTGGGGGCACTTTAACATGCATGATAATTGAGCTTTAAACCCTTCGATGCTGAAGACCTCTCTAGCAACCAAAGTCTTAAGCAGATTTTGATCATTTTATGTATTATTTTTTTATTGCTTTTCCTTGCATTTCCCATATATATATAAATATGTTGTACAAGACAGCAAATGGAGATACAGTCACCACTGTGGGGCTACCTTCAGTCACCATTGTTCTCTTTTATACACAATAGATTTGTCCCCTGATCAAGAAGAGCCTGATTCTGCTTTTGAAGCAACACAATACTTTTTTGAAGATATTACTCCAGAGTGTAGTCAAGGTAGGCTGACTGTTCTGAAAACGCATTCGTTTGTATACACTGTGTAACTCTTACTTGTTAATTTACTATTGGCTTTGATCAGCAGGAATAACCATTTGCTTATTTTAGTATGATTGCCACCATTTAATATTTCTATCCATGGGCGGATTGTAGCTTAATACCAGCCTGGGGGATTTTTTTTTAAACTGGCCCACTAGCTAGTATTCCATTCCATGTATGTATGTATATATTTATCTGTCTATCTATCTATCTATCTATCTATCTATCTATCTATCTATCTATCTCCCAGCCCCCTTCCCTTCATTTAGTCTTTTTTGCCCCCTTTTCCCCCTACCTATCTACATGTCTGATTTCCACTCAATCTTTCCCCGTTTCTCTTACTTTGAACCAAGTTGCCCTTTCTCCTTGTTGGCCCAGTGTGGGGAGATAGAAGTTTGTGCATCTGCCAGCATTGACATTCATATTGCCTCTCCTGTGTGGTCTCCGTGTTGACTGAGAGTGCAGGGTGCCAGAGTATGACATCATATCCAGGCAGTGCTATATAGCTACACTAGTGAGACCACAATTGAACTGAAGCTACGCTAATCATATCATAGATTTTACAACTGAAATGGAGGAACACTAGTGATACCACAGAGCTTGCAATTGACATTGAGCTGCACTAGTCATATCATTGAGTTTACAATGGAAATGAAATTACACTAGTGATTACAATTGAATAGGAGTAATGCAAACAGCATATATTATATGTACCTACCCTACAGATATTGAATGCCTGAGTATTACATACACTAGACATCTATTACCTATATGGTAACTTACTATATATTGTAGTATATATTAAAACAACAGAAATTATACATTATATAGGTAATGAATGCCTGTGAATTCCTTATAATAGGCATCATAATATATAGCTTAGTTATGTATCATATCTACTGTATGGATTACAGGGCAATATTTGGGACCTTATGGATAAACTCAATATTTAGGAATTCTGGGGCAAGCCAACTGCACCATAGGGAACAAGTTAAAAAATCCCACTGATTTAAAAGAATATTTTATCCTCTTGAATTATATAGATATTCAAGGGGTTAAAAGCCCCACTGAAATCAGTAGGACTTTGTATTTGACCCTGTGTGGTACATGTGGTTTACTGCAGAATGACTGAATTGCATCTGTTTGTGAAATCAAAATGTATCTGTATATCTGGTTTCTACAGAAAGGGAGTGCAGTGTTTGGTGATAGGGCCACACTGGAGAATGCTGGATTACTATGAGAACTGGGGATTGTGTATAAGGTATGGGTGAAAAGGTGTGTGTGCAGCAAATAATAGATTGGGTTATTAACCAGAGAAAACTGCAATACTTTGCCCACTACTTTGGCCCTTAAAGGGTTAACAAACTTATATGTTGGAAAATGCTTCAAAATGATTTGGACACCTATCTAGCACCCCAAGTGTTAAATATATTCGTATTACTACTTGCCTAATTACTTTGCTTTTCCAACTTGTGACATGTATTTTCTTTACTCCAAGCCGGTCCCCAGGTTGCTGATATGAGAGAGACTTCTGCTTTTATAAACAAAGATCAGAAAGCTCTTTAGCACCAGAGGAACATAAATAAGCACTGCTGGCAGGACTGCACTATAACTTGCTTCCCCCTTCTCCATTCTCATTGCGGGGTGGCTGCTGTCTAAGGTCAGGTACCCTAAGCTAAGCCTTCACTACAAATCGTAAGCGAAGTTGCACATACGTATTTTTTTTACAGAAGTGACAACCTTTAAAGCAGAATTACTGGGAGGAGATCCTAGGATTTATACCATCTACATCATGCAAAACTCTGCTCATGCTACTCTGTAAAGGGTTAATGCACTCGGTCGTGCAGTTAAATGAGCAACAAAGTAAATCATTTTAAAACATAAAACAAACCCTGCAACAACCTCCACTCCATTCGATACCTGGAAAGAAAATCAGATCTTTCTAGTGTACTATTTTGTCATTTCTTTTGGGGAGGATCTTGTTACTTGCCACTCCCCTGTAACACTGTAATTTACCCTCACCGGGAGGTGACACAGCAGGGCAGGAGAATCAGTGATCATCTAGTTACCGTCCCCCTGAGCCAGCCATCCAATTGCCACAGACCTCCTTCCCTCTTCCCTTGCCTCTTAGTCTCGGCTTATAAGTCACGCCTTAATTAGACTTTTCTCCACCCATGTTTCCCTGACATATAAATAGTGTAGCCCACACAGGGGAAACTGGCCCATGATTGCTTAGCCCACCAGGGGATGGCCGATCAACCCAATAGGACCCAATAGGGCCCCTATTTCTATCCATACAAATCTATTATATTGATTTGTGGCTATAGGTAGAAATTTCTCAGTTGGGTTACAGAAGTAATAAAGCTTAAATAACTTGCATTTAACACATCTGCGACTCTGAATTTAATTTGGACATTTAACCCTTTGCTTTGCAATGTGTTGTATACCCCTCTGGCACTCAAAGAGTTAACATGAGAACTGGAAGATAAACAATCTGGGGAAAAGCTATAGGTTAAACATTGCAGAGATAAATACAGTTGCACTAGAAGGGCTAATTGGACTATCTGCAAAAGTTAGTCCATTTGGATGTGAGAGAAGGATAGGATTCAGCCAACTGCCAATTTGTCCCCATAATGGTTTGGGTGTATTTGCAGGTTTAGGCTAATGGCTTCTCTAATGAGATGGATTTTGTGCAAGTGTAAGTTTGAAAGTGGTGAAGAGTCACTTACAGCATATTAGACCATTTCAAATATAGGGTTCAGTAAGATGGGGTGTTGAGAGAGGAGGAAAGCACTAAACCATGATTATAGTGTAGGGGTTATTATGAAAGTATTTATATATCTGCTTAGGGAAGCAGCAACGTTGTAGAATATTCTGTTTGTTAATGATAAGGTTTGGGCGATCAGTATATGGGCTTGAGATTAATCATTTCAACATCCAGGATGCACTGAAAAAAGAATCTAGTTAGGAGTGGGTTGCAGTTTTCAAGGGGAAGTATGATGAAAGCGCAAGCTAAAATTTTTGTTCTATCTTGTGTGAGAAAATAATATTCCAGAAATGTAGATGAACAGCAGTATCAAAAAGGAAAATCGGCGTTTTGGCTTGCAAAGAAGTTTGTTTTTCTCTTGCAGCATTTGAAAATTTTCAGTATATCTGCTTAAAAGAAAATTCTTTGACTCATACAGGTGTGAAATAATGGAAAACCTGTGCTTAAATTAAACAAATAATTCTCCTTTGCTTTTTTGTCATGACTGGAAGGTGTGGTGCCATTGTATCTCTATATATTGTGCATCAAGCAGTATCCCAATCATTTCTCTTGACTGCTCTTTCCAGAATGCAGTTTGTGTAGCATTGCCTTCAGTGTACTGTTAGAAATCATTTCAACATCCTGGAAGATGCTTAAATGAAATCTCATTCCATAACGTTTGTTCACTCTATGAGTAATTTGTGAGCGAACACCGTTTTCCTTAAAATATTAACAAAATCAACATTTGATTTTATTTTAATGTCCTATTTATCTATCATCATTATCTGTATAATACAAGTCAACACTTAAACAGTAAGTTGCAGCATACAGTATAGGCTGTATCAACCTATTTATTTGTACATAGATCTAATGACACTGTCCATTCCGTTCTGTTGGTGGCCCCTGATATCACTAGCGATGTTGAAGTGGCCACATTCTTGTGAGTGTATGGTGTTACTCAAACACTTTCACACTCCTTTTATGTCCATATCTTTTTTGGGTTGTCATTTTTTTTTTCAGAAAATTAGAAAATAAAAGAGAAAATTTCATGAATCCTCTTATCCATACAATCTTTTCTACATAGGGAATTTCTGGAGGAGGACCTCCAAATGAGGAAATAAAATTAGCCATCACTTCATTCCCAACACCAGAATGAATGATACAGATGGTTCTTTGTCCAGAGTCCAAATGTATAGATTATCAGCTGTTGAAAATATCCTACAATTCTCTTTGCAATATGATGTTTCATCATGCTTTTCCCTTAACAGGATATATGAAAATCTTAGCACCCTGTATCATTGTTAAATACTGATGTCTTCAATATTGTTAAATACGGATGTAAATGTCTAGTCTAAAGTTTAATCTAAGCACTTAAATAAAGTAATGTAAAAGTCTAGTCTAAGGTTTAATAAAGAATTAAAATAATCTCTTCCAGCATTAATCAAACTATATTTATGTTGCATAAATGCACATTCACTAACATCCGACACCACTATAAAAACATCCTATATAATAATTCCCTAAAACGTGTGTAACGACGCAGTCATGCGCAGTAGAGCCGCGGCTGATACAGAGCTGCGCATGACTGTCCCACGACCAGCTGGCAGTGGCACTGTGGCCCGTGTAATGGGCTCTTCAACTAGTTCAATTACAACACAGCATCTCTCAAAATCAGGTTATAGTCAGTAATTTTAAATGCTTGCAAAGCATTCAGTTCCTTATAGTTGCTATATTTATAGCATGTGATGCAACATTTGTTGCCAAGTATTCTAAATATATGCAATTCCCATACAAGTACAAAAAAAATCAAATTAACATTGTCACATTTCTTCAATTTTTCCATACGTCACAGCACCTACAAAGGCTTTCCAATGTCACCTACACTTTTTTTGCACTTGCAGTTGTGTCCATTTCCAAATCCACAAGACTAAATCCCAATTTTCTGTTGGTAATTCTTATGAGAAAATATAATTGTGCATCAAGCAGTCACTGTTTCTTTGGAGATTTTAACTTTGTATCAAATCTAAAACCTACTCCCAGTGATTAACACGTTTGCTAAATATTCTACCTAAAATGAACTGCCAAAATCTCTGTTTTCTCTCAGTGCAAAAAAAATGATGACTTCACTTCACCACTACTACAGTGAATATGACTGTATACAGATACAATTTAATTTATATGAAATTTAACATCTGTCATAAACCCAAATAGTTTTATGAATTAAACTTTATCCCAAATCAAACAAATAACAAATAACCACCAAAACTTCCTGTTTAAAGTTAATGAGTTTCATAACCTACTCATAGACATAATCTCAATACAGTGCCTCACACAACTGTATATCATGCATATGACTTACTTTATACATCATTAACTACATAGAGTAGATTCAGTTGTAACACTCTCTTTCCTAAACCTGGCCAAGAAGGCTGGGGCCTGATATATTTATGATGGAAATATGGACGTTTCCAAAACTTGTGAGATACTGACATACAATTATTATAAAACAAATCTGCAATATTACATTAATCCATGTATGAAGTATCCTTGACAGAGAGAGTCTTACACCTTGTCAATGATTATTCAGCTTTAAGTGCTTCCGTTTTCTGAAAGAAGACTCACTGCATGGCTTGTAACACACCCACAGTCAGTGGTGTCCGTAGACATTTTTCCAGGGGGGGGCAAAGCCATAATATGACCCCCAGGCCAGCCCTTCTAGCCCCTTTATTTATATGGAGGGGGGTAATTGTAGGGGGGGGGCAAGTGCCCCTCCTGCCCCCCCCCCTCCAGACGCCCATGCCCACAGTTAACAAATTTGGTCCTGATGGCTTGACTTTTGGGTGTGATAGACCTACAATGTTGTATAATTAAGCTGAAGAAACCTATCATACTGTTCAGAGGTTTATAATTTCAAACCTGTGATAACTATCACGGGGCCTATATCCTGATTAGTTTGACAGATGTTAAAATGATTGTAACGCGACACATTCTTGTTATTTTCAATGTAACATAGTAACATAACACAGTAACATAGTTGATGAGGCTGAAAAAAGTCATGCGTCCATCAAGTCCAGCCCACACCAAAAGCACTCCTGTTGATCCAGAGGAAGGCAAAGAATCCCACTGGAGCCATTTCCAATCTAGCTCCAAGTGGAAGAAAAACAAACATTCCTTCCTAATTCCAAATGGCAGTCAAATAGTTCCCTGGATCAACATCCTATGTGCTTTGAAGCCATCTGTCATAATTTTCAATATTGTTCTGTGCTAGATAGGCATCCATTGCTTTTTTGAAAGCAGCTGCATTATCAGCAAGCATAACATCCATAGCTTTACCGCCCTTACTGCAAAGAATTCCTGCCTTTGTTTTAGTCATAAGTGCCTTTCCTCTATTCTTAATGGATGACCTCTTGTTCTTAGCTCAGCTCTATGCATAAATAATTAATTGGCTAGTTCTTTGTATTGACCTTGAATATACTACCTTGAATATACCTGTAAATGGTAATCATATCACTCCTTAGACCTCTCTTCTCTAATGTAAACAAACCCAGTTTTGCTAGTCTCTCTTTGTAACTCAGATGATCAAATCCCTTTATCAGTTTTGTTGCACGTCTCTGCACCTTTTCCAGTTCAAAGTGTCTTTTTTAAGAACTGGCGCCCAAAATTGTACTCCATATTCTAGATGAGGCCTAACCAAGGATTTATACAGAGGTAGGATAATATTAGCATCAATAATATTAGCATCCCTTGCATCTACACCTCTTTTTATACAGGCTAGTATCCTATTTGCTCTTGCAGCAGCTGAGTGACTCTGCACACTGCTGTGAAGTATATCGTCTCTCAGTACTCCTAAATCTTTCTCTGATGAGAATTCCCCAAGTTGTTTCCCATTTAGTGTATATGTAACAAGTATTTTTCTACAGCCCAAATGCATAACCTTACATTTATCTACATTAAATGACATCTGCCACTTTTCTGCCCATTCACTCAGTTTATCTAAATACCTCTGCAGAGGAAAAACATCCAGCTCTGTATGTATTTCCCTACAGCTTATTGTCATCAGCAAAGATTGAGATGCTACTTTCAATTCCCACTTCTAGATCATAAGTAAACAAATTAAAAAGCATTGGGCCCAGGATGAACCTTGCTGCACCCCACTTATGGCGTTAGACCAATTTGAAAAGGTTCAACTCTCTGCCATCTATCATTTAAGCAGTTCTTACTCCATGTACAGATAACACCGCCCAAACCGAAGCCTTTTAATTTATGCAGTAACCTGTTGTGAGGCACTGTATCAAATGCTTTTGCAAAATCCAAGTACACCGCATCAACAGCAATTCCCCTGTCCAAATTACTACTCACTCTTTCATAAAATGCCAGTAAATTAGTCTGACATGATGTATTCTTCATAAAACCATGCTGACTCCTACTACTAATATTGTTTGTCTTCACATAGTTCTGAATACTTTCAGTTAGTAACCCTTCTACCCACAATGTTAGTCAATCTGACTGGTCTATAATTTCCAAGTTTGGAGTTTGCTCCCTTTTGTGTGTGTACTCCTTCTTTGCAAATGTATAATGATTTAAAGACCATTCATTATAAATAAAATATATAATAAAAACATGTTTGTTTACAATATCAGTACCCTGTTGATTAAGTTGGCTTTAGTGGACACTAAAATAATCTTTTGTTTTGGGCTGTTTTTGTTGTTTAAGCATTTTATTTTAGTTCAGGACTTTAGAACTCCCATTAAAAGTGCATCTTATGAACTGATTCTAGTCTTATTCATATACAGTGAGTTAGAATGACATGTAGGTCTTATGCAGAAATTAACTCTTTATCAATAGCATATGAAAAAGATCTGTCTGAAGCATATAATCAATTTATGGTAAGTTCCTCTTCTTGAGTGCCATTAACAGGCCCCGTTTCAGCAATATAACTACTTAAGCACTAGAGATAGTTATTTTGATTGAGTTATTTCTCCTCAAGTTAACATACTCTTATCACTCTAGCATAAAAGGGGTAGTTACTACCTTACCAAGCTAATGGCACTCAAGAACTGGAGTTGTCGCTACTGGTATGCTTTTGTATTGTTAGCGAAGTACTTTAGTATAGTTCCACCTTAATGAGACATCTAAGACATGGTTTCTTCATTTCACATAATGCTTTTTAAGTTGCTGTACTTGAGTCCAGAAGCAAGCGAGATGCAGAAGATGGCTTTGTCACAATCGGTCTAAAAAGAGATAAAGGTAACACCTACACATAGTCTGTGTTTTAGTTGGCTAGAGAACATATAGTGTGAGTTTGTGTGTGATAGTTAGTTTCAGTCACTTTACTCATTACTTGTTTCTGTTCTTTCCCAAGGTAAAAAGATGACAAGTCAGGACAATCGCCTTTACCTTCGCATATGGGCACAAGAGAATAGATCAAAACAAAAAGTTGTAAAAGATTTACCCAGGTTAAACCAGGTAATTAATGTGGATTTCCTAGCTGGCAAAATTATATTAATTGGTGAAGGTTTCCATTCATGTTCTGTGTCATTAGCAATGTTTATAGGGGCCTCCTGAAGTGATAGTACAGTATTGTCTGTAAATTTTTACCAGAAATATGAAAAAAGTCTATCTAAAAAGAAAAGTAGTGGGTGCTAATATCCGTACATTATCTGAATTAGCTCTTGTATCATTAAAAACTGGATTACATTGCGACTGATCATGTCATCAAGGGTTTTATCTACAAATATCTCCCTAGATTTCATTGGGAATATTTTAGACAAAAACAGTTGATAATACTTACCAACTGCAATGTAATCAAGGCCTAAATTAGCCAGGTGGCATCTGTAGTGTACTGTGTACACATTTTCGAAAAAGAAGTTTAGGATTAGATGATGGGGATCAAACATTAAAGCGAAATTATCACCTTTTAAATATCATGTATTCCTAGCCAGCATTTTTAAAAATTGTTTATGTAAGACCCCAAATATAAATATTTGTAGGATATGAAAGCAGCTGTGCTTAACTATTTGAATCATTATACCTTTTTAGGAACTTTAATTAAGAATTTTACATATTTTTACATTAAATACGTTATTCAGTTTAAGGTTCCTTTAACAGAAGAGGGAAAATATAAAGGTAGAAAGCTACAGAGATTGTATGAGGGAGGGTACAGAAAAATGTTGGAAAAAGTGGATGAAGAAACTAATGAAAGGTTGAAGAGAGGGGTAGTTTGATAGAGCAGTAATATTCCACATTTCCTTTGTATTGCCAGGGACAATTTATTGAGTTATGCAAGACCTTGTACAACATGTTCAGTGAGGACCCATGTGAGCAAGAACTGTACCATGCCACTGCAGCAGTTACAAGCCTGCTGCTAGAGATTGGAGAGGTGGGTAAACTATTCTCTGACCAGACCTCAGAGGAAATTACCAGTCATAGCAGCAAGGAGATTTCCAACAGAACCCATGAAAAGAAGGGTCCCTCAACATACCATTATGACCAAGAAAAGATCTTCCCTGACAGATCTGTTTCCAGTGACAATGTTGGAGATCTTAACTCTGATCAGATGGAAGAGGTAAAACTAGAAGACTCTTCTCCCAGAGATAACGGTGTCTGCTCCTCCATGCTCATATCCGATGATGACACTAAAGATGATAGTTCCATGTCATCATATTCTGTGCTGAGCGCTGGGTCTCATGAGGATGATAAATTACAGTGTGAGGATATTGGTGATGATACTGTATTAGTACGCAGCCAACACAGAACCTCTTTGCCCAGCAGTACCAGCCTAGACAGAGACTGGGCCATTACATTTGAGCAGTTTGTTGCCTCTCTCTTGATGGAACCAGCCCTCGTGAGGTACTTTGACAAGCCAGTGTCCATGATGTCTAGAATCATCAGTGCTAAAAATGTTCGAATGATGGGGAAAGCAATTCCCTCCTCAAGTGACTATGATATTTCTACCATCTCTGGATGAGAGGAAAGGGAGTGGAGAAATAACACTCAAACTAATATTTATTCACAGTGGATTCATTCCTGAAACTTGAACATTCTTCTAAAGAAGAATCAGCTGAGAGGCACTGGTCACATAGGAATGCAATGGACATATGGTATATATACATATCGCACTGGTCTTTTAAGATGAAGGCATCTCATAATAGTTTTTAATATGTTTTTAAGCTATATTAAAATTTACACCTTACAATAGCCTAAATGCTATGAACTCCTAAGCCTTATATTTAACCCCTTGAGTACCACAGGGCTGTGTAAACCTCAAGAGGTTATAAGAACAATAGAGGAATTCTCAAGTAGACCAATTCAACCACAAGGAAGAATTACAATTTCCACAAATTCCCATTAATTTAAATTGGGCTTTAGTCCCTTAAATGCTAGTGTGATCTCCAGTGTTTAGTAACAATGGGGAGATTACGAAGGGGTGATAAAGAGGTGATAATGTGGAGATGACTTTTCCAGTTTATCCCTTTTCCAGTTCCTATGTTATTCTATGGAGCCTATTCACTAAGATCTCCAAGTGCATACTCTCCATAGAATAACATAGGAGTTGGAGAAGTGATAAACTGGAAAAGTCATCTCCACATTATCTCCTCCTTATCACTGCTTAGGGAATCTCCCCCAAGGTGTTGGAAACCTTTATAGCATTCAAGGAATTAAAATCCCCAGTTAAATAAATGGGGATATTTTTATTTCTCCCCTATGGCAGTTTGTATGGATCAGAATTCCTCCATTTTTCTTTTAACTCTTTGAGTATCCGAGGGCTGTGCAGTGCATTTCTTTGTAATACATTGCATACCCCTCTGGCAATCAAATGGTTAAACATAAGGCCATCAGATCTAAATATATGAATTCTTTAATATTTTACCCGTTTTGATGATGTAACTTCTCCTCTTTTCCTTCACCTGTATGCTGCTAAGTAACTTATTTAAATACACTGACAAACAAAGGTGAAGAGTCAAATTTAAACATACCTTTAACCCTTTAAGTGCCAGAGGGGTACGCAATGCGTTGTGCACCCCTCTGGCACTCAAAGGGTTAAAACGAAACTTTTTTTTATTATTATTATTTTTATTTAGAATTTAAAGGGATAGTAATACTTAAGTATTACTAATCCCTATATTAAAGTCCTATTAAAAATGAATGTATTGCCCCAGTGTCATCTCTCAGACCTTTATGGTTTGAGAGGTGATCACTCTCCCTCCCCCTTCCCCATAGTCAGCGTTCTAGTTGACTGCAGGGAAGCCAGTTGTACGACTTTCAGGCGGCTCTGCAGATGAGCCGAGATCGCGTTAATATAAAAGAAAACTTTCACTGAAATGGTCTTCTACGTGTGCTTGGCTATGACCGGATTTCCCTTCAGTTAGCTACAATGCTGACTTCGGGGAAGGGGGAGGGAGAGGGCATCTTTAGGAGTGATCATCTCTCAAACCATAATGGTATACATTTATTTTTAATTGGACTTTACTATAGGGATTAGTAATACTTAAATATTACTATCCCTTTAAGCTTGTGTATGGTACAGGCAGGTTTTAAGCCAAAGTGCATGTATGCATAGATATGTCTCAACAGGTAGAGAAGAGCGAGACCATAAGAATTTCTTGTACATTAGCCATTCATCTATTCAACAATGTCTGAATTATATCTTACCATCATTACCATCATCAATGAACAGTGGCCAGATAGATCTGCAAACTCCATCTGCCAGCTTTGAGCTGGGTTCCCTTTGTTGTCAGTGGGGTCAAACTCACACATGCCCATATATACCTCCTGAATGTCTGTATTTATATCATTTTTCACCTTACATATGTGATCGAGCATTATTGAATATCTGAAAGTATCCATTTATGATAGTGACAAAAAGCTGGCAACGAACATCATATTTGATCATCTGCTTTTCCTGCAGTCTGATGAATGTGAATCTTAAAGGAACAATAATCTTTTTTTATGAAAACAGATTGATTTTAAATGGGTCTTTTAACCCCTTGAATGTTAGAGTGCTGTCCAACTCATTGCTTTGCAATGCAATGGAGACCTCTCTAGCATCCAAAGGGTTAACAGCTCTTTTTATATCAGTGGAAATATGGGACGTTTTTATTTGTCCCCTGCAATTGCTCTACTTTGCACCAGATGCTTGCCATCATTACCCCTATAAGGGCCAGAGAGGTATGCAAAGCAATGCGTTGCATGCCTCCTGGCAATCAAAGGGTTAAAAGACTTACTTAATTTTGCATAGATTTTAACTTTGAACCTATATTTTTAAACCAGATATTAACATATACATATGAATAGAGATGGGTGATGCAGTAAGAAATAAGATGTAAATGGACTGTTTTATCTCCGGAAGGCTGTTTCATCTGACATTTTCCTGCAGCAGTGATCTGCATACCTGGGAACTGTCTGGATTTGCCCCAGA
Organism: Rhinophrynus dorsalis; assembly: GCA_037306005.1. Lineage (NCBI taxonomy): Eukaryota > Metazoa > Chordata > Amphibia > Anura > Rhinophrynidae > Rhinophrynus > Rhinophrynus dorsalis. Next base: position 166,395,425 of record CM074718.1, read on the forward strand.
GACTCCGGTTTTGAGAGTACATTACCAGGTCTCCGGGGCACAGACTGATTCTCCGCACTCTGCCCATTTCTGCTCCTTCTCCAACCAGTTCCTCCCATTTCCTGCCCCCTTGTGTGATGCCCCACCCCGACTCAAGGGTAAACCCTGCCCCATTTTTGCAGTGATTTGCAGCAGTTATACTCCCCTGCAGCATCAGAGCAGTCCCCTTCAGGTACTCCACAAATGAAAGTTCCCTGGTATGGTGATCTGTGTGTAAATGTGTTGTGCATGTGCGCATGGTTGAGTAAATGCATTTGCGTGCATACATACATGCACAAAGACATGTGCGTTCAAGCATGGATCCCGGGCAGAGAATCCCTTTAAAATCATTTGGCTTCACTTTCCAGCATTTCCCTTGGAAAGGAGAAACATCTCTCCTAATCTGTGGAAATGCCCATTAGAAGGAAATAAAGCTTTTCATGCATCCATCTACATATATATATATATATATATATATATATATATATATATATATATATATATATAATATGAACTCTTAAAGGAACACTAACTGCAAAATGAAATAGGTTGCTATAACTTTAAATAGCATGTGCTGACAGCAAGCATATGTAAAATGAAGTTGTTATTGGTTACATTACTAAAATATAATCATAACCTTGCTTTTTAATGCATGTGGAAACTGTTCCGATCACAGAGAATTTTGCTAATATTGTTTGTACTGTTTGTATTGAGAGGTAAGCGATAAAGCCAGTTAATTGATATGATTAGTGTTCACTGCTCTAGTATTCAGAAAAGCCTTTTGTCTTATCTCCGCCCATTAACAGATTATCCTGGACATTCAATGGGAGCCCTGAATCAGGCAGGAATGTCTGTTCCCTCAGAGGCTAAGTAAGACTAGATTTTAGGCCTCATAAGACAAATTCTACGCAGGGTATCATGAAGTGTACAGGGTGTGTATATAAAGCCCCCAGTTGAGTTTTAGGTGTTAGTGTTCCTTTAACCCCCATTAGTACCAGAGGGATTTGCAAATCATAGAACCCACTTACAGTTAAAGGAGTGCCAACGCCTCCTAATAATTACTCCCACCTGTCATACTATCATCATAAAATGTACCCCCTATTTTTCCCTTGCTCTCTTTAGTTCAAGAGATAACATCTTTAATCAGACCTGAATGTTATGTCCTTGGAGCTGCAATAACATTTGAATAATACATTTCTCAGCAGTGGGAGTACCCTTGTTTTACTCAGGAGGATAAACCCTACTATATATATATATATATATATATATATATATAATGTCCAAAAAAATATACTCAGTTTTTTAGCCTTTAAAAAAATAATCAATATGGTCCAAACCCCATCTCTCAAACCACTATGTTTTGAAATATATAGGGATTCAAAGTCCCCCGCCCCTCCCTACCCTTCTCCTGATGTCAGCTGTAAAGCTGACAGCAGGAGAGTCGAGTTGTACGAATCGAAGAGGCTCTGCAGCAGAGCCGAGATAACGTTATCTATAAAGAATTCATTAATTGGAAATGTCTACAAAGTGTGCTTGCAAACCAGAGCCGCCTGCTGGTCCCCTGACCGAGATCTCCTGCTGTCAGCTAGACACTGACGTCAGGAGAAAGGGAGAGAGGGGCGAACTTTGAATCCCTGTATCCGGTTTGGACCATATTGATTATTTTTTTAAAGGCTACAAAACTGGGTATATTTTTTTGGGGACATTACTGTCCCTTTAAATGTTTAGATCATTTTAAAGGACTAAGTAGACTCAGACACTCTGCCTGCTTCAATTTGAAAAAAAAAAAAATGCCTTCATGGACATGACATCCGGGACTGATTAAAAGTGTTATACCTTAAACAAAGGCACAAGGGCAAATTTCACTGCTCCATTAGGATATTCTGGCCATAATACAAAACGTGGGGGGCTATTATTTTTAGGTGTTAGTCTTTCTTTAAACGGTAGAAAATAGAATTTTTAGGTATTGTGCATAAACATATAAATATATATTAACAAGAAAAGATAGAATTTGTAATAAAAAGAGAACTGTAGATCTAAAACTAGCTTTTAAAATTACACTATATTATAAATGTCTTTTTATGCCAAAAATCTCTAACCTAGAAGATGAAATATTATTTGCCTGAATTTATTTGAAGTGAAACACTTTGCCACTTTATTACAGAAAACCCAATCCCTCTCTTAAGATATTAACTGAAGGAATAGAAATGTTTTTATGCAAAAAATATATATATTTACTATACATGTGTATTTTCAAAAGTTATAACGGCCGAAGATAATGCTTCCCTGATTCAGTGTTTAGAGAGGTGCACAGTCAATGATCGATAGAAGTTCTCCATAGGATTAATGAAATATCACCACCTAGTGGTTACTTTAATAACTTTTTTAATTACAAAAAAAAATACATACTTGAGCTGATATAACTGTTTAATTATCTACAAGCGATGGGTGTACCTTTATTTTAATCAACAGGATAGCCCTACAATATATTTTTTTCATTATAAAACATTACTATACCTTTAACTTTTTGAGTGGCTAAGGGATGTGCAGTGCATTTCAAAGCAATGCATTGTACACCCCCAGCCAGTCGAAGACTTGAGCACCCGCACTTTCAATCATTCTTCATTTACCGAAGCATCAAAATTTAGTTTTTTTAACCTTTTAAGGACCATTGCGCTGATTAATATTTTTCTTTGCATCCCACTGGTTCGTTAAAGTTACGTTTTCATATATGCATTGTTGTGTTTTTGTACATATGTTGTATTTATTTATTTGTTTGTTTGTTTGTTTTTATTGTACAGTGTATATGAGGGTTTTTTTATCAGTCTTAATTTTACCTGCTTCTATTATATATAAATAAAACCCCTAAATGTCAATGAAATGTAAATTTAACTCAATGCTGCTGTTGTGTTTTGCTGTTTATGAGAACAATATAATAGGGGTCATATCAGCAAATTAAAGTACTCTGACTTGCTCGCTGCCTTCATGTTTTTTTGAAATGACTAGGGATCATGAATTCACATACTGCACAGCAGAGCTTCCCGTGAATAATTCACTAGTGACACTTTTTTTTTAGCTGTAACTAATGAATAATACGTTAGGATTGAGCAGATGACTGATACTGATGGATGGAATTGTATTCAAAGTGTTAACCCTTGGAGTGCCAGTGAGGAATCCAAAGCATTGCGTTGCAATGCATTGTATTCCTCTCTGGAACTCAAAGGGTTAATCTCCACTTCATGAGAAGATTAAGCCCTCTGAAACTCTGTCATCAGTAGACCTGTACAGGAGAAGAAACCTGCAAGAGAGGGAGTGTTCTGGAGTGCAGCTAGAGAGTGGTGCTAGAAGAACGTAGGCTGTCTGCAGAGAAACCTTGCTGCATCTAGGCCAAACTAAGGGTGTCAGCCGTAAGGCCAGGTAACAGACCCCAGTGGAGCTGGAAGTAAGCTCAGGATGGCCCCTCTACAGGCGTTATCTACTCTTCTGCAGGGGAGAATGAAGGCTAGGGTATATGGATAGGGCGCAAGGGCCATAACAATAGAACAAGTCTCCTACGAACATCAGAAATGATATCTACAATAAGAGAAGACCCCCTTCAGAAGAAGAGGACTGAAATGTCCAGTAGAGTAGCACTCAGCAGAGGTAGTATCCAGAAGATGAAGAATATAGACAAGGAGCCCAGGTGCTGGCAATATCTACAACAGACAGAACAGGCAAGGGAAGATCAGAACTAGCAGAGGTCAAACACGAATGGGCAGAAACTGGGACAAAATCTGCAGGCTGTAGAGAGGTCAAGACAGGCAGTAGTTCATCAACGGGCTGGCAAAGACTGGATCAAAATTGGCAAGAGAAAAGTACTAGGCATGCAGGAGTCATCAGCAGGAGATTAAGATGCAAGGAACAGGACAGGAACACTTGGTAAGCACACAGAACACTGTGAAAGTGGGACTAGCAAGAAGCACCAAGATATAGGCACTGTCAGGTGACATCATGATGCATGTGACACAACAACCAGGCCGAACCCAGAAGAAGGCAAAAAAGTGACCAGAGTACTGAGCGGCAGATGACAAACTCAGAGTTATCGCTCACTGCAGAGCTCCTAAAAGTATTTATTCATAATAAAGTAATTCATTTGCCTCTTACCATAAAAATGAACATCTCCATAATCATGAGGTAGTAAAGCTTTGGACCTCTAGCTGTTGGAGACTATAACTCCCATTATCCCTAATCTGGCAACAGCTGGTTATCCAAGATAGTTTTCCATTAAAGCAGGGGTAGCCTATCACCTTCTAATAATAACCCTTCACTTATACTTTATTATGGCTAGAAGTTTCTAATGATCTGTATGAATTTGGACCTCGCACTTTGGTTCCAGAAATAACATCTTCATTCAGACCTGCATTATGTCCATGGAGGTGAACATGAGAGATGCTAGCAGGACCATTAGACCTCAACCTCTTCTGACTTCACAAGGTAATCTTAACCCTTTAAGGCACAGAGAGGTGTGCAACACATTTTATCACAATGCATGTGTGCTCTGCTGTTCCCTAAAAGTCTAAGCAGGCTCATGTACTCTGCCTTTATCAACTTGAAAAAACTGCCAGTAATGGACATGTCTGTCTCCGTGGACATGGCATCCAGCACTGATTGACTGAATATATTCTCTCTGGAACCAAGGCACAAAGGTAAAATTAGAAGAATTTCCTAACTTTCTTGAAGGAAAGTCAGGTTTTTTTTAAAGACACGGAGGTCAATATTATGCATTTCCTTTTGTTTACTAAACCCTCTGCAGAAAAAAGAGAACTTCTTTGCAACAATAAAGGAAAACCAATAAATGTAGTCACTGATATCCTTGACCAATCATTGCTCATCCTTTAAACTGTCCTGTAACTGTTATAATTGCAAACACAATTCAATAAAGGTATAAGTAACTTAGGTCCATAAGATTTGATAGTACAGCAAATGATCCAACTCTTAATTCTGGTTGATGATGCTTACTGCTACCAGAAGTATTCAAAGTGTGAAGTAAACAGTAATAACTTATATGATACTGGGGGTTAATAATAGGGAGGAATAATAGTTGCCTTTGTGTCATTAAAATCCTGACCTCTTCATGAAAGTTAAGAAAATCTTCACATTTTATTACAGGACTGGAAGTTCATATTATGCAAGTCTAAAGCTGATTTAACAACATTTGTGAGTGATAGGTTTAAAATAAAAAGTTTTGAAAGTCTGCTGCCTTAAGGATATCTTCCAATCGACCCCCAGCTAAAAATGTTTTTGAGACTATTGGGGTTATGTGCTAAGGCGTGGTAAAGAGGTGATAAAGTGCAGATGACTTCTCCAGTGATATCACTTCTCCAGTTCCTATGTTATTCTATACAGCCTGTGCAAAGTTGGAGAAATCTTGGTGCATTGGCTCCATAGAACAAAGGAATTGGAGAAGTGATATCACAGCAAAAGGGGAGTGAGCAATCAACTTCAGCATCTAATTACATCATATCTAAACCATTTTGAGGAACAAGCGCATCAGGCAGCAAAACCATTCATTATATTGAACAATCAGAAACTCCCCGGAAGAATAATGAAGGGGAGGGTAGGAAATGAGGTAGGGTAAGGGGAGGACTAATAGGGTATAGGGTAGGGAGAGGAAGTGAGGGCACTCCTGTAGAGGGAAGATAGGAAGTAAGCAGGGGAGTACCTGTGGCGATGTCTTTGGTGGCTGAATTAATGGAGGAACTGAGGCAGGTGGCTGATGAGGATGGGAGATGTTGGCTGTGGGAGCAGCTGAGGCTCCGGAGCAGTGAGGCACACGTGAGCGCATCTGGGAGCGGGCCGGCGGTGTCTGAACGGCCCGTGCTGAAGATGAGGGCCCCCTGTCACGGACTCAATAAAGAGGACTTGGACCAGTACTAAGGTAACACAATCTTTATTAAGGAGCACAACGTACAGGACAATGTAACACAGCAATAATACAGGCAAAGTAGAGAACGTCAGGAAAGATCCCGTTGTTGAAATGGTACGGACTAGTTCCAGAAGGCAGATAAGGGAAACTGTCTCAGGACTGCACCAGAGGATAACTCCAGGTCCGCACCTGAAGGTCAACGTACCAAGGAAGGCAACATGCTACAGGTCCGCACCTGTATAGACAACACTTAATCCCTGCGAGAAACCCACTGCTCTACAGGTCCGCACCTGAATGCCACAGAGGTATAAGGTGAGAGGAAGTCCTCCAGAGCCACCAAGGGCACCCACAAAGTTATCCACTGGAGCGTTGGTATGCTGGGTGCGCAGTGGATAACCCCGGGCAACACCAAGGTGATTGATCAGACACGTCAGAATGGGATGGAGCGAAAACTGAACCAGACCCGCAGGTTTGCACCAGATTGGATGTCAGACACGCCAAGGGTCATACACACAGCGGGTAGTCAGACAGGGCCAAAGGTCTATACCAGAACGGATAGTCAACCAAACCAGTTATGCACAGAGCCCAAACACAACTGCACTGGAACACCACAAAAGGGCAACTGAAGTGGCGTCCAGGCAGTTTATTAACAAATTGTTCCACCCCAAGAGGTGGAGCAAAAACTACACTGTCACTTTAACAACTGGGTCGCGACGTATCAGGGAATCCCTGAGACATGCGCAGAGTTCAGATGCGGCTGGAGGCTGCTAGAGGGAGCAGCGAGGAGACCGGTCGCCTGGAGGGAACCCTGCGCATACCGGTACTCCCAGGGAGCATGGCACTCCGCGAGGAAGAAAGCCGGCCGCCTACCGGGTCTGGCGGTTGGCAAGGTAAGCGCCGCTTACACCCACCCGCCGGAGAGTCTCAGTCCAGATGGGAGAAGAGGCCGGAGGAGGAGCAGGACTCCTGTTGCGGCCAGGGCGGAGGCCAGGGGATCAGTGGTGCGGGAGAGCAGGTGGGCTTTGGAATTCCCAGTCAGGCTGTCGAGCGGCAGGGAGCCCAGCCAGGGAGAGGAGACGGCCTTCCCGTTCGCAGGCAGCATCGTGGGGTGGCAGGCCCCTTTCTGAGGAGGAGCATGGCAGGTCTGGGAGGTGCAGTGCTCCGTTGCAGGTGAGGGGAGCAGCTATGGAGGGGCGCATTGTGCAGCGCACCCTTGCGGTAGGGGGTCTGAGTGAGGGGTCTGATTGGGATCTGCTCTTCTGCTGTCCAGCAGGAGATTACGGAGGAGATGGTCCACTGAATGGGGGGAGAGTGGAACGGGGGCGCCTGGGAGGCCCTCATTGCCCCTGCTGGTTTTGTTGGGGGATGCAGCCAGCTGGCCTAGAACAGCTGACGTGCTGGGGGATCATCTGGGCCCTCTATGGGGGCTGCGGTGTCGGGTGGGAGCGTGCCACGAGGTCTGCCAGTGATGGGGTCGCTGATGTCCTCTTCTGTCCAGTTGCAGGCGGCTGATCCGGTTCCGGTTATGAGGAGTGATGGTGCGCTGGCTGCTGATGACCAGAGGCTTCAAGTGAATGCTGCACGTACTCCTGCGGAGCTGGGGTTCGGCTTGGGAGGTACTGTGGAGAGTCTGGCTGGGGAGGTTGGGACTGGTGGGCTGATGGGGGAAGTGTTGGGGAGGCTGAACAAGTTGATCAGCACGATTAGGCAGTCAGGTGGGCTGTTAAGTCTTGGGCATCTCATATGCAGTCCGGGGGGTCGGCGGGGGGAGCCAGGTGGGTGTGGTGGGTGGGGCCCTTGGGTCTGGGTTCCTGGCTTCTGATGCAGCGTTGGGGGTGGGGGAACCAAGTTTGGGGTCTGGTTCGCCTGTTCCGACGGGTGTTCCTGCGTCGGCTTGCGGGGAGTTGTACCTGTGTTGGTCTGGCCCACTGGGGGCGCATTTGAAGGCGGAGGTTAGGGACAAGATTTGGAAGAATGAGTATGTGGAAATATACTCTTTGCTTCCTCTTGAGGATGCTCCGCTTGAGAAGGAGGAGAAGGACGAAGGGAAAAAGGAGGAATGCGAGTGGAGTAGGTATAGTAAGATTCCCAAGGTTTTTGGGAATCGGATTAGGGTCTTTTCCATTTTGGCCAATGTCATGGGGGAGCATTTTCCGCAAAAATGTTCGGCTCTTTTTTGCTATCAGGACACCATATGGAGCACTTGTCGCACTTATGGGGGCCTTTCTTGGTGGCGGTACGCCGAACAATTTTGTCAGCGCATGGGGGTGCACCCTTCCATGGCATGGGACCAAATGGACATAGGGCTGTGGCTTTCTATTATGACCCATCCTACGACGTTTCAGGGTGGTTTGTCGTTGTTTCTGTTGGGCGCCAGGGGGTTGGGGCTCCCCGCCGTAGCGGCAGTTCAACGAGGGAGCTTGCAAGTTTGGGCAGACGTGTCGATTTTGCCACGAGTGCTCACACTGTGGGGGGTTCCACGCCGTCTCCAAATGTTTTAAGTGCCGGGTTGAGTGCGACGTGATTGAGAAAGGGGGCAACACCGGTGTGCTTAGACAGAATGCGCCCTTGGCTCGCCCGTTACCCTAATCGCGATGCGGCTGCGGTTCTTGACAAGGGTTTTTCGGTGGGGTTCCGCATTCCTTTTCGGGAGAGGGACTGTGGTCAGGTGTTGGGTAATTTGGGGTCTGCGCTGGAACATCCGACAGTGGTGTGGGAAAAATTGGACAGGGAGGTGGCGTTGGGCCATATGGCTGGCCCCTTTTCTTCCCCTCCGTTTCCGAATCTCCAGGTGTCCTCTTTGGGTTTGGTTCCCAAGAGGGAGCCAGTTAAATTTCGGATGATTCATCATTTATTGTTTCCCTTTGGGGATTCGGTGAATGATGACATTGATCCCGAGGCGTGTAGGGTGTCCTACGCCTCGTTTGACAAGTCAGTTCACCTGGATTCTCAGGCGGGAAAGGGGGCCTTATTGGCGAAAGTGGATGTGGAATCTGCTTTTCGGGTCCTCCCTGTCCATCCTTCCTGTCATCGTTTGCTGGGTTGTTTCTTTCAGGGCTCCTTCTACGTGGACTTGTCTCTGCCTATGAGGTGTTCTATCTTGTGTGCGCTTTTTGAGACCTTCAGCACGTTTGTCGAATGGGTAGTGTGGGTGGAGGCGGGTTTTCACTCCATCATTCACTATCTAGATGATTTTCTGGGTGGAACAGCGATTTGCGCATGGCTGTTGAGGACCTTGCAATGGGTGGCTGATGTTTTTGGTGTTCCGCTTGCGCCAGATAAGACAGTAGGCCCGGTCACATGTTTGCGTTTTTTGGGCATCGAGTTGGATTCCGTCGCCATGGTGAGTCGGCTCCCTGCTGACAAATTGCGTGAACTTCGGGATTTGGATAGGGCGTTCTTGGGGGTGAGGAAAGTGACTCTGTGGCAGATGCAATCTTTGTTGGACAAATTGAATTTTGCCTGTCGTATACTTCCGATGGGGCGGGTTTTTAATCGTCTGCTTGCTCAGCTTACGGCGGGTGCGAAGAGGCCTCACCACTTCATTCATTTGTCCCCGGAGGTCCGGTCTGATTTGGAGGTCTGGGACAGTTTTTTGAGGGACTTTAATGGACGGACGCTGTGGCCGGATCCAGTGTCTACGAATGATGAGGTGGGCCTTCAGATGGATGAGGCTGGTTCGGTCGGTTTTGGAGCCATTCTGGGAACAGACTGGTGTGTGGGTCGCTGGCCAGCCTGGTGGGTGGCTAGTGGGCTTACCCGTAATCTGGTGTTCCTAGAATTGTTCCCAGTCGTGGTGGCCCTGGAGCTTTGGGGGGGATCGCTCACGAACAAATGCGTAGTGTTTCACTGCGATAATTTGGGGGTGGTGGAGGTGGTCAACAACCTGAATGCTTCCTCCTCTCTGGTTTTGCGTCTGTTGAGGCGGTTGGTGTTGGTGTGTCTGCGGTTGAATTTGTCATTTCGGGCTAGGCATGTGCAAGGGGTGTTGAATGTAGAGGCTGATGCCCTTTCTCGCCTGCAGATGGAGTCGTTTCGGTTGGCTTGGCCGGTGGTGAAGAAAGAGGGCACGGCCTGCCCAGATTATCTGTGGGACCTTGGCAAGACTGAGTAGCTGCTTGGATTCAGAATTCGGTGTGTAATGTGTGTAATGTAAAAGTAAGTAACCCTTTCAGTGCCAGAGGGGTACACAACTTATAACAAACCATTGAATTGTATACCCCTCTGGCACTGAAAGGGTTTTCAAAATGTATGTAATGTAAATATAAGTAACCCTTTCAATGCCAGTGGGGTATGCAATGCATTGGTAAACAATGTGTTGCATACCCCTCTAGCACTTAAAGGTTTCTAACAAATGTGTGTGAATGGAAAAAAAATAACTGTTTGAGTGTCAGTAGGGTATGCAATGCATTGCACAGCCTTACATAGCCCACAAACACGTGAAGGATTGATCCCCTAAAAATTTAAAATAAAACTTACCAGTGATCCTAATGTCCAGTGGGGTCCTCTGCACCCTTCCTCTTCAATTCTTCTTCTGTAAGCTTCTATCCTCTTCTACTTTCTTATTAATCAGTCATCCTCTTCTTTCTTCATCTGTCATTTCTGTCTTCATCTGTCATCTTCTTTACACTTAGTGTTGAATATGTAAAACAAAATTTAAGTTAATAAAATAAATCTATCACTAAACTTAAGTGGCGGCAGCAGCAGGAAACAATAGCAAAAATCCCTCCTCCTCGTACTTTTTGGGCAGTTGCCCGATGCGTGCTAATTTGAATAGGGACTGCCTTTTATATGTTCAGTCCCTGTTCTAATTGCCTGCCATGTTCCCGTTGGCTGGAACGTGAGGTTACACAGGGCACAAAACATGCTCTGTAGTAACCACACCTCCCAGCCAATCTGCTCGTGTTGAATCATCCCTCCAGCTAGAAGCTGATTGGCTGGGAGATGCGGTTACTGAATGGCATTTTCCGTGTCCCACATCCCAGCCAATGGGAGCATGGGAGGCAATTAGAACAGGGACTGACCATATAAAAGGCAGTATTGAAGGAAGAAAGAGCGTCACTCTATTCAATAGGCAAATTTTATCTCATCACTTGCCTACTGCTAAAGGAAACACAGTGCCGGGGGATTGAATCAACCAAAATATTCATTAGATATGAAGAAAGAAGAAATCATCCACACTCCTAGGAATCCTTTAAATGCACTTATTTATTGAGAATTCATATGGCATATATGAGAGCAATAGTCTCACGCTTTTCGTACGTATAGTGCTTACTCATAGCATCCGTCTATGAGTAAGCACAATACATGCAAAACGCATGAGAGGATAGAGGATTTCTTCTTTCTTCATATAAAATGCAGTCCCTGTTAAAATTTCCCTCAGTTGGCATCGGGCAACTGCCCAAAAGGTACAAGGAAGGGGTTTTTTTTGCGGTCTTCTCCTGCCGGCAGTGGTGGCAACAGAGTAGTATTAATGATAATTTATTTTAACTACATTTTTTTTACAGGTTCAACACCAAGTGTACAGATGTAGAACAAAGAGAAGTGCAGATGAAGATGACAGATGAAGAAGAGGATAGAAGCTTACAGAAGGAGAATTGAAGAAGACGACCAGTGTGCAGAAAACCCCGCTGGATATCAGAATGACAGGTATATGTCTGAACTATGGGTGAAAGGATAGTGTTAGTGCTAGTATGGGTACACTTTATTGTTCATGTTAGGGGTAGTGTAGGGCCAAGGGGAGGGTTAATATTCATATGGGTCACTGTGTTTTCAGCTCATGCTCAGTGTTTGACACTGTGTCAAACAGAGTGCTAGCTGGTTTCCTTTGTTCTCTCCATTTTTCACATTATATAGTGTGTGTTATGGGACTGAAAATACACAAAAGTTAGGTTCTGCATCCCATTGATCATTACGGTTCCTGTTAGATAGGCATTTGGACTCCAAATATAATACTGTGTATGTGTTTACTGTTCGGTGTTCATTTTTGCCCTAACAACAGTTTTACCGTGTGGAATTGTATAGAACCCATAGTATCTATACCAGCAGACAATGATACTGGGAGATGAAGTTTACAAAAGAAGATCAATAGTTGAGAGCAACTGTCACAATGGATATTTGTTGTTCTAGCTTCATAAGCATACCTGGGAACTTCCAATTGAGGTCTACCCAGAGGGGAGTTCTCTGGTGCATCAGGGGGTGAAAATAATGATGCAAACCGCGTCAAAAAGTGGTGGGGCTTGACATGCGTTGAGGGTGCAGGGCTTAAAGGTGTCACACAGAAGGCTGGGGAAAGAAGAACACAGGGAGAAATGGCAGATGTGGGCAGAATTTCAATAGAAACTCCCCATATCCGGAGGAATCAGCTTCTGCCCCGGAGACCCGGTAAAGCTCTGTCAAAACCGGAGTCTCCGGGGCAAATCAGGAGAGTTCCCAGGTATGTTCATAAGTTTTCAAAACTTGTACAATAGGTAGATGAGGATTGTTGGGTAAGGCCAGGTAAAATACAGCTTTAGATGCTGATTTTGTCCTTCTAGATATAACTCCAGTTATATCTGTGTAGAGCGAAAGTGTAGAGCAAAAGTCCTAATTTTAATACTCTTTTAAGGAGATCAGACATAAAAGCAATTAATTTAGCTAAAAACTGTTTCAAAGACAAATCCTCACTAGGAGGACAAGAATCAAACTCTTCTACATTTAACATCCCTTAAGAGGAACTTTCAGATAATAGCAAGTCCCCATGCATTCATTAAATGCATGGCGACTAGCTTTAAAATAGATGTCTTACTGTAAAAAAATAAATGTGTCTAAAGGAATCCGTCCCGTTTCGGGACTGATGGGCAGGTTAGTGCGGTCTTTGCGCCTGTGCCGTCAGTCCCTTCCAGTGACCATATGGTGCAAAGTAGTCTACTCAATGGAGACCGGGACTGATGGCGCAGGTACACAGACAAGATGTCTGCACTCTAGCCTCAGTTCCGGTCTCCAAATGGGATTGATTCCTTTAGACACATCTATTTTTTTTACGGTAAGACATCTGTTTTCAAGCTAGTCGCCATGCATTTAATGCATGCATGGCGACTTGCTATTATCTGAAAGTTCTGCTTTAAAGACTTGTATCTGGATTCCGGTAGTCTGTATAATTGAATGCCTTTCATGAGTCTGCAAATAGTGTCTGCATATAAGTATACAGAAGGAAAGTCTGTGCATCAAATCCTGACTTTTACAAACAAATAATATATGACTTACTACAAATGAAACAGTGGCGTTTTAGTTACCTGTTTTCGGCCAAAGGCATAGAAAGACTGCCTGCCCTATCAAGGCACCGCAGATTCAGGCAAGTCCCTATCTGCCTACAATCTGTGAACGTGTATTTAGTATAATGCAATTAAAATGCAGTGATACTACCTTACCTCTTCTGTGAACAAAGTCCTTGTGTGAGAAATGAGTGAGGTATTTATACCTTCCCTAATTCATATATCCCATATTGGGGAGGTAGCAATCAAGAGAGGAGGAGCCAAAACCTTCCAAAATACACACAAAAATATAAAATATACAGGTTCCTGGCGAGCTCAAAATAGCTTTTATTTATAGTGTTCAATTAGTTACGTACTAGTGTAAAAGCCCGTGTACACGGGCCAAGGTCCTGAACCCTTTGAGTGCCAGTGGGGTACGCAACGCATTGCTTTGCAATGCATTGTGTACCCCTTTGGCACTCAAAGAGTTAAAGGGGAACTTTCACCCCTTAATAACTAAATCTCCCCTTACTGCTGACCTGGCGACTAGCTGCTTAGTAGCGCTAGTCGCCAGAAATCTTACCCCGTTCTCAAGATTTCGGCGTTTCAAAGGATCAGGAAGCACGGACGTCTCTTCACAGTGACGTCCGTGCGCCTGCGCTGTCAGTCCCTTGTGCACCGTACGGTGCACAAGGGACTGACAGCGCAGGCGCACGGACGTCACTGTGAAGAGACGTCCGTGCTTCCTGATCCTTTGAAACGCCGAAATCTTGAGAACGGGGTAAGATTTCTGGCGACTAGCGCTACTAAGCAGCTAGTCGCCAGGTCAGCAGTAAGGGGAGATTTAGTTATTAAGGGGTGAAAGTTCCCCTTTAAGCAGCCAGTACCTCACTGCTCCACGAGATGTAGTCTTGCGTCGCCTCACTCACGCGATGCAATCATGCATAGTAGAGACTGCTGAACATGCACAGTCTCCACTGCGCATGATGGCTTCTGACAAACATCCTAGCAAATTATTATATAGAATGTGTTGTGGTGACTTTGCACATGCTAGGAAATGGATGAGGGCGGGTTTTTGTGAGATCATAGCCTTTAGCCAATAGAAAAGGAGGGTGGGGCCAGTCACTGGGCATAAAAGTATACAGCACTAACTCTCTGGCTTTTTGTGTTTGTCATTCCAGCTGTAGCTTCTTTTCCCTCCCTGTCCCTCCCCCATTTCCTCCTACCCCTTGCCCCTTTTTTTATGCTGTGGCTGGAATCATCGAAGTTTTTTGGGTTTTTGGCTTTCTTCATAAATACTGCCTAAAAAAGACAAACCATTGGAATTGTGTTTTATTATATATAAATATGCTAATTAATTACTACATGTGTCAACCATGAAAACTGGACTTCTACAGCCAGTATTTCAGAAGGACCAGTGGTATTCATATCTAGAGTGCAATACCTTTTAAGTGAAATTGGGTTGGGATAAGGAGTACATTGTTTAGATTTATTATCTGACATTAAAGTACATAAGGGCTGTGGTACTTTGATTTTATTGTGTTAGGGATTGTGTGAAATTTTAAATCATGGCTGCATAGGGGTGTAACAGAGTTAAAACACAGAAAATAGGCTTGGGACTGTGTTTAAAAAGTTTGACACATTGCTTCAGAATATTGTTTTGCTCGCATGATAATTGTTTGTAGGCTTTGTCCCGGGTTCATTGTTTGGTAACTGGAAATTCAGGTTGCATTTTCCTGCTTGAAAGGATATATAGCTGTGTTTAGGTTGAGGGGGCTGGTTGCAAAACTGTGGAGAATAGATACAGCAGCCATATTGTTTTACAAAGCAGGTCTGTTCTTTATCTGTAGAGGTTTTTATTTGCATGCTTAATGCAGTTGTAGGCCTGAAGCCATGTGGAAGGGATACACCCATGAAAGCAAAATATAGTTGCTCAGTAGTAACCAATTCAATATTTTTTGGTTTTTGGCTATAACTGTGTACTGAGGGAACAAATGTTATATTGATAAACAGAAAAGTTAAAATTAACAGTTTCATGTTAGCCAGTCAGGCCTGGGTTGTAACTCAGCTCTTGCTCTTTACGCCTAGGTTGTAACTCAGCGCTTGCTCTTTAGGCTCCACCACCAAAGTATAGATCAGGGAGGTGGCACATCCAATTAACCCTTTGAGTGCCAGAGGGGTAGCCTACCCCTCTGGCACTGAAATGTTTAATTAGTTGTTGAATAGATTAGCTATTGACATAGAGCATTGTTGGGGGGCATTGCAAATATTTTTAATAATCTTTGAAAAGTTGGCCAGATTTAATGTTACTCTTCAAGCCGTTGGCAAAATTCGAACTTTGGCAAGTTTTGTTTGCTTTGCGCAAACAAAATTATCTAAAATCTGGCCACTAGGGGGCAATAACTCTGGAAAGACGCATCTCCCAGCAATATCATCAGCAATACCCTTGTTTTCCTCTGTTGGAAAAACCCTATATGTTTTCATAAAAAAAGGTTTACTTCACCTTTAACTTGTTTAACAAGTTAACCAGAATTGATTTTTGTGCATGGGGCCTTATTCAGGACAGGAGGCTTAAGAGGGGCAATGGACATTTGCATTGATTTAAATGTGGTAATTAACCACTTGGATGCTAGAGAGGTCTCCAGTGCATTGCAAAGCAATGTATTAAATACCCCCCTAGCATTCAAGTTGTTAAAAATACCCATTTAATTTAACTTTAATCTGAGGACATTGTATTAACCCCTTTGGTGCTGTTGGTTTGCTCCAGAATTGTGCCTCACTAGCTTCCTCAATATGACTCCATCATATCCCAATTTTTTCCATTATCACTTGGGGAAAAAAATCTGGAAATCAAAATATATTAACTGTTTGTAGAGCTGTAAACTAATAGATTAGAGACACACCTGCCATAAAAGATAAAATAAAAAATACTTCGATTTGTGTAAAATGAGGCAATTGTTTGAAAATAGGCCCCCCTGTTTGTGCATCTGGCAGACTGTGTACTCACCTTCAGAGTTCAATAGCCTTGGCTTAAGGTAAACTGATGCAAGCAGTACAGAATTTATTTAAAATTAACTAGAGCTGTTTGTATATTTTAACATGTTGGTTGCTGGCTTGTGATACTCCATCTCTGCTCAGTGTCATTGTTATAATTTTCATCTTCCTCATATAAGAAAGATATCAGATCTGTCACCTGAATTCTAATTTTACTATTCATTGTGGTGGCATTGATTGGCAGTGGTGTGGATAGGTCTACATCTGCACCATGATGGATAAATGTAAAATTCCCATTGATTTTTTTTTAACATCTTTCCTGCTTGAGGTCTCCAGTGCATTGTGAAAGACTAAATTTGAAACCTCTCTAATATTCTAGGGGTTAAACTCCCCATTCATTTGAAGCTATTGGAGTTTTCGTGTGTCTTCTATGGTGTAATTGCTTGTTCTTGAATTGCGGCATAGTGCAGACATGAGAAGTAGATTGGCCACCACCTGAAAAAATATTTCTAGCACAGATAGTGTAGAGATGGTCAGCATTAGCATCTTCATTTTAACAAATGGTTAAGGAGAGTTCTTTTTACTTTTCTAAACATTAGATGCTTAGGGTTGCCACCTTTTCTTAAAAAAAATACCGGCCATGGCATTCCCCCCATAGACTTAACACTGGACAGAAGCCAATTTTTTAATGGCCTGCCGCTAAATACCATCTGGGTGGCAACCCTATAGATGCTCAATTATGAATCTGCAATTGTGGTAGTGGTGTTGGTGTGTGTGTGGGGGGGTCTTTTAACCTCACATCAAATTTTGTAATTGGAAAATAAGAATAAAAAAGAATATGGGGGTAAGACCAACTAACAAGGGAGAAAGTACAGCCCTTCTTCCCAAACGCTCAGCTGTAGGGTGTGTGCGCATGTGTGTGAATAACACCCATAACCTCAATTAACATCACCACTTTTAATGAGATAAGGGGAATACTCTACCTACCACCACATGGGCTTTGTAGTGGGGAGTGTTGATAATTTAATTTGTGGTCTGGTGGACATTAACCCTAAAGGGGTTGCATTTGACCAAAGGGAATAGGGTTTGTAAAGATGCCCATGATGACTGTTGCATTATACAGTTCTGGTCTATTACTTTTATTGTTGGCCTGTTTGCCCATTAATCTGCATGTGTGTAAAATATTTCTTACTAAACATGAGAAATAACTCTTGCTAGTCAGAGATAGACACTAAGGTTTAAAACAAATTGTGTTACAGACTGTTTTAACACAACAGACTGCTTTTAAAAGTGTTAACTTACATGAATATGAGTGTGTGGTTACACAATGAATACACAAAGTTTAAAGGGTCAGTAAAGCTTAAACAAGTTTCTATTCTATAAAGAACAAAATCTAATAATAACATACCTCCCAAGTGTGTTTAGGAGGGACAGTCCCTCTTTTAGACCTAAATACCTCTGTCCCTCTTTCCCACCCTGATGTCCCTCTTTTTAGGACATCAGACAGTGTGGTATGTATAAAAATGTATCACATTGCTCTACAGCAATACAACTCACATTAATGTCTGTTTAAATGTCAGTTTATATGTTTATAAATTAGTCTGTGTAAATAAAATACTATGATCTTGTTATAAGTCATTTATTAGGTTACACAAGGAGGTGTCGATAGGTCATAAAATAACCTAAAATTTCTCGGTAATGTCCTGCCCACCAGCCATGCCCCCAGCAACACCCCCTAAAACACAAGTGTCCCTCTTTGGCAATTTGAAATGTTGGGAGGTATGTAATAACCAACATGTAGGTCATATTCCCAGAACTCCTCTGCAGTTTCCTGTTTGCTGGTTTAGACACTGTTTACTACTACCCTTATCTCTTATGTGATTGTCAATTCCCTTGATTCCCATGTGAGCACCAATGGCTCAGTATTTTATACAAACAGTAAATCCATAGCCCAGTCACTAGTCAATGAAGGGCCCTGGTGCAACAGAAATATTTTGATACATAGTGGATGATATTAGGAAAATATATTTTTTTCAAATTGTTTTCTATTTATGACATCATAGCTTGTCACACAATGCAAAAGTCACTTCACATGACTGACTGAAAAAGCTGAATTTGTTCTGAGAAAAAAAAAATATAGTTTTCCATATATAACTAGACCATTACATAAAGAAATAAACAGGGATAGCTAAAATGTTGAAAATGTTTCTAACCTCCAAGGTATAAATCATTCCCCAGGCCTCTGACACACTGAAAGGGTTAATGTCCTTCATTGCTTATCTACATTTCTTGTCTACATCCACACTTCATGTGCCATTTTGACTCACAGGTCCTTACTTATACCTTGAAACAAATAGGATTTCCATGAATAATGTGACAGTGATGTTTTGTCTTTTCATTCACAACAAGACAATATAATTGAGAATTTGATGATAAGGTCTGTTAAATCCAGTCTACGAGCTGGTTGAAGCTAGATTATTTAGACTTTGCACCTGTTCTCTCTCCTGCTGCCTCCAAGTTGATGCTGATCGAGCAACTAAACAACAAGCCGTCTTTATTAGACGTGGATGCTGCAGCTGAATCTGTTTAACTGAGAAGAGGGTATTTAGTTTAAAGTGGACCTGTTACCCTAAGTCAAGTTTAGTTTGGTTTTCAGAAAATTACCTATCTGCCTATAAAATGTTTCCGTAGAGTAAATAGTTTTGAAGAAATTAACCTTTTATATTTTGAAGGCACAGTGTTCATATCAAAGGAATATGAATGCCAACAAATTGGTTATATCATTTTAAGTATTATGTATTTCCAGCTAACACTGTAAAATTGTGTCATTTTATGTTAGAGCCCTAAAATCTAATCCTAATGTTGCATTTTTTAGTTCATGTCTAGGATTTCCTATATAGACACATTTGGTTAATTGTTTGTGCACAGCTAATGTTGTTAATGTAGTCAGATTACTACCCTTTGTTCTATTTAGAAACGTGGGATATTTCAGGCCATTAATAGACAATAAAACACTATCAGTTCTCAGACACCTATCAATATTACTTTTGCAATGGAAGTCCTGGAAAAGGTAGGAATCTGAGCTCCCAGAAAGCATAACTAAGACTGACTTTTAGGCCTCAGAAAACAAATAAAGATATTTACAGAGGCTATCATGGAGTAAATGGTATTTAAATTAGTATAATGCCAAATTATTTGTAGCTGTTCCTTTAATGTTCAGTAGCAGCAAAGTTCTTCTTCAGGACCAGATTTACATCTCTGGCTCCCCTAGTCTAGGCATCCTTAGCTCCGTCCATGACCCCACCCTCTTTCACATTCACTGTTTCCTGAACTGTCCTCCACTGAAATAGTTGTGTTTCTGGATAACCTCACCACATGTACCAACCTTGGGAGTACCAAGTTCTTGGTGTCAAGAGGAAAGAGGCTCTTAAGCTTCCTTGGGAAAGACAACTGCTTCTCCGGTTTGGGTCATTCTTGCTTGATCAGGTTCTGTAACACTTCATGGATTTTGAAGACCTTGTACTTCTTTTTAAAATCCAGATGAAGCTCATTCACCATGGATTGTGGAGCTTTCTCATCTCTAAGGCATAGGGCCAGCTAATACTCTTGAACAAAGAGTCAACACAATCTTGGGAAAGATAAGAGTCTTCCCTACTGCCATCCTCTGAAGAGAAATCTGAGTCTGAATTGGGTACCTTAGCAGCCCTGGCATCTCTTCTTCCTCATTAATTGTTCTCCACGTTTCCCTAGCTATAGAAGTAAAAAGAGAGACCATAGAGGTAAAAAAGATGAGAGCTGGTGCTGTGTTAGCCGTAGAAATACAGGAGGCAAATATAGTCAAGTTGATACCTTTATTGACTAACTAGTCAGAGAAAATACTTGCCTGAGAAGCAGAGGATTGGGCATCTTCAGGAAAAATAATATATTTCAAGCAGGCAGGACATAGCTTCTTCATATATCCACTAATGGGGCTTTACATAGGAGACAAGCAGAAGAACCCTGATTTTACTTCTAAAAATAAAGGGTAAGGGAGTTAGAGAAAAGACATCTAAAATGTTTAGAACTGAAGAAGTAGGGGAAAAAACAGATGGAGAGAAATGTATAGATACATATGTATAGTTGTATATCTATATACACATACAAATACACATACCTCAATCTATAAACAGATGATGAAAAATGTTCTCCAGAAATATATAACCAGAAAAATAATCAACTTATCCTGCTGGTTAGAAGGAACATTTGGAGCCGATCTGGCCTGGAATGCCACTGCTGACCACAAGGAGATGTGGCCAGGGAGTGCCAGAACAAAATACAGAGGACACCAATGTAGATTCTGCCCTCCAGGCACCAACAAAGGCATACTTCTGGTCTGTGTAACCCACAGATCAAAAGCATGGCTGCCACAAAATATATCCAAGAACGCCCAGTAAATTGCTCATCAGTTGCCGCTAATGGAATACAAGCATCCCAAGCCCCAGCCTCACCTCTCTCCCATGAACTGGCCTTGATGGCTCAAGTCAGAAAGCCTGAGAGAGACCCAGCTGGGAAAATAAAAAAAAATGGTGACGAACCACTGAAAGAGATAGTTACCAACACTGGGGATAGTAACGGTGAGGGTCTCTTTATGTACTCAGTTTTTCATTGTGAATGGTATCTGTCTAGTAGGAGTTGGGGTTCTCTCTTGGAGTGCTACGAAGGAATCCCCAAACGAAATAGCCATTATTTCTCCATATGCATTAATAAGCATTGTTCATTTTTGTATCTCTGTTTTGAATTCTATGTTCATATTTGCTAGGGAAAGGAAATCTCTCAGCACTGAGACACCATACTATATATGTGAACTGTGCACAGTGTATGATGTGCAGCAAAGAGTGAGGGTACACCTGCACACTTCATATAGATTGTTTAATAGTTTGTATATGGTATATTGCTGCCCATAGTATGTGTGCGTGTTTGGGTGGGATTGTATATGCGATACACAAGTTTACATTGAAGTAATCTATATGAAGTAATGTAGGTTTGTCTTCCTTTTGTTAGGCAGAAGAAGCACTCATGCAATCCATCATGGTACTCTAGAAGTGCTACATTGCATCATATCCTGCATCAGGGAAAGTCAATCTCTGGACCTGCAGTTCTTGGACTATAATTTCTGTCATCCCAAAATGGCCATTTACTTGTTGGATACAAAGGGACCTGTTGTCTCCAACATCTGGAGGTCCAATCATTTACTACCCCAGACCTAAATGGTGAGTAAAGGCTCTCATTTTCATATGTTATAATAAATAATCTCTACCAAAGTGCCTATATAAACTCTCTCTCTGCTTCATGGAGAGGATCCATTTAATAATGCAGGAATTTCATCTCTTTCTGCTTACTACAATTTCCCCAGAGAGGTAGGAACATAATCACTCATCAGATAGGACTGTGGACGGAACCAGCCCCTTACACACCCACAGTGACCAAACGTTGTGTGGAGCTTCTCATTAGAGGTGTGTCACAAGCAACCTGTCAGCATAAAGTACAGACCTTCATAAAGTTATAGATAGTGGGGGCGAAAGTACAGGAGAGGTGCAGCTCACTGAGGTAAGCAGCAGAGTCAGCACAAAGTGTTTATTAGAGAAAAGGAAAAAGTTCAAATAAAGCGGTATCTAGCAACCGGGTCAAAGCTGAGACTAAGTGATGACACTACAGTCAGGGACATTACAATTTCTCAATGCTTATCTTCTGTGCTGTATAGACTTGATGATTATTACTGATACCAGGGCTATTTGGTTTAGATGATTGATAGTATAGCTCAGGGATGGGGCCACTGATCGCAGTATTTCTACTTTAATCAAGATGAGTTACTTGGTAAGGGCTTTATACACAAAAGAAAACTAGAGTGATTCTGGGACAAACCAAATGCAGTAAGGTAATGTAACCAGACTGCCATTTGGATGCAGGATGCTTATAACATTTTCACTGTGGACTGTACAGGAGCCAGGGCAATCCTCCAGTGTCTGTGTGTTTCCTTAGCATTCCAAGTTATAATGGTTATCTGGTCACATTAACTGTAGGTGACAAATACATATTCCCCAAATCCCCATTCATTTAAGTAGGGCTTTTTATGTTAGAGGATGGATACCTATAATAATCAAGGGTTTAATCCTTTGAGTGCCAGAGAGGTATCCAATGCATTGCACTGCACAATGAGTTAAAAAATACATTTACATCAGTGGTGATGGTGGGGGGTTATTTGTTCCCTATATTGGTTTCCCACAGAATTGCTTCACTTTTCTTTTGAACATATGGCCGTAAGTGGTCATGAAAAAATCCTGTTCCAGTTCCATATTTATATGTTTCATATGTAGCTGAAATATTCAAATCCCAAACACAGTGGTAATCAACTTTTTTGCACAAGACAAATGTGGCCAGTTTGGCATTTAATGTGGGACACTAATGAAAAACATTACAGGTCATGCTTTTTCCTGTGCAATCCTGCAGAAGTAAAATGTAATAAATACCCCATCTAAAATGGCAATCTGGTCACGTTACTCATGGCACCCCTAAACCAGAGTGGAATTTTAAAGACACCCCTGAAATGTTATGTTATTTGCCACATTTTTGTTAGTCTTCAGAGAGAAAAAACTGGGCACCCTAAAAAGATGTCCAAAATGCACCAAATTGCCACGGCACTCCGGTTGAGAATCATTGATCTAATGGAACCATTCATAAATTGAATTGTGGGTGCTGCTTCCTGCTGCCTTCTCCTTAGCTCACTCACAATACTATTAACAGCATTAAAGCATCGTTAGGGGCCAAAGGAGTTCTGGATGGTACACACACACACACAGTTGTAGTTGGAATCCTATTACTTGGCCATCATCCACTGCAAAGAGCTTTGCTCATCAAAACCCGTGTTGCGGCCTAACGCTCATCACAGCTTTTTGTTCCCACAACTTACGCTAATTAGCTTGACTTGTGGGAACATCAAATGAAACCAGCTAACGCTCGGAGTCTGAGAGCTAAAAACCAGTCGCCCTCCCAAACACATGTTAGGGACTCAATGCTTAGGTTTACTAGGCTCTAATTTAGTGCAAAAATAGAGAGTCCCTTAATGTGTGTTACAAGCCACCACATTTATTTGCTTTTTGACTGTTTTCAATGTGTGCTAAGTTAGCTCCCATTCTGCATTTTTACCTGTCGGTAGCTTGTCACAACGCAGATAATAGAATACCTGACTGTTACTTATAACTACTGACGGTGGTTTGTCTTCCCTAACTCTGGTGTCAGAATGGAGCCCACAGTGAGTAAGTCTTGTTCTTTGCTCCCTCTTGTGGCCTCCTTTCCCTATTGTAGCCAGTTCTATTCCAGAGTCGGTTTCTCACTAAAAGTTTCTGTTTCTGCATCCACTTTTCTATTTATCCCTTTTCTTTCCTGTTCGTGGGGTATCCACTTGTGCCTTCCACCTCCAGGAGCCTACATTTATCTGTTCAGACTCTGGCTTCACTTGTCTGATTATTCAGCCTTGCAGCTAACAACTTTACCCTACTAGCCACCGGAAGATAATATACTCTAGTGGCTATGTATTGTAGCTATGATTCCAAGCCTCAATCCCAAGCATTTTGTAAGCCAGGTGGATTTTTAAGAAACAGAAGCATCCTTCCTCTGCCCACTGGGTCAGTGTCTAGGAGTATTCAGTAACAGCCCTCTTGGCTGGAGAGAGAGAGAGAATGCCACAGGATGAAGCAAATTCCTTGGGCAACTATATTGACATATAACTGCTCCCACAGCAGGCTTCAGATATATAGGGTAAACAGACATCAGATCAGAGCTTCATTAAAGCTCCTCTTAGGATTATCAAAAGATGTTTGTGCAGATTCATTACAGGTCTGGGAAGGTGTTAGCTTACTCAAAGGTAAAATGAACTTTGAAAACGTTTCATGAACCACTGAAATCTGCAAAGCAATTTAAGTGTTGTACTTAGAGAGCAGACCAATTAAAAACTGTGGACACTTTCTGAGGGTCCATTTTTTGCATTAATCCTTGTTTTTCAAGAGAAGATGAGAACATTAAAATGTCATCCATGTAGATGACTACAAATGTAGAAAATGTAATTAACAAAGTTTTGAAATGTAGCCAGGACATTTCAGAGGCCAAAAGGGATCATGAAATATTCAACATACGCATACTGGGAGCTAAATTGTTTTACACTCGTCATCCTCCCTAATAAAGACTAACTTATAGGATCTTTATAGACCATAGCAGATGTCTAGTGATAAAATAGCTCCAAGTAGGAGTGGGTACTGGGTCATAGTGACGCTGTTAAGGTCCATTTAGTCTACAGAAGGCCTCAGGGTCTTGTCCTTCTTTTCTACGAAGATAATCACCACCAGCTGAGGAATAGAAAGGTGAATACAACTTTTCTATGGCTTTTGTTGAACATAGTCTTTAAGTGCCATCAGTTCAGGTTCAGAAGATGGATAAATGCAGCTATAGAGAACCTTGGCTCCTGGAAACAAATCGATCAGGTAAACATAAAACCATTGAGAAGGAAGCTTGTTGGCCTCTTTTTTTTGTAATAAAAATAATATCCTGGAAATCTCTGTAGACAGACATAAGATATGTCCAGGGCCGGTGCTAGCATAAGGCAGCTTAGGCAGCCGCCTTAGGGCGCCGCAACAGAGGGGCGCCAAAACGGGGGGAGGCTGTGATTTTTTTCCTATCTATTTATTTTCACTCTGTTCAGTGAGGACGCATATAGCCACTGCCATGCCTCCCACATATCATCCACCTCAGGCGCATACAACAAATCAATGCGTCTTGCTGCCAGACAGTAACTGACAGCAAAAGCTTCTTACCAAGTACTCTTCCCTCTGCTATGCGCATGCCTACGCAACCTCTTGGTCGGCATAGCATGCAAATTGATTCACGGCCCGCAGGGGCGTGTGATGATGTTGGGACTCAGGGAGTCAGAGCCAGCCCAGGGGACATCACATGGAGTCTGCAGCCCGCCAAGGGGGACGCGTGTCAGCTTCACCAGCTTCACCAACTCAAGAAGGATCCAGACTGGAGGCCCCAAACAGAAATCAGCAGTGACACGGACATAAGACCCATGCAGCACACACAGCACGGGTAAATGACGCAAGTTTGAGCTGCAATAAGTTTTAGGAGAGAGTGTAATTTTTTTTTCCTCAGCATAAAAAAAAATAGTTTGCAAATCAGCTACTGGGTTTAACTAATGCATAATATCCTTGTAATGTAGGTATTACGTCATACATTACAAGGACATAATGCATCAGTTAGATCCAATAGCCAATTTGCTGGTATACGTCAGCAGTGGGCTGTCAATGTTTTTGTTTTTTGGTGGTTGATGATGCATCAGACTCAGTTTAAAAAAGATGTCTCACAGTCATAGACTGTGAGGAACAAGGCAAACATAGGGGAGCCTTGTCCGATCCAGAGGTATCAGTAGTAAATAAGGCTGGTGCCCACTAACAGTCAGAATGTGATTTGTGTGTTTGTGTGTTTGAGAGTATCAGTCTATTTTAGGGAATACAAACAGGGGAAGCTCTGTATATAAATGACTACAAGCAGGGGACATTATACTCTCTAGCTGTTGAGACGAAAACCCTCCAGGGAGCTGCTGAACTAGAATGATAGAAGTTTTAGTCTCCAACAGATGCAGAGCCAGAATTCCTACCCCTGCTCTATGGAACACATCAATTGACTGCAACCTTACTACGGCACTTCCAGGGCACACTGTAAGCATTTTTTGTTTTTGAACGCAAGCTCTCTGGTTCAATTATTCTGCAATTTGAAATTCTGAGGAATGGTGTCAAGCACAATTGTGAACTTGCAACCAGAGCTGCAAATTTAAATTCAGCCCACATGCTCTTGTATTTGAATTTTTAATATTTAAGTTGGTCATAAGTATAACTATTAGTGTCTTACATAATATTGCCCATTGTTCCTGAAATATACCACTGTGTGCATTGAGCCACTGGTTCTAACTGATGTAATGTCTAAATACCAACATTAGAAGGACATAATGCATCAGTAAGAAGCAGTAGCCCATCGCACAATGTGGTATAGCATGGTGTGTGAATATCTCATTTAGAATTGTAATGGTTTTACCTGGCGGCTGAGGGATGCCTTAGTTACTGAGCAGTCCCAGAGAGTGAAGACCAGACTAAGTCATTCACAGTTGGATTAAATTACACTTTCTTAACTTTTCTTCTTTGCACACTATGCTTGCTCTATATGTTTTAGCTCATATAAAAAGGTGCAATCTCTAAAGTTTATTTTATTGCTCTACTCATGCATAACATATTGTGATTCACTTTGGCTGAGGGGGAGCAGTGTGGAGGTGGACAATATGAAGTTGGACAATGTGGGAGGACAGGGTGGACAATTTGTGGAGGAGGATGGGGTGGGCAGTGTGTGGAGGTGGGCAGTGTGGCCCGAGTGTAGAAGTGGGCAGTGTGCAGGTGTACAATGTGGGCAGTGTGGACAATGTGAGCAATGTAGAGGTGGACAGGGTGTGAGGGTGGTCAGAGTGTGGGCAGTGTGTGAACAGGGTGTGAGGGTGGACAGAGTGTGGGCAGTGTGTGAACAGGGTGTGAGGGTGGACAGGGTGTGAGGGTGGACAGAATGGGGGCAGTGTGTGGACAGGGTGTGAGGGTGGACAAAGTGTGGAGGTGGATAGGGTGTGGACAGTGGTGATGTTGATGGGGTGGGCAGTGTGGGTAGTATGTGGAGGTGGACAGTGTGTGGACAATGTGGGTGGGGGCAGGGGATTGTCGCAGGGTCGGGGGAGGGGGGCAGAGGATTGTGGCCGGGTTGGAGGGGGGTGCGGGGATTGGGGGGGGGGCATCAAAATGCACCTTCGCCCGTGTAGACAACAATCCTTGCACCGCCCTGGATATGTCTTGAGCGCATAGAGTGCAGCCAGATAAGAGGTTTTAGGGAAATGTATCAGCCTGAAAATGAAAATTGAATACCAGAAGACCAGTCTAAAGTAGGATTATACAAGCGTACCTATGGAAGGCCTAGGACCACTGGAAATAAATCAAGTGAAACAATACCAAAATTGTTCTAGGCGTTTATGGATTTGAATGCTTAGGGCAACCGTCTTATGGATTACTGAGCCAGATTTCATGGAAGTCCCATCAAAGAACTGCATGTGAACGTGTTCACATTTAGGGATCATACATAAATGAAATTATCTGGCCAACTCATGATCTGACAGACACCTTGTACCACTGTAATCAATGATGGCTTGTAGTTGCATCAGTCCTTGGTCCACCTATAACAATATAAATACTGAGCAGTGATGGGATAGGATCTCAGCAAATCAGAAGGATACAGGAACAATTTTAAGAGAAGATTTACTCATATCTTGCTGAAATTTAACTTGGCAGGTACCAACATTATCTCCACAGCGTAGACATAGGTCCATATTATGCCTCTGATCATGTTTTTCCAGGAGTAAGAGTGGTACTTGTAACAGTACATTACTGGAGTTAACAAAACTCCATAATAGGGAGCAATCCCCAGCTAATTTTCAGGCAAAGGGACCTGTAGCTCCAAAGCTTGCCACAGAATGAAAGTGGCAGAAAATGCAGAACCTGGAGAACTGATCTCCTGGACCTGATTGTTCAGTGGTGCCTGGTCAACCTGGAGATCAGCTACTAAACCTGAGGGGGCTTCAAGCTTGTTAGTTGTGGCAGACAGTGCCTGAGCAAAAACTGAGCTAACTAGCTTATTTGTCCTGTTACAAAGTTATTGAAATGGACCCTAATGGCAGGTCAGTTGTAGTGTCAGTTAGAAGTGCCTGCTCATGACAAGGGGTTTAGTCCCATGGGTTGTTCTGGATGGTGATTATTGGAAGTATATGACAGACAAAAATAATAGGAGTCATGCAGTGGCACCTGCTTACACCCAGGAGTTGAGCCCCAACAATTGGGAGGGCACTAGTGTACTCAGAAGTAAACTGAAGTATAACACCAGCAGGAATGAGATGGAGGCACATTCCAGGGACAGCCCAAGGTCAGGGCAGACAGAGTCCAGTCAGAGTAAGGTTCCAAGCAAAAGTCAGGCAGGGCAGGTTTAGTTTAAGCACAGACTCCAGGCAGGGTCAAGATCCAAATTTTGCATATTTTGTGATCAAACAGGCAAACCAACATTATGTGTAATCGCTCATATATTCGGCATGCATAACCAGCCATGGTAAAAAAAGCACATGTTTTAGAATGCAAGTCAAAATGTGCTCATGCTGAGGCCAATGTATGGGAGGTTCTATGACTACCAATAGAACAAGGCTGGGGTGTCACATAGTACATGTGTGGTTCTGTGACTAACAGTGGAACACGACTGGGGTTACAAAAAGTGTATGTATAGTTCTGTGATTAACAGTGGACAGCAGCGTAAGCCTGGAGTGTCAGACAGCATATATGTGGTTCTGTGAGTACCAGTAGACTATGTATGAACTTTGTCTAAAACCCCAGTGTATGTAAGGTTCAGTGACTACCTGCAGAACAAAACTGGGCTGCCACATAATATATGTACGGTTTTGTGACTATTAGTGGAACAAGACTGGGGTGTCAACTCCTGTTGCCCAAATGCATCCACAGGAGTTAATACAGGCAGAGTAATGGAGAACTCACAGGTCTTGAAAATCAGTATTCGGTATCTCTTTATACAGAATGTGGCTTTTCATAATTAAATTATTTTACCAGTTGATATTATTTCCTGGTTAGGTGTCACTGGGGGTACTATCTATCCATTAAACACAAACACACACACACAATTTTGTCCATTTTATTTGTGTTGTGGATACATTATACAGTGACTCATTAGCATACACTGGAGGCCACCACCCCACTGATTACGACACCATTGTAGTCAGGATGCCCACATTTTCGCTGGCTGGATATTGAAGGGACTTGAATTCTGTGTACACTTGTACTGAGGTATGTCTTCTGATGTTAACAAAATGATGACAATTGCTTGTTTTTTTGTTCTTCGCTTCCATCTGAAGTCTTTTGAGTGCTTCTGTGATATATGTGTATATTCTACTTATCCTGTTACTAATAATATATGTTTATTTATTCTCCTAATTTGTTTGGTTAACTCCCCAAAATACCAGGTGGTGGTGATAAATCTCTTTTGGCAGGCAACCACAGTTAGAGGGTGATAAATAAACTAAAGGTGTCCTTATCTGCATTGTTTCTAATATAGTCACCAAGGGGCTTTTAGTGACATAACATGCTACTGAAGTTTTTCTGAACTTATGAAACTTCTCTTGCTCTTTGGACACTGATGGATTTATGGCTGTTGTAATATATAACCTTTGTTCAAATTAGAGAATAAACAGATTCTGGTCAGTGATTAATATATAAATAATGTATTTATGCTGATTAACATGTTATCTAAATGTATTCATTATGTTGTTTGTAGTGACACAGTTGCAATGAATCTCCCATGTTGTTGGCAGAGCAGGTTCACTTCCACGATATTGAGGTGAGGGTAATCAGACCAAAAGAGAACAACTCGGTGTGTGTATCATTCTTTTGTTTATCTTTGAGGCCCACCAAGCAGAAACACAGAATTATAGCTGACAGGAAATACAGCTATAGTTATAGTGCAAACAGAATTACTCTGGTAAATGACAGTTTCACATAACTTTTTAATTGTTTGACAAATAAACTGAGTGATCAAAGAAATACCTTTAAAAAACAGAAATAAGCATTTGTCAATTGTGTGTGAGAAGCTCACCTGATAGACCAAAACACATAAAAAAAAAATGTTGCTTGAGCACGTGAACCACCACTACAGCAAAACATTACTTTGAAAATGTACTAGCGTGCTTGAGCAAATTTGATTGAACTAAAAATGACAATATTAAGAAAAAAAAATAGAAATTTAATGGCAAAAAACTTTTGCCACTTTAAATTTCTCACTCATGCCACCAAAAGCAGGGAAATGCCATTTATAGTTTGGGAGTGAGACCTTTAGCTCCACCTCCCCAATGAAATCACCATTATGGGAGATCCAAGAAGCCCTTACCATGTATTTATATTTGTCCTCTGATTATCAGAGTGCAGAACCTATATAGTACACTTGGGTGTACAACTATATGTCTGAAACAAATCAGAAAAGTTTACAATGTTTTCATTGCATTATTGGAATGAAATGCAGCAACATGTAAATGAAGGCAGCCAGTGAAAAGAGCAAGAATAATCTAATGAATCCGTATTGATATATGTATGGACTTTAACCTTTGAGTGCAATAGAGAATCCAACACATTGCGATGCAATATATTTGATACCTCTGACACTTGAAGGGTTGAAAAGTGACTAAGATATGTCTTAATTTGTATGTTGCTGCATGGAATTCTGGGAATATAAAGAAAACCTTGTTTTGGATTCTTTACTACAAACAGGTTTTCTATATTCATGTAGATGTGTACACACATATTATAAAAGTACTGTACTCTGTACGATGGAAGGATTTTTGTTGTTTCTTTGCTCACCATAGTTTGGCATACTGTCTTAAACCACATTCAGTAGTATGAGTTAGTCAGCTAACCCCACACTGATCAGATCCAGAAGATAGAAACAGTGATCTGTGGTAAGACTGGCTTAGGCAAATCGATAGAAGCCATCCACACCACACTGAAGGGAAGCGTGAATGCGCTCAATGGGGCAGTTGGGAGGGAGGTGGATGGAGAATTAGGAAGTGAGCAAGAGCTGTGCTGGTGATTC
This sequence comes from Rhinophrynus dorsalis, assembly GCA_037306005.1. Classification (NCBI taxonomy): domain Eukaryota; kingdom Metazoa; phylum Chordata; class Amphibia; order Anura; family Rhinophrynidae; genus Rhinophrynus; species Rhinophrynus dorsalis. The sequence continues at coordinate 166,426,325 of CM074718.1, forward strand.
AACGTGATACATTATGCTGACCGACAAAGCTTGAAGATGCAATATCTTTAAAAGTACTTACATTTAGAAAAAAAACAGCTTTCCTAATACTACTTTATTAATGAAACCTATGGTAAAAACATTTTTTATGAGGTGATATATCCCCTTTAGCATGATAGTAGCATGTCATGGATAAACATATAATGAAGCACATTTCCATCTTCACTAAGGGTATCCTGTATTTCATAAATAGAAGTCAAGCAATCAATTTGAACAAAATCCAATGATAATTTCATGTAACTGATCAAGCACAGAATTGAGCAGAAGACAAGAACAGGGCCATATCTAGGCCAGAATTTAAGTCTCCATGTAAATGTGCTGGCTGTTTATGCCTGGCTTCAACACCTAGTAAGATATGGATAAAATAAAATAGCTGTAATGTGGATATGTCACAGGAGAGCGGGATTAGTAGGAACAGGGCTGGAAACAATCACCTAATGGCATCCCTACTAACAATCTAGCTTTGAAAGAGGGGAACATTTATGCAATTAGTGTGCTGTACTCAACACAGCGCGCAGGACTGGAAAAAAAAAATTAAATTTGAAAAGCCAAGGGCCATATGCACAAACTAAAAGTGAAGCAGTTATGTGGCAAACCACTGCACCATGGGAAAAATAAATAAATAGTCCCAGTGTTTTAAATGGTGTTTTCAGCGCTAGAGAGGCTTCCAAAGTATTACTTTGCGTTGCTTAGCCATCTCTCTAACATTTAAGTGGTTAAAAGATGCATTTAAACCAACTGGAATTTGGGAGAGAAAAGCAAGGGGGGGGGCAAATGAGGCATAGGGTATGGGCAAGGTAGATGGAAGAGAAGTAAGGGGGAACTAGAGGTCAGATAGAGGTGATAGAGGAATTTCAAAAAAGAAGGGGAAGAGAGGAAGGGTGAGTTGATTAGAGGGAGGATAAGGAAAGGGCTGATGTTCTAAACACTTTCTTTGCATCGGTATATATTCCAGGGAACAAGAGATGGTAGAAGAGTCTCAACAAGTAAATAAAACCATACCATTATCAGATATTGGGTTAACACAAGAAGAGGTCATGGGAAGACAGAACAAATATAAGAATGACAAAGTGCCTGGTCCTGATGGTATACATCCAAGGGTTCTTAAGGAATTTGGTGCAGTGCTAGCAAGACCCCTTTTTTTACTCTTTAATGATTCTCTCACCACAGGCTCACTGCAACAAGATTGTTGTAAAGCCAATATAGTGCATTTATTTAAGAAGGAAACTAAAACAGAACCTGGGAATTATAGGCCTGTGAGTTTGACTTCTGTAGTGGAAAAACTGCTGAAGGGATAAAAAAGGAATATATTCAGGATTACACTACAGAAAATAAAATTATTAGCAGGAATCAACATGATTTTATGACACAGATAGTGGAAAACTAATCTTTTGAGCTTCCATGAAGAAGTAATTAGCAACCCTGATAGTGGTAAAGCAGTGGATGTGGTATATCTGGATTTTGCAAAGGCATTTGATACAGTGCCACACAGGAAGCTGGGGTATAAAATAAGGAAATTAGGGCTAGAAAAAAACACTTGCAATTGAATAGAAAATGTTGTAGGCTAGGGAACAATGTGGTAAATGGAAAATTCTCCAATATAGTTAAACTTGTAGAGTACCTCAGGGTTCAGTACTTGGGCCACTGTTTTTTAACATGTTTATAAATTACCTGGATATAGATATAGAAAGCAAAATATCAATATTTGCAGATGACACAAAATTATGCAGGGTATTAAAGTCAGAATAAGATATTTGTTCTTTTAGATTTAAATTAAATGGCAGATTGGGCAAACAAATTGAAGTTTACTGTGGGAAAGTGTAAAATCATGCATTTGGGAAGAAAAAAAATCTCAATGCTTTTAAGAACTCGCGGTTTGGTGGGTGAAAAGCGCTGGAGGAAGTACCTGTAGCTCCTTGAGAGAATATTCTGGACCAGAGAGTCATTTGGAGCGAGATATGCCCTTTAATATGATAGCGTTGGCTATTTATTACTTGTACACATAAGCGACCGTAAGTGTGTATATACGATGGAATTACATCTGATTACAGCATATGATATGTTGACATGGTAGCTGTGAAAGACATTTGAGGAGAAAGTGAAGTGAATATAGAGCCTCCGTCTGTGCTACGTGTCTATGAAAGCTGTTTGGATGTTGCTACACGTATGTTGGGCTCACTGGTTAATCGTGAGTACTTAACGCTGACTGTGTTCATTTCATCAGAACTAATAGCATATTATTCAGGCTATTAATGACGTTCTTATGGGCTTCTCTCTCCATTATTTATATGCATGACTACATCGATTGACGTCCATTCTATATATGTGACATTAGCTTGCAAGCATATTAGACAACATTTGGCCATTTTTTCAAACACATGATGGACATATACGATGTTTGTGCTTCACATCTGTTTTACCTGGTGCCTTTTTGGCTCTCCCGGGAGGGTTTTTTATATATTTGTTTTTTATAAGTTTATTTTAGTTTATGTTTTTTTGGGGTTATTATTTTGGATTTATTTGTTTGTGGGATTTTGGGGGGATAGGGGAGGGGTATTTCTACTTAGAAAACGAAAACAGAACACAAGTGGGGGCACTCAATTATAGATTAATGAATTGTATGATTTTGACACCCTGATGAAAGTATTCCTATCCAGAAACGCGTTGGTGTATATTCAATAAATTGGATTTTAACTATTGATTGCCTGCTTGGATTCACTTATTGATCACTTCGAGACATATTACAGTCCCGCAGTATAGACGGGGAACACCTGAACAGAGGCACGTTGACGTCCTCTGATGCCATATACTGGTTATAGGATATATGACTGGTTGATCACTAACTGTGAGTAACCAAGTACTGTTTAAATACAATTCATTCATCTGTAATTGAGTGCCCCCACTTGTGTTGTGTTTTCGTTTTCCTGTTTCGTCCCTTCTACTTTTGAAGGTTGAACTCTGGGGAACAGCTGGTGTGACATATCTGTGTGGTGGGCAGTTTAATATACCCCATTTGCCTATTAGCCACATGTTCTCATTCTGTGGCTACAATGAAATGTGAGTGCATATGATTGAGTTTTAACAATTACGAAAGTTCCAGGAAGGTTTAACCCTATGAGCACCTCCTTCTTTTTCTCTTTCTGTTTCTACTTAGTCATTTATCCATTGCCATTTGTTTGCTTATTTTTGTTTATAATATTAAAATCTTTTTTCAATGTTTTAATTTATGATTTCAGTGGTTATTATTAAGCTTATGGTTGAGTGCCATATAAGGTCCTTATCTATTTTTCTTTTTTTGCATTATATATTGTTTTTATGGATCTGTGCACCCTGCATATGATATATGTAGCTTTATGACATACTACTGATTATTATATTAAATGTGCTTCTTAGGATTTTTTGTATTTTTTAAAGCTTATGTAATTCTCATGTCTCTGGGTAATGAGGCAAAGGTTAAACTTGATGGACTTGTATCTTTTTTTTCAACTTAATTTACTGTGTTACTACATACGGGAGATAAAGTGGTGTACTGGGGGAGAAATGAGAGACAGCGGCAATCGGCAGGCGAGAAGGCACATTAACCCTTTGAGTGCTAGAATGCATGGGACACCTTTCTTGTACTCAAAAGGTGAAAGAACACTATAGAAACTGCAGTTCCCTTCCCTCCCTGTTACCCCTTTGAATGTCAGAGGTGTGTGCAATGTGTGAGGTGTGTGCAATGTGTTGCATGCCACTCTGGCAGCCAAAGGATTACACCATTATGCCACTTCTTGCTTCCACTGTGTGGGACATACATGGCAGACTGTAATCTGTGGTGTCCTGCAAGGCATGTATTATAGATGGTAAGCTCTGTGACGTCATGTATGTGACCATCTGTATGATTCTTTTTATGAGGTATTTTGACTTAGTGGAAGGTTCTGATCCCAGCCTTGTTAGATGGAGTAGAACTCTGCAGTATATACATGAAAAGCTGAAGAACATGTACACTTTTATAACCATTTTCTGAAAGATGTGCACTTGGCTCTTACAGATTTCCCCATAAAAACAGTCTGCTCAACGTATTTTGTATCATTTGAATGATGCAGTGGTGAAGTTCCACTGACTTTCACTTGTCTGAGGCTTCCTTTTTCTTTTCTGTACCCCTTAAATTCTGTGCAAAAATTCAATAAAGTTTGAATTATAAAAAAAGGGACTTTTAACCCCTTGAATGCAAAGCAATTAATTGGGGATCTCTCTGGCATTCCAGGGGGTAGATTTACTAAGATGTTTATCACATAAAGTGATGATAACTTCTCCAGTGATATCACTTCTACAGTTCCAAAGCTGAAGAAATCTTAGTGATGGCTCCATAGAATAACATAGGAACTGGAGAAGTTATATCACCGGAGGAGTCATCTCCACTTTATCTCCTCTTTATCACTGCTTAGTAGGGTGACCACACGTCCTGGAATGCCTGGGACTATCCATTATTGGGGGTCTGTGTCCCGCATCCCGGGTCACCCCCCACCGGGACAACAAAGAGTCCTGGAATTGAGCAACACGTGCCAGTCCAGCCAGCCAATGAAATGTATTTGCTATATGGTCCTCATATGAAGACCATATAGCAAATACATTTCATTGGCTGGCTGGACTGGTACGTGCGAGACAGCTGGGGTGGAGCAGGTATGCTGGCGCTGCAAGTGAGACCCGTAGCTGAGGCTCCCGCCGGCACTGACCATCTTTCTGAGGCTGACACAATGGGAATTCTTACTATGTCAGTCTCAGAAAGATGGTCAGCGCCGGCAGGAGCCTCAGCTGCGGGACTAGGGTGACCACATGTCCCAGAATTGCTGAATGTAAATGTGGTAACCTACTGCTTCGTGAATCTACCTCCAGGGGTTGCAAGCTCTATTAAAATTAATGACAATTTCTGAAATGTTAACTTTCCTTCTATGGGGTTGGTAAGGTCCAGAATTGCACCACTTCATGTTCCTGAATATGGCCAAATAAAAGCTTGCTTCTTCCTCCATCTGGGGCTAGATTCTATTGCAGGTATTAAATGTTAACACCAGTTTTAGCAAACATTTTCCCATTGAAGTCTATGGGGAAAACTGTAGATAAAAGCAGAGATAAAATTAGCACCTGCAATAGAATCTAGCCCCTGGAGAGCTAAAATAAGTATGCAGCTGACAAATTACAAAATCTACTAATGCAGGTATCTAATAAATTCACAAAAATGCAACAAAATAAAAGCAGGTATGTTTACTATTTGTTGCCTAGATTCCATTGCATTTGATAAATTATATAATTGGTTGTACCTCACAAATTCCTTTTGCAGTATATGGAGAAATTTGAGATATAACATGCAGTGGAATCTAGGCATGTATGTGTAAGTTGGTGATACAGTTATTCAGTAATCTAAAAAATATTTTCTGATATTGTACAGCTTTCTTCTCCATTTCATGCTAGATGAGCGTTCAGTGCATTGGCCTGTCTGGCTCTCAACAAGTTAAAGCTGAGGTACAATCTGTGTACCAGGCAAGTTACTTATTAAATATTAAGGAATTGTTTTCTTGCCCTGTGTACGTCCATTACACACACCCCTAGACTGCTTCTCTTCAGAAGACAGCTGTCCTCTCCCCATAGAGCTACTCTGTCATTTATTGGAGGAAAAGCACAAGCCTCTTCTTCTATTTGCTGCAACAGGCGGGCCTCTAAGGACAGAAGCTGAGTCACTGCACAAGTGGCATAATAACAACATCCCTATTGGACTGTGTCCTGCATTTATCAAGCAGTGAAAGTACTCCATAGAAAAAAGCCTTAGTGTTGTATGCACAAAACAAAAGAGGCGCAATGCTGAAGTAAATCAACTGCACCTTATGAAACAAACAAAAATTCCCAAAATTCCCACTGATTTAAAAGAGGCTTTTAACTTGAGTGCTAGAGGCATGTGCTATGTATTGCTAAGGTAATCAAAGGTGTTAACCATTGGATTTAAAGACAGCTCAGAGAAGGGAAAAAAAATAAATAAATAATAATAATAATAAAAAAAAAAAATATATATATATATACACACACACACATATATAAGGATTTTCCTGCTGAGTAAAACAATGTTACTTCTAGTGCTGTGAGATGCTTTGTTCAAAAATGGTTACAGTTCAAAAAATTTTTTTGGGCATAAAGGAATTAAAAATGCAACTCATAAATGTAGCTGTCCAGTATATTTCTATGGCCCCTAGGATTTTATCTAGCTCCTCGGAAGCAGTGCGTTCAAGACGCCTCCAGAATCTCATGGAAAAATGGAATAGACATAATTACTGCAACTTTTCTGCACTTTCTCTTGATACATTTGACTCCAGCTGAAATTTCACTTGTGTCAAGTTATTTTTTTAATGTGTGATTACTCATTACTTAACCCTTTGAGTGCCAGTGGGGTACGCAACACATTGATTTGCAATACGTTGCGTACCCCTCTCGCACTCAAAGGGTTAATTTTATATATTAGTGCATGTAAATTTACGTGAAATACATACTTCCCAAGTATCCCTCTTTAGGAGGGACAATCCCTTGTTGAGACCCAAATCGCTCCATCCTTCTTTCCCACCCTGTGTCCCTGTTTTTAGAAGATCAGTCTGTTTGTTGTGTATATAAGTGTATTACAGTGCTCTCCAGCAATAAAACCCACATTAATATTTGTTTAACCTTCAGTATATTTGTTTAGAAGTTAGTCTAAACAAATTAGTCTAAATTAATAAAATACTTTCGTCTTGCTCTAAATCATTCAACTACACAAGAAGGTGTCCATAGGTAATAAATTTACTTAAAAATAAACTAAAGGTTGTCGATAAAGCCACGCTCCCAGCAACTCCAAATAAAACAAAAGTGTCCCTCTTTGGCCATTTCATATGTTGGGAGGTAAGTAAATATACAAGTTCTCATTTCACGTATTATTTAATTAATTATACTTGGAATGGTGTAAATCAGAAAACATCTACACCATATTTCCTACTGATTTAAATAAAAGTTTTATTGTGAGAGCTCCCAGAGAAACTAAAAAAAGGTCTAGTAAAAAGTAGCATGAAGAAGAGACATTAACGTGCGGACGGCAGTTAAGGACCACGTGGCATTTTTTTTTTTCTCACATTGGATTCAGAGGTCCCCGAGCAGCTTGCAGCCACGTGGAGACCCCTGAATTCCATGACGTGCCAGGATCGGCAGTGATCTTTAAGTGCAGAAACTCCATGACTTCATGTCACGTCATGGGTCCTTAAGGGATTAAGGATTAGATAGAGAAGTTTGATGTGCCGTCACGCATGACTGATCATGTGTGCCAGCAGGCCGAGCGGGGGTCTGAGAGAGACCGTTCCAGTCTTGAAGCGGTCAATTTCACACTCCGTTTTTACTTACAGTGCTCCCGCAAGAGTGCTGTAAGTAAAAAGTAAGTGACATGCCAGGATCATCATCAGTCCTTAAGGGAAAGAACCGGTGATGGTCCTTAAGGGGTAAATGGGAATTCCCCTCCAGGACCATTGGTCCTTAAGGGGTTACAGTTACAATAACACTATAAATAATTTGGTTCATGTTTCAGGTGCTAGAATCGCATATCCTTCAAATAATTCAGCAGTAGTACTCACAGAGTTTGTAGAACTGGTGTATTAAGCACACAGATATAAAGCATACAGAGAGTATGTTAGCTTGACCCTGCTCAAGCAACCCCGGGATGTCCAGGGACTCTTGGATGCCCAAAATGTTTGGGGTATATGTAAACTACATGAATGAAGCGTGCTGAAAAAATCATACTAAATTGATTTAAAAAAATAATAAAAAATATATGTTTATATCAACAATATAAGATTTTTACAAAACATCAAAAGTTATATTAAAATGAGTTCATGAATTAACACATTTCGTGATGTCTTAACCTGGCAGGGATGGTTTACCTGATGGCTCCATGGTAATGGACTGCAAGTTCCATCATCCTCAGCCAGTCAATGGCTGGCTGAGGATGATGGCAATTGTAGTCCTTCAACATCTTAGGATACTTAGCTTGTCCACCTCTGCTTTAGAGGAGCAACCAATATCTATCATATGTTAGCCCTTCTTTGATGAAGTGATACAATGCAGTTAGAGCAGTGGTTCTCAACCAGTGTGCAGTGGCATGCTTATTAAGCCTAAGAATAACTGTATACTCCATGGGACATATGTTCAAAAGAAACGTGAAGGCAATCTGGGGCAAACCATTTGCACTATAGGGGAGAATTTAAACAAAATTAACCCCTTCAATGCTAGAGTGGTCTTCAATGCATTGCAAAGGAAATTTAGTTCTTCCCTATAGTGCAAATGGTTTGCCCCAGAACTCTTGTCTTTTGAACATATGGTCCTATGTATTTGTTCTCCTCATTACAACATGACAAATGACCTACAAGATGTTAGTGGTGCCCTGAAATCTCTAGACTACATGTTAGGGGAGCCTTATGCAAAAACAAGTTTGAGACCCATTGTATTAAAGCAAGTAAGGTTGCACCTCATCCCTTTAAAGATGGACACATATGAGGAACGCACTCTGTGGGGCTACATGGAAGCCACTATAAGCCTGTAATCATTGCAGAGAAAGCCTATCCCTAAAGTATCTACTGCCCTCTATAATGTATTACTGTGACACCATACACACAGTACATTTCTATCATCTACAATGTAAAGTATGTGGGAGGGGCCAGTATGAGAAGGTTGTAACATGCTCTCTTTACCTCACTGAAGTACAGCCTCCTCCTGAGGATCCTAAGCTGACATCACAGCTCTCCAGTTCTTTATAAGGTGTTCACCTAAGTGGACAGGTACACTGAAAGTGTTATCACCCCAAGCAGGTAACAGCAAAGCTGCAGAACCAAAACGCCTATTCCTTTCAGTGTGAAGAACTGTAAGTACTGACATTGCACTATATAAAGAAGGATGCATATTCATCCAACTTACTGGTAATCATGTATGCTATTATTGGATAAGATTATAAAAATGTGTACCATGACCTCAGCTTTTCTGATTTGTCTCACGTCCAAGGGGGTATTCTTGTAAGTAGATATGGTTTTGTAGTACCTATTCTGCAAACATATAATATGTAGAGTCAAATAGCCTGAAATTGTAATATTATTTTTGTATTTCTTCTTCACATATTTTTGTAAAAGTCAGCTCTCTGAATTTCATTTTCCAGACAGCTTTCTGTCAGGGACTGTGAAAGCAGGACTAGTGATAAAATATTGCACTGTCCTTGCGACTTTAATACAACTGATATAACTGTTACATGTAACCATCAAAAGCACTGCAGTTTATTAACCCACTGTATTCCAGAAGGGTGAGCAACACATTGTATTGCACACTCTTTTTTGAAGTGTAAATATATATAATAGATAGATTAGATTATCCTGCAACCTCTTACATGGCTGGTGGCCACTGACATCATCATATGGCCACTGTCAGACATAACATAATAGGTTAGTCAAGAACTTTCTAATTTCTTCATTAACCCATTGACCATCAGAGATAGGTGTCCAAAAAACTGCAAAGCAATGCTTTGGACAACCCCACAAGCAATAAAATGGCTAACTGTTAGCACATCGGTCAAGAATCATGATGCAGCATATGCCTGGTGCTGTGGGACTTAAACGAAGGTCAGTGACAGCACATGTTATCCATCCTTGCTCCAGATCATGTGGGAAGGGAGGGGAAAGAGCTGCAGCCTCAGCTTTTCCCAGGGGCACAGCCTCAGATTTTGCCCCAGGGTCCAATAACTTCTATTTACACCCGTGGTTGGTTTGCTCCTGAATTGTTCCAGTTTTCCATAGTACATTAGTCTAACTGAGCTTTAGGCAAAACCGTAACAAGGAGCAATTCTGAAGCAAACCAACCGCACCATGTGGAACAAACTAAAATATCCCCTGATTGAAATGTGCCCCTAGAGAACAATTAATTCCCAATATTTCCATGTATTTAAATGGGTATTTTAACCTTTTGAATGCTAGTGAATTTTATAATGCATATCAGTGCAATGCATTGGAGATCACTAGCATTCAACAGATTAAAAAAAACATTTAAATCAAAGGCAGCCACCCGTCGCACAGCTGGCGTGACCCAGGACTGCGTCTCATTTCTTTCGTACACAAGGCTCACTGGGCCCTATTCTATTGCAGGTGATAAATGTTACCTCCTGTTTTATCAAAAATGTTCTTATTGAAGTCTATGGGGAAACCTGGAGATAAAATTAGCACCTGAATAGAATCCAGCCCACTGTTGTTTATTTTCACTTTGGAGCTTATTGAACCTAACCAAGTATACTCGATTTTTTACCCACTTGTGGCTAACTTGGAAATGGCTTCAGGGTTGTATTTTTTTTTTGCCTTCCTCTGAATCAACAGGGGTGTTTTTAGCATGGGCTGGACTTGATGGACGCATGTCTTTTTTCAGCCTCGTCAACTATGTTACTGAGCAGTGTGATTAACCCTTTAAAGATGAGAGGGGTGTGCAATGCATTGCAAAGCAAGGTGTTGCTCTCCCTTCTAGTTGTTAAAGGATTAACTAAATTCCGTAGTTGAGTGCTCTAAGAAGCTTAGCTTATCTGGAAGAACAATTCATTATCTGAGAAATCCTGTTTCTTATATAGTTTCCTTAATCCCTGCTGCTGATTTGTTGTCTACAGAGCACCTAGCCATCCTTGTAGCCATGGTGGGACTGAAACCTTCTGACATTCCTCCTACTCCAGCTGTTAAGTTCATTGGTGCAGGCACTGCCGCATGCATAGCAGATCTCTTTACGTTCCCACTGGACACAGCTAAAGTCAGACTACAGGTAAGATACCAGAGTAGTGGCCACCCTGTGTGCACAGACATAGGCTCATATGTACAAAGCAAATACATTTTGATTGTAATGTATTGCACTCAAAGGGTTAATACAATGGAAAATTTGATTTGCCTTCTATGGTACAGTCGCTTAGCATCAAAATTGTTCCACTTTTCCTTTGTACATATACAGCCTTGGAGAGAGAGGGAGAATAATGCAAACCAGTTCTGAAAAAAAGGATTTGGCATATTTATAATAGTCTAGAAGTTCCCAATAATAATCATACTTATTTTATTATGGCCAGAAATTCCTAATAGCCTGTTTGATTCTTCCCTTATGTCTTTGTTGAAAAGAGAACATCTTCATTCAGTCCTACATGTCATGTCCATGGAGGAGGCAGGACCACTGGCCACAAACCCTGCCCAATGCACAAGGGAATCTTAACCCTTTAACCCCTTAATGATGAGAGAGGTGTGCAATGCATTGCACATCTCTCTGGTCTTTAAGAGATTAAGAACTGAATGGTTGTGCGACCAATTACTTCTTAATGCAGTGCACACCCCTCTTGTCCAGTATCCAACTCATTCCGTTGCAATGCATTGGATACCTGTCTGGCACGCAAAGGGTCAATAGGCTGAACTAACAAACACTAGCAACTGTCATGTCCACCTCCACGAGCATGGCATCCAGGACTGATTGAAAATGTTATATTTTGAGTAATGGCGGAAGGGGAAAAATCATAAAGGTCATTAGGATTTTCTGGCCATAGTTAAGTTGGGGTTTATTATTAGGAGTCTTTTCTTCTCCTTTAATGCAAATAAATCAGTGTAGGAGATTGTTAGGCTAAAGTATAAAATTATAGAGCGGTAATAGCTAATATAATACTTTCATTGTTTGAATCACAAGATTTTGAATTTCACAAGCTTCTTATTGAGGGGGAAATCTACAAATGTCATTGTATCTATTTTGCATTAAAATGTGAAAACATTCCAACTAAGATACTGTGCTGTTTAGCTTCTGTGACACAATACAAATTCTTAATTATGCACATTATGTAGTCATTTTCTTTGTTAGTGATTACTTCTGATTATGTGATTTAGAAATCATGATACAAAGTTAGAAACCTTTTTAACCTCAACCATATGTCAGACTGATAAAAGATACATTGCTCAAAGACAAAAACGCACAGTACAGATTGGGGAGATGCACTAAGGGGTGATAAAGTGGAGATAACATTTCCAGTGATATCACTTCTCGAGTTCCATGTTATTCTGAGGTGCCAATACACTAAGATTTCTCCAACTTTAGGGATCTTTGTGCAGAGGCTCCATAGAATAACATAGGAACTGATATCACTGGAGAAGTCATCTCCATTTTATCACCTCTTTATCACTCCTTAATGCATAAGCCCCAAAGTCCCTAAGCTTTTTCTTCCCATAAAAAGATACCCACTTGCTGTCTTGGGAGGGTACTCACATTCATTAGAGTCCATTCTGGTCCCTCAGTATAACAGCAGGCTCTGGAAAAACACCCATGGCTACTGGAAAACTGTCCACTTCCTTCTCCCTTGGTCAGCCCTTCAAATTGCTGTACAAGGCACTATACCTTAATTGAAACACAGCTGGCTTTCCTATATTTTTCAGAGATGTGGGCCACTCTGTAAGGGGTGATTAGCTTTCCCTAATCACTTATAATAATGCAGATAATAATATAATAATAACCATATAATAATATATGAATATAAATAACAAACTAAAAGGGAAATCTCAAAAGGTACCTTAGTGCATTTTGAGGCTACTGCATACACACCACTTCCTCAGGAGTAGAAAGATATATTGCTGCTTATTCCACAGACTACCTTTCACATTCCATCAAGAAAGGAGTATCATTGATACAAACCTTCTTTCTCTGCCAAGTTAGCATATACACATCACTTCACAAATATAGGGCTGGATATCATTACAAGTGATAACTGTATCAGATGCTTTATCTCCAAATCTCCCAATAAAACTTCAGTAGAACTCGGTTTGATTAAACTAGTCATAATATTTAGCTCCTAAATTGCAGCCCAGCTTTGTTGCAGAGTTAGGTAGCTCCAGTACTTAACCCTATGAGTGCCAGAGCGGTACCCAATGCATTGCAACACAATGCATTGGGTCTCTCTCTTGCACTCAAATGGTTAAATGCTGCTTATAGTACCTGGAGGGTTCTGCACTAAGGTGTGATAAAGAAGTGGTAAAGCGGAGATGACTTCATCTGTGAGATATCTTCTCCAGTTCCTATACTATTCTATGAAGCCAATGCACTAAGATCTCTGTGCATTGGTTTCATAGCATAACATAGGAACTGGAGAGTTTATTACACTGGAGATGCCATCTCTTGTATAACCTCTTTATCACTACTTAGTGCATGTCCCCCAGTGTTTTCAAGATATCTCTGTTTTGAGTATAGCTGGATCAATCAGTGGCTTAATAACTTAATAATTCCACCTGTATTCATCAGAGATGACTTGAAGTTATACAATGCTAGAAGCACATGAGGACCAACATTGACTACCCTGCCATACTGCTTTATGGTCATCTCAGTTAAGAAAAAGAACTATCGTTTTTAAACAAGTGTTTTGAAAACAATTTTTGCAATCTGAACTTACATTTATATATTCCCTACATCAGATTCAAGGTGAATCAGCAGTGACTGGGGCAGTCAATGGAATTCGGTACAAGGGGGTCTTTGGAACCATAAGCACTATAATAAAGACTGAAGGACCCAAAAGCCTGTACAATGGATTAGTGGCTGGACTCCAGAGACAGATGAGCTTTGCTTCCATACGCATCGGTCTATATGACACAGTGAAACTCTTCTACACTAATGGGAAAGAAAGTAAGTCACTGCACTTCTAACATCAAAACATACATTGAGATAATTCATCTAGTAGGCAGCCTCTCGGATCCAGCACAAGTCTCGTAATCATTAAAATCTTTCTTTTGGGTGTTTAAATCATTTATAAAATAGAATAATTAATGCTGCAGAAATTATCTGATTAAGTGTCAGAGAGGCAGGACTGGATTTACATCTCAGGAGCCTGTAGGCACAGAAATCTGAAGCGCCCCCCCCATTGGCCCTCTTCACTGGCCACCTCCACAATGCTCCTAATCTCCACACTGCCCCCATCAGCTCCATATTGCCCTCACATTGCCCCCGTCAGCTCCATACTGCCTCCATTACCTCCAATGTGCCCCCCATCAGCTCCATACTGCCCTCACATTGCCTCCAAAAACACCACATTGCCCCCATCAGCTCCATATTGCCCCATCAGCTCCAACTTGCCCCCCATAAGCTCCATATTGCCCTCACATTGCCCCATCATCTCCATACTGCCTCCATTACCTCCGTATTGCCCTCACACTGCCCCCATCATCTCCACTTTGCCCTCACACTGCCCCCCATCAGCTCCAACTTGCCCCCATCAGCTCCATATTGCCCTCACATTGCCCCATCATCTCCATACTACCTCCATATTGCCCTCACATTGCCCCCATCAGCTTCATATTGCCCTCACACTGCCCCCATCATCTCCACTTTGCCCTCACACTGCCCCCATCAGCTCCAACTTGCCCCCCCATCAGCTCCATATTACCCTCACATTGCACCCACCCCCATTTTCTACCTCCTCCCTGGTGGTCCAGCGGCATGGCAGGACAGGTCTGTGCCTCCTTCTGCACAGACCTGTATCTGCTGGAGCTCCCGAGTGGTCTTCTCTTCAGTAATACAGAGCGCTGGGAGATGATGTCATCTCCCAGCGCTCTGCATTACTAAAGAGCCGGGGAGCTCATCCACTATGGGTCTGTGCTGACGGAGGTGCAGATGGTAGACCTGACCGGGTGGGGGGGTTAGTGCCTGCACTGCCCGCGGCAAGGATAATTAAAAAATAAATACAAAAATAAATTAACAAAAAAAAAAAAATGGGTCCCAACGACAGGCGCCCCTCTGTGGGGTGCGTCTGTAGGCAGATGCAGAGAAATCTGGCCCTGCAGAGAGGTAACATTAGTCTGCAGTGCAATGCTCAACTCTCTGGCACTCAATGGGATTAAAAAGTTATCAACTCCCTTGGGTGCTGCAGATGTCTCTGCATTCAAGAGGATAAATTATTTCATACCTTGTATTAAGAGAAGTAGATTCTATGTTATATGTATAAAAATCTCTAAACTGCATTACGAGAGCAAAAACAAGTATAGCCAGTTAAAATGAAGGGGAAACCCTATTTGCTTTTCATGTGTTAAATCTGCCATGATCTCCATTTTTCTTATTGGTCTGAGTTGTTGAGCCTCACTGCATCTTCTAACAGGCTAAAACTGTGAAAAGGCCAAGGATCTTTGGGTCGAATTGAGGAAGATAGAGGAACAATTCTAGGGCATACCATTAGGAACTAAAAAATATTACAAAGAAATTCCTAAACCAATGCGTTGGGGACCTGAAGAAGTTAAAAAGCCCCATTTAACTCAATGGGAATTTTTATTTATTCCATATGATGCAGTTAATTTGTTCCAACATTACAAGTCCTTTCTTTTGAGGATATGGCTCAAAGTCTTCGTTTTAGCCTCTGTGTAATAACTATAAATATACAGTGGGTTTAGTAATGATTATAGTGTATTAGTATAGCAACACACTGCTAATCCTTACTTCTTGTCATACAGAAGCTGGAATTGGAAGCAGGATCCTGGCTGGATGCACCACAGGGGCACTGGCCGTAACTGTTGCTCAGCCCACAGATGTCGTGAAAGTCAGATTTCAAGCCCAGGTCAACCTTAGTGGAGTTAAAAAGAGATACAATGGCACTTTTGATGCATACAAAACCATTGCCAAAGAAGAAGGCATGAGGGGGCTTTGGAAAGGTAAATATCAAAATTTAGCAATGATAACTTTCTCAAATACAATTTTGGAAATATAGAGCAAATTATATTTATTAACAAAAATATTTATGTTAAATGGCAACTAATATGAAGTAAAGTTTAATGTGCTTTACTAGTCTCTTCTAATTTCTACCACTCCTAAAATACAGTAGTAGCATCATTACAAATTTAACAGCTTTAAAGTACACTCCAAGCTTCTTGTCCCAATTCCTGCAAAAGCTGAAGCTGCCAGTGGCAGCTGCATTCCTATTGGCTGTTCAGGTGGATGTGACATCATAACAGTTAATAGAAATTATCCACAGCCTCCCTAGATCACACAGCACCAGCTCTGGGAGGATAAGCCCAGGTACACTGAGTCCTGTAATTTTATATAATTCTGCTGCTACTGCCAGTAAAATATAACAATTTGAAAATATAATTTGTATTAGTTCTTATGCATTTCCCTTTAACTAATTAAATAGCTGATCTATTATAGCAAGTATTTGGTTAGGATTTCAGATAGTTCTGGACAGATTTCTAAAGAAATGAATAATGATTTCCTCCTGATTCTTTTTAAATAAACATAGGATTTACACATGCTTATTCCATTATATGTAATTTGTTTAACTCCTTAAGGACCAAGGATTTTTATTCTTCAGAACCAGCACCATTTTATTTGGAGTGCCGGTACATGTGAGTGATCACATGTACTGGCTTGTCCAGAGAAAGGCTGAAACTGACTGCTCCAGTCTTGGAGCAGTCAGTATTAGACTCCCGACATGATCACAGTTCACCTGCAGGAGCGCTTTCATAAAAAAAACTCATGACATGCCAGGACTGTCACCGGTTCTTAACCCTTTGAGTGCCAGAGGGGTACGCAACGCATTGCAAAGCACTGAAAGCCTTAGCAGACCAACAGTTTCTACGGTCCTGGCATATCCACCGTCTTAAAGGGGTTAAACCCTTTAAGAAAAAAGTTGGGATGAAATCCTTATCGAGTGCAGTAGGGGTGTGATAATGGTAACAAAACAAATGGGGGTATGCACTGAGGTGGGATAGGAAGGTGATAAGGCAGAGATGACTTCTCCAGTGATATCACTTCTCCAGTTCCTGTTATTCTATGGAGCTAATTCACTAACATTTCATAACCCTTTGAGTGCCAGAGCGGTATGGAACACATTGCTTTGCAATGCATTCTGTACCCCTCTGGCACACAAAGGGTTAAGTTTTGGAGATCTTAGTACATAGGCACTATAGAATAACATAGGAACTGGAGAAGTGATATCACTGGAGAAGTCATCTCCACTTTATCACCTCTTTATCATGCCTTAGTGAATAACCCCTGTTATCACCTCTTTATCACTCCTTAGTGCATAACCCCCAACTGGATGATGGTGTTTTAGAAAAAAGTTGAGGTTATACATTTATATATTAAAAAAAAAGCACAAACAATTACTAACCCTTTCAGCGCTAGAATGGTAACCAACTCATTGCTCTGGCACTGAAGGGGGTTAATTACTATGCAATTATTACAACTCAAACTAATTTGTGACTTATTCCTATACAGGAACATTTCCAAATGTGACAAGAAATGCAATTGTCAACTGCACTGAACTGGTGACCTATGACTTGATAAAGGAGAATCTGCTCACATACAAGCTAATGACAGGTAAGGTCCAAGAACACATGGCTGCAGCAAAGCTTCATTGTTGTACAGTGCTTCTGACAGAAATTGTCAGGACCAGGCCGATCCATTCATCCTTAAATATCTATAACCCATGAATGTTATCTAAGGTGTTCAAAGGAACATGAACGCCAAACATTGTGTGTACTTCATGCTAGAATCTGTAAACTTCTCTATTTTTTTCTGAGGCCTAAAATATCAATAGGTGTCTGAGAAGAGATATAGCTTTTTCATCTGTAAACAGCCTCCGCCAAAGTGCTAGCCATTTTGAATAGACTAGCAATATGTACAAAATGTAATACATTAACCCTTTGAGGGGTAGGCAAAGCATTGCTTTGCAATGTGTTATGTTCCCCTGTGGCACTCAAAGGGTTAACCACTGCTGTTCTTCTCTCTCATTGAACACAGCACAAAAAGTTACCCATATTATGTTTACACAAAGCATTTTACACATGTATGTGTATGTGTATTTTAGGAATCCAACAAAAATAAATATTGTATTACAGATGCTAAATGTAAGTACATTGTATTTAAATGTATAACAACCAATTTAATCAAGGTGTTCGCTTTCATTTAACGCTTTGAGTGCCAGGGGGGCATCCAACGCATTGCATTGGGTTCCTCTCTAGAACTCAAAGGGGTTTTTTTTCTGCTCTGTATTGATAATATTTATTAAGTAAGAAAAAGTAGCTTTTCAGTCAAAATGTTTTGTGAAAACACAATGTGAGTTGAATAACCCTTTGGGTGGCAGATGGGTGTGCAATGAGGCACTCTACCCTCTGACACTCACATGTTTAAGGGATCTAATAAAATTCAGGCGGAAACCACTTTTTAGAGGAATACTAGCTCAAAAGAACATTAAAGGGGATGTATCACCTTAAAAAAAATGTTTGACCATAGGTTTTGTTACTAAAGTATTATTAGGGAAGCTGTTTGATTTTTTTTTTTTTGTAACGTAACTACTTTTGAAGATATTCTATTTTTAAGTCAGATAGAGCTGTGCCGAAGAATCAGTGTACTGCATTATGCTGACTGGCACAGCTCTATCTGACTGCATAATTCTCCTCCCACCTCCCTCCCATCTGTCCCAGGGAGCGCATTCACGCTTCCCTTCAGTGTGCTGTGAACAGCTTCTATCCTTATAGCAAGCTCCAGTTAGCATTATACTGAGGTTGTAACCTCAGTATAATGTGAACTGGAGCTTGATATAATGATAGAAGCCGTTCACAGCACACCGAAAGGAAGCGTGAATGCACTCCCTGGGGCAGCTGGGAGGAGAAGGCAAGCTGTGCTGTGCACATTATGTGGAAGTGCACAGCACAGAACATTAAATATCTTAAAATAGATACATTACAAAAAAAAAAAAAATAGCTTCCCTAATAATACTGTAATAACAAAACCTATGGTCAAAAAAATGTTTTAAGCTGATAGATCCACTTTAAGTTTAAAAAAAAAAAAAAAAATTGGAGGGTGAAATGCTAGAGGATATATTAGGAAAAAACTGTATGGAAAGGGAGATAGAGGCATGCTATAGCCTTCCAGCAGAAGTGGAATGGACTGCAACAGCAAAATTAATTTAAAGTGGATGTGTCACCTATGGACAACATCCCATAAATAGTTAGGTGGCATAGACAATACTATGAAAACTTTATTTTTTATTTAAAGATTTGATTTTGCTTAAATTTAACTTACAAAAGTCTGGGCTGCAGCCACTTCCGTATAGACTGCAGCCCGAAGCTCTGCCTCTGCTCTCCTCTTTCCTCCAATGACAGAGGTTTCTGTCTGTAAGCAGGAGCGGTCTCATTGGTTAGATAGCGATCTCTGCCAGTGAGACCGCTCCAGCTTACAGACAGAAGCCTCTGTCATTGGAGGAGGTAGGAGAGCAGAGGCAGAGCTCTGTAACCGCAGAGAACCGCAGTCAACAAGGAAGTGGCTGCAGCACAAATTTTGTAAGTTAAATTTAAAGGGATAGTAATACTTCATTTTAACTTTATTTTATTTTGTAGGCATTAAAAAAACATAAAGAATGATATAAGTCTTATCTCTGAAACCTTTATGGTTTAAGAGATATTCACAAACAAAGTATCCCCCCCCTGTTCAATCAGATCAGAAGGGAGATGCCCAGGTAGCCTGCAGAGAGGGACAATCTTCAATTAAGATAATGGAAAAAGCTGAAAAACTTGTCAAGGGGGGAAGGGCCTTCATTGTTTTCATACAAAGAAAGTTGTCCCCTTCTGTTATCTGTACTGTCATACAACCAGACTCACATCTGAGAAGAGATGGCTTACACTAGGTAAAAGGGGCGGGGAGGGGAACTTTGCTTGTGAATATCTCATAAACCATAAAGGTTTGAGAGATAAGACTTATATCATTCTTCATGTTTTTTTAATGCCTACAAAATAAAATAAAGTTAAAACGAAGTGTTACTATCCCTTTAAGTGAAATCAAAACTTTAAATAAAAAATAAATAATGTAATCGTATTGGCTATGTCACCTAACTGTTTATGGGATGTTGTCCATAGGTGACACATCCACTTTAAGAACTCAGGTGTCAATAAGCCTGGGCTTTTTTTTTAAACAATCAATGCCTTGGATTCCTCTTTGGTATGCAAATGGTTAAATAGTGAAATGAACAGATTAGATGGTTCAGTTGGTTCTTATCAATGAGACAAAAGTGGTGCAATTCTGTGCAAACCATATGCACCAAAGGAATACAAATCCCCAATGAGTTAAAAGAGGCTTTTTCATCCCTTCAGTGCTAAATAGTTCCTAGCGCATAACTATGGGGGTTAAAATCCCCATTTAAATAAATAGATATTTAAGGCATTTTTCTTTGTCCCCTATGGTACAGTTGGTTGAACCCAGAATTGCTCCACTTAAGTCTTTATACATATAGTCTATTTGTTTCTATATGTCAAAGGTTCCCTACTTTGTGCTTAGGGGTGCTTAACAGGCCATGTGTTTAGAATTTCTCTGCTTGTTCACATGTGAATTAGTAAATGACTGTACATCTGTTAGCTCACCTGTAGTCAAGCAGGGAAGTCCTTTCCTAATTACAGTGGGTCCCTGAGGATATGATTGGGAATTGCAGATATATTTCATGGCTATAGCCCAAACCAACAATAAGTTGGACCACAATGTGTTATGTGCCACTCTCATTCACTGTTTGCTTGCCTTTGTGTTTTACAGATAACCTCCCATGCCATTTTGTGTCTGCTTTTGGGGCTGGTTTCTGTACTACAGTAATAGCCTCTCCAGTAGATGTTGTAAAGACAAGATACATGAACTCCCCTCCAGGACAGTACAAGTCAGCTGTCAACTGTGCATGGACCATGCTTACCAAGGAAGGACCAACAGCCTTTTATAAAGGGTAATTACATATGTGTGTACAATTAGGGTTAGGCTAACATGAACTAAACAAAGCATGGTCAAATACATATTTATCTGACAGTCCCTTAATGTTAATCCTTTAAGTGTTATGTTTCTAAAAAGGTATGTGCCCTTCTTATAGAAGTCATTTAGTTCTATAGACTTTTTTTCCATTGGGAATGGGTTTTGAAAATGCTTTCACAGTTCTAAAGGAGCATGGGTGAGGCTTTTCTTTGAATACAGGCAACTGCAGATACAAAGGACAGAAAAAAAGTGTATAGATAAAACTGACTATTATATGAAGAAATCCTACCAAGATAAATCTTATTCAATTATTCAAGTCACTTATTCTTACAGTGGTGAGGAAAGGTTCGTGAACCCCATAGGTAATAACAGTAATTAGTTGTGCCGTGAAATTCTTCCTGAATCAAAACCAGTCCTTGTCTAAATAGCCAATAGGATTGATACTAACCAAGTCCATGGGGGTTATGCACCAAGACATGATAAAGCAGTAACAAAGCAGAGATGACTTCTCCAGTGATATTCCTTCTCCAGTTCCTGTGTTATTCTATAGACCATATGCACTAACATCTCCAGAGTTAGAGAAATCTTAGTGAATAGGCTCCATAGAATAACATAGAACTTGGAGAAGTGATATCATTAGAGAAGTCATCTCCACTTAAGCGCCTCTTTATCATGCCTTATTGCATCTCCCCCATGTTTTTTGTAACAAAATTACGTATAAATTAAGCAAACAATTAGTACTTAAGAGGCAGGGTATGTGCAAAGTAAGTGATTCCTGGTTCCCTCATCCAAATTAGTGACAATAATTAGAGTCAGTAGAGAGTTGGATGCACTCACTCTAAATAAATATAGGGCCCCAAGATAGATAGTAGTACATGGAAAAAGAGGGGGCAGGACTAGTGGGACTTTTTAAGATATGTTTTATTCAGCAAATCAGCAAACAATCAGTCAACGTTTCGGTCCTGGATAAATATATACACATGCTGCTTTAATGCTTCTGTTCCTTGAAGGGTTAACTTGAGAGGATTTTTTTTTTAAATGATGCAGTGTAACACTGAATACCTAGGTGAATATTAATAAAAGTATCTTGCCAGTTATCAGAAAACCATTTGCAACACAAATAATATAAATGGAATAATATTGTACTGTAGTCAAACCTCTTCATGGCATTAATTGAACAACTGATTTTTTTTTCATTGCAGTTTTGTTCCTTCTTTTCTACGTCTTGGATCTTGGAATGTAGTAATGTTCGTGTCCTATGAACAACTGAAAAGGGCCATGATGATGTCAAGACAGAAAATAGAGTATGCAGTGTGAACCTAAAAGTCATACACACTGAACTAGTCAGGGAGAGCCTGGATTCCCAGAACAATTTCCTTCCCTCACATGGATTGGCTACGCAGAGGTCGAATGTGTCTGCAAGGCCATTCTCTAAAATGCTCGTAGCTGTTCTTAATTGCATGGAGCAATGAACATGAACTCTAAGAGTCTGGATCCTGGACAGTTGTAAAGGGGCATACTTGAAGATAAGAACTTCATTTACCCGCCCCTCTTCAGCAAAATGACAGCAAGGTGTCAGGTGTTCAGTACTCTGCTGTAGTGTAGTGTATGTAGAAAGAATCTTAAAGGCTACGGCAGGGATGGGCAATCTTTGGCACGCGAGCCTTTGGGGACAACAAATCACATTATTCCCAATCAGCTGTTGACTGGTTGGAGATGATGGAAGTTGCAATCTCTAAAAGATGGATAGCCAAAGGCTGCCTAGTGCTTGGCTACAGAGGAAGGGTAAGTTTGGTGAAGAAATTCTAAGGGCAGAAAAGTGGAGAAATTCTGGTGTAAACACTTGCACCATTGGGAACAAATACAAACTATATCTGATTTAAATGTGAATTTTAGCTCTTTGATTTCTTGATAGGTGCCAAATACTTTGCTTTGCAAAGCTTGGAAACATCCACTGAATTCAAAGGGTTAGAAGAATGGATTTGTATTTGTTCATCTGGGTGCAGTTGGTGCGTCCCAGAATCCTCCTGTTTTCTTTATGCATAGACCTATACATATATATAATATACAAACCTGCCACTTTTTGTTTATGTTTAATTACTGATGGAGCTAATTAACTTAGTAAATGTGCACTTTATAGCTGGTAATATGGACTGAGAACCCTACACTAGTAACCATTTTCACTGCTAATGGGGCTTGCAGTATATTATATTGCACAGGTTAAAAGAAGCCTGAAATGTATATTTTTGTGAACAAAATTCAGAATGCTGAATCCTTATGCTAACTACAAAATATTTATTTTTTTCTAATAAAACTTAAACCAAAGTGAAGGTTTTAGCCATTATTTCTTTTCTCTCTCTAATATATATACTAGTGTAAAAGCTTGTGTACACGGGCCAAGGTCCAGGTAATGTTAACCCTTTGAGTGCCAGAGGGGTCCACAACGCATTGCTTTGCAATAAGTTGCGTACCCCTCTGGCACTCAAAGGGTTAAGAGGCCGCTACCTCACTGCTCCACGGAATGTAGTCTAGCGTCGTCTCACTCACGCGATGCAATCATGCACAGTAGAGACTGCCCAAATACGGGCAGTCTCTACTGCACATGACTGCATCGTGACAAACATCCTAGCGAATTATTATATAGGAAGGATATATGTATTACTAGCAGCATTGGATGGCGTTGTCCATCTGTTTGTTTTTTGGTTAAGGTTGTATTTAGTTATGTTACACCCTGCCAGTTACCTCTCTTACCACACTGACACCACACCACACAATCATAACTCACACCCTACCAGTCATACATCTACCACACTTGCCCCCTTCCACTCACCCCCCCACTGTCATAACTGACACCCTGCCAGTCACCTCTCTTCCACACTCACACTACTCCACAATGTCACAGCTCACAGCCTTGCAGTCACCCCTCTCTTACACTTGCCCCCTGCCACTCAAACCACCCCCACCATACCAGTCACCTCTCTCCCACAGCACACAGTCAGATGTGTCCCATACTTGCCCCCTGCCACTCACACCTCTCACATACTTGCCCCGTACCACTCACACCACCCCTACTGTCACAATTGAGCTCCTTGCAGTGGCCCCTTTCCTTTACTGTCACAGTTCTACCACAGTCACGCCATGCAACTCACAGTTTCTCACTACCACCCCCTATCAGGCATCCAGGCCACTTTGACATGTCTCCTATTATAAGTAACCCTGCCAGTCACAATTTCCCCAACATCAGTGTGAACCCCAGTCACGGGGTATATCTTGATGTGTGCTAATGCAGAACTCCGTGAATATATGGATCGTGTCTGCCATGTACCCGCCTCCCATGAACTCCCATAGCAATGACAGACCTACATACTGTCCTCATTGGGCTGGATGGACTTTGTAACAACATGGTTTATTTAAAGTGGAACTGTGAACTCCATTAAAGAGCTCCTTGTATGAATGTGCCATGTTAATACATGTAATTTTCTTAACACACACATTCTGTTCTTCTCCCGTATCTCCTCTTGTGTGTTAACCTTTTGAGTGCCAGAGGGGTATCCAATGCATTGGATAAATTGCTGGCACTCAACGGCTTAATTCTCAGTCTGCTACTTCTTAGGTTCCCTGGCAATCAAAGAGGGAGCGCAATCTTGCGTGCCTTATTGGAGAACAGTGACAATTAACCCTATGAGCGCCAGAAATTTATCCAATGCATTGCATACACATCTGGCACTCAAAGTGTTAAGACACAAGAGCAGCTACCAGAGAGGAAGAGGAGCACCAAGTGAACATTTATATGGGACACTGACACATCCTATAATATAAAAGGCCAGAATGTTTGTCCGATGCAGTCATGCGCAGTAGAGACTGCCCAAATGCACAGAATGCTGGGAGTTCTGTGCTGGGAGTATTCTGTGCGTTCAGACAGTCTCTACTGTGCATGACTGCATCGCGTGTGCCGCCAGCGTGGCAGCTGCAGTACGTAGTACAGGACCGGCCTCTTTACATCACCGGACCTTGGCCCATGTACACAGGCTTTTACACTAGTCAGTATATATGTTGGAGTGAGTGAGAGAGAGTGTGTATATGTGTGTGTGTGTGTGTATGTATTTTATGTATATATATATATATATATATATATATATACACGCGATAAGTAGTTTGAATGAAGCGTTCAGACAGGCAACTAACCGTTTCCTTGGCGATCCATTTAGCTCTTAAGGAGGCAGCGTGGAGATCCCTTCAGGCGGTGGCATGCTTACCTTTGTGGGCGCTTCCTCCACTGCTGCTCTCCTCCGCAACATGAGCAAATTGCACAGAATCATACATGAAGAAGGGGCAATGGAGGGACTCGACTGTAAACCTAAAGGTGGGGCACTTTAACCCTTTAAGCGCCAGAGGTGTAGGCAACGCATGGCTTTGCAATGCATTGCGTATCTTTCTAGCACTGAGAGGGGCATTAAACACACACACATAACTGGTACCCCAGCTGTAGCAAGAGCATTCTCTTCTAAAGCAAGCAAGTGTTGTCAGCTAATGTACACAGGCCCTGAGGCCGATTTTAATCAGAGGGTGACTGGTGGCGTTATTTCAAACCCACCAAGAGACACGGTTTGCTGTACAGACTGCATTAAAGAGGCTAAGGCGATTTTGTTAGTTCATGCCTCCACCACATGCAGCTCGTCCTTAGCGGACGCCCCCACACGGACCATTCTCAGGGACAACTGGTGCTTTAAGATAGCAGTAGAAATATGTAAAGTACACTGGCTAGAACTCCCAGCATCCATAGCCGTTGGTTGGCTGGGGATGACGGGAGCTGTAGTCCACAACAGCTATCTGGACTCAGATTATCCAGCACTAATGCTAAAGACTTGAACTAATGCTAAGGACTCTAATTTAAAACTCCCTCTCCCAGAGTAGAAGAGATGTGTTGAATCATGCCTTTGGGTGCACAGCATCCATCACCGCACCTCTTGTAGGCCAGAGGGTGAGCAGGGTACTAAGGGACAGAGAGAGAAACAAACTGATATTTTTAATGCAAACTAAATTCTTACCTTTGACTCTACTGATGCACCTAAAGGCATGATTCAATTCATTGCTTCTCCACCGGGAGACAGACTTTTAACTGAAGTGTGGCATCCTTCGCATCAGTGCTGGGTAATCCGAGACCTCAAAGCCCGCCGCTTTTTTAAATGGGGGTTTCACCATTTGAATGGCAGATGGTTCAAAAGACTGACAGTGACACAAAATGGAAAAAAAAACACAAGGAGTAAGAGTGACAGGCACCCACAGAGCAACAGAGACACACAGATACTGTAGAGACAAATTCAAAATAACACACCCACGGAACCGGTAACAAAACTCCTACAGTTTATTCTCACCCACAATTACTTCAAGTTTGGATAGGACCTCTACCTTCAGAAAATGGGGACTGCAATTGGTACCTGAATGGCACGACAATATGCCAACCTGTTTATGGCAAAATTGGAAGCGGACTTCCTGCCCACCTGCCAGATAAAACCCCTGTTCTATCCCCGCTACACAGATGATATTCTTATCATCTGGACCGCTAGTGAAGAGCAACTTCTCAAATTCCATGAGAATTACAATACATTCCACCCCAATATCAACCTAACACTCAGTCACTCACGCACAAACATTAACTTCCTTGACAACTATCAGTATTCAGAACAACTCCATCCACACATCCCTATACCGCAAACCAACAGACAGACCAACCTACCTAAAAAACAATAGCTTCCACCCAAAACACACAAAGAACTCCATCATATACAGCCAGGCCATCAGATACCACCGCATCTGTTCTGACATGATGGACCGTGACAAGCACCTCCAGAAACTCAGAAGAGACTTTATAAAACACGGTTACAGCGCAACTCTTATTGACAGTCAGATACAGAAGGCTACCCAAATACAAAAAAAAATAAATCTGTTGCGCTACAAAGAACATAAGGGAAACCAGGTGCCACTGGTGGTCACTTACCACCCCCAGGTTGAAGTGCTACGAAAAATATCAAGAGAACTTCAAACAAAACTAACATGCGGATGAAAGACTTAAGAACATATTCTCACAGCCTCCCTTACTCTCCTTCAGACAGCCTCCCAATTTGAAACAACTGATGGTAAGGAGTGCCCTGAATAAAAATACAAAAAATGTCTCCCTGCCTACAAAAGAGATGTGAAACCTGTGCACACATTTACACCACGGACAAGATACCAATTCCAAACACCCAGTTACACCATAAGATCAGTGGTACCTTCACCTGTAAATCATCCAATGTAATATACCTTATCATGTGTGCAAAATGCCCAACAGCTCTGTATGTGGGAGAAACTGGACAAGAACTACATAAGAGGTTTAATTCCCACAGATCCAGTGTTAATAATAAAAAGACAGAGACACCAGTGGGAGAACATATTTGTCAAAATGGGCGCAGTGCCAGGGATATTAAGTTAACTGTGTTGATGGGACGGTTCTGCATTCAGAGGGACAGATAGGTATGGGAGGTAAAATTAATGTTAAAATTTAATGCAGTTTGTAGTGGTTTAAATAGAGAGAAAGAGTTTTTGTCACATTACAATTTAGTGGATTGACCTTTCCAACAGACCCAAGAGCATTGTAAATACCTCTAAAGCCTCAGAGGAAGAGTGCAATTTACCACTGACTGATCAAAGATATCTGGATCTGGATTGAATTCTCTTATCTGATCTCCATGCCAAACAATGTGATGTGTACTTTTATTTAAGAGAGATGTTTTCATATTTATCTGTATAACATGCCTGAGGAAGAGACCTAAGGTCTTGAAAGCTTGCATTTAAATCTGCTTAGTTAGCCAATAAAAGGGATCAAAATCTATATTTGCCTCCTAAATTCAAATAGGTAAAGAGAAGTAGAGACTCAGAAACAGAGCAAGAATGCACAAGAGAGAGAGTAAGAATGATTGAGACAACAGCAAAAGCTTGAAAGAGTAAAAGTTAGTAAGACACAAAGAGAAGTAGAGTGAAACAGAGAATGAGGGATTGAGACTGCAAGACGTCACTAACGAGTGCAGGGAGGGAGGGACTGAAAATAATGAAGTTGATACTGTGTCATGTATGTAAACAAGTTCATGGCATCTTAGAGCTATTTCTGCAAAGTTTTAAAGGAATTAAACCGCTTTGCAAAGATTTGGGCAGGAAACTGAACATGAACAGAGGTGACACAGTGGCTCAGGTGAACCCCAGCTGTATAAAGCAGCGTGATCCGCATATCCAGTGAAGACAGGCAGGTGGGTAATAGATTGTGGCAGCTCCTCTTCTTCTATGGTAGATCCTTTTGTGTGCTTACCCTTTGACTGCCAGCCGGCTATACACTGCATTGGATACATTTGCGGCACTCAAAGGGTTAATTGTGATTGTACTCCAATGGTGCATGCTGGACTCCACTCCTTCTTAAGTTCCCATGTAGCCAGGGAACTTAAGAGTGGACAGAGTGAAGCGTGTTGAGTACAATCACAATTAACCGCTTGAGTGCCACAAATGTATCCAATGCAGTGGATAGCCGTCTGACACTCAAAGAGTTAACAGGATCTACCACTGAGGACTAGGCGCTGCATTTCAGCACTGCTACCAATGTTTTGTGCATGTTTGGGCCAACTTGTTGCAGGGAAAAGCTCAGTGGTGATTCAGACATCCATAGATGAGACAGACATTTTTTTTTTTGTGTTTCCACAAGTGTGGAGGACATATGCTAATCTCCTCTTTGCTGAGCCCCAGGGTGTGTATTTTGGGCTCAGGCGGTGTGGAGGAGACCCACATATGTCCTCTTATGTGCAAGCCCGGCGTGTGTGTATTATAATTTAGTGTAATGCTGGACTCAGGCAGTGTTGAGGAGATATGCAGATCTCCTCCTTGCTGCTTCCATGGGGTGCGTGTGGCATGGATGTAGAATGTGTGGTCACATGAACACTTTTTTTTTTTTTTTTTGTGCGTGTGTAAAACAAAAAAAAAAGCTGGCAGTGGCACTCACAGCAAAATACCAAATAGGTATGCATACACATATAATAACAATGGTGCAAGTCCCATATGATATAAACAAAAGTGATGTCGAAACGGTTTTGGAATAAGGAGTAAAACAATTAATAGAACTCGGTCTGGCTTAGGATGATTGGAATGACTGAAGTGGGTAACCCATTGGCCTTTTGCTGCCGTTGGACTACCACCCGGGCAGCCAACATGAGACTACAATCAGTTGAAGGGGATCAATGTATCATTGTATTTTATCTCAGATTCCCATTGGAGCCTATAGGGAAAGTTGGTAATAAAACCAGATACCCAGTGCACTGATCAACTACAGCTCAAAAGGCAGTAGCAACAGATCCAGTCTGGGCGTCAGGCAAATCGAATACTGAATGGACCAACTACCTAGGTCTGCAAACCATGCCCTTCTGGGCTAGAATGGAGGGATTAGGATAACCATCACCTTGTCCATCCTGATCTTCCAGATCACAATAGGGAAACACATAGGATAAGTGAAAACTCCATGAAATGCACACGGCATCTATTGCAAAGTCCAGAGCGTCATTAGTTCGAGCACAGAACATCAGAACCTTCCTGTTCTCCCTGGATGCCATGAGGTCTATCTCAGGGAGCCCCCAGGTAGAAAGCTTCTGGATGGAGCTCCCAGTTTCCTGGATCTACGTCTTGATGACTGAGTCTTCCAGAGCATATTACACTCCTGGAAGGTATACGGCTGGGATGGCTGGAACGTGCGCTTCTACCCAAGTGAGATCCTTTAACTTTCTCCATGCTATCTCGCTGCGGGTTCCCGTTTGGCGGTTGATGTATGCTACCAACGTGGAGTAGACCAACTGAACACTCATAGGACTCCCAGTGAGTACCTGGGACCAATGGAAGAGAGCCAAATGAACAGCTCTGAGCTCCAGAATGTCGATGCATGTGGTCCCCAGGGTACACTCTGGACTCACAAAAGGTATTCTGTGATAGAACTGGCAGATGAGGCAACCACTGATGATCCTCCCTGGCCTCCCGCGACAGGGTCATCTAATGGAAAAGATACTCCAGATTCCTGGACCAGGTCCAGAAAATATCCCTTTGCAGCTCCTTCATGTGGGACTCTGCGTAGTAGGAGTCTGCTACCAGAGCAGAAACCAACCGACGTAGGACTCTCATGTAGTCCCTGATCATGGCCAACTGCCACTCCAGCAATTAAGACACATCCTGGACCAGAATCTGAATCTTCCCCTTCATGACAAAGACCTTCCACTGAAGGGTGTTGAATCTGATGCCCAGAAACACCAAAACCTGGGATGGGAGAAGAATTATTGAGATTGAGAACCTTGCCATGATGCATCAGAATGACAGCACACGCTTGGATGTGGTGACGTAAGAGGTCTTCTGAAGGAACCTTGAGCAAGTGATCATCCAGATATGGTGTCAGAGAACTGACTTGGGCATGGATGCAAACAGCCAAGGCTGCTATGATCTTTGTGAAGATTCTGGGTGCTGACGCCAAGCCGAACGACAGAGCTCTGAACTGGTAGTAATTGATACCAAAAGAAAGCTGCAGGTAGCATTGGTAATCCATGTGAATCAGGACATATTGGTATGCTTCCTGGAGATCTGCGGGAGTACCTAGCCTCCATGGATCTCCACAAAGATTCCATTTTGAAGCTTGTAGCAACCATGTATCTGTTGCCACATTTGAGGTCCAAGATAGGACAGCAGCCACTCTCCTTTTTTGTGAGCCACAAAAAAAACGTTGTAACAGAAACCTGCAAAGTACTCTTGGGATGGGATTGGAAACCCGTTTTTTTTTTTTTTTTGCTTTTCAACAGAGTGCAAACATCTTCATAAAAGAGCTTCATCTTTTCTTAGTTCCAAGGAACAAAGAAAGAGAAGCGATATGGAGGAAGGGTTCTAAAATCTATGCTGCAGCCTTCTGTTACCACCCACAAAAACCCACTGGTCTGTTATGGAGGATTCTCAGGTATCTCAGAAACGGCAAAGATAGCCCCCTACAGGTAATGACGTACCTGGATTTCCCTGAGTCGTGAGGAGGTTAGTCTGTCAGAATCAGACTTTTGCAGCTGATCGCTAGGGCTGCCAGGTTTGTCTGGGCTTTAAGGAGGGGTACTGTTTGTAAATCTGAGGGGTTTGCACCCTCTGCACCTTGGAGTGGCAGAGGAAACATAATCAATGTGTTTTGCTTGCAAGAAAGGACAGCTTGGTGGATATTTGGGGGCAACAGGGAGCTTTTTCCACAAGTAGTGTCACTAATGATCTCTTTCAGGCAGGCTCAAATAGGGCATTGCTCTAAAAAAGACAAGGACATCAGTGACTTCTTGGAAGATTGTTCCATAGACCAAGTCTTGTGCCACAGGGAGCAGCAGGCGTAAACAGAAAATGCTGAGGATTTTCCTGAACATCAAACAGAGCCTCAGTAATGTAAGCATTTGCTTCCATTACCTTGGCTACAAAGACCAGCATGTCCTTGTCCCCAGGGACATCCACACTCATAACTTCTGAGAGTTGCTGTCCCCAAACAGCAATGAACCTACTTAACACAGGCAAAAACAGGCCTCAGCACTTC
The DNA here is from genome assembly GCA_037306005.1 of Rhinophrynus dorsalis. Lineage (NCBI taxonomy): Eukaryota > Metazoa > Chordata > Amphibia > Anura > Rhinophrynidae > Rhinophrynus > Rhinophrynus dorsalis. Next base: position 166,457,745 of record CM074718.1, read on the forward strand.
CTCGGTGGATGCAAAATTGGCCTTGAGTAAGGAATCAAGCCTCTTATTGGCATGATCCTTGAGCTCCACAGCATCCTCCAGTGAAGGGCAGTGTTCTTCACCAAGCTCAAGATTGGGGGGAGAGCAACGTCTGAGGCAGACGCCCACTGCACCAGTGTATAGCTTAGAGAAGCATTTATTAATGAAAAGTCTCTTATCAGAAGTTTTCCACAAATCCAAAGGGATTTGATGAGGTGTGTTGTTGTGGACAAAAACAGGGGAATAATTCCTACACCTCTAGAAATGCTTGAAGGGTCTCCAACACCTCCTTGAAGAGTCTCTTAAGAGTGGGGACCAGATCAGCCTCATAGGAATCTCCATAAGAGAAGGAAGTGTCCATGTCATCATCATCATCCTCTGACTCCAGTTATTCATTACAGGATACCCCCAAAGAACCGGAGTGTGCCCTTCAACACAAGCTCAACCTGTTTAAAGGTGGGTAAGGTTACATGAATGTAGAACTCCCTGAACTGAGGAAGGGATTTGTGCCACTGGGGATAGAGTTTTCATCCATGCAGTGCTGGAGGGGTACAGAGGGAAACAGGACATTATGGGAACTAAAGACTTCTTCCTTGCTTATTGCCTAGCAACTCTGGCTGCAGGCCGTGGGGTACTCTGTGGATACTCAGAAAGTAGACCGGGTAATAGAGCATGAAGAGAAAAGATGATTGAGACCTCTCTATCTGTTGTAGCCAAAACGGTTGCAGAGGTATGTCCAAAAAAAGTTTCTCCCATAAAAGTAAAAAAAAGCAAAGATGGCAACAGGAAGGCTTAAAGGAGCTGCTATCCAAATATAGATCTAACTTTAAAATAAAGGAAAAGGCAAGGAATGGGTAAACTACCAGCAAGGTCAGCAGCCATCTTACTTCCAGAACCCAATGAAGAGAAAAGACAGCCATAAATTAGTGCTTAAATATAACAGACAAAGTGTGAAGGATAGCCCAGTATGGGACATATAGTGGACCAAAACACTCAAAGGCTTGCTCACAGATCTTCTGTCTTCATGCTCCCATCATAAAGTAAGGGTAGAATGTCAGAGTGACTCCACCATGAGGAACATATTTGTCATAAAGTCAACCTCCACAGGGCAAAAAAAAAGGTCTACAAAGCACCTGTGAACTGGGCAATCCAACTCCATGGAAGTCCAGTGATAGGAGCCCAACTAATAGGGGGCTATACAGCCCCATATGTAAAGACAAAATAAGAGAAAGGAGGTGGGGGACACTGCACCTCCAACTGCTTTGCAGGACACATAATTCTGGGAAGTAGGTGAGTGTTTGCGATGGAGGAAGAGGAGCAAGTTTCCACTCCAAAGACCCTGTCTTTTGTGATGTGCCCTGCCCTCCAGAAGAAGGGACTCAACCCCATGGTACCTGTGTTCCATACTTTATCAATTAGCAGCTCTTACCTTCGTGAATAACCAATCCTCTCAACGTGGAAATCTGTGAATCAGTGTAACACCATGCAACCAACCGGATCAATAGTGGGCACAGTATTATCCGAGCGATATGGGGGTTTCTCCAACCATTCCCTGAGTCCAGTAATGCAAACAGAATGAATCGCTGACACAGGTGATCTGTGCTTCAGTAAAAACACTGTATCTTTTATTGGGTGAACACCTAAAAATATACTGACAACATTGCGGAGTTATGGAACATTGATAGAGAGACTAAGGGAGGACAGTTACAACATACCAGCTAGATGTATAGACCTCAGTCCTCACCGATCAACGCGTTTCACGCAATCTGCGCTTACTCATGACCTCAAGGTCATGAAGCACGGATTATCTGTGTCAGCGATTCATTCTGTTTGCATACCTGTGTTCCATACTGTTGACGAGAAAAGGCATTTAACGTGGCCAAAGCATCACATTGGCTCAATCTCTGGAGCTTTCATCATTGAACATACTCCTTTCATGTAATTACCACAATGTAGGAGTGCAAGACATGTGTGAAAATGCCCTTATTATTGACAAGGCTCATCATACCATTGTGTAATAGAACAATTGTGGAAGGTCTCTTGTCTGAAAGTGGAGCCAAGAAGTTTCATGCTGTAGCAAAGAAATCCTACTTCTAACTCTACTACTTGCCTTCACAATTCTGCACTGAAGACTCAGATAGACAAGGCTAAACAAATGAAAAGAAGCTGAGACATTATCACTTCTGTTTACCACGTCTCTTGTGTGTGCACCTTGGTACACCCCCATAGTCTATTTCAAGCTACTGCACCCATGCTTCAGTGCATGCAAAACAAGTCTCTCTGACTAGCATTCTATGTGCTTTGTGATGCCTGCCTGAATCCTGGATATGAACCTGGTTAATGTCCATAATATCACCCAGGCCTGAAAACTGCCAACAACTCTTGTCTTAAGTGTCTACCACTCAAGTATATACCCCTGCCTGTTACCCTTACATTGGTTAATGACCACTGCCTGTCTACTAGCACTATTCAGTTTTTGTTCCATCTGTTTGGCTGCCTAAGATCTCCCAGTCTTGTCGCGAGGTAAATGCATCCCCTACCATGTTCTAATATGCAACTCCTGTTTGACCAACCTTCTCAAGTAGCTTCTTACCTGTACCTGTGGGCCTAATTCCTGCTCAGAGAATGTGTTGCTACCTCATCACAACTTAGCAACTATATTCACTTTTGCCAGTGCAGGGAATAGTTTCCAGGCTGGTTTCTATTGTGCCTCCTTTACCATATGGATCTGCCCCTACCCCGTTCCATTTAATTATCAAGTCAGCATGAGTATGAGGCATGGTACTGGAAGTTATATCCCCCATGTACAGTAGAATATTAGGAGTGAGAAGGCACACTTATTATACAAGGGATGGAGGGTGAGTGAAGGAGGAAGTTGTTAAGGACCAACACAAGTGATAAAGGGGGGGGAAGTAGGGGGCAAAAAGATTTTGTGAAAAGGGAATAAGACTTGAACTGGGTAGTGATTAACACTGCAGGAAATGGTTTTCATAAACACATGTGGGATTTCTCTACATGCATTAGTAAAAACATTCCCTGGTTGTAACAGAGGCTTAGATGTAATGTACGAAAGTTTTACTTCACCAAGGTGGTACATAAGCAGAATAGCCTACGAGCAGAAGTTGTAGAATATAGTGATGAATTTAAGCATGCATGGTATAGGCATAATACTATCCTGAACATATGACAAGACCAAGTAAGGTTTGAGTTTTTACAGTAGGAAAACTTGGCAGGCTAGATGGACTGAATGGTTCTTATCTACTGTCAAATTCTCTCTCTCTTTAGAACAGTGCTTTCCAAACCGTGTGTCATGACATGTTAGTGTGTCGGCTGCAGTGTGTAGGTGTTTCACAGGCAAAGGTGCCATTTACACAGAGCAAGACTGTAATTCAACCCAAGCACGGCTACACTGGGAGCTGAGATAAAACACTACTACTTAATGGTCGCATTTACACAGTGCGAAATTGCCTCCGCGTGCTGCATACAGCTGGAGCACCACAAAAGATTTGTAACAGCTGGAGTGCCTCGTACGTTTATATGTAGTGCAACATTCTCATGTCACCGTTTTAAAACCACACAACATGCTTAATGCCTTCCGCAGTATGAATGAAAGGTTTTCATGAGATATGTTGCGTCCCAACACTACTTTTTATTACAATTTATGTATGTGTCTGTATCTCTTATAAGGGATTATTAGTTAACCTCCAGTTTGCTAGCAAATTGAATTACTGTGTCACGAAATGATGCATGTCTATAAAGTGTGTCACCAACCTGAAAAGTTTGGAAAGCTCTGCTTTAGAACATAACTGCCTGGCGGGAAGGATTTGATAAATGCATGCAGACTTTGCCCACTTACATTTATCAAACCATTCCCTGGCTCTGCACATATCTGTTACCAGGAAAAACTCAGTCAATGGCCTTAAGGGCAAACCACCCCCATCACCGCTCATTGCTGGCCCTGTGGCATGGCCACCTCTGATCCAGATGTGGATTACATGAGTTTCATATTTTACTTCTAGACAGCTACAAACTACAGCTCAGTTTCAGTGTCTTATAGATGTGTCTGACTGCTGGAAGAACAACACCGATCTAGGCAAGTGCATTTGTTAAACAAATTAACTAGTTACAAAGATACATGAAAGACTACAGACAAAATTCTAGGTTGTGTAATTTAACAGAAGGAACAGATGTTTACTTATACATGGAGAGGGAAAGATCTAGACAGAAGATTCAAGTTGTTGAGTTCTGATTGATACTCATGGATCCAGTATGTGAGACAGCATTTAGTTCATAAGCATAAACTAATAAATGACAAGTACCGATTTAAGACTAACAAGTGTATACAGGTGAAGCATATAGGTGTTAAAAAATCATGTTGTATGTGTGTGTGTATATTTATATATATATATATATATATATATATATATATATATATATATATATATACACACACCAAAGGGGTGAGGTACACATTGCAAAGCAAGGCAAGGCATCCACACCCCTCTGCTCCTTAATGTGGTAACATACATCAGGTAGGCAAGAGAAGAGTTGCTTAGAAAAGCAGGAATGTTACATTAAAGTGATACTAAGGTCCAAGAATAATTTTATTTTGTATTGAAGATTTAAAAAAAAAAAAAAAAAAAAAAAAATTATATATATATATATATTTGCAGCAAATCTTATAGAGGTTTGAGAGATATTCGCATTGAAAGCTCCCCCCTCCCCTTCTCCTGACATCAGTGTCTAGCTAACAGCAGGAGATTCCAGTCCTGGGACCAGCCAGAGGCTCTTTAGCACAGCCGAAATTGCTTTATTTAAAAATAATTACTTCATTGGAACGGTCTACAAAGTGTGCCTGGCTTGCAAGCACACTTTGTAGACCGTTCCAATGAAGTAATTCTTTTTAAATAACGTGATTGTGGCTCTGCTGAAGAGCCTCCTCAAGTCGGCCGACTCAGCTCTCTTGCCAGACTGTATTTTTATTTACCTTACATCCCACCATCTTCCTTCCTAATGTATCAAACACCTATTTACACTCTACATGATTCTGGTAAACCAGAGATGGCCATAATAAATCCCATAGGCTGGATGAGGTCCATGATATGATTTAATCTGATCCTTGTATCTATATTTATATTAAAAGTCAGAGATGCTCAACTAGGAACAAACCTGAAATACAAGTTTGAAAACACTATAGCATGTATCTAGCATGAAGTACACATATAAGAGTGCTGCTACAGAGAGAAAAGAATAAAAGGGGAAAAAGTCACATTCTCTATGAACCAATGCAGCTCTAAACGTAGTGTCTGATCAGAAGCACAAGGAACAGCCAAACCAGTTATCTACCATTGAGTAGATCTGCCTAGCTGTCAACCAATGGCTGAAGAGACAGAGTGGCATAGATTATATTTCAGAATCCATGAATGTCATAGTAGGTTTTTTTCACCATTTTATATATAGATTTATAATCTCATCATTATACCTGCAATATATGATAAATGTGTAACTGTATGTAAGTATATAAAATAATCAATGTTAACTAACGCAAACAACATGCCATAAAGGGAGAAAATTTCTTACAGATATTTCCTTCACTTCTTTGTTCCTCTCTCTTTGGCATTAAGCCCTTAATGACCAATGAAGTGCCAAGACGGTCAAGACGGTCCTGCTGTTAAGGACCTAGAACATCATGGAGTTTTGTGATCACAGCATGCCTACAAGGCAGGCTATAATCACCCGGTAAACTGGAGGGAAAAAAAGAGTATTGGTCCTTCAGTGAACCCCACCCCTGAACAGAGTTGTCCTTAATGGGGTTAAAAGAAGGGACTCTCTCCTCGCCCTCCAACTGGAAGGACCAATTCGCATATACCGTAAAATCTCAGGTATAATACGCACCTGTGTATAATACGCAGGTGTATATTAGACCCAAGATTTTAGAGGAAAACAAGAGTGCCTATGTATAATTCGCACCCTTGATTTCACCCTTACTAAAAAAAAAATAAATCAGCTACCAGGTACCTTTCCTCCCTCCAGTGTAATCCTCAGAGTTAAACAGCCAAGTGATCGGTAGGAGATTTCCAGGCAGTAATCCCAGCTCTTAACCCTACCACGAGTATATATGGGATTGCCAGACCACCACATCCAGGCATTGAGATTACTTCAGAGACATGACATATTATGAGGTGTATATATAAATATGCTACTCATTCGGCCACCCTAGTCCTTCACCCTACAGTGTATAATCAGTTAAGAGTCCTTACTTGCACTTAGATCCCCATGTTCTTTGTGGGCGGCACTCTCGCATTTGCCACTCGCTTCCCTTCAATGCGTTTAGGACCTTGAGATCCTCACAGGGCATTACCATTGGCTGGAGGTGGAAGGTCCTGAAAGCACTGAAGGGAAGCGGGCAGCAAATGTAAGCATGCCGCCTGCAAAGAAAATGGGGATCAAAGTGCAAGTAAGGACTCTGACTGATTATACACTGCAGGGTGAAGGACTAAGGCGGCCGGATGAGTAGCATATTGTTTATATATACACCTCATAATACATCATGTCTCCGAAGTCATCTCAATGTCTAGATGTGGTTTGGCAATCCCATAGACACTCGTGGGATACAGAAGGGTTAAGAGCTGTGATTACTGCCTGAAAATCTCCTACAGATCACTCAGCTGTTAACCTCTTTGAGGATTACGCTGGTGGGAGGGAGGGAAGGGTACCTGCCAGCCCTAATTGTTTTTTGTAACAAACACTCTCGTGTATAATACGCAGCACCCACTTCATATAAGGTGAAGAGAGGTAAAATTGTGCGTATTATACCAGAGAATTTACTGTAGATAGGAGACTCCCTCAAAACTTCCTCCGTTACTTGTTTGTCCAAGCTGTAAAAGAACATAAACAAGATAAAAGGGGTTCGGTGTGCCGTGGGGAGACACAAAAGAAAAAGGAAATATTAGTAAATACATTTCTCCCTTTCTTCTGTGTCCTGCTCCACAACATTAAGCATGGGATATACCAGTGCGGTATTCCAGAATGGAGGGGGGAGAAATGTATAACACCAATAAAGTGCAGAAAAAAAGAACCCTCAACGAGAGACAGAATAAAAGGTATACTGCCCCGCTGTTGAAGCATACTACTGTCTATACTGGAACCACTACCTGCAGAACTTTCCTTCCAAGTTTTACCTCTAATGAGACCTGAACACCCACTATAATGCTTAATAAAAGGTTGAAATAGAGGACAAGGCAGCTGCCGTACAAATCTCTTCTGGAAAGACTGAGCTAACATGGCCAAGGCCTACACACTGACCTTGTAGAATGTGCTTCCTGATATGACAGCTTGATACATTCCTTTATCCACCTAGTTATGGAGGATTTAAAGACTGTCATGCCTTTTGAGTTTCCGAAAAAACACACAAGTCATTTTTCCTGAATGTTTTAGTTTTCTCAATATAATGATAAACACATCTAACATCCAAGCTGTAGAATTATCTTTCCTTGGCTAACCTTGGATTTGGTCAAAATCACAATACTACTATTTCCTGATTTGGATGAAACTCAGTCACTACCTTTCTCCTAAAGGAACACTTGGTTCTATAGAAGACTTTTTCTTGATGAAAAATCATGTATGGGGACTGACATGACAGGGCCTGTAATTCACTAACTCTTTTAGCTGATATAATTGATATTAAGACAGCCATCTTTAAAGGGATAGTAATACTTCGTTTTATCTTTATTTTATTTTGTAGGCATTAAAAAAACATGAAGAACGATATAAGTCTTATCTCTCAAACCTTTATGGTTTAAGAGATATTCACAAGCAAAGTATCCTTCCTGTTCAGCCAGATCAGAAGGGAGGTGCCCAGATAGATTGCAGAGAAGGACAATCTTCAATTAAGATAATGGAAAAAGCTGAAAAACTTGTCAAGGGGGACAGGGCTTTCATTGTTTTCATACAAAGAAGATTGTCCCCTGCAGTTATCTGTCTGGTCTTACAACCAGATTCACATCTGAGAAGAGATGGCTTACACTAGGAAAAAGGGGCGGGAGGGGGAAACTTTGCTTGTGAATATCTCTTAAACCATAAAGGTTTGAGAGATAAGACTTATATCATTCTTCATGTTTTTTTAATAAAGTTAAAACAAAGTATTACTATCCCTTTAAGGTTAGGTTCGTGACAGAGATCTTGTGAATGGGTTCCAAAACGGAGGACCAAGACAACTGGTTTACAAGAATATTATCGTCTCAATGGACCTGTGAACCTTCTTAACAAGACCATTCTAAGCAAACCGAGTGGCCAGGATAGCAGACAAATCTGATAATTGTACCTTGATAGAAGCCTTTTTAAGGCCTAAATCAAAACCTCTTTCAGGAAATCCAGAATCTTAGCAGGTGAAACTGCTGATTTGGACAATTTATTCTTAAGGCAGTCCATACTCTAATAGTGCCAGAAGGTTGAGGCTTCCATACCAGATGTAATAGTTTGTGTTGTTACCTTATTGATAACCCTCTTGAAAGCACTGACTGCCACTCAGGCCCCCAGGCTGTCAACTTCAAGAATGCTGGATTTCAGGTGAAGCATTCAACCTTGACCAAGAAGGTTCTGAGATAATGAGAGTTGGATTAGATATAAAAACCAAACTCCACTCTGCCAACTTGGGGCAAACAATATCCGTTCTGCCAGTCTGCATGGATTTTCCTTAAAACCTGCAACAGAATGTGAGGAAAAATGTATGTCTTGCTGTGCCTCCAATGGGAAACGTATCTCTTGAACTTCTTGTCCCTGGATGTCATTAGGTCTACTGAAGGCATTCCCCATTTGGATGAAGTTGAAGATCTCTATAATCGGTGGTCACGCCCCTAGATCTATTTGATCCAGCTCAGAAATTCTGTCTTGGTGTGTTCTACTCCAGATATATGAGCGGCTGAGAGCATGAGGTTCTTCACTGCCCACCTTAACACTCTTTGGGCCTCTCAGTCCAATAGACTGCTTATTGGTTTTTCAGGTATAGGACAGCTGCCATGCTGTCTGACCTGACGAGAACTGCCTTGAATCTTTTAAGACACTTTCTAATTGCCCACATTTCCAGTATATTTATATGAAGTAAGGATTCAGTCATGAACCATAATGCCTGAGCTGTCAAGTTGATCCATGTTCCTCCCCATCCCTTTGGGCTGGTGTCTGTAGCAGCCAACTCCCAGCATGCATTTACCAGCGGATAGTCCTGCTGTAGATTTTCCTATTTAATCACAAACTTAAGTCCTTCCCGACAGATTTTAAAAGAGGCTCTCTCTGGAATGTATTGTCTCGAGTTTCTTTTTTTCAGAATCTCAAAGTTGTTCTGCACCTTTTTCAGATGAAACTTTGATCATGAAGTTATGGGCTGTGCAAATCTGCAGTCTTTTGAAGACTGTGACTCTTCTTAATAAATTAATATCCTGTCTTCTGAAAGAAATCCAATGTTCAAGATTTTAGTCTTATCCCTAGGAATACAGTATCCTGGGATGGAAGAAGATGGCTTTTCTCGTTGCTTATTTTAACCAACCTTGGTTGTTCAGATGTTGTATGCTTCTTTTTGAAACGTATGTTGTATCTTGACTCTACTACAATCAAAAGATCATCCAGATATGGTATAGGCATAGCAGAGTGTTCATAAGGACATTGTCAGCAGTGAACAGGCCAAAAGGGAGGAATCTGAACTTGAAATGCAAACCTACACAACTTTTTTACACTGTCTCACCAGGATATGGTGATCCACATCTTGTAGATCTAATTGGCACGAAGGCTTCAGGTGGAATTGTCTTGATTACGGTCTCCATTTTGAAATACACGGTCTTGAAAAACTTGTTTAAGTACTTCAAATACAATAATGTTCTGAAGTCCCCTGAAGCCTTAGTTACAATGAACAGCATAGAGCAGGTGCCTCAGAGAAGGAGTGGAGAATGAGTCCACCCCATATGCCCAAGTCACAAAGATCATATCTTGTCACAGAAAGTGTTGATGATATAGCTAGGGACATTATAATATCCATCAGAGAATCACAAAAAAAGCTATTTGCTTATCTGATGGTCACAACTTCATAATCTGGATCTAGCACGAATGATTTGATCTTTTATTCTAAAGCGGTCAAACAAAAGCACATAGTTCTAGCAACTGCAAGCCATGGTGGTGGTTATCTTCAAATTTTGACCCATAGGTGAATATATCATTGCCCTTCCTGCAGCATCTACTTTGGGCGGGTCAATCCAGTGTGTAACGTCTTCATGACTGAAAAGGTACATTTTCTGATCTCTTTTAGATACGCTGAGCCTTTTTTCTTGATTTTATGTTAAAGGGGAACTACCACCTCTTCAAGAATTTAATTTCAACAAGTCCCCATCTGGTTACTAGCAGCTTAGTAGCGCTAGTCGCCAGAATTATTACTTTATTCCAAAGAAATGTGCATTGTTCTGGGGCTGACAGCAGGACAGATTTCGGACATCTTGCCATAATGACATCCGCGCAACTGTGCTGTCAGTCCCAGCCGGGTCTAGGAGGCATTGCTAGGAGGCGGCCGGCTCCGGAAGGGACTGACAGCGCAGGCGCGCGGATGTCATTATGGCATAATGTCAGAGATCCGTCCTGCTTTCAGCCCCAGAACAATGCACATTTCTTTGTAATAAGGTAATAATTCTGGCGACTAGCAGCACTAAGTTGCTAGTCACCAGATGGGGATTTATTGAAGTTAAATTCTTGAAGAGGTAGTAGTTCCCCTTTAAATATGGAATAATGAATTGAAAACAAGGTATTCCCTCAGAATGCAGAGTCCATGACATCGAATTGTTTCTGGGTTTCAGTTAAACCCAACTTCTTCCTCATGTTCTTCAGAAAAAGAGATTTTTTATTTTTTTTTCTTCAGATTAAAGGCTCCATACTCAATTATCTTACCACCTTACAAGCTTCATCTTCAACCATCTGCGTGGAAGAATCCTTAAACTGGATCACACAAAAGATGTCTTTTCTTTGGAACTGCTGCTTCCTGCATAGCCAAGAAGGTTTCTTGCATGGAGGATTTCATTCACGTCAACAATTCTTCCTATCACATCCTACACAAGGCATAGTCTCTTCTTTACCTGAAGAATCTTAGGATAAGTTTTTGGAGCTAATGACAGCAACCAGTTTGATTTAAACTTAAGATTATTATAATAGTAATAAACGTCACCAAATTTGTGAACAAAATGGTGCCTGTGCTTTTAAATATCTTCTGGAATCAGCATGTATTTCACACATGTAATGCGTGCACTGCAAATCAGTGCCTGGAACTGAAAGGGAAGGAAAGGAAATAAAAGGGACCTGAGCATCCAGCATTGACCTGATAGAATGGCACGGTTTACTACTGAAATGTCAACCTCGATGTGGTGACCATCAAAAGGGCAACATTCTGATGTCTCACACTGAAATGGACATCTAATAGAGGGTGACATTTCAATAAAACACATGTTAATTCAGCAGCTCATACATATGGTTATGAGCAAAGAGACATAGTATAGGGAGAGGAACAGAGGTGGATGAGCTGGATGGCATACTGCAGTTGGCTGCTGAATTAACATGTATTTTATTGACATGTCTTCTAGTTGGCACCCTTTTGGTAAACACAGTACCATCACAAAATTGACAGTCATTGCTCACTCTTATTTTCACATATATATTTTTCGATCTCATTCCTTTTCATTTTCATGCATTCCCTTTTTCGGCTTTCCTCTCTAGATTATTATACACACATAGTCAGTTCCACTAGTGTTAATCAGCCATTTTAATAAGACAAATGTCCCATGCATGCTGAATTCATTTGTTTCAGATTTGTGGCTCTGGATTGCACTTTTAATTGATCTCCATGTATGGAGAGGCTATGGAAAGATGCAGTGAGTATCCAGACCACTTTTCTTGCCCCAGATGAAGCAGACAGAGCATCTGCAAACAAAACAGTGTTCGGGTTATTTCTCTGATGCTCGCCCAGTACTGGGAGTACCAGGTTCTTTCCACTCCTATGTATTTCCTCGCTCCTCCTCTCAGCATCCCACCTCAGTGCAATGGCCAGCATTCTCTATGGTGGTCACATAACAAATTTGCAGATTGTGTCCCACTTTGATTCCACCATATCCACAATCATAGCAACTTCAGTTTCATAATATTGGGCATAAGGCCAAATACTGGGACTTCAGAACTTATTACATTTGCGCCCGTATCAGCTAGAAAGAAAGAACTGAATGATCAGCCGCAAGAACTGAAATAAAACGGCTGGAGTACGGTATCCTATTAAAATGATGCTCTCTATTTGGCAACCACTGCAGCGTGCAACACTTTTTACACAGAAAACATGCATCGCCAATTTAACGCCAATACATTTGAAATAATCAGGGATGCATCTCCCTTCTAAAGCTAGGTAGGACCAAAGTATCTGAAAGTTTGTGGGAGTCACCTATCAATTCTCTGATTGGTTCTACCAGCTGGAGGGTGGGGAGAAAGCCCATTTCTTAATGCCGTGGAGCAGGACACAGAAGAAAGTTATGATTTACACCAATAGAATAAAGTCATCTACTAAACTGTAGTAAACACCCCACATAAAACCTTAATAAATAAAAGCAGCATGATAAAATAAAGTGTTACGTGCATGAAACCAGGATTTTATCTATTAAGAAGTTAAGCATTTAAATCCATTGCCTGCAACAGATATCATGTCAAGTAAATAAAACTAAAAAAACTTAAAGGAACACGTCTCCACACAACAAGCACTAGTTTTAGAGCAAACATTTTATATGCTTTAATAGTTTGCCTATCTGACAGCACTTTATATTGTGCTACTTCGCAGAGATGGGGAATTTCGCCACCTCAAACATGAACTTTGACACGAGCTAGGATACAGCCCCTGTACCTCCCTGATGTCTTTTTAGGAGAGTGTCCTGTCCCCAGATGAGATCATGCACCATGTTCGGACTGAGCAACAGTGCAGAAAAATCAGCAATTCAAATGAATTATTGCCCCCACACTTGCACTGCTACCAGGGTGCTTTACAATGGCTTATTTCTTCCGCATTATCACTCCGTATGGGTGCAGCGAGTGGTCATTAGAGGGTGTAGCCATATACAACACTTCCTGGTGCCTCCCCCATTACTACCAAGCCCTTGCATATTGTGTTCTGAATAACAGAGTTATGTTTATTATATATGACACATTTTATATGATTTAAAACTTTGAGTGCCAGAAAGGTATCCAATGCAGAAGGTTAATATGTAGTAGTTACGGGGCAGGTCTGAGGAGATGTGTGTCCCTTGGATGCATGGATGTCTGCTGAAGAAAAAAATCTAAATTATCCGTTAGCCACAATATTAATATTTTTAATTACTCCTACTACAAACGTGCTTTAACCCTTTGAATGCCAGAAAGGACATCCAACAAATTGCTTTGGACACCTCCCTGGAAAGCTAAAGGTTAAGATGGTCTTTTGCCCTCAGCAGCAAGAAAATAACAGAAAGAAAATATATCAAGTGTCAGATTTGTGAATCTAGGGGTCTTAGGCACAGAATAAGATAAACAATACTGGACCAAACCAAATGAACCATAGCAGACAAAAATTACCAAACTTCCAAACAACAAAGGGTTTTTAACCCCTCCAATGAATTGTTAATCAATGTATTAATGACGACTCTAGCACTGAAGGAGTTAAATGCCCCTTTTAAAACAATCTTTATGTGCACCCTATAGTGCAGTTTGTTTGCTCTGGAATGGCTCATCACACTATAGTGCAGTTTGATTGCTCTGGAAAGGCTCATCACACTATAGTGCAGTTTGATTGCTCTGGAAAGGCTCATCACACTATAGTGCAGTTTGATTGCTCTGGAAAGGCTCATCACACTATAGTGCAGTTTGATTGCTCTGGAAAGGCTCATCACACTATAGTGCAGTTTGATTGCTCTGGAAAGGCTCATCACACTATAGTGCAGTTTGATTGCTCTGAAACGGCTCATCTTTTGCTTTCTGCACAATGCCCTAAATGGTAAGTGGTCCTAATGCTACCCAGTGGTAAGTGTGAAGTCACAGCACAGGAGTTGAGGATAACTTAGTTTTAGTTGTAGTGTTGGATAGCATTGCAATATAACACAAGAGGGCTACAAACTCTATAGTACAAAATAATAATTTTGGTTTAGTCAGTAAGGTGTTATAACAAAAATAGTAAGGGGGTTCTACAGGATGTCTGCTGCTACCCTTTACAACATATGTACCAAGTTAAAGCAGTGGCAGAGAGATGCAAGCAATACATCTGTGAAGCCTAAGCTGACGAGCAATGCAATTGAATACATGCCACGGCAAAGTGCAACTAGCAATGTTCTAATACAATTTTACAGAAAATGTGATTGTCCATTAGCTTTTGTGAAAAATAATTAACTAAACATTACATAAAATAAACATTTTTGGAGGCTGGACACACCATGAAAAGGAACTTTCCCTTGGTGTAAAAATATTGAAGATTGTACTAAAGGGTCAGTACAACATCCGGGTCACTGAGAAGATGCTTGATCTGGTCATGAAATTTCTCTCTGTACTGGTTGAAATGCATAATACTCTCAGGTTCTTCTTTAAACCAAAACTTGTCAAATTCATACACCAAATAACCTGGAAAAATATACAATTTAGTTAGTGCATAGGCTTCATGAAAGGATATAGGAATTAGGAGGCTCTTCATGTTTTTTTTGTTTCTCTGTGGATATACTGCTATGAATCTAATAGAGCAGGGGTTGTATTTTCATATCTTTCAACCTTATAGACTAAGTTAAGCTATTGGGACTTTATTTATGCAAAGCAATGCACGCAAATACTAATAAAAATTACTCACTAGGGTCCTAGATATGTGGATTATGCCAAGATTACTCACATGCAGTTTATGAGGCTGTAGTTGATTAAAGGTATGCAAATTCTGGTCCAGATGTAGTGAGCAGAGGACATTTGGCAGAGTCTTTGTTTGGGAAATAAGGGAAATGGTTTCTTACCTCCCACTGCTTTGTTTCAGGACCCATGCACTTGTGTTATCTCATTAGGATAAGGATAGTCAATCTCTGGATCACCAGTTTTTGGTCACCACAACTATTATCACCATCCAGCCATGATGGGAGCTGTTGTCTCCAACAGCTGAAGGTCCAAAGATGAACTACCCCTAATTATTCCACACTATTCAAATAAAAAATTCCAAATTACTATGCACTCTAATAGAGCTTTTTAAGTTGCATTCAAGGGTTCAAAACCATAATTTATTTTTACATTAATTTTATTTGTCCCCTATAGTGCACAGTTGATTTACTACAAAATAACTTCAGTTTACTTTTACAAATATGGGCCTATCTTTCTTAACATGAGGTCTTCCTTCTGAAAATGATACAGTCCCCATTGCACTGCGGTAGCTCAATAGATATAGAAACATAAATATTAATCCACTAGCAATATTGTTGATTTTGGCTATACGTACTCACATTGTCCATCTTGTTACCATATTTATTAGTATTATTAATGGACATTTTTTGCTCAAGTATAGGTCCGGAACTATACAGAACAGAGCCTAATTTCCCTTTGTAACTACACATTTCACGGTAGATGAATACATGTTTTGGCATACTTATTGCAAGTTTGGGGACATAGGACAGGCACGCTGCAAAAGGTTTTTAAAATGTGTGTAATTAACTTTTTTTTTTTCATCTTTTGCTACAACTTTTTTATATTATTTTTCAGTGATTGCACATGAATATGGAGGTTCTTTTCCCTGTTTCTCCAACATGATGTGTTTCTTTAGAATATTGCCGATTGGCAGTACCCTCATATTGATTGATTTAATAGTGATATTATTGCTTCTTACTGAATTAATAATGTGGGACATGCACAAATTATTTTGCGACAATGCAATAATGAGTAATTGTGGGGCAAACCAACTGTATTACAGAAGAAAAAAAAAATCTCTAAATTCCTAATGATTTAAAAGGGCAGTAAACGGTCTGCGGAAGTAGTCTTATGGCTTACACAGGGTGTCATTGGAGCTCATAGCAATCTCACAGAAGCACTCGGTGAACTGTTGACATCACTCTAGCAGAGTACAGAGAACTGCAGGAGGAACCCGTTGAGTGGTTGACTTTTGAGACCAGGAAACTATTCCGCAAAGCTCTCTGGTAACAACCTTATATTTTCAAACACATTCCCCAGACTGTAGATTCCCTCTATAAATAGGAGTTTTAACCACATTGTGCAACCTCTCTAGCGTTCAATAGGGTTAAAACCCCAATTTAAAATCAATGCAAAATTCTATTTCTCCTGTATAGTGTTGTTCATTTGCTTCAGAATTACCTCACTTTTTCTTTGTACACTAAATCCAAGGAGTTAAACCCAGGAACTAGGAGTGTTGCAGTAAATCTGACATTATTAAGCCTAAAATAATATGCTGGAAACAAACATTTTGTAAAATAAACCACTTACAATAAAACTGATGGAAGCACTTCAGCCTAGGAAATTCTGGAACAGTGTTATAGAAATGTGACTTCAGAGCACCACTCTTTAGCAGGCTATAGGCCATTTCTGTCAGATTGATTCCAACAATAGCATACGAGTATCTGTAATATGATGGATAGAAGTTTATCCAGTTATGATACAGCAATAAACAAGTGCACACCTTTTATAAGCTTGACAACTCCGAACAATTCTTTGCAGATCTCCAAACACAATATGAACAGTAAGCAGAAAGTAAATAAGAAAATATGCAGACAACCAGATGCACCATGAGGGAAAGAGGTGAGGATAAAAATTCTGATTCATTTAAATCAAGCCAGATTCAACACACTAAGAGATGTATGTTTTTTTAGAGATATACTCCTGATGAAGGGAGCTTTCAATAGTAAATCAATATGTACATTTAGTCAAGGGGCTCACTGCACTTCTAGTAATGGGTCCCTTCCTGGACATGCCTGTTCCTGCTTGTTAAGCGGCTCACTGCACTTCTGGCAAGGATTCCCATCCTTGACCTGTCTATTCCTCTGTGCAGTTAGTTCATGAACATCAAGTTTAGTTCCACTAGACAGAACATAACAGATAGTACAGATATTGCACACAGATAAACATCTATAAACATAGATATACACTAACCATAATAAGTTTCCCTTTTATATTTTTACTAGTATTGAAGGCCCGTGTGCACGGGCCAAAGTGACACCCAGCTGCCTCGGCTGCCGTGCCTTCACTTGGACTGGAGGCCAGCGCATTCGGCCAGTCTCTACTGCACATGACTGTATCGTTCTGGCAATCTCTACTGCACAGGGGGCGACACATTCTAGCAAATTATATATGTTGATGTTCTGAAGTTTGAAACTTAAGCTCATCTGCCTAGAAAATATTTGGAAAACACTTGGTGACCAGAGGGATACTTTACAATTTGTGCAACACCCCTCAATGGGTTAATAGAGGTACATATACTGCTTGGCAGTAGGTGTACCCCATTTCATTTAGTTGTGCTATAACCAGAGAGTGGTACTCACTTAAGTTTGTTGCAGAAATATAAAAACTTTTTTTTTTCCCTTTTTTTCACTTAACTATTAGACCTCCTTGTAAAGAAAATGCAGAAATGGGAATTCTTTGGTTCTCCAGTTACTGGGGGTGACAGAAGTCTTAGTCCAAGAGCTGGAGAACCAAAGGTTACCCAACCCTGTCCAATTGGACAGAATTTAAAACACTTTTCTGTGATGATTTGGTATTGAAGACACAAAACCAAACAAAACAATGTAATAAAATCTACATCAAAGTGAGTCAATTTCTGATGATAAAGCTGTTAGGGATTAACTCCCATCATCCCAAACATGCCACTGGCAGATGGAAGTCCAACAATTGACTCCCCCTGCTGAACAGTAATCCCACAGACTCTTGTAACTGCTTGTGGAATTTGAATACAAATATAAAGGCCTAAATCCACTTATAATGTATAACATTTTCACATTTATTTTAATTGAAGCTAAATCACCTTTTAGCTAATCTGTTATAAACATATACCGCTATACAATATAATGTGGAGCGTTCTCTTACCCAATTTTTGGATGATTGGAATGAGAAAGGATGAGACGTGCTTCTTCAGTGTAATGTCTGCTGAAATACCTAGAGAAAGACATATGAAGTTGTTTGGAAGATGAAGATCACATACCATAAATTCAATGACCAAACTGTATATAGGGGAAAAAGGTGGTAACGTTTTAGTTAGCCAGTAGAGTAGATAGGATTGAATGTACTTTTGTAACAAAACTCACAAGAGCAGGGCTGGATTTTCCAAAGTAGGCAAATGCAGAGAGCTTCAGATATCGAGGGTTGCCTCAGCTGTGCTGGCCTCACTCAAAAACTGAATGTGTATGTGGCCAGAGCAATTTCAATATCCTTGCATCGTCTGCATACACCTTACAGGATATAACGTAATCCTCTGGATGCTAGAGAGCTCACCAAAGCAGTGTGAAGCAATGCTTTGAGAGCTCGCTAACAACCAAGGGGTTAAAACTTCTTATATACAAAAGTATTTTCTCTGCCAGGAAGGAATGGATGGGACTGGGGGTGGGGAAATGGGTGGAGCTAAGGGCACCTAAAGTGCTTTGCCTAGGGGTATCGGATGTAAATCCAGCACTACACAAGAGTTATGTAAACGTAACGGCTTTTAATGGCTGAGGACATAGAAAGTGCAAGTTTTCAGGATACCTTCTTCAGAACTTTATTTGTTAAACCCATGCCTGAAGAAGGGACCTTAGTGTCCTGAAAGACTGCACTATGTCCTCAGATTGCCATTAAAATGTATCACCTTTATGTATCACTCTTGTGAGTCTTTTGTTACAAAAGTACTGTACTTTAAACACCAAACTGTATAAAAAAGGAGAGAACCTACATATTATTTTCTCCAGCTTTTTGAAAAAATAATTTTAGTCTTACCTGTTAAATCCTTTTCTCTTAGTCCATATGACATACAGGTACCATGGAGAGGCGACAGCTCCTCCCTGTAGGCCGGAACACTTCTGCAAAGAAGTTGTGGGTGGAGCCTCCCCTTCCTCCTTTTCAGGCTATCCTACTAGCGCCACCCCAGATAGACTTGTGACAAGGCTACTAAGTAGGACAACAGGAAAAAAGAAAGGAAAGACTCCTGTGAGTAAAAGACCCAAGCAAACTCCCATGTCCAGAAACTGAGACCAAGCTTGGATCCTTTCACTGGGTGGGAGACCTGTATATCATATGGACTAAGAGAAAAGGATTAACAGGGAAGACTAAAGTCCTCTTTTCTGTGTCATCCAATATGATATACAGGTACCATGGGGATGTACCAACATTGAGCTCCCAGGGTGGGAAGATAAGGAAAGGACAAATGCCAGTCTCCATGATACCAGAGTTCCTAAGGACAATTCAGAACAAGAAACGTCCCAAACTAAAATAAGTGTCAACGGACACTGAACAACTAACACAGCACACAAGAACAAGAGCCAGCCTGGCTCAAACAGTTAAAGAACGATAATGCACAGTAATGTAAAGGTTCTAAACAGGCAGAACTGCCTCCAGGACCTTCATGCCGAAGCCAGAACATCTACACAACAGTGCTTGGCGAAGGTGTGCACGGAAGACCAAGTAGCCATCTTGCACAGCTGTTCAGCAGAGGCCTGATTCTTGTAGGCCCAGGAGGCCCCAACAGACCTGGTGGAGTGTGCTGTAATCCAGAAAGGAACAGGTTTCTTTCGGAGGTCGTAAGCCTTGCGAATGGTAGACTTAATCCAAGACACAATGGTGACTTTGGATGCACCCTTACCAGCCCTAGGATGATCAGAGATGACAAAAAACGCATCAGTCTCACACAAAGACAAAGTATGGTGCACATACAACTTGAGGCAGGGTAACACATCTAACAAGTGGAGATGCCTCTCCTTGTCAGAGTTGGGGTCAGGACAAAATGAAGGCACAACAATCTACTGATTGATAAGGATCTCAGAGGCCACCTTAGGAAGGAACAGAGAACAGCCTTATCCTTGTGAAACACCACAAAAGGCGCTTTGCAGGACAGGGCCTGCAATTTAGACCACAACCAGAAGAAAGGCCATCTTCCATGCCAGAAGGGGTAGAGGAATGGTAGCCAAGGACTCAAAGGGAGGCTGCTGCAAAACACCCAAGACCAGATTAAGATCCCACTGAGGAATGGGAGCCTTATAGGGAGGGAAGGCATGAGCGACACACTGAAAGAAGACCTTGATATCCGGCAAGATGGCAATGCATCTTTGAAAAACACAGAGAGAGCTGAAGTCTGAATCTTTAAGGAGTTAAGACTGAGCCCTTTGTTCACACCGGGAGGTCAAACTCTTGTGAAGACAGATCCCTGTTACCACACCAATTGGTAAATGGACCAAACCCTGTGATAGGCCTTGGAAGAAACTGGTTTCCTAGCCTGGATCATGGTGGAAATCACCTCAGGGGAAAAGCATTTCCTCCTTAGGATCCGCTCTACATCCTCCTTACAGAGATAACCCTGAAGGAGGAGATCCAGTCTGAGTGGCAGTGGAAATGGATCCCGAATGGAGAGAGCCACTAGTATTGTGAACCATGGCTTCCTGGTCCAATAGGGGCAATCAAAATAACCGCCGGACTTTCCATCAGAATCTTCCTCAGAGCCCTGTGGATGAGAGGAATCGGAGGGAATATTTAAGCCAGTGGAAAGTGCCAGGGGATCGTCAGGGCGTCCACAGCAAATGCTAGAGGGTCCCTCCAATGAGAAACAAAGAGCTGAACCTGTTGTATCTGGTGACCATCAGGTCTATCTGAGGAAGATCCCACCTCTGCACCAACAGGTTGAAAATGTCAGGATGGAGCTCCCACTCACCAAGGTCCACCCTTCTGCGGCGGAGATAGTCCACCAGGACGTTGTCTATGCCTGGAATGTGCACGGAGTAAATGGCCAGGGCGTGATCTTCTGCCCAGGCCAAGATAGACTTGACTTCTGCCCAAGCGGGAGTGCTTCTTGTACCTCCTTGCTCGTTGATGTAAGCCACAGCCGTGGCATTGTCAGACTGGACAATCCCTCGTTGGAGTGGACCAGTAACACCAGAGTGTGCCTAATCGCCCAGAGATCCAGACCATTGATGGAATGAAGAGTTTCCACCATAGAGCATGTTCCCTGGATCCCGAGGTGACCCAGCACAGCTCCCCAGCCCCTGAGGCTGACGTCCGTCATCACAAGGGTCCAGTCCTAAATGACAAAGGGTTTTCCCTTCTCCAGGTTGGACCTGTACAGCCACCACAGCAGGTCCTGCGTGACCTCCTGAGGGTGAGATATATGGAGATCCAACAGATGCGGATTCCTGTGCCAAGCATGGATAGTGAAGCTCTGGAGCTCCCTGGTGTGAACCATGGAGTAAGGGACTGCTTCCATGGTGGACACCATCTGGCACGTCAAGGTCAAACATTTTCAGAGTGGAGCAGAGGGCCATTCCAGAGCCCGGGAGACCAGATGCATGATCTGTTGGATATAATCCTCAGTCAGAAAGACTTTCCCAAGTGAGGTACTGAATAAGAGACTAAGGAAAACCAGGACCTGAGAGGGGACTGGAGCAGATTTTTCCATATTCAGAATACACCCACGGTGGAGGAGAATCTGAGCACAGTCCTGGGAATTCTGGTCCAGAAGTTCCCTGGACAGAGTCTTCAATAGAAGGTCGTGCATGTAGGGAGTCGCCTGAATCGCCCCGGGTATGCAGGTAGGCAATCAGTTCCCTAGTGTCCAGCGAACACCCGAGAAGCAGAAGCCCAAAGGGCAGAATGGTGAACTGCAAGTGCCCCAGTTCCCAGGTGAATCTGAGGTACTTCTGGCTGTCCGGAAGTATCGTGACATGCAGGTAAGCATCCGGCAGATCCAGAGAGGCCAAGAATTCTCCTGGACACATAGCTGCGAAGACAGAGTGCAAAGACTCCATCCTGATTCAAGCAGTCTCCACAAAGGAATTTAGGTCCTTGAGATCCAAGATAGGACAACTGCCGCCGTCTCTCTTGGCCATGACGAAGCGGTTTGAACAAAAACCTAAACCTCTCTCTTGAGCAGGAACCAGAGTCAGGACTCTCTTGTCCAAGAGAGCCTGAACGGCCTCGTTGAAAAAAACGCAGCTTTTCTGTTCCCAGCGTAATCCTGGACTGGAAGAATCTGTAGGAAGCAAGGAATGAAGGGAATCCTGTACCCTTCCAAGACCACCTAAAAAAACCACTGATCCGCAACAGAGGCTACCCAAGCTTCTGAAAAATGACGCAGGCAACCACCCACATGTAACTGAGGACCAGGATGCAGTGAGCCATGTGGAGACAGACTTAAAGGGATAGTAATGTTTCATAACAAAAGCAGCTCTAATTAATCTTCATAGTATTTGGGCCTTGGAGAGTGTTATTTCAATTCTGTCACAGTTGTAGTTCAAGAGTAATTGAATGATAAAGTAGCCCCTCCCGCCCCTCCTACCGATGTAAAACTGCTCAGCTTAGAGCAGCAGGGAGTGTCCAGGTAGATTGCAGAGAGGGACATCTTCTATTAAGATAAGGGAAAAAGCTGAAAAACCTGTCAAGGGGGCAGGGTTTTCATTGTTCTCATAGTAAGAATATTGACCCTTGATGTGAGCTGTCTGGTCTATGGACTGGATTCCACATCTGAGGAGTGGGGTTTACACTAGGTAAAAGAGGCAGGAGGGGGAAACTTTATCATTCAATTACTCTTGAACTACAACGTTCACAGTAATGAAATAAAACTCTCTATGGCTCAAATACTATGAAGATTAATTGGAGCTGCTGTTTTTGTGAAACGTTACTATCACTTTAAGCTTTGTGGTGGTGTGCTTTGAGCGCCACTGATGTCTGGGCTTGGAGGTCGGGCGTGGGGTGCTGGCGTGAGACACGAGAGGTTAGGGGGTTTGGAAACCTGAGGTAAGAAGGTGCTCTAGCCTCCACTGGACTCACTGATGATCTGTTTCAGTTCAGGCCCAAAAAGAGACTTGCCCTGTAATGGGAGAGAAGTCAGCAGACCAGATCTTAAGCCACAAAGTGCATCTGGCAGCAAGAGAAAAGGCAGACACCTTAGCTGTGAGTTTGACAACATCAAAAAGAGTATCAGTAATGTATGTCTGAGCCTCAGACATGTTGGCCAAGAGGGCTAAAATGTCCTCATTTGGGGCACTTTTACTGAGCTTCAGTAAACTGCTCTCTCCAAATAGCAGTAGCTCTGGAAATCCAAAGGGAACCCAGAGTAGGCCTCAAAGCAGCACCGATGGCTACACTGAGGTGTAGCCCACTGAGCCAAAGCTGCTTCTGAGAAAGGATACAGCTTAGAAAATCTCTTTGAAAGAGAAAGGCATTTTCTCACTCTTCCAGGGTGGAAATACCATGAGGGACTTTTTGCACCTCTGAACGATGTCAGAAGAAGTCTGACCCTCATCAGGGGTAGCGTTGGCCTGCAGGGTCATCAAAACCTCCGTAATGAGACCCTCAGCCGAGGGTGCAAGGTCAGCTTCAAAGGGGTCTCCATAAGCATATGAAGAGAGCCCTTCATTACACTCCCCTTCCTCCATATCAGCATCAAAGGAATTCTCCTCAGAGGTTTCAGTGAGGTCAGGAATGCCAGGGGCCTTAAGGGCCACAAACCTGAACCAAGTGGGGGGTTTCCAAGACTGGAGGGAAAGAGGGAAGTGTGCCATAGATAACTTTAAGTCCTTGACCCAGATTGGCTCTTGTTCAAGGCTGGAGGGCCCGGGTGGAGCTGAAGGGACTACAGCACATGATGGGCATAAGTGTCCCAAGTACTCTCTAGGGAGCCACATTTGGCATGAAGAACAGTAAGCAAGGGGGGTTAGAGACAGCCCTGAGTCCATATCCTTAGGTCTAGCCCCATGTCCCTTTGGATCAGACATCCTAACAGGAGAAGTGTCTAAATAGTATGAGAAAACCCAAATATTGTGACCCATATTAAGAAATCACCTCATAAAACCCAAAGAAGTACTTATCTGGCAGGCGAACGGTTAACCTGAGAAGGAGAGACAAGCCTCTGCATAGGATACTCCAGTAAACAGAGAAAGAAAATGGTGTCTGAAATCACAGCCCATCAGAAGAAATCCTGTGAAATAGGCATTCTGGGACTTAGAATTTTGCCGTTTCCTACCAACACTTGAACCCGAACTCGTGGGGCCCCCAAGACACTGGAGATGTGCAATGGATCACAGGGCAAGAGGAGCCAAGGTGAACGAGCCCTCCCTCAACTCTGTAAGTGAAACGGTTGCAGAGATACATCCCAAAGCAATCTGTCCCATAGTCAATGGAGCAAGCGTGGCCGCGCTGTAAATCTCGCAAATTCAATAAAATGAAAATTTTCCACAATGTAGTCAAAGTGCCCAAAAGCTCAAGGGAGCATGTGAGGGTAAATAAAAATGAATGATGGTAAAAGGAAAAGCAAAATTAAGCCCCTATGCCCAAAGAAACCAGCAATGAAGGGGTTAATAATACAGAAAAGCAGCCATCCAAGCTCCAAAACCCCAGGGATCAAACTAAATAAGATACCTATATGAGTGCAGGAGTTTCAATACTCCAAGAAAACACACCCTGCAAGAAGGGGGACCAAGGCACTCAAAGGGTTACTCACCTTTTCCTTGACTTCTTTCTTTACATTAGATTAGAAAGGAAAGAGACTCAGAGAGACCCTTTCAGGAGAGAAAAAAATGTTTTGCATGATTCTCCCCACAGGGCTAAAAGGGTCCACAACAACACCTGATAACTGGACAACCCTCCAGAGGAAGCGAGGAATGGTAATCCGCCTAATGGGGGACTTTTGGCACCCCATATCTAATATAAAAATAATAAAAGAACTAAAAACTAAAGCAGAAAGACTTGTTCCACAGCCCAGTGCACAGGCTGAGAACCCATCTGGGGCGGGGCTAGGGGGTTAGCCTAATGAGGAGGAAGGGGAGACTCCACCTACAACTTCTCTGCAGAATTGTTTCATTCTACGGGGGGGGGGGGGGGGGGGAGGCTGTCGACTCACCATGGTACCTGTATGTCATATTGAACGACAGAGAAAAGAAAATAAATCTTATACCCCAAAAGAAAATAAAAGTTTTAGTACCGTGGAAGGGTTGGATATAGAACACCAACATCTTGGATGTAGAACACATCTTTGTCATATCACCTGTTGCAGACATCTCCTTATCAATTCACAATAATTGTGCTCTACTATCATATTCCTTTGGTTTAATATATTGTAAGAATTTATTTCCTGTCTCACACAGGACCAGAGTGCTTATTACACACATTCACATTGGGACCTTCTACATCATTACTGTGTGTGTGTGTGTGTGTGTGTGTGTGGTATGTGTGTGTGTGTGGTATGTGTGTGTGTGTGGTATGTGTGTGTGTGTGGTATGTGTGTGTGTGTGGTATGTGTGTGTGTGTGGTATGTGTGTGTGTGTGGTATGTGTGTGTGTGTGGTATGTGTGTGTGTGTGGTATGTGTGTGTGTGTGTGTGTGTTTATAACGCTTTGTGTATTTCTGCAGAAAGCAAACATTTATGGTCCAAGCTGTTATGTAGGTTTGTATGCATTTCATGTCGGTCAATAAGCTGTGAAATTATATTACTTATCTCTCTGTTTTGGGATTGTGTATATTGCCATTGTGCTCTGGGTGTCTATATGTCTAAGAATTCTCTTCATACAGATGAGAGTCAAGCATGTAAGGGTCACCCTGCTTATATATTATAAATTATATTATGTGTAGGGCAGGAGAGTGTACAGTGCAAAGGACAGGCGAAGTCCCCTGCCTCATCAACCAAACACACATCCACTTTTCACAACACTGTCACTTTCTCCCTACCACACTGTTTACCTGTTTTACCCATACCTCCCAAGTGTCCCTTCTTTAGGAGGGACAGTCCCTCTTTGAGACCCCAATCCCTCTGTCCCTCTTTCCCACCCTGGTATCCCTCTTTTTAGGAGAGCAAACTGTGTCATGTGTATATAAGTGCATCAAATTGCTCCACACCAATAAACCTCATATTAATGCTTGTTTAAACTTCAATATATGTATTTATAAATTAGTCTGTGCAAATAAAAAAATTTGGTCTTGCTCTAAATTATTTATTCAGTTATACAAAGAGGCGTCAATAGGTCATGAAATGACCTAACACGTCTCGGTAATGCCCCACCTACCAGCCACGCCCCCAGCAACCCCACCTAAAGCACTAGTGTCCCTCTCTGGCCATTGGAAATGTTGGGAGGTATGGTTTTTGCCTCCCCGCCTTCCTTTCTCATCAGTTTGCCTCTACATCTCTCCCACTTATTATCCCTCCACCCCTCCCACTTTCCCTTTCGCAGTTCCTCCCAGACTCCTGTGTCCATCAGAATGACTAATTAACTCTTTGAATGCCAGGGCTGTATCCAACGAATTGCAAATGAATGCAATCAAAATCTCTCTGCCATTCAAAGGGTTCAACTTAGTCATGCTTGCCCACCAAAAAAAAAAGAAAAAAGAAGAAAAAAAAAATTTGCAGATCAAACCTCAGAATCTCCCAGCTCATCCGACTGGGAGATCAACAGAGACAACGGAGGGAAGCAAGAGGGCTCCCCCGGTTCCATTCTACCCAGAATACCAGGTAAGAGTGGATGGGATCACCAAACCTACTCACTTCAATGAGGGAAAGCTTTGCTCATTGACATTAGAGCGTTTCTCAATATAGCCCACTCCTACACGATACTTGGTGTACAATGGTAGCAGAGGAGCTCTCTTTCTCCTGTATCACCTCTATTGATCTCCCAGCTGATTCAGTCGCTCGGCGGGTATCAGGAGGGGTCTTGAGGCAGCTGATACCCCACCATGAATGTCTGAACTTTAAAAAAATAAACTTTACAACTCAATGCATTGAATACACACACACACACACACACACACACTCTAAGTATTAAAACAGGTGAAAGTTCCACATAGTACTGATAAAGGATTCTTAACTGGAAACCCAGTATGAGACAGGACACTGAATGAATGAATATTAATTTAATACCACCTCCATCATATATAATTAAATTACATTATCATTTCTCTAGTCCAGTTCTGGGATTCCAGTTAAGTACACACACATATTATATTTATATATATATATATATATATATATATATATATATATATATATATATATATATATATATATATGAGAGAAAGAGAGATAGAGCGACACACACACACTTATCCAACTGATTGACTAGGTAAGAGCGTTGTGGAAGGAGAAAACAAAACAGATACAGTGAAATAAAAACTAGTGGCCAGAAGGGAAACAAATATAGGAATACAACTGTAAGAAATCTCATCAGAATGTGCAAAGTACTTCCATTCTGAAAACAAATACTTCAGATCCTGCAATTCAAATGGTTCCCTGGGATAAGACCACCAATAAACCATTTACTGAACATGGGTCCGCAACTATCTGCAATTTTTCTTTATGGATATGGTGCCATAATTTATAAAGACAAGGTGACAGGCTCAAAGATTGTTACTTCAGAAGGAATAATTCTGGATAAAACACAGGACTGTGAATTCTAAGAGTTAAACAGAAACATATGTGTGTATGTATGTATCTTTATTTATATAGCTCCATACATGTACTCAGCTCTTTACAGAAATAATACAATACAAAAATAACACAGGACTGGGATAAGAGCATCAGGCTAAAGTGTGATCATGCTGTGCAGCAAAGTGAATAATCACATACTGGGAAGGGGACCCTGCCCCAAAGAGCTTACAATCTAATTAGCAATAGTGACAATATACAGAGATAGTAGGAGGAAGGAGGATAAGTGCAAACACAAGGTGTTTTATGGGAAGTGCAGAATGATTTGGATGTGAATGTTAGTGTGCACAAGGGGAATACTGTTACTGAGAGGCCTCCTTGAGCAGGTTGGTTTTTAAGAGATGCTTGAAAGTGATGAGCATGGATGATTGGCTAATGGTAATAGGGAGGATGTTCCAAGGTAGAGGACTGAAAACATAGGAATGGCAAGAGTGTAAGGGGTGGACAGACTCCTTGCGAAAACAGGTGCCAGCAAGGGGTGTAGCGAGAGATAAGGGCAGAAATGGTAAGAGTGTGCTGAAGAGAAAGATAAAGGAAAGAAGAATTCAGTTTCACAGTTTCTTCAAAAGATTTTTCAGTAGATTTTTCTCACATGTACCTTGATTTAGTAGGAACTCTTGATATTTCTCTCTCTCTTTTTTATGTTTTTTTTATGTCAGGGTGTTTGATCTGATCTCTTACCTCTGAAGATATGCAACATTATCTAGGAGTCACTGATCATATCTATACTGAAATGCATAGGAAGTATGTTTCTTACTTCATTTGCTCTTAGACCAACACCATTTACAAATCTCACTTCCTAGTTCCAGCTACTTTGTTTCGGTCCTTCTTGTAAATGGATGAAGAATGTACATTTAGATTTACACATTTGATTGCGCTATTTAATAACTCTGTATGTCTATTCCCAATTGAACAGCTCTGCGGAATTAGTTGGCGCTATATAAATAAATAATAATAATTTATATTATTCACATCAGACATCCCAAGAGCCTCTTGAAAAATGCTGTGTCTGATATTTTGAGGACTCTAGCAACCAAATGTATAGCTTTGTTTTAAATGTGCGTAGGATATTGGGGAGTAGAAGTACCAAAAAAGCTGAGGATGCAATTAGCCCCTAGCTGAGAAGAGAGCACAGGTGGACCCCACGTGGTACTGAGGAGAGAGTCAACTTTGAGGATGAAGTCTGGCAGTTTAGTTTAATTTACTGCTAGATGTAAGTGCCGGTAAACCCTCTGTACAGGTCTGACACAGAGGATCTAAAGTGACTGCATATATAGCCCACAAAAAAGTGGCCAAGTGCTACATACTTCTGGACTGAACTGAGAAGAATTTTATGTTGTGTCGGATCATCAATACCATCTTATTTGCGGCTTCTATCAATCTCAATAGAATTGATGAGACCCAGCAATGACATCTAATTGTACTACTAACATAACACAACATCCACTAGGACATCGCTAATAGGAACACCTGTATGTCAACTTATGAATACTCTTTCAACTATTCTTGCAAGGTATATTTAATGCTGGATGATGCTCTGATATTTTTGCTAGTAAAGAATTTCCAGATTAGGGGCTGACTCCATTCTGTAGGATAAATGTTATCATTGGTTTAATCTCACAGATTCCTATTTGTCTATGGGGACTTATATAAATATATTTATATATATAAAACCAGTAACTGCAACAGAATCCAACCCAAGGTTGCTGACACTCTGCAAGATGAGAACTTATTTGATCATGTAATTTAAATACAAAAATCAGAAAGTACATAACTACAGTTAGAACGAATAGTCAAGGAAGCAGGCTCCTGGAATGATTCAATGGGACATGTAACAAGGAATAAAAGTGTAAAATGCAGTGAACTGGATTCATTTAACTCAGTGGGTCAGGGAAAAAAATGAATATTCCTTCCAATTCATGGCTACAATAACACTCTTTAATATACTCAAAATATTGTAAATGTAAACATGTGCATCCAAGTCAGTTAGATCAGCTATAAGACAAGACTGTTTCCCAACAAGAAACTGTTGAGCAGCTCAAAAACCGAACAATTAAGTCAGGGATGGAGACCCTAGCTCAGGGGAGTTCCCAGGTTCTCACAAGACTCAGAGCTTGTGCTTACTTACTGTGCTATGTAATAACACCATTACTAGCAGGAAGACTAGCACCATTAAATACCCCTGGCTGGCAACAACCAAGGGCTTAAAATATGATACTGGGACTTTGGCCTCTAAGCCAGTAACTAGCAACACCCCAGTCTAGGCTTCTGCTACATCACTTATTTTTCAGTTATCAAATTAAGATTGAACACAAAGAAAATCATAACAGCTATGCAAAAATCAATAAATCAAAGTTTAATGATAATAAATTTGTTTCAAATTAAAAAGCATACTGAAAGCAGGAATGTTAACTTACAGTAAATTCGCCAAACCAAGCATACCCATGCCACGGAAATCTGTTTTGGGATCATCACCTTGAAAGCCAATGTCACCCCACTGCTTAGTAATTCTGTTGGTCAGTTTTTCGTGAGGCATAAGGAGGTCCCAAAGCTGAGGGGGGAAAAAATCCATAGATTACCAACTTCAGATTACAAAAACACACCAGTTTGGCATTCCATAAAAAGTGATGGCATCCTGTAGATCTTCATATATTAAACTAATAGTCCCAACATTCTCACCCTGTGAAAATTGAAGTTCAACAGCTGAAGAATCATAGCATTCCTACTCCAAGTGTATATGTATAAAAGGCTAATGCGAAATTCCAGGATGAACAAAAATTATGATTACAATTTAAAGCGCAACTATCATGCACATACATGTTATTCCCAATTTATTGTTAGTATCTTGTTTTTTTGTTTCAAAAAAGTTTTGAGGTAAAAGTTCGGTACAAATTGCCACTGCTATAATAATGAAATTAAACGATTAACAATAATAAGGAAAGGCACATCTAGTATGAACAATAAGAATGCCACACACAGATGGTGAGCAATAAGCCAAGTATTATGGACAGTTTCAGTAGTTGGTACATTTCCATCCAGCAAAACGTGTGAATAGTAAGAAAAGAAGAGAAAAAGAAATGAGAAGAAAGCGAGAGAGGAGGGAAGAAAGAAAGAAAAGGGGGGAGGGAATGTCCATTCTGGGCCCACCAGCCCACACCAGCACCCAATCAGCCGCAGCCATCCGAGCACGGCAAACAGGCTCTGCCGCCCCAGCCCCCCAACGTGTATCTAGCCCAATCTTCAGCACAGGCTAGAGTAAGGGGTGTTATCCCAATATGTCAATATCTCCTGGTGAGGTCCCATCTTGTGCATGCAAAAGGTGTGCATCTGTTCCATATCTCTATACATATTCACCCTACTAGCCCAGCTAGATAAGACAGGGGATTCTGGAAGTGTTAAGGTCTTCCCAACTGGAGGGGGTACTTGTGTGTGGTTGTGGGCTCCCAATCAATAGAGTGTCCTGGGTGCACCCTGGATCCCAATAATGACACAGGAGTCAGTTATCAGTTTCCTCAGGACACGTAGTCACTTGTGTGTGTGCTGAGTATCTGTATTAAGTATTTATAGTACATAAACATTATTAACATAACCAATCACATGGAAACACATCTATATTGCAGCATTTATTGTCCAATCTTAAACATTGTCTCTGCCTGAGGGGAGTTAGTCTGGGCTCCACGTCAGCGGCTGATGCAATATTCCAGTACATGCGCAGACTGTTCATAGATAAGTTTTGTTTCTGTAGAAATGCACTGGGGATTTCCGAGAAACAGGATGTAGTCTCTGCTATCAGCTTGGATATGGTTTCGATGGCCCCTCGGGCAGAAGCAAACAGACAGACATAATTACTGACAAGCACGCACATTTCTTGTAAGCCTTGCAGATTCATCATTACACACATAATACAAAAATGGAGAAATAGGTTCTTGTATAAAATACATGTATCAAAATATATATATATATATAAAAATTCATATAATTACTTTCACAGAAGTTTCCAAGAGGAGGAGATTCACAATCTCGCAGCCGACAGCATAAAGTGCAGGAATAGGAAGGAGGATGAAGTGAACATAGGGTGGTAAGAGAATAAGCACAGAAGAGGATCTAGGGGGTTATTGTTAGTATTGTGTAAAATAGAGTACTAAAGTTTCTTAAGTTCCAACATGAGTTAGAATCACAACTTCGTATGAAACTTGCATCAATAGAACAGCGCAGACATTTTGGCAAAGAGAGATTTGTGCTCCTGTGCTGTCCATCCCTGTCTTATCACAGATAGGTTATTTGCCAAAGGGGAGAGTTCAGTACAGACAGGGATGGACAGCACACGTGCACAGATCCCTCTTCGTGAACCATTAAGTTCCCCAGGGCGGAAAGAAAGGCAAGGACCAGGCTCAGGCCCCCAGAGTCACCAGAGCACCAATGAACCTACAGATCATAAATAGCTCAAAACTAACCTCAAAGTGTTAACGGACACTGAACAGGGGTAAAAAAAAACAAAAACAAAAACAAAAAACAAACAAAAAAAAAAAAAAAAACATGAACGGCTGCACAGCACACTGAACTAGAGCCAACAAGGCTCAAAAGTGAAAGAGTACTGAGAGACTAGACAGGCAAGGCTGGATCTCCCAAAGCTGGCATCAGCCAGTGTCAGCTCTTCCACACAATAGTGTTTAGAAAAAGTGTGCACAGAAGACCAAGTGGCCACCTTGCACAACTGCTCAGCTGAGGCCTGGTTCCTGTTGGCCCAAGAAGACCCAATAGATCTCGCAGAATGAGCAGTGACCCTGAAGAGAAAAGGATTCTTCTGAAGTTCATAAGCCTTACGAATCGTGGACTTGATCCAGGAAGCTATGATTACCTTGGAAGCAGGCTTCCCCGCCCTAGGACCCTCAGGAATGACAGAGTGTCAGACTGCCTCAAGGACTCAGCGCGATGCACACAGAACTTGAGACAACACACAACATCCAACAGATGAAGATCCTCTCTTTGTCAGAACTAGGGCTAGGACAGAAGGAAGGGACCACAATCTCCTGATTAATGTGGAACTCAGACACCACATTCGGAAGAAACTCTTGTGAGGTGCAAACCACCTCCTTGTCCTTGTGAAAAACCAAAAAGGGCGATCTACAAGACAGCGCATGCAGCTCCGCAACTCTGCAAACAGAAACATTCACTAGGAGGAAGGCCATCTTCCACGTCAGCAGACGTAGAGGAATGGTAGCCAAGGACTCAAAGGGAGGATGCTGGAGGACCCCCAAAACCAAGTTAAGATCCCACTGAGGAGCAGGGGACTGCAACACCCTGGAGGAAAACTGACATCAGGAATGATAGCAAGTCGAAGAGGTTCCGCTACCGAGAGTTCCAGATGCTCCAGAAACCAAGCCTGAAGGGCCCAGTACGGAGCAATCAGAATGACTGGGCAGCGCTCCAGTCTCAACTTCCGAAGAACTTTGTTCAACAGGGGAACAGGAGGAAAGATGTAAGCCAGAGGAAACATCCACAGGATCAACAAGGCATCCACTGTCAGAGCCATGGGATCCGCCCAGCGAGAGCAAAACACTGGCACCTTCCTGTTGTGCCTGGTTGCCATCAGGTTGATGCACTGAAGACCACACTGCTGGATAATGAGGTTGAAAACCTCTGGATGCAGCTCCCACTCTCCTCTGTCAACTGTGTTTTGACTGAGGAAATCGGCCAGAACGCTGTGTACGCCAGGAATATGAACTGCGGAAATGGCAGGGACAGGCTACTCTGCCCAAGATAAAATAGCCTTGACCTCTAGACAAGCTGTAAGACTTCTTGTGCCACCTTGCTTGTTGATGTATGCTACCACTGTGGGTGTTGTCTGACTGTACCCTGACCGAGCAATCCTCCAGTTGCAGTGTCCACTGATGTAGGGCATGAAATATCGCCCGTAGTTCCAAAACGTTGATGGGAAGGAGAGATTCCTCCTGAGACCACCGGCCCTGAACACTCAAGTGCACCAGAACCGCTCCCCATCAAGAGAGGCTGGCCTCTGTCATCACTATGGTCCACAAGGGCACCAGGAAGGGTCGGCCTTTCAGGAGATTGTTCAGGTTGAGCCACCACGAGAGAATCTGCTACACTTGAAGAGCGAGAGACAGGGATCTTTCCAGGAGATCTGTATGGCCTCTGCAGGCCAGGATCAAAAACCCCTGAAGTTCCCTGGTGTGAGCCATGGCAAACGGAACTGCTTCTATGGTGGAAATAAACTTCCACACCAAGGAAGACAACTTCTTGGCTGGAATCGGATCCAGAGACAGGATAGCTTGGACCTTCAGTGCTATGTGATGAGCCACTTCGTCCATGAGAAACACCACCCCCCTCTGAGTGTCGAAGAGGAGGCCCAGAAAGACCATCCTCTGGGAAGGAACAAGGTCCGACTTGTCCAAATTGATGATCCACCCGTGATGGGAGAGAGCATGAATGCAGTCCCGCACCTGCTGGTGAAGGAGTTCCAGAGACGAGGCCTTCAGAAGGAGGTTGTCCATGTATGGAATCACCCTGATGCCGTTCCAGTGTAGGACGGAAATCAATGCTCCTAGGACTCTGTTAAAGACTTGAGGAGCCGTGGTCAGGCCAAAGGGGAGGGCAGAGAACTAGAAGTGCCCTCGGTCGCAGGAGATACTGCCGACTCTCTGGGTGAATGGTGATGTGCAGATAGGCATCTTGAAGAGCCAGAGAGGCCAGAAATTCCTCAGGAGACATGGACGCTATCACTGTGCGCAGACTCCTGGCAGTACTGGGACATGACCACAAATGAGTTGAGATCCTTCATATCCAAAATGGGGCGACAGCCCCCATTCTTCTTAGAAACCACACAGAGGTTGAAGTAGAAACCCAAGCCCCTCTCCTGAGGGGGAACTGGCTCCAGGACCACCTTGTCTAGCAGGGCCGTAATAGCGTCCTCGAAAAGGAGTCTCTCTTCTGCTCCCAAGGGAGAACGAGAAAAAAAGGTCCTTGGAGGAGGAAGAGAGGTGAAGTGAATCCTGTATCCCAAGGCGACCAATTGTAAAATCCATGGGTCCGCCACAGAGCCCTGCCAGGAGGAAAGGTCGTGGCATAGGCAGCCACCTACCTGCGGGTGGGGACCCGGGTTCGGTGAGTTATGCAGAAGGTTTGGAAGCCTTGAGCTTCGTGGAGGACTTGGCTCTCCACTGCTGCTGAGGCTTGGATGAGGAGAGCGTAGCCGGAGGGACAGTCAGGGTCGCTTGGCGTTAGTCTGCCTGAAAGGGACGAAAAAGCAGATTCCTTTCGACAGACGCCTTCTTCCTCAGGACAACTGGCAGGTGAGAAATTTTCACTCCACTGGCCTCGTTGATGAGATCCTTGAGCTCAGGCCCTAACAGGGAAGAGCCCTGAAAAGGCAAAAACAGGAAAGCCTTCTTAGAGGCCGTGTCAGCTGCCCAGATAATAAAGTATTACTATACCTTTAAGATTACTATCCCCCATATTGTAGATATTTGTAAAATAATTTAATAGCCCCCAGGTTCATCTCTCAAACCTTTATGGTTTGAGAGCTAACAGAAGGCAAAGTTCCCCCTTCCCTGAAGTCAGCGTTGTACTGACTGCAGGGGAAGTCTGTCGTACAACAGGCTTGCGGCTCTGCAGCTGATCAGAGATTGTGTTAGTGAAAAAGAATTATTTCACAGAAATGGTCTTCTACATGTGCTTGCAAACCAGAGCTGGATATCCCTGCAGTCAGCACAACGCTGACTTCAGGAAAGGGGAAGGGAGGGGGGAACTTTGCCTTTGGTTATCTCTCAAACCATAAAGGTTTGAGAGATGAACCTGGGGGCTATTAAATTATTTTGCAAATATGTACAATATGGGGGATAGTAATAATAAAGTATTACTATCCCTTTAAGCCAAAGAACCCGTCTAGCTACCACAGATATGGTAGATGCCCTGGCTACCATATGCACAGCATCAAACAGAGCGACAGAGACATAATGCTGACCCTCAGCAATGTTAGCGAGAAGCCGCAACATGTCAGAAGTAGGGGCTCCTTGAAGGACTGCAGAATTAAGCTGTTCAGTCCAAACAGCCACAACACTATTTACCCATGCAGCAGCAAAGGTCGGGCGAACGGCAGAACACGCAGTCGCAAAAATAGCCTTGAGAGAAGTCTCAAACTTCTTGTCAGTCCAGTCTTTGAGAACAGAGGCATCAGCCACTGGCTAGGCAGTCAATTTAAAAAGCCTGGAAACTGGGGCATCCACTTTGGGGGGGTGGATGAACCCACTGAGTGAGGGCCATTTCAGAAAACGGGTAAAGTTTAGCAAACTTCTTAGAAACAGAAGCTTTCTTGACTTTCCTCTTACACTAATCTGTCAAGGGTGGGATTAGGTGGAAGCAAGCATGGGGCCTAACAGGCTCCTGGAAAACATCAGAGGGGTCAGAAGACACCTTCTGCACCAAGGGAATGTTCAGGGTGTACAACACAGCCCTGACCAGGCCCTCAGACGAGGGAATGGGGTCCGCCTCAAAGGGGTCCCCAAAAAACAGAGATGAAGGAAAAGCTGAACAGTAATCATCAGAGTACACCAACAATTCCTCCTCAGAGGAATCAGACACATTAGGTACACCTGGCGGTTTAGGCTGGGAAGACCTGATAGGGACAGGGGTCTGCAACGAGTGGAAGACCCCCTGTAAAGTGGATGGAAGGAGTTGAAAGGTGGACAGGAGGTCCCTGGTAGTAGCCTTAAACTCTTCCATCCATATTGGCTCTAGTGCATGGCTGAAGGCCCCAGCAGGGGATTCAGGGGCAGCAGCGCACGCTGGGCAAATATGACCTGAGTATTCTCTAGGTAACCCTGACTGACACGAGGAGCAATGAGGGACAGAAACACCCCAGTATCCTTAGTCTTAGGTTTAGCCCCAAGTTATAACGGAGTAGACATATTCACAGAGTCAAAACGGTCAAAGTATCAAAACACCCACAATAAAGTGTGCATGACAATTAATGCACCCCAGAAATGCTAAATAAGACTTATCTGGTAGGCAAAGGGTTAAATTGTGGAGGAGAGAAGGAGAGTCCAAGCCCTGTGTAGGATACTCGATCTGCGAATTCACAAAATGGCTGCCGCGATGGGAGCCAAATGGATAGGAGCACGTGAAGTGCGAGCACATGGGAAACGTAGTTTCGCTCACAGAGTACCGTAACAGTGCCCAAAGCCCCCAACATCCCCAAAACGTTGACCGGATGACAGAGCAAGGGAAAACCCACAAAATGAGCCGTCTCTGACCACACTGCGTGGAGTGGTTGCAGAGATAGGTCCCAAACTGTAAAGTTCCATAAAAGTGAATGGCGCAATGGCATCTATGCAGCAAATGCACACCTTAAAGGCGTGGAACATAAATGTAATGAGGTGAACACCAAGAAGTAAAACCACTCAAAAGCACACTAGAATAAAACAACAGACCCAAGAAAACACCAGTCCCAGTAGGGAAAGTGTCGAAACCCCCCCACAAATGTGCTAACCAGCAACAAAAGGGTTAAGTTACAACAGAAACTTGCTCCAAACACCTCACAGACATACAGAAATAAACCCAATGAGTGCATGAGTATGTAACAGGAACTCCAAATGAGACCCCTGTGCGGAGGGGAAGCATGGGACATGTGGACCTCAGCACTCAAAGGGTGCTCACCTTTTTCAGCAGATCTTCTGTCTTCAGATTACCATGGATCAAGTAGAAGCCTCAGCGGGCAACTCCTGGGGAAAGAACTTGCAGCCAAGATTTTCTCCCCAGGGCTTAGGTCCAGAAAATCACCTGGTAAACTGAGCTATCCACATTTGGGTGATGGGAATTGTCAGTGATGGTAATCCGCCTAATGGTGGTATTCCATATCTAACAGAAAATAATAAAAAAAAAAAAAAGGCTAAAACTATAGCAGAGCCGTTCTCTTGCCTTGTGTCTTGACCAAGGAACAAATCTTACTGGTCGGGGATTGGCTAGCTGCAAGCTAAGGAGAGGAGGTAGGCTCCACTCAGCAGTCACTTCTCAGAAATGTTCCTGCCTATTAAAGGGGCTGATCGCCTACCCAAAGTTACCAGTAACCTGTATTGGACGACAGAGAAAGTAAGTTTCATATAAAGTTATGATTCCAACTCATGCCAGCACTTAAGGAACTATTACACTATTTCCATGATTAACAAGATACTAACATTAAATTGGGGATAACTTATGTGTGCATGATAGTTCTGCTTTAAATGGGGCTTTTAACTCCTTGAAAGCTAGAGGTGACAGCAACACGTTACTAAGTAATGCGTTGGAGACCTCTTTTGCATTTAAGCAGTTAAAAGCCCCATTTAAATGAATGGGCATGTTTAATTGTGCACATACAGCATTGGAATGTAGTCCAACAGCAGCTGGAGAGTTGCAGGTTGCTCTCCCTTGGCATACAGAGGCATGTAAAAAAGGTAAAAGTGAAGCAATTCCAGGGAAAAAACTGCATCATAGTCAGAGAAAAGAGGATTTTAGTCTTACCTGTTAAATCTTTTTCTCTTAGTCCATACAGGTTACTGGTAACTCTGTGTAGGCGATCCAACCCTTTAGGTAGGCAGGAACAATTCTAGAATTGATTGCAGGGGGTGGAGCCTACCTTCCCTCCTTGGCTGCAGCCAGCCAACCAGCTCCAGAAAGATTTGAGACACTAACTATTGACTAGATAGTGGAAGGGAAAGAAGACTCCTGTGAGCATGACCCCAAAGGACCCCCACGGTCTGCCACAGGAGAGCCAAGCATGGTCCTTTGACAGGGTGGGAGACCAGTAACCTGTATGGACTAAGAGAAAAGGATTTAACAGGCAAGACTAAAATCCTGTTTTCTCTGTCGTCCAATACAGGTTACTGGTAACTCTGGGATGTCCAACCATTGAGTTTCCCAGAGGCGGGAATTAAGGCAAGGACCAGGAGCAAGGCCCCCAAAGTCACCAGTGCAGATATGAACCATCAGATCAGAGATAGCCCAACAAAACAATGAAGTGTCAACGGACATGAAACAGGGGTAACAACACCCCAGGAACTGTTAAACAGCACACTGAACTAGAGCCAACAGGGCTCAAAAGTTAAGGAAGCACCAAGAACCAAAAGAAATCCTAGACAGGCAAGACTGCCTCCAGGATCTTCCTCCCAAAGCTGGCATCAGCCAATGCCAGCACATCAACACGGTAGTGCTTTGAAAAGGTGTGTACAGAGAACAGTGGCCACCTTGCACAACTGATCAGCAGAGGCCTGATTCTTGTAAGCCCAAGAGACCCCAATAGATCTTGTTGAATGAGCAGTGACCCTGAAAGGGACAGGCTACTTCCTCAGCTCATAAGCTTTACGAATAGTGGACTTGATTCAAGAAGCAATAGTCACCTTGGATGCAGGTATTCCTGCCCTAGGACCCTCAAGAATGATGAACAGCGAGTCTGATTGTCTGACAGACTCGATG
Source organism: Rhinophrynus dorsalis (assembly GCA_037306005.1). Classification (NCBI taxonomy): domain Eukaryota; kingdom Metazoa; phylum Chordata; class Amphibia; order Anura; family Rhinophrynidae; genus Rhinophrynus; species Rhinophrynus dorsalis. The sequence continues at coordinate 166,496,866 of CM074718.1, forward strand.
TACATAAACCTGCGACAACGCACCACAACTAACAAGTGGAGATCCCTTTCCTTGTCAGAGGTGGGGTCCAGGCAGAAAGAGGGCACCACAATCTCCTGATTGATGTGGAACTCAGAGACCACCATCGGGAGAAACTCCTGAGAAGTGCGAAGCAACGCCTTGTCCTTGTGAAACACCAAATAAGGTGGTTTATAGGACAGAGCATGTAACTCCGCGGCACGGAGGACAAACTCAAATTGCCAAGAGGAAGGCCATTTTCCACGTCAAGAGGCGTAGAGGAATAGTAGCCATAGACTCAAATGGGGGGCGCTGACGAATGCCCAAAACCAAGTTAAGATCCCACTGAGGAGTGGGAGTCTTGAAAACAGGATGCGTATTAGCAACGCCCTGGAAGAAAATCTTGACATCAGGAAGGATGGCAATGCGCCTCTGGAAGAGAACAGAAAGCGCAGAAGTCTAAACCTTAAGGGAACTCAAGCTGAGGCCCTTATCCACACCATCCTGCAAGAAGGCCAGGACCTTAGGCAGATCAAACTCCTGAGACAGGTCCTTGTCACCACACCAAGATAGAAAGGTCGACCAGACACGATGGAAGGCCTTAGAAGAAACAGGTTTGAGGGCACTGAGCATAGTAGCCACCACACCAGAAGAGAACCCTTTCTTCTTCAATATTGAGGATTCAATTTTCAAGCCATCAAAGCTAGCCGATGAACATCTTCTTTCCACAGGTAAACCTGTAGGAGAAGTTCTGGTCGGTAAGGGAGCCGAAATGGCTCAGCCACAGACAGGTCCAGAAGCTCCGGAAACCAAGAATGACGAGGCCAGTACACAGCAATCAGAGTTTCTGGAAAAAGCTCCAGTCATAATTTCAGTAACACCCTTTGCAACATTGGGAGGGGAGGAAAGATGTAGGGCAGAGGGAATAACCAAGGAATGGACATTGCATCCACTGCCAGAGCCAGAGGGTCTCTCCACCAAGAACAGAACCTCGGCACCTTCCTGTTGTGTCTTGTCGCCATCAGGTTGATGTAAGGAAGACCCCATTTCTGAACAATGAGGTAGAACACCTCTGGGTGTAGCTACCACTCTCCGTTGTCCACTGTGTGTTGACTGAGGAAGTCCGCCATGACGCTGCCCACGCCAGGAATGTGCACTGTGGAAATGGCAGGAACGTGATCTTCTGCCCAGGACAAAATAGCCTTGACCTCTAACCAAGCGGTGAGACTTCTTGTTCCACCCTGCTTGTTGATGTAAGCCACGGCCGTGGCATTGTCGGACTGGACAGTCTTCCAACTAAGATGTCCAATGTCGAAGGGCATAAAATATCGCCCGAAGCTCCAATATGTTGATCGGAAGGAGGGGTTCCTCCAGACACCATCGACCCTGAGTGCTCAGGTGACCCAGGACCGCTCCCCAGCCGGAAAGGCTGGCATCCGTTGTCACCGTGGTCCAGAAGGGTACTTGCCCTTCAGCAGGTTGGAGAGGTCGAGCCACCATGAAAAACTCAGTTCCACATGAAGAGTAAGAGACACTGATGTCTTCAGAAGGTCCGGTTGACCCTTGCACACCTGGATCACGAACCACTGGAGCTCCCTGGTGTGCACCACGGCAAATGGGACCGCTTCTTTGGTGGAGATGAATTTCCCCACTAGAGAGGACAGCTTCTTGGCTGGAACTGGATCTTGAGCCATAACCGCAGAAACCCTGTGGACGATCTGGTGAGCCACCTCGTCCGTGAGGAACACCCTGTTCTTCTAAGGGTCGAAGAGAAGGCCCAGAAAGACCAGACGCTGGGATGGGATAAGATCTAACTTGTCCAAGTTGATGATCCACCCGTGATGGATAAGAGCATGAATGCATTGCTGAACATGCTGATGAAGAAGTTCCGCAGAAGGGGCTTTCAGAAGCAGGTCGTCCATGTATGGAGTAATTCTGATGCCGTTCCGGTGGAGGACGGATACCAAGGCTCCCAGGACACTGTTGAAGACCTGAGAAGCTGTAGTCAGACCAAATGGAAGAGCTGAAAACTGAAAATGTCCCCAGTCGCAGGCAAACCGGAGGTACTGCCAGCTCTCTGGATGAATGGCAATGTGTAAGTATGCTTCCTGAAGATCCAGAGAAGCAAGGAATTCCCCCGGGGACATGACAGCAATCATCATCCGTAAAGACTCCTGATGATAATGAGTCCGGGTCACAAAGCAATTGAGATCCTTCAAGTCCAAAATGGGCCGACAACCGCCATCCATCTTGGAGACCACAAACAGGTTTGAGTAAAAACCCCATACCTCTGTCCTGAACTGGAACTGGCTCTAGAACGTCCTTGTCCAGAAGAGCCTGAACAGCGCCGAACAGATGGTGTTTCTCTGCGCCCTGAGGCGTGTGAGAAGGACAAAAGCGAAAGGGAGGAAGAGCAACGAAAGGGATCCTGTACCCTTCCCTCACCACCTGTAAAACCCATGGGTCCATCATTGAACCCTCCCAAATGCTGTGATAGAGTCGCAGACGACCACCCACAGCAGAGTGAGTACCCGAGTTTGGTGAGTCATGCCGAAGAAGGCTTGGAAGCCTTGGGCTTGGAGAAGACCTTCCATTGTTTGGGCTTCGATGAGGTACGCGGAGCTGAGGGAACCATCTGGATCACCGAACGTGTCTCATTCTGAAAGGAACAAAAATACAGATTACGTTTAAGCGGCAATTTCGTCCTGGGAACCAAGGGTAGAAGAGTACTCTTACCCCCTGTGGCTTCACTAATCACATCCTTAAGATCTGGCCCAAACAAGGAGGTACCCTGAAAGGGTAGGGAGAACAATGCTTTCTTAGAAGCAGTGTCAGCAGACCAGATCTTGAGCCAAAGAGCTCTTCTGGCCACCCTAGCCGCCAAACAGATGGCATCAAATATGGCAGCAGGAAAATAGTGCTGTGCCTCAGAAACATTGGCAAGAAGGTGCAACTTATCTGAAGTAGGAACATCCTGACGGACAGCCCGGGTGAGCTGTTCAGTCCAGACCATAATGGCCCTGTTCACCCATGAAGCAGTGGCAAAAATGGACTTGAGGGAGACCTCAAGTTTCTTGTCAGTCCAGTCCTTCAGAGCAGACGCATCAGAGACTGGTAAGGCAGTAGACTTAGATAACCTAGAAATAGGAGAATCCACTTTGGGAGGATGAACCCACTGAGTAAGCGCGGCCTCAGAAAAAGGAAAAAGCCTGGCAAATTTCTTGGACACAGAGGGTTTCCTGTCCGGGGATTTCCACTCCTCAGACACAAGGCGGTCAAGAGTGGGGTTAGGTGGAAAGTAAGTAAGGGGCTTTTTTTTAGGCACCTGGAACACATCAGAGGGGTAAGAACGAACCTCCTGAACTAAGGGAATGTTAAAAGTAGTATAGACAGCCCTGATCAGGCCCTCAGCGGAGGGTTCAGGATCAGCCTCAAAAGGATCCCCAAAAAACTGAGAGGAGCCCACAGCAGAACATTCCTCAACATCTGAATCCACCTGCAGTTCCTCTTCAGAGGAATCTGACATCACAGGTACTCCCTGAGGTTTGGGCAGAGAAGACTTGACCGAGGAAGGGGTCTGCCAAGAATGAAAGACCCCCTGTAACTGGGATGGAAAGAGTTGCAATGTGGACCTAAGGTCTCTAGTAGCAGCCTTGAACTCTTGCACCCAAGCTGGCTCTAATGCATGGCTGGATGTCCCTGGAATACTTTCAGGGACATCAGAACATGCTGGGCATAAAGGACCTGAGAATTCTCTAGGTAGCCCTGAAAGACAGGAAGAGCAATGCGCAATAGGGGACACAGAGACTCCAGCCTCCTTAGTCTTAGGTCTGGCCCCTAGCTCCAGCGGTATAGACATACTCACAGTGTCAAATAACCTTACTGTATAAGAAATCACCCATTTGTAGTGTGTAGGATTAAAATTTCACCCCAGAAATTGCTAAAATAAACTTATCTGGCAGGCGAAGGGTTAATCAGCAGAGGAGCGAAGGAGAGTCCAAGCCCTGCGTAGGATACTCATTCTGGAAAGAGCACAAAATGGCTGCCGCTGCGGGAGCTAATCAGAAATGAGCACATGAAGCAAGCGCTCATGGGAAATGTAATTTTCCCAGAAAAGTACCCCAAACAGTGCCCGAAGGCCCCTGTGCCCCGGAACACCGAGTTAGCCACATCTAAGGGAATTGTTAGTTATGGTAATCCGCCTAATGGCGGTATTCCATATCTAAAAGAAAAATAAACTTTCTAAAACTATAGCAGAACTGTTTTCTTGCCTGTGTTATCTTCAACAAGGAACAAATCTTTCTGGAACTGGTTGGCTAGCTGCAGCCAAGGAGGGAAGGTAGGCTCCACCCCCTGCAATCAGATCGCCTACCCACAGTTACCAGTAACCTGTATTGGACGACAGAGGAAAAAGGATACCAGTTAGGAGACTAGTGGACTCTACGTTAAAGAACGAGAGCAACGTGACTTTTTTCTCCCTCTAGTCACAGACTAGTGGACATTTCTAGCCTTTACCATAACCAATAAAAGTCCCAACCAATATAAAAGGGAGACATTTTTCGTACGGATATTTCCATTTCTTCTGTGTCCCACCATGGCCATTGACTTTTATCAGAGCTGAAAAATTCCAAATATATAGGTTAGAGGGGCAGGGAGTGCCGTGGAGGGACACAGCTGTCAAAGATCTTAACCACAGGGAGCGTCTTGCTGTGATAGACATTGAAGAGGATCTGGCTGACAGCCTGATGGAGTCCACAGAAGCATTGCAGGCAAAACTTATAGCTACTTTAATAGAAGAGCTTCTTTCAGCAATTTAGATCTTGACACGGACAAATCAATGTGTTCCTTCAATTCAGCCAGCCATATTCTGGCAGTTCTGGACATACAACCTATTGCTGTTGCAATTTTCATATTCTGTCCCAACAATGTGAACTGCTTCTTTTGTCCATTGCATCCTTCAATGATGATCCATCTTCCATAGGAATCATAGTTCTTTTGGCAATCTGAGAAATGGAGGCATTTATTTTTGGAGGGGAAATCCATGATGATGTTTCCTCTTCTTTGAACAGATACATTTTCTGTAACCGCTTTGATGTAGATATCCTCTTATCTCCTTTACTCCATTCAGATTTCACCAAGTCTGTTACCATATGATGTACCGGAAAGATTGGACCCTTTTTCTTAGTTCCTAGGAATGCCATACCTAGGACCTCTTGCTGTTTTGGCTCATCTACCAATCCGAGTTTTTCTCATCAATTTTTAAGAAAAGTTCAATTTTCTCCAAATTGAATGTTCCCTCTTCTTCTTCTTCAGATGAGTATTGATATAGGATGTCTGGCATACTATTCTCTTCCACTTCCTCTATTTTAATAATAGAACCCTCTTCTGGGTAGTTAAGCCTTTGTTTTTTCTTAGGATGGGCTTGTATGGCCTGATTGTAGGACCAAAAAGGACTGAGGAGGGAAGTGATGTATTGCCTCAAGTACTTTTTTGATTGGTCCTACACCAGCTGGAGGGAGGATACACTACTCATTCAAGTCAATTGGTTTGGTTAGGGATACAGAAGAAAAGGTGTTTTTTTTAACTCTCCGAATGCAATGTCAAATTTTTGTACATTCACATTTAGCAGGGGGGGGGGGTATCCCAGCTATTGTTCAAGGAGTTAAAATCCCTATTTAAGATGAACAGGAATTTTTATTTGTTCCCCGTGGTGTGGGCTAGTTATGTAGTTATGGTTATGCTGGAATTGCTATACTCTTGACTTTAAACAAAAAAACAGTAACACATGAGACACTGTAAGTTTTCCATTAATAACTTTATGGTAGTGCAGTAACAGAACATTTACATTAAATGCAGATCTCCAAATGCTTACAACTTCTGAAAGATATGCAGAATTTCAGCCCAGGGTGTGTTGTCAATACATACAAACTGCACAAATATGAAAGAAACCTATTGAATATGTCTGGAGTACTAAAAGCCAGAAATAAGAGAATGTTTGTGTTATTTACAGATAAAATAATTTCTCACAAATCCATGGGAGACACAGGGACCATGCAGGATAATTTCACTCCCTTTAGGAGTCAGGGCACTTTTATAAAAGGCCTCTTGAGGCGGCACCCACTCTCTTAGCTCCACATAACCTGACAGTTTGCTCTACCCCTTCGATTTTAATTTAGCAACACTCAAAGCTATAGGCGGAGGGAAGCAAAGGAGCTTATAAAGAACAGCCACCAGTCCAGAGGATTCAGAAAATCAGGACATCCCCTACTAGTGAAATGGAGTACTGAAGTTTTTTTGTGGGTGGAATGTCCTGTATACTCATGAATTCCTGAGAAAATAATTTATTGTCAAGAAACACACAACTTATCTTTTCTCAGTTGTTCTATTTGGAATTGCAAACTGAAGGTGCAACCATACCAATACCAGTCAACAGACACCTTCATCTAAGCCAAAAGTAACTATTAAATATGACAATTTAAATTTCAACTATAGGATATGCCTTAATCTGCTATAATAGTGAAATTGTAAATACTCCTGCACTCACCAGAAATATGAAAACTCCAAAGTTTCATTTAAATCAAAATAACAGAATTTAAAGTAGAAAATAAAAATGTAAAAGGAAATATACTGTTACAAAGAATATCTCATGCATAGAGTCCCATATTAAAGGGATTCCAATTTCTTAGCTCTTGGACATGCAGCTAGTTTCTCAAGTCGGAAGGATCTTGTGGGGTACATACAAAATATAACAAAACAGTGCGCCCCCCTCTGAGTGTATACAATGGAAAAACTTTGTAGACCCCAAAATCCCTTCAAATGGTACTCACATTTATGACAAGCCAGTCCTGTCTCTAGGATGAAAGGTTTGGCTGGATCTGACCACCAGTCAAGTTCTCTCGCCAATGAGTCCTTCTTCCCATTTTGAGCAATACCTTACCTCTCGTCCGCAGCAGCTATTGTTCTGACAAGGTGTTACCATTTTAAGGAAGGGTACCAAGAAACAAGTATGCAATGGGATCCCCTGACAAAGTAGCAGTAGCGTTACAAAACAGTGTAGGGTGTTTTATATGCATAGGTTTTCTATCAGGCATTGGCCTATAGAAATAAATGTATACTTTATATACTATTGAATGGTCTCCCCTGTAGTCTCCCATAGCATACTTGTTTATTGCTACCATTCCTTAAAACAATGCTAATTTCTACCTCCAGGATAAGTACATCTGTGTACCATGTTCTATGCATCGCGTGAGTTTTTTCAATATTTATTTTCCAAGGCATCTCATTGTATGATAAAGAGTACAAGGTCTCGAGCTTCACTGATGGATTATTTTTAATCACACACCCCGAAAAATCTTTGCCCACCCTACTGGATATGTTGAATAAATATAACAATAAATCAGGCTCAATTACAGTACATCTGAAGTGCTCAATATCAACATGCCTAGTGCTGCCACAGAAAACCTTCAGGCTAAATTTCCCTTCTTGTGGACAACAGGTGTCGTTAGATATTTATTTGTGAAGCTTATTCAAAAAGCAAGAGACTTGTTTCATATTTATCCACTACTGCTTGAGCAAATGGAAAAAGATACTAAAAAAGATGGTTGACCTGGGAATCTCACGGTTCGGAAGATTACATTTAACCAAGCTGGTTCATCTCCCCAAACTCCTACTCCTGTTTCAAGCCATCTAGATCCAAATGCCTCGTATTTTCTGTTACAAACCACCACAGTCCTTTTTATTTGAGCGAATGGCTCCCCTAGATGTAACAGATAAACCTTAATGAAACCCCAAAAGAGTCAGATTGTCATATGTTGATAGATACTATAAAACAGCAGTTCTTTAGCGACTATCAGCTGTTGTGCTTCCCTCCCCCAAAGCGGACTGGCTATGTATAGATCTGGCCCACCACACTACTGTGACTCCAGCACACCACCACTTCCAGGGCAGCCAACCTTACCATGTTATTTAAAGGGATAGTAATACTTCGTTTTAACTTTATATTATTTTGTAGGCATTAAAAAAACATGAAGAATGATATAAGTCTTATCTCTCAAACCTTTATGGTTTAAGAGATATTCACAAGCAAAGTGTCCCCCTTCCGCCCCTTTTACTGATATAACACTTCTCAGCCAGGGCAGAAGGGACTGCAGAGAGGGACAATCTTCAATTAAGATAACGGAAAGAGCTGAAAAGCTTGTCAAGGGGGGCAGGGATTTCATTGTTTTCATAGGAATAAGAATGTCCCCTTCTGTTATCTGTCCAGTCTATGGACTGCATTCCACATCTGAGAAGAGATTGTTTACAGGAGGTAAAAGGGGTGGGAGGGGGAAACTTTGCTTGTGAATATCTCATAAACCATAAAAGGTTTGAGAGATAAGACTTATATCATTCTTCATGTTTTTTTAATGCCTACAAAATAAAATAAAGTTAAAACGAAGTATTACTATCCCTTTAAAGCCCCTTTATTGGGTAAACTCCCATTGATCTGGCATTCATTATCAAAAGCTAAGCAATGGGAACCCTATCCATTTCCCCTACTCAACATAGTGGGGAAACCAGAGTTCCCACTGGGAAAAAACAGACACCTTTCAAAACTGGACCTTTGTATAACTATCCTAGTTGTCCTGTCTATCCACACAAGGCCAACTCCCTACTTACTAGGAACTGGCAACCAGTCACAAACTACACACACCCATAAGCTGCCTGGAAAGATCTTCAGGTTAGACATTATGTATGTTGACAACAGGATCCATATATAGACAACTGACTGATATAGAACTCTTTCTACAGTCCCCCATCAAGGAGGTAAGAACTCTCTTGAAGGTCTAAAAATATATTATGTTATAGAATGGAGACTCATTACCTGGGAACACCATGATGTGGGGGATGGACTTGCCCATCCCAGAACAGAGACAGATCTTCCCCCAAGAGATCCCTCCATGAAAAGTGGCTTTAAATTTTTATCTCAATGGTATATTATTCCTCAAAGACTATAAAACTGTATAGTAACTCTCTTGACAGATGTTGGTGATGTGGGGGTTTGGGGTGTACTATGGGCCCCATTTGGTGGATCTGCCCATCAGTTAGGGTGTACTGGTCACAAATTTGTATGGAAATTAGTAAAAATCTGAGCATCCCCATAACCTTAGATTCCTCCAGTTCACCCTATAGCAGATTCCACTTTTGTCCTTCTTGCTATTGGCTGCCAGGCTTAACATACCAGCTCACTGGAAGCAAAGTTGCCCTCCGAGCATTACAGCTTGGGAAGCAAGAGTAGATCCATACAGTGATATGGAGAAATCACATGCTTATAAGATGAAACATATGCAAACACACCTGGAGATCTGGATACACTGGGTTCTCTATAAATAGCTGAGAAGTGAGCATCCTGGAGAAGCTACTTCCTAGAATATCAGGTCACAAGATAGAGGGGATTCTGACCCTTCACTCACTAAACTATAGTCCACAGTGTTGACAGAGGGTGTGGGATGATAGTCCCTGCACTTAATGGGGACACCCGCAATTCTGCTACCTTTTATTTAATTCTCTCTTATATTCTTCCTTCTCTCTTTCATTCTTTCACTCCTCTTTTCTTCTTAGGCACAACTGATTGTTTACTACTAAGATTCTACAGCTTCAATGATGCATCTTAATGGCTACTATATGACGGTCACATTGTATCATGCTATTGCATACACCATTGCAGATGCAGTGACAGAACAATATGCATTTTTTATATTTTGCATCTTGTACTAAGTTTATCATATTGTTGGTACTATCATAAGTATTAAGAGAAAAAAAAAAAGTCTTTATTTTCCAAAGTACTCTGGGTACCACAGGAATTAGCATACATTAGCAAATGTATGCCTCGTTAGATTTCCATGACATCACCATTGCGTCTAGTGCTAATGTTAAGGAATTTGTGGTCTGTGTAAAAAAATAAAGGCAACTTTCTGTCTTTTTTTTTTTTGTCAAACTGACTGACTTCTTGAATTCCCTATCTCCTTACCAATAATTCACACACTGGTTGAGTTCTCACTCTCCAGAATCCAATTTTTAACAAGAAAGTCTGCTTTTGTGTTGTTCGCACCTTGGATGTATAGTGATGTGCTCAATGGTACATGCAACGTCGCCCATTCCAATAATAAACAAACTTCTTCCTAGGTCATCATGCTCCTGATGCCTCCCAGCAACCATCAGGTTATATGGATTTGAAAGAGGCTTCAAGTTAACTTCCAATGTCTCTGTGTTCCCCATAGTAAAAGCAAGAACATATATGCTCCACGTTAAATTTCTATCACCAGACCCACAGAAAAATCTACTGAATGGATTAACACCAAAATTCACAAAAAGGCCTAGATTATATTTCAGTTGATAAATATTCAAGTGATTTTATCTAGATTCCCTATAAAGTCTATTGATAACTTTATCAAGGGTTTTATCTAAAATTTATCAACTGCATTATAATCCAGATCAAAGATAGATCTTATAGGCAGGGTTGGAAAAACCTCAAGAGCTTGGCATCCTGTGCTCATAAAATTTGACTTCTGGCTCCTAAATTCTGGAGCCATTGTGTATACATGCATGCTTAAGAGGTACGATTTGCAAGTGTTTCAAAGTAAAAAAGGAAGTGACCGAGATCTGAAGGTTTAAAGTTTCGGTTTTGCCATGAGTAGTACATTACTTTTTTTTTTTTTTTAACATAGAAGTTTATAAAACTAAATCATGCGCAGAGCTGAATTTGGCGAGCTCAGCTTACATTAATGTATGGTATAGAACACTGGGCGTTCCATGTATCAAGAACATAAATAATGACTGAGCTTGATGAAAACAGAATGTAAAACAAGCTTGAATGATATTAAAAAAAACAAACACATGCACAAAAATTAGAAACAAAGTAAGAAAAGAAAAAGTACTTTGCACAATTATGTGTGTTTAATTCTGCAGAAGTTGAGTGTTTTTTCTTGATCTACTTTGGTTCTAATTTTTGTTATTGCTATATTTTGGATCTTTTAGCACCCGGTTTACACAGCTGACTTCCCAGTTTACTATGTTTGTGTGTTAAACCTTCTACTTTATTTAAACACCCAACACACCCAACCACCACTCATAACAATGAAAACAGGGGAATTCACTGTTAAAGTTCACAGAACATTAACTGTATCCTCTTTGTGCTTTGCAAACATCCATCCATTATTAATCTTAATTATGTCAGTTGTCATATAGGATCCACAACAAAGCATGCAGAGTGGGTGTAATTAATATCTGGGTATCTTTAACCTTGAATTTCTTTGCTTTTGTTCTTATTAGCATACAATATTTTAATTTGCTAAAGTTTGGTCATACTTCATACAAATTCATACTTGTACCCATTCACTAGATCCTAAAACTATTAAAATTGTATTTGCAATACATACGAATCATCTCTAGCAAACAGTCAAAGGACCCATTTTAAAGGTATTGGCATTTGTATTTGCTACATATGGTGCACGCTTTACTCCAGAGTTGCTATACGTATGCCCTAAAGCACTCACCTCCAGCAGTTGTTCTTCATGTAGAAGGTTGTCGCAGTCATAAGACTGCTTTCTTAGGTCTTCCACATCCAAATAGAGCTTCTTGTAACCAGAAATCTGTAACAAACAGATCCTTAGGTTTATCTGAAACCTGAAGAAGAAAAGAGAAGAGTTTGCAAATGATCATTATCCAAACAGCTAATATTAGGCATGTCCTTAACCCTTTGAGTGCCAGAGAGGTGTGCAACGCATTGCTCTGCGTTCAAAGGGTTAAAGGACTAAGTTTAAAGGTGAACATCCAACTCACAATTTACAGGTGCAAGTGGAGTGCCTCTGGGTTCAGTGTCCAGGACCCAAAGCTTTTTAATTTATTAGAGATCTTGAACTTGGTATTGAAAGTAATATCTCAGTATTTGCCAGTGACACTAAAACATGTAAGGAAACAAATGCTGAGAAGGTTTTTTTCTCTGCAAACCTTGTTGATTGGGTAAAAAAATAGTAGGTGAGGCTTTAAGAGTTAGTAATAGATGGAAAAAACAAACAAACAAAAAAAAAAAACAGAGCTCTGATCGCTCAAAATAGTTTTTTGAGCACATAGAGTGGTATGTCAATAGTGTGCGATTTGTAGTTCAATAGTAATTTAATTATAAAGGATTCCTGTCCCACTGCTCTCCAAACCGCTCCACATGGAGCGCAGAGAGAGAATCGTCAGTAAGCATAAGGAAAATGCTGCTCTTCTTTGTCAAGGGGATAGCGTTTTCCTTATACTCAGTGTATGAAGACTGCCCCTCTCTGAGAGCTGCCTGGTCCAATGACCGGATTCCACAACTGAGGGGAGGAACTAGTTGAAGAGCCCGTTACACGGGCCACAGTGCCACTGCCAGCCGGTCATGGGGCAGTCATGTACAGTAGAGACTGCCCATGCCAAGGCTGATAGGCCAACAGGATTACTATTGAACTACAAATCACATACTATTGACGTACAGCTCTACATGCTCAAAAAACTATCAGAGCTCCGTTTGTTTTCATCTATTACTATCCCTTTAATACAGATAATTTTAAGTTTTAGCATTTGGACTGCAGAAACAAGCATATAATAAAAAGGAAACTATGTGGCAGGAATCCTTCTTAAAGTAAGATCTGTGAGACTAGCAGACAAATGGACTTCACCACAGCATGCAGGGTCTCATCAGCTGTACGTGCCAATATGCTATTATCACGTATAAAGAGATGGGGAACAATAATCTTTACAAATCATGTTACAACTTGATCTAGATTATTTAGTTCAGTTCTTGACACCAGTTTTATTAACAAATATTACTGAACTTGGGAAAAAAAAAAAAAAAAAACAGACGTGCACCAAAACTAAAAGGGTAAGCTCCTTGGGAAACGCCTTACTCAAAGAGCGAAGTAAAATAAATAAAGCAATAATCCATTAAGACTAAGTGAAAGATGCTTTCAACTTAAAACAAAGACATGGATTTTTACAGAAATTATGTGGAATTTATTTTTCCTCTGGGGGTTATGCTTTAAGGTACCTTAGATGCTTTCAAAATATTGTATACCCTTGAAGCATGGAACAATATAGAGATTGACAACAACTGGTTTCAGTTCAGACACGATTTGGATTCAGGGGATATCCAAGTGCTTGAGCCAGGAAGGATTTTTTTGTTTTTTAACCTGCTTGGGACATGATTGTAAATGACTTCAAAATTTGTTTTGTTGTTTTCTTTAGCCTTTCCCCGGTTCAACAAAAGGTGTTTTTCAAAAGTAGAACTTGATGGATGCAAGCCTTTTTTTCAACCTCATCAAACCATCAGAGGATAACAGTACTTACAATTTATGTATACAAGGAGAAAACCAAATACACAGTAAAAAAAGAGAGTTGTTTTTTGAGACTTTAATTTTAAATAGACTGGACCCAGGAATTAACAGATTCTGTTCATTGTTTAGGACATTACCACACTTAAAGAGGAAGTTTGACATATTAATAAATCGCCATTCAATCATTAAGCATATGGCGACTAGCTTGCAAATACAAGTCTTACCTATAAAAAGTGGCAGATTCTAAAGAAATCTTTACCCTCTGGAGACCAGAAGCCAGAAACAGCGCAGACACCTTGTCTGAGCGCCTGTGCTGTCAGTCCCGGTCTCTTGTAAAGCATTGCAGAGTGCCACATGGTAGCCGGAAGGGACTGACGGCACAGGCGCTCAGACTACATTAACCTGGCCATCAGTCTCCAAAGAGTAAAGATTTTGTTCGAATTTGCCACTTTTTATAGGCAAGACACGTATTTTCAAGCTAGTCGCCATATGCTTAATGATTGAATGGCAACTTAACATGTGAAAGTTCCGCTTTAATCTCCTCCCCAACTCATATAACATCAAAAATCCTCCAACCATATTCTGCTGGAATGGATCCTTTCTTCTGGACAAGCCAAATCCAAGATTCAGCAGTAATTGCAAATGTGTTTAGCAATCACTTCATAGTCCACTGTGTTTTCAAAATTCAAGAAATCAAAACTTGCCCCAAAATAAGTTACAGGATCTTTCAGAAAATGTAATCTCCAGTCTTTCCTAAATGACCTAAGAAATTGCCTGTCATATAGAATAAACGTAATACCTGAACTAGACCAGGAAGTGACAAACTCCAGGAGCCAGGTCTCCATGGCAACTAGAAATTGCTTCCTGGTGCCTAGGGTTTCACCTGTATAGCAAATGTGTTTTTTTTTTTTTTTTTTTATTATTTAAAAACTAAATTAGAACACTTGGGTGGGGGACGACGACAATCAGGTGTAAGATAAATGCAGGTGACGATGAGGAGTAAGACTCTCCCCTTTCTTACTCTCCTACCTGAACTTCCAGCTAGGAGTTGGCGAGATTGGGGAAGCCTCCTCATATCATATGTGTCTTGACCCCAACCTCACACTTGGTCTTGATACTGATAAATTTAAAAAAAAACACACACAGGAAGAGTGCAAAACACCAACAACAAACTGATGTTGTCTTCACTAGATATTAAATCAATAGTATCAACACTCACACTGAATGTACAGGGTAGATCAAAACCAGCTAGATCAAACGGGGTAATTCTTGACTGCCCCAGTTCAGTCACCTCTCCCAGGAAAAAATAATAATACACCAAAGTCTCAGAAAGTATTTAATATATATATATCTATATATATAAAAGAATAAGCCTCATTGCATAATTTATGGTACCTTACACACAGAACATAATTTATGTCTCCTCAGAAAACAAACACACATTGAACAGAATGCCTCATTACATAATTTATGTCTCATTAGGAGACACAACTCCCATTGGGTGATTCAATGGGGACATTACTGCTCCCATTGGGTGATTCAATGGGGGCGTGTTTATCATACAGGTCATGCGGCCCTTCAAGGAGCTCTCTACAAGCAGCAGCTGGATGCGGCTATTACCCGTGGCTGAGGGGCTGGAGACAGACCATGCTGGGGCCACTCTGTAGTACACACAAGCTTCTTCACCGCCGCTCTCTGCCCGCGGTCACACACCTGCATTGTGTAAGTGCCCTGGCACAAAAAATATACATGCCGCACTATAGCTGCTCCAACCACACACACCATCCCTGCTCCAACTACACACACCATCCCTCCTCAGTTCCCGCTCTCGGTGCCCGGGCTGCGTCCCTAGTAACGCTCTTGGCCAAGGCCTGGGGCAGGAGGTGTCTTCCTGGCCAATGAGCCTGGTCGGCGGTTGTCTGGCAGCCTCTGAGTGTGCATGTACAGAGTCCACTTCAGGGACTGTGGACTCCATGACTCTCGCTACATACTGGGACAGCTGGTTAACCCTTCCAGTGCCAGAGGATTAAGCAACACAATGAGCATGCCTTGCCTACCCCTCTGGCACTTAGAGGACCGTAATAATATCTGTATGTGTGTGTGTGTGTGTGTGTGTGTGTGTGTGTGTGTGTGTGTGTGTGTGTGTGTGTGTGTGTACGTGTGTATGTATGATCAATGTCTGTATATGTCACTGTATCTGTGTGTGTCTATGCATGTGTGCAATATGATACTTTCTGCTTCACACAGTCCACAAGAAATCATCATCAGTCAATACAGCTAAATGAAATGTACAACACAAACAAACACAAAATATCTTAAACCTTTCAAACAAAAAATGCTACCTAACACATACCCTACTACAATGACGGGCAACACCGTCACATATTGCTAGTATATATATTATATATATCCATCCAAAAAAAGATATTAATACAAAAAAAATAATTAAAAGCGTCTGATGAGACGTTTCGGGGATTAACCCTTTGAGTGCCAGAGGGGTACGGAACGCATTGCTTTGCAATGCGTTCCGTACCCCTCTGGCACTCAAAGGGTTAACCCCTTTTTCAAATATCACAGGCTAATATAAATTAAAACATAAAATGTTAAATGTATTCTTCTTGGCAAAACATTTTATAATAAATACTTACACATTTAAGCATTTGATACTCAGAAATCATGCCCAGGAACTGACAAGAGAGCTTGCACTCTATAGACATGGCCCACAAAACTTACAATCAGCAAGGAAACTAACTCACATGATATTAATGCAATAGCGATTGGACCCTCATTGACATCAGCACTAATGTTACTTTGAGTTCTTCCATTTATGTGGAGCGGTGATAAAAGGGAAGAGAGGTGTGATACGTGGATCACTGAGACCAAAAAGACTATATATCATTTCCATGGGCTATGTGGCATGGTAGCCACCCAGGAGCTGTCAATCACATTTTTATCGCTTTTGTGCTATTACAGAGGAGAACCATCTACTTCCATATCAGTCTGATCATGCTCATAGATAATAAAGCTGGCGCTTATATCAACAATACTGCAGATGAAATGGAGAGAAGAAAATACCTGTACAGCGCTACTATTGTAATGAAACAAACACTCTGAATTAGGATAAAGTGGTTAGAGATGGCTAACCGCTTCCTAATGCAGTTCAAGTAGAAAAACTTGCTTGTGCAAACAATTACATCAAGATACTCCGTCAGTCGGACACAGCATCCATATATAATAGGGAAGGGGGGTGGACAGATCAAATATCCACTAAGTGTAGTAATAGATCAAGAGCACATTTATTTATAAAAAAATTTTAACATAAAAACAAGTATGAGAACAAAAAAGGCCAAAAATGACAATGGCTGTCAGGTACTGTCACTAATAACTCATCCTCACCTTCACTTTTTAGATAGATTGGACATAATGTATTGAGAGTTACAGTATTAAGTAACCTATTACTACACAGTGGATATTTGCCCTATCCTCCTACCATCCCCTATGTGAGTAGGCCAGACTGATATGATCATGGAAAGGTCTCTACTGTAATGGTACTATGAAGTGAGAACTTGATTGAACAGCTCCTGGCTGAGTTATCCCAAGAACCATCATGTTTCCTTATTTCCTCTTTACTCTCTCTGCCTGAGCTTTGAGGGCTTTGGAGAGGCACTGAGATCACTCTTCACACAGTGTTGTATTCAGCTGTGTCACAAATAATGGATCATAGCTTTGCTTGTCAGACTGTAAAGCTGACAGGTAAAGATGTAATCAGCTTAGTGAAAGTGCAGAGAACATCCGTATAATAGTGGATACAGTGATCTGGGTCTCAGACCCAATTCACTGTCCCCAGTATGCTCTAAAAATCAGTCCTATGACTGCCAGAGAGGTGTCCAATGAATTGCATAGCAAGGAGTTTGACACCCATCAGGAACACACAGAGTTAAGTGTCCCCACTAATTGGGGTACTTAATTAAAAATTCATTGCATCAGGCCTCCAATCCCTCTGTACTGATCACCTATTTGATCAATATAGGGGCAATGAAAATCACTCACGTCCTTTCTTCTAATCTCCACACACAACCCTATGTGCAAAGTTCCAGAGTAAGCCTGAGTGTCATGGCTGAAGTCCGTGATAAGGGAATGGATTTGTTAGTTTCCCACACAACCCTTACGTTCACTAGGAGTACAGGTGGGCATCCCATATCATAACTGGGCTTGGCAATCAAGTGGTTTATCATACTCTTATGTGTTAAGATTTGTTCATTGAAAGCAACAGGCATACAATTTGCTTAGAGAGTTTTTGACAATGCTTGACTCCTGTGGTTAGATTCAGTAAACTGACACAATGGAGCGGTCATTTCACTGACAAACGTCTCCTGTCTCCATCTTATGCCATGGTACTAATTCACCAATAGCTCTCCAACTTAAAAAGCAGGCAACCTGTAAAAAAACTACAGGGTTTGACCAGATCTCTCCCACCTTGGTGAACAGCAAAACAACAAGGTAAATGCTTTAAGAAACATGTAACAAACATCATGTAACACAAAAAAAAAAAAAAAAAAAGTTATGGTAATAGAATGTAATAAATTGTCCTTATGACAAAGGATAAACTTAGGTTTATATAGGATTCAGTGTAGCAAAAAACTCACCTTTATACCACTCTTGTGAGTTTTTTGCTACACTGAATCCTATCTACTCCACTGGCTAACACGGTACCATCTTTTTTCTGGTTTACAAAAAAAAAAAAAAAAAAAAAAAAAAAATAATATAGGAAACACAGGGAAGTCAAGTAATTCTTATTGGCTTTCACTTCTGTATTCTAGAGCAGTCTGTCATGTCTGCACCTCAATGATGTCCACAAAGTGCCTAGTATAAGTATCCACTACTAATTCTGTGCACTAAATTTTATACTTATTTTAGTTAAGGTAATATTTAAAGAAATGGCCTGTTGTAGGAGTGGTCATGCAATCTCAACGTCTGGCACACAAAGGGTTAACCTAAAATAACTTCCAAAAAGCTACTTTACAATGTCTGTATAAATACCATCGTTACACATATAGATATTTTTAAAGCTTTTTTTCTCTTTAAAAACTTAGACTACCATAACATGCCATTAAGCTTTTGAACGTCCTTTTGCTTTTGGAGGCAAGTGTCATTTAGAGGTGTACCTCCTATGAATTTCATTTACAGATCACATAGCAACTGGTACAACCTAAAACCTAAATAGTCTTAACCCTCTGAGTGCCAGAGAGCTACAGAATGCATTGCAATGCATTCCCTACCCCTCTGGAACTCAAATGGGTTAACACGCAAAAGATGAATTCATAGATTATTTGCAAAGTGGAGATTCCAATGAACATCACTGTAAAGACAGATACTCATCACAAATCAGCATTCTCTCTCATTTTTGGAAAAAGATCATTACGTACTTGTTACAGGAGGTTTACAAACCTTTTATCCTTTTCTACGTTTATCTTCTTTTCTTTTACTATATCAGCTACATATTGGTCCACTTCATCCTCAAGAATGTTTACTGCACGTTGTAGTATCTGTAAAACATACATACAAAACACAAGGCCGTAGCTGAAAATGAAAGTTTAGGGACTTTGGAATAAACCAACTTTACTATAGGGAAGAAATAAAGTTGCACTGGTTTAAAATTGGTGTTTTAACCCCTTGAATGCACAAGGATGAGAGAAAGCAGCCACCAGGAAGAGTATAGGGACTCCTGATCAGTCAGCAGTCTAAGCAAGCTTCGCATTCAGCATGAGGATACTGGTGTCTAATCTCAGGCACATTAACAGACAACGTAGGTACTTGAGCAAAGACCTGCAGCTACCTGCTAAATGGTCACACTGTGTGTGTAAAAATCATTCTGCTTGGGGAGGAGGACTTGGAGCAAGTTAAAGCAATGGTGAGATGCGTTAACATACTCTCTCCACTTCAGACTTTCCTCATACGGTTATTAATACAGAAGAACTGGGGATTAGATTTGAAGAGGCTGAGCCTCCCCAAGCCTTTATTATTCTTCACCAGTCTCCACTTAGCATTGTCAATAGCCACACATACAAAATGTAGCCAGTGATTGCAGTGCTACGACAGCAGGGACAGAGCATGTAAGTGAAACAGTTCTCTTGTGCAGAAATACAGCACAGTCCAGTGTTCCATCCACTCCTGACATATTCCCAGTTTCACCTCTGCACATTCTCTGCCGACAGTGTCCCTCTGCATCCAGCTCGCCCTCATTCATTAAGTAGATTGGTCAGTCTTTTTCCCTTCATCTACTATGTTAGACACTGTCCTAGCCAACTATCCTGCACTTCTGCTGCCCAGTTGATATTCCTGTTCTCTCACCCCATCATTAACACCATGGTGATTAGAGAGCTGTACATTACTTAGCAAAGTGTTGCACAGCCTTCTGGTCCTCAAGGGGTTAAACAAAACTACTAATCAGTTTTCTTGCCTTCCATGCAATAGTATTATTTACCCCACCATTGGGCAAACTGAGCTGGGCGATAGGGGCCCAAGATCATATATTAATTTTTGTGTTCTGTTAATATTTAACCTCGAGGACCAGAGGTGTGTGCAACATATAGTGACTGAAAAACTACTCTGAGACCTAATATGTAGCCCAATGTCACAATTATGACAAATATTTGATACAATGAAATAAACAATTATATTGCTTTGCTTACCTTACATTTTGAATGTTCCAATGAGTATTCTAGAAGGGAAAAAGAAAAGCCATTGATGATACAGTATATATAATCAACATGCAACTAATCTGCATCTTATATTTTAGCTTACAATTTTAAATGCATTTTGTCTTGTAAAATACGTTCTATTTGGTGGAGGACACCTTTCAGTAAAGCCAGCGTTAAGGGTTTTCATTCAAATGAACAAAAGCTAGTAAATGCTGTTTAACCCATGGCATCAGTATCGACATTAAAAGGATTAATAACATTAAAAATTGGACGTTACTTGCAAATCAATCCCAGATTTCCAAATATTCGAGTGTATGTTTGAATTAACTCCTGAAAGCATTTTGCGTGCAAAATGCAACACACATTTCAATGATACTCAAGGGGTTAAGGGAGTGATGCTGTTTGTGGTACTGAGAGGATCCTCTCCGCTCCCTCCACTGAGCAAGTGGGGAAGCAGAGAGAATGTTCTAAGACTTCAGGGTTGTCTGTTGCTGGCGATGTGTAAGGGGTGGCACTCCTCTTAGTACATAAGGTGATGCTCCCCACACATTGCCACAGCACTGAACCTTAGTGCATCTCCTCCCATGTATTCCTGACTTTTACAGGGCTCCCATTGATAGACCAGTATTATCTGTGAATGGGCTGCAATAAGAGATTGAGTTTTTCATCAAGATAAGGAGTACAGAAAAAGAAAGGAATACAAAACAGGGTCGAATACTACACCGGTAGAAGAAAAACAAGCAAAATCAATGCAGAAGGACATCATCGAATGCAACATATGGCACTGAGAGCATCACCTGGATTCCGGCAGGGAGAAGAGAAAGAATGTAAGGAAGGGGAAAAAAAAAAAAAAAAAAGGGGGGGGGGGGGAGGGAGGGAGGGAGGGTACTCATGGACCAGTGCAACACAGAACCTTTCACGGATCAGAAAGTCGCTGTGACTTTTACCCCCTTTTACCTAGTGTAAGCCATCTCTTCTCAGATGTGAATCTGGTTGTAAGACCAGACAGATAACAGCAGGAGACAATCTTCTTTGTATGAAAAGAATGAAAGCCCTTCCCCCCTTGACAAGTTTTTCAGGTTTTTCCCTTATCTTAATTGAAGATTGTCCCTCTCTGCAGTCTACCTGGGCACCTCCCTTCTGATCTGACTGAATGGGGGGGGGGATACTTTGCTTGTGAATATCTCTTAAACCATAAAGGTTTGAGAGAGAGAAGACTTATATCGTTCTTCATGTTTTTTTAATGCCTACAAAATAAAATAAAGATAAAACGAAGTATTACTATCCCTTTAAGAGGCGGAAAACATAATTCCAAATATCGGTTACCTGAGGGCAAGACCACCACATGTGAAGATAAGTGCCCTCCAGCCCGCAACTGTGGAAGCACACCTGGGGGATGAAGAGGAAGATGCGATGCAATCTGGCAGGACAGTAGTACCATCTAGCCAAAACCTTAAATGCATTCTCCTTCACCAGGGTACAGGGAGTTAAGCTACCAACATTAGTTGTAATGTCGTTCCATTCCTTGGGGTCCAAGGTCTCACCAAGGTCCGATTCCCAAAAAGCACATTAAGGCAGTGGCTGCGGGTACAGGGAGGAGATGAGAAGAGAATAGATCATAGAAATGGCTCCTTTCCCGGATGTTCAAAGATCATCCTATGCGGAGGAGGATCTCTACGGAAGTAAAACTGAATAAAATGTTGAACCTGAAGGAAACAGAAAAACTCACAAGGGGGGGGGCACCAGATTTCTCCTGAAATTGTTCCTGCGAGAGGGGCGTATTTACAAAAAGTAGGTCCGACACCCTGGAGATTCCCGCAGCTTTCCACCATCGAAACTTTACGGGGGCAAGACCCGGGGGAAAATGCCAGGTTACAAAATAAGGAGCACATTTTAGTGGTAAGCAAAGTAAGCTGATCTCTAGATCTATATTTACGCCAAAGAGACATTGTGAGAGGAAGCGTAGAACTGCCGGAGACTGACCTAAGGTGCAGAGAAGGGATCCAAAACATATCTGCCGCCAGTGGAGAGCCGCACAATGCAGTTTCCAAAGCAACCCATCGTGGTACATTACTTGCCAAATGCATCTGAACACCTTGGCAAATTGTGCTGCCTTATAATAGGACCAAAAATGAGGGACCAACAAGCCCCCAGCAGAGCAGTGCTTGTAAAGCAGTCCGGACCCAAGTCAAGGCCTCCTCGAACCCCAAATAAACCGCAGGATGTGATTTTGGAGCGATCAGATAACTCGAGGTGCTGGGGGGACAGCCAGAGCTCGGAATAAGTATAAAAGTGTAGGTAACAAGGACATCTTGACCTCGTAGATCCTGCCAAACCAGGAGATGTGGTAAGGGTGCCACCTGTCCAGATCAGCATGAGGGATCTGAGTAAAGGCGTGAAATTCGCCCTGTACTAAGAAGAATGATAAGCCAGAACTTTGATGTCTAGAGAAGATAAGAAGGACTCACCCCTTTGGAAATCAAAATTCGAAGCCAGCAACTTCTGCAATGGGGCCAGCAAAGAAACGTTCAGGGCCTCACACTTAGAGTGATTGACCTTAAAACCTGAAATAGAGGCAAAGGTCTGCAAAACAGGGTAAAGGTTTGGCAAAGAGGTCATAGGGGATGACAAAGAAAGCAGGATGTCATCTGCAAACAGACTCAATTTGTATTCTTCCGAGCCCACCATTAGTCCCTTAACATCCGGACAATGACGAATTGCACAGGCCAAGGGTTCGATGCACAATGCGAACAAAAGAGGGGGGCATCCTTGGCGAGTCCCATTACGGATTGGGAAGACCCCAGAACTGATGTCGGCCACGGAAACGCTGGATCGGCATAGAGAGACCTGATGCCTCTTAATATAGGGCCCGAAAAACCAAAAGCTTCTAAGACTGACCACATGTACTCCCAATCTATCCTATCAAAAGCTCTCTCTGCATCCAGGGAAAGGGGCATCATAGGTATGGAGTGGACACGAGCCTTCTGGGAGACGTTAAGCACCCGGCAGATGTTGTTAGGTGCCTCCCTACCGGAGATAAATCCAACCTGGTTAAAAAGCGTGGCCAAATATGGAAGAAGGGTAGGTTGGAAGGATTTAAAATAAACAGAGATGTAGCCATCAGGTCCTGGAGCCTTGGAGGATTTAAGGGTCTCCAAGGCAGCAGCAATTTTCTCCACAGATATGGCAGCGTTCAACAACTGAAGAGCCTCGTGCGACAGAGTAGGTAGTTGGCAGGAAAGCAAAAAGGCATGGCATCGGGAATGAGTTGCCAGGGAATGCTGCACCTTACATCCATCATATAACAAGCCGTAGAACCCCGTGAAAGCAGACGCAATCTCCGAGGTTTTATAAGTCAGAGTACCAAAACGAGAGTGAACAGACCGAACAGTACGAAATTTAACATGCTGCCACAGTTTGGCAGCCAGCATTGTGTCTGGTTTATCACATTTCTCATAGTACAATTGGCGAGTCCATTGGAGAGCACAAGGACTTCTTTAGACAATAACAAGTTCAATTAACCTCCCAAATTAGTAAGATGAAGCAAATTAGCTGGTGTAGGATCAAGTTTATGGGACTGTTCAGCAGTATGCAACAGAGCAGAAAGTCTAGAGAGCTCCTCTGCCCTGGATCTCTTTAACAGAGAGGCAGTAGCAATACGTTTACCTTGCATGACCGCCTTGTGCGCCGTCCATAGAGTACCAATAGCAGAGTCAGGCAATGCTATGAGGGCAGCAACATCAGACCGGACCTCAGGGTTAAGCAACAAGGAGTCACTGAACCTCCAGGTAGGGGGGCCCTGAGCACCGAAGAGACCAGAAAAAGAGCATTCAACAATGGCATGATCCGACAAGGTGAGGTCATGGATCCTAGCAGAACAAAGCCCGTCCACCAGAGACTGACTAGCAAATAGATAATCGATCCTGGAATAGTGTCCGTGGGGATAGGAGAAAAATGTATAGTCCCTGGTGCCGGGATGGAGCAGGCGCCAACAGTCATGTAGTTTATGAGAGCGCACCAGGCCAGTCAGGAGTCTAGATAGGGATAATTCATTTTGACATATGCTAGATGTGAGTGATATTTAAAGGGGAACTTTCACCCCGCAATAACTAAATCTCCACTTACTGCTCACCTGGCGACTAGCTGCTTAGTATCGCTAGTCGCCAGAAATCTTACCCGGCTCTCAAGATTTCGACGTTTTACAGGAGCAGGAAGCACGGACGTCTCTTCACAGTGACGTCCGTGCGCCTGCGCTGTCAGTCCCTTGTGCACCGTACGGTGCACAAGGGACTGACAAGGGACTGACAGCGCAGGCGCACGGACGTCACTGTGAAGAGACGTCCGTGCTTCCTGCTCCTGTAAAACGCCGAAATCTTGAGAACCGGGTAAGATTTCTGGCGACTAGCGCTACTAAGCAGCTAGTCGCCAGGTGAGCATTAAGTGGAGATTTAGTTATTGCGGGGTGAAAGTTCCCCTTTAAAGTTGCAAAATGTATCATAAAGTCATCTGCCGTTCACACTGTGACAACGATTACAGACAAAGCTGGTCTTTCATTCTATTCTTAAATGGGATAGAGTATATGAAACGAAAATGTAGGGGGGTCAGTTGCATAACCGTCTGGCACTCAAAAAGTTTGTGATGGACACAGCTTTACCCCTCTGTGAAATGCATTGTGACAGGGTAGAAAGTACATTATACAAAATGTGTTCACCTACAGAACAATGAATTTAGCAGAGCATACCTATCCTGTGAGTCCTTATAGCACCATCCTTGGATCCATAACATATTCTCTGCAACTCACATCTCCCACTAATTTGTCGTAAAAACCATTTTAGCCAAAATCGAAAGTAGTTGTTGTAGAGGTATTGCCAGATGAATATGAACATCCTACAGGAAAAAATAAAAATGAATTACATTACGTTCAAATGCTTCAAAAAGTCAGAACATAATTATTTGACTGGAGAATGAGAAAGGTAAAAAACATTCAGCTTAATACATTCTGTTCCTAGTAGTGTAACAAAGCTGAATTTTATACTTCTATATATCTGTTTGCTAAACATTCAGAAGCATACCAACAGCACAACAGGAGACAATACAAATAGGACTTTTAGCCTCATAATTGCTAGAGAAGTCTCCAACAAATTGGAAGAAATGAAGTGGAGCCTTTTAGATTTCAGAGGGATAAAGCATCATCTAAACCAAAGATCATTTGAATCCATGGTGCATTCATTTGCTGCCAAACTGCTCATATTTTACTTCCTACAAAAGTTCACATGTGTACTCTGGTCTATTGACTGCTGCAATGAATAGTAACCGAGAGGTCTATTTACTGTCATTCGTAGTAATTAACCCCTTAAGGACCCTTGATGGTCCTGGCACTTCATGGGTTGGGGAGCGTTAAGGACCCATGATGTGCCAGGACAGTCATGGAATTCAGGGAGCTCTGAACCAGATGCTGAGAAGAAAAAAGGATTAAGGACAAATAACGTGCCAGAACTTTCACAGAATATGGTTGTGCTGTGATTATGCTGGGGAGGCTGTAACTGACTGCTCCAGGACCGGTGCAGTCCATTACAGCATTTTCCTGGAGTCTCCACACATATGATTGCTGGAACAGTGATCACATGTGCCAGTGGAGCCAATGACAAAGGCAATGTAAAATATACACTGCCTTTGTCACAGCTCTCTTCCTCACGGTTACTGTGAGGAAGAGAGAAGGAGAGAACAGAGCAGGCAAGATATCAAATGGCCAATTTAAATTGGTGATGCTGGGGGGCAGGACTAGGGTTAGATCCCTTAATGACATACTGCACATCTAAAACACATCAAAAGCGCAAGTGATATCTGTATTACTGCTTTAATGTGGTATACAATATGCTGCACATTATAATTAACCCTTTGAATGTCAGAGGTGTCCAACGCATTGCACAGCAGAGAATGCAGAGAAGGGGAGAGAGCCCGAAGCAGCACTCAGCAACACTGGGATCAGGTTATCGCTAGATAAAGTGAGTGTATGGCAGTGCCCCTGGCCTCTCTCAGTGTTGCTCCCCTGCTGGTTCAACAGGACTCATAATACCACCATGGCTTCATCAGCAGGTCTGAGTGTGAATATTTGTGACAGGGTGTGTATATAAGTGCAAATATCCATAAAAGTGTGTATGCAAGTGCAAATATGTGAGAGGAGACTGGGAATATCTGAGTGTGGTGTGCGTGTGTGTGTGTGTGTGTGTGATTATATATGTAACTAGACCTTGCCTTTAACTCAAGGCTACATAACAACCATTTCATACATACAAGTATATGGTTTGTCAGAAGTGCTCTGCAGTAAAGGAGTTGCCTGGACAGACGTATATAGTGCATGTAGCACACGTGAAAATAAATTATTGGTGCTGCACTAATCAAATAAATAGTTACCTCTTTGGCCAGTTCAAATGTTGGGAGGTATGCAGCTATAATACACTAAAGTACATTGGCTGATATGCACTGTGTATGTCTCCTCTCACATCTTCATTTTAATTTCATCTCCTTTTAATTTGTTTTTCATGTAATTGACATTAAAATTTTACATGACAGGTAACTTCTGTCTTTTAATGCATTTCTATCACATTACTGTTCACATGGAAACAAATATACTTATATTTTTCATTATAAACCTCAAATGCTCATTGCAATCTAAAATTGTTACTGGAAACAAAAAGTCTCAATGGAAAAAAAAATTTTTGAAAAGATGTGAATGAATTAATATGTTTATTCATACAGCACCACAAATGTATTTAAGGGTTTAGACAATACAGGGTTACAAGTGCTTTGCAAAGTGAAACACTGGACGTGGGGTCCTTAATCTAAAGCTTACAATCTAAAGTGAAAAAGGGAGACATACAGAGTACATAAACATCAGCTATTGAGTAACATTTTGGGTTGTGTTGTGTGTATTTTGTATGTAGCATTTTCAACAGAAACCAACTGGCTTAGAAGTAATGTGATGAACCTAACCCCCGCAAAAGGAACATGCCTCAAGGTAGCAAAGTAAGGCTCAGGATCATGTCTGCAAATGTTCAAAATGTGCTGACTGAGATTTTTGAAATATTAACCATTTAAGGACCAGGGAGGTGTGAAACAATGCATCTCAATTCACTGTGCACCACTCTGGTCCTTCGGAACTATCATCATAATAACGTTGCCCACCAAACACTTACCAACACAGTGATAGGCAAAGCCATACTTTCATTTGGCTGAATAAGTCAGCATTATTGAGGAAAAACAACTTCTTCATAAGGCATCAGCTGCACAGAGCTTACAAGAGAAGTTCTGCACGCCTGCATGGTACCTTAAGTTACCAAGGAACAAAACTAACCAATGTTGACAGTGAAAGGGACAGACAGCACAGACTCAGAGGTACATTTCCTCCAAGAGGTCTGCGATGTTGTCTGCTGGTGCCTGCCGAAGTAGTTGTATTTCCTCAATAATGCAGATGTATTCAGCCTAATGAAAGCATGGCTTTGCTTATCACTATGTTAGTAATGGTTTGGGAGGCAATGTTATTATGATAATAGCTCCGCTTGGAAGGGTTAAACCTTAAAAGGAACTAACACCTAAAATGAAGCAGGGTTATATACAGGTAAATATACTCAAATGCATGCAAGCACATGTAAATCGAATTTATTTGTTTTCTGGAATCTAAAAATCTAGTCTTAAATGTGCTCTGAGTGAGCAGAAATTCCTGCCTTTTACAGGGCTCCCTATGTTTTTCTAGCATTATATGAGAATGGGCTGAGATAAAATATATTACTTTTGAAAACAAGAGCAGTGGGCACAAATCACAGCTGTCATGAGCTCTTATCTCAATACAAACATCACAAACAAATGAACACTCTCCATAAAGACTGTCTGCACATGGGTTAAAAAGGATTACATTTTAGGGAGATACCATATGTATAAGTAAATATTATTTATACTAACTGTCCCCGTGATATTTAAGTTATGGCAATGTACGTGATTGTTGTTTTGTTTTTTTTTGTGTGTGTTAGCGATCCTTTAAAGTTGTCCGTGCTTGCTCTAACCCACGTATACTCCAGTGGAATACCCAATTTGGCGATATTACTGTTAATATAGGAATTTCCTCTCTGCCTTTTCGATTGAAATAGTGCCAAATATAGAAATTAATAAATCATTGTACTGAGCTATCATGGGAATGTACCCTTCCCAGGTACTTGCAAGATAATATATCGTACACATATTTGTGACATACCCAGCCATTTGAATGATCGGATGTTAAAATAAACTGCTACTCACTCACTCGATGCAGCCACATAAACAGGCCGCCTAGCACAGGCAACAGTATGTGTAGAACCAACTAAACCGCATGTAGTTATTACGCACTGGCTGCCGCTGTCAACAGCGCGTGCACGCTGAACAGGCCCGTGTGTACATTACGTCACTAAAGAGCGTCTACTGGAGCGTCTCCATGGAGATGGAATTAAACGGTAGCATCGAGCTGTAAACGTCAGACGAGGAAGTGATCATTGGCTGCGATTACAGCAATGACGTCTAGGAAGTGTTACAAGAAGATTACGGCCTAGCGCTAAGAAACACAGAAACTATGCATATACGGATGTCAAAATCTGTACATGTAAATTAATTTTCATTACAGTGACTTTATTACAATGGTTCTATTGTAGCAGCCTTACATCACAAGCTAATGGCTCTGTCGCTCTTCTTTGGAAATAACTGCTATTACGCATTTTTCCGTGGACGCCATCTATAGAATTCTTTATGTGATGGCTGAAGTCTGGACAATGATATTAGTGCATTTTTTAATGCAAACCTGTATGTTATCAAGATTTCCCTGTTGAGTAAAACAAGGCTACTCCCATCACTGTCGGTTGTTTTATTTAACTGTTATAACCGGTCATATAAGGAGACTATAAATATACAGTGCATGTAGTTCCTGGAAGTTATAACTGACAGCATGACTCAGCAGTGTCTATCACATTTTATGGAGAACCATTTATCAATGACTTTCCCCTAAAATAGAATGTAACAGACTACCTAATTGGAACCTGAACACAAGAGGGCAGTGTTAATGTAAAAAGCACAAGTTTAAATTGTTGTGACTGTTAAAGGGATAGTAATACTTAAAATGTAAAAAGAAATATGTTGTAGGGTTTATCCCCCTGAGTAAAACAAGAGTACTCCCACTGCTGATAGGTGTTTTATTTAAAAGTTATTAATTTTCAAAGTTTAATTTTTTTAGGTGCAATATCAATGTGGCATGAAATTGTACAGTGGCGCTGTTGCTACACGATCCTATTGGACAGCTCTGGTCCCGGGACCATAAATCTCCATAGGATGGTGTAGCAACAGCACCACTGTACAACTTCAGGCCACACTGATATTGCACTTAAAAAATTCAACTTTGAAAATTAATAACTTTTGAATGAAACACCTCTCAGCAGTGGGAGTACTCTTGTTTTACTCAGGGGGATAAACCCTACAACATATTTTTTTTACATTTTAAGTATTACTATCCCTTTAACTGTGGAAATAGAGATTTTCTTAGTCTATGGAGGGGCAAAGGGTCCAAGAGCTAAAAAAAAAAAATCCTTCTCTTAGGAAGCTGGGCGCCTAACGGTTAAATATTTTAACAAGACTGCTATCAGAAATGTTGAGGCCCCTTTCAAACCTCGTGTTGGGTTCTCCATCTTCTCCTCCTGCCCTTTCCTGCTCTGCCTCCCACTGCCCTCACCATTTTTATGAAGTCCCTATATTGAGACCCCTCAAAAATAAATGAAAATCAAACTAGTCATCTGTTTGAATCAACATAATGTGAGAAGCGTTCAGAAGTATATTTAACCCCTTAAGGACTCTCCTCGCTCACTGGTGGGTGGCACTTAAGGAACACTGAGCATTTTTTTTTCTGTTGGATCCGGGGGGGGGAAAGAGGTAAAAGGGGGGATTAAGAGGCAAATGGGTGAAAAAGAGGTAACATGGGGGGATCAAAAGGCAAGTGGGTGAAAAAGGCAAAAGGGGGGAATCAAGAGGCAAGTAGGTGAAAAAGAGACAAAAGGGGGGGAATCAAGAGGCAAGTGGATGAGTGACAAAAATGGGGGATCACCCCTTGCCCTTTCGTGGTGTACCTGAGCTTCGTGCTTCTGTGTTCCGATTGCTGATTCCTGTGTATGACTCCTGGTTTCGTCTGACTTCCGTTCCGGCTTGATTCCTGGCTTTGTCTGACTACCTGATCCTGCTGAGACCCCTGGCTTCGTCTGACTACTCGATCCGGCTGAGACTCCTGGCTTCCTCTGACTACCCGATCCGGCTGATACTCCTGGCTTCGTCTGACTACCCGATCTGGCTGAGACCCCTGGCTTTGTCTGACTACCCGATCCGGCTGAGACCCCTGGCTTCATATGAGCTTTCATTTTTGTTTTGGTTGCCTCTTGCTCCTCTTTGCTCCAGGCTTTGGTTGACTTTCCACTCCGGCTTACCCAGCTCCGGCTGACTGTTACATCCTTGGCCTGCCCAGGCCTACTGTTGCTGCCACGCTTACTGCCTCTGGGCAGTATTCAGTATTATCAGCCTTGTCCTTGGCCTCCTGCAGCCTATTGTCTGGTTACCCTGTTGTTTCCCTAGCGTTCTAGGGTTGTCACCATTGCCTGTCAGGCTCCTAGTGTTCTAGGGCCTGTACTGTTGCCTGGGTATCCCCAGAGCATTTTGAGGATTCTCGCTCCTTGTAGGTGCCCCAGCATTCTGGACTATTGTCAGTGTACTATCTTCACACCTGTCTAGTGAAGGGTAGGGGAAGTGTCGTTACACTGTTCCTTTACCTGGACTAGTGAAGGTTTGACAGGTGCTTTCGCTCCCTGTAGGTGATACAGCGTTCTGGGGTATTCACCTGTCTAGTGAAGGGTTGGGGAAGTGCCATTGCACTGTCTCCATACCTGGTCTGGTGAACGTGGGAGAGGTATTCTACTTCTTTTTTATTTTTCTCTTAATACATTTTCATTTTATTGTATCTATACTTGTCAAGTGTCATTATTTCACAAGTCTCCCCGTGACAGTACGAAAGGGCCATGAACTCTGATAGTAGAGATACAGGTGGGCAACAGTTGCCTAATATCCTTGCCAGGATGGATATGCAGGAACAACATCTTGAACAGTTGTCTGTAGTGTTGCAGACACTTCTACACCGCACTGTGCATCTCAATAAGCGTGTGCAATCAGTGCAATCACTGATGGCCTCCTCTGTATCGGCATCAGTAATAACCACTTAGGTGGAAAATACGAGTCATAGAGGGTTGTCAGGAGCCGCTCCACACCCTCTACGATATGATGGGGAACCCACGTTATGTCGTGGGTTCATAAACTAGCTCGGAATTTTTTTGGAACTAGTGCTGAATGCATTCCAAAGTGAAAGAAGCAAGGTGGGCTTTATGGTTTCATTGTTGACTGGCAAAGCTTTGGCATGGGCCAATCCATTATGGGAGACGGCCAAACCCATAACTTCGAATTTTACTGAGTTTGTTGAGGCCTTCTGTAAAGTATTTGACGTTCCAGGTCGGTCAACCTCTGCCGCAAAAAAATTTATGAATATTTGCCAGGGTGCCCGTACAGTAGCAGAATATGCTATTGAATTTCATACACTAGTGGCAGAGGTAGGCTGGAACGATGAGGGTCTAGTGGCAGCCGTCTCGCAGGGGCTCAATGACATTATTATACATTAAATGGCAGCCAGTGAGCTGCCAGTAGATCTAGATCAGTTTATCTCCTTTAATATTCTGATCAACACCAGCATAAGAGAAAGATCCACATTCAAAAACCACAAGCAAGGACCTGAGTCTTGATTGGTATCAAACTGGGAGTTCCTACCCTTGCCTCCCATGCCACCTAGTGTGGAGGTTAGTAAGCCTGAACCTATGCAGGTTGGGTTTACACGGTTGTCCAGGGAGGAGCGGTCCTTCTATCGCAAAGAAGGTCTATGCAGCAGGCTATTTTATGGATGGCGAATCTGCTAAATTACACAATATTCCCTTGGTGCCTCGTGATACTCCTTTGGTTGTAGAGGCCATTGATGGACGACCATTAGAACCTTCCCATGTCACACATGAGACTTGTCCGCTGTCTCTGAGGGTAGGAGTTCTCCATGTCGAGACCCTACAATTCCAGGTCATTCAGTCTCCACATTATGCTGTCATTCTGAGGTTCCCTTGGCTCCAGAGACATAACCCCAGAATGGACTGGGAGACTTGTCACATACTATTTTGGTCTGACTATTGTAAAGAGGCCTGTCTACAGCAACCTGTTAAGATTTTGTATACCTCCCTCTCTATACCCTCTGAGTACCAGTCATTCAGTGAGGTATTCAGTAAGGGGAAGGCTAGCACTTTGCCAGAGCATAGGGTGTACGACTGTGCTATTGATTTAACGCCAGGCATGATACCTCCAAGGGGCCATACCTACCCCCTGTAGGTGGAGGAGAACCGGGCCATGGAGAAGTACATTGCTGATGTCTTGGTCAGAGGCATAATCAGAAAATCTTCCTCGCCCACGGGGGCAGGATTTTTCTTTGTTAAGAAAAAAGATGGGGAGCTTAGACCTTGTATCGATTATAGAGGTCTAAATAAGCTGATGGTGAAAAATGCATACCCCATTCCGTTGATTACAGAATTGTTTGAAAGCTTGAAAGGGTCCTCTGTCTTTACTAAACTCGATTTAAGGGAGGCCTATAATTTGATCAGAATCAAGGAGGACGATGAGTGGAAAACTGCTTTTAATACCTGTAATGGCCATTACGAGTATTTGATCATGCCATTTGGGCTATGCAATGCCCCAGAGGTTTTTCAAGAGTTCATAAATGATGTTTTGAGAGATCTGCTACAATCCTGTGTAGTAGTTTACCTGGACAATATCTTGATCCACTCTCCCAATATTGAGACTCATCGGAGAGATGTTGCTACAGTACTGCAAAAATTGAGAGAAAACGAACTGTATTGTAAACTTGAAAATTGCGAATTCCATAGATATCGAGTGCCGTTCTTGGGATATGTTATCTCTGTTGAAGGTATTGCTATGGATACAGAGATACTCTCCGCAGTGCTGCATTGGCCACATCCAGTGGGTTTGTAGGCATACAACGATTCTTAGGATTCGATAATTATTATAGAAAATTCATACAAAATTTCTCTACATTAGTCAAAAGCTTGACTGACTTGACAAATAAGGGCACCAATCAATCAATATGGTCCCCTGAGGCCAACAGGGCTTTTGAAGCATTGAAGTCTGCTTTTGCGGAGGCTCCAGTATTGTTGCATCCTAAACCTGCATTGCCCTTTACACTGGAGGTGGATGCATCTGAGACAGGTGTAGGGGAAGTTCTGTCTCAAAGACCCGAGCCTTGCAAGACCCTGATGCCCTGCGGGTTCTTTTCTAAAAAGATGAAAGCCCATAGCCTATACAACATAGGCGATCACAAGTTACTAGCCATTATTCTCGCTTCTGTCACCTCCGGGAGGGGACGAAGGTACCAATCCTGATGTTAACCAATTATATGAACTTGATATACTTGTCGGAGGCTAAAAGACTGTCACCTCGACAGGCCAGATGGGCACTATTTCTGTCTAGATTCAGTTTTGTGGTCTTCTATCTTCCTGGGTCCAAGAATGTTCGAGCTGACACTCTAGACAATTTGGGCTGGACCGTGTATCACGGCGCCCGTGATCTGGGCGACATTCTGTCCATCTCGCTGATACTGCTCTCCTGTTGGCTGCTCTGTAGTGTTCCTCCTAGTGACAGCCTTTTTATACCCTGGGCTGTCACTCTGCTAGTGCTTTTTCGATGCCTAGCGCTAGTTCTGTGATTCTGATACTATTGTATGACCCCGGACTGCCTGACCACGCCATTAGTCTTTGATCCTGATTCTGTGTACCGATTCGGATTGGCTGACGTTCCTGCTTCCTGTTCTGACCCGGCCTGGCTGACGTTCCTGCTCCGTGTACCGACCCGGCGAGATCAACGTTCCTGCTCCGTGTACCGACCCGGCGAGGTTGATGTTCCTGTTTCCTGCTCCGATTCAGCTTGGCTACGTTCCTGTGCTGTTTACCGAACCGGTTTGGAGGTGGTTCCTGCTCTTAGCTTGCTTGCTGGATTATCTCTGGCAGTTCTGGTTGCTCACAGTGCACGGTTCCCTCGAGTGTGTCTCACGTCTCCGGTACTCCGGTACCTTGACCGATTCCTCCAGTTGACTCAGAGTCTCAGTGTGCCAGTATCCTTTCACACCGTGCTGCATCGCTTGGTCATATTTGGGTTCAGTAGGGTGCTTCCCGTGGTTGCCGTTATCCTTACCATTGCGATTATTAACCTCTTCAGGGGTGTTGCCTCGTATCCACTTGCTATACCAGTGTGGTTGCTTCCTATACCCTGGGCGTACCGTTTCTGTAGGTCAGTTGGGTGCTTCCGGTTGCCATCCATTTTATAGGAGCACATTAACCCTTTAGGTTATAGCAAGAGCATTGGTGTTGACCGTTCCATTGGGCCTCCGTTTGGCACAAGCTCTGTCCAGCTTTTGTAGTCCACGGTGGGCGTCCACCGTAGTGGAACCGTGCTAGTTACACTTGACCAATTGTCGCCTCCTGTTGCATTTGGCGACATTGTCCACAGCTACTGCTAGCCACTCTGCCTGTGGCCCCACTGTATATTGGACTCATACACTGTATCACGATATACCTGACCTGTGTCAGTATTGTGTTGTGCACTTTACTGGACCCATGTGGGTAACCACTTGTAACCTGTCTTGTGTCAGTCACGGTTTGTTATGACTCCCAGACACAGAGTTAAGATAAAAACACAACTTTATTGAAAAGTTTAAGAAAACCCTTGTGGGTAGCATACACATATAACATTAGTGATCATACATAGTAGCATGAGTAGTGGTACACAGAAATTAAGACAGGCTCTACCGGCCTTGCCAATA